>JAGIQG010000008.1:92042288-93374788 GCA_024679065.1 Sphyrna mokarran | reverse complement strand
CTCTCTCTCTCTCTCTTTTCTTTCCCTTCCCTCTCTCTCTCTCTTTCTTTTTCCCTCTCCTCTCTCTCTCTCTCTTTTCTTCCCTCTCTCTCTCTCTATTTTCTCTTCCCTCTCTCTCTCTCTCTTTTCTTTTCCCTCTCTCTCTCTCTCTCTCTTTTTTTTTCCCTCTCTCTCTCTCTCTCTCTTTTCTTTTCCCTCTCTCTCTCTCTCTCTCTTTTCCCTCTCTCTCTCTCTCTTTTCTTTTCCCTCTCTCTCTCTCTCTCTCTTTTCTTTTCCCTCTCTCTCTCTCTCTCTCTTTTCTTTTCCCTCTCTCTCTCTCTCTCTCTTTTCTTTTCCCTCTCTCTCTCTCTCTCTCTTTTTTTTTCCCTCTCTCTCTCTCTCTCTCTTTTTTTTTTTCCCCCTCTCTCTCTCTCTCTCTCTCTCTCTCTCTTTTCTTTTCCTCTCTCTCTCTCTCTCTCTTTTCTTTTCCCTCTCTCTCTCTCTCTCTCTTTTTCTTTTTCTCTCTCTCTTTTCTTTTCTCTTTTTCTCTCTCTCTCTCTTTCTTTTCCCTCTCTCTCTCTCTCTCTTTTCTTTTCCTCTCTCTCTCTCTCTCTTTTCTTTTCCCTCTCTCTTCTCTCCTTTTTCTTTTCCCTCTCCTCCTCTCTCTCTCTTTTCTTTTCCTCTCTCTCTCTCTCTCTTTTCTTTTTCCCTCTCTCTCTCTCTCTTTTCTTTTCCCTCTCTCTCTCCTCTCTCTCTTTTCCCTCTCTCTCTCTCTCTTTTCTTCTCTCTCTCTCTCTCTTTTCTTTTCCCCTTCTCTCTCTCTCTTTTCTTTTCTCTCTCTCTCTCTCTCTTTTCTTTTCCCTCTCTCTCTCTCTCTTTTCTTTTCCCTCTCTCTCTCTCTCTCTCTTTTCTTTTCCCTCTCTCTCTCTCTCTCTCTTTTCCCTCTCTCTCTCTCTCTTTTCTTTTCCCTCTCTCTCTCTCTCTCTCTTTTCTTTTCCCCTCTCTCTCTCTCTTTTCTTTTCCCTCCTCTCTCTCTCTCTTTTCTTTCCCTCTCTCTCTCTCTCTTTTTCCTCTCTCTCTCTCTCTTTTTCCCTCTCTCTTCTCTCTCTCTTTTTTCCCTCTCTCTATCTCTCTCTCTCTTTTCTTTTCCCCTCTCTCTCTCTCTCTCTCTTTTTCTTTTTCCCTCTCTCTCTCTCTCTCTCTCTTTTCTTTCCCTCTCTCTCTCTCTTTTCTTTTCCCTCTCTCTCTCTCTCTTTTCTTTTCCCTCTCTCTCTCTCTCTCTTTTCTTTTCCTCTCCTCTCTCTTTTCTTTTCCTCTCTCTCTCTCTCTTTCTTTTCCCTCTCTCTCTCTCTCTCTTTCTTTCTCTCCTCTCTCTCTCTCTTTTCTTTTCCCTCTCTCTCTCTCTTCTCTTTTCTTCCTTCTCTCTCTCTCTCTCTCTTTTCTTTCCCTCTCTCTCTCTCTCTCTCTTTTCTTTTCCCTCTCTCTCTCTCCTCTCTTTTCTTTTCCCTCTCTCTCTCTCTCTCTTTTCTTTTCTCTTCTCTCTCTCTCTCTCTTTTCTTTTCCCTCTCTCTCTCTCTCTCTCTTTTCTTTTCCCTCTCTCTCTCTCTCTCTCTTTTCTTTTCCCCCTCTCTCTCTCTCTCTCTCTCTTTTCTTTTCCCCCTCTCTCTCTCTCTCTCTCTCTTTTTTCTTTTCCCTCTCTCTCTCTCTTTCTCTCTCTCTCTTTTCTTTTCCCTCTCTCTCTCTCTTTCTCTCTCTCTCTTTTCTTTTCTTTCTCTTTTCTTTTCCCTTCGCTCGCGCTCGAGCCCTGGTCAGGGTTGTGTGCCGCACAATTTCAACTCCGGTTCGTGCCCAACTTTTGTCAACCTGCCATTCCGGTGGGCGTCAGATTTTAAAAGCAGTTGTTAAATGTAGCACTCTCTCCTCCCCCATTCTTTGGGGAATAACAATTTTTTCAGTCTTTTTAACTGCTGTTTCCCTGGTGGCATTCCAATGTCTAACATCGTTCAACTTGTCTTATTTTGAGAAATATAAATTGGGTGTCATTGTTGGAAAATTTTATTTCAAGCTATCATATCAAACAAGTCCATCTCCAGTTCGTGTTGGGTGTGAAACACGTATCTGTTTATTTGGTTTGTATTTTACATGTTACTTTTAACAGCATCTGTAATGTTGAGGGAAGCTGGTACGTTTACCATGAATAGAAACTTTAGATTGAGGAAGCCATGCATATAATCTCACCAGGCCAGCTTATTCTTTCTTTTGGCTTGTATATATGATAGCTGAGGATTTCACCACTGTTGTGATCTACCTTTGATGCTGTCTACTTCCTTTTCTAATTAAATGATTACCCTATTCCTGGAGTTTTGATTTGACTTTTCTTAACTGTGACTGGTATGATGTTTTCATTTGACTTGATTGGAGAATATTCCCCTGTTTTGAAGAAGGAGTTTGTCTTTTAAAAAAAAAGCTTGAGGTGCCAAATGGCTTGTGCTGCTTTACATTTTGAAGATATAATGTGGTAGCGAGCAGAAGATTTGTTTTGTAAATTTGTATATTTATGATAACTTATGTATTGTACTATTTAAGCAGCTGCAACATTTCAACCACTATCTGCTTACAACTGTCAGCACGCTTCCAGCTGTCACTGACTATAGCCAACATTCCACTTGCAGCATTGAGTCAAATTTTAACACTTAATTTCTAAATTGTAGCATTTTGATTGCTGTGGTGTATAATCTGTGTTTTTGTAGGTTGTTGATGAGTGGAAAGAATACTGTCACGGAAGTATTGCACTTATGAAGTGATTTATAGAGTGCTATGATAATAAACAAAGGCAACATACTGGAATATCTTCTTGGTAACCTTACCAAACGTGCTTTCTTTAAAACAGCGACAAAATGTTGGAAAATCTCAGCAGGTCTGACAGTGTTTGTGGAAAAAGAATGCAGCTAAAAGAATCTGGGTGACCCTTTCCCCGCATGCATAGTAATTTGCTTTTAACTTGTTTGAAGAAAGCTGTGCTTACAACATGAAGGTATCTAATGGAGTTGCCATTATCCAATCTCCCACTCGCAGTAACTCAGGTGTCACTATTTGCCAGAAACTCAGCTGGCCTGGTTTGTAAATGCTTTAGGTATTGGAATAGGCCATTAGATATTTTGTAGCAGTGACTCAGCTGATGACTCCCTCAGAGTGTTGCAGTGTGATGGCATCCTCCCCATTTGCATGGATGGATGCAGCTGCACCAACACTTGAGCAACTCAAAACCATTCAGGACAGAACAGTCATCTTGACTGGAGCCAATTCATTACTTTCAGCATGCACTTCTTCCATTATCTGCAAAGTACACTGCAACAAGTTGCAGAATCTTCTTTGACAGCATGTCCTAAATTCTCAACCCATATCACTGAAGAATAAGTGAACAGGAGGGACCATCAACACTCAAGTTTGTGTTCAAATCGTACTATACTCACTTGTACCTATATTGTTGTCCCTTGATTGTTGCATTGTATGAATACCTGCACTATACAGGGCTACAATAATCACATTCATCATCACATCCTTTGAGATGGCAAAGATGAACAATAAATACAGGCCTTACTCTTGACACCAATAACTCAATTTTTAAAAAGGAAGATTATTCATAAATTTGAAACTTTTGTAGTGCTAATGCTCTAGCTTAGTCGAAGCGTATTCTGCACTTTATAAAACAACAGATCATCCACATTAGCAGCACCACGAGAAGTCTGCTACCATATATTTAATGAATTCTGTAATGTTTAATGTCAATTTAAAGTCTCTGACAACACATTATTGAATATCTTGTCAGTGTCGTTGTTTACTGCACTGATGACATCAGGACTTTAATTTTGTACTCAACAATGCAACAGTAGTGCTTCGCATTAATTATGCTTGCAGCTTTTAGGTGGCGATTAAAGATCCATTTTTGCATGTTTACCTCGACAAGGGGTCTAATGTGAATGTACAATTCAAGAACCTGCAAAGAATCTTCATAAATGAGCACAGGATGGGGACATTATTGAGCCCACACTTTCCATCTGGGATCAGTGGGGGGTGGGGGCTCAAGACATGGTGAAACACAGAAATCTCAAATCTTGCTGGCAAGATTTTTACCACCTCTTGGAGCTATGTAATCAGGTTTCAGTCCATAATGGACTGGAAAGTGATTTACATGTATTTAAATAAATTTGAATATTATTAAATACCCACTTTGTCAGATCTTGCCCCTCTGTTAAATTTCCATACCTCTGTTTCCAACAGGCTCACATAATGTAAATATGATTTTCTCCTCTGTGGGAGATGGAAATGGCCTGGCATTACCCCCAGTACAGTTTTCCCTCAGGGATCTCCATGAGGAGCAGATGTTATTTCTCTGTCTGTTGGACGGATTTAAAAGAAGACTTCCCAATCTCGAGTAGCTAGCTTTACTGGCATGCTTGGGCCCACCCTTCATCTCTGTTGGTCAGTGAGATTGATTCTTGCTAATGCTCACCATCTTTCTTTTGGAGCTAGCCTGCCCTCAAAAGGTTTTATTGTTATTCATAATAACACGTTATATCATGGATGCAAGCAAGTGGTGAAATGTACAAGTTCTGGCAGTATAAGTTATACGGTCTGGTCGTTGAAGAACAAAATGTTCAAGATCTAGCACCATGGATTGCATCGTATGTATGTAAAACAAGTTTTTGAATCTGGTATGTGAAGCCAAAATGCCATCCTTGAATGCAAAGTCATTTTTTAAAGCTAACGTGAAATCTACAGTTTACCACCAGTACATAGTTAAATTCTGACCTCACTAGTTACAATCATTTAGATTTCTCCTTTTATAGCAGTGGCTTTTGAGTGGTGAGTTATCTTCTGAGCTCAAGATTGAAATCGACCCTGACTTCTGTTCCCCATACCATACCATACCATCAGATAGTTCTGACTTAACGCCAGTTGGGCTGCGTGTAATATTTTTACTTGGTTGTTATTTAGCTTGGGGTTTTCAACCATTTTTGCTTTTGAGGCCCCCTTCATAGAATGAGATAATCTACAGTGCAGAAGGAGGTTATTTCACCCATCCAGCCTGCACCAAAAATAATCCCATCCAGATTGTATCACCAGGCAATGGCCAATCAATTTATTATTGGGCCTTGCTTCCCTCCTGCCAGGTTTGAGCACTTTGCAATCATTTCACACACAAGTGGGCATCCCTTCCTGACGTAGAAATGCAATGGCGCTGTCTCAACGGGAGGCGATGGCCGAGTTGCATTATTGCTTGACTATTACTCCTGGAACTCGGCTAATGCTCTGGGGGCATCGCGTGTGACTCTCGACTCAATAGGGGTTGTTTGAATCCAATTAAAAATCTAATAATGACCATGCAACTGTAGGGTGGCTCAATAACATAGTGGTTAACATTGCTGCCTCAGGTCCAGTTCCCAATTTGGATCATGGTGTGGAATTTGCATGTTTTCTCTATGTCTCTTTGGGCTTCCAGTGCTCCGGTTTCCTCCCACAGTCTGAAAGGCATGCTAGTCGGATGCATTGACTTGAATGAGTGATGGAGTGTCGTGCCTAGGGGAATTTCACTGTAGTGTTAATATAAGCTTAACTTTAACCATTGATTTTTGGAAAAACTCATCTGTTTCACTGACATCCTTTAGGAAAGGAAATCTGCTGCCCATACCTGGTCTGGCCTACATTCTCTGTTTTGAATGTACATGTCACTTGAGCATCCATAGTATGATAACATTTGACCCAGAATCAGTACAACGAAGTAAATTTCTAATTTATTTAAAATGCCACTGGAATTTGCAGTTTTCAAGACTGTTTGTTTGTTTCTTTGCATTTTCTGGATAATAAATGTGACCCTTGACCTGAAACAGTACCAACAGGTAGAAAGTGAAATAAATTGTGGGGCTGGCAGACAAAGGAGAACTGGAGGGCGATGGCCCAGATTCAGATAATCAGAAAGAGAAACATGTTCCCTGCAAGAGGTCAGGTTTTTCTTATGACCCCAGAAAAGGGACCATAAGCATCTGCAAGCTGGCTGAGAAGGATCTAAAACCAGAGGGGCTTTGTGAATAGCTTGGCAATATTGAAGAGCTGGGTGTTTTCCCAGATGTGGTTGCAGTGGGGTATTGTTGGTCAGCTGAAAGTAGCTATGGAAAGCTATATCTTGAGGCCTGAAATGATCCAAGGAGAGCATTTGTACAAGTCTGCCTTTCTGATGACCACAGTGCCTGGAAAACTGGGGTCAAAACTATTTGTCGGATAGCATTCCTAACTTATCCGATATTTTAAGCATATCGTACAGCATATTGTGGTGGGATTGTATTGCTACAGAGTGCCATACATTTTGAAGGGGCTTATTGTAGTTATGGGAGATGCATTTTATGTTTTTGGCTATTTAAACTGAAATTTACATTTATTTTTAAGGCACGTTTTAGTTTGGTTCTGAATCATTTAAACTAGAAAATTACAAGTGGAGCCTTGGTAGTGTTTTCATTTGGGCTAATTCTTTAAACTTTTGTTTATAACTGCCCCATGTGGATCCAAACTCTGGAGTAGAGAATTACAAAGATTCACAGCCTTTAAATATTGAAATCTCTTCTTATCTCAGCCTTGAATGGTTCATCTCTTTCCTGAGACTGACCCCTGATTTTAGACTCATCATGATGTAGATATGCCGGCGTTGGATTGGGGTAAACTCAGTAAAGTTTTACAACATTACCAATTTTAAAGTTTTACAACACCAGTTTCCAGATGCAATTTTACAACTCATCCGCTTCATCTTGGCCCACAATATCTTCACCTTCAACAATCAGCTTTTCATCCAGACACACGGAACAGCCATGGGGACCAAATTTGCACCTCAATATGCCAACATCTTCATGCACAGGTTCAAACAAGACTTCTTCACCACATGGGATCTTCAACCAAGGCTATATACTAGATAGATTGATGACATCTTTTTCCTTTGGACTCATGGTGAACAATCATTGAAACAGCTGTATGATGATATCAACAAGTTCCATCCCACCATCAGACTCACCATGGACTATTCTCCAGAATCAGTTGCATTGGACTCACGCATCTCCATCAGGGACAGTCATCTCAGCACCTCACTGTACCGCAAACCGACAGACAACCTCACAATGCTCCACTTCTCCAGCTTCCACCCTAGACACGTTAAAGAAGCCATTCCCTATGGACAAGCCCTCCGGATACACAGAATTTGCTCAGATGAGGAGGATCGTGACAGACACCTCCAGACGCTGAAAGATGCCCTTGTGAGAACAGGATATGGCGCTCGACTCATCGATCGACAGTTCCGACGCGCCACAGCGATAAACTGCACTGACCTCTTCAGAAGATGGACACGGTGGACAGAGTACCCTTTGTTGTTCAGTACTTCCCCAGAGCGGAGAAGCTACGACATCTTCTCCGGAGTCTTCAACGTATCATTGACGATGAACATCTCGCTATGGCCATCCCCACACCCCCCACTTCTTGCTTTCAGACAACTACACGACCTCAAACAGATCATTGTTCGCAGCAAACTACCCAACCTTCAGGAGAACAGTGACCACAATACCACACAACCCTGCCACAGCAACCTCTGCAAGACATGCCAGATCATAGACATGGACGACATCATCAAACGTGAGGATACCATTCACCAGGTACACGGTACATATTCTTGCAACTCGGCCAATGTTGTCTACTTAATATGTTGCAAGAAAGGATGTCCCGAAGCATGGTACATTGGGGAGACCATGCAGACACTACAACTGCGGATGAATGAGTATCGCTCAACAATCACCAGGTAAAACAGTTCCCTTCCTGTGGGCGAACACTTCAGCAGTCATGGGCATTCGGCCTCCGACCTGCGGGTAAATGTTCTTCAAGGGGGCCTTCATGACACACGACAGCATGGAGTCGCTGAGCAGAGACTGATAGCCAAGTTCCGTACACATGAGGACGGTCTTAACAGGGATCTTGGCTTCATGTCACACTATTTGTAACCCCCGTGACTTGCCTGGGTTAGCAAAAAACCTCACTTACTGTGCTTCTGGAGAAAATACACAATTCTCTAACCAATGCTCAGGATTCCCTTCACACACATTGGTAGCCACTTTAACACTTGAATAGCAGGTTAGATGTGAGGATTCACATTCTAATCACCTGTCTGTGCTGATGTGTGCTGTTGTAGACCAGAACACTGCATTTGCCTGACGAAGACAAAGTTGAAAGCTCACTGATTTACTATCAAATAAATTGGTTGGATTTAAAATTGGTGTTGTAAAACTTTACTGAGTTTAAACTCATCACCCAGTGAAAATAGGCTCTCCACACCTAACGTGTTTAAAATTTGGATGTTTTGATGAGATCGTCTCTTGTTCTTTTAAACTCCAGAAAATGTAGGCCCATTCTTGAAGGTTGCGTTTTGACATAATGGAGAAGTTCTACTTCCGACTGTAATTTCTTTTTTGCTTTAATGGAAGAAAAAGTTCTTTCATTAATTGAAGGAAAGATGCAAATAGACAAATGCAGATTTGGAACGTTGTCTATAAGTTTAAGAATAAATTCAGCTGATTGAATCTGATGTTATTGGAGAGAATGGATTGAGTTGATGTAAGTATTTGGCATGAAAAGAAGTGCGAAAATATTTATTTCATGAGTATGTGTGAAGTATTGTTGAATTGAAGCATCTTTGATGACAGATTGATGCTGAGCTCAACCAAGTACTGAAGGCTTATTTATAAATTTTTAAACTACCAGGACCATGTTTCTTTATTGTGACGGTTGTAACAAATGATGTGGCTGCAAGAACAGTTCTTCCTATTCCTGCCAGGTACAAGTTTGAACTGAACCAGAGTCTTTGAGCTGTCTCATAAATGCCATCTCACTCTGTTTGGCTGTCCTTGCTTGCTGTACTTCAGTTAGTCCAATGATCTGACCCGTGGAGTTATTTAGTTGATTACTTAAAGAGTGCTATTATTGATTAAACTGAATTTACACATTGCAAAATATTTTGGATGCAGTATCTGTGCATGAACACTTAAATGAATCAATCTCTAGTTTTATTTGTGCTGCAGGATCTTCCTTGCAGTTTTAATGTTCAGTTTCTGAAAGGTAGCATGGTAGAATATTAAGATGTTTTGTAGTGCAGAAAATGCTTGCAAAGGTATGTTGCTGAAGCTTTTCATCTTGCATCATTCAGGACAATTCACAAGCATATCAAATTTGAAAGGGAGCAATGACTTATATTCAAGAGGGCTGATTAGTTGGCAAGTGGATTCTGGAAGAGACACCATTGGAAGCACCGACCAGTAAAGATGAACCTAACACACATGAGTAAGGTGGTATAGGTTTCGGTGCTGGTGATAAGAAGTATGTAGTCTGTACGACCCAAAGGTTGGTGGATCGCATCAAAAAGAGTGTCCCCTTGGATGTTTGCAACAGGAAAGGTTTGAAGTTTATTTATTAGTGTCACAAGTAGGCTTTTGTATTTACTGTGAAAATCCCTGAGTCGCCAGACTCCAGTGCTTGTTTGGGTACACCTGAGGGAGAATTTAGCATGGCCAAAGCACCTAACCAGCATGTCTGTCAGACTGTGGGAGGAAACGGAAACAACTGGAAGAAACTTATGCAGACTTGAACGTGCAGACTCTGCACAGACAGTGACCCAAACTGGGAATCTTGCACTGTGAAGCATTAGTGCTAAACCCTGTGCTGATGTGCTTCTCTGGTACCAATCATACAGAACCCTTGCATACAAAACTCAATATACTGTAATTTTGTGCTAAGATTCTTAGTTGGGCTTGCATTATGTGCTGGAAGCTCAATATATTGTTGTATGTGGCCCTGTACTTCGCAGGCAGAGTATATACACATATTGCACCTGTTTCAGTTAAATAAAGTGGGTGACAGCCTGGGCAATGTCTACACCAGTCTGGTTTGAATCCAAACGAAACTTGGCAGTTAATTGGTGCATTCTCTATGATCCACCTCTATTAATCAGAGTGCATTTGCCAACCAGTTGGTGCTTTCTTTTCAGTATAAGTTGTTGTTCCCTTTATATTTGGTATTCTTGCACGTTGTCGTGATGAGTAAAAGACAAAAAGCTTGGAGGATAGAAATTTTGCAGCAAAGCTCGCATAGTAAGCATGAATGATCAAAGAAGCTTGTATTTATTTGATGCCTGTCAAGATGTCTGGATGTCCCAGTGATACTGTTTTAAGATTCTGTCACTGATATAATGTAGGAAAGAAGGAGCTAATTTGTAAGCTGCAAAATGCATAATAGATATTAACCAGATTATAATAAATCATTTATCCTTATTATTGTTGCATCTATCAGTATGCAGTTAAAAGTATTCCAAGCTCTCTCAGTGCATGGGGGAGGAAAAAAGAGAATGCAGAATGTTGTGTTAAAATCATAGCTGGGGGGTAGAGAAAGATTACCTTAATACAAGGTAGATCTATTGAAAAATCTGGCAGCAAGCAAGAAACTGTTCTTGAATTGGTTGGTACATGTTCTCAGACTTTTATCTTTTTTCCTGATGGAAGAAATGGAAGTGTGTGTGGCCAGGGTTACCAAATCCTTCATTTTGTAGTATTGATTTGAAATGTTTTGGATGCAGATTAAATCAATCTGGGTATCTCTTGTATTACTTGACCAAATTTAAAATCTTGTATGCAATTCTGGTCACCCACTTGCAGAAGAACCTGCACATATTTAGAAATGTTTAATGTATTCAGGTTATTTCTTGGACTTGAGTCTCTTGGTTACAAGAATGAATGAATTTTAAATTCCGAGACCCAGCTTGGACAGCTTTGCTTGCACTCTGAACACAGCTCTCGAAGGCATGATTTAATATAACCTGTCTTAAATTTCTCTCTTGGTTTTTCTTGCAATTCAGTAGTTGGTATATGGAACAGACTCCTATCAAAAGCCATTGATTCTGTGTTTTATCTCTGTTTAAAAGATTCTCTTCCTGGAAATTGGATTGAATGTTATAGGTTTTAAATGTATGCACATATTCAACAGGAGAATTTGTAGCCATGTTTCTTTAAGTTTCTTGGATTAGAATGTTTGTTGGCATTGGAAGGCATTAGTTGAGGTTAGTAAGTAAATATGTACACCTTAAGTTGATGGGAGAGCAGATAAAATCTATGATGGAGCACATCTTCATGGTTAAATTGTGGGGAAATGGATGCTTCAGCTATGCAATTTGAATGACTGATCTGTACCTGCTTACTAGATTGTATATTGGTCATGTAGAAAACACACTTCCCAATATAACTTGTGCATTAAAAACAAATTCCATATTTAACTGAGATGTGCAGAAGTTCAGCTGAATGAAATTTGGCCTCTATTTCACTTCCATTGTCTAGTATTATTGTATATGCTGTGAGATACCATAATTAATATTGCAGATGAATGGTTTTTACACCCCTAGTTGTTAAAATGTCTGCTTAAACAAGAAAAACATTTTAAGTAGCATCCACCAAAGAAAATGACCACTTTTTTAGTAAAATGTTCAGTGTGGGTGGATAGCAAGAAGGTTTATTAATATGACAAACTTAATGGTTTGTGTGCCCATTTATGAGATGATTTCAATAAACCTACATACAATGAAGTCCTCTAAATCCTCCAGATAAGTAATTTTTCCCCCAAATTTATGAAATTTGAACTTCCAAATCTGACTTTCAGTATTTTCTTGTTAGCTTATACAACTAGGATAACAGCATTGCCCTTGCAAGTTCTCCTACACCATCTAGACTTGGAACTATATCGCTGTTCCTTGACTGTTGCTGGGTCAATAACGTGGGACTGCACCCCGCCACGTGCACTTCAGTAGTTCAGAAAGGCAGCCGGTTCATCATTTTGAGAGCAATTTGGGGTGGACGCCAAATGCTGGCCTTGCCAGTGATGCTGTCATTCCACAAAATAACTTAAAAGATATTCTCTGTAATCTATTGAGGTCAAGTATCTAGATTGAAACGTGAACAGCGAAACAAAGACTGTTGTACTAAATTAGTGAATCTATTGTTTTTGCTGAACAATTTACTCAAATTAAAATTTTTATCATGTTTTCATGTTTCTGAAGTTATTGTCATACCACAGCACTGAAACAGCCTTTACTTATGTTGTTAATAATACTCTGTAATTGATCGTGATAGGCTTTTATTGCTCACTCTGTCTGTAGTCTTTAACATGTTTGACCATGCCAACCTCTTCCAACACCCATTTTAGTAGCCCCAGCTGATTGGGACTGCTTGTGCCTAGTTCCACTTTTGCACGTGTGCTCAAAAGAAATGGTTTCTCTTCCCACTCCTAAATTGTTAAATCAGAGAATTCCTTCCCCAAGTTTTTCCAGCTCTTGCTTTTCTCCTGTAAGTTTCTTTCAAGTCTATTTTTGACCAAGGCCTAAATTCTCAAGTTTTGATTTTAGATTGTTTGCTCTTCTGAAGTGTCTTTTACTATATTAGTGTGTTTTATGAATGAATAGTTGTATTATGTTAATTTGGCAAAACTGTGCATTTTGTTGGAGCAGCTGTTTTGTTACAGGAAATGTTTTGTATCTTGAAATAATTCTGACTTATTTCAGTTATTGAAGCTTAGCTTTACTGCTGCTGAGATCTTGAGCAGTTGTTTTAGTAGTGCAGTGACAGTAGTTATTGCCCAAATGTCCATCTTAAACTTAGTCATGTGATTTACCCTGTAGTTTACTGGTAACCTTGCTTTATTTTGATGTTTCTTTCAGAGTCCAGTGCTAATGGCATTTTCTATTGAATGGATTCTGCATAGCTGGCTCTATCCTAAAAATAAACTTGCTGAGACTCACCATTGCTGGTACAGGATAAACAGGAGAAAACACTTATTTAACAGCTGGTTTTCGTGAATCTTGGCAGTTTAATTTCAAGTTATGATCAAGTTAGTTAGATTGGCCTGCAGAAACTAATGCCAGCACATGGACCTTCACTCAAAGTGACTGCACCTTTAATTTTATAATGGCAGTCATAGAGAGGTCTCAGCAGGCCATGATTTCAGAACATTTGAGAAAGAACTGATCTAAATGGTTGCTGATCTAGATGCTTGAAAGCATCTGATGACAAATAACAGCCATTGATTTTCATAGTTTCTATTTAACGTAATATGAGGCTGTATTTTTGGAACATCAAGTTAAGGCTCTTCATTTCAGGAGCTCTTGTTTCTGACCTGGGAGCAATTAACTTTGAGGCTTCCTGTAATTCCAATGAGAGAGTCCTGACTCATGCAGACATATTGTGCGCACATGCAGTGTCAAGTGAGGTAATCACAGAATTTGTTTTGAAATCCTTTGAGTTCTGAACAAATTTATTTTAATAACTTGATTTTTGACATTGAAGATTTATTTAAATTGAAAACAGTTGGTACTGCTTCTGTTCCACAGTGATCTCCGTTTAGGATCATACATGGAAGTGGAATAAAGATTGGGTTATCAGTTGGTGATCTCTTTGTGTGGTAGTAATTCATCCTTGGGGAAAGTACTGTTTGGTTAGGAAAGTGCTTCATTACAGTTATGAAAACCTTTAACAGTGATTTCAATTTTTAATCGTCTTATTCTTTAATCAATTTCCTTGGACAGATACACTACACACTTGTTATTAAATAATTCAGTGACATTAAATGGCAATCATCATCCTTGGCTTTTGATCCTAGAAGCATATTTTTAAAAGCAGGAGATAATGCTGAACCCATACGAGACCTTTAGCCTCTAGTTGGAGTGTTAATACCATTTTTGGAACCACAGTATTAAACTGAGTTTTGAGGCAGCATGAAGGATATAGCATGGATTCATTGGGATGTCAGCTGAATTATTGTTGTTTAAATAGAAAAAGATGTGAAAAATTGAGCCATTCTAGATTTGAGACTCATTGGAGCTGGTAACTTTAAGAAATAGCCTGACACAGACCTTCTGAGGTTGTGATAAGGTGAATAGTGGTCGGCAAGATTGTAACAAGAGTCAAGTTAAAGTAATCACAGTAGAAATGAAGGGCTAATTACATAATCAAGTAGTTACATAAATTAAAGTCCTTCAGAGGATCAGAAAGGGGATGTAATAACTGGAAATGAGAAAATGGCTGAGGCATTGAACAAGTATTTTGTCAGTCTTCACAGTGGAAGATACAGATTGATGCCAAAAATTGACAGAAAATTGATAGGCAGGTAACAACCTAGAAACTAGCGTTGTCATGAAAGAGGTGGTGTTGGACAAGTTAATGGACTGAAGATAGGTAAGTCTGATCCTGATAGAATGCATCCCAGAGTACTGAAAGAGATGGCAGAAGAAATAGCAAATGCACTGGTGTTCACTTATCAAAATTTGTTGGACTCTGGGGTGGTTCCCGCAGGTTGGTAAATGGCAAATATAATGCCACTGTTTGAAAAAGGAGACAGACAAAAGACAACTAACTATAGGCCGATTAGCTTAACTTCTGTAGTAGGGAAAATGCTTGAATCTATCATCAAGGAAGAAATAGCGAGACATAGGGATATAAACTGTCCGGTTGTTAAGACGTAGCAGGGATTCATGAAGGGCAAATCATGTTTGATTAATTTGGTGCAATTTTTTGAGAACATTATATGTGCAGTGGACAATGGGGAACTTGTGGATGTGGTGTATCTGGATTTCTAGAAGGCATTTGACAAGGTGCAGAGTATTACGGATAATGTATGGATAGACGATTGGTTAACCCACAGAAAGCAAAGAATGGGGGTAAATGGATGTTTTTCTGGTTGGCGATCAATGACTAGTGGTTCGATTCAAGGATCAATGTTGGGACCGCCGTTGTTTATGATTTGCATAGATGATTCAGAGTTGGGGACTAAGTGTGTGTCAAATTTTGCAAATGACACCTGAGATGGGTGGAGGAGCAAATTGTGCCAAGGGAGAGAGATAATAGTGAGTTGGCAAGGGTTTGGCAGATGGAGTACAATGTTGGTAAATGAGAGATCATCCATTTTGGTAGGAATAATAGCAAAATGAACTATTATTTAAATGGTAAAAATTGCAGCATGCTGCTGTGCAGAGGGACCTAGATTCCTTGTTCAGGAATCTCAAGAAGTTGGTTTGTAGGTGTAGCAGGTAATTAAGAAGGTAAATGGAATTTTGTCCGTCATTGCCAGAGGGATGGAATTTAAAAAAAACAAGATTATGTTGCACCTGTCTAAGGTGCTGGTGAGGCCACACCTGGAGTACTGTGTACAAATTTGGTCTCCTTACTCCAGTGCCAGAAAGGATATACTGGCACTGGAGGGGGGTGTAGAGGACATTCACAAGGTGGATCCTGGAATTGAGAGTTGGCTTATATGGAGAGACTGAGTAGACTGAAATTAAGAAGGGAATAGATAAGATAGAAGCAGGGAAGATGTTTCCACTGGCGGGTGAAACTAGAACTAAGGGACGTAGTCCCAAAATAAGGGAGAGCAGATTTAGATGAGGAAGAATTTGTTTACATAAAGGAGTTGTGAATCTGTGGAATTCCCTGCCCAGTGAAGCAGTTGAGGCTACCTCATTGAATATTTTTAAGGCAAGGATCGATACATTTCTGAAAAGTTAAGGAATTCTGGTGAGTGGGCCGGTCAGTGGAGCTGAGTCCACAAAAAGATCAGCCATGATCTTATTGAATGACGGAGTAGGCTCAAGGGACCAGATGGCCTACACCTGCGCCTAGGTCTTGTGTTCTTATGGGCAATTAGAATGTACAAATCTGTGACATAAAACATTGTAAAAGCAGAGTCCATGAAATGAAATTAATTATGTGAAAGCATATGATTCAAGCACAAAACAGTGGGGTTAGACAAGTGACTCAGGAGAAAACATCTCAGATGATATTTATGTTGGGAAACTCTGTGAAATTGATTGGAGAATGTTTGTCATGTTTGTGGATCAAGCAGCATCCTTTCACTTGTGTCCATTGTAGTTTCTTGAAGTCTTGGTTAGAGCAGGAGCCACACCAAGCTATGATACATCCAGAAAAGGTGCGTCTGTAAAAATTGGTGAGATAGCAGACATGCCAAATTTCTCGGGAAAAACTGAAGATGTTGGGCTTTCTTAACTATAGCGTGGCATTGAGGGACCATGACAGGTTCTTGGTGATCTGGACACATAGAAATGTGAAGCTCTCGACCATTTCCACTTCATCCCTGCAGTAGAGAGGGCATGTTCTCCACTATGCTTCCAGTATCACTGACTATCTCTTTCATTTTTCTGACACTGAGGAAGAGATTATTGTCACAGCACCATTTCACCAGATTTTCTATCTCTTTCCTGTACTTCATCTCATCATTATTTGAGATCCAACCCTATGCAGTGGAGCCATTGCAAACTTGAAAATGGAGTTGGAGCGCAATTTGGCCACACAGTCATGCATGTATAAGAGGTATAGCCTTGCAGAGTATCAGTGTTGAGAGTAATCATGGAGGAAGTGTTGTTACCCATCCTAATTGATTGTGATTTGTGGGTTGGAACATCTAGGATCCAGTCCTAGATGACTGACTGAGCTGAGCCCAAGGCCACAGAGTTTGGAGATGAATTTCAGAGGAATAATAGTGTTGAAGGCTGAGCCATAGTCAATAAGTAGGAGTCTGACACCATTGTCTTTGCTATCCACATGTTCCAGGGTTGAGTGTAGGGTCATGGAGATGGAATCTGCTGTAAAGTTGTTGCGGTGATAGACAAACTGTACTGGATCCAGGCAGTCTGGGAGGCCGGAGTTGAACTGTACCGTTTTCAAGCACTTCATAATGATGGATGTCAAAGCTATTGGACAATAGTCATTAAGGCATAATGCCTGGCTGTTCTTTGATATGGAGATGATGATCATCAGAGATGGCATGGTGATTGGCACTGCTGCTTCACAATTGGCTTCAGTTCCTGGCTTGGGTTGCTGTCTGTGGGATTTGTACATTCTCCTTGTGTCTGTGTGGGTTTCCTCCCACAGTCCAAAGATGTGCGGGTTGCGTTGATTGGCTATGCTAAAAAGTTGCCCCTTGATGTCCTGTGATATGTAGGTTTGAGGAATTGGCGTATGGATGTGTGGGCATATGGGGTTTGGGCCTGGATGGGATTGTAGTTGATGCGGTCTCAATGGGCCAAGTGGCCTCTTTCTGCATTGTAGGGTTTCTATGATTCTATGATCATCTTGAAGCAGCTAAAGACCTCACATTGGTATAGGCAGAGGTTAACGATATCTGTGAATATCTCTGCCATTTGGTCCACGCAGGATACATTGGGTTATGGGGTAGGACCTGGATGGAATTGACCTGGTGAAGATTCAGTGGGTCAAATGGCCTCCTTCTGCACTGGATGGATTCCAAAATTCTGTTCTATGATTCCATATTGACGTAAGTTTTTAAACGTGTTAATGTGAATGAGTTGATAAGTGAGTGATTGGGTGGATTGGAGGGGTCGTTGGGTCAGGCTGGTGGAGCAGTCAGTCAGTTGCATGGTAGTTGGGTTGTATCTGGCGTAGTCAGGTGGGAAGAACAGTCAAATCAAGTGGGAAGGTAGTTGAGTCAGGTCAGGGACTGTAGTTGGATGAAGCGGGGAGGTAGTCAGTTTTGTTGCTCAATTCAGTTATGCTAGCTAATCACTTGAATTAGACCTGGCATTAATCAGTGTAACATTTCTGGGTAAGTATGCGTGTTTTGCATATCTTGCTTAAGTTCAGTACCTGTGTGCTCCAAGACTTTTGTGGAGTCCTGATGCCCGTATCATGTCTGATGATATGAATACTGCAAGCTTTGGATCATTACGAATATTATTAAACTAGAAAGAATGCAAAAAAAGATTTAGTAGGGTGCTGCCAGGATTTGATAGATTGAGTTATAAGGAGCGTAGGAAGCTGAGAGGTGATCTTTTAGGAATCTATAAAATAATGAGGGGCTTGGATCAGCTAGATAGTCAATATCTTTTCCTAAAGGTAGGGGAATCTAAAACGAGAGGGCATACTTTCAAGGTGAGGGGGGAGAGATACCAAAAGTGTTCAGAGGGGCAATTTTTTCACAGGTTGTGGTGAGTGTCTGGAACAAGCTGCCAGAGGTGGTAGTAGAGGCAGATACAATCTTGTCTTTCAAAAAGCATTTAGGTAGATAGAGGGGTAGTAAGGGTATAGAGGGAAATGGGCCAAATGCAGGCAATTGGGATTAACTAGGGGTTTTCCAAAAAAGGGCGGGACAAGTTGGGCCAAAGGGCCTGTTTCCATGCTATAAACTTCTGACTCTAAATAGAACTGCAAAAAATTGACATTCTCAACTGATCAATATTGGTTTTATGTTGCAAAAATCAGTGTGGTTCAAAATCTAATGGCAACTGTTAATTCAAAAAGTGAACTGAAAGACCATATGCACTCCTAAGTTTTTTTTCTGTGCATTTTTATTAGATGTAGTTTTTGCAGCAGTATTATAAACCCAGAATAGACCATTTCCATTAATACTTTATCTACCCTTTTATCAGTGTTAGTCTGTTACCTGGGTTGTACTTGTGATTATTTTCTTTCTGGTTGTACCCCATCTCCCCACAATGATTTGTAATGAGACAATGCAATGGTTGTTTGGAAACTTCTGGCATTGTGCTCAAATACATGCTCTTCATGTGTGAGCCTGGGAAAATGAATAATAACAGGTATTTGCATGTGGAGGCAAAAGTGGGACCAAGATACTTAGCTTTCTGCTTATAATACATTTTTCTTGACTGAAGTATGAAGGTTTTAATGATGTAAAGAATATAGTATCATCTTGTAATCAAATAGCAGCCACTTTAAATTGTTGTAGACATATGAAATTTGCTCCTAATTCCAGTTGAAGTGTCTAATTTATCAAAATAGGCTACAGAGTTGGAATGCTGTAGATTGATGGGTGAATTTCATTGAGTCTTATGTTTGTATTTGAGTTGGTTTGTTCTAATCAGGTATGTTGGAGAGATCCAGAGGTAACAATTTTTAGGCTATTTAGGACAAGATTTAAGTTGGATGTTAGTGACCCTTTTCACATAATAATGGATTTGGAACAGGGTACTGGCTGGTGTGGTCAATTCCAATTTGAATTATTTCGAGCACAAGCAGGACCTGAATCTAATTGGGTTGGAGACCATTTCCTATAATGGAGACCCAGTACCTTATTATCATGGCCAGGGAATCTCTTGCACTGGTTAGTTGGAGGGAATTCCCTGATTTTTTCCTTTCAAAATGGCCTGTGCTTTAATATGCCCTACACCACCAGACCAGATCATGAGAATTTGGATGGAGTTTGGACAGTAAACATAATTGTGTTAGGCATTTTGGCTGGACCAGATGTCTTTTCCATATTTTTGTCCTGTAAATTTTGAGTAAAATTAGGGTTTCAGACTGAATATGAATTAAATGTTTATTTTAAATGTGTTTTGGGTACTTTTCTGCACTTAACTGTTGTAAATTTTCATTTCATGGCCATAATCTGTTGAATGTTTGCATTGTGTTAATGCAATCATGACACATTTCTTACAACAGTCATTCTCCATCCACTTTTAAATAGGCATAATTGTTATGGAGGCGAGTGGTGTATTATTCTATGCCTTACTCGCAAAACTAATCACAAGTTGATTGTGATTTCATTAGGTCAGCTATTTCATGGGGAACTCATTATAATCTTTAAATCATACATTGAGATTTGCTTCTGGTGTGATTGAGGTATGATGTGGAGATGCTGATGTTAGACTGGAGTAAGCACAGTATCAAGTCTCATCACCAGGTTAAAGTCCAACAGGTTTATTTGGTAGCTTTCGGAATGTTGCATCTTCATCAAGTGAGTCAGTGGGAGTTCTGTTCACAAATAGGGCATATAAAGACACAAATTCAATTTACAAAATAATGGCTGGAATGCAAGTCTTTACAGGTAATCAATTCTTAAAGGTACAGACAATGTGGGTGGAGAGAGGGTTAAGCACAGGTTAAAGAGATGTGTATTGTTTCTAGCCAGGATAGTTAGAGATTTTGCAAGCCTAGGCAAATCGTGGCAGTTACAGATGGTATGACATGAACCCAAGATACCAGTTGAGGCCATCCTCGTGTGCGGACCTTGGCTATCAGTCTCTGCTCGGCGACTTGATTATCTGAAAAGTCTACGTTCCAGCCATTATTTTGTAAATTGAGTTTGTGTCTTTATATGCCCTGTTTGTGAACAGAACTAATACTCACCTGATGAAGGGTCAGCATGCTCTGAAAGCTGTGGCTTGTGCTACTAAATAAACCTATTGGACTTTAACCTGGTGTTGTGAGCCTTCATACTGTGATTGAGATATACATCGGAATTTGTATTCTAACAAGTATTGTTACTGCCAACAAAATACTGAATATATTGAGCAGGCTCGGCAGCATTTGTAGTTCAGTCTGTTAAATGGGAGGAAAATACACATGAACAAATCTTTTAAAAAGGAAGAGAGCAGTGTGTGATTTCTTCTGGGAAGACCAAACACAGATTAGTTGACTGTTTTTCTGATCCGTGGAAGTGCACCCTCTACCTTCCTGCCCTTCTTTGACTTGTATTATTCAAGCTTGAAGCAAATTTGAAGAGCAGCATTGTGTGCTTGGTAACCATTTGACCTTGACATTGACTTTAATGGCAGATACTAATGAAAGCTCCCACTTTCTCTCTGGCAAGAGGTGCTGTTGCTCAATGATGACCTTTTGATATGAACAGTGTGGAGGGTTGCACCCTGCAAGTAGGCTCCTGGGCATCTGCAACTATTGTATTGTTAAGTTTTTGTGCTTCCATTTCTGCCCGTCTCATCCATTGTCCGTCTGCTTTTTCAAGCTGTTTTGTGCCATCAGTTTCTGTTGTGCTGTCTGGTATCACTTCATTTCTTTAACCATCTCATGTTTGCAACCGAAACACCTGATATATTTTGTTTCCTTAAATGTACATATATACCACTTATTACCAATCTTTGCAAAATGTTCATCTGTAATATCCTGCAGTTTTGAAATGTTTATATCCATAAGGTTAATGATTTTTGCTATTCAATAAGATTTTATGGATTTAAGGAGGAATGTGATGGGTGTGTGTGAAGTTTCAGAATTGGGTGAATGGGCTTATTTCATATTGATAAAGCACAGGTTGTAGCAACAGTACGATGTCCTTTTTTTTGCCTGTGAAGTAATTTTCATAAGTACAAGAGCAATGACATTGAATTTTGTAAAAGGAACACTGGCCAAAAAGCATACAAAACTGCAAGAGTTGGCTGGAAGACATGAGTAAGTTCGTGGAATGAACAGACACAAAGGTCATTCAGAGGGATGATGGGAGGAACTGTTCTTTTCATTCAGTGATGTGGACATCACTGGTAAGTTGAACTTGCATTGATATTCTGAATTGCCGTATAGAAAGTCATGGTGAGACCCATCTCGACCACTGCACTCCATGGCGTACAAGTAGACAGAATTTCCAGTAACAACGAGGAATGTGGATATAGCACCATGACAGGAACTTGTAAAAGGTTGAATTTGAATTTTGTTTGAGTTTGCAGCAGTTGTAATTTTTTTTTTGGTTAATAAGATCTATATAATCTTGCCATCCTTGACTTAGTATCAACTGGAAGTAAGTTAAGCTACAGATGCCACTTATTAAAAATTGGATTAAAAGAAGCTAAAACATAATCTAATAACTTCAACCAAATTCACATTGTTATGGCACTTGATCTCGGCCTTTTGGCTAGGATTAGGTGTGGTATTGACATGCTGTGTTTGGTTGAAGTCATGAGGTTATGTTTCAGCTTCATTTGAAGCAATTTTTAAAAGTAACATCTTGGCCTTTTGGCTAAGATACAAATGAGATCAAGCCTTGGAGGAGGAGCAGTGCCTATTCCAATCAGCTTGGATCATGCAGATCAAGCCCTAGACAGGAGGTGAAAGTCCAGTATTGTTAGCTTGTATCGGGAATGTCTCAACTTGTTGAGATTCTCAATTGGACTTGATTGGATTGAATTGAATAAAAACAAAAAAATGGATGAGAAGCCACAGATGCTGCATGGCTAGACAGAGAAGTTGGAGAGTAAAGGCCCACATGGCGCCACAGAGAAAGCAAACATAAGAGAACACACTGATCTCTTGGAGAACAAGGAAATCAAAGAACGAAACAGGCCCTTTGGCCCAACGCGCCCGCGCCGCCACCTCGATCTTCCCACTTCTACACGCGATCCCTGTCCATGTTTATAGATCTATGGATTAAAAAACAAATTTGGGAGAATTTGTTTTGCCAATTAGCCTAAGAGCACATCTTTGGGATGTGGGAGGAAACTGGAGTTCCCGGAGAAAACCCATGCAAGCACGGGGAGAATGCGCAAACTCCCACAGACACAGGCCCAAATCCATGTATCTGCACAGCACAGCGATAGTCACTGCGCTGTCGTGTTGCCCATCAGATGGTCCAGGTCAAGCATACACTAACGATGTGAAACAGTAGGATACTCTCGAAAAAGATCCAAGAGCAGTCCTCTCACGACCCATCGCGTGTATGCCCCCTGTTAGACAACAAGGTGGACCAAAGCACCTGTAGGATAAAAACAAATACAAAATCATTTGGTATGAGGTGAAAGGAGGCAGTACCTTTTAAAATCTGGAAATTTGTGCAAAGGTTGGAAATACTAGAGAGCTGGGTGTTTTCCCAGAAATGGGCAAATGATTGGTTGGATTGTTGGAAAAAAAATTCTGAAAAATAACACCAATTGGGACTCTTGTAGTGAGAGGGAGAGAGGATTTGTCAAAAGTGTGCATTGCTAATGACAATGAAACCAGAAGCTGAAAGCGATTGTTGGAAACCACATCTGTTGTGAATGTTTTTAAAAAACACAGCATATTGTGGAATTTTGTAGCCATGTAATTGCATACGTAACTTGTGGTTATGCTTGTGGATATATCTTAATTGTGTTGACGATTGAAAGTGATTTTAAAGAAATGGTGTCATTGGCCTGTTGATTGCTGTCTAATTGGCATCAATTCTGATTTGTATTAAATGAAATCTTGTTCATTTATTTTTCAGCGCTAATTTGGTTACTTTGGCTTGCATGGTTTAGGTTAGAGGGTCATTGCTTCTTCTTAGTTGGTCGGCGCAACATCAAAGGCCGAAGGGCCTGTTCTGCGCTGTAATGTTCTATGTTCTACTTCGTCCTTGGGAATCAGGGAATTGTAATAGGTCTCAGTTTGCCAGTGGTGGATGGTTTGCTTTGGCTTGGCTGGTGTCCAACTTGAGCATTATTGGAGTGGCACTGTGTTCCTTAACTTGGATTTGGTGATTTTGGTATGTACATCTTTAAAATTGGAATTTAAAATTCAAGGTTTATGAGAGTCTTGCTTTTATAAAAGGGATTATTGGATATAAAAGCAATTAAGTAATTTTGTATCAGGTATTTTTAAGCCTATGTGCTGTAAAATGATGTTGCATTGTATTCAGTTGCTCTTGAAGTCATGTCCATTTTGCTAGATAAACTGTAAGTGGATCTTACTGTAAGACCTAATAGAAGTGTACAAAATTATGAAGGATATGTATGGATAGAGTGAATAGTGGGAAGCTTTTCCCAGGTTGGAGGTGACAATCATGAGGAGTCACTTGCTCAAGGTGAGAGGGGTGAGGTATAACTCCAATATCAAAGGGACACTTACGCAGAGGGTGGTGGGGGCCTGGAATGCACTGCCAAGCAGGGTGATGGAGGCAGACAAGTTGGCATTGTTTAAGAATTACCTGGATAGTCACATGAGTGGCCTGGGAATGGAGGGATACAGATGAATGGTCTAGTTGGATCAATACGCGGCACAGGCTTGGAGGACTGAAGGGCCTGTTTCTGTGCTGTACTTTTTTTTTTGTTCTTTGGATGTGATAGATATGTCTTAAGTTGCAGAAACACTAATCCATTTTGCAACAGTTCTTTAAATTCAGTATATTTTTGGGAGAAAGTGGTGATATTCACAACCAGGATAGATTCATAGTTCATAACTTGCATATCATTTTACATAAGTGTTTGTGATGAAAAACTAGAACTGGCATGCTTCAGTTTTATTTTGGCATCTAAAATGAAAAATTTGATTGCAGACTCCAGTCAAGATAAATATTATTTATAATGGAACTTGTTCGATTTTACAATTATGTGGTTTGCTTGTAGGTCTTTCTGGAACCCAAGCATAGTGCTGCTGAAATGGTAGAAATCAAGGATTTGGTTTTACGGACAAAAAAAGCTTATTTTCAGTTTAACAGATTTGTTAGTGAATACTACATGATTCTAGTAAAGTCATTCAAAGAGACATTCAAAAGAATTTTTCCATGCATTGCACAATTCACTGTTGAGGGGGGTGGCAGTTGGGGATTGGTATTAAAGAGATAACATCTCTCAGCTCTGGCAGTGTTGTTTTGAACATTGTTCTTATTTCTTCAAACATGTGCAAAAGCACCAATCCTGTGATATCACACAGCTTTGTAGTTGATTTCAGAAGTTTACTGTGAGGGTGGAGAATTGTGCTAAACCTTGTATCGTATACTTTGTATTACCAGCAGAATGTTTTTTATAAATGTCTCTGCTTGTTGATTCAATATAAAATCTTGGACTGTGATGATAACTAATATAATTGTGTGCTATAAATATTGCATTGGGTGGAATTTCTGATACCAACTAAGATTATTATAACCCTGAGTTAAAGTACAGGATTAATGTGCTATGAGATGTGAAGTATTGAGGTAGTTTGCCATTACACAAGTTTAGTTTGAGGAACCAGTCATACTCTGGGATCTCTCCTTACTTCTCAGGAATTTGATTAACCTCTCTTTGCTTTACTATCTGTGAATGGGGGTGGGGGGCTGCTCAAAATGTTGTTTTAACTATTCACTGGTTAAAACAACTGAGAATCCAGTGTCCATGCTAGCGCGCTGGAGTGAAGAAACATACCTGAAGAATACACAATTCTTATATTATGCTTTTAGTTAACTTTATTTTAGATTTCAATGTAGATGTTAATTTGTTACTAATTAAGCCCTTTGGAGATCTTGAGTAATGCAATAAAAGGTTTGTTGTTGAGGCTATGGAAAAAATGTGGCAGTTAGAGTTAAACATATTGGTGATTTTGTTGTTGCCTCTTGCTGTCATAGATCAGTTACTCTTCTGACTTGAAATAACAGGAAAAAACATCAGTAAAACACTTCCTTTAATGAATTGACTCCAACAGTTTAGTGTCTGAACAGTGACTCCGCAGCAAATCATTACTAGGTTTAGTTTTGTATTAACTTGAGTCCTTGATCCTTCAACGTGAAAAGCATGAATGTTTCATGGAATGTATAGTTTTCAAATATCAGGTGATAACTGGCAAACCTTTATGAAATCCTTTATTGGTCAACGTGTAAATTTTACATTCAAGTTAAATCAGTGTAACAGTTTGCATGACTTTTATGAAAATGACATGCTTTACAGTTTTGTAAAGTTTGTAGAATTGATGTATGGAATATTTAGCAAATAACATTAACAGTTTTAGCATTCTGGATGGGACTTAATAGCTTGGAACAAAAGTATTTGCATGAGGGGATGTGAACAAAACACGATCAATGTGGCTAGAGGTAATGTGCAGGTGAGGGCGTATATTGATTAAACTACTGTTTGAATAATGAAATTTAAGCAGCAGCAGCAGCTTACACACTTAGATGTGGTAATGCTGGCAGTTGGTAACCGATGGCAGGTGTTAAAATGTGGTATTTTATTTTCAAAAACTGCTATTGAATTGTAATGTTTTCATATCTAAAAGGGCTGTTGGGGCTGATAAAATAACTAGTTTTAAATTGAAATTTTGGATGAAAATTACGTATTGTTGGTTTCATGGTGTTGAAATAAACAAATTGAGATCAGAGGTAAGTTAGTTATTTCTGCTTCAGGGTAATATTAATGGAGTGGTATAGATGATACAAATGCAGAAAGGCAGAGTGATATTTTGATATCTTAATTAGAAAAGACCCTAGCTTTTGTTACTGAGCCCTTTACAGATATGCTATAGATTTAGAACATAGGCTCAATGGCTTGCATCCATTCCCGTCAAATCTGCCAATTAAAACTGCTCTATATCTCAACTCCACTTGCTCACCATGTTCTGCCTCCCACAATACATCGCTTGTAATAATTTTCCAAACCTTTGTCCAATATAAATTTCCTTTTCCCACATCTTCCAATTGACTTTAAGCTGGTTATGGAAGTTACAAATGCACTTCATAAGGTTCATTGAGAGTGAAATGAAATAACTGCTGCTTTGTGTATTTAGATTGCTTTTCTTTCAACTACGTGGTAAGGAGTTGGCAGAGCTTTTTCATTCTTTGTCCAAGTCTCAGAACATGCTGTGCTGCTGCAGTCTTGAACATTGTTACCATGTATTTAGAAATTCACAGAGCTGTTGGTGTTGCTGTATTTGTGAATTGTTAAAGCGCAAGTTAATGTGAATTGCTTGTTCAGATTTGCAACTGAAGTGCAACATTGATTTGCAGTCATTTTTTTGGTTAGAATTGTTGTTTACAAATAGAAATTTAAAAAAAAATTCCTTTTTATGGAACAATTTCTGACAATTGGGGGGGTGGAACTTGATTGATGTGGACAAAATTCGGGGTGTGGGGAGGGGGGATGGAACCTGATCAAGGTGAACAAAATTGAGAGCATTATAGCTAGGAAGAAACTTTGCCTCTGTATTGGAATCAAAAATCAGGGAGATAGACTTAAGGGGTAGGAAATTTAGAGGGGATTTGACGGAAAATGTTTTCACCCAGTAGGTGGTGAGAATCTGGAACACTGCCTGAAAGAGTGGCAGACTGGGAACGCCCATAACATTTAAGAAGCTTGAAATTCTATAACATGCAAAGCTATGGGCCAAGTTCCAGAAAATTATTTGATTTATTATTATCACATGTATTAGTATACAGTGAAAAATATTGTTTGTGTGCAGACAAAGCATACTATACACAGAAAAGGAAAAGAGAGGGTGCCGAATGTAGTATTACAGCCATAGCTAGGCTGGAGAGAAAGATCAACTTAATAGATTCAAAAGTTTAATGGTAGCAGGGACGAAGCTATTCTTGAGTCAGTGGCGACGTGACCTCAGACTTCTGTATCTTTTTCCTGATGAAAGAAGGTGGAAAAGAAAATGTCCAGGGTGCTGATAGCCTTTGATTGGGATTGAAATTGTTGCATTCTAATCAGGCAATTGAGGTTGGCCTGTTTGCATATTAATGACTAAAAGATGCCTTTGGACCATCAATTTGGGCTTAAATCTGGGAACCCCATACTTGAACAAGAAAATCTGTTTCTCTGGCACTCTGAATATGGACTGCATACTCCAGAGCACTGTTTACCGTGTTGTTGGATCTTGTAAATAAAAGGATTTCTGCCTCTGAGGCCTTATTACAAATAAATAGGTGCTTGACAGCCTGTGCAGACTGGGCCAAAGGACCTCTTCCTGTGCTGTAAAGCTGTATGACTATGATTATGTGCCAAGTCTAAAACTTGATTCAGATTTAAATTGATAAACATTCAGACTTGAGTGCACTGATATAATGTTACAATATTCAGACCATCACTGTCTGCACACTGTCTAATTGCTGCTTCTGTAAGCAGTTATTAGACATTTTTAATAGTGTAATGTTTGAATCTACTTCTAAATGTGCAAATTCATTTATTAAAAACCTAATTTTAGATGCATGTTGTTTTGATTGCAGAGTATACAGATGAAAAAAATGATAAATTGTGTTTTATAAACGATTTCATTTTTAAAATGTGCTAGAAAATTTGAGAGTTTAAACAAACAAGCTAGAGGAGGAGATATTGAGATGCTTGGTCAAAGAGAGGTTTTGGAGATGCTAGTGAAGGAGAGCGTAAAATGAAGAGGTTTGGAAGAGAATTCCAGACCTTTTTGGGTCTTGATGGCTCAAGACATGGTTTTGGGGAGTGGGCAGGATGGGGGGAGGGGATGCAGAAAGAAAGACATGAAGACAGGAAGTGGAATGTCTGCAAAAAGCTAGACTGGGAGGAACACAATTACAAAGTTGCAGGATTGGGGAGAGATGAAGTGATGGAAGAATTTTTATGCTGAGAATTCTAAAGCTGAGGCATCAGGAGCTAACGCACATCAGTGAGCACTGGGGGTGGTTAGGAATTGATAGTTTTGGATGGTCAATTTTTGGAGAGTTTATGATGGGAGATAGGTAAGCATTGGAGTAGTTCAATCTGACTTAATAAAAAGGATGGATGAGGATTTGAGGATCAGATAGGTTGAGGTAGAAGGGACCTCTGTGTCCAGGCTTTTGGGCTAGAAATTCAGTTTGGGATTAAATAATAATACTGTGAATGAGCCTGAGACAGTAGTAATTTAATTTAATTGGGAATGGAGTTTGTGATGGGGGAATTGAAGACCATATCTTTAGTCTTTGTTATCTTAAATTTTGGCCCATTCACAAATGGATCTTGGGCAGTATTAAAAGCTGTATGTTGTCAGTATACATGCAGAACCTGACACATTTGCTTGGATGATGTCGTCCTTTCGATGAGAACTTTGAAAGGGGCAAGTGTAGTTGCTTGGAGATTAGAGTTGGATGAAGTGCCATTGCAGAAGATATCCAGACCAAACCTTGATACCTAAGAATCAAACAAGGTAAAGACAGCCCCATTGAACTGTGCCAAATTCTGCAGACAGGCCAAGAAGGACGAAGACAATATGTCAGTCATCAAAGTTGTCATATGTGACTTTGATTCAGGCTGTTTCAAATGCAGGTCTGGAAATCTCATTCAAGAGGTTGAAATATAGCATTGTGTGTGCAAGATGAATATGAAATTCTGTACTATCATCCAATTCAAGGAATTTAAAAATGAGAGAGGTTGGAGATGGTGTGATTAGCAGTTCTGCCTCACAGTGCCAAGGACCTGGGTTAAATTCCAGTGTTGGGTGCTTGTGGGGTTTGCATGTTCCCCCATGTCTGTATGTGTTGTTTTCGGTTTCCGTCCACGGTCTAAAAATGTCAGTTAGTGGATTAGCCATGGTAAATGCAGGTGGTTATGGGTATTGGGTGGCGATATAGGCTGGGTAAGTCTCTTTCAGAGACTTGATGGACCAAATGGTGCCTGCTTGCACTGTAGAATTTATTTTCCAATGAACAAGATTTTTTTGGGTGAAGTACCAGTGGCAAATTTGAACGGGAAGGAGATGGTGCCTGAGGAGAGGGAGCTAATCATTTCAGTAACTGGGGGACTGGAAGGGAATTTGGATAATTAATACTGGAAAAAATCTGTATACCTGGCAACATCCATGGAAAAAGAAACACAAAATTTCAACCTTAAATTGGGTAGTCTGCATTTGAGTGGTAAGTTGACATGTCACACAATTTTGATCTTTATCTTTTATCCCCAACATAGTGCATAAATTGCTGATTTGGGAATGGGATTGGGGGTGCAAATGGCTTCTTCCCTAATGATTGGTTGAATAATTGGATGCGAGACTTAGAATAAGGCTTCTGGAAACAGTTCTCTTTTTGCAGCTTTGTTGGTTCCGTTTTTCTCGACAAGTTAATTCTGTTTGCAAACTAAAACAGTGCGAATATGTTAGTGTGGTAGTACTATTTGTAACTTGATGAAGGATAATTGCATTTTAAAAGTATTTAAACATATTTTCTTAGATTTGTTTACCAACTTCCTCCTTGATTCAAAGGGCAGTTTGTGCAAATATGCTTATTCTGAGTTTCTAACACAGCGTGGTATTTTTTCCTTTTGACACTTGAATCCATATGCCTCCAATTCAGCATTGATCAATTGCACGTTGTTTTCATCATGTTTGTGGTTTTGATATCATTCAGCACGTTTTTCAAATTGACTTGTTTTGTTTGAATTGTGGTATCCTGCTTTTGGTAGCACAAGAGAACAAGTTCAATTAGCCGTGGCAATCTGCAAAGAAACTTCTGCATTAAGATTTTGCAACACTGGATGTCGCTAATAAAAGTCTAAACTTGGAAATTGTTTTCACTTGTCCTCAGTCTTGTTACTAATAGTAATCTTTTTGGGTATATTTGGTATCATACAATAGCATTTATTTGTTAATGCAGTTCATAAAATGCTTTTGAAGCTTTTCAGTACCAAGTTTATTTACAGTGTAATCACTGTTTGAACTCAGCTTTAAGTGCATATGTAAATTGCTGTGGGACATGGAACAGTGTATTTTATGTAAAGATTTTAAACCAGGTAATTCAAATTGTTCATTGCTAGATCTGTTGCCCGAGTATGTATCACAGCATATTTAGACTGGGATCTAATCACTGATTTTCCCCATATTTGAAAATTTTTAGTTGTATACAATGGCTTTTTAAAATAATTAAATACATGATGTCCCCTCAGAGGAAGTGAGCATAGTTTTTCGCTGTTTCTAGATCTTGAACTAGTGCAGTGGTATCTCTGCAATCTGTTTTAAAATTGTTTCAAAAAAGAGAACTTTTGTTTACAGTAAGTTTAAAAGAAGTGATTTAATAAGAAAATTGGTGTGCACTTGAAGTTCAATCACTTCACTGCGAAATTAGGAAAACAAAGGTTCCTTCAACTGATGTCAATTTTAATGCCGTATAGCACGGTGGTTAACAGCATGCTGTCTTTCCCCATTTATTTTCGAGTGATTGACCTCCAAATCCCGAGATTACATTAGTTTATATCGATATCTTCTCAAAGATCACAAAGACAACTTGAGACTTGATATTGGCTTCCCAAAAAAGTGGTATGTACTTCCCTTTTAGTAATAATTCACAAAACAGGAGGGAAACCAAGCATGCAAAATTGACTTTAAACATTGGAAAAAGATAATTAAACTTTGCACATTTTCAGTGCATCTCTTGCTGATAAAGATGTAAGCCAGAGGTTTGGCTAGATTTGAAGGCTAACTCAGTCCTAGATAATTTGGAGACTTATCTGCAGGATGCAGGTATGTTGCTGCCTCTTTAATTTAGTGATTTTCTTCACTTGTAAGAGAAGTTGCTGATCCTTTTAAAAATAAAACTGCATTAAAAGGGGCACACTCCTGCAATTTTTAAAAATGAGGAATTGAATAACTATTGACTTCTTTGAACTTCAGGTAAATTCAAAATTGAAAAACTTGAAATAACTGGGGAAAATTCTGCAAACAATGCTCACCACCGTAACACAGTATGGAACAACATTGAGTAGAGCATATAGAACCAACATTGAATGGAGTTCTTAATTACATCTATTTATAACCTTCATCTGAAACAACCTGTTTTCTGTCTGCAGATGTGCTGTTTTTTTCTTGCATTGCATCTTTACTTTGAAGAGGGGAAAATCTTGAAATCTTAAACCCCAACTTGCTGCAGTACACACTGAGAGTTACAGTTACTTGTGATTTGATTGTTTTGTGTTCTGTGGAGTAAATTAATGGTGTGTTTTGAAAGCTTGGCTTGATAACCTGAACTAAATTGACATTTGCTACTTGAAAGGCAATTTTGTGGCTTCCAAGATTGGTGCACACTGGTACTGAGCCATACCGACTATAACATTCAAACAACAAAACAGCACGGGAAACAGGCCCTTCGGCCCAACGAGCCCACACCGCCACCCCCATGTTCCCACCTCTGCTCGTGATCCCTGTCAATATTTATAGATCTATGGATTAAAAACCAAGTTTGAGACAATTTAGAGAGAATTTGTTTTGCCAGTCAGCCTAAGAGCACATCTTTGGCATGTGGGAGGAAACTGGAGAAAACCCACGCAAACACGGGGAGAATGCGCAAACTCCCCCAGACACGGGCCCAAGTCCATGTATCCGCACAGTACAGCGATAGTCACTGAGCTGTTGTGTTGCTCATCAAATGGTCCAAGTCAAGCGTACACCATTCCCTCGGGCTCTAAGCACAGTTCTCCTCCTCTGTCCCTAAGAGGTCTGATTTTTCCTGTAACCACTCTTTTATTCCTAACATAGGAGTAAAAAGCCTTTGGATTTTCCTTAATCCTATCCGCCAAAATCATTTCATGCCCCCTTTTTGCCCTTCTAACTCCCCATTTGAGCTCCCTTCTACTCTCTCTGTATTCCTCCAACGCTGTCTCCGTTCCCAGCTGCTTTGACCTATCATATGCCTCTCTTTTCTTCCTAACCAAGTCCATGATATCTCTAGTAATCCACTGCACTCTAATCCTACCTTTCCCATCTTTCCTCTTAGCCGGCGCACATCTTTCTTGCAACGTTTTCAGTATTCCCTTGAAAGAGTCCCACATGTCAAGCGTGGCCTTACCCTCGAACAACCATTCCCAATCAGTTTCCATAAGTTCGTGCCTAATCTGACTGTAGTTAGCTTTCCCCCAATTCAGCACCCTGCCCCTAGGGCAACAAGCATCCTTTTCCATCTGTATCCTAAAGTATTCGTGCTCAATTGCTGTCTTGGGCTTAGACAGTTGATTTTTGACCGGATGCGGTAAGAGTAATCAACTGGACTGTGTGCGTTTGGCAAGGGAAGGAAGTAATTGGAGCCATAGACCGGTTGGACACTCTCTTGCTGTCAGAATGTATGTGCATTCTAGATTATACTCAGCATAGTAATAACGTGGTTGTTTACTGTCCTGATCCATTTGTAAATTTGACATCTTGGACAAGGGGCGCTTGATGTGCAGACATGGTGTTGCACTGCTGCTATTGAAATTGGGAGAGAGAGAAAAAAATAATTGGTAGAGAGTCTGGTGGTGATGTCTAGTTTTGTACTTTCAGGTAGTATCAAATGAAATCATAGAAAAGTTCTGCAGTTTGTAACTTTAATGCTTCCAAAACCAGCCACAGTTATAGATTGCATTCAGGATATGTTGGGGTTAATTAAATCATTTAAATCCAATCAAGGCTTAAACACACGAAGATCAAGTTTCAGGAAGGTTTACAGTTATAGTGGCAATATATATGATGGATTCTTTCTTAGAATTATACAGCATTGTCTCTGTGCTGAAGACTTTGAAAGAGCTAGGCCTGCTTGCCAGCTCCATTTCCCTCTGCCTTCTCTCCCCCTTATCATGCCTTGAAAAATGCTCCTTGTTCCAAGTAAAACTGTCACAAAGTTACTGTTAAATCTGCTTCCACTCCCCTTTTCAGGAAATGTTTTTCAACTCAAAACTTGCTGTGTATTTTTTATTACCATGTCACCACTAATTTTTCTGCCTATTATCAAAAATCAAACTAGTTACAGGTGTAAGATTCTCCTTATCTCCTCTATCTATTTCCCTTTGAGCACCTCCTGTTTAACTCTGTTTTTACAATAAGAAGTCTCACAACACTGGGTTAAAGTCCAGTAGGTTTATTTGGTAGCAAAAGTCACTAGCTTTCAGAATGCTGCGCCTTCATCAGGATGTTCTGTTCACAAATAGGGCATATAAAGACACAAACTCAATTTACAAAATAATGATTGGAATGCGAGTTTTTACAGGTAATCAAGCCTTAAAGGTACAGACAACATGAGTGGAAAGAGCATTAAGCACAGGTTAAAGAGATGTGTATTGTCTCCAGACAGGACAGTAAGTGAGATTTTGCAAGCCCAAGCAAGTCATGGGGGTTACAGACAGTGTGACATGAACCCAAGATCCTGGTTGAGGCCGTCCTCGTGCGGAACTTGGCTGTCAGTCTCTGCTCAGCGACTCTGTGCTATTGTGTGTTGTGGAGACTACCTTGGAGAACGCTTACCCGATAATCAGAGGCCATGTGCCCATGACTGCTGAAGTGTTTCCCAACAGAAAGAGAACACTCTTGCCTGGTGATTGTCGAGTGGTGTTCATTTACCCATTGTCGCAGTGTTTGCATAGTCTCCCCAATGTACGTTGTCTTGGGACATCCTTTCCTGCAGTGTACCAGGTAGACAATGTTGACTGAGTTGCAAGAATATGTATAGTGTACCTGGTGGATAGTGTTCTCAGTGAGATGATGGCATCCGTGTCAATGATCTGGCACGTCTTGCAAAGGTTGCTGCAGCAGGGTTGCGTGATGTCGTGGCTCCTATTCCCCTGAAGCATGGGTAGTTTGAGGACAATGGTCTGTTTGAGGTTGTGGGGTTGATTGAAGGCTGGAAGTGAGGCTGTGGGGATGGCTTTTGCGAGATGTTTGTCTTTATCAATGACATGCTGAAGGCCCTGGAGAACATTTTGTAGCTTCTCTGTTCTGCTCTGGATAATGAAGGTTTCTCTGTCCACTGTGTTCCGTGTTTGTCTTAGGAGATCGGTGCGTTTTTCACTGTGGTGTGGCAGGACTGTCGATGAGTCGAGTGCCATATTCTATTCTTGTAAGTGCATGTTTCAGTGTCTGGGGGTGTTTGTTGCAATCCTCCTCATCTGAGCAGATCCTGTGTATAAGGAGGACTTGTTCAGAGGGGATGGCTTCTTTTAATATGTTTAGGGTAGAAGCTGGAAAAGTGGAGATCATCATGTTATCCGTGGGCTTGCACTACAGTGAAGTGCTGAGGTGACCATCCTTGATGGGAGTGCGTCTGTCCAAGAATGCAGCCGATTCTGGAGAGTAGTCCACGATGAGCCTGATGTTAGGATGGAACTTGCTGATGTTGTCATATACTTGTTTCATTGTTCACCATGAGTCCAAAGGTAGAAAATGTATTCAGTGTATCTAGTGTGTAGCGTCAGTTGAAGGTCCTGTGTAGTCTTGTTCAAACCTGTGCATGAAGATGCTGGTATATTGAGGTGTGAATTTGTTCCCCATGGCTGTTCCATGTGTCTGGATGAAGAATTGATTGTAGAAGGTGAAGACATTGTGATCCAGGATGAAGCAGATAAATTGTAAAACTGCATCTGGAGACTGACAGTTGTCAGCGTTGAGTATTGAGGCAGTTGCAGCAATGCCATCATCATGGAGGATTCTGGTGTCGAGTGCTGAGACATCCATTGTGATGAGGATTGCTTCCTGTTCAACCGCTCCATGTGCATTGAGTTTCTGTAGGAAGTCCATAGTTCATGGCAAAAACTGGGGATTCTTTGGGTTTCAAGATGTCCTCGATGTAGCCGGAGATGTTCTCGCACAGGGTCCCATTGCCCGATAGGATGGCCGGATATGTTTGCCTAGTGTGTCTTCAGGAGATAGTAGCGATTTCCAACACGGAGTACGTGGGATGAGAGCATGGAGTGCTTAGAAGGGCTAGATCGAAGGTCTTGATCCACCTGAGTTGACAAGTGTGTTCTTTGGGCAGACCTGCGGATAACTGTCTATAGAGTAGTGCAGTGTAAATCTATTTTTAGCCACCGCTTCTATAATCTCTCCATGTAATTGAAGTCCCTCATTCTTTGCATCATATATAACAAATCTTTTCTTTTTCATATCCTTCATAGAGTAAAGTATCGAGAATTGAACACGGCCTTTAAAGTTTAAAAGTCAATAGATTACATTTGTGCGTGTGTAGTCCTAATTGTTGTATTAAAGAAGGTATCAAGTAAAGGATGCAAAAAATGATTCCTAAGGATGATTCAGAATTGTGAAATAAACTGTTGAAATAGGGCAAGGTAAATAGATGGTTTGATAAAGCTTTTTAAAATAAAGATTTTGATTCAGTTGACAGAGAATTTTTACGCTTAGAAAGAATGGAAGGGCAAAATTAGAGGCCATTGATGTAAGATAGTTGCCAAGAAATAGGGGAGTGCTGAGAATGTGCAAATTGTAGATGAGTTGAAGTGAATTATGTAGAGACAAGAGAACATTTGTTAAGGATATGAAAGAGAAAGGCATTGAGAGTTATGCTGATAATTATATGAGGAGAAAAAATAGACGAGTAAAAAAATGCATGTCCAGAACTCTTCACCACTACCAGATCCATTAAAGAGATATACATATAATTGAATGCCTTTGAGGTGCTGTCACTGTTGTAATTCGGAGACATGACAGCCAAATTTAAACACATTCTCACAAAGTGATATATGTTCTGGTACCAAAGGTAAAATTAGTGTTTTTCAATCTTACGTGTTTCAGTCCCTCTTTTACTGTGATATTGCCAACATGCCTTTCTCTTTCATATCCTTAACAAATTTCCTGCAGTCCCTACACCTCAGTTGGTCTGATTTTTGTCCTGACTTTGTGGTTTGAATGTTCTTCTAACATGTCCTTCCCTCTAGCAATAACTGACTTTTGGAGTTTAAAAAAAACTCCTTTTGTGCTTCTGTTTATGAGGTCATATCATCTGAATATTGAATTGTAACTGAAATTAGTATGTCAAGTATGAACACAAATTTCTGATCGGTTCTTGATTACTTGTGCTGTTGCTTTTTCACCTCTTCTTCCAATATATGATATATGCTTGGTGGAAAAGTGTTTTGCTCTTTTGGCCCCATTCACTAGAACTTTTTTGCTAAATTTTTCTCTTCCTTCATAACCCACCTTGAAAGCCTTTCTCTCATCTTTTTAGTAAAACTTTATATGGCTGACCCCCACTACCATTACGTCCATTGCATCATTTTAAAAATCTGTTTACTCTCGTCCTATTTTTGTACTGGTTCCGAAACATGCCTTGGAACATTTTCTACAATGAAGGTATGCAATGTGCAATTGTCTTTGGTCATCCACGAACAGCTTGATGGTCATCTAGTATCTGTAGCTTTTGTCATTTGTTGCCAAATGTGAAGGTATTTACTTGATTTCCACCTTTTGGTCATCTTGATTTGTTTGCAGCAGCAATATTTGAATGATTGTAGAAAGCTATTTGTGTTTGAAATGAGAATGGCAGTACTTGATTTCTCTTGAGTATTGTTTCTTGTAGATAGTCAGGTCAATTATGTTGGTTAAGGGTGTGGATTGCTGAGATTGAAATGTATTCTGCAATTTTGGTTGAGACACAGGAATTTAACATGCATACTTGAGTACGCAAGTAATAGCTTGCCTGCAGGGTGGTGGCACATTTATTTGACTCTGCAAGTTCTGTCAGAGCTTGGAATTTAAAGGATGCTTTTTGGAAGTCTCTTCAAAGCATTTTTACGTTTTTGAGAATTTTTCTATTCCCTGTCAATCTCCATTTTTGCTACTTGAGAATGTTGCTTCCTCCCAACTCCATGCCATTTTCTCAAGTTGTTCTTCACCTGAAACCGTTAAGCCCAAGTATGCCTGTTTCATTGTATTGATGAGCTTAATTGAAGTGTTAAAACCTCTGGTGATTGTGGCACATTGTTGCTCCATGATTTCTCCATTTGATAATGTCATCTTCCTTCAGTGACTCTTCCACTGTTGAACTCCAATGTCTTGCTCTTACTTTCTTCTGTCATTGACATTTTGGAATGTAATACTTCTCTCCATTCTACCAAGTAACTTCTGGACTTTGGAAAGAATCTATCCTTGGACCCACCTCTCTCCTCTTCCTCATCTACATTCAGCAAGACCATCCTCAGCTAAGAGTTCAATTATCATTTGTGTGCAGGTAACACCCAGCTTTACAGCACCTCCTCATCTGGTCCTTCAAACTGTATATTTGATAGTCAAGTCTTGGATGAGTCTGTAGTTTTCTTGGCGAAGCCCTGTTAGAAACTCCTTCACAAATGCTGCATGCAGCCAATTTCTGCACAGTAAAATTGAGGAAGGAGCATTGAGGTAAATGAGAAGTTAATTTTGTTTTTGCTGCCTTTCATTAAGGTTAGAGGAGGGATGCTGCCCAGAAAACCAGGGGAACTTGTCACTCGTTTGAAAATTGGAAAGTGATCTTGAATATCCACCAGAATTACAGATGCGACAACAGTTTAATGTCTTATCTAAGAATGGCTCCTTTTTTCAAGTTGTTGGACTTATTTAGCACTGCATTGTAATTCTATTCTGGCTTTGATGATTAATTATTAGAACAAAGAACAAAACAGCAAGGGAAACAGACCATTTGGCCCAACGAGCCCACGTTGCCACCCCGATGTTCCTGCCACTACCCGTGATCCCTGTCGATGTTTATAGATCTATGAATTAAAAACCAAATTTGAGACAATTTAGGGAGAATTTGTTTTGCCAATTAGTCTAAGAGCACATCTTTGGGATGTGGGAGGAAACCGGAGCACTTGGAGAAAACCCAGGCAAGCATGGGGAGAATGCACGAACTCCCACAGACATAGGCCCAAGTCCATGTATCTGCACAGCACAGCGATAGTCACTGAGCTGTCGTGGTACCCATCATATGGTCCAGGCCAAGCGTACACTAACGACGTGAAACACTAGGATACTGTCAAAGTCCAAGAGCAGCCCTCTCTCGACCCATCACGTGTATGCCCCTTGTTAGTCAACAAGGCGGATCAAAGTACCTGTAGGATAAAACAAATGCAACAATATCATCAACCATTTGCACACCTCCCAGGGAACTCACGAAGCTCATGATCCCTATTTTAAATTATTGTTCTATACCCCTCCATTCCCATTCTGTTCATGTGCCCATCTAAGTATTTCTTAAATAACTCCAGAGTACCTGCCTCCATCACTTTACTTGGCAGCATGTTCCATACCCCCATCACCTTCTGTGTGAAAAAACTCTCTCTAGCATCGAAATTATACCGTACCCACCTCACCCTAAGCCCGTGACCCCTCATGCTATTTGAGTCCATCCTAGGAAAAAGCTTAACCCTGTTTACTCTATCTATACTCATAATCTTGTACTGTTGGATCTCCTCTAAGTCTGTCTTTCTAAGGAAAACAGCCACAATTTGCGTAACCTCTCCTCGTAACTCAGACCTTCCATACCAGGCAGCATCCTGGTAAACCTCCTCTGCATTCTCTCCAGAGTCTCCACGTCCTTCCGGTAGTAAGGTGACCAGAACTGGACGTGGTATTCCAAATCAGGTCTAACCAACGTTTTATACAACTGCAACATTAAAGGCCAGCTCTTGTACTCTATATCCCTTCCTATAAAGGCGAGCATACCGTATGCTTTCTTCACAACCTTCTCACCTGCCCTGCCACCTTTAGAGACTTGTGCACCTGGACTCCCAGGTCTCTCTGCGTTTCTGTACTCTTAATAGGTATACCCTTTATCATATGCCTCCCCCCTATATTCTTTCTCCCGAAATACATCACCTCGCATTTATCAGGATTGAATTCCATCTGCCATCTATCTGCCCAAGCTACCAGCCTATCTATGTCCTGCTCTATCGCCTGACAATGCTCCTCACTATCCGCAAGTCCAGCCATCTTTGTATAGTCTGCAAACTTGATGATCACTTCACTTACTCCCTCTTCCAAGTCATTTATATGTATTGCATAGAAGAGGTCCCAGTACCGAGCCCTGCAGCACACCACTAGTGACCGACCTCCAGCTAGAAAAACACCCTTCCACTATTACTGTCTCCTATTGCCAAGCCAGTTACTTATCCATCCAGCTACCTGTCCTTGTATCCCATTAGCCTTGAACTTTTCAACTAACCTCCCATGAGGGACTTTGTCAAACGCCTTACTGAAATCCATATAGGAGACATCAACGGCTTGCCTTTCGTCGACCGTTTCGTCACCTCGTCAAAAAAACTAACAGATTCAGAAGGCGTGACCTCCCTTTAACAAAGCCGTGCTACGTATCCCTAATCAGATCGCAACACTCTAAGTGCCTATATATCGTATGTCTAAGAATTCCCTACCACTGACGTCAAACTCACCGGCCTATAATTTCCAGGGTTATCCCTACTACTGTTTTTAAACAATGGTACAACATTAGCTATTCTCCAGTCCTCTGGGACCTCGCCTGTGTCCAGAGAAGAGACAAAGATTTGCGTCAGAGGCCCAGCAATTTCATTTTGCACCTCCCTAAGCAGCCTGGGATAAATGCCATCAGGTCCTGGAGATTTGTCAGTTTTAATGCTACCTAGAAGCTCTAACACTTCCTCCCTCGGTATGGATATTTCCCTCAACTGGTCTACAGCTCCCTCAGAGACAAGACTGGTCAAGAAATCCCCCTCCTTCATGAATACTGACACAAAGTATTCATTCAGGATCTCCTCTGTCCCTTGGGCTCTAAGCACAGTTCCCATCCTTTGGTCTGATTTTTCCTCTAACCACCCTTTTATTCCTAACATAGGAGTAAAAAACCTTTGGATTTTCCTTAATCCTATCCGCCAGAACCATTTTATACCCCGTTTTTGCCCTTCTAACTCCCTGTTTGGGCTTCCTCCTACTCTCTCTATATTCCTCCTACGCTCTCTCCGTTCCCAGCTACTTTGACCTAACATACGATCCTCTTTTCTTCCTAACCAAGTTCTCAATATCCCTAGTAATCCACGGCTCTCTAATCCTATCTTTCCTCTTAGCCAGCACATATCTTTTTTGCAACATTTTCAGTATTCCCTTGAAAGAGTCCCAAATGTCTAGCGTGGACTTACCCTCAAACAACCATTCCCAATCAGTTTCCGTAAGTTCCTGCCTAATCCAACCGCAGTTAGCCTTCCCCCAATTCAGCACCCCTGCCCCTAGGGCAACAAGCATCCTTTTCCATCTGTATCCTAAAGTAGACAGAATTGTGGTCACTGTTAGCCACATGTTCCCCTACTACAACATCAACCACCTGCCCTGGCTCATTACTCAGAACTAAATCCAATATAGCCCCTTCTCTAGTCGGGCTAGCCACATACTGCTCCAACGATCTTTCCAGTACACGTTTTACAAATTCCTCCCCTTCTGAACCCCCAGATACTTCCAATCCACCTCAGGGAGATTAAAATCTTCCACTTTGACAACTCTGTTCTTTGTGCACCTATCCAAAATGTCTTTACATATGCCGCCTTCAACTACCCGCGGGCTGTAGGGTGACCTATAACATACCCCTAGCATAGTAATTGCCCCCTTCCTATTCCTCAACTCTATATTGTCCTCCCTCTGCACCGCTGTGATGCTCTCCCTAACAGCGTCACTCCCCCACCTCTTCTGGACCCTTCTCTGTTATGCCTGAAACACTTATACCCAGGAATATTCAGCTGCCACTGCTCCCCTTCCTTTAACCATGTCTCCATCACTGCAACCACTTCCAAGTTCCTCGCAAACATTAAGGCCCTAAGTTCATCTGTTTTTCCTGTTACACTCCTTGCATTGAAACAGGTACACTCCAGACCTCCAAGCCCACTTGAAACCACTTCCTCCCTGGTGTATTTCCTCTTGTCCGTGCTTACTCTATCTTCCATCTCACTCCCTACCGAGCTATCGGTCTCAGTTCCTCCCCATCCATATTAATTTAAACCCTGCTGAAACACTCCAGCTAACCTCCCAGCTAAGATACTCAAGCCCTTCCCATTTAAGTGTTCCCCATCCCTTCTCGACAGGTGCCCTTCTTTCACAAATACTTCCCAGTTATCCACAAATATAAAACCTTCTCCCCGACACTAATCTTCCAGCCATGCATTCAGCTGTAGGATCTCATTTCTCCTGGCCCTGGTAGCAGCCCTGAGATCGTCACCCCTGGAGGCGAGGCCCTGCCTGCCTACCACCCCCCCCCCCCCCCCCCCCCACCACCACCCCACCACCACTCCCTGAACTGCCTTCACATATCCTCCCTACTCTCCTCTTTACATCCTTCTCTCCTGTGTGAATAATCACATGTGCCTGGGTCTCCTCACCCTTCAAAATGCCCTCTACCCTGTCAGACACATCTTGCACCCCTGCTCCAGGGAGGCAAACTACCATCCCGGAGCCCCACCTCTGACCACAGAACTGCCTATCTATTCCTTTAATCCTCCCATCCCTCACCACTATCTCCCTTCTAGCCCCCTTTCTCCTATCTGAGGTACTCTGGTCCTCCTGCCTTACCTTTTTTGCCCCTTTGTCCTCGATTATTTTGGGGGACTGCCACTGGGGAAGTTGTTGGACTGTCACCCCTCTCCTTTTTCCCCTTCCTTACAGTAACCCATCTGTAAGGGTGTGGCCCCCCTCCTTCCCCTCCCCTCCCACCCTACCTGGTCCACCACCTTACTGTGCCTCCCTTACATTATTGCCGGGTTCTCCCTGACTGAAAATATATCTTCCAATCGCTGCTTTAGTTGCTTGACCCGAACCCTTAGGCGCTGCAGCTCCGAACACTTGACGCATATGTGGACTTTCAGGAGACCTTTTGCCTCCAGGAATTCCCACATATGACACCATACACAGGTGGTAATCCCTACCATTGTCCTGAACACCTTTTGGAGGTGTGAATGCAATTGGAAAACCCAGTAGCACATTCTGCCTAAGCCTGTTCTCGTCTAAGCCCAGTGAGCCAAAGCCCTTAAATCTCTTTCTGTTCACTCCGCTGCCCGCTCCCGACGCTGTCTACTGCCACTTTCTTCTTATGTTTCCCAGTTCCCTTCTCAGCAACCCCAATGCCTAACTATGGCAGCAAAAAGCAATTGAAAAGAGGGGGAGAAAAAAGCAAATTGAAAATTTTTCACACTCGGCCACCAGCACTTCCAAACACTCTGTTCCAGAGAACAAAGTCATATGCAGCAATTTAAGCTGCTTTTATATTCTAGTAATTAAAGGTATAGCTGTTAAAATTATTATTATTTAACCAGAAGCAAAGAATACCGGTCTTCCATTGGTTATTTCTAGGTTAGTCCATTGTCAACTTGTTGCAAGTTTTCTCTTCGTCTCCCTAATAACATGATTCAATGCGGTACTCTGAGAAGTATTATGACTACTCTTGTAAATATATGAATTGCTGAGTGCCTTAATGCAGGGGGAAGATTTGACTGCACTTTACAAGACAAAATAGAAGAGTGGACCAAGCTTAATATAATTGTTTTTGAAATTCTTGTGATATTCATTGTTCTGGACTAAAACTTTCTCAAACCACAGTATATATGATATCTGGATTTTTTTTTTTCTTTGCTGCAGGTCTAAGTGTTCTGACATTGGTGCCGATGACAACTGTTGTTAGCCTTTTAAACCTCGGACAGTTGCTTCAGCTTGACTTGCTTGGCCAGTGCAAGTAGAATTAGTCAGAAATGACTCTAGTAAAATGAGCCAGTCAGTTTGTGCATCTCATTTTCTAAGTTATTTAAAAAATAAAATCAGTGATCTGAACAGACTGGTTTCCAAACAGTTGTTCATGGCAAAACACGTTTCCGCTGTGCTCATATTAATTCAGAATTTTGGCATAATCCTCTTTCTAGTCACTTTACTTATCCCCTTTTTATAGAGAAAAAAAATTCAAACTGAAAATGTCAACAAAAATGTGTAGAGCCAAAGAAATTGATTTTTTTCCGCAACTACAGATTTGAGAATTTGAGTGACCCAAGTCAAAACTGATGAAAAAACTGGATGCCAAACATATCACTGAATGCAGAAGTTCAGTATTTAGCAGACATTTTTCAAAAAGTCCAGTTTGGTATCCTTCCATGAGAAAATAATGAGTGATTCAGTAGAGTTTACTTTGCTCTAGTTCACAAACAATTTGTGCAACTTGTTGCATTCTGAAATTGAAATATTGACGGAAACACATTTTAAATAAAGATGTTTAATTCAGCATAGCAAGTAGTGTGGGCAGAATTGTTTCAGAAAAAAATGATTTTAATTGGAAAAGATTCCAAGTTTTAATTTTTCAGAAATTTGCATTCCACATTTGGATCATAGTTTTTAAATAGTGATGTGCTTTGGTTGTGAATAGCACAGGTTATTCCTGAACATCCAAAGCAAATCATATTCCACAAGTAATTAATTTGTTAATCAAGTGGTGTTCTGCTATGGTTGATTTGTTTTATTTTTCTCCATTCTCCTATTAGGACTGTGTGAAAAGGACATCTGAAAAAATAATTCAAAAACCTATGCTGCTGCTTTCAAAGAACGACATGTGGCATAGTTGGTGCTGTTTACTTACCCCTAGCTGTGATTGTATTTAAGCCGTGGGGTTGCACTTCAAAGTATGACCTTCTGATTCAAAGTCAAATTTATTAATAGCAGGGCTAAAATGATCTGATTGCCATTCATGAGATTTGTACCTCATAGTTTGGTAACTAATTCTGTGCCTGCGTAAGTTGACAGATGATTACCTTTTTGCAATGAACTTAATACCACCTAATCACGCATTGGATTTATTAATTTTAAGTCACGTTTTATTTTGCATTCATAAGTGATTAACTACTGAAGTTTGCAAGTGTCTTGCCTTCATTTATACGTACTAATGTTGTGTAGCTGTGAAATTATTAAACCTGTTTCAAACTTGATACACAAACATATTCATACTGATTTGAACTGATTACTGGTATGCCTAGAATGATATTCAAAACCTTCATGGTAAAATTTTTTTTCCGTAACACTTGAATTGTTTTGCTTACTTTTGTTTTGCAGTTATATTAGTGTTAAGTACTTCAGGCACATTTAAGGTATTTGTTAGAAGCAACATTTTATTGATTTTCCATTAACATGTCTGAATTCTGTACGTTCTACACCCAAAGATAGAATAGTTGCCATTTTTTTCAACTCCACCTGTCCAGTTTTTTTTTGGAAACTGGCTTCAATTTGTGCACGTGACATTTACTGGACTGAAGAAGCTGCTTTACTTCAAATTACTTGTTTAGAATTTGAGATATCCAACATGCAGATGTCAGGGCTGACAAATACTACTCTCTCGTTGTCTCATGAGAAGACTTGGCTTGGAAGCTTCCTTTCTTCAAAAAAAAGTTGTTTGAAACTAGCAACCTGTTTCCAAACAGAAACGTGATCATCGAATCTCCTGTACAGCAGGAGACCATTTGGCCCATTGAGCCTGCACCAACCACAATCCTACTCAGGTCCTACCCCTGTAATTCAACCCATGCTAAGCTTGGTTAAGGGGACATTTTACCTTGACCAATCAACCTAACCCGCACATCTTTAGACTGTGGGAGGAGACTGGAGCACCTGGAGAAAACCCACACAGACGAGGGAGAATGTGCACGTTCTACACGTAAAGCTGGAATTGAAGTCGGTCCCTGGTGCGGTGAGGCAGCAGTGCTAACCGCTGTGCTGTCCTAAATAATGCTGTATTTAAATTGGAGAGTCAAATTTAATATGGCCTGAATTGTCAGAATTTGAGCCTGTTTTACTGGTGAATTAAATTAGCTATATTGCACAGTACCTGGTCTCAAAAGTCTCCTTGTGCAGACTGAGGGGAGAAAAAAGAGGAAATAGCCGTAAATGTCCCATCAAGTTGATTTCAAATTATCGTGCCTGATGCTTGATGTATTCAAGTGTGTTTCAGATTTCTTACTCTTCTATTTTGACCCTTGAGAGACTTTGTGCCCTGTTGGGATGGGAAAGGGAGTAACAAGTTCTCACATTAGAATTTAAGAAGAAGGCAAAGCACATGGGATACAAGGTAGTTTGATAAAGTGGATTCAAATTTTGTTTAGTTGTAGAAGACAGAGGGTGATGACGAAAGGCTGCTTCAGTGATGGGAAGCCAGTGTCCAGTGGTGTACCACAGAGATCTGTGCTGAGAGTTGTATCATTTGTCACGCATGTTGTTTATATAAATGACCTTGTGGGAAGTAGGGCTAGCAAGTTTGCAGATGACGCAAAAGTTGGCTGGGTGGTTAACAGTGAGGTTGCATGTCTTGGGTTACAGGAAGATATAAACAGGATGGTCAAATGGGCAGTTATTTAACCCTGAAGAATGGGGTCATACATTCTCACAAGAGTAACTTGACAGAGAAGTATTTAGTGAATGGTAGGACATTACGAAGTCCTTTGGAACAAGGAAACCTTGGTGCATTTGTCCATAAGTCTCTGAAGGCAGGAGGGTAATAAAAATGCATATGGCATTCTTGCCTTTATCAAACGAGACATAGATTACAAAAGCAGGGAAGTCACGTAGAGTTGTATGGAACTTTAGTGAGGCCACAGCTGGAGCACTGTTCAGTTCTGATTGTTACATTTTTGGAAGCTGCCTGGAATGGAACATGCAAGTTATGAAGAGAGATTGGATAGGTTTCAGTGTTTTCATTGGAGCAGAGAAGACTTGACGCAATTTGATTGAGGGGCATAGACAAAATGGATAAGGAGCAGCTATTCACCTTAGTTTAAGGATCATTCACAAGGAAATAAGATGAAGGCCTGGAGCAGGATGTTTAGAGGGGATGTGAGACAAAATATTTTTTTCAGAATGTGATACTGTCTGGAATGTGCTGCCTGGGAGATGGGTTACCATGAACATTTGGCACATGGTAACATTCAACACTAGGGGTTAAGTGGTAAATGGGAGGTCAGGTGTTCTCATGTTGGTGCAGACTGGATGGGCTGAAGGGCCTCTTCTACACTCTGATTCTATGAGAGAGATGCATAAGATCGCTAATAAAAAAAGATATTACTCCCATCTTGGGCTTAATCTTTTGCTTCATCTTAGTAAAAACTTCAGTCACTGGAAATTGTCAGGATTATTCCATTTGATGCAATTTTTCCATTTTGCCTGAATTCCTATTTGTTTCTGCTTGCTGTTGGTCTTTGTCTCAGTCATAGGCACAAGTGGCAATTACGTTTTTTGAGCTGTTTGTTTCACATTCAGTTTTAGACACTACTCTGATTTATGGTAAGCCATATCAACTTGCGAAATAAATTACCCTTTTCAAATTTTATACTGCTAAGCAATTGTGCAGTTGGTTCAATTTGCTTAGGATTGGAGGTTACTTCTGATGATTTGCATTTTTTCACTTTCTATTGCTCCTATCACATCGTTCTAAATTGGCCTCGATTTGTTTGCTGTCACTGGACCACAATAATTTGTCAGCAACAATGGTGTAATCAATTTGAGGTTGTTCAGATAAGAGTTAGTAATTTTTATGTTCTGTTTGTATGATGGCAGCTACATATTGTTTTGAACAGGTCTTAAATTTGAATGTGATTCACAACTCAGTATATGGTTGAATATCTTTGAAATTCTGGGGAGGTGAATCCTGGCTGTTTTGATGGCTTGGAAGTCTGTTTAAGAATGGTTTGTAAAACTTGTGTTGGTCAAACTTGTGTTTGAGCAATAATGTTCGCTCATTATTTGGAGTAATTTCAATTTACTGTGTTGGTAATCCTTCGAATTGTTTTTGAAGATGCACAATGAATGGCTGCATTGTATGACATTTTGTGTATATGTATAAAAAAAAAATTAGTTCTTATGGGAATGACTTCAGGCTACAGTTCAACCTGTGCATGGTTATTTGTAGAACCTTTCATCAGTCACAAGAAATTGTGATGAACTGTTCCTTATCTTGAACAGTTTTGTTTTGATTTAAACTTATGTACTATCAGTCTTTTTAATTCATTGTTTGCACCTTTAGTTTGTGGTATATCAGAAGTATATCAGAAGTGTATAAGCTCTCCAAACATAGTGTACTAAATAACCTTTATCATCATCATCTATAAAGTAATGTGGTTTCAATAAGTGCAGATGAGTGGCTGTTATCACTAAGTGAGCAAAGCTATTTTCTCCAGTGAATGCTACATTGATCGACCATATATGGGTTTTATGAGAACAAATCGTAAGCAAGTTAACCTCAAGTGTTACGTGTTTGAAGACAGTCACTGTTGTACAGAGGCTAGCTTCAAAGAAAATAGTTTATTTTTAATTGTTTCCTTAAAAGTGTGTTTATTTTAGAATTCTAGTTTTGATTACTTGTGTATTACTGTAGATTTAATAGTTGAAAATGCAAAATTCTTCCTTTTACCCTTTTTCCAGTTTTAAACTCAATGGAGCATGTTTCAAAATATCTCTGGCAAAAATGCAATGGGTGCCAATGTTTTTAGCACATTTTCTGACAGAGGTGCTGGACAGAGGAAGTTGTATATGGTCTATGTTTCATAAGATACAGCAGCAGAATTAGGCCATTCGGCCCATTAGGTCTTCTCCACCATTTGATCATGGCTGATATGTTCCTCATCCCCCATTTTCACTTTTTCCCCATAACCCTTCAACCCCATATCAACTAAAAATCTATTTAACACCTCAAATTTACTCACTGTCCCAATAGCCACTGCACTTTGGAGTAGTGAATTCCACAGATTCGTTACTCATTGGGAGAAGCAGTTTCTTCTCAATATTGTTTTAAATTTGCTAGCCCTTATTCTCATACTGTGATCTCTCATACTAGAATGCCCCGCAAGAGGAAACATCTGCTCCATGTCGATTTTATCCATACCTTTTATCATCTTGTATACCTCAATTTGATCTCTCCTCATTCTTCTAAATTCCAGAGAGTGTAGGCCTAAAGTGTTCAATCTCTTTTCATACGACAAACCCCTCCTCTCTGGAATCAATCTAGTGAACCTCATCTCAACTGCTGCAATGCCACTACATCTTCCCTCAAATAAGGGGACCAAAACTCTGTACCTGAAGAATTGTGCAATCTCAATTTGTATTGCTGAATGTTAGAAGTAAGATATAGATTCAAACGAGTTTAGTGTTTCTGTGCAGTAAAGGGTACAACCCAAGTTGGATTCTTGTTGGACAAAGGTGTTCGCAGGTATGGGGGTTTTTGGTTTCCAACTCTTTTCTATTGAGAGATTTTACAAGCCTTTGCAAGTCATGGGGATCACAGATAGTGTGACGTGAACCCAAGATCTTGGTTGAGGCCATCCTTGTGTGTGCACATGAGGATGCCTCTACTGGGATCTTGGGTTCATGTCACACTATCTGTAACCCCATAACTTGCCTGGACTTGCATCATCTCACTTTGTCGTTTGGAGACGATACACATCTCTTTAACCTATGCGTAATACTATCTCTACCCACGTTGTCTGCACCTTTAAGACTTGATTAGCTGTAAAGACTCACATTCTCATCAGTATTCTATAAACCGTGTGCGCCTTTATTTGCCCTGTTTGTGATCAGAACTCCCCACTCGCCTGACGAAGGAGCAGCGCTCTTGAAAGGTAGTGGTGTTTACTAACAAATAAACCTGGTGTAGTGAGACTTCTTACTGTTGTTTACCCCATTCCAACACCAGCATCTCCACAACATGTCGAAATGAAAGCCAGACTTGGGAAGAGCAGCGAAATTTGAGGTGAAATTCTCCAGGATTGATTTGAGTGGCATCTGCCAATTGGTTTTGGAATAAGATGTTGCCTGACAACAGTTAACCTGTTAGGTTACAAGGATTATTTGTTTACTGAATACCTTATAGCATCAGATAATTTTGTAACCCATCGTCTTTAAAGTCTTTGCATCTGTGAAGATAAGTGGATGTGAAGGAGTATTGCATTGGACTCCAATTTGTCATGTTTAATAAATGTTTTGTTGCTAAAAGCTAATTGGCAGTCCTGTTCTCCAACTTGTCTTAGAAAAAGGTAAAAGTTACAGTCTTTTGGCACAGGTTCCGTTCTGGAACAACCTGTCAAGTCTGTTCCCCTTTACATTGTCCTCAACCACCAAAGCCATACAGGGTTCATCCTTGGCACTTGCACTGTACACCACCATTTTGCGCTTGGTGTGTTCAGTGTAGGTCACTGAGTCCCTGATCATATTTTCCAAAAACACCTTCAACACCCCACGGACCTTGTAGATCAAGCCGGAGATATGATAGATGTCTCTGTGGTGAGCCAGATGCCTGATGGCAGGCTTGGTAATGCCTTGAATATTGTCGCGAACACCTTGCGGTGCTGCTTGGCTCCATCTTTACCAAGCCCTTTTACCACCTTTCTCTCTCCCTCTGACGTGATCAATACCAAATGATCAGTAACATCAACTTGGATCGTAACATAACAGAAGGAGGAAACTCTGCAAAATCCACAAACTCTAGTGCATCAGCATGTCAGTGCAAAAATCAAAGGAAGCTTCTTCAATCAAGCTTCAGCCACAAGTGCCAAGTTGATAATCTATTTCAGTCTTCTCTCTATGCCAGGATCATAGATGCCTGTCTTCTTCAGACTATTGCTTTCATGTGATAACAAGGAAAGGCTGCTCATATTAGATACAACAAAATCTGTATACCTTGACAACATTTCCACATTCTGGTTGTGCTGCTGAAGATTCACATGTTTTTTTATTATTCATGCTCCTTAACAAAGCTATTCCAGTCCAGTTAGAACACTGGCATCTACCATACAGATGTGTAAAATGTTCATGCTATATCGTATTCACATGATACAAGACTAATCTGGTTTGCTTAATTACAGTTCCACCAGCCTATTTTCAATCCTTAGCAAAGGATTGGAAGTTGTCATTAATTGTGCTGTCAGGTGGCACTGACTCACCATTGGACCCCACAAAGACTGTCTCCTGTCTATCATTTATAAAGTCATGTGTGTGATGGGATCCTCTTCATTTGCTTGAATGAGTGCAACTCTGATGACACTTATGAGCCATTGGCTCCAGACCAATCATTGGTCCAAACAAAATTTTGATTCCAGAGATGCGGTGAACCATTACCTCTGACATGTTGATATTTGATTAGGTGTGGCATCGAGGAGCATCAGTCATGGGAATTGGGGAGGGAGGGGGAATAAGTCTAAACTGGCCTGAATATCTAGGAAAAAAGGAGATGAATATGGTAACTGAGGCCAGTCATCTCAGTGTTGCAATAGGATGTAGTCAGGACATTGTCCTAGACTATGTCATTTTCAATTGTTTGACCAATGATTTTCCTTCCATCGTAAGTAGAAGTGGGAAAAGTATTAGATTGCTCAGTGTTTTGTACCATTCCCCCCCACTCCCTAGATAATGAAGCAGTCCATCCCTACCAGCAGGAATACCTGGACAATGTTTATGCTTTGCTGATATTTGCACCATGCAAATGCCAAACAATAACTATGACCAATTCAAGCAAGTCAAATCAATTCCAGTTGATATTCAATGGTATTACTATTGTTGCATCTCTACTATCAACACCTGGGAGTTACCATAGACCAGAAGCAGAATTGGGCCAGTCATATAAATATTGACCACAACAGGTCAGAGGGTAGAAATTCTATAGAATAACTTGCCACTGGCTTCCCTAAAGCCTATCTCTTGCCTACGTGCAAGTCAAGAGTGTGATGTAATACATGCACTCCACCTGCCTGGTTTATTGCAGCTTCAACAAGAATAAATTGGACACCTCATTATGAGAAGAATGTAGTCCAAAGGTCTGGAAATCCATGAGGTTTTTAAAACCATCTCACCTCTGCAGAATTTTACCATTGTGGGAAGTATCATTAACACATCCAAGACTGAATCCAACAAAAATTGAGAAACTTAACATAATCCAGGACAAAGCAGCCTGCTTATGTTATTATTCATCCATAGGACAGGGGGTGTCTCTGGCTGGCTAGCATTTATTATTCATTCCTAATTATGTGCAAGATGCATTGCAGCAACTTGGTGAGGCTGGTCTTACTGGTGGTGTCTATGTCTCTTCAATGAAGAAAAAAATTGTATTGTACTGGCTTTGTTTGGATATTGCAAAACTAATCTATAACGTAAGGACCAAAGAGGTGCAGTTTCAAAGTAGCGAAACAGGTGAAGCAATGTCCAGAAAGATTTATTATTTTAAAGTTCAAAACTTTTGTCTTGTGTAGTAGAAGCCAGGCGTGTAGCATACATTTGGCCTAGGCCTCAACCAGCTGTGATTAAGATGCATAATTTGCTCAGGTAAGACATGTAAAATATAGGTTGTACAATCTCGTACAGGTTAACCGAAGTTGCTCAAGTTCGTTCAAACAAAATCACATTACCGGTGTTTATTGCTTGAATTTTGAAATCAACTTAATGAGTTGAGTGACTTTTAAGAGCATATGTACAGAACCCGAGTCAAATAAGATTCCATTTTTAATGAAAAATAATCACTTTTAATCAAACTAATGCTTCATTGCCTACATTAATATATGGTTGTTGATGTTCTGGTTTGTTTTCCTTAGCTGTCATAACTATGACACAACTAATGTATCAGAATTTATGATAACCTGAACTTAACGACCTTGTAAATCTTGAATGCCCTTGAGTTAATTTTACAACAGCTTTTACATATTGCTACCCTGTCATTTTTCATTCCAAATGATGACAAAGCTTTCGTATGCATCGAAGCTATGACTTGCATTTCAGTTTGTGAACTATGAAGCTTATTTATGTGTTGTTTGTAACGTGCCTTTCCACCTTTCTTTGCAATTTCTTTGCACTGGCTACAGTGCATGTGCTTTCTTTCTTCAAATATCAATGTTTATTCTAAACAGTTGTGGTCCCAGCATTGATCCCTTTGGAACCCAACTGTTTACAGGACACCAAAAGAACTCTCTATCCCCACTGACAAAGCAGCTCGCTTAATTGGCAGCCTATTAAATGTTATCTTCGTCACCAGTGCATGGTAGGACCAGTTTATCTTTGTTTATCTGCCTTTACCTTTGCAAAATACTGCAAATTCAGAATAGATTGCCTTGCTTCATGCATAAGTTTGACAGGTACTTTATTCACTGCTGATTTGTATGACCACACCTGTTCTTCATATGATTTGTTGCTGTTTTATTTTCAGCCAGTTGTCAATGTAACAACTGCAAAGTGTATGTTTGGGACAAAACCTTTTACGTGAATCTCCTAAAAAAGTATGTGTCAGAAGAGCCTTTTGAGTAATACAAAGTCCTAAAAACAATACTGAATTGTGAAGGAGAAAAATGTGAAGTCTCCAAATAATTTTGCTTTATTACATATATTTTCCCTTGTGTGAAATTCGACCTCCAGTTTGGCCTTTAACACACGTGCCAAAACTCATTTCGGCATATGCCAATCTTAAGTTTGATTTATTTTGCTTGACTTTTTTTTCTCGATGTAAAATTAGACCAATTAGCCCAACAATTAAGATTATTATTTGAAGGAGAAATTGAGGTAATGATTTGTTTTTAGCATACAACATCATTATGTATGTACTTATGCTGGTGTGTGTGTGTGTATATATCTATCTATCTCGCTGGCCTCTGTTGCAAAGCAGGTGATTATAATGATACTGCCAAGCTTGTAACAGCATTATTTTTGTGGGTTTATTCTTGTGATTTCTGAAGCCATTGAAACAATAGACTGCTGAATGGACAGTTCACAGTCTGTTCTGGATTTGGTTTCCTATAAATACAGCAGTGTGATTTCAATAAGCAGTTGCTTATAAGCGCTTCTATATTAAAATTTGCTCAGGTAAGACATGTAAAATATAGCTAAATGATATTTTCTCTTTCCCATGGTCTATCATAACATGCTCTGGAGAACGTATTGATTGATGCAATGAATAGTAAATCAGGGTAAATGCTTATCTGATCAACGTGCTGAATGTCAGTGCTGTTATATGGAATTCACTATCTAAATTTAGCCATGTTTTCCATTGGTTTCAATTATGTAGTGGCTAGGATATGTGATGGTGCCACCTCTTTAGTTCATTATTTGTCATGCTGCTGATCGTTTGCGTTAAACAATACGCCATTTTCTTTTGGATTTGGAGCTCTAGTAGACTTAACGTTTTTGCGTGGGATGTGGATGAAATAGTTAGCATTTATTGGCCATTCGTAAATGCACTTGAGATAGTGATGGTGAACCATTTTGAATCGCTGTAGTCCATGACATTGACTAACGTTGGGAAGCAGGCGTAGAGCACTAGAAAATATGGCCAGATAACATAGCCCTCAAATTTCGTTTCAGGCTTATAGTTTTTTCTTTACAAAACATACATGGAGGAAGGGTTGGACACATTCATTTAAATTGCTTCACTGAGGAAAAGCAATTATTACATTTCTCTGGGAAATGTAATAATTGCCATACTAATAAATTCTGGATATGCAGACTATGCTGTTGAGTAAGCAGATATGACTGCTGTTATACACGTAACAAGGTTCAGTAAATAGCCATAAAATAACCGATGGTGGTAATATTTCAGTCGTGTCTCCCTGAAAACTGGAGGAATACATGACTCGTATTGAAATTGTACCATGGAATCTTGAGTGTTCAGCTGAATTACTCATCAGATAAAAGCTGAAGCCTGGCATTTCCAACAATGTCACTTTGCCTCATTGATACATCTGGGTATCAACTTGAACTTGCCAGTTCATAGAATCCTACAGTGCAGAAGGAGGCCATTTGACCATCATGTCTGCACCAACCATAATCCCACCCATGCCGTTTCCAGTGACTCCATATATTTATCCTAGATAGCCCCCCTGACAAAAAGGGGCAATTCAGCATGGCCAATCCACCTAACTCTCACATCTTCTGACTGTGGGGGGGGGTGAAATCCGGTTGTAACAGCATATCGGTAGAATCTTGTTTTATTCAGGAATAGTTAATAGAAGGGAATTATTTGATTTGTTGATAGTTTAGTTAATCCTCTCCCATGCTGACACTATAGTTAAGAGAACCCACCAACGCCTCCACTTTCTCAGACTAAAGAAATTTGGTATGTCCACCAAAACTCTCATCAACTTTTTTATAGATGCAGTCTCCAAAGCAGTCTTTCTGGTTGTATCACAGCTTGGCATGGCTCCTGTTCTGCCCAAAATTGCAAGAAACGTCAAAAGGTTATGAATGCAGCCCAACCCATCACACAGACCAGCCTCCCATCCAATGACTCTGTCTACACTTCCTGCTGCCTTGGCAAAGTAGCCAGCATAATTAAGGACCCCACACACTCTGGACATTCTCTCTCCCTTTTTTCCCATTGGGAAAGAGATACAAAACCCTGAGGAACTCAAACAACTTCTTCCCTGCTGCCATCAGACTTTTGAAAGGACCTACTTCACATTAAATTGATCTTTATCTACACTCTATAATGACTGTCACTACATTCTGCACCCTCCCTGTTTCCTTCTCTATGAATGGTATGCTTTGTCTGTATAGCATGCAAGAAACAATACTTCTCACTGTATGCTAATACATATGACAATAGTAAGTCAAATCAAAAATCACTTGGGTAAATTGTTATGTGTTGATGTTTGGTATCAGGGATTTATTTTTGTTTATAAAATAATGAAGGGGATGGATAGGGTAGAGATAGAGAGATTCTTCCCACTTAGAAAAGGTAGGAGACTAGAGGGCACAGCCTCACAATAAGAGGGGGGGCGGTGTTTAGATGGGAGTTGAGGAGGAACGTCTTCACTCAAAGAAAACGATGGATGAAGGGTGAGCCGTTGATGTCGTCTATATGGATTTCAGTAAGGCATTTGACAAAGTCCCTCATGGGAGGTTAGTTGAGAAGGTCGAGGCTCGTGGGATACAAGGACAGGTAGCTAGATGGATAAGTAACTGGCTTGGTAATAGGAGACAGAGTAATAGTGGAAGGGTGTTTTTCTAGCTGGAGGCTGGTCACTAGTGATGTGCCACAGGGCTCGGTACTGGGACCTCTTCTATTTGTAATATATATAAATGATTTGGAAGAGGGAGTAAGTGGAGTGATCAGCAAGTTTGCAGACGATACAAAGATGGTTGGACTTGTGGATAGTGAGGAGCATTGTCAGGCGATGCAGCAGGACATAGGCTGGGTAGGCAGATAGATGGCAGATGGAATTCAATCCTGATAAATGTGAGGTGATGCATTTTGGGAGAAAGAATGTAGGGGGGAGGTATATGATAAAGGGTAGACCTATTAAGAGTATAGAAACGCAAAGGGACCTGGGGGTGCAGGTGAACAAGTCTCTGAAGGTGGCAGAGCAAGTGGAGAAGGTTGTGAAGAAAGCATATAGTATGCTAGCTTTATAGGAAGGGGTATAGAGTACAAGAGCTGGCCTTTAATGTTGCAGTTGTATAAAACGCTGGTTAGACCTCATTTGGAATACTGCGTCCAGTTCTGGTCGCCTTACTACCAGAAGGACTTGGAGACTCTGGAGAGAGTGCAGAGGAGGTTTACCAGGATGCTGCCTGGTATGGAAGGTCTGAGTTACGAGGAGGGGTTAGGCAAATTGGGACTGTTTTCCTTAGAAAGACGTAGACTTAGAGGAGATCTAATAGAGGTGTACAAGATTATGAGGGGTATAGATAAACAGGGTTAAGCTTTTTCCTAGGATGGACTCAAATAGCACGAGGGGTCACGGGCTTAGGGTGAGGGGGGTAAGGTATAATTTGGATGCTAGAGGGAGATTTTTCACACAGAGGGTGGTGGGGGTATGGAATGTGCTGCCAAGTAAAGTGGTGGAGGCAGGTACTCTGGAGTTATTTAAGAAATACTTAGATGGGCACATGAACAGAATGGGAATGGAGGGGTATAGAAATCTAATTTTAAAAAAGGGATCATGAGCCTTGGGAGTCCCTGGGAAGTGTGTAAATAGATGATATTGATGTACTTTTTTTTTTATCCTACAGGTGCTTTGGTCCACCTTGTTGTCTAACAAGAGGCATACACGCGAGAGGGCTGCTCTTGGATTTTATTTTTGAATATCTTAGTGCTTCACGTCGTTAGTGTACGTTTGACCTGGACCATTTGATGGGCAACACGACAGCTCAGTGACTATTGCTGTGCTGTGCAGATATGTGGATTTGGGCCTGTGTCTGTGGGAGTTTGCGCATTCTCCCCGTGCTTGCGTGGGTTTTCTCCGGGTGCTCTGGTTTCCTCCCACATCCCAAAGATGAGCTCTTAAGCTAATTGGCAAAACAAATTCTCCCTAAATTGTCTCAAATTTGGCTTTAATCCATAGATCTATAAACATAGGTATCATGGGTAGAGGTGGGAACATCGGGGTGGCGGCGTGGGCTCGTTGGGCCAAAGGGCCTGTTTGCCATGCTGTTTTGTTGTTGTTCTTTGTTAAAGGGTAGTGAATCTTTGGAATTCTCTGCCTGTTGAAGTGGTGGAGGCTACCTTGCTGAATGTGCTTTAAGTCACAAGTAGATAGGTTTCTGAAAGACAAGGGAATTGAGGGTTATGGGGAGAAAGTGGGAAAGTGGAACTGATCCACTTCAGATCAGCCATGATCTTACTGAATGGTGGGGCAGGCTCGAGGGGCTAGAAGGCCTACCCCTGCTCCTATTTCTTACGTTCTTAACCACTAGAAGTTGAAGAGCAGGTCTCAGCGCTTCACGTGCTTTTTACATTATAGGGCCAGGTACTCCTCTTAGGGTGTTTTGGTGTTAGCTCTTTGAGGAGGATCAACCTCTGCTTTTATATACTTTTGATATTTTGAAGGTCAGAGAGAATTTTCCAATCCTTCACAAGATGAGCTGTCCACTTGTGTATTCTTCAGAAGGAGTAAACTTGACTGGGCTTTAAGCCTTTTCTAATTCTGTACTTAATATTCGCACAGTGTGTATTGTAGTTGATTCGTCACAGAGGTCTGAGCATTTGCAAAATAGCATGGTCTATATAATATGCAGATTTTGAAACAAAACATTGAACTTCGCTTCTGCCAAAGTTGTTTGAAAAGCACCTGCTTCACTGTAGATTTAATCTGATCAGAAGCAAGGCTGCAAAAATCCTTGAAGTTGCTGTGTGGAAATCAAAGACAGTTGCACCTCAAAGTGGTGGCCTTATAACATGTTTGCCCGTGCTTGGGTTCAGACAATCTCTTTCTATTGACCATCTCTAACTGAAACCTCGAATCTTCACACCAGCGTAACAGTAGAAAGTGGAATGATTACAAATGTTCTCCTAAATTTGGGAAATCAATTTTAATCTCGTTTCCTTGTAAATACATCACATTGATAAAATAGAATAGTCCTTGACCACTCTTTGCCCTGACCTTTTTTCCTTGCACAGAAGTAGTTCTTCCTTGTCCCTTATCTTTTGCTACCCCAGCCTTCTCAATCAGTCTTTCAATATCATTTCCACTATTTCTATTATCAGCTTCCAGCTTCCATCTTCCATCACAAAAACAGGAAAATGATGGAAAATCGCAGCAGGTCTGATAGCATCTGTAGGGAGACCTCCTGAGATTTTCCAGCATTTTCTGTTTTTTTGTTTCAAATTCCAGCATCTGCAGTATTTTGCTTTTTGCTTTCATCTTGCCATTGACTCTGCTTTGAGTATCCATTCTCTCCCTGATACCATTGTTTCACCTTGCATCCACCCACCTATCACTTCTCAGTGTTCAGTTGAGAGGTCATGGTCTTAGCAATATTATTGCTAGACTATTAATCCAAAAACTCAGCTGATATTCTGGGAAGTTGGGTTTGAATCCTGCCATAGCATATGATGGCATTTGAATTTGATTTTTTTTTAAAATCTGTAATTAGGAAGCTACTGATGACCATTAAACCTTTGCCAATAGTTGGAAAAACCCATCTTGTTCACTAATGTCCTCTTAAGAAAGGAAGTCGGCTGGCCTGATCTACATGTGACTTCAGAGCTGCAACAATGTAGTTGACTCTCAAATACCCTTCAAGAGCAACCAGGGACAGGCAATACATGCTGGCCAGCCAGCAGTGCACATGTCCCATGAATGAATAATTTTTTAAAAATGCTTTCTTTAGCATCAAATGCATTTTCTGGGAGCAAGAGTGTCTCTAATCCAGATTATTGTACCCATGGACCATTGTTTGTTCTTCAGATTATTTGTCTGAACACCTATTTGTTGTTTTGTGTCAGTGGTAATACTGTTGTTTTGTCATCAGAAGACCACAGCGGAAGGGGGCAGTGGGGATCAAGTCTGGAACTGTTTAAACAGCAGCCTGCTTTTATCTAAAGATGTTATCTTTGCAAAGTGAGTTGAATGTTTACTGCTGAGTCATAATGTTCAAACAAGATGCTGAGTTAAAGACAATGGTAGGATAAGAATGTTAACAAAATATATTTTTGAGAGTATTTTAAAGGAAATTTAGAGCATAGGGTCATGTGGAGCCTTATTTCAGATTTGACAAAGTGTTAGAGTTTAAATTTTTTTTGCAATTTAATGTTTTACCTATCTATCTCCTCTCCCTTATTGTGTAATCCTGTCTCTTTAGCTTTCTACATTGACTATTGTCACTTGACAATTCGTGGTTTTGAGCCTACAAGTCTTTTCAATCTGGTTTGTTTATGGAGACAATCATGACTTGCCTTGTTCTTTGAGACCCCATTTCCATTGGAGAGATCTGTTTTGAAGACTCAATAACTGCAAATTCTAATGCAAAAGCTAACAGTGGGGAAAAGTGTAAATGCAGTGACAGTTCAGCACCAATTTTGATTTATTATTGTCACATGTATTAACATAAAATACTTGCTTGCTATACAGCCAAAACATACTGTTCATAGAGAAGGAAATGAGAGTGCAGAATGCAGTGTTACAGTCATAGGGCATAGAGAAAGATCAACTTAATGCAAAGTAAGTACATTCAAAAATCTGACAGCAGCAGGGGAGAAGTTGATTGGTACATGACCTCCAGCTTTTATATCATCTTCGCAACGAAAGAAAATGGAAAAAAAAATATCCAGGGTGCGTGGGTCTTTAATGATGCTGGCTGCTTTGCTGAGGTAGTAGAAGGTGTATACATAGAACATTACAGCACAGAACAGGCCTTTCGGCCTTCAATGTTGCGCTGACCAATATAAAAAGCAATGCCCCTCCAAACTAAACCATTCCCTTCTCTTCCATATACTTATCAACTAACCTCTTAAACGCCACCAAACTTGGCGCATCTACAACTGCTGCAGGCAGGGCATTCCACTCCTGAACCACCCTTTGGGTAAAGAGCCAATGGATGGGAGGCTGGTTTGTGTGGTGGATTGGGCTACATTCATGACATTTTGTAGTTTCCTGCAGTCTTGGGCAGAGCAAGAGCCATACCAAACTGTGATATAACCAGAAAAAATGCCTTCTGTGGTACATCTGTAAAAGCTCAGGTAAGAAGAGCTTTATGAAATGTGAGTTGTACCTTGGTGATGTAATTGGTTTTTTGATCAGGCCACTAGTATGGAATGACTAGACTGCTGATGTGGCATAGCTATGGTGTTACCAAATGGATTTTCAGAAAACATTTACAAGTTTCTGCACCATTAATAAAAAGCATGGAGTTGGAGACAACCTTGCTTTGTGTATGAAAATACTTTTAGATATACAAAGTGGACTGGAGGTTGATGTCATCGTCGTGATGTGACTAGCAGTGCTTCCCAGGGATCTGAAGTGATACTTAGGATTGATGTACATCTATGACAACTTAAAAGACAAAATAAATTTGTGTTTTCAGGCTTATCCCTGAGCGCATGGCATGTGACTGCTGTTGGGAAGCATATTTCAATAATTGTCATCAACTGTTCCTTGATGTGAGGATGACGTCTACTCGGGGTTGGAGTTTGTGCTATGATTCTTCAATGTAGCCCACAGCTAAATAGGTGTCAAACTCTTGTTCTTGGGTGCTGAATACTGCACCTTGGAGCCAAAGCAAGATAAAGAAGTTGAGCACAGGGAGATGATGTGTTATTGTAATAGATCAGTTATGATTTTGTAGCTTCAAAGGACTGATTGGCCACCTATTTCTGTTTCCTTTAGTTCAGTTTCTTAAACAGTCCAATTTTGTGTGCATTGCTCTTACTTAATGAAGCAAGCATGTTTGTTTTTCTTGACTAACTTTCAATGTTCACTGCTTCTGTTGAATGTGGAGAACTTAGTCACCCTTGTTCAAAGTCCTAATGTCTGTATTACACACTCCATTATGCTAGTGCTACGATAAGGTGCAACCCAATGGCTATAGCAAAGAAGATGTAAAATTACTGAAACTTCCATTGAGGTGTTAACATAGCTGCATGGTGAATAGCCTTAAATGATGCTAGTTGTACAGAACCCAGCTGCAGTGATACTTAGTTCTGTCAGATTCTGTGAACTGTCATTGACAGGAGTACTGGTTAAGAATGTGGCAGTGCAGCAGCCATTTTGTCATGTGCAGTAGTCATGCTGCCATTCTGAGGATGGTACATCTCTTTCAAAAAACTACTACCTTGTGGCTGTGCTTTGGAATTCCTTTCTTATGCAAAGCATTACCCACACCTCCACTACTTGTCCTCAAACATACCACTGTGCGCAGCAAACTATTCAGCCTTCAGGAGAACAATGATCATGAGACCATCCAACCCTGCCACAGCAACCTCTGCAAGACATGCTGGATCATTGACATGGATTCCATCATCTCATATGAAAACATCATCCACCAGGGACGTGGTACATACTCTTGTGACTTGACCAACATTGTCTACCTGATGTGCTGCAGTAAAAGATTTTCTGAGGCATGGTACATCAGCAAGACCATGCAAACGCTTTGCCAATGAATGAATGGACACTGCTTGACAATCACCAGGCAGGGTGCTCCCTTCCAGTCGGGGAACACTTCAGCAATCACGGGCATTCAGCTTGTTATATTTGGATAAGCCTTCACGACACATGACAACGCAGAATTGCTGAGCTGAAACTGATAACTGAGTTCCACACACAAGGACAGTCTCAGTCAGGATCCTGGATTCATGTCACACTATCTGATATCCTCATGATTTGCCTGGGCTTGCAAAATCTCACTAACTGTCCTGGCTGGAGACAATACAATTCTCTCTATCCTATACTTGATCCTCTCTCCACTTGCATTGTGTGCCTGAAAAGATTCGATTACCTGTTAAGACTTGCATTCAAACCATTCCAACCATTATTTTGTAATTGAGTTTGTGTCTATATATGCCCCGTTTGTGAATTGAACTCTTCACTCACCTGATGAAGGCACAATGCTCTGAAAGCTTGTGTACCAAATAAACCTGTTGAACTTTTAACCTGGTATTGCGAGACTATTTATAGAACCATAGAATTGATGGTATATTCTCTCAGACCCTTTTTAATGCCTTACAAGCAAGAGTAGAAGCTGAACCATAGGGTTAGATGACAAAAGCCTCACTGAGCTGCCACCAGTCTGTTTTTGTTTACCCACATAAGAGTTTGTCTCCCAATGTTAATTCCTGAGCTGTCCTATCTGTCTGCACTTGATCCTGCAAAATTTATGCTCAATGAATTTCCCAGCATGCACTGTTCTACTCCCTTAATTATGCAGGATGCCAGTCTCTGAACTTTGCTTATTCAGGAAAGATGGTGACAATGTATCTTGTGGATGGATGTATCCCATTTCCTTTGGTCCCATTGCACCCATTTTAGAGTTTTCAGGATCAGAAGAGGATCCCAAGGTCATCAGTTAGTGGTGGGAGGAAACAGTGGCAGATGGTTGACTATTGAATGCAACATCCTATTTTTATGGTTTCTTTTTATTCTTTTATGGAATGGGTATTACTGGCTAGGCCAGCATTTATTGCCAATTCCTAATTTCCCTTGAAGGTAGTGGTGAACTGCCGCCTTGAAGAGTTGCAATCCTTGTGTAAGTAAATACAGTGCTGTTGGGAAGGTAGCTTCAGGAATTTGACCCAACAGCAGTGAAGGAGCAGTGATCTAATTCCAAATTGGAATGGTATATGGCTTACAGGATGCAGGTGCTGGTGTTCCCATGCATTTGCTGTCCATGTCCTTTAGGTGGTCAAGGTTGTGTGTTTGCAAGGTGCCGTGACAAAATATTGGTAAATTGCTGCATTGCATCTTGCAGAAGATGCATTCTGTTGCTCCTGTGTTTTGGTGCTGGGAAAAGTGAATATTTAAAGTGGTAAATGGGTTACCAATCAAACAGGCTTGCCTGTCCTGGATGGTTTCAAACTTTTTGAATGTTGTTGGAGCTACACTGATCCAGACAAATTGAGACCGTTCTATCATGTTGTCGACTTGTGCCTTGTCGATAGTGAACTGGCTTTGGGGAGTCAAGAGAAGAGTTGCACTGTGCAGCCTTCGTCTGACCTTTTGTAGCCGCAGCATTTATGGCTTGTCCAATTCTGTTTCAGCTCAAAGGCTGTGTATGTTGGGGTTTGGGTTGTATATTGGCTCGTGGGAGGGATTACTCCTCCCAGTGTGGAACCCGATTGTGCAGTCCCAGATCTGATTGTGGAATAGTGCACACCTCCAATAATCTCTCATGTTGAAGTACTAAACCTACCTTATGGTTCTTTAGGCACCATAAGTCGATAAGTGCAAACGTAACAGGTAACCCCTGGCTTTTGATAGTGGGGGAATTCAACAACCGTAAAACAACTGAATGTCAAGAGAAGATGGTTGTATTCTCACTAGGATTGTGTTGATGGTCCCTCTCCTGTGGTGATAAAATTGTGTGAAGGCAAAGGGATGAGATGGTTTTCAAAACTGTAGACTTCCATATCCCTGTATTGGCATCACGCTCACAATAGCGGGACCAATTTATCCTGGTCCCGAAGTTCAGGTCAACATCTAGTTACCAATCATTTACCCCACTCCCATCCCATCTTTAAACTTAAGACACTGCCCATTTTAATTGTTTGGATTTTTTGGAGATAATCTCAATTTGAACGTTGATCCTTGAAGGAAAATGTATGGAATCATAAGCTTCCCTTGCTCTAAAGAATTGACTACTTTGGCAAGCAGCATGCATTGATTGACTGTTACTGAAGGGAGAATGCCTAATTGAGAGTGATAGCATTGTGTATTATTTAACATTAGAAAATGCATTTGCAAGAATTTGAAAATAGGGTTAAAATTAATCCTTTTAATTTGTTTCTGTACATGTGTTATTTATAAACAAAATGTAGTCGTATAACAGCTTATCTTACGTTTACATGATTAATTAAAGAGGCCATATAAGTTTTTTATATTTCTCAAAAAGTGAAAGCATTCAATGAGCTTGACTAGGGAACAAAATTACAGCAATGTCACAACCAATTACATATTAAAATTGTCAGTCTTTCATTGGTTTGCTCAATTTTCTTGACGCTATTGATGCCTTGCAGAAATTATGCCAGTGCTATGCTGCAAGGATGTGGTTAGTATAACTGTGTGTCTTTGCTCTACAGGCTTGTAATATAACACCTTGCCTTGGGACTATAGCACAATAAGTGTATCTAATTCAAGTTACCACCACAATATAGAAATTCAGGACTTGTAAGCTTTGCAGTTTGGCTTGTTAAACAGTTTGGCCTATTATGAGAGGAGTGGAAATTTCATTCCACAACTTGCAGTGGCTTATTTTAACATCTGATTCAGCCCAGTTAAATTTAATGTTTAAAATTTCTGATCAGTGTAAAGTAATGACTTATGTTCTATTGTGCTTTGCAACAAGTGGCCAGTCAGAGTTTGATGCCAACTTGGCCCCAGTGACTGGAAGATATGATTTCTGAGTCAAAATGCTTTATTGGAGGGTAGGAGTTAGATTTTCTTCAATTTGTCACAACTGAAATTGATAGCTCTAAGGACCTGAAAAACCTTGTGCAACTGCCTTCTCATCGCATGAGTGCCCAAAGAAATAGTTTGTAAAAACATTTTTAAAGTCTATTTCTAAAAAATTACAAGTTGACCACACTGTGGTGTTGGTTGAAAGTTAATACTATTAATCACTACTGACCAATTCTGACATAACTGAATATGGTCTTTGTGTGTGCAGTAAGCCAACTGTCCAACAGTTGTCATAGCCTCAAAAGTCAGCTTTGTAATTTTTCCATGCCATTTGCTTTAATCATGGTGGCTAAGGATAAATTTACATGACGATTATTGTTCTAGAGGTATTCAAAATGCCAGGTTTGAATGCCAGGTTCAGCTGAAGTTTAGACTTGTAATATTTATTTGAAGTTTAGTGATCTCCATTGGGTAATTTTATATCGCATGCTAAAGTATGAGGATTTGAAATAGGTATTATCTCATCTTTCTGCACTGGTGCTAGAACAGAGTGATAGTTTGTCCACTGATAATGGGGAATTTAATTTCTCATTGAAATGGTGAAGGTAAGATTGGAACAAACTGTAGGCTGTGTGTGTGCCAACCAATTGTTCAAAAAGCTGCAAGAGTCAGGAGTTGAAAGTAAACCTATTGTTTGCTGCCTCCGAATTGTGAACGTTTGAAGTTGAAAGTCTTTAAAAGTCACGTGTAAAAGTCTCTTAAACCTTTTGCCTGAAAAATGGGACTCTCAAAATGTAAATAGTAAATAGCATTTGTGTCTATCTGCATTTGTCAATGTAATGTTTCAGTGGTAGCTATTGTTACAGCCTTTGAAGACCATTAACATTTAAACAGAAATGCAAACATCCAGTAATTAACTGAGAACTATACAAAAATTCCATAATTTTGGGCAAAATTTTATAAGAAAAAATAATGCAGCAAAACAACACTAATTTACAAAGTCATATGCTATAAGCTCAGTTCCTGTCTTCACTTGTGTCCTCCACCCTCTCAGTACATTACAAAGATCTTGAAGGCTCATTCATTTCTTTTGAGACAAATCCAAAGGTATCCAAAGTACTCTAGAATTTATTCATTTCTCACTATTCTAGCTTTTGGATTTTTTAATTTATTGTCGCATGTCTAAGCATACAGTGAAAAAGTATTATTTCTTGCATGCTACATAGATAAAGCATACTGTTGATAGAGAAGCGAAGAAGAGAATGCAAAATGCAGTGTTACAATCATAGCTAGGGTGTAAAGAAAGATCAACTTAATGTGAGTAGGGAAGAAGCTGTTCTTGAGTTGGTTGGTGTGTGATCTCAGACTTTTGTATCTTTTTCCCAAAGATGGAAGAAAGTATGTCCAGGTTTTGTGGGGTTCTTAATTTGTGCTGGATTTGAGGCAAAGGGAAATATAAATAGAGCCAATAGATGGGAGGTTGGTTTGTATGATGGATTGGGTTTCGTTCATGATCGTTTGTAGTTCTTGTGGTCTTGGGCAGAGCAGGAGCCATACCAAGCTGTGATGCAACCAGAAAGGATGTTTTTTATGGTGCATCAATAAAAGCTGGTGAGAGTCATAGCTGATATGCTAAATTTCCTTATTCCTCTTAAAAAGCAGAGGCGTTGGTGGCCTTTTTTAATTGTAGTGTCGGCATGGGGTTCCAAGACAGATCCTAGAACTGGGACTAGGACATGGATACCTAAACTTGAAGCTTGTGACCATTTCTATTTTTGATGTAGATGGGCATGTCCTCCAATACATTCGTTGAAGTTGATGACTATCCTTTTTGTTGACATTCAGGGACAGATTATTGTTGCACCAATTCACCAGATTCTGTATCTCATTCCTGTACTCTGTCGTCATGTTTGAGATCTGACGCATTACTGTGGTGATATAAGCAAACCTAAATCAAGTTGGAGTGGAATTTGTTGAAGATATGAGAATTACGAGGGATATTTGCATTTAGCTTTTGTCTCAATGATCATCCAACTTTTCCGTCGTGACTCTGGAGACTCCCAGCTTTTGTCCTGGCCACTGCTGGACAAACTTAACGGTCTTCTCACAGCCTTCCGATTTTACTTTGCTGACTGCTTTCTGCATAAGGCTCTTCAAGGACCACTCGACATTTTCATGTTGCTTCAGACTAATATTCGAGTTTCTCTCTCCCTCATGAATTCCAAACTAAGTTGGTGTTCACATCCACAGTTTGCTTGATGAATAATAAATTTTAGTATTTAAGGTGCAAGCTGGACTTGTGTTGCAATCTGCAGAAGACAAAATCTACAGTTGCCTTCTGAGAGGAAAAACACAGTTAAATTAAACAGAAGAAATTTCTAATGGCCATAGTCATGATAGTGGCATGTTTTGGAATAGTTCAAACAGAAATGAAAATTAACTTTTTTTAAACTTTCAAAAGCAAAATAAAAGAACAAAGAAAATTAGAGTATAGAAACAGACCCTTTGGCCCCACAAGCCTGCACCGACTTATCTAAAATCTCCTATCCTTCTGGGAACCATATCCTTCTCTTCCCATCCTATCCATGTATTTGTCAAGATACCCCTTAAAAGTCACTGCTTCCCCCGGCAGAGTTCCAGGCACGCACAATCCTCTATGTAAAAAAACACTCTGCCTCATACGTCTCTTTTGAACCTTGTCCCTCGTACCTTAAAGCTACGCCTCCTAGTAATTGACTCTTCCACTCCGGGGGAAAAAGCTCCTGACTATCCACTCTGTCCATGCTTATCAATGTTGTAGACTTCTATCAGGTCATCCTTCAACTTCCGTCGTTCCAGTGAGACCAAACCAAGTTTCTCCAACCTCTCCTCGTAGCTAATACCCTCCACACCAGGCAATATCTTGATAAATCTTTTCTGTATCCTCTCCAAAGCCTCCATATCCTTCCAGTAGTGTGGTGACCAGAATTGAACATTATATTCCAAGTGCGGCTTAAGTAAGATTATATAAAGCTGCAACATGACTTACCAATTTCTAAACTAAGTGCCCTGGCCAACGAAAGCAAGCATGTTGTATGCCTTCTTTACTACCTTCTCCACCTGCATTGCCACTTTCAGTGACCTATTTATTTGATCTCTGTTTTGATACTGTGATTGGTGAGAAGTTAAATCTTTCAGTGGATATAATCGTCCTCCTGCTCGTTGTCCCCATGAATTATTTTTGGTTTTCATGTGGGAATTACAGCTTAAATCTTCTGTTGAGACATGGGCAGACATTGTTTGATTACTAGCTGAGATAGTAGATCCTCTGTTGTTGTTAATTGCTTTCACACCTCTCCCTCTGACCTTGAAAGATTGGTTAGCTTTTAACTGTAATTGATTCCAAGTTTATTTGAATACTGTTTACTTCAGATTCCTATCAATATCTAAATTAAATGTTTGCCTTTACCTTGCATTTAACACTTGAATTCCAAAAACTAAAAGTTATATGCTTCCCATGAATTATGAACTAAATGTTGACAATGTATAAACAGTTTTTTAATTAAAATTGGATATGCATGTTCTGTACAGTTGCAGTCATCATTGTGTGGATTATTGTCAATTCAAAAATTTTTGCATGTGTCTCAAACAATGGTTTCCAAAACATTTTTCAGGCAACCCACTGTTACCAAATGGTTCACCCACATGATCTCATTAATACCTAGCTGACTATAAAACTAACTAGTTACAATCAAATCACTCTGGAAAACGCAGTGTCATAAAATGGTATGTCATGTATGTTTCACTGTTGTACAGATGAGTACCAAATTTGCTCACTCAATGTGACGGATAAGCCTGCATAGTCCTCGTGATTGTTCTCCAGTCAGGTTCACAGGATGAGGGGGCAACATGCATATTAGGCATGAGCTTTGTCAAAACGGAAAATCCTACCTTGTGTAAGGTGTTGTGAAGGGCAATAGTATCAAAATCCACCAATGGATAGTCCTGGGAGATGCTATTCCAGAATGACAGCCTTACGGACTTGAGGCATTTTTTTTAATGCACTGCTTTTGGAAACCATCTATTTGTTCCCAGCACTGAAAAAAATCAGAAACCTTTCCGTACAATTTTAGGCTCTGTTAATTTATGATTGAAAAGATAAAAGCCGTTTTTCAACAGAGTTAGCCAGAGTGTACCATTCTTAAGGAGGAAAGTATGTATTTCATTGTTCTGTGCACTCTGCCAAGTACCCATCCCCTTGACAGTCAATGTACTTCTGTGTGGGACAATAAATGTATATGCTCAGCCCCTTCTCAGAACACACAGCTTTGAAGTTAACAACTTTCACTCAGCTTTTGAATGCACCTTCAGGATTAGATGGAATTCCTTTCAATGTCAGTTACTTGTGTTGAATGAAACAGTGATTCCAAACAACTAGTCCTGACTAGCTGCCTCCTTATCCTTCTAGCAACTCTGCTGTTTTTTCCAGTCATGTTGCTGCCCCATTGATTCTGATTCTTTTGTAGTTAGCCCAGTTGAGCTTTTACAACCACATAGCTATTCAACACTTCACAGATCTGTACGCCAGTCATGTGGGTTGAATGTCAAACAGCACAACAAATCCTTCACAAAATAACTGTGCCAAACTACCTTAATGTAAACCATACTTTCATCCAGTTGTATTGAGAAATCTCCTGCTAACTAACTGAGAAATAAGCTGCACTGCTATATTTTCAGTGATAGCACAAATTCAGTGAGGCCCTTCATCATTTCAATTTTTCAGCTGACTTGTGTAAGACCGTACGAGCCAATCTAATGGTGCAAGGAGATTAATGCAATAGTGTGGGGAATTTTCAATTTAGCTACATGATAAGTAACCATGCAAGAGGTTAATTGTGCTTTGTCATGTCATTCAGTATTAAATTTCTGCGAAGAACCTGAACTGACAAATATCGTTGGATAAAGGTTTATTCTCCACATTGCCATATTGAATCTTTAAATGTGTTTTGAGAGTATTAAGCACTCATTTGCAAGCATCTCCTGCATTTAATACATGGGTTTTGCATTTTGATATTTCAAAATGGAGTGCAAGTTGTTTGGCAAAGTTTGAAGTTTGCTTCAACAATTACAAATATTGCTTGATAATGGATGTGTTAAACAAGTTGAGCTGTAACTCTCTATCTGCTCTGTGCAAGTGGGATCTTGTGTTTTTTCATTTTTATGATTGTCTCCCTGTAAAAGTGCTGAGATTTCTCAGTTTTGTATATTACAACATTAAAAGTTGAAAATCTGTGTAGGTATTCTATGCTACAAGTTGCTAATGTCATCAGAATGACAGAAGAGGGAAAGATAGCATGAGGATTCTTTTATGCAGTGAGTAGCTGTGATCTGGAATGCGCTGCCTAGAGGTAAATTCAGTCATGGCTTTTAAAGGCAACTGGATAAGCATCTGTAAGATTTGAAAAGGGTGGGGCAGTGGTAATAGATTCACTGCTGTTGCTGAGAGATGCTCTTAGCTCGATAGCTTTATTCTGTGCTGTAACCATTTTATGATTCCAGACTTAAATGATTGAACATACGTTCTTTCTGTTTCTTTATTTTATGGGCTTGGTTTTCGAGTGATGGGTTTTTATAAATTTTAGTGTCGTCAGTGTTGCGCAAATCAGTAGCTTCCTGCTTTGTAATCATGATTTTCGTTCCATGATCTCTCATCTTGGGAAGCCATGCATTTATTGGCAGATTAAAGCAGCGGCTTCCTGAATCCCCCATCACTTGGAAGATTTTGCAAGCACAAAATCATTTATTTGGCTTCTCTTCCCTTTTTGACATAAATTGTTTGTTTGAATGGAGGTAAAACTCCAACTCAGGCTTAAATGAAAGCAAAATACTGTGGATGGGAAATCTGAAATTAAAAAAAACTGCAAAAATTCAGCATGTCTGGCAGTATCTGCAGACAGAAACATATTGAGTCCATATGACTTCAGATCTAAATAGGCTTGCCATGTGTTAAGTTTAATTTGATGTACAAGACATGGTTTGCAAAATGATTAATAGCTACTTATGTTTATATTTCCACTTTTGTGTATTGAAGGATATGGACTCTGACATGAATTATTTGATTTCTGGTTTTAGCTGCAATGTCATGGTAGGTGGAGAATGCTATCTAGAAATCAAAGATTGTTCTTCAGAATAAAGTAAAATAGGTGCACAAAAGTTGCCATGAGTCAGAGTTTGATACTAAATTGATGACTCCATGGCCTCTTAAGAATCTTAAATGTATATACTATTTTATTGTTTGGGTTTTCATCATTTATAACTCTCTCAGGTCTTAACCAACATTCACATTTGAGATTAATGCTTTTTTCAAAGTGATAATTCCAGTGATGTTCTCCCCAATATGGTACTTTCTTTTGAGTTTTGCAACTCCTTTTGGGACAGAAGTGGATAACAGAGAATGACTTTTTTTGTTCAATATTGGTGATCATCAAATTGTGTTTTAATATAAATCAAAATGTTTCCAAATTTTATTTTCAGAAGTTATCTAGCAATTATTGTTGTTCAACAGGTCATACATAATAGGCTATTGGGAGGATGGGGGTGGCTGAGGGTGTGGCTTCCTTCCTCTGATTCATTTGTTCTGAGCTTTGCTGAGACAACTCTGGAGGGAGAAGCCATTCATTATGCTGTGAAGTATTTGTTGATTTGCACGGTAAATGTGTAAGTTTGAGTCTTTGCAATCAAGGAAAATTTGATAAATTAATTATGTCTACTAATTAGAATTTTTTAAAAAGATTAACTCCCTATTCTAGTGAGCGATATGAATGAACAGTGCTGTTGCTTTATTGCAAATGATAGGAGTGAAAGGGAGAAGTTGATGTATATTCTTCTGAATAATGTATGTGTGAACACTACACTAGTATATAAGCTTGTGCCATACTGAAAATGTAGTTTTACTGCACAGATGAAGTAGGCAAAATGAATTTGATGCATTTTGTACCTAGCATATATCACAAACATAACACTTCCTCATGGCTGATCTTCTCAAGGTTATATTGCTTCTGGCATTAATATAAATGATTTATTCATGTTTTCCTTGTTCATATCTTTCATTCTTTAACTTTCATTTCCATAAAGACAGTTAAATGTGAATGTTATTTTGAAGACATTGCAAACCTTACCTATTTGTACTAGTTAAGCATAGTTTAACAGCTGCAGATGGAAGAATGCGATATTAGCTGTTTGACAGGAGTCAATCCTACTGGGAAGCCGCAACCACACAAGTTACTTCAATGGAGAAGCTGCTGGAAAGGCTGTGAATTGTGATTGTACTGATGACTGCATCATAAGCTGCCAGACAGGCTGCGGGTTCTCGTTGAAGTGGGGGGCTGCATCATGTCTGGAAGTGGAAGCATTGCGGGTCCTAACTGATAGCAGTGTTTGTGTTGTGACTGGTGCTGAGAATCATACCCTCACTTATTTGTGTTCGAGCTAGTTCTCTCCCAAAAGCTCTTGAAATAAACCTACTGTATTTTAACTCACTAACACTCTCAGGTGTCTTTTATCTACAACAACAGTATTCAAAATTTCTTTGAGAGATTTATTGAATTTAAGATCCAAACTTCAATGGAGTTTTTTACTAAAGCTTTAGCCAACACCAAAAGCTGGGCATTTATTTGTGTCTTCAAAAATGACTTTTAATTTTTCCAAGTTTAAATAGATGATCATAAATTGAGATTTTGAAATGTTTTTAAGATTTGAATCTTATACTGATTGAGATCTTGGTGAATGATTGAACAAGTTGTGAACCGTACAGGTCACAGAGGAAAGTTAGCAATAAATAATGCCTCCCATTAATGTTTCAACATTTTACTTGAACTAAATCTATTCTGCTCCTGCTTCCCCTGAAGCAGTGTGCACAAGTTTCACTCCATTAAAAACAAATGGGTTAATGCTCTTAAAGTAGTGGAGAGCTTACTGTCACGGTATTGCACAGGTTACTTTCTTTCAAGTATTACATTGTAAATCAAGGAGTTAAATATTAGTGGGAGGGTTCCCCCCACACATTTGGTACAGATTTTGCATGGGGCAGCTGCAGAGCCCTGATGAGTTGCATTTACCTCAAATGAAAGGGCTTGGTCTGTTTGAGGGCGAGCAGGCTTCCTGCTGCTCAGGTCTTCGTAGAAGAGGAGGTAGGTGAGATATTGGTCTAAAAATTGATGAAATAGTGATCATGCACTAGCTGCACTTCAAGGTGATAAGTCATTGGAGGATGGTGAGGGCAGTAGAAGTGAGAAGTATGGATGTACTTGCCGTAACCTTCCAATCTTCATTAACTAGGTTGGTGGTGGGAGAGAAGTGAAGCCAGAGGATTGCTGTGGTGCACATATTATACCTTTCTTCACAAGAATGCAACAATAAGCCCAGCAATTGTTGGCTAGATAGTTTAACCTAGGTAGTGGGAAAGCTTGAAGAATCAATGGTCTAGGATGCAATTAAGAGTCGTTTGGTAAAATGTGGATTAATTCGAACAATCCCAACAGATTTGTTCGAGCCAAAACATGTTTAATTTGATTGTTTCTGCTTTGAAAAACTCGAAAGGGGTTGAGGAGGGTAGTGCAACAGTGTATTTGGACTTCGGGGTTGGGGGGAGCATTGGATAGAGTGCCACATGATGGAAAATTGAAGCCCATGAAATAAAAGAGCAAGTGTTAGGATGGATACAAAGTTGGCTAAGTAATAGAGAAGAGAGAGTAGTGATAAATGTTGATATTTGGACTGGAAGAAGATATACAATGGGAATACTCGGTGGTCAGTATTTGACCCACTACTTTTGGTGAGCTATTTTAATCATCTAGACTTGGGTTTACAGGGCCATAACTTCAAAATTTGCAGATGACTCAGAACTTCAACATGTTGTGAACCTTGAGGATCATGAGATTTCCAGACAGTATAGGCTTGTGGAATGGATGACACATGGCATTTGATTCAGTGCAGAAGAATGTGAAATGATAATATTTGGCAGCAAATGGGAGATGGCAATATAAAACAAATGGAGTTAAGGAAAATGTAGAAACTGATGCTGGCTATAAATGTACAAATCTTTTTAGATGGCTGTGCAGGGTGGTAGTGCTTGAAAAGCATATGGGACCATGAGCTTTCCAAGTAAAGGCATTAGAATACAAAGCCAAGAAGTTTGGGAAAAAAAACCCTTTTTTTAAAAAAAAACTCTGGTTTACCCAATTCTGGTACCACACTTCAGGCAGGATGTGAAGGCTTTCAAGATGGTGGAGGAAAAGTGAGAGTTCAGTTTCAATGATGAGATGGCTTTTGTGTGGATAGATTACAGAAGCTAGGATTCTTTTTCCTAGAGAAGAGTAGATTGAGAAGAGATAGAAGGGATATTGATAGTGAGGCAAGACTAATGAAAATGTGAGCTCCAGAACTTGTCATACCCTTAACCAGACTGTTCATGTACAGCTGCATCTGTGGCATCTACTTGAAAATATGGAAAATTGTTTACCTTGCCAATTTTTGAAGCTTACTTAACCCTGCAATTTCAGTCAACTGGAACCCAACTTAGACACAATGTGACAAGCCATCGTGGTTTGTTAAAAGGCTGCACTTCCACGTTCAGACTGTGGAGTTTGGCTGATGGCTCCTAACCTGTGTATGCAAGCGTAGTTGCCCCCGATTATAGAATACAAACTACAAGTTGTTGTAACTTCATTATTGACTTTGGATGTGTTGACTTTATTGGCTCTGAAATTGTGATTATCCTCCCTTTCTTCGGACAGGAGGAGTAGGCAATCTGGTTATCATCATTACTTTATTTGACTAAAAAGTTTTAATCGCACTGCTGGAGGTTGAAGTCAGTGTTGTCAATTTTGAGTTCATTTGCTCAAATGCAAGTCTTGGATGAAGGTTTTTGATAAATTCTGACCAGGGCTGGAGAAACCTACCATCCTTAGAATCTTTTGTGGATTGTCCTAGCTCATTTGTTAGTGATTTACATAGTTTTATTTGCGCGGCTTTGGAGAATCCTTTTTGGTGTCGTGTTACACCTACCACTGGTTTGTTTCAGAACTAGCAATTGATTACTTGCAATTCTGTTTAGATAAGTGATTGCAATTGTTTTGGAAATATTTGTTTGAGCAGGACATCAGCCAGGTAGTCACGAGTCAATGAGAGTTGGTCCACTTTCTGGTCCAGAAGTTAATTGTTTAAAGCTGTTGGGTGCTCAGTAGAGCTTTGAACTATCTGGGAGCAAGGAGGAGAGAGCTCAACAGTTTTCCTGTCTGAGAGTTTGCAGTTCCTATGAATTATTCTGAATTGACTGCTGACCAGATCAGCCAATAAAAGCGATTTTAAGATCTCCACTTCATGTGGTGTCTTTTGAATTCACCCCATTCCTTGCTGATTGGTATAGGACAGGGATGGCCAAACTTACTGAACTTGAGCATACAATAATCATTAGATGTTCAAGTTACTCAATGAGCCAACTTCACAAGGCTAATTACTGCTTGTAGAGGCCTTATGGGTCTCCATCCTGACCAACATTCTTTGTAAATCCAACTTATGTATTCTAAAGGCTGTACAAAGGAGCACCATCAACTGCACAACACTCTGACTTTACAAGCTTCATTATGGAGTATCGTGGTTCAGAGCAGAATATGGTGCCGAAAATTGGAATGAATTGGTTTTCTTGAGTTTAGGATATTTTCTTTTGGACACTGACTTTCAGAATTCATTAATAGATTGTATTATCTTTAGAACTTCATCCCCCAGAAGTCCAGTAGTTCCATTTCTATAGCAGATGTTTTAGTAGCCAGAGGTTTGAGAATTGGAAAGCCATTGTTGATCATGTCAACCCATAAAGGGGTTACAAGAGATGACTCACGTTCTTGGCTTCTGCAAGTTGTCAAACCTGGCTCTTTCAGTAAGAAATCTCACAACACCAGGTTAAAGTCCAACAGGTTTATTTGGTAGCAAACGCCACTAGCTTTTGGGGTTTTTTTTCCTTTGTCAGATGAGTGAGGAGTTCTGATCACAAATGAAGCATATAAAGGCGCACACTCAGTTTATGGAATACTGATAAGAATGACAAGAGATGTTTATCACTCTGAAAAAGGGTGAGTGTTTTCGAGCTTTGGGGGTCATTGGGTAGATTGTCAGCCATTTGCATGGGTGATGGCTGATAAACTACCCACAGGTTTTGAACTGAAGTATGCCTCTGCTTTTAAATCAAGGAATGAGAAGCTGAGGATTGCGTTCTTATTTATTTAATAGCCGATGCACTGAGCAATACCTCTATCTCATAAACGATTAAAATGGTGGTTGGCACCTCTGAACTAACAATAGGTGTCCTGTTTGTTTAGCTACTGATCAATCATCCTGTAGTTTCAACCATGGCACTTTCAAGGAATGAGGTCATATTGAAACCGTCTCAGACAGTTGATATGATCATGCAAATTGTCAGTTTTCGTGTCTCTTATTGTGGACGATGTAAGATTAATATTTCACATGGGTTTTCTTCTACAGAGTTTGTGTTGTTATTTGAATTGCCTGCTTGCCCCTTATTTCCTTGTTGTGACTAGTCTGCATTATTAGCTATCTTTAGTCAGGGTTGTCTGGCTGAGTTTAAAATTGTACATTTGAGATTGTATGCAATGCATACTAATTAATATTGCCAAGAAGATATTCATTTTGATTGAATGTCCAATAGTCTAGAACTTTTTAAAGAAATTAATGGGTTTGCTAGTGCTTTCCAGAAATTGGGTTCAAAAGTAGTAGTAATTTGGGCAATATTTCCCATATCCATATGGAAATGCAACATTTGCTTTTAAAATTATGTTGCAAATGTATTTATTATATCATGATAGGATTACTTCAAATGAGTTCAACATAATTTGAACTCATCTTAAGTAAGAGATGTTGCTGCAGAATGGAGCCCTTCAGCTTGGGTAACCAACATCAGTATCAAGTAGCCTTAAATCAGTAATGTCTTGGGAAATGTAAAAGATAGCTCTGCATTATCAATAATATGAAAATGAAATGCATCGGCATGACATTTTCTTTAACAAAGGTATGTCATCTGACCTCCAGTCCAAATTAGCAAAGTTTTCTGTGCAGTAGAAATTGGACCAAGACTGTAATGACTTATTTAAGATGGGGTACTTGGAGCTTACAGAGCAGAAACTTAGATCATCTCATTCTGGTTTAATGCTGATCCAGAAGTTAAAGAGCCAGCGTACAGCCACTATAACACTTAGTTCTCAAAATATCCATTTTACCGAACATTAGAGTATGACGTGTAAGTTGCACATTGGTGATTATTATTGTCGGTATTGTATGTCTCGAGGTAATCTTGCGTGTTAAAAATAACACATATAATCTGGCCGACGTTCAGAGGGTCAATAAAGCTATATGCCATCCGTCCCAAAGCATTTTTTTTAATTGGATGAGATTTTAACTTTGTTCTGATATGCATACTGTGATCATGATTGGCATTCTGTTGTTTTTGAAAAGTTTGCAGTTTTTGTGTTTTCTGAAATGTTTAGAAATTAATATATCCTGATGTGTTGTTTCCAGACTCCAAACACATTATTGGCCAAAGCAGTGGAACTTTGAGCACAATCAGAAATGATTTGCACTGATGCCTTGCAGTGCCAAGGTTTGATCCCAGCCTTGGGTGACTGTACGTATGGAGTTTGTATGTTCTCAGTGTGGATTTCCTCTGGGTGGCCCTCCTATGATCCAAAGATGTATAGATTAGGTGGATTAGCCATGGTAAGTGATTGCAGGGATAAGGCAGAGGTGAGAGCCTATCTGGGTTGCTGTTTTGGAGAGTTGGTGCAGAATTGATCGGCTGATTGGTATCTTTCTGCATTGTAGTGATTCTGTGGTTCTAAGCAATATAATATTACCTAATATGTTTGATGCTGACCTGGATGCCTGAAATGGAAGAGTAGCATTTCACAAACGTATCAGCCATGGCTCAGTTGGTAGCTGTCTCGACTCTGTCACGGTTATGGGTTGAAGATTTAATCCAGGACTTGAATTCACAAATTATGACTGACACTCCAGCACAATACTTAGGAATGCTCTATAGTTGGAGGTGCTGTCTTTTGGGTGAATTGTTAGACCAGATTAAAGATCCCACTACTATTTGGAAGAACAGGGATTTATCCTTTTTCTTAATTTTTGCCAAGTTTACACTTCAGTTAACATCACAAAGATTACCTGATCATTATCACATTACTGTTTGTGGGAGTTTGTTGTGGGCAAATTAGCTGTTGCACTTTCTCCTTTGCAACAGTTAATATACTTTTTATTGTCTGTAAATAACTTTATTTTATTGTGATGGCTGCTGTCTTAATGCAAGTATTTTGAAGAGTGAGGGGGTGTTTTCATAGAAACTTATAAAATTCTAACAGGTTTAGACAGGATAGATTCAGAAGAAATGATCCCAATGGTGTGGAAGTTCAGAATTAGGGACGACATTGTTGCACAGTGGTTAGTACTACTGTCACACAGTTCAGAAACATGGGTTCAATTGCAGCTTCGGGTTACTGTCTGTGTGGAGTTTGCATGTTCTCCCTGTGTCTGCATGAGTTTCCTCTGGGTGCTCCTGTTTCTTCCCACAGTCCAAAATTGTACAGGTTAGGTGAATTGACCATGCTAAAATTCTCCCTCAGTGTACCTGAACAGATGCTGGAGTGTGGCAACTAGAGGATTTTCACAGTAACTTCATTGTGGTGTTAATGTAGGCCTACTTGGGATTAATAAACTTTAAAAAAAACTTTAAAATTTCATAGTTTGAGGATAAGGGTAACCTGAAAGAATAACATTTAGAACTGAGGTGAGGAGAAATTTCTTCACCCCAAGGATGGTGAATGTTTGGAGTTTACAACTGCAGGAAGTAGTTGAAGCTAAAACATAGTCTGTTTATTTTTAAAAAAATTATATGTAGCTGTTGGGGCTAAAAGGATCAAGAGATGTTTTGGGGTGGGGGGGGGCAGACATCAGGATATTGCATTTGATGATCAGCCATGATAGAAATTAGAAGCAGGAGTAGGCCATTCGGCCTTCTCCACCATTCGTTTCAATGTTGATTAGCTCAAAAAAACAAGGAAATGGTACACACGTGGATCAAGCTACAGAGAAACAAGGCATACAAGAAGGAAAAGAAACAAAACATCCATATCCTGAAAAATGACCTTGAGTTTGAAATTGCAGTAGCATAGGAACTATTCAACAGCACGAAGTGGCTGGTTGTGACAATTTCCAGCTACCATTCAGATAGGAATATGTGGGGAAAGGGGGAAATCAGAATATTGAATTCCATGATCAGGCATAATCAAAACGAATGGCAAGCAGGCTCAAAGAGTCTACTGCTGCTTGTTTCTATGAATATATGGTACTGCTATCTTTGGAAAATTTAATTGGTAAAAATGGGAACAATTATTTAGCAGCTGGAAATCTGTAGCTCACATCAACAATTTGATGGCATTTGGTCAAATTAATACCATGTGGTATTAAAGTGGAAATTGGTGAGTTATTACACTAATGTAGATTTTTACCATTCTATTTGACGTATATACTCGGTCCATGAATGTTTGAACTGAAACTTGTCTTTGGAACACTAGACATTTTAGTCGGGTTGCTTCAGTGAGCTTATCTACTTAGTTGAGCACATGATGTAAGTACCAGAAGTTTTAATTGAATTTGTCTATGTAAACTAATTTGAAGTTTAAATTGGAACTGTTATACTGACATATTTAAAAACAGATATGTGTTCTGCAGATTTGTACAGTTCAATAATTAACTGCAGAATAAAAGTCATTTGTGATAAGATAGAGATGCTCTAACTTGGTGGCATTCAGCAAAGTTATCAGGGAATATGAGGATGGATGTACACTATGGGACCAACTTAGAGCTGCTTTTGGTGAATAGTGAAATTGACTCTGCCAGTGTTCCTTCAAAGAAATAGGCTAAGATTCAAAGAACCCGCTTTTGAGGTCATCCCTTTGAACACAACCTATGACTATCTCCTGTAATTCAGCTTGCTGTATAATATGCCATTTTGTAGCACTGTGATATTGTATGCTTTGCTTGACTCTCACCTATTGTTCAATAAAGATTAAATTGCTATTTTAAATCATTTATTTGATCCAAACTATATTCAAAGTTAAAATATGACTAACTCATCCATTCAGGTGTAGGTATGGCTTAAGAGAAAATGTAGTAATACCTGGAGAGTTGATGCATACAAGGATTAGTAGTGTGAGCACTCTTCTTTGAGGGAGAAGGATACAATATTGACTTGGACCCAAGAAATATGATGAAATTGTATGATATCACCAAGTTTCAAAAACGGTAAAGATTATTGAAACATTAGGAGTAGCTTGGCAGCAGGTGGAATTTAAAGTGGACAATTATGATGACATATAGTTGAAAGAGGAAAAAGCGTGCATTTATTGATTGCCTTTCACACCCACTGACCATCTTGCAGCATTTCACTGGTAATGAAGAACTTCTGAAATGAAGTCACTGTAATATTGGAAATCCAACAGCCAATTTATGTGCAAACAAGTTTGCTTGGAAATACAGCAGCCAGTACATGTGCAGTAGGCTGCTTGGAAGTAAGGTGATAATGGCTGTTCTTTTGTGATGTTGATTGCTCTTTATTCCTTACCCAGGGATAGAATCTTGTTTCAGTGTCTCGTAAGATAGATTGACAGTGCAGTACTCCCTCATTACCGCAATGGAGTGGGGGCCCTAGTTTATTTTGTGCCCCATGCCTGGAGTAAAACTTGAACCTGCAATCTTCTGACTCCAAGACAAGTTCTGACTCCAATTAAGCTGTAACTGAGATACAATTTTTGAAGGAGACTAACAAATTTGAATTCGTGTTAAATACAAAGAAGCTGAAGGATGTTGAATAATTGAGGTGAGAGATATAAAGGCATAGAGCCTTGAAAGTGAGTACAATTAGATAAAACAAAAATAAAGGTTGATAGTCTTGCACGTTGTAAATGAGGGTATAAGAGATTTTAAACTTTGTCAGGCTACAGTTTGAATAGTGCAATTGAAGGAACAATAAAGCCCAGTGAGTATACAGGATGGTGCTGGGAATACATTGATAATAGAAATGCAAAATGGTAATTGTGAAGGTAGGTATGAAATGGCAGATTATTGCGTATTGTCTTCGAGTTAAAAGATTGTGACGCAGATCAAATCCAGCTCTAAGACTTGGGTATAAAAATCAGAGTGCTGCACTGTTGGAGGCCCTGTCTTTTGGATGCAGTGTCAAACGGAAGTCCCCACAGACGCGTATGAAAAGATTCAATAACATTATTTTGAAGAAGAGCAAAGGAATTATGCCTTGGCAATACCTATTCCTCTGTCAACACCACAAAACAAATTGTCTGCTTATTGTCCTATTGCAGATTGTAGGAACTTGTTGTGTGCACTGATTTCTAGGATTACAACAACAAACCTGTACAATAAATTCAGTATTTCTGTGAAGCAAAGTTGTTTAGGATGCTCTATAGTCATGAAAGTATACAGGTTTTTTTTCATTGAAGTAAAAGTGCAGAGCTGATTTAGTCTAAATTTATAACAAGAATGATTTGACAGGGTGAATAATTAAAAAAAAAAATGCTTCTTCTGCCTGGGAAATCATGCACAGCTTAAAGGACATCGATTTAAAAGTTTGCAATGATAAAAAGAGGTCAGAAGAAATTTATTATGCAAAGAGTTGCTGGAGTGTTGAATGATTTACTGGAAGTTTGGCATTTTATGGTCGGCACTTGGGTTATGATTATCCTTGGTAAGAGTGGACATAGTAAGCAGAAGATGATCTTATTGAACGGTGGAGCTTGCCTGAGGGGCCGAATGGCTTAGTTCTGCTTCTGTTTTCTATGTTTGTAGGATATGGATTTTAGGTAGTTGACAAAAGAACTAAAGGTGACATGAAAAGAAAAGATTGAAAGTATCAGTTCCGGGGGAATAACGTCATAATTGAGATGCATTTCGCTGAATAGCTGCCTCCTAAGTTGTAAATATGTGATCCTCCTCTTGTAGATTGTATCAAAATGTTGGGGGTGCAGGTGCAGTTCTGGTTTTTAAAAAATTTCTAAATGTATTTTTTTTCTCTTTTCAGTCTTACTTTGTTACAGATTATGATCCAACAATCGAAGATTCCTATACCAAGCAATGTGTTATTGATGACAGAGCAGCAAGATTAGATAGTAAGTATTCTGAAACCGGATTAGTCAAAGATATGAAAGTGCTTAAATTTTGAGGGCAGACCTCTGGGAGAGCATTTTAGTAGAAGGATAGAGTGGTCCACTATAGAAATCTGTGCCTGACTACTTAAAAAAGCATGTTTTTTTTAGATGAAATGGGAATTTAATTGAGTTGTAAAAAAGAGGATTGCATTGGTTTAGGTCAGAAACTCATGTTCTATGAAGCCTGTCTGGATCATAAGTTTTGCACTTTGAATTTGGATAGGCATAATATGGTTCACCTCAAGTATGATTTGAATGACCCACTAGGGAGCTTTTTTCAAACAAATTTTAAGAATATATAAGAAAATGTATAAGAAAATTATACATTTATAAGAAAATTAGCAATAATATTTATCAATCACAAATAAAAACTAAACAATCTCTAATTCACCTCAAGTATGATTTGAATGACCCACTAGGGAGCTTTTTTCAAACAAATTTTAAGAATATATAAGAAAATGTATAAGAAAATTATACAATTATAAGAAAATTAGCAATAATATTTATCAATCACAAATAAAAACTAAACAATCTCTAATATATAATCCTTAAATATATCTAAGATATTCCAATAAAACAAAAACTTCCTTTAGATTTAAAAAAAACCTTTCCACAAGGTATAATACAGCAAAGGCTAATGCTGGTGTGATGTTGGAATTGAGTGCTTTGGTTGGAGAATTGAAAATCCTGACTCCACAGCTTGTAACTTCCAGCAGTCCTCTGGGGACACCCAGAACAGGTTGAAGGGCAGAACAGCTTTCCAGAACACCAGGAAGAACTCTAGTCAAACCAGCAACAGCAGATTGTCTACTCCAGGAAGGCAAGAAGCCTTGCTTTCAGCTGCCCAGCAGAACTTCCAAAATCTGAAAGACACACATACACATACACATACACATACACACACACTTTTTTCACTTGATGTTCCTTCTAAAATTCAAACTGCTGCCAGCCAAAACAGAAAATAAAACTTTAAATTCTCTAGAACTGTCCAAAACACATGGTCTTCCTCCCAACGGTCATAAAACAGAGTCATAGAGGTTTATAGCATGGAAACAGGCCCTTCGACTCAACTTGTTCATGCTGTCCCTTTTTAACCCCCAATTGCCTGTGTTTGGCTCATATCCCTCTATACCCATCTTAGCTAAGTAATTGTCTAAATGCTTTTTAAAAAACAAAATTGTACCTTCCTCTATTTGCTATTTCTGGCAGTTTGTTTCAGACATTTGCCACCCTGTGTGACAAAAATGCCCTTTTGGACCCTTTTGTATCTACCCCCTTATCTTAGTATGCTCTCTGGTATTAGACGCCCCCACTTTTGAGAAAAAAATATTGACTAACTTATTTGTGCCCTCTCATTATTTTAGATCTTTATAAGGTCTCCCCTCTTCCAGAGGAGAGAGTGCCAGTCTATCCAGCCTGTATTTTTAACTCAATCCATAAATCCTGGTAACATCCTAGTAAATCTTTTCTGCACTCTCTAGTTTAATAATATCCTTTCTATAATAGCATGACTAGAACTGTACACGGTATTCCAAGTGTGGCCTTGTACAACTTCAATGTCCCACAATAAAAATAAACACCATTTAAGGCTCAGTAAAGGAACTTCTCCAGCCAGCTTGACAACAGCGACAGCTGAGACTGGTAGAACTGCAGAGAACATGTTTTAATAAAAATTTCTGGAAGGTGCATCTCCTTTCACACCATTGAAAGGAAAAATCGATTTGATAATAAATTCTAAAATGAACAATAATCAGACTGTGGGATAATTAGGGCTGCAAGTTTCACCAGAATGTGTCTTGTTTTAAAAGAAGGAAAACTTAATGTTAATGCTGACCTTGTGATAAGAGTTTGATTAATTGGTCTGCAGCATGCTGTTAACCTCCAGTAACTCGTTAATCAAAGAGCAATGGCTTGCAATTAATTTTACTAATCTGATATTTGATGAGTAAAAATGTAGAGCATAATTTAGTCTATAGGCATCATGCCAAAGTCTGTGTACTCTCAGATTCTCTTAATTTTTGCAGCTTCCTAGAAGATCAAAGGAATCTGAAAAACTATGGACTGGTTTTAGTTGATTAAGGGCTAATTACATAATTGCTCTTAAAAAGAATTGTGAATCTTGCCAAAAAGATAATTTTGTAATGACAAATTTCTGAATATTTTCCCAGCACCTATTGTTTTGGGTGGAGTGCATATGAATCTTCAAGTTGATTTTTGCATTCTGATGTCATCAGTTGAGAGAAATACAGTAACAGGTCATTTTGTGTAGCACAGTAACTTGATCCATACACTGTGTTGTGCTTTTGTCATATAATTCTTAACTTGAAGTTTCCGTTTGCCATCTAGTTCTAGATACAGCAGGACAAGAAGAGTTTGGAGCCATGCGAGAACAATACATGAGAACTGGGGAAGGGTTTCTGCTGGTTTTCTCTGTTACTGATAGAGGAAGGTACGTGTAAAAACAAGGTATGGGTGCTGTATTTACATTAAAGAAGTTTATTTTTCATGGTCCACAAAATGGCAATAACTTCCAGTTTCTGTACAGTAAGTCAGCAGGCTGCCAACTAACCTTTTGAGGCCACTAAGTCATGTTGCCTGCCCGGTACTTGAGAACAAACTTGGAGTAGAAGGCAGAAGAATCTAGATGCTTTGGTCTACGTAAAAAGCAATTGCACAGCCAGTAGTAGGAAAGTTGCTCTGCTGAGAGGAGTGAAGGTCCAAATTAAAACCTCGAACTTCAAAGGAATAATCCTTGGGTTGTTACTGGAGCTACATGTCAATTAACATTGGGTCAATTAGATTAGAGAATTAAACACAGCTCAAGAGTCAGGCAGTGATTAAAAATCTCTCTTTCAATGTCAACAAAACCAAAGAGATTGTCATTGACTTCAGGAAGAGTAAAATAGAACATGCCCCTTTCAACATCCACGGGGATAAAGTAGAAAAGATCAAGAGCTTCAAGTTTTTAGGTATCCAGATCACCAGTAACCGAGCTGGACCCCCAGGCCAACTTTACAGTTAAAAAAGCCCACCAATGCTTCTACTTTCTCAGAAGACATAAGGAAATTTGGCATGTCAGCTATGACTCACCACCGTTTACAGGTGCACCATAAAAAGCATTCTTTCTGGTTGTATCACAGCATGGTATGATTCTTGCTCTGCCCAAGACCACAAGAAACCTCAAAGGGTAATGAATGAAGCCCTATCCAGCACGCAAACCAGTGTCCCATCCATTGATTTGCCTACACTTCCTGCTGCCTCGGCAGGACCCCACGCACCCCAGACATTCTCTCTTCCACTTCTTTCCTTCGGGGAAAAATCTGAGCTCACGTACCGATTGACTCAAAAGCTGTTTGTTGCCCTGTCAAGTCCCTTAAGGATCCTATTTGTTTCAATGCAATCACCTCTCATTCATCTAAATTCCAATGAGTAGAGTCCCAATCTGTTTAATCTTTGCCCTCCATAAGGGGGATCATCAGAGTGGATCTTCTCTGAACTGGCGCCTATGAAATTATATCTTTATTTAAATCAGGGCATCAGAGGGATTTGCCTTGGGAAGACAGATTAGGCAGTTTAGACCTAATGTTCCTAGAATTTAGAAGAATGTGAGGAGATCTATTTGGTTGTCTTAACATGATAATGAAGATTGACAAAGTCAACAAGACAATGTTTCCTCTTGGGTAATTGAGAGCAAGAGGTCATAGTCTTAGGATAAGGGATGGCAGATTTAATGCAGAGATGAGGTACAATTTCTTCTCTCAAAGGGTCTGTTGAATTCATTATCCACAGCATGATGGATGCTGGAATTTTGAATAAATTTAATGAAGAGATGGACAGATTTTTAATTAGTAAGGGTTTGCAGGGCGAAGATGAACAGGCAGGTAACCGGAGCTGAGACTGAGATGAGATCAGCCATTGACTCCTGCTCCTAGTTATGATTATGGAGACTATTCACAGTACTTCAGATGTGGTTTCACTAGTTGTAGCAAAACTTTCCTACTCTTGTACTCCAATAGGCCAACATCCATTAACCTTCCTGATTAACTGCTGCACCTATGCACTAGCTTTATTTCATGGAAATACCCACAAGTCTCTGTGTTGCAGTCTTTCTGCGTTTAAATTACACTCTCTCTTTTGTTCTCTCCAAAATGAGCAGCTTCACCTTTTCCCATATTACACTCCATTTGTCAATTTTTACCCAGAAAAGTATAGTACTTGACACAATATTCTGTTGCGTCATCTATGGATTATCTACCTGAATTCTAATCTTGCTGTTCCTGTAATTAATGTTTCTCCTTGGGTACTGTCCACTTAGATTGCACAAAGACCATTATGAAATCCTGTTCATGTGAAATTGCATCTTTTAATCTCAAACTCTTGCAAACTGTTTCCCTTTCCAATATCTTTCAGAATGCTATCACTTTACAAATTCATGCCTGCCTATTCTGTGACTCCATACTTGAATGTTTACAATCTGGTTTTTGATGCTGAAGCCTGAGCAAAACACCAAATGGCATCCTCAGTGACTGTGTTACAGTTTGCTTGCTAACCAGCTGACTGTAGCCAGAACCCCTCCTGTAATTGTTTCTTCTCTTCCATTGGCATTATTACCTCAGGAGTCCCCCGAAGATTTATCCATACTCTTCTCCGGGCTGCCCTACGTATTGCCCTGGGGGAATGTGAATTGAGAACATATTAGGTTCCACATGTATTCTAGGAGCTTCTCCTTCTACTTTTCCATAGCCTGTGTTGTCTGTCTGTCTTGAATAAGCCACAAATCCTTCCAGTTCAATGTCAGGAAGACCAAATTCAGAATCATCACTTGCTATAAATTCTGTATCCATGTTAATTTCCAGACATAATTATGTTAAAGCAGAACATAAGTCTGGAATCTTGGTGTGAGATTCCATCTCAATCTAGCTTCCAAACCTCTCTTTTTTTTTATGTATCACCAAGAATGTTTGCTTCCGTTTCAGTAGCCTGTGAAATGGGAGCAAATGTAGGTCATTCGGCCACTCAATACTGCTCTCCATTTGATACATCGTGATGAATCTGTTTGTGTTTCAAGTTGTATGTTTCCGTCCACCCACAATAACTTGATTCCTTTCCCTAACAAGATTTTATCTACTTCTGCCTTAAAAATATTCTATAACCCCATCTTTTAAAGCAGAAAGTTTGAAAGTCACACAGCCCTCAGAAAACAATTCTCATCTCCATCCTAAAGGGTGACCCCTAATTTTAAAGCTTTGGCCCCTGTTTCTGGACTTGTCCACAAGAGGAAACATCCTTTCAATTTCCAACTTGTCAAGACTATTCAGGATCTTTTATACTTCAATCAAGTCATCTCTCGCTCTTCTAAACTGCAGTGGAAACAAGCCCAGTCTTATCTCGCTTTCCTCAGAAGACAATGTACTAAACCTCTTTTGAACCACTTCTAACACACTTGACCCCTTCCTTAAATAAGACCAAAATGACCCACAATATACATGATGTGACCTCACCAATGCTTTGTATAACTGAAGCACAACATCCTTAGTTTTATGTTGAATATCTCTTGTAAATAAAAGATCATATTCCATTAGCTGTCTTAATGTTGCCAGCTTCAACTTGTCTGTCAAACCAAATTGTGCATTGAATTCCAGATTTGGCAGTCTTTGGCAGACTCTATCCTCCCCACTCCAGTAAATTCAGCTCATCTAAAACTCTACTGCCCACATCAAGTCCTGTTCACTCATTTCCACTGTGCTTGCTGTGTAAAATTTGCCTTCTAAAATATGGTCTCAAAAGTTCAACTTCTCCACAAGTTAATACGGTATATGTTCAGGACCAGTTGAAGATGACATTGGTATGAATCAAAACGAGTTCCACTTTATCAGAAGGATTAACTATTCAAGTAAATATGGGATTGAGATTTTCTTTGTGTTTTGATTTGTGCAATTTTATTTTTCTTTTCAGTTTTGAAGAAATTTACAAGTTCCAAAGACAAATCCTTCGAGTAAAAGATCGTGATGAATTCCCTATGATCCTTGTGGGTAATAAAGCTGACCTGGAACATCAAAGGCAGGTGAGCACTATGAGGTGACATTTCTGAACTTTTAGCTTTATTCCGTGGAGGCAACACAAATAAAATGAAAATGAAGTGGCTTTAGTCATTATTGATTTTGATTTTTGATGTGTAGCTTCCTGTTGTCTGCATAAATGTCAGTGAATATAGCCTATTTTGGCTACAATGGCAAATACTTGTTGCAAAAACATGACGAATGGCAGATGGAGTTTAATTTAGACAAATGGGAGGTGATGCTTTTTAGTAGATTGAACCAGAGCAAGACTTATTCAGTTATGGTAGGGCATTGGGGAGAGTTACAGTTGTAGGGATACATGTTCATAGCTCATTGAAAGTGGAGTCATAGATGGACAATGGTGAAGAAGGCATTTGGCATGTGTGGTTTCATCGGTCAGAACATTGAGTACAGGAGTTGGAATGTCTTGTTGAAGTTGTACAAGACATGGGTAAGGCCACACTTGGAATACTGTGTGCAATTCTGGTCACCCTATTATTAGAAAGGATGTGATTAAACTAAAGAGAATGCAGAAGAGATTTATTAGGATCTACCGCGACTTGATGGATTGAGTTATAAGGAAAGGCTGGATTAGGACTTTTTTTTTCCTCTGGAGCGTAGGAGGCTGAAGGGTGATCTTAGAGGCGTATAAAATAATGAGAGGCACAGATCAGCTAGATAGTCTATATCTTTTCTCAAAGGTAGGGGAGTCTAAAACTAGAGGACATAGGTTTAAGGTGAGAGGGGAGAGATACAAAAGTGTCCAGAGGGGAAATTTTTTTCACGCAGAGCGTGTTGAGCATCTGGAACAAGTTGCCTGAGATGACGATACAGGCAGGTACAATTTTGTCTTTTAAAAAGCATTTTAATAGTCACATGGATATGGGCCAAATGTGGGTAATTGAGATTAGCTTAGGGCTTTGAAAAAGAAAGGGTGGCATGGACGTCTTGGGCTGAGGGACCTGTTTCCATGCTGTGAACCACTATGACTATAAAAACATGTATTATAATTAAGTATAGAATATTCATAATCCTCCTACATCTTGGATTTACTTCAATCCAGTTAAGTTTTTTTGAGTTAGAGGGAAAAAAAGTGTAAACAATAAATTTAAAATATGATCAACCGTTTTCTGTCCACACTTTGCTTTATGGAAAATTGTAAAAACATTTCCTTTACCTCTATTCTGCTTTCAGGCCCAGACAGTTAAATAACTTGCTTGATTCTCCTTTTGGGGAGAGATTCTGACAATTTTGTTTCATGGTACTTCACGTTTTCCTTTTGGTTTTCGAGTTAAGCTATAAATAAAGTGTTATCAAGAGGCAGAAAGGAATTCTACCATGTTGGACTACTTTAGTATTTTCAATGATCTGAAGTCACACTTTTGGCCTTTCTACATCTTTCTTTCAACAGTAAGTAAGTTTAGAATAGTAGAATATTCAACATGCATTTCCAAACACATGTGAATTCATGAATATAATGCTGCCAAGTTCCTTTTCAAGCACTAATTGTATGTCATGGCCTTATGCATTTATGGATCAAAAATGTTCATGTAGTTGTGTTCTGTATGATTATTGTATTGTTTGATTATTGCCTTCAGCATATGCTTCATTGTTGATATCTCCCAGTTGTCTGTGGCATTGTTTAAAATTAAATCTACAGTTGTCTTTTGAAATATCTTGCTCTTGGTGATGACTTTCATGTAATTGAGCAATGCAGGCAACAGGAAATCAAAATGTATTTATATTGGCCAAATGTGTTAACAGTATTTGTGGAGAAATGAATAACATTTGAAGTAGGTGACCTTTCGTTGGAACTGTTATAGAAATTCCTGTGATTACTTCAATCTTGTTTGATTTCATGAGGCAGGAGGGAGATGGTATTTCAAAGAGTCAGTGCAAATTCAATGGGCCAAATGGTCACCCCTGCACAATTGGGATTCTGTGATCTTTCTGAATTCAAGAATGTACAATAGGCTAAAAAGTCTAGTATATTCAAAGGATGAAGAAATTGTTTTTTTGCTTTGGACAATTTGAGTAGATCAAGTGTTGAGGAAGCCTGGGTGAAGAGAATTATTTCATAGGTTCCTGATTAGCAGTCCAAATTAATTGTTTTTCCTGCTTCATTTCCATTTATGCAAATTTAACTTCACTGGAGAGGGAGAAGCATAAACTGCTTTGTTCAACTTGTGTGAAAAATAAAATTTAAATCCTATTGTGTTTGAGAGATTAAAGTGGAACTTAAGTGCCTATATAAAATTCTTTGACATTACATTTAATTGAAAATTCTGGCTGTATATGGAGTAAGCCATCATTGACTCCTGCCCATTGTCAGCCTGCACCAGAGCATTTTGCAAAACTCAATTAGAGGAAGAGCACCACAAATTTGAATCTTATTTACCGTACTTTAACTGCATTGATTGGTGGGAAGGTATATCAGATCAAGAGCTCAGCCGAAATGATATCACAAGTATGTCGATGGGTGAATATTTCCCACTGCTCAGCAGCAACTGTGTACTTTATCATTTGAGATAAATAATTATGGGGTCATATCAACTAAACAAAATAATTATTCGGTCTCATGTATTGCCCGGCATTAGTGCTGCTGTAAATTTTTCTGCTCATGCTAATTGAGGTAATGGAAAATGGAGGAGGTATTTCTTCCCATTAAAAAAGAAAATTGGAGGCCAGTGTAGCCTTGATTGCTGCCACTCCACTTACTGATTATTTGAGAGACCAGCAAGGGAGAAGTTCCTGCCCTACACAAATAGCATGAGCAGAGAAGTTGCAGAAGCATTTTGCAGTTCCATTATGTTGTTGTTGGTTACATTTTCTCTCCATACCAGTGTTCCCACATATGCATCTTAAAGGAAAGATCATTGGTTGGGGATCAGTGGTAGATATCAAAATATTTCAACCCTGGATTAAATTTTAGGAGAGATACAGATGCTGTTTTATTTCATTCTTGGGATGTTGTTGGCACTGGCACCTATCGTGCAATAAATTGCAGTATACCTTTAATGTCGAAGAATATTGATGGCTTCTCTCAAATCTCAAACTACTTTTACTCCATTACACTTTTCTCTGCTACCTCTTCAAAACATTCAATGAAATTGGTTATGGCAGTCATTTTTTGGTGCAAACCATGCTGGCTTCATGTTTTCTGGTTTCTAATTTGTATTTCCCCCTTTTGTTGTATTTTCTACTGGTGTGCTGGGCTTCCCCATCATCGAGGTCAGGGATATTTGTGGACCATCTCTCCTGGTTAATTCAATTAACCGCTATCTTGCACCATTGGATATGGCAGGGCTGCAGAGCATTGATGTGATGTTAGTTGGATAACCAGAGTGGAATCAAACAAGGACTGCCAGAGAAGAAACGTTTGGAAGTGGATGATGTAGTTGACAGTCAGAGAACATGTTGGATGCTGACTGCAAGTTCGATCATCATCATAGTCACTGAGAATGTCGTTTATGACTCACCCTGTGTTATGCTGCAATGTAAACCTGATTGGATGATGAGTGGGGGCGGAGGAGGGGTGAGATCACTGAGTGTTAATGAAGATTTTGCACAATATGTACTTATTGTATTACATGCAGGGTTATAGTCATGTATTTGTACAGATGAGTAATCAGCAAGCTTTCATCAAAATTTAGAAGCTAAGTTACTTTGAAGTGGGCTCATCTTGTGGGGAATGTCAAATTTGTATCAATTTATATTTCCAGCAACAATATTTGGAATAATTTCTCTTTCAGACTAAATATTGTACACAATGCCATTGCTTCCAATAAAAGCATCTTAAGTTTAGAAAATGTGTATTTGCTCAGTTTAACCTTTAGATAAGTATCAGATGTATCAAATGTTTACATGTTCAATTGTGTAATCTGAACAATTGTAATTTTTAAGAATTTGTTGGAGGGTAAACACTGACCCTGCAGTATTATTAGTCATGGCTTACTTGGCTGTGTTTTATTCCAGAATTTGTTCCCAAACTTTTTGTTTTTTTCAAACCACCTCCCTTTTACAATGGTGTTTCTTTTTTTGATATAACTTATACAGAATATTCAGTTTCTTCTCAGATTAACTTTTTCATTGGTTAATCTAATGTGTATTTTTAACTCCACAGGTGACATCAGAAGAAGGGCAACAACTTGCAAGGCAGCTTAAAGTAACATACATGGAGGCTTCAGCCAAAATTCGATTGAATGTAGACCAAGCTTTTCATGAACTAGTCCGAGTTATAAGGTGGGAATTGTTGGCATCTGAAGCTTTCTTGCCTCATTTTGGGAGGGATAGTAGTGAAACATTCAGAATTGCATTGGAGAGTAAACTTCAATGTAACTTGGAATCCTCCCACAAAAGTTCTGTGGAGATTCATCATCATGACTGAATTGCTTTTTTAAAGGTCTGGATTTAAAAGTTTATGCTTCGAGTTATTTCCTTGAATGGGAAGGGACTTATCAGGATGTATAACATCAACAAAAATGCAATAAAAATTTTATTTTAGAATGATATTTAATCAAGTGTTGCGATGGCAGGAAGAATGGCGAAAATGCAATTTGTATGTTGAGGGGGGGAATAATTTATGTTTAAATACCAATGATTAACTCTTGTCTCTTTGGATTTCTCAATCTTTGCACTTCTTTGAAGTTCACATGCTGAGAACAGTCTGTAATCATTGGTGGAGAAAGCAAAATAGGACAAAGCAACCCACTTGATTGCACCCCATCCACAAACATTCTTTCTTGCCTGCACTGATGCAGTGTGGCAGCAGTGTATGCCATCTACAAATGCACTGCAGAAGCTCATTAAAGCTCTTTTGATAGCATCTTCCAAACCCACAATCCCTACCATTTAGGAGGTAGAGAACAGACATACGGAAGCCCCACCATCTCTAAGTTTCCCACCTAGCCACTTAGTATCCTGATGTGGAAATATATTGCTATTACTTCAGTGTTGCTGGGGCAAAATCCTGAAACTCCCCAACGGTACAGAGAGTGTACTAATACCACATGGACTGCAGCGGTTCAAGAAGGCAGCTCACTATCACCTTCTCAAGGGCAATTGAAAAGGGCAGTGAATGCTGACCACACCAGTGGCATTCCATCCCATGAATGAATTGTGAAAATAGCTGACTTTTGAGTGACTCCTTTTCAGCATGCTGTGGTTCAATGTGTATGATATAAGCATTTACATTGCTTATTAAATGTAGGAATTCATTCAGAAATAGTTTTGCTAAAGGTAGAGATTTCTAAACTGTGGACAATTCTTCTGAACGCATACCCGTGCTGTCAGGAAGTATAAGGTTGATTGGTTTGCTGAGAATGAAGGCCACCATTGCAGTTTAGCATACCCAGAAGAGGATCGTTATGGGCTGATCTTCGCAAAGCTGAACATATAGTAAACAGTAATAAATATAGTAGCAGACTTTACGAACATACAGACAATTGGATGAAATTGGAAGATGTGGCAGATGAATTTTAATGCAGAGAAATGCAAAGTGATGTTTAAGGGTTTATAACCAGAAGATGAGATTAACGTAATTAGCTAAAGAACCAGAGGGGAGATGAGATTTTTAAAAATATATGGCGAGAATTATCGTGACCTGCATTGCACCGCCTCATGGGATATTGGAAATAAATTCAGTAGCAACTTTGAAAATGGAATTTGATATTTGGGTGACGAAAGTAAATTTGCAAGGTTGTGAAGCAAAAGCAATTGGATTGCCCATTTATTGAACTGGCTTTGACATGATGGGCCAAATGACCATCTTCTGTGCTGTTTAATACTACAAAATTCATGCTTTCATGCTGGGAGGGAATTATTTACTATTGTGTTTTATCCTCTCTCCTTTCTGCAGAAGATTTCAAGAACAAGAATGTCCTCCTTCTCCAGAACCTTCACGGAACGAAAAAGACAGTAGTGGCTGTCACTGTGTTCTGTTTTAAGATATTGTTTCCTGTACTCACCCAACAGCTGCCAAACCACCTGTCCCTATTTCTGCCTTCAATCATTTTGTGTCTATCAGTATTGCCTCTTTACCTGCATGCTTACTATTTGGTCGCAGAGAGCCTTAGTCTGATGAAGAAGTTGGCTGTGTTAGACTGTTGAGGGGGGAGAGAATTTTGTCACCCCTCTTTCCTCAAGGCCAAGGGTTAAATTTCAAGAAAACAAACACTAAGGCTGCTATTTCGAATGTCACAAAATTCAGTTTGTTTGAGGAATGATATTTCTACTAATCATGAAAGAAAATTTGGAATGTAAACACAGTTGATTTGAGCTAACTTGCCTTGTGAAGTGTTTAAAATCCATGCTCACACGTCTTGTCCAAAGTGCCATTTTAACTTGTGGTATGGTTACATGCTAATCAGCTATTGTACATAGGGATCCTTTATTTTCAAGAAAAAAGTCCTTATAAATTGATAAGAAAAGGGCAGCAAGTAAGGGTGAACTAATTATTTCTTTGCCCTGGATAACACACACAGAAATAAGCCTTAAACAATATCTCATTGTTGCTAAGAGTCTCTGAGTTTCATGTAATGCTGCAGTTTGTTCCAGTGGCCAAATCCAGTCAGTCTACTGTATTTATTTTAAACAATCCAGAGAGATTTTCAAGAAACAAAGTGGCCGAGAACCTGTGATCTCACTGGATATGAACATTCTTGTTTTTTTTTAAAAAGCAACTTCACATCATTGTTGAGGAGTTCCAAGTCTTTCTATTTGTCTTCCTTTTGATGTGAGACTATTTCGGGATAAGGGATTCAAAGTGCTAAATTGTAGTTGATTTTTCCTCATGTAATATAAAGAGATGGAATTGATCCTTCCATTGATGAAGATGATTAAATGTTTTGCTATATACTTTTATACATTATTTTCTTATCAAACTAGTTAACAAGTATTTTTATATGTTTGTAAACAAATATGCTTTCACAGCATAACTTGTGTATATGTAAAGATGAGTATTTAATTCTCACATTTCACTTTTAACTGACAAAATTATAGGTATAATTTACAAAACTGTGGTAGTCCTTTCCTAATGTCCCCGTAGGAGCTGGGTATACCCAGCTGTATGTGGTCATGTGCCTGCAAAGTTTACCTACAGAGTTTAACTTGATTTTTCCAGAATGCTTCAACCAGGCATTTGCTGAAGATGGATCTATTATGTAGAAGTGTGGAATCTGAGAAACTCCTGCTGATTTTTTTTTGGGTTTGACTGTGAGTGGTCTCTGAGTACAAGTTCAGCAGATTTGTAACTTGGTTTGAGATTTGTTCTTCGAGCTGGATCACTGAAAGGTTGTACACAACTATCCAGATGGTGACTATACATCAACTCCTTGAAGTTTGGTCTTACTATATCCTTGTATAGCTTCTGGTGCTAGAATAAAAGATGATTAATTTAGTGGAAGACCTCTTTATCTTTGCCTCCTTTGCTGCGACATTTTTTCCTTCTGCTAATTGGTGTGTGAGGCTCAAGCTTTATTTGCAATCACTGCCCTTGACGTTCTATGACTGTCAATTGGAAGGTAGGTTGGTGCTTTTTCCTGTCTTCTGAGATGAATTATTCCTGTTAATATTCAGTCCTGATGTCTGATCACAAAAGGTTGGCAGTGTGTTATATTTAACAGCTGTAGAATATTTTTGCAAAGCTTCCATGCATTGTGTATTTAACCATGCAGATGGAATAGTATGTAAATTGCAGTGTTTGCCATTTCATTGTTGACACGGATAGTTCTGTGTGATTTAGAAACTTAACATTTCAGAAATGGGATGAAGCTTCACTTTGTTGGTCACTAGACCACGTTGGAGAGAATTCTTCATGGACAGGTGAATAGGTTAAAAAGCTGTATGGGAGGGAAGTTGGTTAACCTTGCCTATGTTAAGTTACTACAGGCATACCACAAAATTTGGCTTGAGGATGAAGGTTGTCAAAATTGTCTTTGGAGTTGCCTTCCAACATCAAATACACTTGCAAAATCTGTTGTGTGTTTGAATATAAGCATGAATTGTAATGTTGCAGACATGGAACAATCTTGCCTTAAGCTATTTGGAACTGCAATTCAATTTGTGTTCAGAATATTGCTAAACAAAAAAAGCCATTCAACCTATCATATGAGTGCTGGCTATTTTGGAATATTTCAATTAGTCCCATTTCCCTATTCTTTACCATAGTTTCTATTTGTTTTCCTTTTCAAGTCCATCTCCAATTTCTACTTGAAAGTTAAATATGTGAACATATAAAAATGAAGGGCAAGGAAAGACGAGTCAATCAATTTAGAACTTTTAGTACCCTTTCAGGCAGAGCAGTTTAGATCCGAAGTCACCACAATTCTTACCTATCCTATTGCCAATCCTGTTTGCTTTTACCCGTGATCTTGCCTGCAGTGGAAACAGTTTTGCTTGATTTGTTACGGTGTTCATTCTGATTCTGCAGAAAAATATTATGCAGGATTTGGCACTATGCATCATATTTAAAAATACACAACATGGTCACTGTCAAGAAATACCACTTATGGTATACCAAAGTAGTTGAAGGAAAATAATGCGTTGTGTGATTGCTCTTTAAAGAAAGGAACAATTTGGCCTTTTGCGTGTCCCAAAACACTTCACAACCAATCAAGTATTTATGAAATGCTGTTTTGTTGTCATATCAGAAGGGGTTTTGCTGTGTGCAACCTGGCATACAGCAAAGCCCCTTAAACAGAAAAGAGATAAATGGTACATATTCTGTGTTTGTGATTTTAGTTGAAGGATTAAGTTTGATTAGAACCATGATCAGATGTCCTCTATTGTAATACTAACAATGAATCTTTCATCACTGGATGAGAACAAGTAGTATTTTGTTCAAAAGATAGCATATTCAGCCATGTAGCCTCCTCAACAGTACTGCATTGAAGTTCAGGTGAAATTGATGCTTACGCTGCTGGAAGGGAGCTTGAGCCCACTGCTTTCTGACTTAGTGAGGTTGGAATGCTGCCATTGATCAGAGGATTCCTCTTCAAGTATTTTGTCTAATTGTACATGTGTTTTTGTTTAATTTGTTATTGAATGTCACCTTTAAGCCATTTTGGTTTCACATTTCTTTGGTTACCACAGAGCCAAGGTTGTTAAGGCAGAATGGCAATGCAAATGACAGGATGTGGGAGTTGTACTTGACCTAGGAGCAATGAATGCTGGCATTCAATGTAAAAAGATAGGCATACCTAATTTTAAGCATGAAATAATGTGTCTCCCACAGCTAGTAATTTCATCTGGATTATTAACCAAGGTATTGTATGTATGTAAAAATAATCAGTTTAGTTGAATATAGACTTGTTTGAGTGTCTATGTAGAACTTTCACACGGGGAAGCACAGTATTTGGAACATCAGATTTAAGTGCATTTACCAAGATATTCACTGGGTGAAGGGATAATAAATGGATACCTTTTCTAAGCCACACTCAGCACTGGGAAATCATCAGTTCCCTGAATTGCAAGGAAGGTGTGGTGTAAAATTAGATTATGATTACATTTGCAATCAAACCAACTTGAGCACAAAATTTTAGCAGATATACAATTAATTATCAAGATTAAACATGAGACCCATTATACTTAATCTAATATCAGTTCAAAAGAGCAATGAAGAATACAATTGAATAAATATGACAGTGATATCATGCCTTTTCATAGTTTTGTTCAATTTTGGTTACGAAGAACTGCATCATGTCCTTGGGAAGAACTGCAGGCATGTCTGACTTGAGGCCCAACTCATTAATGATGCAGAATTGTCTGGACAGATTGAAGCTTAAACAGAATCCATTTCGACTGATGGAGAATTTGGATTTTTTAAGTCAGATTGGGCTGCTGGGCTTGATGGTACTTACAATAAGAGTATTAAAAGCAATGGGATCTGTAGTTTGTTGGCCACTGATTCATGCATTTAACAATTTGTTCAAGCTTGGATTGTTCAGATAGATTTGAGTGGTCGACATACTGCCAAAATTAAGGGGAACAAGTCAAAAGTAAGCCATAAACAGTTATTTAGTCTGTCATTTGTTTATAGGCCATTTATCAAATATATTATGAGAGATGCACTATGCCACTTGCAAAGAGAAGAAAGCATCAAGAAACACAATTTGCTTATGAAAATTAGTATAGTTTCTCAACTAATTTGGTCAATTTTCCAACCGTGCTTTCAAATTTTATGGATGGTGGTGACCTGTTCGATAGTTTGTGCCTTGTATTTCAATATGTCCTACACAAAAGACTGTTCAATAAAGTTGCAGCCTGAATAACAGTGAAATTTTAAACTGGACTCTGAGTTCAAGGAGGATATTTATTGGTAGAAGCCTGGTTTTGTGTGGGATGCACCAGGTGTATAGGCGTATATGTGTGTGGCATTTTATGCTTTAGAAAGAATAAACAAGCTAGAATCTTTAATGAAAATAGATTCTGTTCACGAGTTGGAGATTTGAAATGATTTGGGTAGGGAGGGGAAGGGAGATGTAGGGGGATCTGAAGGCAAAGTAAAATCATAGAGGTAGGTTCGGGTACTAGAAAGTATATTTCAAACATCACTATTGCGGTAGATGGTTAACACATGCAGTGGTTGTGAATTTGCCCTTCAAAAGGAAACTGGACAAGTTGATGTAATTGGAAGGCATTTCAAGTTATAGAACATAATAATGGTCTCCTGAACTTGATGGAATTTCTTAAAATAGCTTTGTTTTGTATCCCTACTTTTTGCTGGAACTCTCAAGATCTCAGGTTAATGATGCCCACGAGGGCAATATTTCAGGACGGAGCCGGCTGTATGATCTAGTTAAGTTTCATCCATTCTCTTTTTTTTGTCTGTTATACCTCTTCTATCTATTAACCAGAGATCAAGTGCTTTCTCAAAACAAAGTATAGGGTGCTACGTACCTATATTAGTAGCTATATGCAGAGCAAGATAAAAAGGTCACTTAACTATCCAATGATTAATGATAGCTGGTGAACTTAAAAGGGAAGAAGGAATTTTGAAGGAATGCATAAAGATATTTGGATTAGAATAGAAAAACTGAATTTTAAATTATAGTTTAGGAAAAGCAAAGCAGATCAATCTCATTTCATGTAATTGGGATGCTCAAATTATCATTAATGCTACGAATTTTACTAATAACTGAACACAATTTTTCACTGTAGTCATAATATTTATTAAAATGAAACCAGAAATAATGCCTCTCTCCAGTGTGCTCAGGTAGATGATTAAAAAGTTTATTTATTATCACAAGTAGGCTTACATCAACACTGCAATGAAGTTATTGTGAAAATCCCCCAGTCACCACACTCTAGCACCTGTTTGGATACACTGAGGGGAAAATTTAGCATGCCCATACACCTAACCAGTATGTCTTGTGGACGAACTGTGGGAGGACACTGGAGTATCTGGAGAAACACACAGACACAGGGAGAACGTACAAACTCCATACAAACAGTGACCCAAATCTGGAATTGAACCCAGGTCTCTGGTGCTGATAGGCAGCAGTGCTAACCACTGTGCCATCATGCCACCCCATCTCCACCTGAAGAGTAAGTGCAATGAATTAGTGGGGCTTGCAATCCTGTAGCATGAGTGACATTGAAACATCTATTATGAACAAATTCGAAGTATGGTTGTTGATTGAGGTAAACTAGTAATTTGAAAAATCCAAAATTAATTGATACACAGTTTCAAGATCTTGTTTCCTCTGTCATGGATGCAGCAACTAGAAATATTTTCAGAGGGATTAGCCTTTATAACCGAAGTTTAATGAATGTAGGATCACATCTGCTGTTAAATAAAGATCACAGATTGGCTTGATGTAATGTGTTACTGGAAAGTAGGCAATAATTAAATATCATCATTTATATTTATGAACTCCTTGGGAGCCAATTTTTAAGTTTTGTTTTGGAAACTGTGATTTTAAACCATTTATCATGTTCCAATGATATTAAAACAGTTTTGAACTACAGGCTGTAAACAGTTTACATTTGAAACCTATACCCATGAAAATGTAATTTACAAAATATTTAGCCTCTTCTCAGCTGAGAAATACATAATCTTGATGTTTTCATGACCCCAAACAAGTTTTTGACTTCATTTGCTCACTCTGATCACTTTCTTTCTTCGCTTCTGCTTCTATTTGCTGGATTGCTGTCAAAATCTGATTGTAACCACACTTTGCCAAATCAAGAATGGATTTGGTTCTTGGTGGCCTTCTATGAAGCACATCGACCAGTAACTAATGTGTTCACGTGAGCAAAACTGAAATGTTCATCATTTTGAATATAGGCTTCATAGGGAAGAACTGAATTTATATTTTGAGAATTTAAATAAAAAAAAAAATCCAAAACTTGTGGCAATCATGTTTTCACCAGAAAATGGACACCAAACCATTAACAAGCTTGTAGAGAGGATAAATAAAAGCTATTGAACAGATATATTTTAAGGAAAAGGGGCATGACAAGCAATATACAGAGAGTATTAAAGTGCTCTATAGTTTTAAAAAAAAAACAAGCACCAGTGATGGAGAAAGGAGAGGACTGATGGGTTTGCTCCTTATTTTTTCCAGATGGCTGAGTTGTAGATGCTTCTCTTGCTTTGAATCCCTCAATTGTTTTGCCCCTTATAGCTTTGTGTTCCTCTCTAGCTGTGTTTGAGTACATGACTTCCATTGCTGTCTTCCTTTTATACCATATCATTTTCCTTGCATTGAAATCACTCTGATCATTATTTTTGCTACCTTCTGGGCATGTTTGCCCTCTATATCCAATGACCTATAAATTGCTGTGGAATACCTTGTTCTATCAGAAATCCTATGGGTGTATTGAAATATAGCTCATTCGGATGAACTGATCAACAGAAGATGCAAGTTTAGTATATTTAATATCAGACATGAAGCAGCATGGAATGGGAATTGATGCTATCTCTAAATTCAGTTGAAAACAGTGTTACAAATTTGCTTTTCAAAAGGTGTGTTTAAAATCTGCATAGTTCTCAAATTTAACTTGATTGCATCTTACTAAAACAGGTTTTTATTAATAAAGTAGGTACTTAGTTTGGACCAAGAACAAAAAGTATTGGAAAAACTCAACAGGTCAGGCAACATCTGTGGTGAGAAACTAAGTTGATGTTTCAGGCCCACTCTGATGAAGAGTTGATCAGAATGGTATGAAAGATCATTTCAGCTTAAATGTTTGCTCTATTACTTGCCAGAGATACTGCCTGACCTGCTTGATTTTTTTTTCCCCAGCATTTATTTGTTCTTATTTCAGCATCCACAGTATTTTGCTTTTGTCTTAGCTGGGCTGCTGATCGTTAGTAAAGCTGTGTTAAGGAAGTATCACTAAGACTGCTATGATCAATTAGAATTGGCAAGTCTTATAAGATTGCCTGCAATTTAACAATGGAACAGTACAGTGTATATAAAAGGAGAAAGAAGATTAAGTACTGAGATACATTTGTGTACTGTAATTGGAACTCTGTATTTTTGCAAGATGTGGATCTGAATTTTAACTTGAGGTATCTGTAAAAAAAAAAAAGTGCTAACATCCAAAGGAGAAATGTTGGTTGAATTATTACCTGCATTAATACAAATTGTGATTAAAACTTGACCACAATTACAAGTTGTCTCTGGCCAAATATTTTGCTTTCTCTGAAGCTTCTCCTTGTGACCGTCTTTAAGAATTTGAACTGAAGAAAACTTTCTCCATGAACTACCTGAAACCTATATCGTTGTATAGCTATATGTGGGCTAAACAAACTGAGCTTTCTGTTTGGAGGTTGACTACGGAATTGCATTGCATTGATCCTGAAATAAGACGTCAGATGTGACAGGGCAAAAGACATTGAACTTGACACCTTGTTAATTGCACCTGTCTCTCTCATCTATTAGAATTGCACAAGTACTTGCCCACCAATTTTAAAAATGAAAGATGAGTAACAACTTCAGTCTGCAAGACTTATGATTTTAAAGAAAAGTTTCTACGTCAGTTTGTCATTTCCGTTAGAGCTGAAGATTCTCATAATGTGATTCTACTTGTGAAACATTTGATTAATATCAAAATATATTTAAAGTTCCTCCAAAGAACACAGGATCAGCACTGAGAATGCTCGAAATGAATGAGTATTTTCTTGCTGTCATATAGCTAGGTAAAATGTTCGAACTTTAATCAGTTTGAGCATGAGTACATTCATGAACGAGTCTACAATTTATTTTGAAGTTTTAAGTTCATAGGGAAGTGTTGAAATGTCTAATATTAGAACTAATAAAGCCACTTAAATGTCAGCACAGCTTTGTTACTGTAAAATCCTGTTTGACTGTTGGTATAACAAAATTGCACATTAATTCTTTGTAGGATAACAAAGATCAGCAAGTCAAGCAACTCTTGAAAGAATGCCAATCCTTCCTTCATTCTAACTTTGCTACTTATAGCCTTTGTTCCAAGTCAAGTTTTTGTCAACACCCTTTTCTTACCTGAACTTGAGTAAAATTATTTTTTTTATTCCCTACCCATGTTTTCAACTACAGGTTCAATGTGGTTCAGTTTTTATTATGCCCACGCCTTTTTAACAAGGATGTGGAGATGCTGGTGTTGGACTTGAGTAAGCACAGTATGAAGTCTCTCAACACTAGGTTTATTTGGTAGCACAAACACAAGCTTTCAGAATGTTATCCATCAGGTGAGTGGGACTTCTGGTCACAAACAAGACACAGACATAACTTACAGAATAATGGTTGGAATGTGAGTTTTTACAGATATAATTAAGTCTTAAAGGTACAGACAGTGTGAATGGAGAGAGGATTGAGCATAGGTTGAAGATGTGTGAATTGTATCCAGCTAGGGCAGTGAGAGTTTGCAAGCCCAGACAAATCGTGGTGGTTACAGATAATGTGACGTGAACCCAAAATCCTGGTTGACGTCATCCTCGTGTGTGGAACTTGGCTATCTTTTTAACCTGTGCTTAACCCTCTCTCCACTCACGTTGTCCGTCCTTTAAGATTTGGTTATCTGTAAAGACTCAAATTTTGTAAATTGAGTTGGTGCCTTTTTATGCCCTGTTTGTGAACAGAACTCCCACTCACCTGATGACGGAGCAGTGCTCTAAAAGCTTGTGGCTTGTGCTACCAAATAAACCTTTGGAGTTTAAGAAGTTTCACAACACCAGGTTAATTTTCTGGACAAGGTGGCAGGCTTTCCCATATCTGGAGACACCTTCCTGCCACATCTCTAGTTTCCTTGGAGGATACAGTTAACCAGCTTAAATTATAGCTGTTGGTTCCATCTCCAACATTATCCAATCTCTTGACTGACAAGGAAACATCATACGGTGTTAGAACTGTTACCTGATTTAATTACTTGACGTTTGTTGCTATTTCCTTCCAGGTCAGTGCCCCATTTTCGAACACTGGGCTGAACAGAGGGGATGGGGTTGACTTTGGCAGAAGTGGAAAAATTCAGCCTGAATATCAATTTCCCGGTTTGTTGTCCAAATATTTTGTGGATAGTTTATTTCATGACATTCTCTTCAAATCTCCTCCATTCAAATCACCAACTTTTAATACAGTATGCACAGTATTTTATAACGCAGGCTGACATTCAATTGAGACACTGTCCTTTCTGGTAAATGTAAAAAAAATTGAAAACATTCTGAGGAAGAGCAGGACAGTTGCTATCCTGGCCAACATATTTTTTGATCAATTAACATCACTTGGCTTTTTCTAAACATTTCTAAAACAGTTGCTCATTGATTGTGAAGCTCTTGAGTTTGTGAAAGATACCTTTCAATTGCAAAATTTCTCTATTGTTTAAAAAAAAAACTTTGCATACCTCTTGCTTCACATCCACATTGGCCTTGGAACTATCTACCGCAGTTTCCAATACTGTACCCTCAAATAGCTCCTTTTCAGTTCGCAGTCGTGAAAGAATTGACTCCCAAATGATACAAATGAAATCTTGTCCATCAGGTTTTTCCATTGTTTAAACCTTTTGTGACAATCTACCCAAAATCAAAAAAAAATGCATTAACAAACAAATTATTGTCAGTAAGATTACACATCAAATCACAGATGCAACAAAGGTAGATCTCTGATTTATTCAGCAGTACGCTTAGTGGTTATGGCACTAATTTCAAACAACAAGCACTGAACCACCGCTAATAGAAAGTTTGGCCTGATCCCCAGCTGTTTGCAGGACAAAACCAATCCAAGTTCCACAGGTACAGTTGCTACCAAAATACTCTTGCAAAATCTTCTCAACTCTGCTCATGATCATCTCCATTTTTTTTCTATTTCTTTTCCACCAATGTTGTCTTTAAATAACAAACAACTTCTGGGTCCAATCTCTGCCATCTTCAGTCTGCCTGCATTGTATCAATGGGATCTGAGCTTGAATGGTTGTTTCCTTTAAAAATCATTTTAAACTAGTGGCTGAAATTAACATTATTTTCCTGAACCTAAAGGTTTAGTTTCTTTTCTGGTCAGTTGAAGTTAATTATTCAAGTTTCAATTAATCAATATTTCTCTCAGAATAAACCCCTCTTTAAAAAATAGTTAGCAAATCCAGGTTACTTCCCTTTGACTTTGGTTAACTGCCTTGAAGACTTCAGCAAGGTCTTTTCAAAGAGAGGAAGAGCCTCCAGGCTTGTGCCTTCAACCAGCTGCAACTAATTTTAAAATGAAAAGAGATCTGCTCTTCTGCTATCTGCCTAACTCACCTTATTACTTTAAGAAAAAAAACACACCCCATTAAGTCACCTGCTAAACAAACACTTGGCTAAAATGAGTAATTATCCTGCTTTCTCAGCATATGCTGTACTCCTATCAGACAAACTGACTCTGTAGCAAAGCACTTAAAGCAAAATGCATTTAATACAAAATATTCATAGCACAATATCATCATAAAGGCCACCCACTTGATCTTGCCATCACACGTGGCTTTGTTACTCTCCTAGCAGTCACAAGTAAAGCCACCTTTGATACTTTCCTTGTATTAATCTCATCCCCCTTTTTCGCTTCTGCTTCTTGTGTGTGTGTGTGGGGGGGAGGGGGGGGTGGCAGATGGGGGTAGCAGGTAATGTCGGTAGACAAGGGGATCTTCAAAATCCCAAAGTAACCAGCTCAGCCCTCTATTTATCATAGTTCTGCAGCTGCTGATTTGTTCAACTGTGTCCTCACTTCCATTTTAATGTCATAGACCCCACCAATGTGCACATTCTTAAGCAAGGTCTTTGTTTCATTGCAATCTCTCCTAAGAATGACTGCATTGTGCATTCTGGAGTACTGTGCATCTGCACAATTTAGAAGCCAACACTGAAATCATTATTGAGTCAACTATTCCGTCATATTGGCACTCATGTCCAAGAAGTTCAGATTTGAAAGGAGATAGTGGATGACTATTGCTTTAGTCAGCATATTATCTGATTGGGCCCCATGAAGTGTTACCAGATCTTGCTTGTGTTAGTGAAAACTGCTCAGTGTTTTGAGATTAACCACCTGAGGTTTCTTTTCATTAGTGCAAGCCACCCTCCAGCAGCAAGTTTGTAAAGCTCTTGGACTTTGTCATTTAGGCTATCTGATCATCAGCCTCTGCCACTTGCATCTTTCCCCTAGCCCATTGAATTGGACCCTCTGACATTTTTCCCTACCTAGCTCTGAACTTGTATTGTTCCCTAGTTTCTGTCCTATCACCCAGTTCTGCTGAGCTCATCTTGTCAACTAAACTGCCGAGGACCCAACTTCCACCACCACCACCCACCCCCCCCTTCCCACGTTAGCCAATGGTATTAATAGTTCACTTTACAGCTACTATTGTTCTTTCAGACCTGTTGTCAATACCTGTCTTCTCAAAAAGCACTACTTGACAAACTATGCAGAACAAGAAGAGAAAACACTGGAACATCTCTACAAATTTGGCAGCATCTGTAAAGAGAGAAAAGAGCTGCCATTTCGTGTCAGATGACTCTTGTCAAAGGGTCTTGCAAAACAATGTTGCCTCATCTCAAGTCTCCCTTTCTTGTCCAACCATTGAATATTCTCACCTCCTAAGACTATGTCTGACTTTTCCAGAGCTCTCTTTGAATTCTCCAATCAAGTTGCTATTCCTACAACAGTACCAAAGTAGCTCTTAAAGCCAAGATATCCTATGTGACTGTGACAAAAGATAACATGTTCTTCCCTCATTCTCCTTGACCTATCCACAATCTTTGATGAACCATCCTCCTCCAACATGACTCCATTGTTACCACGCTGAGTGGAACTGCACTCATTTGGATCCATTCTTATCTATCCAAATTGTAGCTGGAAAATCACTTGTAGTGACTTCTCTTCCCACTCCCATACTGTTACTCTTGGTGTTCTGCAAGAATCTATTCATGGCCCTTTCTGTTTATTTAAATGATGCCCCTTAGAGGCAACATCTGAAAAAGATCAGTTTTCGCACATACACTGACAACATCCAAATTCTTCCTTGCCTCTGCCTCTTTTGATTCTTCTAATATCTAAATTATCATACTAGTTATCTGACATCCTAGATTGAAAAAATGAAATTTTCTCCAATTTAAATATGGGAAGACCACAGCTATTGTCTTTGATTCCTGCTACAAATACTGTCCTCTACTATTCCATCTTTCTCCCTGGCAATTTGAGGCTGAAACTGATGATACAAATATATGTAAAGGGATAGGTAGTATTGAGGAAGCCAGCGGTGGTGCTACAGAAGGACCTGGACAGGTTAGGCGAGTGGTCAAAGAAATGGCAGATGGAGTACATTGTGGAAAAGTATGAAGTTATGCACTTTGGAAGAAGGAATGGAGTTATAGACTATTTTCTAAATGGGGAAATGCTTAGGAAATCAGAAGCACAAATGGACTTGGGAGTCATTGTTCAAGATTCTCTAAAGGTTAAAGTGCAGGTTCAGTCGGCAGTTAGGATGGCAAATGCAATGTTAGCATTCACGTTGAGAGGGCTAGAATACAACGGCAGTGATGTTCTGGTCAGACTCCATCTGGAAGATTGTGAGCAGTTTTGGACCCTGTATCCAAGGAAAGATGTGCTGGCCTTGGAAAGGGTCTAAAGGAGGTTCACAAGAATGATCCCTGGAATGAAGAGCTTGTCATGTGAGGAACAGTTGAGAACTATGGATCTGTACTCGTTAGGAGTTTAGAAGGATGAAGGGGGATCTTATTGAAACTTGCAGGATATTGTGAGGCCCGAATAGAGAGGACATGGAGAGAATGTTTCCGCTGGTAGGGAAAAACTAGAATCAAAGGGCACAACCTCAGGCTAAAGGGACAATCCTTTAAAACAGATGAGGAGGAATTTCTTCAGCCAGAAAGTGATTAATGTATGGAACTCTTTGCTGCAGAAGGCCACAGAGGCCAGGTCATTGAGCCTCTTTAAGACAGAGGTAGATAAGTTCTTGATTAATAAGGGGATCAGGGATTATGGGGAAAAGGCAGGAGAATGGAAATTAGAAAAATCAGCTATGATTGAATGGCAGGGCAGACTCAATGGGCCTCATTCTGCTTCTATGTTTTGTGGTCTTATGGAAACAGACTCTGAAAGCTTCCGTGTCACATTTGTTCTGAGATGAGCTTTTGACTGAGTAACCAGAGTGTCACTGAGTGCCTTTCTCCATCTTTATAATATTAACGACTCCAGGCCTGCTTCAACTCATTAACTGCAGAAACTCTCTCCCATGCGTTTGGAGTAGTCAATGTCAAGGTAACAATGATCCACATTCTCTCCCTTGCAAATTTGAGGTCGCCCAAAGTTCCCCCTGTCCATTTCCTTCTTGATACCAAGTTTAATGCACCCATACCTGTGCTGGCTTAGTGACGTTGGCTCCCGATTGAGCAACACATCAATTTTAAAAATCTTCACTCTGGTTTTCAAATCGAGAGCCTTACTCCTCTCTCTATCTGTGGGTGATGAGGCTGGTGGAGAAATATCGCAACATCTGCACTCCCCTAATTATGTCCTCTTGATGGCTGTGCCTTCAGCCACCAATGCCCTGAGTTCTCCAACTTCCTTCTTAAACCCTTCAGGATCTTTGCCTTTCTTTCTTTTAAGACATTCCGTAAAATCTCTGACCAAACAATTGATCATCTGCCCTATTATTTCCTTATGCAGTTCTGGGTTATATTTTGCTTTGTAGCATGCCTGAGAATCAGCTTGGTTCATTTTATTCTGTTGAAGGTGCTATTTAAATATAGGTTATATTCAACCAAGATCAGTGGTAGCTTTTTTCTTGTCTATGCAGTTGAAACCTTATCCATGTAAACTTTGAGACATCCATAACCAAGCTTAGTTTTTGTTTGGTATAAATATAATTAGTATTTTCCACAGACATATGTCTCTGTCCCTCACTGATTATGATTTACGTTTTAATTATGTAATTTACTACTTCTAAATATGCGGAATAAGTGTCCGGGTAGCTTACACAAAGAATATCTCATGTTCATTACTGTGGGACATGTTCAGAGCCCATATAACCAATGAAATTGAGATCATTGTAAAGGAAGAGCACATACGCATTGCTGTTATATTAGGGAGTCCATGAGGTCCATAGTTCAATATTCGATGCATGCTTCAACAAGCCATTCAAGGGTTATGTTTATGTTGAATTGGATAGAAAGAGAAAAACCTGTGACAGTAGAAATATACGTGCTGTGCCTACTTGGTGATTTGTGTGGTTTTAGAATAATACACAAACTTGCATAAAATCATTCAAAAAATACACTGTCCAATTCAATGGGTGGGGAGGAAGATATGTTGTGGAGGGGTGATTCAGAGTGGGATCCTTTATGACGCTGTTACCAAAGCAACTCAAGGGATTTGAATTCTTTTGGCTGCTGAAAACTAGTAATTTGACAATTGAAAGCACAACACTCTTTTAAAACATTTTGATTGTGGCTGAAGTTTTCCTTGTAGAATTCATTAATTCAATAAAATGTCATGTTGATTTAAATTGAATAACCGGTGGCTTTTCTTGATTTCAGAATGGTGGCCACCAGCACTAACGCTGGCATTTCACCATTTTGTATTCTGTAGAAGTTGACCTCCATTTTTATTTTTCAGAAGGATTCTTCGAGGCTTCTAAGTTATAATCTTCTGAAAGATACCTTAAATAGTTGGGAATTATTGAAATCGCTGTTTTGGGTCACACTGAATAAACTGAGATCTTCTATAAACTCTAAGATGGTCAACCATTTTCTACAGAAAGTTTTCCTTTCCTATTTGTTTTAAAGCAAAGTCATGGATTTATTTCATTTTCATTCAGATGTTATTTAAACTGTGAAATAAAAACTTAAGTTTTGGCATGTTCTAAATGCAAATTCCATTGATTTTGGGTTTGAATTGATGGACAATGCTGATCTTCGGGCTTTATTGAGGAGGGAAAAATATGTTTGTGTGTGTGTGTATATGAAGAACATGTGTTTAAATTACCTGCAGTTGCCTGATGCAACCTTGCTATTGTAAGAGGAAAGGTTTGTGCTTAATCAATGTGATACATGGAGGGGGTGGTTTGGGCACAAGTATCCAATCTTGTGCCTCTCTCCTTTTTAATTCATTTTAACTTTGGCCACTAGTTATACCTTCATAGGCATTTTGGCACTTTCCATCCTGCTATTGCCCATTTCCGCTGTTGAAATGTTTTATCAGCACGTGTTACTTGTAGATTTCATTCCTCTGTTGCCCCCCTCTTGTTCCTTAAATTCAAACTTGTTCAAAACTCAGTCAACCATATCATCCGCCACATTTGACTCATTTGCCTATTTCCCTATATTCTCACTTGCTTGTTCTCCAATGGATAAAATATAAATCATTTATCTTTGTGTTGAAATCCTTGGCTGTGATTTTCTTTTGTAGCTGCATCATGCCTGTTGCAGAGTGCGTTAGAATGGAGCGGGGCTGGAGAATCACAGGTGCTTGGTTTTGTGTTCCTATTGGTGCCAAACTTTGGCATCTTCACACCAGTTGCTCGCAGGTGGGCACAAGATCAACATATTTAAGTGAGCATTTGATTATGCAGAGTTAATTTGAAGTCAAAGGGTCTCCACAAATGTTGTTGGACTTGCTGAAATTTTCCAGCACTTTCTGTTGTTTCTGATTTCAGTATCTGCAACAATTTCCTGTTTCTGACCCTCGGGTTCGGTGAGAACCAAGTAAGAATCACTATTGGTCTTCACAAATGGAGACCAAGGCAAAGGAGCCATGGAAGCCAGAAAAGCCCCAGGTAATCGGAGACATAGGTGGTCATTGCTGAGTTAATTTGATTGCCTAAAGCGTTCTGCGTGACCATGAGGGGGCCGGGGCAGTCATGAAGAGGGACCCATTGCGAGATTCCCAATGCCAGTGATCTTTGGGGAGGAGGAATGTAGGAAATCTCCCATCAATAAGGGGAGGACAGGATTATCCCCTGTGCCTGTGGAGGGGTGGGAATGGGGGGAGGTGGTTCTTTTAGTTTGAGATTGGGGTGCCCTGTAATGTTGGTGCCTGATTTCTGTGAAGCAGTGCGGACTGGTGCGTTTAAACTCTGACCATCTTGGAATCAGTTCGAAACTCATCGTTCTTCTAAAAGAAAATAACTTTGTGGGAAAATTGTGATCTGAGTGGTGCCAACATGTCTGGTGTAAATCACACCTGTTTTCTCACCTTAAATACTATCTTTTTTTAGGAAAACTCTGCCCCTTTATCTGTATCTACAGTTTCCAGTACCTGGACAACACATTTTGTACCTCCATTTACTCTGCAAGGGTGACCAGGGCACATCATTATCTGAAATTCTCTCTATTTCACAGCTTATCTTTTCAGGATTTGAAATCTTAATAAACCTATCACTTTGACCAAACATTTTTTGCCATAGTTCGGCCTCTGCTGCTTTACTGATTTTTTTATTGACTTATTCCTTTGTAGCTTGGGACATTTGTTTCTGGTGTTAGATAAATTCCAAGTTCTCTTTTAAAATGACGAAGCCGCAGTTATCTGGAGTAATATAATCAAAATGCTTGTTGTTAAATCCAACAGGAATCTGCTGAGTTTTTTAACTGAGTAAATTTATTCCACACTTGTTAAATCCAGCTGAGCAGGAAGTAACAACGTAAACTTTCTGTAACATGTCAGAACTAAGCTTAGTTTCTGCTTGGCATGAGTAAAATTGGTGTTTTCATCAAAATGTCTGAGTCCTTCACTGATTATGATTTCTGTTTTAACCATGTAATTTGTACTTTTAAATGTATATTTTAAAAATATTCTCATGTGCATGCTGTCACTCGGTGTTTCAGAGCTGCAGTAATAGGCAATGCAGTTAACTTTTATCTTTTCGTATTAAAGATCCTGCACCCTTTTATGAATGTTAAATACTTACCATTAATTATATTTACTTGGAGAATATACCTCACAAAAATTGTACATTTTGAAATTCATCGAAGGTGGTGAACTTTTTAAAAATGCATTGCATAAACATTGCTGGCTGGGTCAGCATTTATTGCCCTTGGACTGCGAGGCTTGCCAGAGACCATTTCAGAGTTAAATTACATTGCCTTGGCTGTGGAGTCAAATATAAGCCAGATCAGGTAAGGATGGCAGATTTCCTTCCCTAAAGGATATTAGTGAACCAGATGGATTTTATTAGATTCTGTGCCCTCTCCTCCATGTCTGGTAGGCTTTGTCCTGTATAGTGCGCAAGAAACAATATTTTTCATTGTCACATGTATTGGGATACAATGAATCAAAATTCACAATAAACCGTGCAACACAAGTTAAGGAAACGTTTACTTGTTGCTTTAAAAGGTGAAACTTTCAATGTTATCAGGAACTGTTTAAAAGAGATTTCATTCAGCACCTTGATAAACAGCATCCTCTAGTGGCAGAGTGCATGAATGGCGATCTGCTCTCATCACCAGAATGAATAGAGGAACACAGAAAAATTTGAACAGGCTTTGATTATTTAAAAAAAAAACATAGAATGTTGTGAACTTTGTAAAAATGAAAAAACTACCTTTTAATGCAGATTTTCTTTTGCACATGTACATAAAGGTAATGCAGAATGTTTTAATATATATTTATATATGCATAAAGTTTTATGAATCTAAAGTTCTGACTTTGCATCAGAACTTGATGATTCAGATACACAGCTTCTAAGATTGGGCAAAGGGTACAAGAAAAGAATGAAACAGGCTTACATTTGCCATGAGTTTATATGATGGTAATGATATAACGAGTTGATAGAGACAAGTCTGGAAACAACCAATAACAACAAAGGAGGTAAGTGGTTAGTATAGATGTGAGGGGCAAGGAAGAATGGAAAATCTGCTGAAAAGGAATGATAGTAAGTAGATCCCAGTGAGTGCAGACTACCCTGCCGACCACTTATAAGAGAGTTCCACTCTTGAGCACTGGCCTATTACACTCCTAGTACACTATGTTTGAGACAGAATGGGATTGGTGATTAAGCTCAATGTTAAAAGCTGGATGGTTACTAATGCCTATTAGAAAGATAAGGTTCTGCTCTTCAAGCTATATTGGAATCTTACAGAATGCCAGGTTAGAGAGTGACCGAAAATTCAAGTGGCAAGCGACCAGGAGTACAGGGCCACACAGGTAGATGTGTTGAGCAAAGCGATCACCCAATCAGTGTAAATTTGAGCGATAAGTAAATACCACATACTAAATTTGGAAGAAATAGAAGTAAATTATCCTTCCACTTGGGAAAAAAAAATACTTTTTTATGGTTCTATTCCAGGTGCAGGTCAGTGGGACTAGATAGAAAAATGTTTTGGCACAGCCAAGAAGAGCCAAAAGGCCTGTTTCTGTGCTGTAGTGTTCTCTGGTTCACCTAGCAGGAATATTTGAGGCATTGGAAAGGAAAGGGTAAGGCTTAACAGGGATGTACAAGGTAACTTCTGTGTCGAGCAGATGATGTGTTGTCCTTTTGAGTATTTTGCATCTCTTGAGGACTTTCTAATTAACGAGATGGAGTGTGAAACATTAACGACAATAAGAACAGTGAGAGGGGAAGTACTGGAAGGACTGACATCCTTGAGGGTGGATAAATCACCAGGGTTGGATGGGCTGTGTCCCAGGCCATTAAAGGAAGTTGGGGAGGAAATAATGGATACAATGAAGATCATTCTTCAATCCTGACTATACAGATGAGGTGGGGTCTGTGATTATTGTACCATTGTTTTAAAACAAAGTGCGGGGGAGAGGCCAAATACCAATAGACTATTCAGTCTAACTTTGGTGGTGGGCCAATTATGAGAATCAATTCTGAGAGCCAGGGTAACTGAGTCATGGATTAATCAGGGAAAGTCAGCGTGGTTTTGTTGAGGGAAAACCGTAACTTAATTTCATTTCTTTGAGGAAGTAACAAGAAAGGTTGTGGAAAGTAGTGTCTACATGGATTTTAGGAAAGCATTTGACAAGTTCCACATGGCAGAAGTCAGAAAGGTGAAAGCCAATGAGATGGAGTGGAATGAGGTGGGTTGGATCCAAAATTGGCTCAGTGATAGGAAGAAAAGTGTAATAATTGAAAGATGTTGGTGAATGAGAAATGATTTCCACTGGAGCTCCACAGAACTCAGTTGTGTTCCATACTGTTTGTGGTATACATTAATGACTTGAACTAAGGGGATCAGGGGAAAAAGGCAAAAAGAAAATGGGGATGAGAAAAATTATAGCCATGATTGAATGACAGAGCAGACTTGATGAACCAAATGGCCTAATTCTGCTTTTATGTCTTATGGGCTTAATGTGAGAAATGTGCCGTGCAGTTGATAGTGAAGAGAATAGCCCAGAATAATTCCAGATTGGTTGAGTGAGTGGGAAATTGGTAAATAGAGTTCATTTCAGGACAGCAAACAATACAAAGGAATACTCAATAAAGGCAAGGATATTGAGACGGGTGGAGGAAGTGAGAGAATTTTGAGTGCATGTCCATAGATCCCTGAAGGTAGCAGAGCAGATGAAGTTTTACAGGATGAATGTGGAATGCTTTCCTTTTATTGAGTGAGGTATTGAATACAAAAGCAGGGATGTAGTGCTGGAACTGCTGGTTTGACCACAGCTGGAATTTTGAGTATGACTCTGGTCACCACATTATATAAATTGCTCAAATTGTTTTCCTTTGAACAAAGGAGGCCGAGCAGTAACTTAAGATGCACAAAATTATGAGTGGGTCTTGATAAGAGTAGAATAAGGAAGAATAATTTCTCCAAACAGGGAGGTTAATTAGGAGGGGACACAGATTTAAGCTGATAGAATGATTCGATTGGATATTAGGCAAAGTTATTTCACCCAGAGTGTCTGGAATTCACTGCCTTGAATTGTAGTTAAAGCATAAATTCTGAACTTCAAAAGGTACTTGGATCTGTTCCTGAAGTGCTGTAACCCGCAAGGCTACAGAGCAGGTGCTGGAAGGTGGGATAAGAATAGATGGCTAGTTTATTTTCAGCTGATGCGACTGAGAAATACTGAATGGCCTCCTTCTGTGCTGTAATCTTTCTACGGTTTCATAGTGTGAAGGGAGGTTGCAAAAGAGCAAGTGTTGCATTTCCAACATTGGGATTCTGGCACCCAAAAAAAGGACAAATTGGAGAATTGGGGCACGTACAATTCTAGAGATAGAAACTGAAGCTTGGGAATTATTGGAATGGATACTGATAGGAAAGCGTGTGGTTAGGCAAAGGTGCAAAGCCATGGAGGGATTAAAATTCAAGGTTGAAACTATATATTTGGCCCCAAGGACTTAATGTAGGCCGATGTGAATGGGAAATATGGCTTAACATTGGAATAATAGATTAGGACATGGGGATAGGATCTGGGTGGAATTGTGGTTGATATAGACTCAATGGGCCAAATGGCCTCTTTCTGTACTGTAAGGTTTCTATGATTCTATGAATAGACGGGGATCAATAGTTTGAGCAGGGATTTATAGACAATAGAGATGGGGAGCCTGACCAGGAAATGTTTGTAATTGTTGAGTCTGTAAGTGATATGTCATCCAGGTAACTCAGGTTGGGATAAATATGGGTGGGTGAAGGAGTTGGATGTGGATGCTCTTCATGATCTAGAGAATGTTGAATTGCAAGTTAAATTCAGTGATGTGTTGAATGCTGACTGTGTGTATATACTTCAACCTGAAAGAGAAAGTGTCTGAAGAAAAGTGGAGTCAGGAAAGAGGAGAAGGTGTTGTGGTCAATGCTTATGTGCCAGTAATCATGAATGAGGTTATGGCCAGGAAAGGGATATTTCAAATGGCACTAATTTCTTCTTGTCATCTGTCTGTAAGCAGAAAGATACTTTGACTTTTTCAGATATAAGCATTGGTGTGTTTTCCAATTTTAAATTCAGAGAATTGTAAATCCTATAGTGCAGGAGAAGGCCGTTCAGCATATCGAATCTGCACTGACTACTGTCCCATCTAGGCCTTATCCCTGTAACCCCACATATTTACCCCACTAATCCCTGTATCCTACACATCTCAGGACCCTAAGTGGCAACTTAGCATGGCTAATCCACCCAATCCGCACATCTTTGGTTTTTTGTGGGAGAAAACCCATGCAGACACAAGTAGAATGTACAGATTCCATATAGGCAGTGACTGTGCCTGGAGCTGTGAGGCAGCAATGCTAACCACTGTGCCACAGTGCTGCCCTTCTCAGTCTTGAGTCAATTTTACCAAGAACCCACAGCAAATTTGAATTGGAATTAATTCAGGAGATGTTAATTTTACATATTCAAAACTTGGAATAAAGGAGTGTTCATCACTTCTGAATCCAGTTAAAGTGGGCAGGAGTTGGAGGTGGCAAATGAGGAAAGAGTTTTTCTATATAAAGACTAATAATAGTTTGAGTTTGAGTCAGAGTCCAGAGGGTGTTTCCTTCATGGTAGGATTCCATTCTGATGAGCATCTGGCTGGTTAAATTATACCAAAATCCTTGAAACGAATGATGCTGCTCCACAATGGGCTTTTGTGTTTAGGCCACTTGGCAGGCATTGATCAGAGACTTTGAGAATCAAGGCTCAGTGGAATGAGACTGCTGATCTAGCTTGCCTGCTTGACTTCTATGCAGTTGATTAAAACAGCAGTCTGACAGTGATAACCATAGATGTAATATTCAACTGTCTAAAAGACTCTTCCTTCTCTGCAATGACTTCACAGGCATGCTTATTCAGCATCTGGAATTGGCTCTGGTTTCAGGATCGATAATGTCTCGGCCATTAGTTGTTGAAAGAGGTGTCAAGGTTGAGAATGGGATTTTCTGGCCGTGCTCACCCTAAGTCTGGAAAATCCAGTCTGAGGTCAATGGATATTTGCATGGCCTGTGCACCCCCTGCTGCTACAGTGGTACAATTCTTGTGGCGGGTGGGATGGGAGAATTCGGCTTATTGTGCTAACGGTCCTACTGACACCACTGGGAAGATTGGGTTATCAAATTCAGCAACATCTCTGTAGTTGCCTTTGAAATTGTTCTGAACGCACTTACTTGTGATTCGAGTCTGTTGGTAGTTCACTAAGCAAATGTCGTGTGACATTTCAGAAACTTGAAAATAATTAATTTGTTCCTGAAACAGCTGGGGATAATTTCCAGATGGAGAGTCAACCAAATGACTTGTAGCAACCATCTTAATTTCCTTTGCTCAGCAGAAGAAATCCAGTTTAAAATTATAATAGCAATAGAGATAAAAATTTGGGTTATATGTAGGCCAGACTAGTAAGGATGGCAGATTTCCTTCCTTGAAGGAAATCCCTGAAGGCATCAATGAACCAGATAATGTTTTTATGACAATTGACAATGGTTTCATGGTCATCATTAGATGTCACTGAATTCAAATTTGTTGTGGTAGGATTTGAACCTGGGTAGACAGGATATTAACCAGGGTCTGTGGATTACTGGCCCAGTCAAGATACCACTATGCCATCACCTCCTGTATAGAGACATTGCATTTCCATAGATAATTTAGATTGGAAACTCATTGAGAATTAGTTAAGTAATCATTTGACACAGATGAGAAATTGATTTGTGTTGAGCACTTTGAGTGGGTTAGCACAGTGGCATGGTAGTAAACAACTTCAGTGTTAAATCCTTTGGATAATTGAAACTTTTAGTTTGGGAAAGATATTTTTGCAAGTTTTCTGGTGGATGATTGACTATCTTCTGTGTCCAAATTTCCACACCCTGTAACATGTTGATCCCTGTGTGATAGACTATGTGGAGATGAACCAGTGATTAAATATTACGTGCTGGGTTGGTATGACACATGTAGATTCGGGTTTAATATTGTAGTTGAAATATTAAAATGAGAGGCAACTGGAAGCTTTGGGTCCTTCTTGTGGATTGAATGAAGATGTCCCACGAGTATACAAATGTACATTTGGTCTTTCCAGTGCAGCGCAGACCACACTGAGCAATGAAACTAAATTGAAAGTAGTACATGTAATAGTTTCCCCTGGGGCCTTGGACAGGGAGGAGAGTTTCATCTTACTCCTGCATAAGAAAGGGAGGAAATACAGCAGCCAGTTAGCACACAGTGACATCCCATAAAAAAGTAATATAATCAAGACTAGGTAATTTTGTTCTTATGATGTTTGAGGGATAAATATTGGCACAATAACACCCCAGCTCCTCTTCAAATAGTGCCATTGGATCTTGAGGATAGGCAGAGCTTGCCAGCTTTAATGTATTACCTGAAAGGCAGTGTCCAACATAGTGCACCAGTCCCTCATTATTATATTGCAGTGTTGGCCATTTTTGAGATCAAATCTTTGAGTGGGATTTGAACCCATGACCTGATTCAGAGGCAAGTGCGCTACTGGTTAAGATATGATTGAAACAGACGTGTAAACATAAATAAAGCTGTGACGTTCATCACTTCAGAAAGTTTGCCTCTCAGGACAACTGATTTTTATGATTTCCTCATCCTTTTGAGCAAATAATTAGTAATGCAAATAACTTGCCTCCATTCTAAACATCGACAAGGCAGTGGAGATTTAAGCATTGAGAGTTAGCTTGCTTGTCCTGATTGGGCTATTGTGTTTTTTTAATGACTCTGGCTCACCATGTATGCTGGTGTTGAGTTTGCAGCCCCATCTCCTTCCCTGCCATCTCGCACATCTTGGAACCCTGTTCCTTGCAGAACTCCCACTTCCTGCAGATTTGCATTGACAAAGTTCTGTGTTCTCTGTTCTGATCTTGAAGCAACTTCTATGGAACAAGTGTTCATGCTAAAGATATCTAATTACTTTGTACTTCATTTCTTCAACTTTGATTCTTTGCCCACCTTGCAATTCTTTCATCCCACCTCACTCCACTATGGCTACGATTATTAACGCCCTGAGTCTGAGAATTCCCTCCCTAAATTATTCCTGTTTTAAAACCCCATTTCAAAAACACCCTGTTTCAACAGAGAATTTAACTCTGAGAGTAAGACTTCAAATGATTAACCATTAATGAAAGCAATAAAGTAACTTGTTTTTAAACATTTCAGTTTTCAGTATAATTTCTGTTGGGTAAAAGATACAAAAGTCAGAGGTCATGTACCAACCAACTCAGAATAGCTTCCTCCTCCCTGCTGCTGTCAGACTCTTTGAGTGAAGCTACCTCGCATTAAGCTGTTCTTTCTCTACACCCTAGCTGTGACTGTAACACTACATTCTGTACTCTCTCCTCTACAAACGGTATGCTTTGTCTGTGTAGCACAAGAAACCATACTTTTCACTGTATACTAATACCTGTGACAATAAATCAAATCAAAAGTGGATGAATAACAAGTAATGGAATTGATAAATGCATCGAATATGGGCAGGAGTTCCCATTTGAAAATATGTGCAAAATATGTTTAAAAAGCATTTGTTGATATGACAATTTTTTAAAGTCCCATTGTGATGGTGGTGTGGAATAAATGAGCCCACTTGCTTTTGTGTCCATTTAAATTACTGGATAGAAAATAGTATGAATTCTGTTACAGTTACGTAAGCTACTCAGTCTGAGTTCTCTCCCCTGCGTTGTACTCGAAGATCTATTACAGGAAAATATAATGACAGCAAAATTTGTCCAGTCATGTCTAATTATACAGTGAAATGCTTCGCTTTGTTTCTGGTTTATCCCACCCACCCCCACACTGAACTATATTACTTAACATACTCTCATTCAATATGATCTCAAAAGAAAAATTATATAATCACTGTCATTTACAGCAGATTAACTGCTCTGTTTGCCTAGGTAATAATAGTGAAGGCATTGGTTGTGTTTCTTTTTGGAACATATTACAGACATGATGGGGTGTTCAAATTAGAATTTCTTTCCTGTCGCCTTTTCATTTTATGCTCTCTTTTCTGTTTTTATTCCCTTTTATCAAGACTGCAGTAGTTTCCTTGGCGTGGATGCTGTTGTTAATCTCTCAGACTGCTGCTATCTTTGAGTTAGGGAAATAAAAATATACATGCCAATTTAAAGTATAACCAAAGCTTACCAGCAATTTTTAAAAAATTGACAACTGGATCATAAAGCCAACAGCTATTTGGGAGGTGAAGGGGCACAGCAGAGGATGTCAAATTTTAAGCTGTAGGTACACTCAGTAATTCACCATTTGTACAACGGTACACTGACAGTGTTTGTGGGAATGATCCCTTCTTGTAAAAAGAATTGAGTTATTGCTGCTTACTGGCAGTCTCTCTTGCTAGATTTGATTCCTAAAATGGTATTGAATGGTGTATGTAGTTGCCATAGTGATTTGGAAGCACTTTTCACATAATTTTTGATTTATCATCTCCCCTGGTAATAATGCCAATCTTTCCCCGACCCTTGTCCAATGCTCAGTTTGTGCTGGCACTCTCATCACTATCCTTTTCACACAATCCGACTATTTTTTCTCTCTTCCCAGTCAGTTGATTGCTGCCAATTTCCTTCTAACTTACAATTTACTTTGGCACTTCTCTCCTGCACTTGGGTAACCATGTCATCCGCTACGTCTTTCCCGCTGTTTTTGAAGATACATTTCTCTTCTGCCACCCCCTCTGTACCACAGCCCTTTTTCACCCTGGTTGATGTTGAAATCTTTTTCCAGCCAATATTCATGAAGCTACAACAACTGGTGCTGTATTTATATATAGTCTTCATTGTAATACAAAATCCTGAGGCAATATACAGAAATGTTAAGATAGAAAATAGGAAGAGGAATAGACCATTCAACCTCTTAAACTTGCTCTGATATTCAGTGTTTGTCCAGGTGTCAAAATTTAGATCTCTTATTCTAAACTCCAGTTGATACAGGTTTAGTCAACCTAATCTCTCCTTATTCAACAACCCTGCCCTTCCAGGAATCAGTCTGGTGAACCTTCACTGCACTCTCTCTTTATGCAAGGAGGAATATACTTGCCATGAGGAGACTAAAACTACTCATAATATTTTAGGTGCGGTCTTGCCAAGTTTCTGTCTGTCTGTGGTAATATGTCCTTCCTCCTCTATTCCAATCAACATATTATTTCTCTTCCTAACTACTTGCTGTATTTGCATGCTTAAAGGGGAGATGATGGCCTCATGGTATTACTGCTAGACTATTATTCCAAAAACTCCAGTGTTCTGGGGACCGGGGCAAAAGGTGAAATTTGAATTCAATAAAATCTGGAATCAAAAGTCCATGAAACCTGATGACACCTTATCTTGCCAACTCTCTGCAAGAACAACTCAGCCTACTTACAACAAATCCTACTTACCTATCACCCTGCCATTCTTAAATCAACCATTCCCAAAAATTTTTTCTCTTAAGCCAACAGTGATACCCAGAATTGGACACTATACTGTAGTATTTGGTAGAAATCTATTCACTATTATTGACCTGGGCAAATCAAACAAACCTCACCCCAGTGCTGAAAGAAAATTTCATAACTTGAAACAATGGGAAGAATATAGTGGTTAGATAGAATGCAGAAAGTTCCTCTGGGCTTACCAGTGAACGTGGTGCTGGCGGGGGGGGCGGAGTGGGTGGGTGGTGATGAGCACAGTGGGCTTGGAGAATCGCGTGGGGCGCGATTCACTGGATTCGTGCCCCTCTAGCATCTCCCAGTACTGGAAATCAGTAGGGAGGCTGAGCAACGTTAAAATAATATTTTACACATCGTTTAGATGCTATTGGTGGTCCTGGGATTGAATTCTGCAAACTCACTAACCTCTCCCAGCCCGTCAGTGTTTTACTCCAGCGAGGTTTACAGTAGCTCCCACGTACGAGGGGCTAATAGCCTGACACCACTGGAGTGAAGGGTGGGGCAATTGGGGCTCTTGAGGTGATGTCCCTGGACATGGATACACTGGCTGTGCCAACCTGTGCCCTGGGTGTAAATTGTCCATGCCCAGAGGCCACTTTGGCACTACCTACAAGGCATTGGGCAGTGCCTTGGGGGTAGGATATAGTGGGTGAGGAGGTCAAGGTCAATGGAGCAGTGCGTGTTGGGTGCAGGATGTAGTGGGCAAACAGTGCGGGTATGGTGGCAGGGTGGCACTCTGCCAACCTCTGGGATTGATGGTGATGGAGGGAAGCCTGCAATCTAGGGTTGGGGTGTCTGTTGGTGGGGGTGGGGGGTCGTTGGGAGGATTGGCACTGCAAAGGAGAGCTAGAGATTGACGCCAAATGGTTGGGGGGATGGATTGGTACGACCAGCCATGGGTTGGGAGCAGAACTTGCATGGCTCCTATCATTAGCCAGCAAACAGGATAATTCAGGGCCATTGTGCATCAGCAGGGACCTGCTAGTTTCAGCCTCATGTTGGAATAGTCCCTGCTCCCTGAAATCTAATGGTGGCCTCTGTACAGAGTGAGAGAGATTCTAGTGTGAACTCCCACCGAAAAACTCAATGTGAATTATTCCAGTTTTCCTGTGAATTCAACATCCCAGTGTGGAATTCTCTCCAAAAAAAAAACATATTGGAGTGAGAATAGAGGCTTCCTGAGACTTAGAATACTACGTCCAAACTTCTAGCTGACTCACAGCAGAGCTGATATCCAGCAACACTTTTCCCACTCTGCTGTCCAGCCCATTGCCAAGATTCCTCAGCAGTGTGCATTGTGAATGAAGGGTGTGGCTGTGTCTGAAGCAGCATTTACTTTCACTGCTCCTACAATAATAATAGCCAGGCCAGGTCACTGGAGTAATGACTATCACTTCTTTAGGTGCTTATTCCATTCCCTTTTAAAAGCTATGATTAAATCTGCTTCCGCCACACTCGAAGGCAGCGCATTCCAGACACCACTTGCTAGGTGGATTTTTTTTCCCCCCCAATGCCGTTCAAAAAAATGTGTATCATTCATTCATCCACATGCTAGCTGCTCTGTTTTCTGAGATGATGATAATGAAGCCATTAAAAACAATAGTCTGGTTGTGAAGTATTTTGGAACAGCTGCGATGCACTATTAAAACATTTTCTTCTTTTATTTACACTGTTTTCCTTTTCCTCATGTCTTTGCTTCTTTTTCCAATCGTGTATCTCAATGTCCTCTGACTTCTACAATATCTAAATTATTTTTTGAATATTTTTCAGCAGGTTATGACCCCACTATGATGAGTTCTTTGTGCAAGAAAATCGAGATGATTTGCCAATCAGCTAAAAAGTCTATCCTCGGTTGTTTTAAAAACCCTTCAAAATGCTAATTGTTTTAAATTCTAATGGTAGCTGTATGGTTTTCCTTTAATTAGTTTAGTTTTTGAAGTTTCATAACTTGGAATACAATTCTACCTGAAACCTCGGCCATGACAAAAATAAATGGCCAGTACAACAAACTGAGTTTAAAAATTAAGTGAAACCAACACCCCTTGTAGGTAGTAGGTAAGAGACAATACCCCCAGCTAAGATTTGAGAATGAGATGAGTGGCTCAGTTGTGTGGGAAGGAGCAGTTTCACATCATAGGGCACTGTCGGCAGTATTCAGACAAAAAGTTTTGGAAGAGGATTAAATGTAGCTGTCATAGAAAAGGAACATAGGAATTAGGGGCAGAATAGGCAAATTAATTCAGATCATGGCCGATCTATCCCTGATCTCAAATCCACATCCCCGCGTTTTCTACATTCCTCTTTCCCTTTTTAAATTAGAAATATGTGTCTATCTCCCTCTTGAAACAATTCAATGATTCTGACTCTGCACTTTGGGATAACGAGTTCTACAAGTTCACCACCCTCTGAGAAGTAGTTCCTCCGTATCTCAACTTATATTTGTGACCTATTGTTCTAGATTGCACCATAGGGGGAAACATTTGGTCTAGATTTACTTTAAAATTTTAAAAGGAATTGATATATAACTCAATCAGATCCACTTTCATCCTCCTGAACTCCACAAAGTACAAGCACAAACTATTCAATCTCTCCTCATCTATCATCTCCTTTATCCCTGGAATCAACCTGGTGAACCTGCTCTGAATTGCCTCTTAAGTCACCACATCCTTCTCAAATAAGGAAACCAAAAGTGGACATAATCCTCCAGATGTGATCTCATCAACACTCTATACAATTGCAATAACACTTCTCTATACTCCAGTCCTTTTGCAAAAAGTATCAACATCCCATCTGCCTTTTTATTAGATGCTGTACCTGCATACTAACTTTCTACAATTCATGAACATGGATTCCCAGATTCCATTGTTCAGACGCATTTTAAATCTGCTTTCCATTTAGACAATAATTTGCTGTTCTATTTTTTTTCTGCCAAAATAGATAATCTCTCACTTTACACACTAACCACCATCTGCCTAACTTTGGCCCATTGTCATAGCGTATCTTTGTCCATCTGCAAAATCTTTATATCCTCTTCACTGCCTGCTTTCCCACCTATTTCAGTATCATCTGCAAATTTTATTATGTTACACTCTGCCTGCTTGCAGATCATTTATATAGATTGTAAACAGTTGAGTTTCCAAGGATGTCAGTGAGAAATGATCATGGCTCAGAGGATAATGAAGTAGAATTAATACGAGTGAAGATCAGGAAAAGCAAAAGTCAGAAAACACTCATTGGAATAGTTTATTCACTTCCCAACAGTATTTAGACCATTGGCCTGAGCATGAAACAGAAGGTGATTGGAGCCTGTAACGAAAGCAATATACCATGGTGACTTTAATTTCTACGTAGACCAATTATTATGATTCCAGTTGCTGTTATGGCTGATGATTATTATGAAGATCCCAGAATGAAAAGACCATAACTTTTTACTTTGTTTCCCCACATTTTTCTAAAAAAAAAAGTCACATTTATTAAATATGAAAAGTTTGATTATGACACAATACACTGTTACTTCCTCCTTATTTTCACAAATGTACAGATTATAACATTAATGGGGGTTACAAAGTATCTCGTGGATTATAATGGTCTCAGTAATACACAATCCATATTAACAACAGACTGACTGTGCTAAGATACACCAATTATTCCAAATCCAAGTGGATGTCTGCTCAGAATCCTTATACTGCAAGCCACCTTGACTCATTGTTCTGATATCTATTGGTAGTATTCAAAGCTTCTTTTGAAGAAGAGATGCCATAAACATTAACGGAAATATCAGCCCAATGACATTGTTATTTTCAATTTGGGACAATCCTGAAATTGAAAGATAGAATGTAATTAAGCAAGTTACTTTTGAAATATTATGTCATCCGAGATAAAGAACAAGTAAGCAAAGTATGTTACTGCCTGCAATCAAAAGGAAAGTTTGATCTCTGTTTTAAAGATCCTAGGACTTATTTAGTTAATGGGTAGGGCAGTGGGGAGAGTTACAGAACAAAGAGACCTAGGGGTACAAGATCATAGCTCCTTGAAAATGGAGTTGCAGGTGGACATAGTGTGAAGGCAGCGTTCAGCATGTTTGGTTTCATTGGTCAGCTCAGTAAAGTTTCACAACACCAGTTTTAAATCCAACCAATTTATTTGATAGTAAATCCGTGAGCTTTCGACTTTACAGCCTTCATCAGGCAAATGCAGTGTTCTGATCTGCAGAGGCACTCATATCCACACACAGTTACAGGTTGCTGATTAGAATGCGAATCCATACATTTAACCTGCTATTCAAGTGTTAAAGTGGCTAACAATGTGTGTGAAGGGAATCCGGAGCATTGGTTAGAGAATTGTGTATTTTCTCCAGACAGCACAGTAAGTGAGGTTTTTTGCTAATCCAGGCAAGTTACGGGGGTTACAGATGGTGTGACATGAAGCCAAGATCCCTGTTAAGACCGTCCTCGTGTGCGGAACTTGGCTATCAGTCTCTGCTCAGCGACTCCATGCTGTTGTGTGTCACGAAGGCCCCCTTGAAGAACATTTACCCGAAGGTCGGAGGCCGAATGCCCATGACTGCTGAAGTGTTCACCCACAGGAAGGGAACTGTTTTGCCTGGTGATTGTTGAGCGATGCTCATTCATCCGCTGTTGTAGTGTCTGCATGGTCTCCCCAATGTACCATGCTTCGGGACATCCTTTCTTGCAACGTATTAGGTAGACAACGTTGGCCGAGTTGCAAGAGTATGTACCGTGTACTGGTGAATGGTATCCTCACGTTTGATGATGTCGTCCATGTCTATGATCTGGCATGTCTTGCAGAGGTTGCTGTGACCACAATACCACACAACCCTGCCACAGCAACCTCTGCAAGACATGCCAGATCATAGACATGGACGACATCATCAAACGTGAGGATACCATTCACCAGGTACATGGTACATACTCTTGCAACTCGGCCAACGTTGTCTACCTAATACGTTGCAAGAAAGGATGTCCCGAAGCATGGTACATTGGGGAGACCATGCAGACACTACGACAGCGGATGAATGAGCATCGCTCAACAATCACCAGGCAAAACAGTTCCCTTCCTGTGGGCGAACACTTCAGCAGTCATGGGCATTCGGCCTCCGACTTGCGGGTAAATGTTCTTCAAGGGGGCCTTCGTGACACACGACAGCGCAGAGTTGCTGAGCAGAGACTGATAGCCAAGTTCTGCACACATGAGGACGGTCTTAACAGGGATCTTGGCTTCATGTCACACCATCTGTAACCCCCGTAACTTGCCTGGATTAGCAAAAAACCTCACTTACTGTGCTGTCTGGAGAAAATACACAATTCTCTAACTGATGCTCAGGATTCCCTTCACACACTTTGTTAGCCACTTTAACACTTGAATAGCAGGTTAGATGTAAGGATTCTCATTCTAATCAGCAATCTGTAACTGTCTGAGTGGATATGAGTGCCTCTGCAGATCAGAACACTGCATTTGCCTGACGAAGGCTGTAAAGTCGAAAGCTCGTGGATTTACTATCAAATAAATTGGTTGGATTTAAAATTGGTGTTGTAAAACTTTACTGAGTTTACCCCAGTCCAACGCCAGCATCTCTACTTCATTGGTCAGGACATTGAATACAGGAGTTGGGATTTCTTGTTGAAGTTGTACAAGATGTTGGTAAGGACACACTTAGGATACTGTGTGCAGTTCTGGTCACTCTATTATAGAAAGGATATTATTAAATTAGAGAGTGCAGAAAAGATTTATTAGAATGCTACCAGACTTGATGGTTTGAGTTATATGTAGAGGATGGATAGACTGGGACTTTTTCTTTTGGAGGGTAGGAGGCTGAGGGATAACTTTATAGAGGTCTATAAAATAATGAGGGATCTAGATCAGCCAGTCAATATCTTTTCCCAAAAGTAGGGGTATCTAAAACTAGAGGGCATAGGTTTAAGGTGAGAGGGGAGCCATATAGAAGTGTCCAGAGGGGCAGTTTTTTCATATACAGGGTTGTGAGTGTCCACCAGAGGTAGTAGTAGAGCCTGGTACAATTTTGTTTTTTAAAAATCATTTAGATAGTTACATGGGTAAGATGGGTGTAGAGGGATATGGGCCAAATGCGGGCAATTGGGATTAGCTGAGGGGTTCAAAAAAGAAGATGGACAAGTTGGACTAAAGGGTCTGTTTCCAAGCTGTAAACCGCTATGAATCTATGACTCTGTTTTTGGACTGGAAAACTTTTTCAGGGCCTGTGACTTGGATGGGAGAGTAATTAGTGGGATATCTCAAGCTGGATAAATTGGAATGATTGAGAATAGAAGATAGAGACAAGAGCACAGCATCAAACAGCAATTAGGATACCGGGCACAATTCAATTGAATATTTCAAGCTGGCATTGATGTTTGTTCTAGCAAAACGTATGGGTGAGGCTAGAAAATTGATAGCTTATTCTTGGTGAAGTCTATGGTCGTGTCTATTTCTTTTAAAGAGAACTGAATTTGATATTCTGGCCACCACCTGAGGAAATGGGCCATACATAAAGAGAAACGTAAAATCTTTGTGATCTGTTGATAAGATTGTACAAATTCAAAATGTGTGGCATGTTCAAAAATCGTATGTGGCATGATATTTAGAACACCATATGTGCAAATGGGTTACATATGAAGTAACTAACATGGAGGAAAACCATTCAAAAAAGGTTGAAACTTACTGAAGTCATGTACTGAAAGACAGGTTTGAGACTACTTGACAAACTGCATGGTTGATGTGAGCAGCAGGGTTTGACAATACTTACAAATTTTCATATTCTGTGGAAAAACTGACTATAGTACAATTATGATAGGACTAAACACCTGTCCAGGTAAGTAAAATTAAAAAGAAGGAGAAAAAACTTTGGATTGGAATGATTAAGGTTTGGTAGTAAGTAACCCTAATAAGGAGTATCCACCAGATGGAGAGATATGAAGGGAGAGTTTCATATCTTTCAAGGCCATGCATGATATTTTTCTGACTGATATTGAGTGAGGTGATCAGAAAGAAAGGAATATCCACTATTGTTGACCTGAATGGATTATTGAATTTAACACACATTATGGGAGGAGGAACCTGAAATTTACGGTATTTTTGTGCAGATCATCCCACTCAAGGGATAGAGAAAAGAAACAAAGTGATCAAGGACAATAATGAGACAAGGCACGAAGGTAAAAGATCTCACTCTGAAAACTGGAACTTTTATTTTTGAGACTTATCTTGAAATGAGACTGAATCCACACAGAATCAATGAATGAACTTAACATAGCAAATGGTCAAATTCCATCTTTTTGGAAGTGGTTTGTGAACTCCAATGATATTAATGGAGTCAGATGCACAGGAGTCTCGTACTCAACACTTACAAGAGAAAACACAATGGGAGGGATTTGAAACAATGAAAGAATCATTATGCAAAGCATCAAATGCTTAGACGTTTTTGACCTCGTGAAAAATTGAAGTGAAAAAAAGTCTAATGATTATTTACAACTAATTTGTAGTTTAGTTAAGGATATTAATCAATAATCAAATGTATGTTGACCTATTTATGATTTTACACTGAATTCTGGAACACTGGCTCATCACTTAACTTGGTCTCTGTATCACACTCAAACTTCAGCAAAATAAATGGTCCTTAAGCTAGTGATGGAAGATTTCAAGCTTAAACAATTACTGGTGCAAAACAATCCACTTCATGCTCAATTCAATTATCATTACCAGTCTCTAAATCCAAAGACTATTGTGCAAAGAAAAACAAATGTTAAAACGTCACTCCTGTGCATTAAATTAGTTCAATTTAACTTGTGATGTTTACAATAAGTCACTTTCTTTTGCTGTATGTATGTCTTTGATGTTGTAAGTTTTGTAACTCTATGTAGTCCTTTTTAAGTTGAATGAAGTTGGATTTCCAAAAGGCCTTTGACAAGTGCCACATGGGAGACTGTTAAATAAGTTGAGTCCATGATGTTAAAGATAAGATCCTGACATGGATAGAGGATTGGCTGACTGACAGAAAGCAGAGAGTGGGGATAAAGAAGCCTTTTTCAGGATGGCAGCCAGTGACTAGTGCTGGGACCACAATGTATTAACAATTTGGAAGAAGGAACGGAAGGCACTGTTGCTAAGTTTACAGTTAATACAAAGATATGTAGACAGGCAGGTAGTATTGAGGAAGCAGGGGGCATGTAAAAGAACTTGGATAGTTTAGGAGAGTGGATTAAAATGTGGAAAAGTGTGAACATTATGCACTTTGGAAGGAGGAGTGGAGGCATGGAGACATAGGCTATTTTCTAAATGGGAAAATACTTCGGAAATCAAAAGCACAAAGGGACTTGGAAGTCCTTGTTCGAGATTCTCCAAGTTAACATGCAGGTTCAGTCTGCAGTTAGGAAGGCAAATGCAATGTTAACAGTCATGTCAAGATGCTAGAATACAAGAGCAGGGATGTATTTGTGAGGCTGTATAAGGTTCTGGTCAGAACCCATTTGGAGTATTTTGAGCAATTTGCACTCTACATCTAAGGAAGGATGTGCTGGCCTTGGAAAGGATCCAGAGGAGGTTCACAAGAATGATAGCTTATTCACCAAGAATAAGCTATCAATTTACTAGCCTCACCCATACGTTTTGCTAGAACAAACATCAATGCCAGCTTGAATTATTCAATTGAATTGTGCCCAGTATCCTAATTGCTGTCATATAAGCAATGGATGAGGACTCTGGGTCTGTTCTTGGAATTTAGAAGGATGAGGGAGGAATATCTTATTGAAACTTAGAGAATATTGTGAGGCTTGGATAGAGTGGACATGGAGAGGATGTTTCCACTAGTAGGAAAAACCAGACTTAGAGGGCACACTCTTCGGCTAAGGGATCGATCCTTTAAAACAGACATGAGGAAGAATTTCTTCAGCCAGAGTGTGATAAATCTGTGGAACTCTTTGCCACAAGAGGTTGTGGAGGCCAGGTCATTGAGAGTCTTTAAGGCAGAGATAAATAGTTTTTTGATAAGGAGATATGGGGTTATGGGAAAAGACAGAGAATGAAGATGAGAAAAAAAAATCAGCCATGATTGAATGGCAGAGCAAATTTGATGGGCTGCGTGGTCTAATTCTGCTCCACTCTCTTATGGTCTTGAGAGCTGCCAATTCCTCTAAATGGGAGCTCACTACTTTTGGGTTTAGGAGTCCTGGTGAAAGGAATGTAATACAAAAAAGGAAAATGCTGGAAAATCTCAGCAGTTCTGACTTTGGAAGAGAAAATAGAGCCAATGTTTTGAGTTTGGATGACCCTTCATCAGAGCAGAGGATCACTAGTACTAGTCCTTGCTAACATCTCCCATATACCCTGGGAAGAGATCACAAAAGGAGAGCTATGTACTGGAAGGTGAAATCTTCAACAGATAGAAATGGTTAACAACAGTTGGTAATCATACATATGTACAATCCCTAAAGTGCAGGAGGAGACCTTTTGACCCATCTAGCATACACTGACAACAATCCCACCCAGGCCCTATCCACGTAACCCCACTTATTCACCCTCCTAATCCCCCAGACACTGAGGTGCAATTTTAGCATGGCCAATTCACCTAACCTACCCATTTTTCACATTGTGGGAGGAAACTGGAGCACCCAGAGGAAACCCACGCAGACATGGGAAGAACGTGCAAACTCCACACAGACAGTGACCCAACCAGGAATCGAACCCGGCTCTCTGGCATTGTGAAGCAGCAGTGCTAATCACTGTGCCGCCCCATAAAAGACAAGGGATGGGATTCTCCGGCTGCGTTTGCCTGAAAACCAGAGATTCCTGCCCGACTTCAAAAGGACTTTAACATGGTTTGTCTCCAGCGCCCACTAGAATTCCAGTGGCAGGCGGGATTGGAGAATTCTGGCCAAGGATGGTAAAATATTGTTTTACTACAGCTTCCCTTTTAAACAATGAACCAAATATATGTGAATTGTATAATTATTCAAATCAGAGGCGTTCTCAAGATAATGAAGCGAACACTGGACTGGACACGATGTCACCAGTGTAGTGAATGCTTTGAACTTTACAAGCACAGGGAAAGCTCCCAGCAGAGAGGAATCCAAACTGGCTGGGAGAAACAGCATTAGAAATGATAACAGAAACTTGGGATCAAATACATGTCAAAGAATACATTCCAAGTAACTTGTGACATTCATTATTCATTAAGTTACATTAGAAAACTAATGCAATGCACAGCAATCAGTTTAGAACTATAAGCTTAATGAGTCATTTCATTAAAATGACCTTGAAAATAATAATAGAAATAAATAATAACATCTGAAGCAGGGATGATGAAACAGCGTGTGATTTAATCCTGGAGTAGGACTAAGCGAATATTTAACCCAAGAACAACCTTTGACAATTATCCAGAAGTAAGCAAGCATATGGATATGTGGCTCAGATTATAAACGAGTGTTTGATTGTGTTTATAAAGTGATAATATTAAATCTGTAAACATATAGGGAACGATTCTCCCAAATAAATTCTGAATGTTGAATGTGTTTAAAAATTGGAGTAAATGCCGCTGATTTTCTCAGCGGGATTTTTAATACGAATCTCTCAGACTCTATGCACTGCCAAGTGCATAAATGTCAATCTCGCAAAAATTCAGTGGGTGGGTCTATTCCTGCCGGACAGGCCAGCAGCAGAGTGCTGAGTGGGCCACTGGGCATATGCTGATCTGTTAGCATTGAGATTGGTGCACATGCAGTAGCCCCGCACTACCAATTGCTGGCCAGCCCTGTGACTCCGCATCATTGGCTGTTCTACACCACGTCCCACCCACACTCCTCCACGACCCAATTGCTGGCCCTGGAAGTGTCCGGGGCCGGCCTGGAGCTCTTCCATAACCCCCCCATCCCCCCCCCACCCCACCCCACCCCACCTGCTACCATCCTATCCCCATGTTCCAATCTTGCAGTTGGCAGAGTGACTGTAACAAAAGTGAAATTGGTGGTGCTGATTCTCTCGGGAGTAACCACTGACAAATCAACTGATAGCAAAGAACAAAGAAAATTACAGCACAGGAACAGGCCTTTCGGCCTTCCAAGTCTGCACTGAACTGAAACCCCCTACTCTTCCAGTGACCATATCCCTCTATGCCCATCCTATTTGTGATGTCAGAAAAGAGACTACAAAGAAATCATTACATTTACAAAACAATTCAGGTCTGTAGTTAACCTTTCTTTCAACCTCACCCCACTACAATCTGCCACCAACCTCCCCTACCAGCTTCCCTTCCAAAGATCCTCCCTGACCATACATGTACACACACACAAACATTTCATCCAATTGGTTCTAAATTACAGGAATTTCCCTTACTATGTTTCAGACAAGAACTTTTTCCCAATAGTTGCTGCCCTACTGTTGACCTTTGGCTGCTTCAGTTTTCTGACGGAATTTCCAAAATAAAAATTGGACCCATGAAGTTTTCTGAAGGTTGGAAACAGCAGCACAGTAATCAGGTGAAATTGACAGACTGATTTTAAAAAGAATTCAGATTGTTAAAATTCCAGTCTCCAGCTTTGGCTCCAAACCATGGTGTTTGTCATCGCCTATATCCCTCTCCCCTGCCCTGTCCTTCGGGCACCCATTCAAGTGCTGGTGGTGAGTTTTAGTCAAGAATGACCTTCTGACCAGGGCCCATGTATAGGACGGGACTGGATTGGCCAAAGTAATTTTTAAGTAATTTTCTGAAGCTTTTAGTTTGAGTCAATAACCGGAGAGATGGGGAAAGAGGAATGACCAAGCTGAACACAGTGGTGTTTAAATGTAAGCAGCACGGGTTTAGTGACATGAATCCTTGATAAAGCTACATTCCTTTGGTAAAAGGAAACCCGATATGAAGGTTGTTGAGTATTGTACTGGTGTCATACAGGATAAATAGATACTTTCCTCCCAGTAACTACTGGAAGGATTACATACAATATTTATGTTATCTCATTTACATTGTTCATTTTGATTGGGCCTGTGCCAAATTAGTGTCAGATCTGTGTGTAATTTAATAACCAGACTAATGCATTTTACCTTCAGTGCTTTGCTGATTCATTGGATGAAATTTTCAACGTTGTGGGTGTACAATGGGTGATATGATTGAATGTCTGCGCATTTTTAAATCCTGCCTGAATATCCATTCAATGGATTTCAATGGACAGGAAATTCGGGTGGAGCTTTTAACCAGCAGTAAATCCATTATTACTCTCCTTATGCTTCATCAACATTCATTTTGTATCATTTCTGACCTAAGTTCTGCACAGGGAGGCATAGTGGTTAGCACTGCTACCTTTCAGTCCCAGAGATCTGGGTTCAATTCTTGGCTTGAGTCATGGTCGGTGTGAAGTTTGCACAATTTCCCCATGTCTGCGTGGGTTTCCTCCAGGTGGTCTGGTTTCTTCCCACAGTCCAAAAGAAGTGCTGATTAGGTGGATTGGCCAAGCTAAATTCTCCCTGAATGTCACCTGTTTGGGTTCAATGAGGCAATTTTCACAGTAACTTTATTGCAATGTTAATATAAACCTACTTGTATCACTAATAAATAAATGCAGATACTTAATTACTTTATTTCTTTATATATTTCACTGATGTCTGATATTGTTTCCATGTATCCTTTAATTATTTTTAATGCTACTCGTAGGATCCACAGTAAAAAATTTAAGTTACGTTTCTTTAACCTACTGTTATCCTGTTGTTAACAGTTAATGCAAATTTATCACCAGAAAATATACAAACCACAGTGAATGACATATCAGTGTAAAAGGTATGAGTTACTCAATATTCAACAGTCACCTTCAGCCCAAAATCTGAGGGGAATGATTGACAAGGGAAGATATTGTCTACATAGACTCTAGTAAAACTTCTGACAAGGCCCCTCATGGTAGGTTGATTGAAAAAGTTAAATCACATGGGATCAAGGGTTAACTGGCTACATGGATTCAGTACTGTCTTGACCATAGAAGACAGAGTGTAGTAGTGGAAAAGTGTTTTTCTGAATGGAGGCCAGTGTTGTTCCACAGAAATCAGTGCTAGGGCCTCTGTTGTTTGGAATATATATAAATGACTTGGAAGAAAATGAAACTGGTCTGATTAGCAAGTTTGTGGATGATACTAAGATTGCTGACATTGCGGATAGTGATAAAGATTGTCAGAGAATGCAGCAGGCTATAGATGGGCCAGAAAATTGGGTGGAAAAATGACAAATGGAACTCAATCCAGACAAATGCGAGGTGATATATTTTGATAGATCCAATTCAAGTAGGATCTATAAAACAAATGGCAGGAACATCAGGAGCACAGACACAGATCTGGGAGTACAGATCCACAGATCCTTAAAATTGACAGAACAGGTGAAAAAACGTGGCGAAAAAAGCAGATGGCATGCTTTCATTGGCCCGGGCATCGAGTATAAAAGTTGGCAAATTATATTACAGTTGTATAAAGTGTTGGTTAGACCACATTTGGAATACTGTGTTCAATTCTGGTCGCCACATTACCAGAAGGACAGGGTAGCTTTGGAGGGAGTATAGAAATGGTTTACCAGATGTTGCCTTACATGGAGGGTATTAGCTATGAAGACAGATTGAATAAACTGGGATTGTTCTCTCTGGAAAGGCAGAGGCTGAGGGGTGACCTGACAGAAATTTATAAAATTATGAGAGGCAAAGATAAGTTGAACAATTGGAAGCTTTTTGCCAGGGCAGAAATGACAATTACAAGGGGGCACAAGTTCAAGGTAAGGGGGGAAACGTTCAGTAGAGATGTGGAGGAAAATTTTTCTTTTTTTTTACACACAGAGGGTGGTGGCCTGGAATGCATTGCCAAGTGAGGTAGTTGAGGCAGATATGTTAGTGACATTTAAGACACAAGAACAGGTTGGGTATAAGGGATAGACACTGTTGGTCTTGATGGGACAACATGATTGGTGCAGGCTTGGAGAGTCAAAGAGCCTGTTCCTATGCTATACTGTTGGTAAACCAGAGAAAGATGGTTCATGAAGTTAATAGACATGTAATATAAAAAATATGCCCTGGAGTTTGTTCAAGTCTGTGATGTAATCTTCTGGTTAGGATGATGGCTAGAACAGCTCAAAACTTGATTCATGTTATTTATTGAATTAGCTAAACCTTTTTATTAAATTACTACTTCACAGTTATTTCTTAGTATCCATTATTCTCTGGATAATTTATGATTTATGTTATAATTTAGCAGACAATGTCACCCTCTTGCAGCTTAATGTTTGCGTCAATAGATCGGTAGTAACAGCTTGTCATGGAACTGTTTGGCCAGAGTACAATGCAGCAACAGTAATGGTGTGGCAAGGGTGGGTGCAAGGCTCTGGCACATTCAAGAAAAGGGTAGAAAATGTTTTAAAGCCACATATTTTGTTTCAAATGACATGAGAAATGAAACTTGAATGTTTATAAATCTGAGTTTTTGCAAAAGTCCATTTTCCTCTGTATATTCTGCAAATATTGATTTTATTTTAATTGGTTGACTAGTTGCTGTAGCAGGCTTAAATCCAAGAAATGCTGCCTGTGCAATTAGGCCAACGGAGATTCATAGAATTGTGGAATCTCCACAGTGCAGAAGGAGGCCATTTGGCCCATTGAGTCTGTACCAACAATAATCCCACCCACATATTAACCATGCATTTGGTCACTCAGGGTCAATTTAACATGACCAATCCACCTAACCTGCACGTCTTTGGAGTGTGGGAGGAAACCCACGCACACACAGGGAGAACATGCAAACTCCACACAGTCAACTGAGGCCAGAATTGAACCCAAGTTCCTGACGCTATGAGGCTGCAACCTTTCCCCTGTATATTCTTGAAATGTTAGTTTATTTTAATTAACTGATCAGATGCTAAAACAGGTTTAAATCTGCAGAAATACTGGCTGGGCAATTACGCTAACGGAGTTTCAATTAACAAGACACTCTCTTTGACTCGACTGTTGGTGAAGCTTGAGAGGTAACATTATATTGCCCCCCCTAGACCTAAGGCTGCTGAAGGCACTTGTTGCCAGATGAATAGATGCAGGTAAATCTGCTGTACACCTACGTGTAATTTGCTATTCAAACGTTAACATTAGCTTCGGATCTACCGTGTTGCGTTGAGTATTTAAACAATTTGTAACGAGGCAGTATGTCGCCTCGGATTTTTATGATCAGTGTTCTTTTATACACAGAAGATTTAATTAGTGCCTCTGAAAAGATGAGGTTTGAAAGAACTGTAGGCTGTGTGATTGGACAGGAGGGGAGTGATGTCAAAGGATGATGCTGTATCTGTGGAAACAGGAATAAATAAGGAAGACAAACAGCAAATTGGCAGAGGGTACTGGATCCATTCTCCACGATTTGATGGGCTGCTCAGCAAGACAGGCAATTTATTGCAGCCGCGTTTGCGGTTTAATTAAGCAAGGAACTTCCTTGCAATGAAAGATCCAATGTCAGATTATTCGATTGCTTGACGAAATAATCATTTAGTGCTTGGTAGACTCCCCTCTCAAATGCGTGGTGCAGTCCTTATTTTGTAGGCTCAAATTGGAACAGTTTTGTGCATCTGATCCCTATTGCTTGCTGCAGAGGTGTAATCCTGGCTGGACCAGCTTCACGTTCCATCAGGCTCAGGACAGGTATCGCAGACAGCGAGCAGACTTCAGCATAGGCTGTGCCTCTCAAAGAGCTTCCATCAGACTTCTCCCCTTTCCTGTAAGGTTTTCTTGCATTGTAACAGAGGAGGATGGACGGAGTGAGCAGCAACAGGACCATGTCCTACAGCAGATGGAGTTATGACAGGTACCCTATATTGTCTAGTTTTCAAGTGGTTGTAATATGCATGAACCCAGTGAATCTACAGTGTCTGTGTGTTCCGCATGGTAATATTGGTGGTGGCAAGCTGGATCTGTCTCCCTTCAGGAAAGCAGCATTCTGCAAATTCAGGTAGATGGTATTTAGGATTGCAATATCTATTTGCTAGCTTGTGGTACAGTTCTTTTCACTGATGCTCAAGAATTGCTGTGAGTTTTGTTTTAAGTGGCCTGTGTATTCACTTGAGTTTCAACTGTAAACCCTCAACCGCTGGTACCTAGCTATAGAGTGGTGGTATAATATAATTTATGACAGTCAAATGTTTCAAAAATGGGCACTCTGTTTTTATTAATTTAAAGTGCCTTCCGTGCAACAAAGATAGATGTAAATTTTATAGACAAACAGCAAAATAAGGATAAAAGCTGACTGTTAAATGAAAAGTGCCTTTGATGTAACAGAATGCATAGAAACTTCTGTACTAATTACATTAAAGTTTCTATTTTGTACTTCATCTGTGCAAATTTCCCCTCTTTTTAAATCACATTTTTCTAAAGATGAGGCCTACAGCTTTTCCTGATGTTACTCCCCCATTCGAGAGCTTATTATTAGGCAATAGTAGAGTTCACTGGATCCCACTCCTGGTTCACTTCCAGGAATTGGCATGTTAAGAGTCACAACTCCTTCATTTGCTAATGAAGTAAGATGCTTACCCTACTCTGCACTGCATTAGCTTTTCCCAAACATGGGCTAAGGGTGTTATTAATGTATGTTTGATTATTACATTATGTAAATAGAAATCACAAACATTTGCCTCAACTTTCACTTTCGCTCTGGCAAAGAGAACTTCAAGGACATTTATAAAATGATTGTCATGGAAATGATGGATCATGATGCATTTTTCTCATTTTATCATTGTAATAATTAAAAGAGAACAGCAAATGATGACATGCTGCTAGTGTTCCAATATGGTTCACTGTCTCTAGACTGCTGCAATGATAATTGAGAATTACTGAATCCAAGAGCAGGCAATATATATTCTTGGCTCAGTTCACATTATCAATCATTTTGGATTATCCATTTGTATTTCAACAAAAAAAAATCTGCAAGTTCTGTGAGCCATTTTGTAACTGTGTTGCAATTACACAATAATGTCAACAGTTTCTAGTTGTTGATTTTGCTAATTTGTTAATAGAAAGAAATAATGTGATTATCTGTGCTTGCATGGGAAGCTAAGCTTTGTGCTTGCATTTATCTGTGATTGATTGCGTGATAAAATGTTCTTTAATTAAATAGCAATCTTAGTGTGAGCCGAGTTTGTAGCATAATCGTTGCACTTTAAAAATTGCTCTTCAATGAGTGACTTGTTTTGAATTTGGATTTAAGCAACTCACTGGGGAATGAGAGGCTTATATGGGACCACTGTATGAAATACCTGAAAGAAATATAAGCTAACATCAATATTCCTGGCATTCTCGGGCAGTGGCATATTGTGCAATTCATGCCATTATTATATTTGTCCATTATGTATTCCATTGACCTAAGTCATCAAAGTTTTGCGTTTCACATTTTTAAAAATAAGTTATTTGATTTTTGAGAAGAAAATCAAATCTTATCTTTCTACAGAATTAGTGGAGGATATCTGAGCATGCTTTAGGCCAGTGTTTATATTTGTTTAAGCTATTTTGAGAATGAGAATTCTGAGATTAGAGAATATGAATGATTTGTAATTTAAGGAACAGGGATTCTGACCAGAGCTCCTGGCAGTTTTAAGAAAAAAATCTAATGGAGGAGATAATCTCAAGGAAAAAGGATACATAACTTTGAATGTCTGTTCATAGAGGGGATGGCCAGGCAAAGAAATCCTCACTGTATGTTCTGCTTCTGGTATGATCAGGCAACATTATAATAAATGCAACCGCAGATGCCCCCTTTATTTGAAATAAATCAATAATTTCTCTTTGGGTGTTTTACATGCTTTGGGTGATGTGACATTCACATTACTGATGCACAGTGCTAAAATGTTGTTGGGGAACAGTGGTACAGTGGTTAGCACTGCTACCCCTCAGCTCAAGGGACCCAGGTTCAATTCCAGGCTTGATGGAGCTCGCATGTTCTCTCTGTGACTGTGTAAAGTAAAAGTAAAGTTTGTTTATTGGTAGGCTTACATTAACATTACAATGATATTGTGAAAATCCCTTAATTGCCACACTCCAGTATCCAGTAAGGAAGTTTAACATGCCCAATGCACTAACCAGCACGTCTTTTAGACTTTAGAAGGAAACTGGAGTACCCAAAGGAAACCCATAGATACATGGAGAATCTGCAGACTGAGTCACTGTCTGTGCAGAATCTGGGAATCGAACCTGGGTCCCTGGCGCTATGAGGCAGCAGTGCTAACCAATATGTCTCCATACCACCCAATGTGGTTGTCCCGGTTTCATCCCACAGTCCAAAGACGTACAGGTTAGACTGATCGACCATGGTAAATTGCCCCTTAGTGTCAAGAGATTAGGAGAGTAAATAAGTGGGGATAGGGCATGGGTGGGACTGTTTTTGTTACAGGATCGATGGGTCAAATGGCCTCCTTCTGCACTGTAGGGATTCTATGATCCTGTGCATGAAAATCTTTGTTTTTCCTCACAGATATCAAATTAAGTGTGAGCCAACTTTCATTTAAAGTTGTGGGCTCTTTTCTGTCTCCATTCAGTGCCTTTCTTTAACAGTCCTGTGTTTGAAGAAATGTGCTTTTAAAACTACTAAAATAATCTCATGAGTCATGATTACCTGCACCCTACTGGCAAAATTTTCACAATACGGTTGTCGCTTTTTCCAATCTACTGCTTGAAAAATACCAGCCATTCTCTGCTCTTTTTTAAAGAGCCTGTATGTGCACTTTCCATTCACTCTGGGAACAGAGTAATTGGACAGAATCTACATCACAGGATATGCAGCTCACCTTACCACAAACAAGGGAGCATGACCTTAAAATTGAAGCTGGTGTTCAGAGGTGAGGTCAGGAAGCAATTCCAGCCAGTGGAATTCTGGAACTCTCTTCCCCAAAAGCTGTTGAAATTCTAAAATCTCAAATTCCATATACTTTTTTTGTAATGCAAGTGCTTTTTTTTATTCAGTGAAGGAATGTAGGCTTCATTGGCTAGACCATATTTATTACCTTTGAAAAGGTGGTGGTGAGCTGCCTTCTTGAACTGTTGCAGCCCATGTTGTGTAGGTGGACCCACAGTCTTGTTAGAGAGAGTGCCAGGATTTTGACCGTGTGACAGTGTAGGAATGGACATGTAGGTAGGAATTGGGTGAGAGAGGAACATCCAAGTGGTTGTATTCACGTGTACTTATTGCCCTTGTCCTTCTAAATGGTAGTTAGTGGTCTGCAGTTTGGGAGGTGCTGTCTAAGGAATCTTGGTGAATTCCTGTAGTGCAACTTATAGACGGCACAGACTACTCCCACTGTGTGTTGGTGCTGGAAAGAGTGAGTATGGTGCCAACCAATTTCTCCTGCATGGTGCAAAATTAAGTGCTGTTTGGAGCTACACTCATCCAGGCAAGTGGAGAATATTCCATCACACTCCTAACTTGTACTTTGTAGATCATACTTACAGTATGTCATTAGTGTCCATGTGAATACTAACTGGATGATGTTACCCAGAAGTAGCATATAGATGATTAATCGGAGGATGATGAGGTGGATCCTTGGGAGACATCAGAGGTAGCAGTGAGGGAACAAGAAAGGGAGGTGTAATGAATGATTCTCTGGCTGCGATTTGATAGATAAACATGGAGCCAGATGGGTACAATCCCATCCAATGGAGGGGCATTGGAGAAAGATGGTGTGGTCAATGGCGTCAAAGGCTGTAGACTGGATAAGGAGGAATAATTTCCCTTGTCACGGTCACATAGGATATAATTTGATAAGAGCTGTGACATCATTAGAAATCCGATTGGATGCGTTTAAACATGGAGTTCTGGAAAAGACTGGAATAGATTTATGGAGCCGACAGTGCTTTTTTTCATGACTTCGGAGAGGCAATGGCATGTCTGCTACAACTCTCTCTCCAATTTTTACAGATGCACCATAGAAAGCATTCTTTCTGGTTGTATCACAGCTTGGTATGGCTCCTGCTCTGCCCAAGACCACAAGAAACTGCAGAGTCGCAAACGAAGCCCAGCCCATCATTCAAACCAGCCTCCCTTCGAAAAGCAGCCAGCATAATAAAAAACCACATGCACCTACCTTCCATCATCTGTCAGAAAAAAGATGAAAAAGGTCTGAGGACAAGTACCAACTGACTCATAAACAACTTCTCTCCTGCAGAAATCAGACTTTTGGTTGGAATTACCTTGCATGAGGTTGACCTTTCTTTACATCCCAGTTATGACTGTAACCTACATTCTTCATTCTCCTTTCCTTCTCTATGTACAGTCTGCTTTGTCCATATCGCGTGCAAGGAATACTACTTTTCACTGTATATTAATGCATATAACAATAACATTTCAAATTGAAAGAGTTGGAGATAACACAGTTGTTGGCAAGGATATTGGGGCAAAGGATTGATTTATTGAAGGGAAGGGTGATAATGGCAGATTTAAAGGAGTGAGGGACAACACCTGAAGAATTGCAAGCTTAGCTAATATGGTTTAATATGAAATATCACTGATGATTTACCTGTGTTCACCTTTGGACCGCATATGCTGCAAACAAATGATTGGTGAATTTCTTGAAACTGATTGTTTTAAATGTGCTATTTCTAAATAGAAACAGTTTAAAATTCAGCAACAAAAGAGTCACAATTTACTGAAAAGAAAACTGAGCTAGAACAATCTAATCAATCATACAGCACTTTCAAAATTGATGTCTTGCAATGATTCATGCCATAAAATTGCTAAAATTGCTGAAATTACTCAGATTATCTGGCAACATCTGTGTAGAGAGAGAGTTCATGGTTCAAATTGGTGACCCTTTGTCAGAACAAAAATGCAGTTTGAACTTATTCACTGTAGCCCTGTTATAGTGTATATTCGAAACAGCGTATTCTCCATTAAGGTGACCAATACAATAGATGATCCACCAGTTGATATACATTTTTAGATGAATCATGGAATAAAGGGATTGGTTAGAGTGATTGGGGAGGTGTGTTAAAACATCAGGAAAATTTGTTCTGTGTGTTTTTGTGTAATTTTATTCGCTTGGAGAAGGTTGTGCCCAAGACAAATGGGGAGTAATTTAGAATGGATTGCCATGTCCTGGTGATGCCACAGGGACACAATTAAACATTAATTATTTGTCAGGTAAAGGCTTACCTATAATAGGCTAGCACTTTGTAGTACCTCGTAAGTCCAGCAATGTTAACAAAAGGTTAGGACTCTCTTTCACTTTGAACATATAAAAAAAATTATTAAAGAAGAACCTCCAATCAACATTAATCCCACCTCCAATGAACTAAAATAGCCTCACAAGCCCCTTGCTACTTTCAGGAGAATGGCTCATCACCTTGACTGGGTCTAGATGAGTAATGAATGCCAATAATACCCAAATCCAATGGATAAAATTTTCAACTTTAAAATTTTATGAACAATTCTGAAGACTGCATTGAACCAAACAACCATGATAATTTGAGAAACCAGGATTATATGTTGTGTGGAAAGGTTAAGGAATGTATGCACAATTTTTTTTTTGGAAAAGGATAAATTGGCCAGTAACTAAGTTTAATTTTAAATATTATGATTGAACTACACGATATTGGCTTGCTGTGAGGGGACTAAGACCTTGCACTGAATACTTTTTAGAATATGTAAAAATATTTTCATGGATATTTCGAAAAGGTTTAAAAACTGGACAAAGACCATTTAAAATGGTTGACACTATGTCTGTGCCTATTGAATAAAAGGAGCTATCTGACAGTATTGATGAAAATGTGAACCTTGTTATCTCTGAAGAGAAATTTACAAAGGTTTGTCCTAACAGACTATTTGTCTGTTACGACAAAGAGCCTTATAACTTTCTCTTCAATTTAACCGCCTTGTGCATCCAGATAAGGAATACATATCCTTAATCAAAGATGATATGGACAGTTGGGAGTCATGTGACATGAACCACTATCTAATGAAACCTTGCAGCATGCTTTGCTGAGCTACAAATTCATTCTGCCATTTTACCATCTAACTAGCAACATCACAGAAAAAGGGGCTCTTCCCAGACTGCATGCCCTGACCTCCATCAATACTGTACCATTGCCTACACCGCTGATTCATCTCTGCACGCTTATCTCATCGTGCAGTCCACACCACTGGAAAAGTGAATTATACAGAATGGATTTTCTGCCTGCAGACCTGCCTGAGGGAATATCTCATTTCAATTTGACTCTAGATGCTGGAACCCATGTGAAACAATATTTCTTTTTTTCTCTGTGGTCTCTGCTCTGTAAATCTTTTTTTTCTCTATCTTTGTACTATGTGTCCAAATGAGGAAGTGTTGCTATCCTTCTCTTGTGTGTGCCAATAAATCCATTGAATTTATCCTATCATGAGTTTGCTGTGGGATTATTAATAGAAACTCGACACAACGAAACTGAGGTGCTGGGAGTTATGCCATTGGTTATAAAGGGGGAAGTGAATAGAAACACTGTTCTGTTTAAGGACAGGTGGTGAGAGGAAAAGTTATTAGTACTGTTTAAATTAACGGCCCACCTGTCTGTGACACTTCAGCAATTTGAATATAATTTGCACACACGTGAATCTGGTAGTTCTCTAAAGTTAGTAGAGATTTTAAACAGACACCAGTTTTGCTGCTCTAAGGACCTTAATCTGCAGAATGGGAGCCATAAATTGGTCGGGTGGATAATGTCATGATTGCAAGTTTATTGGATTCCTCACTCTTTAAGTTTAAAGGGTAAACTTTCCTATTGTGCCTCACCTTTTTGGGCACCAACCTCCTTGCTGGGTCCCTCCCTAAGCAAAAATCCAGACTTATTGATAAGCTTGGCAAGCATTTTCTTTCTTGGGACAACAAGTAGTGGTTACCACCGGGTGCTGGTGCTGCCAAGACTACTCAGCTGCCGGCCAGTCGGATTGGTTAGTTGCTCCTGAGGTTTGGACTTCCTGTGGTTCCAGAAGTGGGAATCCCAATCTCAATTTAAGGTCAATTCCTCCAGCGTAGGTTTTTTAAAGCTGGTTCAGGGCCATTTTTACTCCCCTATTGAGGGATGGGTGAGCAAAACACCCCCATGAAAATTTATCCTATATCTATGTAAGTCTGTTTGAAACTATTGTGGTGGAGGTCTTTACTGGCAGTCATGATAAACTAGAATATTCCATTAGTGCCAGTTATAGATGTGTAAGCTTGTGACAAAGGAAGTAGTGCTGTTTGTATATTGGTTACACTGCATTCATAAAATTGTTTAATCTTTTGAATATGAGGATTCACAGACAAATAATGAGGTGTTTCACAAATTAGCTGCAGAATGTTTTACACTATATTATCGAATTGCAGGAGGAGGCCATTTGGCCCATCGAGTCTGCACTAACGACAAACTCACCCAAGCCCTATTCCCGTAACTCATTCATTTATCCTAGCTAGTTGCTCTGACACTAAGGGACAATTTAGCATGGTTAATGCACCTAACCTGCACAACTTTGGAATGATATGCTGAAGGAAAAACATAGAATAATGGAAATAGTCAGCAGGATTGATGCCATCTGTGGAGATGAAACAAAATTAATAACTAGAATTCCATGGAGGTGGCATAAGCCTTTCCCTGACTGCTGTAGCTGAAAGCATTGGGTGTTGGGACCCAAGATCACAATGGTGAAATTTGAAGGTGGCCAATTGTGTCTTACACTAAGACAATTCAAAACTCACAAGGCAAACATATCTGTGCAAAGATGTAACAAATTTATTTAACAAATAAAACATAGAACAAATGAATGCACAGCTGACCGGAGACTCCCAAAGAGTTAAGTAGCTCTGGGAATAGAGTGACAGAACCTCTCCAAGATCTGAAATACACAGCCAAATACGGATCAATTATAGTTCTTTCTAATCAATAATTCCGCCTTTCATTATCTTAAAATCAATTGCACTGAACCTGCACATCTTTGGAATAATATGATGAAGGAAAAACGTAAAACGCTGGAAATAGTCAGCTGGGTGCCCTGCTAACTATTTCCAGCATTCTGTGTTTCTCCTTCACCATATTATTCCAAAGGTGTGCAGGTTAGGTGCAATCATACATAGATACAAATCTGTCAAGTATCTCAGCCAAACCATATGATACTCAATAACATGGTGATATCTTATTCATCCAACAAGTCCAGACATTGCCTCCCTTGGCTCTAATTATTTTCCTCAAACCTGGCAGTGGCAGATGCTACCATAAGATTAAATTGGGCTTTCCCACTGGTTCATTACCAGGTTGAATAGACGTGTGTTCCTGTGTCTTGGGGACATATCAATCCTTGTGTCTGGGCAGTAAATGCATCTATTCAGAAATGTTTCAAAATATGTTCCCTCATAGGAATCCTCCCAATATGACTGCTGCTTGACTAACATGTTCCCAGACCCTTGAATTTAAAGTTTTGATGTTTACCACTGTGCCTTTTGGCAACATTGTTTGGCTAAGATGAACAATACATTTTAAAGTATCAGAGAATATCAGCATATATGTTCTAAAATCATAACCACTGTGGGCCTTGAGGATAATGAGATCCTGGAAGGAACATTGGCAGAAAAGGAGCTGGATGTAGTGGGAGATGGCACCGAGCAGAAATGTGCCCCTGCTACATAACAAGGTGGCCTCTTTCCCTTGGACTCCTCCTCTTCCAATCTTGCTCCTCTTGAATTCTTTATATTGGCATCATTTTCTGCTGAGTCATTTTGGGTCAATGATACACATTCTCCTGATGACATGCATCTCAGATAGGAGCCCTTTGTGGTGATTCAGTGAGCCTTAATTAAAATCAAATGTATTATCTTGTGAAAAGGGACTTGCCAATTGGAATAACATCTTGTATCATGAATGTTGGACTGAATAATTCCTCCTGGAAGAAGACCTCTCCCCACACTAATTGCTCCTCACGTGCCAATCCTTCAGCTTGCCGTGATCCAGTAGCAGGCTGTGACAATACACATTGCTTCAGGACAGCAGCAATCTCTTTTTTGTTCTCTTGGGTGTCTGGAATCTATCTTGCTTCCATTTGCTTTAATTGGTATAGGAAGTCTTGTAGCACAGTAAGTATCTGAACAAGAAACACTAGAGTTGAATCCCGCTCCAGGACTTGATGGCCACAGAGGACTGTCTTTGTGATGATGCAAAGCAAGTTGACTGTCAATCTAGTGTCCCTGCAGTAAAGAAGAAGCGATCTGGCCAATCGAGTCTGCACCAACCACAATCCCACCCAGGCGCTATTCTAATAACAATCTCATGTTTATTCTACCAATCCCTGGACACTAGGGTTAATTTATCTTGACCAATCGACCTAACCTGCACACCTTGTAATGTGGGAGGAAACCAGACCACCTGGAGGAAACCCATGTGACATGGGGAGAACATGTAAACTCTATACAGACAGTGACCCGAGGCTGGAATTGAACCCAGGTCCCTGGCACTGAGGCAACAGTGCTAACCACTATGCCACCGCATCACCCATACATCTGTAGAATGTGTAGATCTCTCTGCTGCCTACGGTAGGCAGTAAGAGTGGGAGAGTTTGCTGGTAGCTGCAGTGTTAAAGCTTCCTGACGGTAAAAGACTCCATGCCTATGTTGTTGTCATGGGATCTGTGGCAAGTGTTTTACTTGCTTTGAGATATTTCTGGAAAGCAACAGAAAATCTGCCTTCATATCAATTAAGGCTCTCTCCAAGAAAATATGATACAGAAAATAGATGGGAGAGCAAGTAGTGAGGATGATGCACAGAATCGACAGAGGGATATAGACATATTAAGTGAGTGGGCAAAAATTTGGCAGATGGGACATGTAGGAAATGTGAAGTTATGCACTTCAGGAGGAAGAATAAAGGAGTTGAATATTATTTGAATGGAGAAAGCTGCAGCTCATGGGGATTTGAGGATCCTCGTGTATAAATCATAAAAAGCTTGCATGCAAGTTTTGCAGGCATTAAAATAAGCAAATTGAATTTTGGCCTTTATTTCAAAGGGAAAAGAATATTAAAAAAAAAGGAAGTCTTGCTAAAACTGCGAAAGGCACTTGTTAGACCACGCTTGAAATAATACAATTTTAGTTCCCTTATCTAAGGAAAGATATACTGGCATCCGAGGCAATCCAGTGAAGGTTCATTCGGTCGATCTGAAGTGTGGAGAGATTCTCTTGAGATGTTGAGGAAGTGGGAATCTTGAGGAGCTTTTTCCCTTTGTAGGAGGCCCAGGATCAGACGACATAATCAGTAAGGGGTCACTGATTCAAAACAGATGAGGAGGAGGAATTTCTTCTGAGGATAGTGAATCTGCAGAGAGCTGGAAAGGTTGAGTCATTAAGTATGTTTAAGGCTGAGAGATACAGATTTTTAAACGGTGAGGGAATTGAGGGTTATGGGGATAAGATGAGAAAACAAAGTTGTATATCATATCAGATCGGCCATGATTTCATTGACTTGATGGGCCAAATGGCCACTTCAGTTCCTATGTCTTATAGTTTTAAGTCAGTTTCTCACCAGAGATGGACTTTTGACACAAAATGACCTGACTCCTGGGTTTCCCACATCTGAGGAGAAATCCAACCTCAAGTATCCACCTGGAATCTGTGAATGTGTTGGTGAATCTCCAATCAAGCCAAACTATGTCATTTTCAAAAAAGTATAATGAAAAAATCTTTGGGGTTTCTAATATTACACAAAGCAATGGCACAGATTCAAACAATGGAAGATCCAAATGGAGGAATGTAGATGGACAAGGAAATATTTCAATTCAGCAGTATAACAATCAAAATATCAATATATCTCATACAGCCTCTTTGTGATTCACTTACGGGTATTGACATTTAGAATGTCTCCATTGAGAGTATAATTACAGAAGTATGAAATGTGGGCAATATCAAGATCAGTAATTTTAAGCAATCCCTTGTGGATATTGTTTTAGTTCCTGGATTACTCAGTAGTAAGTGAATCAGTTAGTTTCTAATGCAAACCCTGTATAAAATGACTACAACATCAAACAGAATGCGTACTTTGCTCAACACTGAAACAGAATATGCAGAAATATCTACAAATTTGACTGAAATTGTCTGGGATTGCAACAAAAAATTAGGAAATACTTTGGTCCACCTTGTCCTGACCCCAGAATTTTCCCCTGCCTTTGATTGTCCTTTTCACAAATGCAGCAACAAAATAATAGTGAGAGTTGGAATGAGTTTCCTTCCCTCTACCCCACTTCCTGCTGTCCCATGGATAAGGTGGACTCAGTGCCTGGAAAAGTGGTAGTAAGGGAACTGGTTTTACTTCTGCAGAGGGAATTGGCCTTGAGTGGCCTCCTTGCCCTCCAGTCTTGCCTCTTTTTGATTATTTATGTTTACCACATTTTCTGCTGTGTCATTTCTCTTTTGGCCCAATATTAAACTTCCTCTTGGTAATGTGCATCCCACACGGGAACTCCATTTGATGATTTAATGAGCCTCAATTACAGCAAACGAATTGGGGCTGAAGCAGAGAGGCCACAGCTGCCTCCCACCTCTGGACTTACTAACCAGAATAACATCAGGACTGTATAATGAAATGGTGTACTGTGACTTGTTTGACTTAAGAGTGAAATGTTCATTGTACGCATCAATGCTGACAATGTTATTCAGCATCCATTTGAGTGCTGGAGCAGAATAAAACCAAGCACTCTGGTGGCTTTTAAATATGCTAAAAATACTTTCAGTTTTCAAATTGTTGTAAACTTGAGCTAAACAACCTATCGTTTTACAAATTGTCTTGTTGCGTTCACCTCCTGAAATTTAGGAATATTAACTTTGGAGAATGCCAATCGATTTTGACTCCAGTACTGAATTTTGAACACTGAGGAAGATTTTTTACTGAGAACTGGTTTTCCTGCTTTCTCCTGATACCTTTGTATCTCGGGTAAATGCGTCGAGTTTTGATTGGTGCACATTTGGACAATAGAGCAGGAAAGAGAAAGATGTTTTTATTTGACTGAGGTGGGTGAAGAAGCTCCCAAAAACACACTGACCTAGATTTTCTGGTCTCCGGATTGTTGGAAATTGGATGTATGTGTAATCCAAGGTGCACCTTGGGATTTCCATAGGATCCAGAATTTGTGTTGACTCCCCACAAATTGCCCTGCAAGTTTAAACATTCACATAATTTCCTTGCTCCTTGGGACCCTCTGGCAAAAGTTTCTGACTTAATTGGATAATCACCCAGGAAAATCCTAGCCCAACTCCTGCATAACTATACAACTGATCCCCCTATCACTCCCATTGAAATATCCTGTGATTAGCCCCTTGACCTGATGACTCCTAACTTGACACAACTACCCCTGACCCACCTGCTATGATACCACTCTATCCACCTGCCACACAACCCCATTTCCCCATTAATTTCACCCACCCTATCCATTCATTTATTCATCCACTCATTCATTCAATAACACTTATTCCAAAACCATTCACACCAGATGTTTAAGCTTACTTTATGGCATTAGTGCCTTCATTGCTGTTTCCATGAATTTCTGAACTGAGGGAGATCTTCTGATTGTTGCATCGGAAGTTTGAGCCTTTTAAAATAACCAGATAAGTGTGCACTTTTCTGTCCGATCAACATTGAGTATAATGATTCCAAAGCTGTTAGGAATATTTGGGCCATTATTCCTGACAGGGAGACCATTATAAGCCATGATTGTATTGAATACCAGAGCAGGCTCAAGGGGCTTCTCAGGTTTCTATTTCTTCTGGTCTTATTACACACTTCAATGGGCTTATCACCTTGGCTTGCAATATAGGCTTCCTCAAGCAATGAGTGCATCCACGCGTTCTGTGAGCATGCTTTGCCAAATTGGATGAGATGATCAGATGTTTTGTGAAGTGACAAATTCGGCACACGCAACACTTTTCAGTGTTTTTTGGCAATCTTCCCGTGCATGTGTGAAAACTCATTCTAGCTACCCAATTAAAGCAAGCCTGTGCAAATTGGTCCCAAACTGAAGTCAGTGATATTGCATCCTGTTCATTCTCTCTTAATATGGTGTTTAGTCTTTGAAAACAGTCCACTGGGGATTGTTTTTAAAAGCATGCTTCTCTCTTCAGTATTGGTTCTTTTAAAGTACTGTTTAGATAAATGAGTAATACTTGTTTTTGCTACCTGACTTTTTGTTGCATTATGAATACTCGTTTACCTACTTCCTTGCTCAGTAAGAGTTTTCCTGGTGATTGTTATTAAACTTTACTGAATTGGCACAACTATTTTATCTCTGGCACAGGAATAAATATTTATCTGCTTACAGTAATTCTATCATGAAGTACATTCAAATTTTAAAGGGATCAGTATGTTGTGAATTAGCTACATTCTAAAAATAATTATTTTGATTTTGCATGTGATTACTATATAGATTTGGTAGCCAAGAAGTTTACATCTTTCTGTTAATTAATCTGTAAATATAGGTAATCAGTTTATTTATAAAATTGCAGTATCAGTGTAAACTTCATAATTGGGGACAGGCAAACTATTTGATATGCAAGTTGACAGTAGATCAAAATCAACCTAACAATTTGCCGACTAGTGAAGCTGCATGTTGGGGCAATCTGTGAAACATTATTGTGAAATAATGGTGATAAAAGGAGTCACTCATGATAAGGTGCTCTTATTCATGATAAATGTAAGGATGCTGGGCTTGTTTTTGTATCATGAGACAAGGGTAGGAAATTCGAGACAGCTCTTTTTACTTAAACCCTTTTTAGCCAGCATACAGAATTTCAACTGAACTTGCCTGAAATAAATATTCCTTTCAGCCTTCTTGTTCTAAACAACTTGAAAACAGAAGTCCACTCCGGAATCTACTGTCTCCTGCAGTTAATGTTTCTGTTGACTATTTGATTTCTAATTGTTTTTCTCCCAGACAACTTTGTGATCAGTTACTTGAATCGAATTGCTTTTTTGTTTACAAGAAATCTTCTTTCAGAGTTGATTAATTCTTAAATAGGTCATCACCCAAATAGATTTTTCCCCTCAAAAGCAAATGGGCCATCATCATTTTTTTTTTAAATTTCAAAACTCCTGCAAACTAGGTCTGTGGTTATGGCATAAACTTTTTATTTATAAAGCTACATCTTCCCCATTCATGTGATAGAATCACGGTGAATAGAAAATAGAACATGAGAATATTGTGGGTGTTACAAGGATAATTTTCCTTTGAAGTTCAAACACTTTTCCCACTGGTCAGAGGATCAAAATGTTTTAACATCTTGATCAACAATGAGATACTTTACTTCCTTCCTCACCAATGTTTCAACTCCATTCCATCCACAACAGAAATGGTGGGCAGCATTTTCTGGACCCCAATGTTGGGACTAGATCAGGTTGCCAAGCACGCATTTGCTGCGAGCTAGACAGGCAGAACAAATTTCCCTGAGGTTCTATCCTTTTATAGGATGACAAATAGATCCCCACAATGTTGCCAGCTGAATCACTGCGTTGGCTCCTTAGACCCCTTGACAGCTGTAGTCCAAATGTAGGCCTGAGAATCTGAGGGAACATCAAAATGAAAATGTCCCAGAAGTGTAAAAATACTTAAATGTTGTTTATATTTGAAAGAGGGAAGGGGGCTCTTAAGAGGGAGACCCCTCCCAGTTGGATCCTTTTGGGCTTTGGAGTAAGGGGGGTCTATTCCTTCCCGCGTCTGTCTGAGGATATGGAGCCACCAGCTCTGGTGAACCCCAAGGCTGCTTCAAGGAGAATGCATCCACAATATGGGGACTGGGGGTGGGGTAGGAGGAGGGTATCTTGTGATAGCAAACTGGGGCTTCAACTTTTTAAATTTCCTGCCTTAGTGTGGCAAACAGACGGATGGCCCACTTCGTAGGCTGCCCTTAAAAAACATCTTCGGTAGCAAGAATAAGTCAGGAAGCCATCTTGATGCTCCCCCATCCCATGCAATTGGTTAGTATATTTGGCTCTTAATTGAAAAGTTGATGGTTTGAGAGTATCCAGGGATGAAGCCTCTAACCCATTTTCCAATCCCACTTATTCCATTATCATGCCAGGGAAATTTCAGCCCGACAGCTTCACTTATCAATGTGCAAATAATTAACACTTTAAATATGTTGCCTTAACCACCAGAGGAAATATTTTGTCTGCACTCTGATTCTTGCAGTGTCTTTCCTTCCTTCTTTGCAGCAAACAATGAAAGTGCAGCCTTACTTTAAAAACAAATAAAGAAATTTATATTTTAAAGTCCTTTTTATATCCTTGGAAATAACAAACTAACTTTTGGAGAGGATAGAATAAATTGTAGACAGTAACAATTGCATCATAGACAAATTAACAATAGGAGGTGAAGCAAAATTAAAACTATTAAATAACTCAATAGCTGTTGTGAATTGAACATTTATCTGTATCTTAAGCAAACTTTGCAAAGTTTCAGTAAAGATTCACACCAATTTTAGATCTTCCAACATTTGTAAGCTATGCTGTAATAATTAACATATTGTCTTCATAAATTTGCTGCAGTCCATTGCAAGCATCAAAAGCAAAATGAAGCCTTGACTATCCATAAGCAATGTGACCAAAAAACTATTTATTGAAATTAAAGGAGGTTTTAAAATTAAAGGAGAAACTTAAATTTGAAACAAAACTGTTGACTGAATAGACTATACAGTCAATGAAGGAGCACAATATAGCTGCTAAGATCAGTCCTCTTGTTGAGACACTAAAAGAAATTCTTTGAAAAATACTGAATAGCACTTGTTTGTTTCAAGAGCAAAAGCTCAGTGGTTGAGCCTTAATGCATTCAGCAGCGGAGGTTCCTAGATGCGATATAAATGATTACAAAACACTCTCATACAAATACAAAAAGTCCATTGAAAGTAGAAATGAGTGTGGGATTAGCATTTGCATGACATGCCTCTGCTAAAATAGTAAACGGAGACATTAGCATTGTTAAAATAAATGGATTAACTGTGCCATTAAAATAAATATTTGCTGGCATTGTCATCTTTTGGGTTCTCAGTCTTCCTCCTGCTACCAATGCTGTTTCTCTGCCACACATCAATGCTTCACCGACTGAGTTGTGTGGGTGTGCATGTTTTCATGTTTGTCTGGTTATACATCTTTTCATCCCTAGGTAGGCAGTGATACCTGATTATTGAACACATTCATATAGTCCCCTGTGTAAAATTCTGGTTTTTTTTAGGGTTTACTTTTAATAATTAATTTGGGAACATGTCTCCAAATTTTTTTTAATGTTGTTTCTCTGATTTAACAGTTTTTATCTGTGCCTTTTTAAAACATGAAAGATGCTTGGAAGAGTAAAGGAACACCAAATGTGATTTTGCCCCCAAACAATTAAGTTTTTCTTTTGTGGGGTGTGTTTGTTGCTAGGCTGGGCCAACGTTTATTATCAATCCCCAAATTGCCCTCAAATGGTGATGAGCCATCCTGTGTGGGGTGGCACACTGGTTAGCATTGTTGCCTTACAGCAGCAGAGATCTGGGTTCTATTCCCGCCTTGGCTCACTGTGTGGAGTCTGCACGTTTTCTTGTGTTTGCATGGGTTTCCTTCATGTGCTCCAGTTTCCTCCAATAGCCCAAAATTGGTTGGATTCTCCCAAAAAAATTTCCAAGTGTCGAATTTGTGTAAAAACTAGAATAAATGCCATTGGATTTTTGAGCGGGATTTTTAAATTGAATCTCCCCCACACTCTGCACTGCAGCATACATTCATGCAGCATGAATCTCATTAAAAAGCTGGAGAGGCTGGCAGCATAAACCGCACACATGATCTTTCAGCACTAGGATTGGCGCATGCACAGTAACCCCACATTGATGGCCTCTTGATTGCTGGCCAATTCTGTGACCCCACATTGCTAGTTGTGTGACCCTCTTTCCCCCTCCAACCCACACCCTGATCGCTGGCTTTTGTCCCTCTGTCACCGCTCAGTGCAAAGTAACAGTGGGACCCTCCCACCCCCTTGTCACTACCTGATGCCCAAGGGGCATCCCCTTACTCCCAACCTCCTGGGGGGGCCTCCATCGCACCCTATCGTTCCAGCAGGATCAGGCCACCAGCTCCCTCCCAGTGAGGAGCTGTTGTAAACCTTATTGGAGTGAAACACTCTTTGGAGGGAGAGAGAGAGGCTAGCGGATCCGCTGATGCTATGTTAATACCCATTAGCATAATTTTATGTAGCTCCAAGCCAATTTGTGGTGCAGAACTGTCAGTGCCGGAAATCTAGTGTCCAGAGATGTTGGAAGCATTGGTGCCAGCCGGTAGCTCATCACACAGCCTCTGCTTGAGTTTCCCAGCCCTGTGTGCTGCTAGAGCAGTATAGTGGGCTGGGAAAATCGGCCGTGCTGGTTAGATGCATTGGCCTAAATTCTCCCTTTCTATACCCGAACAGGCGTCAATGTGTGATGATTAGCGGATTTTCACTGTAATTCATTGCAGTGTTAATGTAAACCTACTTCTGACATTAATAAATAAACTTTAATTTGCTTGAATGGCTACAGTTCACGTGGAAATTGATTCTATTATCAATATACTTGTGTTAATCACAATTTTAAAAAACACATTTATGGTGTAAAATGGTGATATTTCAAAGTGTGCGAAGTTTTATTCATTTAACAGCCACACTTCTTCAAAAAAAGTCTTTGAAAAAGAATACATTCATTTGTTAAATGTTTCTTCTAAGGTTTTGAGGTAAACAGCAGAAAGTATTTTTCAAAATTGATCCAGTACTGTTCCCTCGATCAATATGCTCCTAACTCAACAACAAAGTCATTCTTTTATTTAGTTCTGGAAGATTAATAGAGTCAATAACTGATGTGAGATTAAGAGAATAACTGGGAAATACTGATCACAACATTTGCTGAACTCAGTGTTAGTGTCATGGGATTGAAGAGTAACAAATATATACATTTGTTCAAGAAAAGTGAAAACAATGCAACACTAACTATTAGTTTACTTATCTTTTGTGGGCAAACTTCTAGTATACGTAATTTGAAGTAACTTAGGAGTATTGATTGCTGGGCAACAGTTGGCAAAGACCTGTTAAAAGCAATTGTGTTTGGCACATTTCAGAATTTGTTTTGAAGAAAATAAATGCTGGATAGGGTTTTTTAAAATTGCAGTAAATTTAAAGGACATAGATTTTCAGCAGACAATGAAGTATCACAAAATAGACTTGTTAGAAAAGTGTAGGATCTGTTATAAAAATGTAATAATTCCTGTTCACTAGTTAAGGGAAAAACAAGAACAAATTTATTTAGAGGTAGCACCTACACAGAAAGCTTTGGCCTCAGGCAGCTCCCAAAAATGTTCTGGAACAGCACTCTTGTTTGTCAGGGTGATTCCTAACCTGTTCCCCAATTGGTTCCCTGCATCATGTGATTTGATCTGCAGATTGAGCCTTAAAGGGACAATCACAAGAAGGTTGGTGCATAGAAAGTACGGGCCAGATTCTGCCTAAAACATAATAGCAACTGAATGGTGCTGGCATCAATTGTTAGCACCTTATCTCAGCATTATACCATGAATTATGAAGCATCACAACTTTGCAGCCTATCTGTGCTCTGTTATTTGCATTATATAAATAGCATCTAATTTTTAATAATTGTTCAGTAATTTGACTGCAGAAAGTTAGCAATTGTGTAAGAACCCTTTAACGATGACAATTATTAAGGACTGTAATGCATAGAACAGAGACTTTGGATTGTTCACGATTCCTTTACTCGTGTGTAGAGGGAGAGCTCCTACAGTCAGTAACAGAACAAACTCTAGCAGTTGTATTCCATGATACAATATGTACATGGGCGCACAGGAGGACATGCTGCAGCTCATGGTCTTAGTAACTGCATTCACAGGCTTCCTCTAAAATTCTGTACTTCATCTTGGTATTTTAGCCCTTAGAACATCCTGTGCAACTCTACATGTTTCCCACATTCTACTCATGCTTATTCAAGGAACATTTTTTTCTGATTCCGCTTTATTTAATTCTATTATTGCTATCTATTGTCAATGCTAGAACTGCACACTAAACTACTGCTACTGCAAACTATCCTTTACTAACTTGAATTTCGTTCAAGTGTAACAATGACTGCCTATCGTAACCAGAAAGTGAACAGCAGCAAGTGTGCCGTCTTGGTCCTTCACGTTATGATTTTTATTTTCCAAAATTTTTTAATGAATTTTATTTTTTGTTCCTCACTGGCTTGTGTATCTTTGTTACATTATAGCAAATTGAAAATATATACCGTAAGAACCATTGTTTCAAGTTATCTTCTGGACTTTGGGACCCCTCGCATTTAATATAAGCAGAATTGATAACAAAACTGGGGGCATATTTGGGTCTTTTGAAGGTATAATTTCCTTGCTGTAGGGCATTTTGTGACTCTTAAATGTAATGAGTGAGGAAAGCATTGCACCAAGTGACAAGATTTATGATTTAAAACAAGGTGGCTATAACATAGCTCTTGCAAAGGCTAAGATTTGTGTGGGAGTAAACAATATAACCTTGGCAGATTTGAAAAGTTACCTTAATCAATGGGTTTGGTAGTATTATATGTTACAATTGGGGCTACCAACAGGGACTAAGAAAGATGAGGTAATTGAAAGTATAGGAACATTTAAAATAACAACTTGCTGAAAAGTGAGCAAATTAAATTGGCTAAATTAAACATTTAGAAATGCAGGAAAAAAACCCAAAAAGAAATAGAATTGAGGAAGCTTGAAATGCAGGAACAGGAAAAGGGAGCTTTTCAAAAGGAGATTTCACCTTGAGAATGGAGGTGACGTTTTGGAGACCTAAGCATTTCCATTATAGCAAAGTGGGACATATCTGGGCAGATTGTCAGAAACTAAATGGGAGATCATTTGCAGGAGTGGGAAAGTAGCAGAAGAAAAAAAATGATTGAAAATATTTTTTTGGTTTAGTTAGAGTATCGTGATCGGCACTGGCTTGAAAGACCTGTCCTGTGCTGTACTTTTCTTTGTTCTGTGTTAATACTGTGGTAGTGGCACAAGTGAAATGTGCATTTCCAGAATCAACATGAAAGGGAGAATAAGAATCAAGATATTCAGAATTATTGGGATCCAGGTGAAAGGAATCAGGCTATTGGAGGTTCTGGATATTTTGTTTCAAAGGGAGGAGTATTCCTTTGTTTAACAAAATAAGTAAACAGATTAAAAGTTTGAGAGATATAGGAGCAGATGAATCATTGACTCCAGGAAGTTTTATAAGGGATATTAATGGAAGGGGTGAACTTGTTCTATGTGTGAAGTTAATTTAAGAAATAATTGTGTAACCAGAATTGTTAGATTGGGAAATATTCCTAAATTACTTTTTGGAGGGATAGATGCTATCCTAGGTAACGATTTAGTGTGTGGAGGCAGTAATGTGATGACAACTGTATTACAGCACAATCTGGTGATTTTAAACTTTTGAAAACTGTGTGGACAAAGATGAGACAGTTACTGCAGACAACATACAGTTTAAAGAAAACCAGAGTAATGTGGAAAATCAACTTTAAGTATGAAAAAGCAGCGTACAAATGAAATGAGAACTGATGAGAACTGTTGAGAATCCATTAGGAATTGACTGAGGCCTTCAACTCTCTAAAAGATAAACTTGAAAAAGCAAACTTGGCAAAGGTTGCTGTTCAGTTAAAACTTGGTGAACTTCAAGCATTAGAAGTATTTAGGAAGTATTGTGGAAAATGCATTGACCAGGAAAAGAAGGTTCCGGTATTTCAACGTAATTGGTTGAGTGCAGGATTAATAAGCAATGCTCACAAACTTAGAATTTCATTCTGAGATTTTTGAACTTGAAATTGAAAAGGAATATGGAGTGTTGCAATTTGAAATGTGTTAATAAATAGGTTTACCCTTTCTTATACAGAATATTGTGAATAAAACATTATTGTTGAACAGTGTTACAGTTGAGCAAAGAACTGATTCAAGTAATATCATTGATGGACTAAAATCAGTAATGGACAATAAAGAAACAATCAAAGCAACTGGAAATTGCAAACTGTCAACAAGAAGTATTGTAAAGTGATCTTTGAGTTAATGTCCAGTGACAAAGATTTAAAAATGCTTGTCAGTTTAACTACACAAAGTGTAACAATTGAAATAAAAGCAAGTGAGCAATTTGCCAAAGCCTATTCAAAATTTAGGGAGAACTGAATTGAGAGAGTTCAGTATTCCAATAATTTTGAAATTGTGCAAAAAAAGTTGAATGATTAGAATGAACTATGAAACTTTACTGAGAGGAAGTGATTTGACATGGCTCAAAACAGAATTGAACTGAACTCCTTTTGAAATGGGACTGCGAGAAATAATATTCTTGAAAGAGAGAAGAGATTTTGAAAAGGGAAGAATTGAAAGGAGACAGTGATGCCCAAAAAGACATTTTGACTGTGTTAAATTGAAATGTGAAAATTTAGAAAGTGGGCTTGAGAATAGAACTATATCTACAAGTGACGAAAAAGACAATGCATTGTAGACTTAATTGAAATATTCTTTTGAGTTGAAAACTAGAAACCAGAAGGAAAAGAAGTACAAAACTTGAGTTACAATGTTACCACTTAGAGATTCTGATGATGCTATTAAGTTATTTGTTTTGGATAGTAATTGTAATTATAAAATAGGTGTAATTGTGAACTAAGAAAAGTTTTCTTGTGTGACAGAATATGTTATGTGGTTAGATATTTGTGATAAGTTTGTGTAAAGTGGGTGAAGATCCCTTTCAAAGGGGAACTGTTAGGAAAACAGTTTTGAGGAATCTATATTTTGCATTGTTAAATATTAAAAATAAGGTGTAGTTTTAAGTGAATTTAATTGGTGCTTCTGTAAAAGTAAGGGTAAACCTATAATTACAAAACAACTTTGGCATGAATATGTGTGGGGGCTTGTTCAGCTCACACTGCTTAGAGAGGAATATGGCATGAAAAGTAAGCAAAGTGGCAGAAGCATAAAGTTGTTGCTTGGCAACTTGGGGCACCTTTAGGGTAGAAAGACTTTGAGTTTAGTTTTAACTGGATATATAACAGTTGGAGATGGATGGTGTGAGAGAAAGTAGCTCGCAAACATTTTACTGGAAGCAGTTGGTCATAGAAGGTTAGAGATGGAGTATCTCTATCAATTTTGCTAAGAGAAAAGCCATACGGTGTAGTAATGGATAAGAAAGTAGATGGTGGAAAGTTCAAGAACACCCAGTTAAGGAAACAAGAGAAGTTTACCAACAAGTCTGAAGTGAGAGGAACAAAAAGGAACTGCCTTTAGGAACAAGTTATTGTTTATGAAAGTTATAGTCAGAAATGGGAAGAGCTGATAAGGTTTACTACAAACAAACGATGGGCAGAGTTCTCCCCAAAAAATTCTAAGTGTTGAATTTACGTGAAAACTGGAGTAATTCATGGTGGTTTATTTTCAGTGACAGCTCAGAGAAGAATCTCCCACACTCTGTGCATTACAGAGGCCACCAGCCATTTCAGGGAGTGGGGTCTACCCCCACCAGAAAAGCTGAAGTCAGCATGCTGAATGGGCCACTGTGCATGTGTCGATCTATCAGTGCTGAGAACAGCCCATGTATAGTGGTCCTGGACTGATGGCCTCCTAATTGCTGTCTAACTCAATCGCTGGGCCCGTGATCTCTACCCACCCCAATCTCTGTTTTCCCCCACTGATCCTTACGCATAGTGGCAGTGGGACCCCCACTCCCTTGGCATGGCCCTATGCCTTATGGGCAGTATCAAGGTGTCCCTGGGGTATTGGCATCTTGCCCTTGGGTAATGCTTACGATTACTCCTTTTCACTCCAGTGGGGTGGGGTCAGGCCACTGGCTCCCCAAAAGTGGAGAGCGACTATCATCCTTGCTGGAGTGAAACACTCTGGCAAGGTGAGAGATGCTCGTGGGCCTGGAGACTTCAGTCTCAGTTGGACCCACTAATTGGATTGAAATGGCCTTCACGTCTCCCCGTCAATTTCCAGTGCAGATCAGACTCCGCCAGGAATCTGACACTGGCAGATGTAAATGCGGTGTGAACGCTTATGCAAATCCTCTGAATTGCAGATGTGAGAATGTCCTGGCCCGCTGCACTTAAAAAAAACATTAACACAGTGGGATGACAGAATCATGTCTATCTGAAGCAATTGTAGTGTTGGGTATTCTTATTTCCTCCATTTGAAGCAGTAATGTTCTATTGGAGACTGAGTACCTGAATTCTGGTAAAAGCATTTACGATAGGAAACCTGAAAGGCTAGATAGAAAACCTGGTGTAGATTCTTCTTAAAGTGGAACAGAAGCTCTGTTTTGAAAGGATATTTTGGGAAACCTGGCATGGCTTCTGAATGAAAGCAATTAATGGAAAGCGTTGTTTGGAAGAAGATGTTAATACTTTTTTTTTGGGAGTGGTGTTTGGAAAAGATTTCCAGTCATCCGGGAGATTGAAAGAAATCTATGTAGGATTGTTTGAGTAACATCAGCCATTTGCTTTTCAGAATGAGGTATTATCTTTGAAAACTGCACACATTTGTGAAGCATGGGAGATTAAAGGAGCATTGTATCCTAATTAAACTCTATGTTTAATAAATATTTTGATCTTGTTGTTAGAACTAATTAGCAGTTCTGTGGCGTTTTGTTCCTCCACTTTTTCTTAAAGAAGAAGTTATGATCTTTTGAGCCGGGTTTCATTCTGGGATCTTACTATACAGTTATAACATCTATGATGCTACTTCCTTTAAATGCACTTATGGTTGGACAATAAGTGGCCACAACATCTGCAGTGACACCTAGAAGAATCCCTACAGTGCGGAAGGAGGCCTCTGAGAGTACCTTACCCAGACCCTCTCCCCTATTCTATCCCTGTGACTCCACACATTTACCATCCTACTCCCCTTAACCTAGACATCTTTGGGCACTTTCTCCCTTGACCCATTCTTCATTGCTGAGCATGCGTAACCACACTTTTCACTCTCTATCATTTCAAAATGATGGGGTGTTGGTTGCAGTCTACATTGCCCCCCGCAGTGAGAACCATGTTCTGGACAGAGCAGTGGATAATTGCTGGAATCCTTGTTCCTTCCTCAGCTGTCATTCAGTAAGCTTTTGAGAGGAAGGTTTGTGTATTAACCTGACTTTGTGGACAGTTTGAAAAACCAGCAGCAAGCTCGCAGTGGGTTTAAAGGAAGAAAGAGGCTTGTTTCTTTAAGCACTCACCTTTAAAGCATTCACTCAGTCACATATACACACGTGAGGGAAATACAATTGTGGAGAATAGTTCAGTTTTACTGGTTATAAGCAAAAGAATAGTTACTGATTCACACAATCGTCTTTCTCTGGAGAACACAGCATAGGCTTAGAGAAGCAGATTGCTTCACTCCTGAAGGGTAAGGATAGCAGCAACCCAAAATTCTCTTTTAAGGAACTGATTTTCTGCAGGTCACCAGTGTTAGTTGCTTGTACTCTTGTTACCAGAAGTTCTGGTTGCTGTTTGTAGGCCTGAAAAGGAACAGGTTTGGAGAACTCCATGTTGCAGCCTCCTGTTCTTGTAAGGCACAGATGTTACTGCCCCCTTTTACCATTGCCCCTGGACAGAAAGGACTTCAAGTATTGCTGTGTCTGATGCCAATGCAATCTATCATAGAATCTCCAAAGTGCTGAAGGAAGCCATTTGGCCCATTAAGCCTGCACCAACCACAATCCCACCCAGGCCCTATTCCCATAACCCTATTTATTTGCCTTGCTAACCCCTAGATCAATTTATATGCCAATCTATATCTTTGGACTGTGGGAGGAAATCAGAGCACCTGGAAGAAACCCATGCAAAAATGGGGAGAACGTGCAAACTCCAGAGTTACCCAAGGCTGGAATTGAACCTGGATCCCTGGAGCTGTAAGGCAGCAGTGCTAATCACTGTCCCTTCGTGCCACCCTAATCACTAGGTGGCAGATATATGTGAAATGTGACTGGTGGTGCAGTTTAGGCAGCTGCCAATAAGAAAGATTGCATTGCTCAATTGTTCAGTCAAAGAAAAGTAAATGGAGTTAGCTGATTACCTTGTGACTAAGGCATGTTACTCTCTCAGTATAATGCTGCATTGCGTGTGGTTGGGGATGAGTGGGCGGGTATGAGGGGTTTGATGCTGATTAAGATCTGTATGATACCCAAGGAAGACAACTTGGAGTGAAGCCTGAACAGTTTGAGAATGTGTACAGATACAAGCCATTGCCTTTAACTACCTTTAGCAATACACTCACCATGGAAACGCATCCTTCACACTCTCCCTCAAACCAATTTCCCAATCTCTCCAATGCACTAACACCATCTCCATCATTGACACCATGATCTAAAAGGCCTCTAAAAGCTTTTGGCATCTGTTTCACCACTTCTAAAAATTAACTTTCAGATCATCCTCGGTCTCCATTGCCATCTCCAAAAATGAATCTCCCTGGCCACTCTGACCTCCACCATTCAAGCCCATCTCTCTGGTGTTGTGAGCCCTCTTCTCCTGCAGTACAGAGTGATGCAAGTCTATTTATGGCTATGGATCATGGCCATTTGCATGTCACCCTCAAGTGCTTGGACCTACATGAGTTTCTTGGCTTTACACCCGTTCCAGTTACAGGACTGGTATGGACAAAGGTGTCCAATAGGTGTGCCATTCAACTCTCATCCATCACTGAGATTTCTGACAAAACACTCTCATTTCCAGAACACAGCAGCTTTGGGGCCTGCTTGCGTCAATAGATCAGTGAATAATGTTATTTTGCCACACTCACAATGGATGCAATCTCCTGCTAGGCTCGCTCCATTACACTGAAAGTATTCACCTTTTCACCGGGGTAGAAAGTGCCTCATGAAAGGGGGAGCAGTGCTGGTGAATGGGGGCTGTTGGGGGAGGGGATCAATATGGGGTAGGAGTGGCATGTCAGGAGTACGTTGATTCCTCGATGCCAGTGACCTGTGCTGGAGAGTTAGGGGAAATGCCACTAATGAGAGGGGGTAGGTTCTGATGTCTGTGGGGCAAGGAAATGATTTTCCAGTTGTTGTGAAGCTAGTGTTTGTAAAATTATGACAAACTGTAAAATGGTTCTTTCTCTAAAAAAAAGATAGTGTTGTTTTTCTGCACTGAAGAGATGCAGGTTCATGCAGCTCACAGACTGGAATACTGTATCGTGCGGCTGAGCAATAGTGCTGCCAAGATAACAGGGTTTGAAGCTTACCAGTCAGTTTAAACTAGGCATTTGAAATAACAACAGCCTACCAGATTTGAATGTGATGTTTTGGTAACTTGTAAACCAATCCTATTGTGGGGATTTTGATATGTCATGATGGGTATAAGAATCACAGCTTCAAGCTCCAGACAGCAAGTGCCACAGCTCATAACCCAAGAGCAACATAGCCAGCAACTATCTCTGCCGGTGTAACAGCCACATTTATGTCTCAAAAGAAAGCATCATCTCGATAGTGAAGAGAGAAGAAATTAGCAAGGAATACAGAAGATTCCAGAAGATAAAACCTGATTATATTTTGAATGACTAGAAATTCTATTTTTTTTGTTAATAAGTGGGAATTGTAATTATTTAAACAGTATTCCATTAGAATAGTGTTTTATTCAGTCTGTTAATAGTTTAGTTAATCTGTTCACTGTTAGTTAGATAAAAAGTTATTTGTTGCTTTCACAGAGAGTCTTAGGTAGTTAGTTTGATTTAATCACTAAACTGAAGCGCAGATATTACGCCTTCTCAGACCCTCTTCAACAGATAATGAAGCAAGGTACTTCTCTTTGAGTAGTTTAGCGTTAGTTTTCAGGAGCTCAATCTCCCCCTTCATGACACGGCACACTGAAATAAGGGCGCTTTTGAAATAGTGCCCGCGTGCACCAAAGACAGGCTTACCGGTGTGTTAAGGCCCAGCCTTCTCCAGTATCAGCGCAAAACGCCCAACTCACCAAAGTGGGAAGATTGTGGGGCAGAGCATGTCTGAGAGACTGGTGCAGATCATTCTGGTATTCTCACTGTTACATCCACCCATTGTATTATTTAATGAAGGGTCCTGTGTTCTTCACTATTAGATCTATCAGATTGTGAAGTAAAATCCCATGGCGTCGTCTTGGGATGTTGTGTATTGTACATTAATCCTTGGTTGCTTTGCTATGACAAACACATTCAAGAGGCCTATAATTATCATATTGTGATATAGCAACAGTAACAAAGATATGCCAAATGATGCAAAATTGTTATTCGGCTTGAGTTGAGAATTAAAAGCTGAGTGAGGTTGGATAGTTTAATTGCTCTAGGCAAAATAGGACTTCCCATTGTGCATGTCTTGTTGAGAAGGTAGCTGAATCACTGGAACAAGCCTTCATTCAGCAGATGATTTTGCTACAAGTAGCTTTCGGCAAGCAGTCTTGTTTAGGGTTTTATTGATTGAGATCACATTCTCCATTAGAGTGCAAAGCTGCCACTCTCACAGGATGACAAGTCATCAAACTGAAATTTTAACACTCCACAGATGCTACCTGGTGCTTCCAACACTTCTTTTTAAAATTTCCCCTGATTAGTGGTGTGTTCTGAGAATGTTCTGTGTACATTACTCACTATTTGTTTTTAAAAGTTTATTTCCTGTGGTTCTTCCCAAGTCCAGATCATACCTGCGTTGTTGTTGTTCCAGCATCAGCTTCCTTTTCCTCCTTCACAGGGATCACTGCCTTCGTGTGAATGAAACAAGCATCAGGAAGGCTATTGAATATTGATGGCATCGAAACTGAGGTCAAAGTTATCAAATCCTACATAAGCTCACCATAGAAATCCTGGTGAATGTTTTTCCTTTTCCTAACCCAGCCTTGAGATTTTCGTGTTTTTTTTTTGGGTTGAAAGTTACAAACTGAGTTGGGGTAAAATTGAATCTCCCAGACCACATGTGCCAGCAGTGGAACCCATTCAGCAACTTCATCCGTTGATGCTGGTCTGATCAGGGAAGTTTCAACAGTATCATACAGGGGTGGGCAGTACAGGAGATTTGAATACAGGAGTTAGGATATTTTGTTGAAGTTGTACAAGATTTTGATAAGGCCACACTTGGAATACGGTTTACAGTTCTGGTCACTCTATTACAGAAAGGATATTATTAAACTAGAAAGAGTGCTGAAAAGATTTACTAGGATGCTACCAGGACTTGATGAGTTGTAAGGAGAGGCTGGGTAGACTGGGGCTTTTTTCTCTGGAGCGTAGGAGGCTGAAGGGTGACTTTTTAGAGATCTATAAAATAATGAGGGGCATAGATCAGCTAGAAAGTCAATATCATCTCCCAAAGGTAGAGGAATCTAAGACTAGAAGTTGTAGGTTTAAGGTGAAAGGGGAGAGATGCAAAAGTGTCCAGAGGAGCAATTGTTTCACACAGAGGATGGTGAGTGTCTGGAACAAGCTACCAGAGGTGGTAGTAGAGGCAGATACAATTTTAAATGCTTTTTTAAAAAACATTTAGATAGTTACACGAGTACGATGGGTATAGAGGCATAGCTTATGGTTCTTCAAAAAAAAGCCCATGGACAGGTTGGGCCGAAGGGCCTGTTTCTATCCTGTAAATCTCTATGACTCTACCTGAGGAATGCTGTTGACCTGGGGACCCACAACAAGCAAGTAAATTTTAAAACTCTCAGGACTGAATGTTGGGAGGGGAAATCCAGTTCTCAAGAGACTGGATGTCGGGGGCATTCTTGTGTTATATCTTGTCTTGTGTTATATCTTCACCATCTCCATTATAGGTGTGCCAGGTACTGCTCTTGGCATGCTCTCCTGTGCACCAAAATGTTTGGTAATGGTAGTGTGAGGAATATTGCCAGGCCATGAGCAAGTTACACATTGTGGGTGATAATAATTCTGTTGCTGTTCACCTCCTGGATGCACAGTTTTGGACTGCTAGACCTGACTCTATCATATTTAATACCGTGGTGATGCTACACAACATGATAAGGTGTCCTCAGTGTAAAGGTGAGACTTGGTCTCCATAGGGTTGTGCAGGTGTCACTCCACCAAACTCCTGATTCTGTAACCTCACTATTTCTGTCACTGAAACATTTCGTTTTTCTAATTAGTGGGAGCCTCTGGGCTATTGATTGTGAGGAATGTAATGGTATGAATGCCATTGAATGTAGGAGTGATGGTTAGATTCTTTCTTGTTGTAGTTGATCATTGCCTGGCATATGTGTGGTGTGAGTGTTACTTGACATTTATCAACTCAAACATGAATGTGTCCAGGTCTTGCTGCATGCAGACAGAAAGTGCTTCAGTCTGAGGAGTTACAAATGATACTGTACATTGTACAAACATGCCAAGTTCTAATTTTATGATGGAGGAGAGGTCACTGATGAGTAGTTGGAGATGGTTTGGCCAATATGCTGACCTGAGTACTTGCTGCAGTTATGTCCTGGAGCTGAGATGCCTGGCTTCTGACAACCACAACCATCTTCCTTTGTCCCAGTGTGATTCCAGCCAGTGGAGAATTTTTACCCAGCTTTCTGCACAATTAAATTACCAAGATTCCTTGATATCGCACTTGGTTAAATGCAGCCTTGATGTCAATGGCAGTCACTCACCTCACGTCTGGTATTCTTTTAGCCTATGTTTGGACCAAGACTATAGTAGATCTAGAGCAGAATTGTTCTTGGCAATTCTGAACAATTCTGTGAACTGAACATTGGTGCATCGACTAACACTGAGCAAATGCCACCTGATTACACTGCTAATGATTCTTGCTATTACTTTGCTGAGGGAGCAATTGGCTGAATAGGATTTGTCATGATTTTTATGGGACGTACCTGGGTGATACCAATGTTGTAGCTGCATTGGAACAGCTGGCCTACATCCACAACTAGTTCTGTAGTGCAAGTCTTCAGCACTGGTGTTAGGGCCCATAGCCTTTGCTCTCTCCAACGTGCTTATCCATTTCTTAATGTCACGTGATGCATTGAATAGCCTGAAGGATGCCTTGTGTGCTAGTGGAGATCACATGAAGAGACATAGATGGATTACCTACCTCAATAATGGGAGAGCCCAGACATTTATGGAGACACATCCCCTCGAGTTAATTTTTTTAATTTTCTGCCATTATTCAAGACTGGGGATGGGGCAGGACAGAGGAGTTTTAATTTGATCGTGTGTGTGTGTGTGTGTGTGTGTGTGTGTGTTGGGGTGTGTGTTGTGTGTGTGAACAGTGTTGTTCTCCTGGCTTTATGGTACTAGCAGAGTGAGAGATATGCCAGGCTGTAAGTTTACAAATTATAGTTAAATACAATTCTGCTGCTGGTGATGGTCCACAACAATTCCATGGATTTTGAGCTGCTAAATCCATTCTGAATCTATCACATTTAGTACCTTTGTCTTGTGCAAATCTGATGCTGGATCGTTTGTCCTGTTTTGTTATTTGTCACAGTGGTTTGCTACTGTCCGGCTTACTAAGCAGTTAAGAGTCAAGCACATTGCTATAGGTTGGAGTCACATAAGTCACTCAAATCCCACTATTGCATTGTCACTATTATGTACGATTTTTTTATTCTCACTTTATTTAATTAACTGAGTCTAATTTCACCAGATACTATGTAGGTTTGAACTGGTGTCCCCAATCATTATCGCAGATCTTTTGGCCCAGTAAAAGTTTGTAGTGGTTCCATCACCTGTGAGTTTGTCATAAGGAATCCTTTAAGTTTTATGTGATATGGAGTGGGGAGGTGGGTGAGGGGAGAAACTAGCAGTCAGATGCCAGGCAGGGTAGAAGTTAAATAAAAGCAAACTACTGTAGATGCTGGAATCTGATACCAAAAGAGATAATGCTGAAAATCTCAGCAGGTCTGGCAGCATCTTTAAGAAGAGAAAAGAGCTGATGTTTCGAGTGCGGGTGATCCTTTGTAAAAGCTAAAAAGGGACCAGAAAGAAGCTTTCTATGCGTCAGCTCTTTTCTCTCCTTTACAGATGCTGCCAGGCCTGCTGAGATTTTCCAGCATTTTCTCTTTTGGTTTCAGGCAGGACAGGATGTCTGAGGGACTGTCTGGGCTCGCAAGCTCCCACAACCCAGCATCAACCACAGGGAAAAGTTGAAGATCTCACTTTGGCAGACATTGTTGTCTGAGGTTACTTTTCCAAATGATGTCACTGCTGGTTAACATCTCTGAGGCAACACATTGAGAATGGCTTCAAGCTGGATGACTCGCGCTGAGATCAGAAATTCTGACTGAGTGAGATGGGAATGTCTGATTTGACCATTATACAGGATATCATTGTAATCAATCACACCGGGTCATTTTTACATGGAGTTGCTTGAAATAAATTTTTATTTATTCCAGGGTGAACAGCTCCCAGTGTTTCTCCTTTGACCATGGTTTTCAACCATAGATTTTATTATCATCAGATATATTGGGATACAGTGAAAAGTATTGTTTCTTGCACACTATACAGACAAAGCATGCCATTCTTAGAGAAGGAAAGGAGAGAGTGCAGAATGTAGTGTTCCAATTTTATAGCTAGGATATAAAGAATAATTGGCTTAATGCAAGGTAGGTCCATGCAAATATCTGATTGCCAGCAGGGAAGAAGCTGTTTTTAAGGCAGTTGGTAAGTGATATCCAGAATTTTGGATCTTTCTCCCAGCAGAAGAAGGTGGAAGAGAATATGTCAAGGATGTTTGGGGTCCTTAATTATGCTTTTCTGAAGCGTCAGGAAGTGTAGACAGAGTCAATGGATGAGAGACTGGTTTGTGTGATGAGACTGAGCTGTGTTCACAACCCTTTGTAGTTCCTTGCGCTCTTGGTCAGAGCAGCAGCCATACTAAGTACAACCAGAAAGGATGCTTTCTATGGCCTCAGCCGGGGAAACCTCAGTTAACCTCAGAATCACAATCAGTCGAGTGCTGCACGAGAGCTAGAACTTGCACAATGTGCAGGGGCAATGCTGCTCAGCTGGGGCCTGTAACTTAGCTGCATCACTTTTTTTGCCAGCAAGCTAGACTGCTGATCTATAGGCTGTATGGGGAAAATAGCAAAAAATAGCATCTTCCTTGCAAATATCTCCTGTAAGAGTTCCTCACATTCAGCAGTCCTGTGTTGGTAAGCTATACTGTCACCTTGCATGCAGATTCACATCTGATGTTTACAGATCTTTTTCCCTCTATCACAACCTGTTACTACTTACTACTTGCTAATAGATTGAGATGTCCTTTCATGACTTCTCGAATTCAGATTTTCTTTTTCTCCTTAATTTCCTTCTTTAATTGCTTCCATCCTTTTCAAGTTTTGACTTGCATCTTTTTGCCTCCTACCAAAGTCATCGTCCAACCCAGTCTGGAGCTTTGAATCATTATGCAGACAAAATTAGGTATAAATTTTGATTTATACCTATCTTAAAGTTACAAAAGCCAATGTCCATCTCCTTGCTTGCTCCCAAAACCAATTCAAATGGAATCCAATTCATGGTCCCTACAACAGAGTCATACAAGATCCAAACTAACAAGATAAGGCATTGCATCTGATCTTGTGCTTAACCTTAGCCAAAAGGCTGAGAAGCGACTAGCACTTGAGATTCTGATAAGCTGATTTTAGAGCATATTAGCACTTATATCTGAAGATGAAAATTCGTAATGTTTCAGTAAATGGGATATTTACTAAATGATCTTGGTAGTGGCTACAAAAGAGTGAAGATTAGTATGAAACACCTTCATAACCTATTTCTGTTTGAACTGAAACACTTGGTGACATTTTTAATCTAGTTTATCCTTTGGGTAGAGGAGGGTACCAAACATGCCATTGCCAGCAGGCTTACAAGCAAAAGGAATATCCCTTGAATAACTTTTTGCTGGAACTCTAAATAAGTCATTGTGATCAAGATAGAAATGGATCAGACCTTATACTTATTGCACATTTCTAAAGACTGTCTATGGGGTTTTGTACGTCACATTCCTGTCAGCACACTATCCAAAAGATGCAGCACCACCCATAGAGCATCTGGAACCTGTGTGAACAGGGCAAGCAACTGTGCACCTCCTGAATCATCTTGATTGAAGAATTGTTCGTAAGTAGCACAGAATGTGAACCAGAATAATGACTGGAATTTTACCATTCTGCTTGCCATGGAAATCAGAGCGTGGGATGGACCATGGAAAGATCCATTCACTTTGAGCAGGATTTTACGGTTTTGGGACGAGTGAGGTCATAAAATCTCACCCTTAGAGTTCAATGTTCAATGAAGCATTGTAGGCAAAATAGAGGGGAAAAGAAGGGTTGAAGAACAATAAAAGATACTGAAAGTAAAAGTAAGAATTTTATCTTTTTTAATCCCCAACAATAATTTAAATGACAGAATGAGATTCCACTAGTAACAGTAAATTTTCAGTGCCAGAAAGGTGGTTTGATGATAATTACTACATGTCATTGCCAGTAAGAGACTATGGTTAATTTAGTTTGCATATCCTGGATATGTGCAGCAATTTACTCTGTTCTTGTGTAACCTTTGTATGAGAATATCTCAGACTGAAACTTCCTGAATTGTGTTTTTAATTATGGACAATTGCCAGAAGTTATTGTGTGATTTGCATACGTGCATCATGCTAAGCACTGGCCATCATTTCTAGAGCAAAGTTTAGCCTTTGTAAAAAAAAATAAAATAACTTTTTAAATTAATTTTGCTATGGTAGTAATGTAATAGAGACATTCATTTGTAGATCATTTTACACATTTTTACACGCAATTGAAAAAATAAAACCCTTGAATAAAGTTCTGAGTACCTGGTAATAGCTCCTGAGGTTCAGTCATTATTCTCAGTTAACAGTTCCTACTTAAACAAAAAGATAATTTTGAATTGAAGACCTCAGTGGAGCATTGAATTTGTCTCGTTTAACTTGTGATTGCTGTTTACATAAGTAGTTCTCACTCGGATTAATAAGGAGTAGCCAGTATGTATTTATTCAAACTGATTGGCGTAATTTGGTGAAGTACAGAGATGATGAAGCTAGTGTACTCAATGTGCCGGAATTCTACCACCCTTCCTGCCATGGGAATCAGAACGGGCCAGGGGCAGACAATAGGAAGGTCCATTGACCTCGAGTGGGATTTTATGGTTTCATGATGAGTGAGTTATAAAATCACAGCCCATGGACTTTAAAGAAGGCATTTGATAAAACACCTAATAATTAATCTGAAAACAAGATCACGTGGTATTAAATGGTTAAGGGATAGGAGGCAGAGGATGGTATAAATGTGTGATTCCCCTGGCTGGTGAAAAATGTTCTATGGTTTCTCACAACTATCTGTATTAGAACCATTGCTTTTCTGGTTACATAGAAATAAGTTGTGCTTGGGTATAAAGGGTACAATTTTAAAGTTTGCTGATAGTACAATATTTGTCATTGTAGTGAATGATGAATAGGACGCAAGCACACTTCAGGAAGCTATGGAGAGACTGTTACATTGGATAGACACATGATGGCTGTTGTAACATGGATAAGTGTGAAACGATGTACTTGGAATGACACTGAGTGTAATCTAAATGAGACTTTTGAGACATGCAAAACAAGACGGGCTAGGGCTTGTATATTCCCAAATCTGTAAAGATAGCAGGACATGTCGAGAAGGGAAAGCATCTGTTATTATTTAACATTGCAAAGGGGGACATAAAATGCAAAAACAAAGAAATCATGCCAGACTTTGACATATCTGTGGTTGGGTCTCAGCTGGTGCATTTTTTTGAGCACCTTACTTGAGGAAGGATTTCAAGGTGCTGAAGAGAGTGTCTCAGTACACCTGCTGGGCAATGTGAAGGATGAGGGTGGTGAAATCAAGTTCCAAAGAAATCTTTTAAAAGACATATGGATGTATACTCAGAGGATTGATTTTTAAGGTTGGCAAGAGCACAGAAGTACAGGAATAAACTGAAGGCTCTTTTACAGAACTGGTAAACATATGATGGGCCAAAAGCTGAACTCCTGTGCTGTTAGTTTGTTTTTACAATGGATCAGAGGGAATCAGAAGCCAACGTTTCAGAAGAAGCTGTGACTCATGAATGGTTTTCTATTACCACTGTACAGAAGCTTCCTACAAAATCTTCATTAAACTCCATACATCCTTTAGAAATGATGACATTTCCAATGGCCTGCATTGAATTTTAGTTGTTTTACGGTGATTTATTGATGATTTAACCCCCATTTCTTGTATCTTTTTTGACATTGAAGCTAATTTATTTTTTTATTGATCAGCATTCGTAAAATGTCACATAAATCTTGACAATCATTGGGTAGCCGAAAGAGACTTTAAACTTCTTTCTGTTGCTATGTTTTTTATAAGCTGTGAAGAATGAAGCATTTTGTCAGGGTTTTTCTATTGTAATGCATTACTGTTTGAATGGAATGATCACTTTGGGCTGTTGAGTAGTAGTTACTACTTGTAACTGATTGGAAGTTTCAGGCATATATGAAGTGTGATTGAAAAGGTTCTGTGAAAATTTGTGGTGTCAGCAGGAAAGGTGCACTCCAATAGTTTTTGTGTTCTTTGCAATTAAATATTGGAGTTTGTAGATTGATTATTTTGTATGCTCTAAAACAGCTAACTGCCTGCTCCTTGTTTAAAATTGGTACCTAGTTCTCCAGTGATTTTAATTTTACACAAACTTCCATGGAAATTGATAGGAATTTTAATGAATTGAATCATGCATTCTTTCTAATCTCTTTTCCATTTCACAAAAACAATATTCAGATTCTCGTTATTTTTCTTATTAAAAGGGAAGGTTGTGTGCTGTTGTTTATATGGGGTCAATAACATTGATTTATACAAATGCCATCAATATGCTAAGTGATGTAAATTTAAAATGGTAATTAGATCACCAATGTAATCGGATTTACTAACACTAATTACCATTACCATCGAATCTCCAGTTCATTTTGATTTCAAAAAAGATCTGATAGTCAAACCTGGCTGTTCCTTTTAAGATCCGTTACATTTCATTTGATTTATTATTGTCACGTATTACCGTACAGTGAAAAGTATTGTTTCTTGCACACTATACAGACAAAACATATCATTCATAAAGAAGGAAACTAAGAATGTAGTTCATAGTTTCTATGAACTACGTAGTTCATAGTGCGGAATGTAGTCTTACAGTCATTGCTGGGATATAGAGAAAGATCAACTAAGTGCAAGGTAAGTCCATTCATAAGTCTGATAGCAGCAGGGAAGAAACTGTTCTTGAGTTGGTTGGCACGTGACCTCCGACTTTTGCATCTTTTTTCCCCAATGGAAGAAGGTGGAAAAGAGAATGTCCGGGGTATGTGAGGCCCTTAATTATGCTGGCCGCTTTGCTGAGGCAGTGGGATGTGTAGACAGAGTCAATGAATGGGTGATTGGTTTGTATGATGGATTGGGCTACATTCACAACCTTTTGTAGTTTCTTGCGGTCTTGGGCAGAGCAAGAGTCATACCAAGCTATGATACAACCAGAAAGAATGATTTCAATGGTGCATCTGTAAAAGTTGGTGAGAGTAGTAGCTGACATGCCAAATTTCCTTAGTCTTCTGAGAAAGTAGAGCATTGGTTGACTTTCTTAACTATAGTGTTGGCATTGGGGGGGGTGGGGGGAGGCAGAGTCAGGACAGGTTGTTGGTGAACTAGATACCTAAAAACTTGAAGCTCTTGACCTTTCTATTTTGTCCCCGTTGAAGTAAGCAGGGGCATATTCTCCTCTATACTTCCAAAAATCCATGTCAATCTCCTTCATTTTGTTGACATTGAGGGAGAGATTATTGTTACCACACCAGTTCACAAGATTCTCTTTTTCATTCCTGTACTCTGTCTCATCATTGTTTGAGATCTGATGGTGTCATCAGCACCATCAGATGACACCAAGTTAAGAAAATCGAATTGGAGAGGAATTTGGCCTCACTTATGCAAAAATAAATTATTAGATCAATAAAAGTAAATCAGCTTTAATGTCAAAAGATAGGAGAAATAAAGATTAAATCATCAAAAATCCATTCTTCATTTTTATTTCCAATGTTAACCTAGCCAAGCATTCCACCAAAGACCAAGTTAGCAGAGGATTATGAATTAGGAATCAGGCTAATTTAGAATTGGGTTTGAAGCTTTCCTACTGAGACAAAGCTTGCAGGATTTGAAGAGTGGTGATAAATGAACTTAGAGGGAAAGATGACTCAGAGGAATAGATCAGTGCATAGTCAGACTATTATCTATTTGAGCAAATAGAGATGTCCAAAACTGGAGAATTTCAGAGAAATGAAGCACATGGAGACAATGGTCTGTTGCAGCCAGTTCAACTCCTTTTGAAATTGTTATCACAGACCAAAAACCAAAATGGAAGAGAATAGGAACAAACTCAGGTTAAATAAATAATGGTAGGTTTATGTGAATGTTTTTTTTAATTCATTTTTGGGAGTTGCTGGTTGGTCAGCATTTATTGCCCATCCCTAACTGCCCAAGGGCAGTTGAGAGTCAGCCACATTGCTGTAGGTCAGATCAGGTAAGGATGCCAGATGAGTTTTCACTGACAATTGACAATGGTTTCATGGTCAACAGTAGATTCTTAATTCCAGATTTTTAAAAAAATTTGAATTCAAATTCCATCATCTGCCAAGGTAAGATTTGAACTCCAGAACACTAGTTGTCATGGCCATCACCTTCCTTGTTGGAGTTTAAAATTGTGTGGATTGGAGGAGCAAAAGAGTGATGGACTGTTCGTTCCACCATATTAAGATCTTGATTGATTTCAGTAGACAATAGGAGTACTTATAAGATGGTTTGATGAAGGGTCATCCAGACTCAAAACTTTGGCTCTGTTTTTGCTCCAAAGATGCTGTTGGATCTGCTGAGGTTTGCCAGCATTTTCTGTTTTTTATTGTATAAAATGGTCTATTTGGAACATTGAAGTTACACTTAAGATGTATTTTTAAAGTAAGAAAGAAGCGGTTTTTGTTAACATGAGTAGAAAATTTCCCAGTGGGAACCTTTTAGACAAGAAAACATTTCTCTACCGCACGCAATTGAGAAAACAAATGAGCAATTTGAGTGAATGCGCTACAATAATTGGGAGTAAATCAATAATTTCAAATCTCATTTGATTTTTAATTTGCTACAAATTTTATTCACTGTTATGATGGATGATCTGCCCCTCATCGATTTGTTTCTGAATTGTAAAATAAATGTCCAGTAAATCTACAGTTAGTTCTTGCAATATTCCATTGAGGTATAAATTATAATTTATTTGAGGTAAAGTTTGCCATTATTATGTTTTAGGTCTACTATTTGGATTGATTTATATATTACTTAAAAACAATCTAGAATATTTGCAATCTACTATCAGCATGTAAAGTGTCTTGTGCTCTATTTGCACTGGCTGTTGTATTAATGAACAGTATTTCTCAATAGAAAAAAATCTGAATGCTCTAAGTTCACTGCAGTGAAAATATTGACCAGGATTCTCCCAGAAAAATTCTAAATTTCCATGTATGAGAAACTGGGAGTAAATGCTACTTTTTTTTGTATGTGTGATTTCTGGAGTGTATCTTTGGCACTCTGTGCATCACAGAGTGCCCTAGTGGGATTCACTCTGAAAAGCAGGGGACAAAGTCCATGCCTTGCCAGGAATATGGTTGCATAGTTCTGACCAATCTCTGTGCTGACAGATTGGCGCATGCGCGGTGGCCCCATACTGCTGCTATCCTCGCAATTCCGCCCCCCTCCCACCGAACCCCACCCCACCCCACCCCACCCCACCGAATCTTTAGCCTTCCAACTTAAAGCCTTCCCACCTGCTCCGATCACTAATGGATGTCCCCAGGTCAGCCCCAATTTTCCCCATCCCACCCAGAGGGCCAGCCCCAATTGCCCTCTCCAGCAATCCCAATGCAGAGTGACAGCTGGTCCCCTCCATAGGCCCTGCCCCCAATATCGGTGCCAGAGGGCCAAGTTGGCACTGCCCCCTTAAACCACTCCCCCACCCTCAGAGCCTCTCTTCCCTCCAGTGAATCCCTCTGGAGTGAACCATTCTAGGAAAGGTTGGTGGGGGGGGGAAAAATCGAGTCTCTGGGACAGAATTTTTCAGCGTCATTGGCTCCATGCCGGAATTCAGCCTGGAGCTGACTACAGTATGGAAATTACAATTTCCATCCGATTAGGGCCTCTAGATGTTTCCACCTCCCACTGGGAGTGGTTCATTCTAGTGGGATTTACTCCTGCTCCCCACTAACAAGGGAATCAGGCAGCCTGACACCACTGGAGGAAAGAATGTCCATTTGAGGCCTCCTGAGTGTTTAGAATGTTTTAAAAAATAAATGCTAACTTTTCTATTTCTCAAAAAGCATAGTACTAACTTTTTTACGGACACAGGCATAGAGAAAGTTTAAATGTTGTATTACCCTAATAATTTATTGATTATTTATGAATAGGCTTACATTAATACTTAATGAAGTTATTGTGAAGATCACTTAGTGGCCATATCTGGCACCTGTTCAGGTACACTGAGGGAGAATTTAGCATGGCCAATTTACCTAACCTACATGTCTTTTTCATTGTGGGAGGATACCAGAGCACTTGGAGGAAACCCATGCAGACATCAAGTCTTTGGCGCTGTAAGGCAGTGGTGCTAACCACTGTGCCACCTCTAATATGTGAACTAATTTTATCTTATTAAACCCCAAGTCTCCAGTCTATTGAAGATATTCACCAGAGGGCTCTGGGCACAGTAATTATGCCTGTTGGTAGCTCAAACTTCCAAGTAAATACTACATGTGCGGTTGGGCTGGCAATGCACTATTGCAACGAACCTCTCAACATTTGCTGCTGTTTCTATCAAAGTGTTTGATTCCTATATGTAAATCATTACACTCAAGAGAATTAAAGATGAGTTTTATATTTGTGTACAACTATGAGAAATAAAGTTTTCTTGGGGGCACGAATATTTATACCCAAATAATAAAACTTCCAAATTTCCAGGTATTAGACCAAATTACACCACTGAGCGACATAATTGTAAATTAGTCTGAAGCATGCAACCACAGATTGTTGCTTGAACTGTTAATTGTACATGAAGCAACTAATATGATCCTTGTAGAACGCTGACTCTCTTAATTCATTAATTCGTTGAAATAGATGTTTATGAAATTTCTACAAATTATTGCTTGCTTATTATTTGAAATGCCCAGGAGTCCACTTTGGTATTCTAGCACACTCATTCTCTGATGGAAAGCAAAATTAAATCTGTGTAAATGTAGACTCAATGCTAGCATTTTGCATATTTGACTGGGTTTTTATTCATTTTTAATGACTCAGACTGAACTAACCACTGGCCTTCTGTCAGCTAGCCTATAATTATGTCACTCTGTGTGCAATGTAGTCTAATACTTGGAAAATTGGAAGTTTTATTATTTGGGTATAAATATTTGTGCCCCCAAGAAAACTTTATTTTTTATAGTTGTACACAAATATAAAACTTGTTTTTTATTCTCTTGAGTACAATGATTTAGATATAGGAATCAAACACTCCCATCTTCACTAGGTTGTATAGATTACTTTTTGATCAACCATTGATTTGGGGCTGTATCAGACTATAGTCAGTCTTTTTACAATGTCTTTTAGTGTCACAATAGAATACTGCAAAAACAAAAATTGTGCTCTTGATCTCAATCAAACAGTGATATGTTAGGCAGAAACCAAGTGCCACAGTGCTGTGATTTAGTCTAATAGTTGAAAATTTGGGAATTTTATTATTTGGTTATGAATATTGTGCTTCTATGAACACTTCTTTTTCTCGTAGTGCATGCAAGTAAGATTGTTTAAAACCCACCTAAGTTACCTTGAGTATGATTATTTAGTTACGGTTGCTTTTTGGAATTTTTTTATGTACAAAAATAATCTGTTTAGATATTTTGTTTACATGATCTTATGAAGCAATTTATTTTTGTTGTTGTGGACAAGGGGAAAGGCCTTTCTTTGAATACAGGCGTCAAGGCATCCTTTCAAAAGGGCATTCTGATCTCAGTGAAGTTGGGCTCTTATTATGCATATTTTTACGTGATAAAGGTGGATGAATCCCATCTGGAAAGTGCTGACAGCATCAATGGGAGATGCTCAATATACGATCTTACCTGCCATTCACCCCACACTCCCACCGCAGCGAGGTCGGAGAATTTGGGACTCAGTCAAATCTCCGTTCACTGCAGCGGAATGGGAAAAATCCCGCCAGCGTGAATGATAAGGTTCCAGCCTCAGTCTTCCTGTTAGTGACAACGCTTGGTTTTCAATCAGGACAATTGTGCTTGTAGTCTTTTTTGTGTAGTTGAGTAGCGATAAATGCTTTTTTAGTGTCGGTTTTTCTGAGTTTAACAACACACATTTTAAATGGGTGACAGGTTCATTTATCTAGTGTGGCTGCTCTTTAGCTGTTGAGATCCAGATTCAGATTTTATAAAATTAATAGCAATGTACAATTTTAAAGATCTCAACAGAGGGTTATTGTGCATGCTTAGTTTGTGGTCACCCTGCGTCAAAGACTAATAGACTTGAAATTCAAAATATTGTGATGTCAATGAAATGAATACTGGGCTGTAGAAATTGGAATATTGACAGAATAATGCACAACTGCTGAGGATGAAGCACTGAATGAAGTTATATACCTGATCTGTTCAGCAGTGTACTGAACACAAGTGGAAAAAGATTGAAAGCTTTTCCAATAATTCTAGTGTTCCACTTTAAACAATGTGGTGAGATGTGACTATATAGCTATGCTCCTCTTTCACACTAACATTGAATAAGATGTAGCAAAATGCCTGAAATTTATATTGTACAATAGGAAAGCTCTTTAGATTCATGGAAATAGCATATCACTTCTTTCAATGCATTCATGAGCTGGAATCCAGTTTAGCAGGGCCAATCCATCTAACCTGCATTCCAAACATGTACAGGTTGGGTGGATTGGCCAAACTAAATTGCCCCTTAATATCATGAGGAATAACAGAGTAAATAAATGAGGTTACAGAGATAGGGTCTGGGTGGGATTGTGGTCAGTGCAGTCTCAATGGGTCAAATGACCTCCTGCACTGTAGGGATTATATAAGAGAATCTGTCACCATATTATTTCAACACATTTGTGTTGTATTGTAAACATGGCAATGAACTTTGAGCATAGCGTGAATACAATTTTACTTTGCATTGAATTGGTTTATAAGAACAAAAGAAATAGGAGCAGGAGTAGACCATTCGGCCCATTGTGCTGCTCCACTATTCAGTGTGGTCATGATTGATCTTTGGCTTCAATTGCACTTGCCCTCCCCTATGCCTTCATTCCCCAAGAGTCAAAATCTGCCCATCTAAGCCTTAAATGTACTCAACAATGGAATAAAGATACACAACTCTTTTTATACAATGAAATTACTATTAATCTTCATCCTAAATATTTGGGGTACCCTGAGACTAAGCTATCTTAGTGGGGGCAATGTCTTGGTGTCTATCTTTTTTGTCAGCCCCCTTCAGAATCTTGTATATTTCAATGAAATCAGTTCTGATCTTTCTAAATTCCAGAGAATGATGCCTCTCATCATTGGGAAACCAATTTGCTGGCTCTATCAATGTTGTATGAATAGGACATAGCAATGGAGAGTTTCAAAACCTCCGTACATGCTGTCACAGCCCCATCAAGACTGCTTATAACCTTCTCAATTCATGATATTCTTTGTAGTTTTATAGTCCAAGTAATTCTATTTAGTGTTGTTGCTTTGGGGATTCTATATGCAGTTAAGTTCTGGCTTTCTTGGTCAGAAGCATCTGTGTTTGAGTAAATCATTCTATTATTCTGATACAATTTAAAATATGTCACTCTTTAAATGAGGTGTTAAACTAATGCACCATTTTTAATGGTAAAAGTGTGCATCATAAAACTCTTTGACATTCTGTTTCACTCCCCATTGAAACCAAAGTTTCTCTTAGAGATGAATTTCTCTCATGGGAGTAAAATGATGGAAACAGTATCATTTTTGAAGACTTTTTACTGCAACAAGCTAAAATCAATATAAATCAAATGTTAATTAACAGGTAACTGAAGCATCAAACTAAAGAAATGGGTAAATTTCATGTTAACCAAAACAACCAAAATATGTCTAATAAAACAAATGTAACTGCCAGCTCTATAGTAAATGTTCACCTCTCCCTGCCACACCAGTCGAAACTTTCAATATCATTCGACAATTATTCCATTCTGCTGGTGCATTTTATCTGAATTTAGATTGTTGTTATACACAAATTCTGCTTTCTCCTTCCCTCTTGAGCTAGCATGTCCTACCTAAATGGGCATTGGCAACAATTGGCCTCCATGTTAATCTTGCTCTGGAGGGATACAGCATCTTTGGTGATACATTTATCCAGTTTATGAAGCTCTTTAGAAAGATTGCTCTTTGTCCACATTGATCTCTTTTGCCATTTATCCTTCCCATCAGTGCAGACTTCATAAATTATGATTTCTTATTATATGCACAAGAAATTCTAAATGTTTCTTCCTAATTTTGGTCATCATAATTCTATTGGTCTCAAATTTTACTATTGCCTCTTCATAGAGTGACTTGTCCAAGATATCTTCTTTGCCTTTAGAAACTGCAACTCACAGCCTCAATTTCCTGCACTGCCTCACTGATCATCCAATGCTCTCTCCCTTAAATGTCAAAAGTGAGATGGTGTAACATTTCAGGTTTCTCTTGTGGCTGTTTTGAAATGACCATAATCTTCATTTCTGAAATGCATCTTTGGCCATTACTACCCTTGGTCTTAAACCTTGCTTGCACTTTCCAATGTTAAAGAAGTTCTTAGGTAACAAAATATCTGCCGATGTGACCTTTCCATTGATCACACTGATCTTCCATTCTACTCTGATTTTCCTTTTTGGAATTGGCTAATTGATGCTCTGCCCTTTCTTTTTTACTTTCATTCACTTCTCTATCCCAAAACAGTTGTAGTTTCTCCTCAGAGTAGAGAATAAGAAATGTGTCATATTAGCACTTCTTATTGAAATTGTAACCTCCAACTAATAATCCAGAAAGGTCTTCAATCTCTCTAAGAATCTTTTCCCTGTACAAATTGAGTAAATCCGTGGAGAACCTACAACACTATCTAACTCCTCTTTTTAATCTTCACAAAATTGTTTGGATCATTCCCAACTTTAAAGGCTGCAGTTTGATCACAATGATCTATCATCGCTTTAAGTCATCAAAGCCAATAGGTTCCAACATGCTCATTAATTCTTCATGCTCCACTTTACCAAATGCCTTTTTATAATCAATTAAACAAATATATATTTTTTTCATCTCTATGGCACTTGCTGATAGTGTGTGTATAATAAAGATAGTCATTGCAATCTCACTGGCAGTCTCTTGCTTTCTGATTCTCTCTGCTTCACCAGTGATGTAACAAGGTTCCCACCTAGAAAGGTCAGGAACCTCATTGCAATAAATTTTAATAGTTAGCAGACTTCCACTCCATATTAGTCCCGCCCCATCAACATGGCATCACTTCAGCAAGATTTGCAACTGCCCTTTCAGAATGTGAGCCAGGCAAAGAGACTGCATCGGAGGTGCACAGTTAAGGATAGTCCCTGTGGAGAAAGGAAACCTCACTTACTGTGCTGTCTGGAGAAAATACACATTTCTCTAACCAATGCTCAGGGTTCCCTTCACACACATTGTCAGCCACTTTAACACTTGAATAGCAGGTTAGATGTAAGGATTCGCATTCTAATCAGCAATCTGCGCTGATATGTGTGCTATTGCAGACCAGAACACTGCATTTGCCTGACGAAGACGAAAAGGTCGAAAGCTTGTAGATTTACTATCAAATAAATCGGTTGGATTTAAAATTGGTGTTGCTAGATTCTTACTGAGAAAGGGACATGCCAGTGCACTGCCCAAGTATTTCCTGTGGCACACTGGCACTGCTCCTTTGCACTACAAAGGGGCTGTGCCAGTGAGCCCTCTGTGGAGCTCCGTTGGGAGGGTCCACTTTATCGGATGGGGGGTGTTAAGGTCTCCTTATCAGTTTGTGGTGGTGTGGAGATTCCCCTTATTGATTGGGGGATGTTCCTTTGTCTTGCATCAGAGCTCGAAGTGCTGAACTTTCTGGCTCATTCTGTTCATCAGTAATCGAAAAAGGACCTCTGTGAAGTGACTCATCAGACTGAGTGCGATGGAGTTCAAATTCAGTTGCTCCTGGCTTTTTAGGGAGTGCAATAAATATTGATTTACTTGAGTCTTCTGGGATTTATCATGTTGTAAATTTCATTAAAGGTGAGTCAGTTTGTCGATTCATTTTAATACATAATTGATTTTCAAAGGTCTGCATGCAAAATTGTTCTCCTAAATTCCTTTTCCATTCTCCAATCAGTAATAATCACAACATTTGTGAGGTCTTACTAAGTACAAAATGGCTGTTGCATTTGCTGGTCTAACAATCATTGCGATCCATATAAATGATTGGTATGAGAAGTTTTTTTGAGATGTATGGTACATAAGTTACTAATCAATGCTCGCCTGTGTGTCTTCACCAGCTGCAGAGAGCTTTGGGCCACATTAAGGTCCCCAAATCAGTAAAATTAGTTCTGATATCTTCACCACTATAAGCAGACAGCACTTGACTTAGGGTATAATAAAACTAAAAACTGAATGAGTTAAAGTACGGGAGCTGGGCTGGAACTTGATCAGATGAATCCATACTGAACACAGCCGGTGTTCCAGAATCACTGGTTAATAGCAAATGCTTTTTAACCACTGTGGAATCCTTGAACACTGACATCTTGCACTTTAATGAGTATGAAAAAGCTGTCATTAGAATATCTTCTCACTGCATGAGAGACATGTTGCCTTAGGAACGATGCAGACAGCTCTGAGTCTATGGGTTATATTAGTCAGTTGTATTTGGAGTGCAAAATCTGTTGGGACTGAAATTGCCTTGGATGGCTTCCAGTTTTTTTAACATGCTGTTATAATGATCTAAGGATATATCAAGTGCTATGTTGGTAAATAAAAAAATTCTATTTCATGAGAGGGTAATGACTATTCACTGATTATTGTATCCAAATGTATCCTGCATTTAAAACGGACAGCAATAAAAGCTCCAAATGTGAGGGATCAGATCCAACTGGATGGCAAACAGAGGTTTGAAATTACTGTCATAAATTTACTGAACTGATTACTTGTCCATTGAGGCTTTTCGGTTTCAAGCATAAAGAAGTATTTTTAAATAAACAAATGCAACATCTAGTTTCACTTCTACGTTATTTTTGTTTTATTTGCATAAAAGTTGCATTAACTTGTTGCTTTTGGCTCCCCCCCAAATAAAATCCAGCTGATCTTATTGGTGTCACGCTGTCAGAACAAAACGCATCATGCAGTTTTTTTTCCTCGACTACAATGTTCCAGATTTACAAGTTGTCTTTTTAATTTTTCGCGCCTGAAAGTGGGTGCAATTCGATGATCGATGGGCCCAATTTTACCCATTTCAGATGCTGGGCAAAATGCCACATGGTAGAAGATTTGTCAGCGCGAGAAATTAAAAAGACAACTTGTAAATCTGAAATATTACAGTCGAGGGAAAAACTGCATGATGCATTTTGTCCTAACTGTGACACCAATAAGATCAGCTGGATATTATCTGGGCGGGGGGGGAGGGAGCCAAAAACAACAAGATAATGCAACTTTTATGCAAATAAAATAAAAATAAGACAGAAGTGAAAGTAGATATTGCATTTGCTTTTTTTTAAAAAAATACTTCTTTATGCTTGAAACCGAAAAGCCTCAATGAACAAGTAATCAGTTCAGTAAATTTATGACAGTAATTTCAAACCTCTGTTTGCCATCCAGTTGGATCCAATCCCTCACATTTGAGCTTTTATTGCTTTCAGGTGTGAGGCAAGTAGTGCATTCTGCACCCGTTTCCCCTTTACCAAGAGCTGAAGAAACCTTGCCAAAATGGGCATGATGTCAGTGTAAATGCATTGCATATATTTAAATTTAGTTAATGGGCTGAACCCTCAAACTTCCTGGCATTTCTCCCTTTATCACCATATTCGCCTGTCCAAATTCGACGCGGAAACAGGATCCAAAATGATTTGACTCAGGTGCTTCATGTTCTGAGGAGGTATAGGTGGGGTAGGGTGGGGGAGGAGGAGAGGGAAGTAGGTCAGATGGCTTTCTGGTGGTGGGAGCAGGAAGACGGGTCAGATGGCTCTTTGGGTGGGCGGGGGGGGGTCCACTGTCACTGTGTGAGATCAGTGGGGGGTAGGGGAGGTTTGCTGTCACACTGCATGCAATCAGTGGGTGGGTGGGGGGAAGAGGGGTTCACTGTCACTCCTCTGTTTGAGATCAGTGTTGGGGGGAGGTGGGGGAAAGGCGGTAGAGGGCCACGATTGGCCTGGGTAGCAGGGAGGCAGGAGGATAAGGGCATCAGTAATGTTGTGGAGCTGGGAAAACGTCTGTGGGGGGCCAAGACGGGGCATTATCTGGCTTGGAAGTGATGTGGCAGGGGAGTGTTTTTTTCTATTTTAGTTATTACTGTACGTGCGCAGTTGAAGGCAATGTTTTGGGTGCATTAAGTTTCTGCATCATGATTTGGAATCACTGCTATTTTTACAGGCAGAGTACATGGGGGTGCCTGGGAACAGGTCTAAAAGTCGGGTCTGAAACACTCCCAGTTTCAAATCTGCTCAGCACTTAGAATTGGTAAAATAAGGCCCAATGAGCTGGAATTTGAGTGTATGCACTTACAGATGAGAACATCTGTTATGTTTGTTAGGATGCACAAAACTCATTTTGAATTGCTGTAATGAGGAGAAATGTATTTCCTGAAGCCCTTTATGAATTTATTTAGTCTATTTGTGGAGGTCTCAATACTTGGACAATGCTTTGTGAATTTGGTTTCATGAATGCTTCTGATTGCTCTGCACAGCCAGACCATGGTGGGATTCTCCGAAAACAAAATGTAAGTGGTTCTGCTCCAATTACTGGAGATGCTAATGTTGTACTGGGAGTTTGCAACTTTGGATGTTTGGAGGAGATTTGAAGGGACATCCATACTGGAAATAACTGAAGGCCAAGAAATCTCAATCCTTATATAACTCTTTGAAGTAGTACTCCAACCAGATAGTTAATCTTTTAGTTTTTAATAAATATCTCACTTGAATTTGGCATGCAAGACCAAGGTGTAGAACGGAAGATTGAGAAGTTTGATTTTAAATATAAATAACTGAGTTCAATTACCTTTAACATAACTGATTTAAGAGGAGGTGTAGTTTCATCCTTCACATTCTTTTGTTTGTGTAGTAAAATTTTGTTCAGACCACAAAATCTTGTGGCTTCATTCTTTTAGTAGATATGTGAGTTTTCGGATTCTTAAAGTATCTCATTACTGGTCTCTCCCGCCATCATAACAATGTACTGAGCAATTTCTTATTACATTTTTAAGCATTATCTAATTGCCTATGAACCTTTCTACAACTAGTAGAATTGACTAAGGAGAACTGGTGGAAATGGCTTATTTAGATTTTCAGAAAGCTTTCAACAAGGTGTCACGTACTATGTAAAGTTAAAGCACGTGGCATTGCAGGCAATGTCTTGACATGGATAGAAAACTAATTAGCAGGTAGGGAACAGTTTGAACAAATTAGTCACTGACTGGCAGTCAGTGACTAATGGGGATCTGTGCTAGGACCACAACTGTTCAGTGAAGAAGACAAATGATATGTTGGCCTTCATAGCAAGACAACTTGAGTAGAGAAATAGGGCTGTAATTGCATAGACCACACCTGGAATATTTTGTGTAGTTTTGGTGTCCTTTATCTGAGGCAGCATGCCCTTGCTATAGAGGGAGTACGGCAAAGGTTTACCAGGCTGATCCCTGGGATGGCAGGTCTGTCATATGAGGAGGGATTAAGTCAGTTAGGATTATGTTCACTAGAGTTTAAAAGAGTGAGAGGGGATCTCATAGAAACTTACACAATTCTGACAAAATCGATTCAGAAAGAAATGTTCCCAATGGTGGGGAGTCCAGAACTAGAGTTATAGTTTGAGTATAAGGAGTAATCTTTTAGGGCAAAAATTCACTACCACAGAAAGTAGTTGAGGCCAAAACATTGTCTGATTTCAAGAAGAAATGAGATATAGCTGTAGGGGTTAAAGGTATCAAAGAATATGGGGGAAAGTGGGGGGGATCAAAATATTGAATTTGGAGATCAGCCGTGTTCAAAATGAATGACTGAGCAAGCTTGAAGGGCCGAATTGGTGTACTCCTGCTGCTCGGTTCTACGTTTCTATATTTGTGAATATTTCCTTACTGTTGAGGTAACTTATCACTGCTAATTTGCCTTTGCTCAGAAGGCAACATTATTGAGATTTCCTGGAAGAGATGCCTCGGTCAGCTGCTGAACATATTAAAAACTGACAATGTTTCTCTCCAGGATTCTGTTCTGAATTCTAATATTTAGCTCAAAGTAATGAAGTGTGTGGCATACATTACAATTCAGTTTCAATTCAGTACTGCTACTGAGCAATGACAACAGATAAACAACAGACAGATGATGCCAGTGCAGAGAATTGAAGTGGCATTTTTCCAATTAGCCCATTATGGACCTTGGTCATTGTAATTAAGCTTAATAGTTATCTGTACGGTGTTTTGTGAGGACCCAAAAAGTTCTTTTGTGTTTATAATTTTATTCAAAGGAAAAGATAGTAGCTAAGAAATACAAAATATTCTAACATTAATTTGTTAACTGCAAAACCTCTTTCTCGGTTATTCTGGAATTCAGCTTGATTACTTTGAGCATCCTGAATCCATTATGCAGACCTCCTCACTGGAGTAAAAAAGGGATGGTTTGAGTCTGTTATAGATAAATATAATGGGTTTAAAGGTCTTTACTTTCTCTCTCTCTCTCTCTCCCCCTCTCCCCATTGGTCAATGAACCTTTTTGGCAGACTATTCCCATGAGTAGCAATCTGGGCTTTCTGAGGGTAGGGTAGTTAGGGGAGGAGTTGGGGTGTGTGTGTCAGTGGGGATTTGGGAGGTGGGCAGGTAAGTTGTATAGTTTGCCAAGAGATCGACATGTTTCCTTCTGTCTAACAATTCCTGGACAACTATTCAGACCTCCCTCTGGCTCTAACTCATAGCTGCAGATGTTTTTGAAGGATCTGTATGCAGAGGAAATGCTTATCAGAAATACTGAGCAGATAATTCTCACACAATCCCCATGTTGGGCTTATCCAGAATATCTTTTGGGGTACCTTTGGCACATGATTATCTGGAGACAGGAAGATCTGGGCCATTGTCATTGAATGGTTCGTTCTCCATGGCTGGGTCTAACAGAAAAATGCATTTGCAAGATGTAATTGCCTTTCTTAAAATCAGTTGCCAGACCTTCTTAAAGGTGGCCTTGAATTATTGTTCATATTGGAATATGCCCATTAACTGAACACTCACTACTCTGTGCAGCAAGATTTATTTTTTTCACAAAATAGATAAATGACCATCTGCTATTTTACTATGAGCTGGGTTTTGACTTCAGTTGCATGAGAATGTGTTCATCAGTATGGGCACCATTATCAGAGAGACTTGGAGAGAAACAGCAGTGATCCATCTTTGAAACCAATAGCGTTTTTAAATCTATAGTGGAAGAAAGAAATGACCTTTAGGGATCATGGAATAAGCTGAAAAAGAGTGAATGAATTTCAAATCTTACGAAGTATACAAATGGCAGAACTTGCTTTTCATTCAAAGCTGGAGGAAATGATCAAAGTACATTGTTACTCAGACGTATCAGGTAAATTCCCAACTCCAACGTAAACTTAACAAAAGCTTCACCCTGCAAGTATCACCATGCCTAGCACTGAAACTTAATAAGCTTATTGAAAGAGTTGCCAAGTGAACAGTGTGGACACAAAAGAGTTTGAATAAAACATGTTGGATCAATTGAGTTGATGACAAATGAGTTTTGAGAAATGTATTGTCAAGTACACACTGTCACCTTGTGTGCCATGCCTTCTATGAGTTTTGAATAAGACCAGATTAGATAGAGCCAGACCTACCTAAAAGATGTCCAGCAGGGTCATGATAAGAAATAGATATCGTTAATCAGTTTAGCAGTTTTTAGAACATAAAGAAAGCTTTGTAGTTGACTTGGTGCAAGAGTAAATTCTAGCTTCTGACTGAAGGTGAATGTACTCCAGTTCACCAAACTAAAATCCAAATACATCTTTTTTTATGCCATCGCATTCTTTTATCATTTCAGTATGTTTTCGTATTCAGCCAGGCATGTAACCTCCATCAACCTTCTGGTCATTACCACTGATCAGAAACTGAATTGGATCACCCATACCTTTGTTTAAAATGTGCCTTTGTTTTTTTTGTTGAAAATCCTGGGAACTACAAGCCAGTGAGCCTCACATCAACTGTGGTGGGTAAGTTGTTGGAAAGTATTTTGAGAGACAAGATCTACAGGCATTTAGAGATGCAAGAGAGGGACAGTCAGTATGGCTTTGAGTGGAAAATCATGTCTCACAAATTTGAGTTTTTTGAAGGGGTAACCAATAAGGTAAATGAGGCAGATGTTGTCTACACAGACTTTAACAAAGTACAGCGTGGTGGGTTGTTACATAAGGTTAAATCTCACGGGATTCAGAGTAGGTAGCTAAATTAATACAAAATTTGCTTGACAACAGAAACCAGAAGGTGGTTGTAGAGGGTTGTTTTTCAAACTGGAGGCCTGAGACTAGAGATGTGCCTCAGGGATTAGTGCTGGATCCACTGTTTGCTTATCATTTTATATTAATGATTTGCATGAGAATATGAGAGGCATATTTAGTAGTTTTGCAGATGATACCAAGATTGCCTGCATAGTGAAGAAGGTTATCTTGGATTGCAGTGGGATCTTGATCAATTCGGCCAGTGGGCTCACAAGTGGCAGATGAAGTTTAATTAGATAAATGGAAGGTGATGCATTTCGATAGATTGAACGAGGCTAATGGTAGGGCATTGGGGAAAGTTACAGAGTAAAGAGATCTAGAAGTACAGATTCATAGCTCCTTGAAATTAGAGCCACAATTGGACAGACTGTTGAAGAAGGCATTCAGCGTGCTTGGTTTCATTGGCCAAAACTTCAATTACAGGTGTTAGAATGTCTTGTTGAAGTTGTACAAGACATTGGTAAGACCATAGTTGGAATACTGTGTACTGTTCTGGTTACCCTATTATTAGAAAGTATATTATTAAACTAGAAAGAGTGCAGAAATGATTTACTAGGATGTTACCAGGACTTCATGGATTGAATTATAAGGGGAGACTAGATAGACGGGGACTTTTTTCTCTGGAACATGGAAAGCTGGGGGATGATCTTAAAGGTCTATGAAATAATGAGGGGCATAGATAAGGTAGATAGTCAATATCTTTTCCCACAGGTAGGGAAGTGTAAAACTAGAGGGCACAGGTTTATGGTGAGAGGGGAGAGGTGCAAAAGTGTCCAGAGAGGTAATTCTTTCACACAGAGGGTGATGAGTATCTGAAACAAGTTGCCAGAGGAGTAGTAGATGCAGGTACAATTTTGTCTTTTAAAAAAGAATTACATGGGTAAAATAGTTATTGAGGGATATGGGCCAAATGTGGCAATTGGGACTAATTTGGGGGTTTAAAAAAAGGGCTGCATGGACAAGTTGGGCCAAAAGGGCCTGTTTCCATGCTGTAAGCCTCTGAGTCTATAACTCTATCAATAAGATGGCTACCAGAGCAGGTCAGAGACTCAGAAACCTGTGGCAAATGACTCATCTCTTGACTCCTCAAAACCTGTCCACCATCTCCAAGGCACAAGTCAGGAGTATGTTGGAATGGTCTCCCCTTGCCTGAATGAGTGCAGCATCTTCCAAATGCACAACCATTACCGTCTAGAAGGACAAGGGCAGCAGGCACACGGGAACACCACTATCTGAAAGTTTCCCTCCAAATCAATCATCATTTTGACTTGGTACTATGTTGCCCTTCCGTCACTATCACTGGGTCAAAATCCTAGAACTTCCTCCTCACAATCGCTGCATCTACACCACGTGGACTGCAGTGGTTCACGAAGGAAGCTCACCATTACCTTTTCTAGATCAATTAGAGATGGGCAATAAATGCTGGCCTAGCCAACAATGCTCACATCCTGTAAAATGAATAAAAATAGGTAATAAAGTGTATATTAAAAATTAACTGAATGTATAAATAAAAAGACATTAAAATTTGGCTCATACTTGCTTTCAAGTCAAAGTCCTAGATCAATTCTAGTAAATTTGGTACAGTCAAGATTGATGCTTCAATAGCAGAATGAAAGTTGATGTGCAATCCTATTGATGCTATCTTTCAGACCATGTTAAATCATTTCCACATTTGAATGGCTTTAAAAGATCTGGCCGTTCTGGTCAAATAAGAAAAAATGAGTTCTCCTGATTAGTATCTATCCCTCAATCAATACCTAAAACATAGGTGATTTTGTTATCTATTCTGCACAAAATGGGCTGTTGCATTTGATGTTATGATAAATTTTTCAAAATTGTTTAATTGGCTTAAACAGGCTTTGGCACAATTCACCAATGATGAAAGGTGGGAAAATAAATTGTAAAGAGGATATAAGGACGTTACAAAGGGACAAGGGTTAAGTGCATGGGCAGAAATGTGGCAAATACAAAATTGTCCACTTTGACAGGAAAGATTAAAAAAAACTATATTGTCTAGATAGTGAGAGATTGCTGAAGTGCAGAGGAATCTTGGCATCCAAGTACATGAATCACAAAAGGCTAACAGACAGGTACAGCAAGTAATTAGGAAAGGTAATAGAATGTTAGTGTTTATTGTGGAGAGGAATTGATTAGAAAAGTAGGAAGCTACGATTCATTTGTGCATGACATTGGTAAGACCACATTTGCAGTAATGTGTACAGTATTGGTCTCCTTCTTTCAGGAAAGATGCAAATGCATTTGTAGTCATTCAGAGAGTGTTTACTAGACTGATACCAGGAACGGACGGGTTGTCTTATGAGGAAAGGTGGACAAGTTAGGTTTGTATCCAAGTTTGAAAGAATGAGAAGAGTGATCGAAACCTTTAAAATCCTGAGGCACATTGACAGGGTAAATGTGGAAAGGATGTTTCCTCTTGTCATCACCCTTCAAGGGATTGTTCATTTCTGATGGAGATGAGAAATTTTTCCTGAATGTCTGGAATTCTTTCTTCCTCAGAAGGTGGTGGAAACAGAATCTTTGAATATTTTTAAGGCAGAGCTGGATGGGCTCATGATTAGCAAGGGGGTGAAAGGTTATCAAGTGAAATCAGGAATATGGGATTGAGTTGCAATCTGATTAGCCAAGATTTTTTTGAATGGTGGAGCAAGCTCAAGGGGCTGAATGGTCTGCTTCTGCTCTTACTTTGTATTTATGTACAATCACATGTCATAAGGTTGTAAAATGTGCTTGATAAATTAAAATTCCTATCTGTTATTATACAGTGACATTCCTGTGAGTTTTGTTCATTCTTGGTGTTATATTTGACATGATCTCAAGTAGAATAAATTATCAGCTTTGTTGTCCTATTATCTTCATTCCATCTATACTATTCAAGTTATCTCATCATTTATAAAAAAAAGTACAGATGATATCTGTACAATAGCAAATCAAGGCTGGAATTAAATCTTAGAGTGTCCATAATATGATTAAAATTTGCTTTCATAGGCAATAGTATTAACTGTACTTGACTAAATTGCAACACTATAACTTGCTGCAAGCTATCCATTATTTCTATGTGACAAAATACTTGAGAGTATTCATCATTTTATGCAAGAGTGGGTAGCAATTGCTCAAAACTGCTTAGATTATTTTCACTGTAACTGTTCTTTATTACTGAGCAGCGGCAAATATGGAGATAATTTGTGTTTTGGGTTGGTAATAACCCTTCGCCAGTTCTGAAGAAAGGTCATCAGCTGAAACTTTAACCTTGTGTTTCTCTCTCCACCGACGCTGCCCGATCTGCTGAACATTTCCATCATGTTGGTGAATAACTTCATGCTATTGTTATTTATTTATTTATGTTACCAGTAGGCTTACGTTAACACTGCAATGAAGCTACTGTGAAAATCCCCTTGTTGCCACACTCTGGCACTTATTTGAGTACACTGAAGGAGAATTTAGTGTAGCCAATGCACCTAGCCAGCATGTCTGTCAGATGTAGGAGAAAACAGAACATCCAGAGGAAACCCATGCAGACACAGGGAGAACGTGTGGTCTCCAGACAGACAGTGATCCAAGCTGGGAATCGAACCTAAGACCCTCGTGCTGTGAGGCAGTAATAGTGTTAACCATTGTGCTACCATGCCATTCTATATAATGTCACTCTGAATAAAACCATCTAGTATACAAGTGAGAGAAGCATTGTTGCTCATTTGGTTTTTAATGCCCTGTATACACTACAGAACCTATGTTTGTTTTGGAATGGCAGATTAATTCTTGTAGGAGGGCTAAAGAAAAAGGTCAATTTATAGAATTATCCAGCTTCTTTGGTTTTAAAATGTTCAGTTGTAATGATCAGCTAGTAATCAAAGGGAAACATGAGACTTCAAACCATTGAAAATTACTTTGATATTCAGATGTGCTTACATCCAATCATAGAACCATACTGGAAATTATGCATTGATGTTTAGATATGAAATACTGAATGTGAGAATCCCAATGTGAACTGCAAAAGAATACATTTGGAAACTATTGGGCTGATTAGCCTTTGAGAGCAAAGGTGTCGCAATTTATTTCATTATGAGATGAGAGATTAGCTAAGCAGTCCCATATGATGGGAGCTGAATATGTACTGAATTCTCACATAAACAGAGGGATTCCTCAGATACACTGATAAAAGTCTGATTCTCGCTGTCTTGCCTCAGAATCTGGCCTTCACCATTTTTGGGTGGGTTATAAATCACATATTTGTGGTCATAGATTTAATAGATCAAGTAAATCAACAAATGCCTCCACTTGTATGATTTAGATGTTGTAGTTATTTCAAATTTGATAGGAACAGATTCTTGGTTCATTCTGGTAGGGCATCCTTTTAGAAATACCCCTTTGTTTATGCTCCCAATACGCCTTTTAGGAAAGGTAAGCTAAGACACCATTTGGGATAGGTAAGTTGCTGTTCTGGAATTAACGGGTTTGACATCCAGTCACTGGCACCCTGCCATCTACTTGTCTTTCCAGTGGGAAATACACCAAGCAGGCTTTGATGTAGCTCATCACCATCATGGACCTCACGTGCTGGACCCTGAGGTTGCAGGGAAACATCACTAAACCCTCTGCCAAGAGGGGCATTCTCCCGATGTACCTTCCATCAGTCAAATAATGGATCACTTACACTACACAGGCACAAAGCCATTTCTGTAGCCATTTTAAAACTTCCTCCTCCTTTCATGGTTGTACATAGAATCTCTATAGTGCAGATGAGGCCATTTGCCCATCATGTCTGTACCAAACATAATCCCACTCAGAACGGGAATTTAAAAGCAAGTAGAGGACAACCAGAAAAGCAATAACATGGACAGAAGATCAAATGATCTAAGCTAACTAAATGCAGGAAGAGATTTCTTAATACTTAAAAAGTAAGAGAAAGGCAAAATTACTGGAAAATGAGTCTGGAGAAGTAATAATAGGAAACAAAGAAATGGCAGAGAAACTGAATAGTTACTTTTCAATAACTATTACTGAATAATGTACCCTGCTAATCCCCTGATATTAGGATCAATTTAGCATGGCTAATCCACTTTGGACTATCGAAGGATACCTATGCAGACATGGGAAGAATGTGCAAACTCCATATAGACAGTGACCTGAGTGTGGAATTGAACCAGGGTTCCTGTTGCTGTGAGGCAATGGTGCTAAACCACTGTGCTGCTCAGTTGTTACAGTGTTCCAATTTCAGATGGTAAGGCAGAAGATACTCCTGGGCCTAATGTTGTGGGGCTTTCACAGCAAAGGAGGAAAGGGAAGTGTAAATATGTTGGGTTCCAAAATTACTAACAGCAAGAGCTTTCAACAAAGAGTAACTTGGCAGTTACTGCAAGACGTGCACGCTACCTGTGCTTTTGGGGATAACTTCCACCACGTGACCCTGTTTTGTAGCCATGTCATTTGCATTCTCATGCGACCATTGGATTGACAAGAGTAAAGTTGTGGGGAGGGGGTGGGGGCAAGGGGCTGATGGTGAGGGAGATAGGTATGAGGGGCTGATGGTTTGGAGGAGGGGGAGTGAAAGGCTGATGGTGGGGAGGGTGGAAATCTGCTGAGTGAGCTCTATTACTGCCATCAACAAGTAACAAATATTATCTGAATACTAACATGAAATTTAAAAAAAAATCCTTCACAATTACACAACGCTTGCAGCTCTGTTGTCACAGATACGTTATAAAGCAGTAGAAATTTCAGCTCAAACACTTGCTGCATACTAAGCATGGATATAGCTTTGAAGGGGCCCAAGAAATGAATGAACTGAAGTTTATTACTGATTAATGATACCCCCCCCCCCCTTCTCGGGTCATTAGGCATAACATTATAACAGATTACATTAATGCTGACTGCTCAGGTTATTAAATGCTAGTTGGGACACTGTTAATGAGGGAATCTCACATTAAGATTCTTTACAAATACTAAACTATTCCTCTTGTTAAGCAGCAACTGCTGTTGATAATGTCGAGGGAAAGGACTTGGAGGGATTAATGAGACCAGTGAAATGAAAAAAGTATCTTTTAGCTGATTGTGGTATCTAAAGAAATTTAAAATTAATTTAGTTCCCTTGCAATAAGTACATGGTAGATCCAGCAATGATTTCCCAATCCTGGACTCGCTGTTGATCGGATGAAATGAATAGAAATTGGGTTAAACACAAATGAGTGAGTTACTGTTCAAGCTTTTTACTTGCAAAAGGTTTGTTTCTATAATAGATTTTGGACCACAAAGGACCCAATTCGATGTTCTTCTATTTGTTAGATAGCTTGTCTTGGTTCAACAATTAACTGCTGATGTGATGTATAGTCTAACATTCTGGGTGAGCGCCACATATATTGATGCAGCCTTAACCCTGGCCACTGTTAATGTTGCTGAGCTGCCAGCTTGCTGGGTCAGACCTGCTATTTAGCTGCTGCCAACAAAGTGTGGGCAGCATGGTGGCACAGTGGTTAGCACTGCTGTCTCACAGATCCAGGGGCCCAAATTCAAGTCCAACTTTGACAGTCTGTGTGGGATTTGCACATTCTCTCTGTGTCTGTGTGGGTTTCCTCCAGATGCTTTGGTTTCCTCCCACACTCCAAAAGATTGTGCAGATTAGGTGGATTGGCCTTGCTGAATTGACTTTAGTATCTCAAAATATATAGACTAGATGGATTAAGCATGGTAAATGTGTGGGGTTGCAGGGATAGGGTGGGGAGCGGATCCAAGTAAGATACTCCGTTAGAGAGTTGGTGCAGACTCAATGGGCTGAATTCTGCACTGTATGGATGCTGTGATGCTATGAAAATCCATTTTAGGGTCCAGTCATCTGCTGAAGTGGGATCGGTTCCCGTCTTTTCCACAGTAGTGGGTTGTAAACCTGAATGGAAAAATTCAGCCCCATGTCCTGGTGTAGCAGCCATTCCTTTATCTCACTGTTATTTGAAATTCTGAATGCTTTTAATTAAATAAATTTGGGTAAACTGTTTCCAAAATCCTTTAGTTTCAACACATTGATATAAATTCAACAATATATTCCAAAAAATGAAGGAGGAGATGAAGAGAATCTTTTTATAGTGTGTAGCTAGCTGATGGATGGGGTGACAATCAAGTGGGCTGCCTTGTCCTAGATGATGCTGAGCTTTTTCACTGTTGGAGCTGCACTCATCCTGATAGGTGGAGAGTATTCCATCACAGTCTTGACTTGTGCCTTGTAGATGCTGGGCAGACTTTGAGGAATCTGGAGATGAGTTTTCTCTGCAGCATTCTCAGCTTCTGACCTGCTGATATCAATTGAAAAAGCTATAGTTCAAGCACATTAGAGGGGTCAGTTTTTGTCCAATGTGTGCAGGAAGGTTTCAAGACACAGTATGTAGGTAGGCCAACAAGAAGTGAAGCTACATTGGATTTGGTGCTGGGTAATGAACCAGATCAGATGTTCGACTTGGAGCTAGATGAGCACTTTGGTGATAGTGACCACAATTTGGTTACGTTTACCTTAGTGATGGAAAGGGATAGGCATATACCAAAGGGCAGAAGTTATAACTGGGGGAAAGGTAATTATAAGGCTATGAGGTGAGATTTAAGATACATAGGTTGCAGTAGTAAATTGCAGGGACTGGGAACATCTGAAATGTGGAGCTTATTCAAGGAGCAGTTACAAGTCCTTGATAAATAAGTACCTGTCAGGCAGGGAGGAAGTGGTCAAGCGAGGGAACCGTGGTGTACTAAGAAAGTTGAATCTCTGGTGAAGAGGAAGAAGGAGGCTTATGTAAAGATGAGACGTGAAGGCTCAGTGAGGGCACTGGAGAGTTACAAATTAGCCAGGAAGGAACTAAAGAGAGAGTTAAGAAGAGCTAGAAGAGCTCATGAGAGGACTTTGGCCGATAGGATCAAGGAGAACCCTAAAGCTTTCTATAGGTATGTCAAGAATAAAAGATTGGTTACAGCAAGATTACGGCCAGTCAGGGACAGCAGTGGGAAGTTGTGCGTGGAGCCTGAAGAGATAGGAGAGGCACTGAATGACTTTTTCCTGTGTGAATACTTATGAAAAATATTCAATGTATTTCAGGAGAATACTGACATACCGGATTGTAGACTAGACAGGATTGAGATACATAAGGAGGAGGTGTTAGTAATTCTTGAGAGTATCAAAATAGATAAGTCCCCTGGGCTGGATGGAATTTACCCTAGGATACTCTGGGAGGCGAGGGAGGAGATTGCAGAGCCTTTGGCTTTGATCTTCATGTCGTCATTGGCTATAGTATAGTGCCGGAAGACTGGAGAACAGCAAATGTTGTCCCCTTGTTCAAGAAGGGGAGTAGAGAGTATCCTGGGAATTATAGACCTTTGAGCCTTGCTTCTGTTGTGGGCAAAGTTTTGGAAAGAATGATAATGATATTTATAATCATCTAGAGAGAAATAAACTGATTAGAGATAGTCAACACGGTTTTGTGAAGGGTAGGTTGTGCCTCACAAACCTTATCGAGTTTTTTGAAAAGGTGACCAAAGAGGTGGATAAGGTTAAGGCAGTTGACGTGGTGTATATGGATTTTAGTAAAGTGATTGATAAGGTTCCCCATGGTAGGCTCCTGCAGAAAATGCAGATGCATGGGATTGAGGGTGATTTAGCAGTTTGGGTCAGGAATTGGCTAGCCGCTAGAAGACAGAGGGTGGTGATTGATGGGAAATATTCAACCTGGAGTCCAGTTACAGTGGTGTGCTTCGGGGATCTGTTTTGGGGCCACTTCTGTTTGTCATTTTTATAAATGACCTAGATGAGGATATAGAAGGATTGGTTAGTAAATTTGCTGACGACACTAAAGTCGATGGAGTTGTAGACTGTGAGGATGGATGTTACAGTTTGCAGAGAGACATAGGCTGTAGAGTTGGGCTGAGAGGTGGCAAATGGAGTTTAATACGGAAAAGTGTGAGGTGATTCACTTTGGTAAGAGTAACAGGAGTACAGAATATAGGGCTAATGGAAGGACTCTTAGTAGTGTCGACAGCAGAGAGATCTCGGTGTACATGTGCATAGCACCCTGAAAATGGGCACCCAGGTTGATAAGGTTGTTAAGAAGGTATACGATATGTTAGCTTTTATTGGTAGAGGGATTGAATTTTGGAGCTGTGAGGTCATGTTGCAACTGTACAAAACTCTGGTGCGGCCGCACCTGGTGTATTGCATACGGTTCTGCTCGCTGCATTAGAAGAAAGATGTGGAGGCATTGGAAAGGGTACAGAGGAGGTTTACCGGGATGTTGCCTGGTATGGTGGGAGGGTCTTATGAGGAAAGGCTGAGAGACTTGAGGTTATTTTCATAGAGAGAAGGTTAAGAAGTGACTAATTTGAGGCATACAAGATGATCGGAGGGTTAGATAGGGTGGACAGTGAGAGCCTTTTTCCTCGGATGGTGATGGCTAACAGGAAGGGACATAGCTTTAAATTAAGGGGTGGTAGTTATAGGACGGATGTCAGAGGTAAGTTCTTTACTCAGAGGGTAGTAAGAGCATGGAATGCCCTGCCTGCAGCAGTTGTGGACTCGCCAACTTTAAGGGCATTCAAATGGTCAGTGGATAGGCATATGGATAACATGGGAATAGTTTAGGTTAGAGGGTCATTAGATTGGTTCCACTGGTCGACGCAACATCAAGGGTTGAAGGGCCTGTACTGCGCTGTAATGTTCTACGTTCTATGCTCTTGTAACTGCAATTTATATGGTTGGCCCAGTTCAGTTTCCGATCGATGGTAACTCCCAAAATGTTGATAATGAAGTGTTCACTGATGGCAATGCCATTGAATGTCAAGGGACAATGGGTTAGATTCCTTCTTGTTGGAAATGGCCATTGCCTGGCACTTGAACAACATAAATATTACTTGCCACTTGTTAATCCAAGTCTGAATATTGTCCACATCTTACTGTATGTGGATATGCAAGTTGTGCTGAACATTGTGAAATCATCCATCAACATTGTCACTTTTAACCTTACAATGGAAGGAAAATCTTTGAAACAATTGAAGATGGTTGGGTTTTGGACACTACCTTTTGGAACTCCTGCAGTCTTGTTCTGGGGTTTTTGAGATGATTTAAACTTTTTGATGTCTTAAATAATTGTACACTGGCATCTTGCTTTATTCCTTTGCTTCTATGTTGCAATTGCCCTTGCACATAAGGATGTGATTATGCTAATCACATAAGGATGATTAGCAGTTTTAACTTGCATGATCCCTTCTGTTTTTTTTATTGGAGGGCACCCAGTATGGGCAGCCTGTGCAATTTCCAGTGCCATGTTTCTTGCAAAAGGTAATTGCTAATGTTGCCATGCTAATCCCTTTCACAACACATGTTTGTTTTTGGATTTTAGAAAATGTGGCAACTTTTGTGTTAAATTGGGGGAGGTGCAATCATAGAATCCCTACAATGCAAAAGGAGGCCATTCGGCCCATCTAGTCTGCATGGACAACAATTCCACCCAGACCCTATCCCCATTACCCCATAACCCCATGCACTTACCTAACTAGTTCCTCTGATACTAAACGGCAATTTAACAAGGCCAATTCAGTAACCCATACATCATCATTATCTGTGACAACGCAGCTCCTTTTAAAAAGATATACATTAATATTAATTCTTTCCTAGACATTCTCAGCTCATGGTAAGTTTTGTATTGTACTCGTAGTATTTAACGTTAGGTGCTAGAGTTTGATAAACCACCAAGATTTTTAAAAATGTTGGATGGGACCTGCAGGTGGATGTCCTATTTCTATCTCCTGTGGAACTAATTCTTGCTGGCAGGAGGAAAGGAGTGGTCTGTAAACCACGCTGTTTGGAAATTCAAACTCAGCATGGCCATTTGATCTTGGGGCTGAATTCAAACAGACCCCTATTCTGGCTGTGCCAAGGAGCTTAAAATACAATGTGGAAGTTGTAAATTTGTGAAGTAGACACAAATTTGTGAAAGATAGATTAGGTCTGTTTTGTGTCATGATATGAAGTTTTTAAGTCTTTTAAGCTTATTAAATTTGAGGGGAAATAAATAAGCTGAAGGTATGAGCTAGAATGGAATGCTTTGATTGACAGGCACATAGTATAGAGGAAAAAATCATAACCAACTGTTCCACAGTTTTCATAGCGTTAGGGTAAATGGTATCACAGTGATTAGCACTGCTGCCTCACCATTTTAAGGAACTCTAACAACTTAATATGGCTGTTATTCACACTCAATTTGATAGTAAAAAACTTCCATTCATGAAAGGGATTCCTGGCCAGGGCCATTGCCTGTGCGGAATGTACATATTCCTGCCATGTCTGTGTAGGTTTCTTCCCAGGTGGTCTAGTTTCCTCAAGCCTGAAAGACCTGCTAGTTAGGTGCACTGGCCAAGCTAAATTCTCCCTCCGTGTACCCTGACAGGCACTGGAGTGTGGCGACTAGAGGATTTTCACATAACTTCTTTGTAGTATTAATGTAAACTTGCTTGTAACACTAATAAATAAACTTTGTAATAATGACATTTCCCAAAAGGATTATTATTAAGAAAGCTTCTGAAATTTAGCCAAACAATTGAAGGATTAGTAGTATCGACGAGTACTGAATGGAGATGGTTTTTTTATATACCAGATTAACAACTGAAATTTAAATTTCTTGAATAGGTTTCATGAATGGGAGTTTTTACTATCAAATTGAGTATGAATAACAGCCATATTAGGTTGTTGGATTTTTTTCATCTTTTATATGCCTCCTGAGATCTGTCCATGTTGAATACTGAGTGAGTGGCTATGGAGGTGGCATAGGAGTGAGAGGCATGAGTTGGCATAAAGGAGGTATGAGGGAGTACGGAGTTGGGGGGGAGGGGGGAAGATGGGGATCAGAGTGAGAAGGCCTACCAGCTTTTAAAATGACTGAAATGAAGTCTCAAAGGGATCTAAAGGACCCTTTAAACTGAGGCATGTCTACCAAGTCGGACCGTGGAAGGAAACTGGAGCACCTGGAGAAAACCCACGGGGAGGATATGCAAACTCCAGACACAGAGACCCAAATCAGGAATTGGACACAGATACCTGGCACTGTGAGGCAGCAGGGCTAACCACTGTGCCACCGTGTAGTGGTCAAGTACCTGTAAATCCCAGCTTGATGTTGATTGAGTCTTTGCAAAAAGATTAGAATGTTACCTGTGTTTGGCAATTTTGAATTGTTTTTTAACCCTAATGCTCTTTGCTAAATGGATTGTGCTGAAACACATTATTGCAATAAACACTTTTTTTTTATATGAAACAGTTGTTACTTTCTCAATGAAATGTGGCATGTCTTTTTTTATGTTCTGATGTAAAAGAAATTCCTTGCATGTTTTTCAGCAGATGGATTCCTGTGAACTACATGTGAGCAAATCTAAATATTTCTCTGGGGGTTTAGACTTTTTCAAGTCTCCCTATGATTGTCCTCTTTGGATGGCATGCTATGTATCTATTGTTCTCCCCTCAGGTCAACACTCAACTATCCATCCTAATTGACATTAAGCAAAAAATACATTTCCTTGTACTTCTTGTGTAAAACAAGTTTACATAAAAACCAGTGTATGAATATTCAAGTATATCTGTAAATTACTCCAATACTTGTTACTTATATAGCATATAGTTTAGCACTGCTGCCTCACAGCGCCAGGGAACCGGATTCAAATTCCAGCTTGGGTCACTGTCTGTGCGGAGTCTGCATGTTCTCCCTGTGTCTGCATGGGTTTTCTCCACATCTCCAATTTCCTCCCACAGTCTGAAAGGTGTGCCGGTCAGAAGCATTGACCATGCTAAATTCTCCCACGGTGTACCCAAACAAGCATCAGTGTGGCGACTAGGGGATTTTCACCAGTAATTTCATTGCGGTGTTAATGTAAGCCTACTTATGACAAATAAATAAACTTTAAGTGTTTATATTTGAGTATGCTGCATTGTTCACACTGGAATGTTAGTGCATAAAATGTTAATAAAATGCACACTGCTGTACCTGGTGCATTAAACTGAATAGTTCACAGCAAGATGGAGAGAGAAAATGATTCATAATATTGTTAATAACCTAGAACATAGAAGATAGAACATTACAGCACAGAACAGGCCCTTCGGCCTTCGATGTTGCGCCGACCAATATAAAAAGCAATGCCCCTCCAAACTAAACCATTCCCTTCTCTTCCATATACTTATCAACTAACCTCTTAAACGCCACCAAACTTGGCGCATCTACAACTGCTGCAGGCAGGGCATTCCACTCCCGAACCACCCTTTGGGTAAAGAACCTACCTCTGATATCCGTCCTATAACTATCACCCCTTAATTTAAAGCTGTGTCCCCTCGTGCTAGCTTTCTCCATCCTAGGAAAAAGGCTATCACTGTCCACCCTATCTAAACCTCTAATCATCTTATATGTTTCGATCAGGTCCCCTCTTAGCCGCCTCCTTTCTAACGAAAACAACCTCAAATCCCTCAGCCTCTCCTCATAAGACCTGCCCTCCATACCAGGCAACATCCTGGTAAACCTCCTCTGTACCCTCTCCAATGCCTCCACATCTTTCTTATAATGTGGGGACCAGAACTGCACACAATACTCCAAGTGCGGCCGCACTAGAGTTTTGTACAGTTGCAACATGACGTTGCGGCTCCAAAATTCAATCCCCCTACCAATAAAAGCTAAGACTCCATATGCCTTCTTAACAACCTTCTCGACTTGACTGCCAACTTTCAGAGATAAAAATACATAAAAATAACCTAAAAATACATTACATGCTTCAACCACTGGTGAACGGGATACCACAGGATACAAGTAGGTGTCAATGCAAAGGAGACACAAGTATCAGGCTGCATAAAAAATCTAATGCAAGTGTGGTTGAAAAAAATAACAAATTTAAATGATTATTAGAGGGATTTTATTACCCTCAGCCTTGGGAACTGTGTGGGATTTGCACGTTCTCCCCATGTCTGTGTGGGTTTCCTCTGGATACTTCTGTTTCCTCCCACAGTCCAAAGATGTGTGGGTTAGGTGGACTTGTCATACTAAATTGACACTTAGTATCAGAGAGATTAATAGCGTAAATATGTGGGGTTACAGGGATGGTGGGATTGTTGTCAGTGCAGACTCAATGGGTCAAATGGTCTCCTTCTGCACTGTAGGGATGCTGTGATCTCAAAATTTCCTTTAACTCACCTCAGACCGGATTGGTATCTGCTGCTCAATACCCAATCCATTTCACCTTGCAAAGGTGTGTAAATGCTAACAATGCCTTCATTTGTAAATTGCCTCTGCTACGGTTTAATTGATCTTCTGCGGAGCTTTGACAAGTTGAGTAATTGGGCCTTTCCAGCAAAACATTCTGTTTGGGTCTCTGGTGAATCTGGAGTAAATAAAACAGCCATGACCAGATTGCACCAAAATTGTTATTTGCTTGGAAATTAAATGTGAAGGTTTCAAATTCCCTAAATATCACTTCAAGCTAAAGTATACAAACTTTCCAAAGCCAAATGATTAAAACTTTAATTAAAAAACACAACCTGTAATCCATTTTAATCAAACATTTTCACCAATGGGTAATAAAATTCACTCAGCCCTCAAACAACCATTTATTAGTTTTTTTAACCACTTGCTTTAGATTTCCCATATTTTGTGCATCCTGGTGTTTATGTCTCTGATGCATTCACACTGACATGGATCCTGATCTGTGTTTCTAAGAAATATTCGCGATTGATTGAAGCATATGTTTAATATTGCCATTTGAAATCCCAACTGATTGAAAGGGATGTAGGCATTGTTTTAGGGATGCTCTGGGTTTATTTACACTGTTAACATCACTGTCAGTGTGTCGCGACTTCCACCAGTACTAAATCATAAATTCGCCAATTCTGCAGTTTCTAATGGGAGTCGCATGCATAGGAAACATTGGTCGAAGAATCTGGGTGACAGTGTTATGATCCAGTTTTTGGCAAGCGGCACTCCTTCCAGCAAAGCTCCCTCTTGGCAGTGCAGCACCAGCAAATTTAATCTGATCATGGCCCAGTGTAACTCCAGGCAAAAAGGAGTTGCATATTGGTGACACGGTTACCTGTGGGTTACCACTGACCGTAAACTGAACAGGTCCAGCCATATAAGTATCATGGCTACAAGATCAGGTCAGAGGCCACGAGGAAGTTCGTCAGATTGATTCCAGAGATGAGGGAAATGGGCAGTTTAGCCTATACTCTCTGGAGCTAAGAAGGATGAGAGAAATAGTTAAGGTGTGCAGGATTATAAAGGGGATTTACAAAATAGCCACACAGAGCATATTTTCTCTTATTGTAAAAAACTAATGTCTCCTTATTCTAGATTGCCCTGCAAAAGATAACAGATTTAAAACTGAGATAAGGAGAAATTACTTCTCTCAAAGGGTTGCAAATCTGCTAAAGTCACCACCCCAGAGCATGGTGGATGCTGGGACATTGAGTAAATTTAAGGAAGAGGTAGACAGATTTTTAATCAGTAAGGGTTTGAAGGGCTGTGGTGAGCAGGCAGGAAAATGGAGTTGAGACCAAGATGAAATCAACAATGGTCATATTAAATGGTGGAGTGGACTCCAGAGGCTAAATTGCCTCCACTTAGTTCTTATGAGTAATTCACCTCCTGTGTCCTCAAAGCTTGTCCACCATCTACAAGACACAAACCAGGAGTGTGTTGAAACACTCTCCATTGCCTGGATGAATGCAGTTCCAACAACACTTGAATCTTTATAGCGTGCAGGACCAAACAGCCAGCTTGATTGGCACCCCATCCACCATCTTAAACATTCACTCCCTTCACCACCAATGCACAGTGGCAGCCATGTGTGCACTGCAGCAAAGCAACTTACCAAGGTTCCTTTGACAACATTTTTCCAACCCACAACCTTTACCAACTAGGAGGGAAAGAGCAGCATAAGCATGGAAATGTTCCCCTTCAAGCTACACGCCATCCTGGCTTGGGATCTCTTCACAATTTCTTCACTGCTGGGTCAAAATCCCGAGAGTCCTGTTGTAACAGCACTGTGGATGTACTTTCACCATTTTGACTACAGGAGTTCAAGAAGGTGGCTCACCACCACCTTCTCGAGGGCAACTAAGATGCTGACTTATCCAGCATTACTGCATCCACTAATGATGAAAATCAGAATTTCCAGGTGTACAGTACAAAATTTTAGTTTTTGCATTGAGTAAAACAGCTCATGGTAATGCTTGCTGTATAAATGCCCGGGGACTGGCCACTAAACACTAGATTGGGAATTTTCCCATCCCACTCGTCATGGGAATCGGAGTGGGCAGGGGGTGGCCATGGAAAGGTTGGTTGACTTTGGGCAGGATTTTCCAGTTTCAGGACGAAAGCAGCCGGGATTTCCCACCTGGTGAAGTTCCTCCAGGCTTGTAGCCACTATCACTACAGCAGAAATCCAATTACATTGCACCCAAATCACAGCAGTGATATGGGGCAAGCCCCAAGAAAATCCTCAATGTTTAGAGCATCACATTTAATACATTAAAAACAAAGTTTGACTTTTTTTCAGTTCATTTGAGGATGTGAACTCTGATATTGCATTCACAAACTGACGGCTGCAGTTATTGGAATTGCTAGAATGCGAATTAAAAATGAAGGAGGACAAAGTGATTTATTGATGTTTCCTTAATCTGTGCTTTACAAAACATTATTTCTCCAAGGACATCTCTGCTTCTAATATATTTTACAGTGAGATTGTGACAAAATGAACATCATTTTTGATACATTTTAGATTCATGAGCATAACTAGGCCCAGACCAATCTTTAGTTTCCATGGCAACATTTTCAGATATTTGGATGAAAAGACAATTTGAATTTTTTTTAGCTGGAGATTCAAAGCATTGAACATTCAGCAGAAGCTTAGCAAACCCAAGGGGCTACATGACATACTCCTGCTCCTATTTCTTATGTTCTTCAAATGGGACATGCCTAAAATGCCTTCAGCTACCCTCTGCCCAATGCTCTGTAATTCTGTCCTTAACACACTCTGCCTCTCAATATTTCTGTTAAGATTGTTCTGGTTCCAGTCAGAAAATACAAAGTATTTTATAGAGCCTACCTGAATTATAAGTTTTTCGTTTCTTGAATTTAGCTAGGACAAGGATGACAGGTTTCACTTCAGATATGATTCAAATAACTGACAAGGGAGCTTTTACCTAACAAAGTTTATTTAAGAATACAGTTAACATATACAGTAAGAAAATTAGCAAGAACTCATCAATTATAAATAAGAAACAAAACAACCCACTATAATGTGTATCTTAAATATATCTAATGTGTTCAAATCAAACCAACCCATAGGCAAGGGATCTCTTTCACAGATTTAGCGCAGCAAAGACTAATGCTCACATGGCACTGGACTTAAAACCTTTGGATGAAGTCTGCAGTTCTTTGGATAGAGTCAGAATAGCTTCCCAAAACACCAGAGACTCCAAGCAAGCCACCAGTAGCCAACTCCCTTCTTCAGAAAGGCAAGACCTTGCTTTCAGCTAACCAGCAGCATTTCCAAAACCACAGAGACTCTTTTGGTTGATGTCCCTTCTAAAACTAAAACTCAAACTAAGCAGCAGTTCAAATTGAAAACCGAGAAACTCCTATTGTCTGATCTATCAATGAGTTTTTCTCCTAACAATGCAGAATCATAAACATCCCAGTAAAAATAAACAACCTCTTCTTTAAGAAACAATAAAAAGACTCTCTTAGACAGCCAAGCAACAATGAGAGAAACGAACAGAAAAAGTTTGCTTCCAACTGCAGCGTATATGATTTAATTAAAAAAAACTTCCTAAAGGTACACTAACCTCACAAGGTTCAACTTAAAACCTACTTAAGACTTTGAAGTAAGCTATTGCTAACTTATCTGATTATCTTATGTCATTCAATGTCAAGTTTGGTTTGATAATGTTCTTGTAAAGTGCATTGTAATGCATATCAAAGGTGCTATATAAATGCAAGTCATTCTTATAAGTATTTTTTCCCAGTAAGAGCTCTCGGGCAAAACACAGAAAAGAAGTATATTTATGTAACACCTCTTAAAAGCGGCTTTACACTGTCTAAGTTGCTTCCTTGGAAACAGGCAGTGGGTTTCTTCAGTGCTGTCAATGAGGAATGCCATACGAGCTGTACATGTAATGACCTGTAGCACTTCCTGTCCACATGGAATTAACATTAGTCCTCAAAGCAGTGATTGTCCCTACGGTAACTGGCAAAATAAATTGGAGTATGAATAAACTCTCAAACAAATCAACCTTAAAAGCTCTTGAATATCAGCTTGGTTCAGTTTGTGGGCTTTGGAGCCAGTTCATTGTGGAAACTTAAGCAAGGACTAAGAAGAGCTAAAAGGTGTCATGAGAAAGCCTTGGCCAGCAGGATTGAGGGAAATCCCAAGGCTTTTCACACATATAAAAACAGCAAGAGGGTAACCAGGGAGAGGTTGACCCACTCAAGGACAAGGGGGGAAATCTATGCGTGGAGCCAGAGGAAATGGGGTGGGATGTTAAATGAGTACTTTCTGTCAGTATTCACCAAAGAGAAGGATTTCTTGGACGATGAAACTGGGAAAGGATGTGTAGATAGTTTGAGTCATGTTGAGGTCAAAAAGGTGAAGGTATTGGAGTTCTTGAGAAACAGCAAGGTAAACAAGTCTCCAGGACCTGATGGGATATATCCCAGAATACAGACAGAGGCAAGAGAGGAAATTGCTGGAGCCTTGAGGAAAGTCTCCATATCCTCTCTGGCTACAGGCACGATCCCAGTGGATTGGAGAATAGCCAAAGTTCTTTTTGTTTAAGAAGGGTAGTAAGAATAATTGAGGTAATTACATGACAGTAAGCCTTACATCAGTGGTAGGGAAATTACTGGAGAGGATTCTTAGACAGGATTTATTCCCACTTGAAAATAAGTCAACATATTATTGAGAGACAATGTAGTTTTGTGAAGGGGAGGTCGTGTCTCACGAATTTGATTTGAGTTTTTCAAGAAAGTGACAAAGATGATTGAGGGTGAAGCAGTGAATGTTACCTACATAGACTTCAGTAAGACCTTTGACAAGGTCCCTCTTGGCAGACTGGCACAGAAGGTGAAGTTGCATGGGATGAGTGATGAGCTGGCAAGGTGGGTACAAAACTAGCTCGGTCGAAGAAAACGGAGGAAGGATTTGTTTCTGAATGGAGGGCTGTGACAAATGGTGTTCCTCAGGGATCAGTGCTGGGACCTTTGCAATTTGTAATATATATATATATAAATGATTTGGGGGAAAATGTAACTGGATTGACTAGTAAATTTGCAGACAACAAAGGTTGGTGAATTTGCGGATAGTGATGAGGACCATCAGAGGATACAGCAGGATATAGGTCAGTTGGAGACTTGGGCGGAGAGATGGCAGATGGAGTTTAATCTGGACAAATGTGAGGCAATGCATTTTGGAAGTCCTAATACAGATAGGAAATAAACTGTAAATGGCAGAACCCTTAAGAATATTGTTAGACAAAGGGATAGGAAAGTGACAATGCAGGTCGAGAAGGTAGTCAAAAGGCCATACAGCATGCTTATCTTCATTGGCTGGGGTATTGAGTTTAAAAATTGGCAAATCATGTTGCTGCTTTATAGAACCTTAGTGAGGCTGCATTTGGAATATAGTGTTCAATTCTGTCACCATGTTACCAAAAGGATGCGGAGGCTTTGGAGAGGGTACAGAAAAGATTTGCCAGGATGTTGTCTGGTATACAGGGCATTAACTATGAGGAGAGGTTGGAGAAACTTGGTTTATTCTCACTGGAGCAGTGGAGGTTGAGGAGAGTCTTGATAGAAGTCTATAAGATTATGAGAGGCAGGTTCAAAGTGGATAGTCAGAAGCTTTTTCCCAGGCTGGAAGAGTCAATTACTAGGGGCCATTGATTTAAGATGTGAAGGGCAAGTTTTATAAGAGATCTACGAGGCAGATATTTTATATAGGTGCCTGGAACTTGTTGCTGGGGGAGATAGTGGAAGTGAACACTGTAGTGACTTTTAAGGGCTATCTTGAGTACGTGAATCGAATGGGAATAGTGGGATATGGTCCCTGGAAAGTTAGGGAGTTTCAGATAAGTCGGGCAGCATGGTCGGTGCAAGTTTGGAGGACCAAACAGCCTGTTCCTGTGCTGTAATTTTCTTTGTTCTTTGTTCTCACCACATGATCCTCAGTAACTAACTCTGTGATGAAATGGTGAAGCTTAATCTTCCTGTCTAATCCATTAATATCACTGCCACTTCCACCTTTATCTCCATCCTTGCCTTACCAGTTGAATCACTGAAACTGTCTACTGCTAGATTTGACTTTTCTGGTGCTGCTATACTGGTGTCTTAAGTATGTAAACAGCAATCCCGCATGTGCTGGTAAAATCCCATTCATCCATTACCTCAATTGCTTGTAATCTCCTTTTTGATTTCTTGTCCACCAGTGTCCAAGTCCTGATCCTCATCTTCAAATTCCCCCATTGCTTTGCTAACACTGTCCAGTCTTACATCTCAACTCTTGGGCTCTGCTCTTCCAATCCCAGTCTATGACACAGAAAGTGGACAACTAATTTCCTTATAATTATATTTCATGATATATTTAGTATTGAAATGGATATAAATGATTAGTTAACAGCACACTGAAGGGCCAAGCTTTAATAAATCCTTTCAGATAAATGGTGTCAATTAAGCACTGAGTTTGTGTTTAGTAGCAACATGGAAATCTGCTGTTAAGTTTTATGTTTTTTTTTATTGTGCTGTTATAATTTACCACATTTTGTTTTACTAAAATGTTGTCACTTGAGGATAATTGAACCTAAGCAATAGTTTAACACAAACACTAATCTTCACATGCAACTTGTACTGTATCAGATTACCAATAGCAATGTCAAAGACAGAATATGAATGTAAGTTGTGCAATGCTTTGTTTTCTGTACCTCCTTCCCCCATCCCCGAAGAAGCTCTGCACAGTGGTTAGTGCTACTATCTCACAGCACCAAGGACCTGGGTTCGATTCCCATCTTGGGTCACTGTCTGTGCAGAGTCTGCATGTTCTTCTGTCCCTATGTGGGCTTCCACCAGGTGATCCAGTTTCCTCCCACAGTCAGAAAATCATTCTGATTAGGTGCATTGGCCATTCTAAATTCTCCCTCAGTGTACCCGAACAGGCACCTGAGTGCAATGACTCAGGGATTTTCACAGTAAATTCATTGCAGTGTTAATGTCAGCCTACTTGTGACACCAATAAATAAACTTAGTTGAAGAAGAGGTTGATGCTGAGAAAGAGGAGTTGTAACACTTCTGCGCAATTTTTATCATGGTAGTATTAGACCAGATTTTGTGTTTAGCAGCAAAGGAACAGTACTTGCTATCCAATATGCTGGCAGCTGCTTGCAGAGTTCTTGTAATCTTGTGAGTGTAGATGTGTTATCATTTGTATGTCTGATTCAGCACAGAGCTCTCTATGGAGGACTTGTGGCATCTGTGTACAGAGAGAATAGCAAAGATCTTGAACAAATCTCATTTATGAAACCTTAGATACACAAGCCATGGTTACATGGAGCCCCAAGGATCATGCTGAGAATTGGGGCCGGTGGTTAGAGTGTAACAGTGCTAACCACTGTACAGCCCTTTGCTCTTTGATGTTTATCCCTGGAGTCAAGAAATTTGAGATAGGTGGCTTTTATAAACAATTCAACATCCTTAAAATATTGTGCTGGACAAAGTAATTTTGCAGTCATGTGATGATAAACCATCTCCTTCACTTTCCTGAGTTGCTTTTTATTCCCATGTTATAAGTAGAGTGTTACAGGGATGTGAAAGGAAAATGAAACGTTATTTGCTGTCCACAGTACAAAAGGGGATCGCTATTTTCTCAGAAACAATCAAACACACTTCCTTGATTTGTCTTTTAGAGGCCGGGCTGTCTCTTTTGAACTGACATATCTTCTGTGAAAAATGTCAAGGGAAATATGCTTCGATGTGTCTCTTTAAAAAAAGATCCATTCTTCTTCTGGAGACAGTCCATCATTTACAAGTTAGTGCGCTAGCATCTTCTCAGGGACTGAGCCGCAAAAAAATTAATAACATCTTGTCTCTATTTTATGGAAATATTTCTGAGCTGTGATGTAATAAGAACATGCAATAACACAAAGCAGTTATGTGACAAGAAGAACAAAGTACTTGGTATCTGTCAAATATGTGATAACACAAACAAATTGCCTTCTGGATAATGCACAAAGTATCTGTCTTTTTAATATTGCTAATAAGTTACATGGTGTGATCTTATGGGAGGCTTCATTATGATGATTGATTGCACCATTTAAATATGTTGTTGCTAATAGTTTAACAGAGGACTTTCACATCTACAGTCTGGTTGGATGCTGCTGTTGCTACGGGTGATCTTGTAGCTCCTAACATAAACCAACAATTACACACACTGCCCAGCTTGATGGCATTATCTCCCTAATAATGGAGAATATGCAGGAGAGAGGTGTGACTCTATACTAAACTGCATTTCTCCTTTCAATTGATCAATTGGGCACAGATCAGCTAGATAGTCAATATCTTTTCCGAAAGGTAGGGGAGTCTAAAATTAGAGGGCATAGGCTTAAGGTGAGAGGAGAGAGATACAAAAGTGTCCAGAGGGGCAACAGGGTGGTGAGTGCCAGGAAAAAGCTGCCAGAGGTAGTAGTAAAGGCAGATATAATTTTGTCTTTTTAAAAAGCATTTAGACGGTTGCATGGATAAGATGGGTATCGAGGGATATGGGCCAAATGCGGATAATTGGGACTAGCTTGGGGTTTTTAAAAAAAAGCACGGCATGGACAAGTTGGGCCGAAGTGCCTGGTTTCATGCTGTAAACCTCTATGACTCTAACTATGGATAGACCTACAGTAAATGTTAATAATTACATATTCATTGAGCGCTAAGAGAAACAAAGATTATAATATACAGTTTTCATTGTCCTCTTCACCTCGTCTGATGGGCACAAATAGGGTTGGAATGGAATTGAAGTTGTTCCTGTTGTTTTTGTTCTGTGCTTGAGTGGTGGTTGCTGTTATGATGGGGCAGGTGGGCCTATGTGAACACTAACTCATGACAACATCAGCATTCTTTAAATAAGGGACCTTTTAATGTATGATCAAACTGATTGCAATTTTCAGGACAGTAGATGATGGCAGGACCTGGATGGGAAACTGAGCGTTGTCACAACTTTAGGGTGGGTTGCAGGAATCTTGCAAAAAAGGGGAGGATGAAAGTGCTGTTATCAAGCTCCGAACCTGCCTCGGCTTCCACTGGTACAGTCCCTCTGAAAGTTAAAGTTCAACAATGTAGCAATACCTGCACTGCAGTCTAAGCTGGTACCCAATTTGCCAGGGCCATGCCTTGCCAGCACTCATTATACACTGAATTTCATTGCCTTCAGCTACTTCTCAAAGCAGGTGACATGACACATGTTAGCCAGCCTGCCATCCATTGTTGTATTTGGCAGGTGACAGGTATCTTATTTGACAGGCTTGTGTATCCCGCCCTAACAGCACTGTGAGTGTACCTACACGACATGGGCTGTCCAAGAAGGCCACTCAACACCATCTTAGTGCAGCAAAACTCATATCGCCATGGTTGGTTCTGCTGCAGAGGGGAGGGGTAAAAAATGTGCCCATGCAATAGTTATAGGGGATTCAGTTGTAAGGAGAATAGACAGGCGTTTCTGTGGCCACAAATGAGACTCCAGGATGATATGTTGCCACCTTGGTGCTAGGGTCAAGAACATCTTGGAGCAGCTGCAGGACTTCTGAAGGGGGAGGGCGAACAGCCAGTGGTCGTAATAGATGCTAGTATAAACTACATGGGTTAAAAAAAGGGATGAGCCCTAAAAGCAGAATACAGGGAGCTAGGGAGAAAGTTAAGAAATCGCACCTCAAAGGTTTCTGGACTAATACCAGTGCCATGTGCTGGTCAGAGTAGAAATGAGAGGATATATGAAATAAATGGCTGAACAGAGAGTGTCATCTAAGGAAATAAAGGAGGGTATCAAATTGAAAGAAAATGCCTACGAAGTGGCAAAGATTAGTGGGAACCTAGAGGATTGGGAAATCTTTAAAGATCAGGGGGAAGGAAGGCTGTTTGTTTAATGTATTTCCATGTGCAAATCACATTATATTCCTGCTGCATTCAATATATTGGCAGCTGCTAAAATTAAAGTTCTTTCAGCCAGAATATGTTTTTTAACTCTGGGATCACTGCAATGTTTTTCATTTCCACGTTTTAAAGATGTTGATGTATTAACGTATATAATAGAAATAAAAAAAGCCAATTCTTTGTTGCCTGAAATATTTGAATCAAGAATGAATTCAGAAACTAGACCATCTTAAAGTTACTTCCAATAGAATTTGTGGAATATGACTGTGAGACTTGTAGTCTTCAAATCATATTTTACTGTCTTGCGATAATATATAAAATGTGTGTATATATATATATATATATATAAATTGTAATATATATAAATGACTTGGAAGAGGGAGTAAGTGGAGTGATCAGCAAGTTTGCAGACGATGCAAAGATAGCTGGACTTGCGGATACTGAGAGCATTGTCAGGTGATGCAGCAGGACATAGATAGGCTGGTAGCTTGGGCAGATAGATGGCAGATGGAATTCAATCCTGATAAATGCAAGGTGATGTATTTTGGAAGAAAGAATGTAGGGGGGAGGTATATGATAAAGGGTAGACCTATTAAGAGTATAGAAACACAGAGTGACCTGGGGGTGCAGGTGCACAAGTCTCTGAAGGTGACAGAGCAAGTGGAGAAGGTTGTGAAGAAAGCATATAGTATGCTAGCCTTTATAGAAAGGAGTATAGAGTACAAGAGCTGGCCTTTAATGTTGCAGTTGTATAAAACATTAGTTAGACCTCATTTGGAATACTGCGTCCAGTTCTGGTTGCCTTACTACCGGAAGGACATGGAGACCCTGGAGAGAGTGCAGAGGAGGTTTACCAGGATGCTGCCTGGTATGGAAGGTCTGAGTTACGAGGAGAGGTTAGGCAAATTGGGACTGTTTTCCTTAGAAAGACGTAGACTTAGAGGAGATCTAATAGAGGTGTACAAGATTATGAGGGGTATAGATAGAGTAAACAGGGTTAAGCTTTTTCCTAGGATGGACTCAAATAGCACAAGGGGTCACAGGCTTAGGGTGAGGGGGGTAAGGTATAATTTGGATGCTAGAGGGAGTTTTTTCACACAGAGGGTGGTGGGGGTATGGAATGCGCTGCCAAGTAAAGTGGTGGAGGCAGGCACTCTGGAGTTATTTAAGAAATACTTAGATGGGCACATGAACAGAATGGGAATGGAGGGGTATAGAAAACTGATTTAAAATAGGGATCATGAGCCTTGGGAGTCCCTGGGAAGTGTGTAAATAGATGATGATATTGATGTACTTGTTTTTATCCTACAGGTGCTTTGGTCCACCTTGTTGTCTAACGAGGGGCATACACGCGATGGGTCGTGAGAGGGCTGCTCTTGGATCTTTTTCGAGAGTATCCTAGTGCTTCACGTCGTTAGTGTACGCTTGACCTGGACCATTTGATGGGCAACACGACAGCTCAGTGACTATCGCTGTGCTGTGCAGATACATGGATTTGGGCCTGTGTCTGTGGGAGTTTGCGCATTCTCCCCGTGCTTGCGTGGGTTTTCTCCGGGTGCTCCGGTTTCCTCCCACATCCCAAAGATGTGCTCTTAGGCTAATTGGCAAAACAAATTCTCCCTAAATTGTCTCAAATTTGGTTTTTAATCCATAGATCTATAAACATGGACAGGGATCTCGGGTAGAGGTGGGAACATCAGGGTGGCGGCATGGGCTCGTTGGGCTGTAGGGCCTGTTTCCCGTGCTGTTTTGTTCTTTGTTCTTTGATAAATTTTCTTTTTAAGTCTCGAAACGTGGATTAAATGTTCACTATCTATCAGATAGCCATCTAAATTGATTCAATCTCAAATGATAAATCAAATGTAGAGTTACTTATTATCTTTTACCATCAATTACGATTATGCACCTTTTGTCTTTGTCTCTTTTTCTTTCTGTGGGAGCAGACTGAAAGATGGTTCTGTGATATACCATACACTGGAGTATCTTCAGTAACAGTTCCAAGAGTCACAGGTCAAACCTGACTTTGGGACATCATTAATCTAAATTCTGTGGTAATATTCACTTCCCTCCCACACCTTTGACGTATCTTTTACTTGGGGGAGGGGGGAGGAATATGAGATTTATGATGTGTGAAGGTTGATTTGACTCCAGGTATTTGAAGATGCACATTAAAGTAACTGTGATGCTCACTCCCCAGCAGAAAGGTCCTGGTACACCACAAATGCCTGAAGTAATTCACACAGCACGCTAATCAAAAGCATCTTGAAGGAGCATTAGTTTCACAAGTTATCCTCAATACCAGAAAATAATTAAATGTAACTGGATATAATCCACATAAATAATGCCAATAGTAGGAAAAGGAGGAGGAAGACAAGTGAAGAGACTCAGCAGGGGATTGCTCTTCTAGTGCAATTAGGCATGAGATGAGCATACTTGCCTGAAACTTTTAAAGGCCAGCTGTCAATTATGTGTTTTTTTTTTGAAGCCGGCTTTTCGGTTGAGAGCTACTTTCAGTAAATGCACTACAATTAAGATGTCAAACCTGCACAATATTACCCACTCACCAGGTTCCTTTCTTTCAAATTTGCTGTTGGCTATTTGTATCACACCCATCAGTGTCTACTGTTGAAAGTATAAGCACTTCCAATAAATCTATCCACGCTCTTTATTCAGGCAGGCACTGCATTTCCTTTAACTTGATTCAGATTGTCGTTTCTGCAATTTTTAAAATTCATTTTAAAATGCTTCGCAGAACTGATTAACTAATTTCATTGAAAGTGACAACTCCATTTCATCCAAAAGAGCTTTCTCATTGATCGGTGGATATAAGCAATGATTATACTGCATTGTTATTTGATGCTTATCTGAATTTGCTGCAATCTGCCATTTTTCCAAGTCATCCACGTTCAGTGTATTACGACCTCAGCATTACCACCACATTTTCATGATTTTGTTTTTTAATATCTTTTACCGAAATGGATGTGAATTGTCTTTTTGCATCATATCCCATTGCTTGAACAAGCAGGTGGCCCAGTGCTTCAATGTCTTTTGCTCAGTGTTCAACATTAAGACAGCCTGATGATAATTGAATAACCTCTCCCCTCTGTGGGAAGCAACACCACGCTGACATACACTTCCTCTCAATGACCAGGCCGAGATCGGGAACAGACCATCCGCTGAGATGTAGCACAAAAATTTAGGCGGCATGATGCCACAGTGATTAGCATTGCTGTCTCATAACAGCTGGGATCTAGGTTCAATTTTAGCCTTGGGTGACCTTGTGGAGTTTGCATGTACTCCCCGTGTCTGTATGCATTTCCTCTGATGCTCCAGTTTCTTCCCACAGTCCAAAGATGTGCAGAATAGGTGGATTGGCCATGCTAAATTGCCCTTAGAGTCCCACAATGTTAGATGAGATGGATTAGCCATGAGGAATGTGCAGGGTTACGGGAACAGGGTGGAGAAAAGGGCCTTGGTAAGATTCTATCAGAGTTGGTGGGCCAAATGGCTTCTTTTGCACTGTAGGAATTCTATGAAATTCATTTCCTTTTTGATACAGTTGGCTGCTGCTGTACAGTTGCCAGAAACTTGGCAACAAGTTGTGTTAAATGTGTGCCAAGCAAGATAATTTTTTTAAAAGTTAGTTTGAAGATCAAACTACATATTTGATCAGTAATTATAATAAAGTAACATCTCTGTTATCCAGCATTCTCTGTTGGATGGAATTCTGGGGTCAGGTATGTTTTTTGATGTCAAACTGGCCACTAACAGTAAAAACAAATTACTGTGAATGCTGGAATCTGAAACAAAAACAGAAAATGCTGGAAAGTTGCAGCAGATCTGACAGCATCTGTGGAGGGAGAACAGAGCCAGTGTTTTGAGTCTGGATGTCTCTTCAACAGAGCTAAAGACAATAGAAAATAGGATGAGGTTGACTCTATTGTGGGGACAGTTGGATGTTTGAGAGCTGTGAGGACTGGATAGAGGACCAGTGATAGGTGAAGATTGATAAAGATGTCATTGACGAGAAGACTGTAAATGGTGGTGATCATGGTTAAGAAGGGAGATAATAGCAGTACGTTAATCCCTACAGTATAGAAAGAGGCCATTCAGCTCATCAAGTCTGCACTAACCACAGTCCCATCCAGGTCCTATTCCCGTAATCCCACAAATTTACCCTGCTAATCCCCTGACACTAAGGAGCAATTTAGTGAGGGCAATCAACCTAATCTACACATCTTTGGACTGTGGGAGGAAACCAGGGCAGCCAGAAGAAACCCACACAAACACGGGGAGAATGTGCAAATTCCACACGGTGACCCAAGGCTGAAATTGAACCCGGGTCCCTGGAGCTGTGTGGCAGCAGTGCTAACCACTGTGCCATGTGCTGCCCAGATCAGAATGTGTAAATGGCAGAACGGAGGCCAGCAGTGTGTCAAAGGACAACCTGAAACAGATAACAGAAGGTCCTCGTGGGAGGGGGGAAAATAGATAGAAAGTGAGATTTAAAAAAATTGAAAAATGAAATGCTGACAAATGAAAAAGAATTAATCAAATAAATAGGTGAAAATGGAGTGAAGGTGGTGGAGAGAGTTCATGGTTTGTAGTTGTTGAACTGAATGTTCAGTCTGGACTACTGTAGAAGTGCCTAATCGGAAGATGAGGTGTTGTTATTGGCAGCCTGTGCTCACTCCACTCAGTCTCTAACTGTGTGCAGTGCCACCCTTCCTCAGTACCATTCACTCAATTCACATGCTCCTCTACACTCTGGAGAGCTCAAAACCTGTGTGGTCACCTTGGAGCTTTCTGAATGTATAGAAACATGGAAATCACCTTACATTTCAGTTACCCGGAATATTAGATTGACTGGCAGCTCCCATTCCCGGAGCGTACTGGATAAGATCTTTTTACTGTAGATGGATTTTCTCAATTTGATCAGCAGCCTTGTTCCTGAAATGTGAAGAAACAGGTTTGCTCCATTGTATAGATCAATATGGTTGACTCAGTCATGCAAAGTATCTCTATCCTTTGAGATGTTTAGAATTGCATTCACAAGATAATTGTGGCCCATCTTAGTTCATTCATCTAGAATAATCCCAAAGACAATGCCTATAATCTTGTGACAGTTCTCCGGATCAGAGACCTTGGAGAAATAGATACTTAGCCAATTTTTGACAGTGTTTTGCTGATTTTCTGCAGTAGTTACTGAAGGAGGTTGGAAGAATTTGCTGAAAAATCTACTTCAATACTGTTATGGCCCCAGTTCATTCTTAAAAAAACACTATCAATATGTTGACAAAAAAAGGGAAGCACACAAATTTGAAATGCATAAAAATTGAGTGAATCTCTGATTTTAAAAATATATTTAACAGATATAGTGGCAAGGGTTTTCTTTGAGATATGGGTGTCATAAAAGTTAATTTCTGTTTTTTAGTGGACGTACAACCCATTTATGGGCATGATTGGAAACAATGATCTCTTTCCTTCCTCTTCAACCCCTTCTCCAGTTTAACATCCTGTTGGAAATGGAGACCAGATATATGTATCAATGAATAGGTCGTATGACTACGCAGTAATTTGAACAAAGAAATTAAAGATTGTGCAAGGCTCCTGTAATTCTACAACTACAACTTCCTGAAGCTTTGTCTCTACACTGCTTAATCTTTCTGCCATTCATTTTAGGGTTTTGTCTTTTCTGGCAGTATTGTGTGCAGTTCAAGTCACCACATTATGGGAAGGATGTGATTTCATTGGAGTATGTGCAAAAGAGATTCACCAGGATGCTGTCTGGGGTGGAGCATTTAAGGTATGAAGAGAGGTATAAGCTTGGGTTGTTTCCATTGAAGTAGAGGAGACTGAGGGGTGACCTGACTGGGGATTCAAGATTGAGAGGCATGGACAAAGTATTCATGGAGCAGCTGTTCCTCTCGAAGGGTCAGTCTCAAGGGAACACAAGTTTAAGATGAGGGGCAGGAACTTTAGGGGAGGATGTGAGGAGACAATGACCTGGAATGCGTTGCCTAGGAGGGTGGTAGAGGAGGGTTGCCTCACATCCTTTAAAAAGTACCTTGATGAGCACCTGGCGTATTATAACATTCAAGGGTATGAGCCAAGTGCTGGTGGTTTCTCATGTGTCAGTGCAACTTCGATGGGCAGAAAGGCTTCTTCTGCACAAGAATTCTCACTTTCATTCTATTCTCTCATCCCCCCATTATCAATTCTATCTTAAAACCAAATAGTTTGGGTGGGGGGAGGGGGGAATATCAGAATATGGATGGAGATTGCAACTGTGAGATAGTTAGTCAGTGTTGGATTTTTCCAATTCAAGTTAAAAATGAACTCTGGGGTTGTAATAATCAGCACAGGGAATAAAATTTCTGGTGCAGTGTCAGCCCTGACAGGCATACTAGCAGCATTTTAGTTTTATATTTCAGATTTATAGCTTTTTTGTATTTTCAGCATGGAATAGTGATTATTCTATGTACACATTGCTGTATTAAGCCTCTATAACAAATATATTTGAATTGATTAATTGGCTCCTTAACAGTTTAAATTGTCTTTTGAATTAAATTGACAAAACAATTGCCTTTCTTATGACAGCTTGAAACGCATTAATCTGTAAGGATCTGTCCTCGCACTCAAACAAAAAAAATTCATGCCATTAGCTTTGACAGTTACCCACACATGAAACCTCAGCTAGAAAAGTTTCTATCTTTAATCTCAGGCTGTGAATCAATTTGGTAAAAAAAACCAAAATGCTCAACAACAAGGATTAAATTCTTAATGACATCTTCTGAACAATCTACATCAAGCAGCCCTCCAACCACTACTGGCAAATGACTTGGATTCACCTTCAATGTAGATCTCAAGATATCAAGCACCATATATTCAGCAATAACCTGCTCACTGATGCTCTGTCAGGGTTCTTTCTGGGCCACATAATCCCTGACCTCATTACAGCCTTGGTCAGTGAGTGGGGTGGGTCTGCAAATGGACGGGGGGGCTGGAAATCTGGGGCTGGCTAGCAAAATCGGGGCTACTGCACAGAGCCCCAGAACATCAGCCTCTGGCATAAATAGGCCCTGCCCCCTGAACTTTAATGAGATTCACACTTGTGGCCTTTGCATTGCACATTGTGTGGAACATTCTAGTCTGAACTCTCACTGAATAAACAATTGTGATTTACATCAATTTTCCCACAAATTTAAGATTTTAGAATTTTTGGGGGGAGATCTACAGGTGGTGGCATTCCCATGCTTCAGCTGTCCTCGTCCTTCTAGTTACCAGAGATTATGGGTTGGAAGCTGCTATTGAAGGAATCTTGCTGAGTTATTGCAGTGCTTCTTATAGATGATACATACTGCTGTCACTGTGTGTCAATGGTGGAGGGAGTGAATGTCCAGCACTAATCATGATCCCTCAGATACTGAAGCAGACTGTGCCCATATACAGCATGACCTCAACAACGGTCAGGCTTGGCCTGATAGGTGGCAACTAACATTCATATTTGAATGCTAAAGATGTGGGTTGGGATACCAATGAAGCAGGCTGCCTAGACTTAGATCGTGTCAAGCTTCTTGAGTGCTGAGTTGCAGATGGTGGATAGGCTTTGGGGAGTCAGGAAGTGTGTTATTTATTGCAGAATTGCCAGCCTTTGATCTGAGCCTGTTGTCACAGTATTTATATGGTTGGTCTAATTCAATCTCTGGTCAATGATAAAATCCAGGAGGTTAACTGGAGATTTAGTATTGGTAATGATATTGTATGTCTAAGGGAGATGGTTAGATTTTTTCTTTCTTTCTGGAGATGGTCATTACCCAGTAATTGAGTGGTATGAATGTTACTTGCCACTTATCAGCCCAAGCCAGAATAACGTTGAGACCAAAGGGCTGAACTCGGAAGATGAAGGGAGAGTGACTGGCATTGATATCAGGGCAGTATTTGGCCAAATGTGGCATCAAGGAGCCCGAGCAAAACTGGCATGAGTGGGAATATGGTGGAAACTCTTCAATGGTTGGAGTCATATCTCACACAAAGGTTGATAGTTGCGGTTGTTGGACATCAATCATCTCAGTCCTGGAGTTTCCCATGGTAGTGTTCTAGGCCTAACCATCTTCAGCTACTTCATCAATACCTTCCCTTCATTATAAGAAATGGGCAGGTTCGCTGATGACCACACAATGTTCAGCATCATTCATAACGACACATACTGAAGCAGTCTATACCCATATGCAGCGAGACCCCAATGTTATTCTGGCTTGGGCTGGTAAGTGGCAAGTAACATTCATACCACTCAATTACCAGATAATGACCACCTCCAGAAAGAAAGAAAAAATCTAACCAAAAAATGAAATAGTTCTTGTTAATATCAACAACATCTGTTGTTTTTATCCTTATGGACCTGTCTTCAACTTCCAACACAGTTAATCACACAATTCCCTTTAACTCCTCTCCTCCGTCTTCTGAATGGTTGGAGTTGTCTTAGCTTGATTCCATGTTAATCTACCTGATTTTAGATATAGAACTAGCTGCTCTCACTCTGTAACCTTGGTATTTCCCAAAGATCTATACCTAAGTCTCTTCTATATTTCATCTACATAATTACTCTTGGGTCATATTAACTTAACACACATCAGATTCCATATGTATGCTGACAACACTTCCATTAGTCATCAGCACAACCTTGGATTCCTTCATTGGCTTTGACTTCCACCACAGCTTGTCCGACACACTGTATTGGATGAGTAGAAATTTCCTTCAACACAAATTGGGTCTCCGCCAAAAATTTACATCCCTATTAACTGTCTTGAATTCTTAGTTCTCTGTATTGTGTCATCTTTCAGCTTATTAGCTGCTGAAACCCTCCTCCATATGCTGTTATGTCTAACCTTTTAATTGTCCAGGCTTTCCTCTCACCTACATACAATTCAAACTTTGCAGCTTGTATCTTAGTGGAATCCAAATGTGATTCATCCCAATGCTTATTGACTTCCCTTGTCTAATGATGATTGCATTTTAAAATCTTCACCTTTGCTTTTAAATCCCAATGACCTTGCCTGTCCATATCTGTGCCTTCTCTTCAATCTTAGAAGCTCTTGAGAGATCTTCCAATTCTGACAGCCTTCACGTTCCTGATTTCAATCACTCCATCATTGACAGCTATGCTTTCAGCTGCGTTGGCCCTAACCTATGGATTTCGCCCTCTCCCTCACCCTCGCTTCCGCAAGATGCTTCTATAATCTATCGCTACGATCAAGCTTTTGGTCATGTTTCCTGATTGCTCCTATGGACTTGTGTCCAAAAATATTTTTTTGATGTTGCTGTTGTTAAGTGCATTGAGATATTTGACTGTATTACATGGAATATATGACTGTAAGTTGTTTTAAAGTGCATCTTAAAAGATGAAAAAAGTAAATAGAGAGGCGCAAAGGTTTTTGGAGGGAATTCCAGAGCTCCAGGTTAATTGACTAAAGGCCCAGCCTCCAAAGGTGGAAGATACGGATTAGAGGAGAACAGATGAGTTTTGGAGCTGTGTAAGGCTGTATAAATTTGCCTTTATACAGTGTCTTAAACCTAGTAAAATGTCACAAAATGCCCCACAGGAGCACTATAATATTCCTTACAGATGATGTTAATCTGTTGGAAGGTCCTTTTGCTTTCCTCAAGCAAAATAACATTGTGAGGATTATGTCACCATGGTCTGGATCTTTGCTGCTCTGCTTGAAAATTTCCCTAATTCAATGCTGCTCCACATTTCCTCCTGGATCTTCTGAGCCCAGCTTTTCCAGAAATGTGGAATGCAGTGTTAGTTGAGAACTCTGAAGTAGCGTAGAGTCAGGGGAAGACACAATACCCCTTTTTACAGAACTAGCTGCCACGTGGTAAGTTTAAACATCCAATATGTGGATGACTGAGTGATTGGGTAGTGTGGTAATATGTGCTGGGTGCGTAGGTGAATAGTTGGAAGTGCTGTCAGGTTGGAGGGGAATAGGACGTGTAGTCGGGTGGTTGGAGGACAAACTGGATGGGAGGGAAGATGGTAATTGTGAGTGACTGGTGAGATAATTCTACTGCTAGCAAGGGATTAGATTAACATCTGCTAACATCTCCTTCCTTACTGTTTCCTGGCTTACTATTCAGTTAAACACATTGAAAATATCTGAAGTCTCCAACACTGAGTCAGACATTGCTGGGGCACCCCAGAGAGCAGTGGAATTGCCCTTCAGGAAGTTCACACTTCCTGGGCAATACCCACGCAGATCCATTCATAGGGACTTCTACACGATCCTGAACTACATCTTCGGTCATACGTCCAGTATTCCACAATCTGGAGACAGGAAGATTTGGCCCTACCATTCCATATGAAAATTTGTAAATCCTCTGTAAATTGTGTAGCATTTTGGCTGACGGAGTTGATATTTCCATTTCCTCTGTTGGCAATCAGTTTAATTCCAGTGACATGTTTAATTAGCAACATAGCTTTCATTTTGCTCTTAGCACTATTATGGTTGGCACAGAGAAGATTATAATTTAATCGGTCATTCATTTCACATATCTACTTGAGTTCCAAGAGCTTATCCTTTACAGTAGATTATTATCTTATGGCTTGGATTCATTTTCAATTATAAAAATGCAATGTGAACTGTATTTTGGTGTCTTTTTCACACTTTTGAAGTTACATTGATTCTGTAGACAGCTGCAGGTGTTAAAAGGACTTCCCATAGCATTCTATTGTTCTGGACCAAGTTTGCTGGAGAACTTAACCTCTGCTTGATACATCAAGTATCTGAGTGGGGCTGAAAATGGGAGCTCAACAGAATGGAATCTTGCTCATAATGTCTTAGTACTATTGTCCTGTTTCTTGGTGCTCCAATATGCTCTATCAGTATTATTAATATCTGTGTTGAGATAAATAGAGTTATTAAGTTGTGGATAACATTAGCAAGACTGCATTTATTGCCTATTCTTAGTTATCTTGAGAAGATATCATGTTGATTGCATTTTACATATTGGTATTAGTTAGGAAAGTCCAGATTCTGACCTAGAAATTTAATATACTATCGTCACATGTATTAGTATACAGTGAAAAGTATTGTCTCTTGCATGCTATACAGACAAAGCATACCATTCGTAGAGGAGAAAAGGAGAGAGTGTAGAATATAGCATTACAGACATAGCTGGGGTGTAGAGAAAGATTAACTTAGTGCAAAGTAGATCCATTCAAAAATCTGATGGCAGCAGGGAAGAAGCTGGGATGAAGGGATGGTATTTAATGTTCAAACCAGAATAATTTGGAGATTATGTTGATTTGATTTATTATTGTCACATGTATCGGGATACAGTGAAAAGTATTGTTTCTTGCATGCTATACAGACAAAACATAGGGGAAAGGAAAAGATAGGGTGCAGAATATAGTGTTGCAGTTACAGATAGGGTGAAGAGAAAGATCAGTTTAATATATGATAAGGCTGTTCAAAAGTCTGATGGCAGCAGTGAATAAGCTGTTCTTGAGTCAGTTGGTACTTTAGCTGGTTGGTAACCTGGAAGTAAAGAAAACGCTATGAACTTATAGGGTGAATTTTTCCATTCCACCTGCCATGGGAACCATAGCGAGTGAGGGGCAGACTATGGAAAGGCCTGGTGATCTTGGGTGGGATTTTCCGGTTTCAGGGCTAACATGGCTGGAAAATCCCACCCTATACTCTTGTCCAATTTATCAGAGGATGGTCAGCATTTCTAGTAGTGATGTGCCACTGAGTAATTAACACCTGCTGCAAACATAGTTTTGTGTCAAGGACTTGTGCATTTTTTAATATTTTAAACTCCTGTTTTATGAGGGAACTCCATTTGCCATTTTAGGCCTTTCATAATTGGTGCCAATATTTGTCTGTGGTTGTTCTGGCCTTTGGACCTGGTACAGAAACTTGCAAGTGTCTTCAGTGTTTATTTTAGTGAAACATCCTGCTTTATCCCAGTGGTTTGTTTGTGAAGCTACGGTGCTGGCAGTTCCTTGGGAGTGTCACAGCTGAATGAAGAACCCTGTGTTGCCAAGTTGTAAACTGTTACTCCAGTTTGAACATTGGTGGAGCACTCGAGTAAGTAAATCAGGACTGTAGATTGAAGGTAGTGGGGACCTTGAGCTTACAAATGTATGCTGGATGAGGAGGATGTGATAGAAATCAGATGCAGGCAGCGGGGCATTTGAATAATTTGATGCTTACAGATTGTGGAGGATGGGGGTGCCAGGAGGCCAGCCAAGAGGAAGTGTCAAATCTGGAGGCAACAATAACACGGCTAAAGGTTTTCAATAACCAAAGGGCTAAGACACGGTGGAAGGAGACAGTGGGTTATCTTTATAAAGAAAATATTAAAAGAATTGTAGCTCAGATTGGGGTCAAAAAGGATAAAGTTATCAATTCAAAACTCATTGCGAGTAAACTGCTTGCTCACTAAAAATTGCACACAATTAAAATGAGAAAGAAAACTTGCATTGTAATTCAAAGAAAATAAACTGAAACAAAATCTCTTGTTAATTTCAGTTAAAAACTGAAATCTCTTGTTACCTTGTGCAGAGCCATCTTGCAAATTATCTTTTGACCTTGTGATGAAAGTGGAGATGGTTCATGGACAAAACAAAATCTTTAATTTTATAGTTTATTTATTAGTGTCACAAGTAGGCTTACATTAATGCCGCAATCAAGTTACTGTAAAAAATCCCGTAGTGACCGCATTCTGGTGCCTGTTTGGGTACACGAAGGAAGAATTTGGCATGGCTAGTGCATCTAACCATCGTGCCCTCCAGACTATGGGAGGAATCCGGAGCACCTGGTGGAGACATGCGCAGACATGGGAAGAATGTGCAGATTTCACACAGACAATGACCTAAGCCGGGAATCGAACCTGGGTCCCTGACACTGTGAGGCAGCAGTGCTAACTATTGTGCCACCAAGCTGCCATTGTGCCACTTTCTGCCTGGCAATGAGTTAAGGTTTTGTTCATTTGATGTTTTAGATGATGCCAATCTTTCATGAGCTAATGATTCAAGTCCCAACTAACTTGCTGCTCTTGGTTGGCTGCTAGAGGCTGCATCTCCTTGCCAGCTTCTTGGCTTCTGACTCTGGTGTCCATCACAAATTCATGGATTAACATTTGTAATTCTTACCTGAATTCATCCCCGGTTTGCTTTAAGCCTTAGGGTACATTTTAATTCTCATTTTAATATCTCAATAAAAGCAGTGAAGAGCTTTCTGGTGTTTACCCTGTGTACAATGTGTGGTTATGTCTGAAGCTGTGACTGGTGATGGTGATGAAATTGGTAATAAAGGTATGAAATTATTGATGGGGACCAAGGATGATATTAACTGGAAGGAATTATGACTAAGGCACAACTTGACATCTGGCAAACAGCACGCTAGACCAGAGGACATGGAGGCATCCAAAGAGAGTTAGAGCTGAGTGTTGTCAGTAGTTTTACGAAAATTAATCTGATTTCCGTGATATTTATGGAAGAGGAGAGGTCAAGTACAAATCCTAAGGGAACTCTTCAAGGAAGTGTAGGGGTGAGAAATTAAGCTAGTTTTGGAGATATGCGGATTAGATAGGTAAGAATGGAATTTGTATCATTGAGTGGCACTGTAAAGGAATTGTGTATTTAGTATGTTTCTGGGTTAATGTGCAGTTTCGGTAGAGCACAGTAAAATTAGAGTAGATTGGGCAACCTGAGTTGAGATGGAGGCTGATATCACTGAAGTTCAAGAGTTGTACATTTACAGGAGTATATCTTGTGGAGATGGTAGAGAGTAAGGAGTTCAAAGGACAATCATATGGATGAAACAAGGTGAAGTACTTAAAAGAGAAGAAGATACAAAAAATCAGAATGTGTTGAGAGTCACACAACAGTGGTTTGGGTGAGTATATAATGGAGCATTTGCAAGGCAGGTTGGTTTGAGTAAAGATCCCTATTGCTCTGACAGGTTGACTTTGGACTACTAATCCATGAGATCAGCTTAGTACTTTGCGGACCTGGGTTCAAATCCCATCCAGGCAACTGGTGAATTTAAATGCAATCAATAAGTCTAGAATATAAAGCTAGTCTCAGTGATGGTGACTATGAAACCATCATCAGTTGTTGTTTAAAACCCCATCTGGTTGGCCTTTAGGGAAGGAAGTTGTTCATCTGTACCTGGTCAGACTTGCATTTAACTTCAGACCCACAGAATGCAGTTGACTCTCAACTGCTGTATGTAATAGCCGAACAAGCCACTCAGACCAAGGATAATTTGCAATGGTCTCGCCAGGGATACCCACATCCCATGAAAGAATAAGAAGAAAAATCTCAGTTGTCAGAGTCTGACCAACTTTTGTTCCTCAACCAGCTCGACTGAAACAGTTTAATAAAAGCAAAATACTGTGTATGCTGGAAATCTGAAATAAGAACAGAAAATATTGGAAAAACTCAGCTGGTCTGGCATCATCAATGGAGAGGGAAACTGTGAGTCGATATGACTTCTTCAAGGCAGTTTAATTAGCTGTGTCTCATTGCCGTTTGAGAAATCTGGCTTTTCACAAGTTAGCACCATGTTTCCCTAAAACAAAGTACACTGATCCAAACATGACTAGACTTCTTAAGTACTTAATTAACTATAAAGTGTTTGGGATGTCCTGGGCACTATATCAAGGCAAGAGTTTTTCTTTGGAAACCAAAATTATGTGCCTTTGTTGCCTCATTATCTTCATTACAAAAATTGCTGATAGATGTCTCTGACTTGCCAACAGAAATTTTTTTTTAATCATTTCATAACCTTGGCAACAAGGGATAGCCTACAATGATCTCATTAAATTAGAAATTAGGAAAAAAATCATTATGTGCTCGTTAATAAAGAAAGTGAGAAAAGGTTGTTTGGATCTGATTATTTGGAGATTGAGGAAGGGACATTATTGGAAAATTCACTTGGCAACAATGTTTTTATTTGATTTCGCATCATCCTTGTCTTAACTGCCTAAACTGCACATTAACACAATTTGATGACCTCTGAATTATTTCCTGTGCTTCAAATTTGACTTACTGGATGAACTAACTGATTTGGCACATCTAGACATTGGAACAAGCAAATTGTATTTTGGTTAGTTTGGATAGCAACAGGGCTGACTAACTGTGTGAATAAAGGAGTGCAGTACCCACCCACAAAAAGCCTTCACTTTTCCCATTGACAGCTTGCCATGGCAACCATTTCCATATTGCCGACACAGAACATTATGTGACAGGAAAGAATTGGCTATTAAAGTGGAGTATTGTCTGAATATTACGGAGGATCTCATCAATAGCTGAAACAATAGCCCCAGCACAAAAATATTCTGAGATTTGAAGAAAGATCAAATTTGTTTCTGAATTGCTCACCTCCTACAGATTCGGATTTGATCTGAATGTTGACTCTTCTGAGGAAGATGATTAAACTGTGTTCCTTAGTGATTCTACACTTTTAAATAAGCTGAAGGAAAAAATAAATTCAAAATCCAGGAATGACATGAGTAGAAGTGACTGTGACTGATTCTTAATTTTAAAAATTTCCTGTACAATGACAGCAGGATACAAGGAAACTTTGAAAATAACACACAACTTGTTAAATCTCCATGTTACTAACTTCATCCCTTTCCCTGGCAATGGCCTGAGGCTGAACCAGAATGTTAGAAACTTTGGGGTCATACATGACCCAAAAGTGACCTTCTGACTAGGTATGTATGCCTTCAATAAGAAAGTATAGTTCCAGCTCCATAACAAACCTCCACTTTGTCTCTTCCTCAGCTTGTCTGCTGCTGAGGTCCATGTCTGTGCTTTTATTATTTATGGATTTTGACAGTTCCAATGCACTCCTGGCTGGCCTCCTGCATTCTAATCTCTTTAAACTTGAAATCAGCTAAAACACTGCTGCTGTGTCCTTAATTGCACCGAGGCCCATTCAGTCCATCACTCCTGAACTTGCTGATATGCATTGACTCCCAATCAAACAATGTCTCAATTTAAAAATTCTTATCTTTGCTTTCAAGACTCTCCATGGACTTGCTCTTTCTGTTCTCTAATCTTCTCCAGTCCCACAGCCCACTTAATTCTTCTAATTCCGGCCTCTTGACCATCTCTGATTTTAATTGTTTCACAACTGGCATCCATAATCCTTCCTAAAATCTACTTCATTTAGCCATTTGTCCAATATGTGTGGTTCATGTCAAATTTGACTTAATATCACTCCTATGAACTGCCTCAAAATGTTTGATCATGTTGAAGGTGCTACATAATTACAAATTGTTGCAGCTCCAGTACATCTGGAGTTAGGCAAAACATTGGCAATGAATGCAATTTTGGCTGCCATTGACTCTGGGTAGCAGTAATAGGCAGCTATAGAAAAATCAAGGAACTAATATAAAGGTACAGAACAGCAAATTTTATGTTAGCTTTTTATTGCAAAGGAGGGTTGGAATGTAATTCAAAGGAAAGCTTGTTGAAATTATATTATTGAGATCATATTGTACACTATATTGTGAATGGTTTGCATCTCGAGGGGGAGATATACATGCCTGAGAGAGATGCAACAAAAGTTGCTGGATTGCTTCCTGGGATGAAGTGTTTGTTCTATGATTTGGAGGAACATAAGCCTAGATTCTGTGGGGTTTAGAAAAATGAAAGGTTTTCTCATTAAAATCTATAAAATCCTGAAGGGGCTTGACAGAGGAGATGCTGAGGGGCTTTTTCACCTGGATGGAGCACTGAGAACTAAAAGTCATTGCCTCAGGATAAGGAATGGACCACTATGGGCTGAGATGTGGGGAAAAGAATCTTGCAAATCTTTAGAATTCTTTACCTCTGACCTGTGAATTATCAAAATGAGATTTTTAAATTCTAAGGGAATTGAGGGATATGGATGTGGACTGGAAAAATGGAATCCACAACTAAGGTTTAGCTACGGTCTTATCGAAAAGCAGAGCGGGTTGAGAGATAGGGAGACCTATTGTTCCCATATTTTTAATTTAAGAATTTCTGGTCTATACTCAGAGCATCTCAGTGGGATGACTGCAAGTCAAATTATTGAACTTAGTGGCAAATAGCAGGCATCAGCTTAAAACGATGAAAAAGGAAGTTTTACATTTACATAGCATTTTTAAAGGCCACTAAACATCTTGTAATGCTTTATAGCTAATAACATATTTATGAAATGTTGCGAAGTAGGAAATGCAGCAGACAATTTGCATACAGCAAAGTGACAATGTTCAGGTCATCTATTTTTCTATTATTGATTAAAGGATAAATATAGGTTAGGATAGGAGGTTAATTCCCCTATTCTTCTTTGAAATCCCATTCTAGAATATTTTATATCCACCTGAACAGGCAGGTGGGCTCTCAGTTTAACATCTCAACCTAAAGATGGTACTTCTGACAGTGCAGCACTTTTTCTTGGCAGTTCAGACATATTGTGCTCAAGCTCTGAGTTGAGACTTGAATCCGGAACCTTGTGATGTGACTCAAGTGAGAGTATTACCAACTGAACTACCAATGATAGTTGAGATGAGACTTTGTCTTCTGAAATATAAAATAATTTGCTGTTGCTCTACCTTTTTTGGTAAAGTGTTAGCCCTTTATATTTCATGACATTGGCTGTGTTCAATGCTGTGCTGACCTTTGGACTTTTTCACCCTTCCCCACTCCATCTAACCCCTCAATTTTGCAATATGGCTGATTGTAAAAATTCAGTCGCATCTGTCATTTTTCTGGCCCTCTTTGATAGAAGACAACTATTTCCCTACAGTACACAGGTCAGGACTATTCGCCTTTCCTTAGCCACACTGCTGCAGTAATAAAGAGACAAACCCTACGACCAAGCAGGCATCATCTTTCTCTTCCATTGATAACGTTTTTCACATCCATCACAGTTTGTCTTATGCTTTCATCACCTGCTTGTCAGCACGTTGCTACTTTTTTTTTAACCCGCTCTTATCTCTTGTATTCTGCTATCATGCCAGTCTGGTCAATCACAGATTCTTATTCACAAGAGAAGTCACAGAGGTTTACAGCATGGAAACAGGCCCTTTGGCCCAATTTATCCATGTTGTCCTTTTTCTTTTAATTCCTTAAGCTAGTCCCAATTGCCCGCATTTGGCCCATATCCTTTTGTATCCATCTTACTCATGCAACTGTCTAGAACTTCTAAAAAAACAAAATTTTAACCGCCTCTACTACTACCTCTGACAGCTTGCTCTAGATGTAGATATGCCGGCGTTGGACTGGAGTAAACTCAGTAAGAGGTCTAACAACACCAATTTTAAATCCAATCGATTTATTTGATAGTAGGTTAGGATTCGCATTCTAATCAGCAATCTGTAAACTGTCTGTGCTGATATGTGTGCTATTGCAGACCAGAACACCTCATTCGTCTGAGGAAGGCTACAAAGGCCGAAAGCTTGCGAGTTTACTATCAAATAAATTGGTTGGATTTAAAATTGGTGTTGTCAGACCTCTTACTGAGCTTGCTGTAGACACTGACCACTCTCTGTGTGAAAAAATTGTCCCTCTGGACACTTTTGTATCTCTCCCCTCTCACCTTAAACTTACGTCGTCTAGTTTTAGATACCCCTATCTTTGGGAAAAGATACTGACTTTCTAGCTGATCTACACCCCTCATTGTTTTATAGATCCCTATAAATCACTCCTCAGTCCCCTACGCACTAGAGAAAAGAGTCCAAGTCTATCAAGCCTCTCATTATAACTCAAACTATTAAGTCCCGAAAGCATCCTAATAAATCTCCTCTGCACTCTTTCTAGTTTGTAATATCCTTTCCATAATAGTGACCAGATCTGTACACAGTATTCCAAGTATGGCTTACCAATGTCTTGTACAATTTCAACAAGATGTCCCAACTCCTGTATTCAATGTTTTGACCAGTGAAACCAAATATGCTGAATGCCTTTTTCACCACTCTGTCCATCTGTGACTTCACTTTCAAGGAGCTATGAACCTATACTCTAGACGTCTTTGTTCTGGAACTCTCCCCCAGTGCCCTACCATTAACTCAGCAAGTCCTGTCCTGGTTCAATTTACCAAAAAGCATCACCTTGCATGTATCTAAATGAAACTCCATCTGCCGTTCGTCAGCCCACTGGCCCAATTGATCAAGATCCCGCTGCAATTGGAGATAACCTTCTTTACTGACCACTATGCCGCCAATCTTGGTGTCATCTGTAAACTTACTAACCATGCTTCCTATATGCTCATCCAACTCATTAATATAAATGATAAATAACAGTGGAAAAAACCCCATCCCTGAGGCACACTGCTGGTCACAGGTCTCCAACTTGAAAAACCACCCTCTGGCTTCTGTTATCAAGCTAGTTTTGTATCTATTTAGCTACCTCTCCCTGGATCCTGTCAGATTTGGTTGTTGCATGAAGTTAACCTACCATATGGCTCCTTGTCAAAGGCCTTGCTAAGATCCATGTAGACGACATCAACTGCACTGCCCTCATCTACTTTCTTCGCTACCCCTTCAAAAATCTCAATCAAATTTGTGAGACATAATTTTCCACTCACAAAGCCATGCTGACTGTCTGTAATCAGTCCTGGTGTTTCTAAATGCCTATAGATCGTGTCTCTCAAAATACCTTGCAACAACTTACCCACCACAGATATAAGGCTCACCAGCTTATAGTTCCCAGACTTTTCCTTTCAGCCCCTTTTTAAACAAAGACACAACATTTGCCATCCTCCAATCTTCAGGCACCTCACCTGTGATTATTAATGATTCAAACATCTCTGCTAGTGGACCCGCAATTTCTTCCCTAGCCTCTTACGATGTCCTGGGATACATCTTATCAGGTCTAGAGATTTGTCTACCTTGATGCACTTTAAGACTTCTAGTACCCCCTTTTTTGCATTATGTACACTCCTCAAGACATCAATATTTATTTCCCCAAGCTCCCTAACATCTATGCTTTTCTCAACAGTAAATGCTGATGAGAAATCAGTTAGGATCCCATCCATATCTTGTGGATCTACACATAGATGACATTTTTGAACCTTAAAAGACCCTACTCTCTTCCTAGTTATTCTTTTACATAGAACATTACAGCGTAGAATAGGCCCTTCGGCCTTCGATGTTGCGCCGACCAATTAGGAAAAAGCAATGACCCTCTAACCTAAACCATTCTCTTTTCGTCCATAAACTTATCTACTAACCTCTTAAACGCCACCAAACTTGGCGCATCTACAACTGCAGCAGGCAGGGCATTCCATACCCTTACCACCCTCTGGGTAAAGAAACTACCTCTGACATCCGTCCTATAACTACCACCCCTTAATTTAAAGCTATGTCCCCTTGTGCTAGCTTTCTCCATCCTAGGAACAAGGCTATCACTGTCCACCCTATCTAAACCTCTAATCATCTTATATGTTTCAATAAGGTCTCCTCTTAGCCGCCTTCTTTCTAACTAAAACAACCTCAAATCCCTCAGCCTCTCTTCATAAGACCTGCCCTCCATACCAGGCAACATCCTGTTAAACCTCCTCTGTACCCTCTCCAATGCCTCCACATCTTTCTTATAATGTGGGGACCAGAACTGCACACAATACTCCAAGTGCGGCCGCACTAGAGTTTTGTACAGTTGCAACATGACGTTGCGGCTCCGAAATTCAATCCCCCTACCAATAAAAGCTAAGACTCCATATGCCTTCCTAACAACCTTATCGACTTGACTGCCTACTTTCAGGGATCTATGCACAAATACACCAAGATCCCTCTGTTCATCAACACTATTAAGAATCCTACCATTAGCCCTATACTCTCCACATTTATTATTCCTGCCAAAGTGCATTACCTCACACTTTTCCACATTAAACTCCATTTGCCACCTCTCAGCCCAGCTCTGCAACTTGTCCAAGTCTCTCTGCAAACTATAACACCCCTCTTCATTATCTACCACTTCTCTGACTTTAGTGTCATCTGCAAATTTACTAATCCATCCTTCAATACCCTCATCCAGATCATTTATAAAAATTACAAACAGCAGGGGCGTCAAAACAGACCCCTGAGGTACACCACTTGTAATCGAACTCCACGATGAATAACTTCCATCAAGCACCACCCTCTGTCTTCTATCAGCTAGCCAATTCCTAATCCAATTAGCTAAATCACCCTGAATCCCATACATCTGCATTTTCTGCAGAAGCCTTCCATGGGCCACCTTATTGAATGCCTTACTAAAGTCCATATATACCACATCAACTGCCTTACCCCCATCCACCTCTTTAGTCACTTTTTCAAAAAACTCAATAAGGTTAGTAAGGCACGACCCACCCTTCACAAAACCATGCTGACTATCCCCAATCAATTCATTTTTCTCTAAATAACTATAAATCCTATCCCTAATAATTCTCTCCAATACTTTGCCCACAACAGAAGTAAGACTCACCAGCCTATAATTCCCCGGAAAGTCTCTATTCCCCTTCTTGAACAATGGGACCACATTCGCTATCCTCCAGTCTTTTGGACTTTATGTAGAAGCTCTTTGAATTTCTTTTGTCTTATCTGCCAAAACAATCTCATGTCCCCTTTTTGCCCTCTTGATTTCTCTCTTAACTCTATTCTTATACTCCCTATACTCTTCAAGGGGTTGACTTGATCCCAGCTGCGTATGCATTTCGTGTGCCTCTTTCTTCTTTTTGATCAGAGCCTCAATATTGTGAGAAGCAGGGTTGCCTACTTCTACCAGCCTTGCCCTTCAATCTAAGAAGAATGTGCTTACTCTGAACCCTGATTGACACATTTTTGAAAGCCTCCCACTTACCAGATGTCTTTTTGCTTTCCCACATACTCCCCCCATTTACCTTTTGAAAGTTCCTGCCTGATACCTTCAAAATTGGTCTTGCCCCAATTTAGAATTTTAACTTTTGGGCCAAACCTATCATTTTCCAAAGCTGTCTTAAAACTAATAGGGTTATGATCACAGGTTCTAAAGTAATCCCTCATGAACACTTCTGTCACCTGCCCTTCCTTATTTCTCAAGAGGAGGTCAAGTTTTTGCTCCCTCTCTAGTTGGGCCATTCACATGCTGAATGAGAAATTCTCCCTGAATACACTCAACAAATTTCTCTCCTGTAACATTGGCTGTCCCAATCAATGTTTGGAAAGTTAAAATCCCCTACTATTACCACCCTATTTTTCTTGAAACTTCCAGTAATCTCTGTACATATTTGATCCTCAATTCCCCCTCATCATAAAATAAACCAGCAGAGCAGAGAATGCGAATCATAACTTCTATATAATGAACAATGGAATTTGACTGGAAAAGGACAGTATGATAAAGGTACCCATTTCCCAATCATCAGGGAGGAAAATGTGTTTCCATCATTACACAGAACATTACATAACTATTTTCACAAGCTCACCAGCATTATACATATATTAAAAGTTCCACAAAATTCATGGCACCTATTCTTGCATTCTTCAAATATCCCAGGAATGCCTAGGCTTTCCTTCTGTTGGTAGTCAGTGCTTCACTCCCCACTCTACCATGGGTGCCTTGTGCAGTCTCATTTAAATTATATTCCCCTGCACAGTACTCTGGTCAGTGTCAGGAAAGGAGGACACTCCTCTGCCTAATTCTAGGAGAAGCAAAGTGGAAATAGAAATGATGGCACAGTGGTTAGCACTGCTGTCCTACAGGGGGAGGAACCCCAGTTCAATTCCAGCCTCGGTCACTGACTGCATGGAGTTTGCATACACATTCTCCATCTGTCTGTGTAGCTTTCCTCTGGGTGTTCCAGTTTCCTCCCATTCTCCAAAGATGTGTGGGTTATGTTGATTGACCATGATAAATTGCCTCTTAGTGTCTGGGGGATTAGCAGGATAAATAAATTGAGTTATGGGAATAGGGCCTGGATTACTGTTGTTGCAGCGTTGATGGGCTGAATGGCCCCCTTCTGCACTGTAGGGATTTGATGTATCAACATTGTATTTCAATGAATGATACTTTCCTGAGCTGCATCATCCCAGTCTGGATCAGTGGCTGACGTTTGATTATCTAATATTGCTATGTGTAGAGACTTGGCACAGTTTAAAGACTAACAAAACAAAATAAAATAAGAAATATTCTGACTTGCAGCAAACTGCTTAATGACAACAGAGCTCTCCATATTGAAGAGTGTCCTGGGGGTGCAATCATATTTGTCCAGCTCTCTTTGCTACTACCTTCTCTGCTACAGAGAGGGTTCACCAAGATAATACTGGGATGGAGCATTTGAGTTATGAAGAGAGGCTGGATAGACCAGAACTGATTTCTATAGAGCAGAGAAAGCTGAAGGGGGATTGAGATGTATAAGGTTATAATGGGTGTGGATAGGAAGCAGCTCTCCCTTAGTTGAAGAGTCAATAACAAAGGGTCATAACCTGCTGCCCCACGCCTTACAATTAAGAGAGGATTCGAAAAAAAGTGCCTTCACCCAGTGGGTGGCGAGAATCTGGAATGTACTGCCCAGGAGGGTAGTAGAGGCAGGAAACCTCTCAACCTTTTAGACAGTAGATGTCTGACCATTGAAATGTCATAACATTCAAGGCTATGGGCTGTAAAATGGAATTAGTATAGATTTAGTGTAGTTTTGTTGACGTAAAATTGATGAGCTGAAAAGCCTTTTCTGTACTGTATGACTGAATCTATGATCTGCAGATTTTTTTACACAGATGATGGTGGGTGCCTGGAATTCATTGCCGGGGGAGGTAGTAGAGCGGGTACAGTAGTGACTTTTAAGGGACGTCTTGACAAATATATGAATAGAATGGGAATAAAGGTATATGGTCCCAGGAGGGGAGGTGGTTTTAGTTCCATTGGGCAGCATGGTTTGTGCAGGTTTGGAGGGCCAAAGGCCTGTTCCTGTGGTGTAAATTTTTTTGTTTTTTATTCTAATGGGAAACTTTCCACTTGCCTGGATGAGTGCAACTCCAACAACACTCAAGAAATTCAATATGGTCCAGGATTAAAATTCTGGATGGAGGTGGCGATGGCCTAGTGGTATTATTGCTAAACAATTAACCCAGAAGCTCAACTAATACTCTGGGCACCTGGGTTGGAATCCCATCATGGCAGATTTCAATTCAATAAAAAGTAACTGGAATTCAGAATTTATTGATCAGTGTCAGGAAAACCCATCTGGTTCACTAATGTCCTTTAGGGAAGAAAATCCACCATCTTTACCTGGTCTGTGATTCCAAATGTAGAGATGCTGGCGTTGGACTGGGGTAAACACAGTAAGAAGTCTGACAACACCGGGTTTAAATCCAACCAATTTATTTGATAGTAAACTCGCAAGCTTCGACTCTATGGTCTTTGTCAGGTGAATGAGGTGTTCTCGTCTCCAACAGCACACATACCAGCACAGACTGTTTACAGATTACTGATTAGAATGTGAACCTTTACACCTAACCTGCTATTCAAGTCTTAAAGTGGCTAACAATGTGAGTGGACGGAGCATTGAGCACAGGTTAGAGAGATGTGCATTGTCTCCAGACAGCACAGTAAGTGAGGCTTTTTGCTAATCCAGGCAAGTCATGGGGGTCTTCAACATATCATTGATGATGAACATCATGCCAGGGCCATCCCCACACCCCCACTTCTTGCCTTCAAACAACCGCGCAACCTCAAACAGACCATTGTTCGCAGCAAACTACCCAAGCCTTCAGGAGAATAGTGACCACAATACCACACAACCCTGCCACAGCAACCTCTGCAAGACATGCCGGTCATCAACATGGATGACATCATCAAACGTGAGAATACCATTCACCAGGTACACGGTACGTACTCTTGCAACTTGGCCAACGTTGTCCACCTTATATGTTGCAAGAAAGGATGTCCCGAAGCGTGGTACGTTGGGGAGACCATGCAGACACTACGACAGCGGATGAATGAACATCGCTTGACAATTACCAGGCTAAACTGTTCTCTTCCTGTTGACGAACACTTCAGCGGTCACGGGCATTTGGCCTCCGACCTTCGGGTAAATGTTCTTCAAGGGGGCCTTCACGGCACACGACAGCGCAGAGTCGCTGAGCAGAGACTGATAGCCAAGTTCCGCACACATGAGGATGGTCTTAACAGGATCTTGGCTTCATGTCACACTATCTGTAACCCCCATGACTTGCCTGGGTTAGCAAAAAGCCTCACTTACTGTGCTGTCTGGAGACAATACACATCTCTCTAACCTGTGCTCAATGCTCCATCCACTCACATTGTTAGCCACTTTAAGACTTGAATAGCAGGTTAGGTGTAAAGATTCGCATTCTAATCAGTAATCTGTAAACAGTCTGTGCTGGTATGTGTGCTGTTGGAGACCAGAACACCTCAATTACCTGACGAAGACCCATAGAGTCGAAAGCTTGCGAGTTTACTATCAAATAAATTGGTTGGATTTAAACCTGGTGTTGTCAGACTTCTTACTGTGACTCCAGAGCCAGAACAATGTGGTTGACTCTCAAATGCCCTTTGAAATGGCCTAGCAAGCCATTCAATTCAAAAGCAATTAAGGATGGGCAATAAACGTTGGACAACCAGTGACATCCATGTCCTATGAATGAATAAAAAAAAAATCAGGTAAGAGTGAAAGAACAGCAAAATATTTCCAAGTCATAATGGCAAGTGGATTGGGGGACTACCTCCGGGTGGTGCTGTCTTCATGTGTTTGCTGCCCTTGTCCTTATAGCTGTGACTTTGGAAAGTGCTGTCTGAGGATCCTTGATGAGTTCCTGAAGTGTATCTTCTAGATGGTAGATACTGCTGTTATTGAATTGGTGGGTGGGGGGAGGGAATGTTTTTGGAAGATGTGCCAATCAAGCAGGCTACTTTTGTCCTGGATAGTGTCAGAGTGTCGTTGGAGCTGTACTCATCTAGACAAGTGTAGAGTATCCCATCGCACTTCTGACTTGTGACTTATAGATGATGGACAGGTTTTGGGGAGTCAGGAGGTGAGTTACTTGCCACAGCATTTCTGACCTGTTATCGTAGTCACAGTATTTACATCATTTAAGAAAAATAAGTTATACATTTGTATATCATTCATTAATATAGTGTTTTGAAAAATTGTTTAAGAATTTGAATGCATCATGAAATTAAATTGTATTGTATTCTTGGCCTGAATTGCTGACATGATATTAATTCAAACAGAAATCCAAAACACTCTCCCAACATGAAGGCATGTGATGTCCACACACTTTGAACGTTTGTACTCACATTTGTTCCAGTTTGTGAGGTACAAGAGTTACATACAGGAGAATCAATCATGATGTTCCAAGACATTGCTTGCTTACGAGCTGACTGTTGTACACAATTAAGATGAAGGATTATAAATACAGGCAAATGATTTATTCCTGATCTGGTGAGCGTTGTCTCAATTACTCTTGGGCGTGTATTGAAATAGCTTGATGCACAGTCAAGCTGCCTCTACCTCTGCAGTTTTATCATTAAAGCACTCTAACCTAAATCTCAGAACACCAACCCTTACAGCACTGTCTAAGATTCTGTATCACACAAAAAAGTTTATTTATTAGTCAAAGGAAGGCTTATATTAACATTGCAATGAAGTTACTGTGAAATTCCCCTTGTCACCACACTCTGGTGCTTGTTCAGATCAACACACCCAACCAGCACATCTTTCAGACTGTGGGAGGAAACCGGAGTACCTGGAGGAAACCCACACAGACATGGGGAAATTGTACAGGCTCCATGCAGAGTGACCCAAGCTGGGAGTCATACCCAGGTCCCTGGCTCTGTGTGAGGGTACAGCGCTAACCACTGTGTAACCATGCACTAGTGAAGCAGCTGCTCCATCACACATGTACTGGTATGGAGAACGTCAGCTATGAGGAGAGGTTGGAAAAATTTGGTTTGTTCTCACTGGAACAAAGGAGGTTGAGGGGCGATCTGATAAAAGTCTACAAGGTTATGAGAGATATGGACAGAATGGATAGTCAGAAGCTTTTTTTCCAGGATGGAAGAGTCAATTACTAGGGAGCACAGGTTTAAGGTGCGAGGGGCAAGGGTTAAGGGGGATATATGAGGCAGATTTTTTACACAGAGGGTGGTGGGTGCCTGGCACTTGCTGTTGGGGGAGGTAGTGGAAGTGGATACGGTAGTGGCTTTTAAGGGGTGTTGTAACAAATACATGAGTAGGATGGGAATGGAGGGATGTGGTCCCGGAAGGGTAAGGGGTTTTAGTTAAGTCGGGTAGCATAGTTGATGCAGGCTTGGAAGGCTGAAGGGCTCGTCTCTGTGCTGTAATTTTCTTTGTTCTTTGTTCACCATGTGACATGCAAGCTTTGGCCTGAAATTCAGAATGACCCTGGATCAATAGTTTTAACTAAAAATATTTAGAATTCACGATGTGATTTTCAGTAGCATCATCTCTGCCTTAAGGATCTGATAAATTGTCAAAATTTGTTTCATAGCAAAACTATGAATTATTTACTTGTGTAGGGAGGAAATTCTTTTATAGCGTGTAAATTAGATTTTTATTTATTTGTGTCACAAGTAGGCTTACATTAACAATGCAATGAAGTTACTGTGAAAATCCCCTGGTCACCACACTCTGGTGCCTGTGCGGGTACACTGGGGAAGAATTGAGCACGGCTAGTGCAGCTAACCAGCAGGTCTTTTGAACTGTGGGAAGAAACTGGAGGACAATATGCAAACTCCACACAGATAGTGACCCAAGTTGGTAATTAAACCCAGGGTCCCTGGCAGTGTGTGATAACAGTGCTAACCACTGCCACTGTGCCTCTCCCCTATTCGGTATGCCACTAACATCCCAGGGTTCATTGGTTCCACCTTTATTCCTGAGCTGGACAGCATGAGTACCTAGTTATTTTCGACTCCAAGTGGTTAAACTATGTCGAAACATCCAGTTCCTCACAAGCAGTTCTGCTCATTCACAGCTAGACGTCAGTACACACACATGGATAGTTCAGCTTTAGCAGTGTCAAGTCACTCTTAATATCAAACAGTTATATTGCCTTGTCATTGAATTCAAGAAATTGATGGGCTTTCATTCTGTACAGGAAATAAATTTATCTGGCACTAGCTTTAATTCTTGGCTTAACCCTCAATGACAAGCTACATGCTAACACATTTCTATTAATATTTTACACCTTCAATTTCACAATGCACAACTTAGTGCCAATTTTTGCTAATCTATGCCCCCATTGTGTTCCTTCATCACCCTAACTTTGCACCTCAAAATTTCAGGCATTCAAAGCAGTAAAGTTCTTAAATAAAGGAAGTTCATCCCTCAGATTGGAATGAGTTAAACCAAAATACTGGTCTAACCCTTCACCCACCACTTATGTTGAAAGTTCTAGGCTTCATCTTTATAGGACAACTTTCATGTGGATGCTCTTGACACCCATCTCTCGTTATGTTCGTTATGTTAAACTAACTCAACTTATAGATGAGCCAAAATTTCTTCCAGCAATAGAATTGGAAGACTGATGCTATTCACAGAATCATAGGATCCCTACAGTGCAGACCGAGACCATTCAGCCCATTGAACTTGCACAAACAACAATCCCATCTAGGTCCTATTCCCATAACCCCAAGACTAATCCCCTTGGAGTCAATTTAATATGGCCAATCAACCTAATTCACTCATCTTTAGATTGTGGCATTGTTCTTGACTTGCATCATAAAATCCACACTTTTACTGGTTATTCCACTTCCCTTCCTTGCTACTTTCTGAAGTTGAACCAGATTGTGGAACTCTGCATGTCAGATTCTCACCTCCTGGTCCACGTACAGAGATCTGGAAAATCCCCGACTGCCCAGGCTTCACTTGGGAAAAACCTAAGTTTAAATTTTGCTTATTAATATCACAAATAGGGTTACATTAACACTGCAACAAAGTTCCTGTGAAAATCCCTAGTCGCCTGTTCATAGAACCCTACTGTGCAAAAAGAGGCCCTTCAGCCCATCGAGTTTGGAATGACCACAATCCCACCCAGGCCCTACCCCCATATCTCTTCATATTCGGGTACAGCGAGGGAGGATTTAGCATGGCCAACGTATCTAACCAGCATGTTTTTTGGACTGAGAGGGGAAACTGGAGCACTTGAAGGAAACCTACAGAAACATTGGGAGAATGTGCAGACATCTTTGGATGGCTGGATTTTTATCCAAGTAGATGGGTATTAATTGGAGATGGGCACCACTCTCTGAAACCACATGGATGCAGTTGTTGCTGAGTGCCAAGGCTGGTTAGAAACCTTGCTTCAGTGCTCTGGGACTTTGTCACAGTTATAATATAAATAGTAAGACCCTCTCGCCCTCAGATCCCCTAACTTCCACACACTGCACTAGTTGGTGCTGTACAGAGACAAGGGGCATCCAGATTTGGGCTGCAGTCCTGTTTGGGCCCTTCCATCTGCATGAAAGTTTGGGCTTCTATGTCTTTTTCAACAGAGTTGGTTTTAACTTTCGCATACATTCCACCCCCAAAATCACTTACTCCCATTGCTACTTGATCCTCATTGTAATTGAAACCCACTCAAAACTTCTGTTATTATTGCACTCAATTCCTTCATCACCTTTCATATCAGCTTTCTGTTCTCTATCCTGTATGAACTCTTACTTGTTCAAAACTCATCAAACTGTAACTTTGATAATGGTTAATCATAGTTATTATGATTAATAACTAATCATAATTAGTTATTGTGACTAATAACACAATATTATTGTCTTGCTTGCTCATCATTTCCATTTGCAGGACTGAGGGATGCTGTACTACCACTGTTGAAATCGACCTTTAAGGGCTAGCAGCATGCTATTACTGGAAGGGAAGCGTGTCATGCGATCCAGTCTTGGTTTCAGTTCTGCACACATACAGAACTTTCAAGCTTCCCATGTGCCTAGTCTAAATAAATGAGCCATAACGTACTTACAAAATCTTTTACAAGTGATTGAAGCTTATATCATAATAATAAAGTTATATGGTCATACAGTTTGTGTAGTCACATACCTCACAACAAGATTAAGTACAGGCGCAACATGATGAATAGCTTTAGGTCATCCTACATGGCATGAGTTGGCACATGACATTCTGGTCAGACTGTAATACAGTCAAAACCCTGGAGAATGTTGACACTGCAGCACGGTGACTGCGTAGAAAAGCTTTGAAGGCACAGTCCCATGATAATGCTTACATAAAGAGTTGGTATGCAGACAGATTCCTTGTGGCGAAATTGCAGTGCATAGTTTGTCAGTTCAGTAAGTGGGACTGTATATCAGAGAGAGGTCCAGCACTGTTTTAAAAAAAAGGTAAATGATGAGGGTGTGTGATGGATTGATAGTGAACGAGAGAGTCAGAAAAATTCTTCTTTGGTTTTAGATCACTTTGAGATAATCACTCTTCATGAAAATTACCATATAAATTGTAAATTTTTATTTGCACTGAGCTTTGTTGACCTGTTCAATCAAATCACATTTAATTTAAGTTTTCTTTCTTGTCTATAAAACATTTCCATGGCTATTCCTTTGCATCTTTGCAATTTCCTTTAGCCAAGAAACTACTTTTGTCTTCTGCTTCTGGTCTTTCATTGTATCCCTCTTTCACACTTCATCTCATCATAACTGGCAGTGAATTCAGCAAACTCGGTCAGGTAAATGTAAATGCTATTACTGTTCATTCAGAAGATCAAAATGAGAAACTATGAATATAAGTTGTCACTAATCAATCAAATTAGGAATTCAGAAGAAATCTCTTGAGCTAGAGAATGGTTGGAATTGGAATTTATCTGTTCATCTTATCCCTTCCTTAGAGTTACAAAGCCAGTGTGCAGAGTGTAAGGGACTAATCTTTAATCCATTTCCTTGTTTGCTCCAAAACCAATTCAAATTCAAATTGAATCAAATTCATGGTCCCCACAAAGGAAACATAAGCAATCCAAGCTGACAAAACAGCCATTCCACAAACTCTCACAATCCTGCCCCTGATCTTGGCCAAGATCGACTATCCAAGGGGAAAACCTGATAAACCTGAAATGGGCAAGAATGCTAGTGATGGTGCTGAGTTAATATTACTCATGCCCCTCTCTGAGAGCATGTGAATGTTAGCACTCACACTGAAAAATAAATATCGTTCTCAAGATCCTCTTATGTGCAAATCCTGGTGCAAGCCTTCTCATCAAGATATGGGGACACCGAGAAAATGTTGTTCAAATTATAATGGAATTGAGAACCTTTGGTGTTTTGATCCGGTAAGTGCAAAACTGATCTGCCAGGAGTATTTACCACTTAGGCCAGCAAACTTTTGTGGGGCTAGTAGGATTTTTCACATGTGCATTCATAGGTAGCAGATGCCTATCTTATTATAGTCACATAACTAGCACCCCAAGGAAGAGGGAATATGAAATTTATTATTGGCGAGTGACTTGATCCATTGCCAGAACTACCAACAAAAAGCTTTTCAGAGAAGAGGTTGGGATGGAGGACATTGGGGCAGCACCGCAGTGGTCAATAGACAATCTGTGGAGTCTACACTCGGAAACAGCTTGAATTGCTGGGTAAATTCCATTATCACTTGCTGGAAGGCCATTAGGTCTCTTCTCACTTAGTTTGCATGCCATATATACATATATTGACTAGATAACAAATGCTGTACTTGACTCCCTGGCTCCAACTGCAAGTTCCCTCTCAATTCATGGTACACACGCTCCTACTGATTTTGCTCAGCTTCCTGCTAGGATGATCCAAAAGGTCCTCACTGATCACATGGCCTTTGGGAATTGTACCCCCCCACCCAACCAATTTTAAAGGACCATGTTACTACACCTTCTGTGCCTGTTGCCCTGGTGATATAATTCCTCCCCAGATTTTGCTTTTTGCGTGATTTAGTGAAAGGACTGCAAATTTTCACACCCATCTCTTTCCGAAACAAGAATCAACAAAGGTAGCTAAATGCTGAGCTGACAGTGGAAAATGATATTTACACTGAGCGTCTGAATGCTAATACTGGAATAAAAATCTGACTTCTGGCACTTACATTTTTATTCTTTTGGTGCATGACACAAACTGATGACTGCTGCATTTGTTATGGAATTTATTTGATTCATAATAGCTTACAATTGGGAATATTTTCATTTTAATGAGTTTTCTTTACTGGAGAAGAAAGGCCAAGTTATTATTCTGATCCTTATTTAATTAGTATGTCTAATTTCTCCAAACAATTATAGATGCAAACTTTGCAGTAATTTATTTTTATATAACTTTCAAACCCCATGAGTATACAAATGAAAGATTGTTGATCTCAGAGTGATTATTTTTTCATTCTGCCTTTTATGTGGTAATTATTAGTAAAGTGCACCCAAAATCATAGAATTGTAGAATCTATACAGTGCACTAGGAGACCATTTGCTCCATCAAGTTTGCACCAACACTCTGACAGAGGTCCACCCAGGCCCTTTCCCTCCAATCCCAATGTATTTACTTACACATCTTAGAACACTAAAAGGAAAATAGGAGCAAATCAGTTTAAAATTGCATAAATAAGGTGCAAATTGTTTAATATTGTATAAATATTATAATGACTTATATATACTAGCAGATGTAGAACTTTCACCATTTGAAGATCAGTACACAGAAATAAATGTAAATATCAAAAATACTTGATGCTTCCTTGGTTCTATACATTATCATAGATAATATCAGATTTAGTCATTGACCTTAGTGACACAATAGTTAGTACTGCTGCCTCACAGTGCCAAGGACCCAGATTCGATTTCCGGTTTGGGTCACTGTCTGTGTGGAGTTTGCATATTCTCCTCGCGTCTGTGTAAGTTTTCTCCAAGTGTTCTGGTTTCCTCCCACAGTCCAAAAGATTTGCAGGTTAGGTGAATTGGCCATGTTAAATTCTCCCTCAGTGTATCCGAACAGACGCAGGCAACTAAGGGATTTTTCACAGTAACTTTATTACAGCGTGTATGTAAGCCTACTTGTGACTGATAAATAAAAATTAACTTTATCTAATTGGAAATATTGGTTCTATAGGATAAGAGTCTAATGAACAAAATTCACATATAATGGGTGGTATTTTCTGGCCACACTCGCCCCAGGACCAGACAATCCCATGGCAGACTGGGCAGGAAAATATATCCATACATTGTTCCTGTGTATCCTATTTGTATATCTGTATAAACCCAATTTTAAAAATGGATTTGTGCATGCAGAAAATAGTGCACACAAGAATGATAGATAAACTTGTCTATTCTGAGTCTATCTTCCTGAGTCCACGATGTTGATTCCAAAGAGCTATTATGAATATGTTAAACATTTGTGTCTGAACTTTGCCCTAGCAGAATTATAACGTTTAGGAATACTAAATGAACCATGACTGAGAATATATAAACTTGCATCTCTTTTGCTTTGATATTGCTGAGGATGGCCTTGTGTAATAATGTTGTAAATATGCCTAAAAATTGTGTAGTGCTGATTGCATTATCAACAAAAAGCAGTTCTTCCATCATATACCTTTTAAAGGCAAGTAGGATTCTCTATTTTATCTTTTTGAGATATTGAAAATTAAATATAATGTTCCAATTTATTAATATTTGAAAGGACTAAACAATGGGCATTATCATAGACAGAATCTTACTGCCTCATGATCAACAGACTTTGTATGGAAAGAGGTGTATGTTCACTTTTCTTTGAAGGGTGTATTTCAATTAAGTAATTCAGCAGCAAGCTTTAAAGTTTAAAAATAAAGATGGTTATTTATCCTCAAACTTGCCCTGAATTAAGTGTACTGTTGCACATCTATGGTCTTGTGCAGGCAGCGGGGTCCTGAATCTCTCTCTCTCTCTCTCACACACACCACACACACACACACACACACACACACACACACACACACACACACACACACACACACACACACACACACACACACAATCTTCAGTCTCCAATGGTATTTTGAATGGATGTGATGATTTAATGCTGGAGTGAGAGTCTTGTAAAGCAAACGATTCACAGCAGATTGTAAGGCTTATTGTAGTTGAATAGCCAGGAATTTGGTTCTGAGCTGTTGCACTTTTTCAGCAGACAGTCCTGCTACTGTGGCTTCAAAAGGAAGGTTCCTTAGTTGCCTCCTTGCCACTGGTTGGCTGGCTCTGAGTAAGTGCTGGGTTCTGAATTTAGTAGGTGATTTGTCCAATGCTGAGAAGATTCTATTGGTATGGCATCGTAAGCTTTAATAAAGATCAGTAGGCCACGTGTCTCCTTGCTGTAGAGGGTCCAGCCAGAAAGCAGGAGCTATTTTGACAGAGCTTTCTGATGCTTTCCTACGTACTAACACCACCCCGCACCCAGTCCAATCTCCCATTATGTCCAAGTTGACCAGAGTGAATCAATGGTAGGAAAAATGGTTGTTTAAATTAATGCATGCAATGCCAATCAAGCAGACTGGTTTGTCCTGAATAATGCTAAATTTCTTGGGTGTTGATGTAATTGCGCCCATCTACGTAAGTGGAGTGTACTCCATTATGTTCAATTGTGACTTGTAGATGAATCAATAAATGAATTACTCGCTGCCAAACAACGGATGAGCCTATTACCTGCTCTAGTAGCCTTAGCATTTATGCAGCAAGTCCAGTTGAGCTTCTGGTTCGTGGTGAATCCTGACACAGAAATGGTGGTGATGCCATTGGATGTTAAGAGGAGGTGGTTAGATTCTCTCTTTGGAAATGCTTACTGCTGAGCACTTATGTGGCATGAATTTACTTATTGGCCTGAATGTTGTCTAGGTCTTGCATGTTCCAATATGGATCTCTTTATTACCTGAGGAATTGCAATTTGTGTTGCACACCATCCAATCATCAGCAAACATCTGCACTTCTGATTTTATGATGGAGCAACTGAAAATTGTTGAGTCTAGAACTTTAGCTGAGGAACTCCTGCAGTGATATGCTGGGACATCCACCTGCCTTTTTTGCCAGGATTCCAACCAGTGGGAAATTTCCCCTGCCTTCCACAGATTGGTTTTTGTTAGGGTTCCTTGAAGGTTTACATGATCAAATGTTACCCGATGTCAAGGATAGTTATGTTCACCCCTTCTATGAAATTCAGCTCTTGTTTCTATTTTTGGTCAAAGACTGTATTGAGGTCTGGAATTGAGTGGCCCTGATGGAACCTAAACTAAGTGTGGATGAGAAATTGTCACTTGAAAGTTCTGATGGCTACTTCCATTACTTTGGTGACATAAGGATGATAGGATGGTGATAGACTGGGTTGGATTTGCCTTGCTTTTGTGGACAGGATGTATCTGAGCTATTTTCCACATTATTGCTTCACTGCATTGTTGCAGCTGTACTGGAATAGCAACGACACCTTTTGTGTAGTGCATACTATCATGCTTAAATTCAATGACTGTCAGTGCTGATGACTGTATATTAGATTCCAAATGGCACATTTGATCCACCTTGCTGATACAATGCAAATTAATTTGATATCAGGATCTGTGCAAGCGCAATACTGCTGAAATCCTAACTATGTGAACTAGCAATCATTGCCAGGCTAAGCTGTGGATTCTGCTCTTGTGGTAGAGGTTGTTAACTTTAACTGAAAGTGACACTGGAGCGAGAAAGCTGCGAGTGTAAAGCAGTCAGGCAGTGAACTGGGGTGGATAAACAAGTGACTGTTGGAAGATAAGGTTTCTGCCTTGGGTAAAAGGGCAAACTGCACAAGAGGAATTCAATTCAAGTTAAATAAGATCACTTCCTGAAGGGGATAGCTCAGAAAATCTGGATGAAATCACATAGATGTAAATTATATTTCATATCATCTTATGAAGAATCAGGGATTTTCCTGATATTCTCAGCAATATTCCTCCCTTTAATGGGCAGTGCAAAGATATAAACAAGTTTTATATTTGGTTTTGAAATATAGATGTTCGCTGGCAAGGCCAAGCTCAATCCTAATTGCCTTAGAGAAGGTGATGGTCAGTCCTCAGCTTGAGTAGTTATAGAGCATATGGTTAAGGTGCATCCGCAATTGGAGTAGGAAGGGGCTTCTAGGATTTCTATCCAGCAACAATGAAGAAATAGTGATATCGTTCCAAGTCATGATGGTGTGTGACTTGGAGGGAAGCTTGTAAGTGGTATTGTTCCCATGTAGCTGCTGTCCTTGTTTTTTTCAGCAGGTGGAGGTTGCGGGTTTGGAAGTTGCTGTAGCAAGTTGTTGCAATGCACTTGAAGACGGTACATATTGCAGTCATGGTGCACAGGTAGTGGAGAGAGTGCAAGTTGTTTTTATAGTGGTAGACGGGGTGATAATCAGGCTGCTTTGTCCTGGATGGTGTCGAGCTTCTTGAGTGGTAGTGGCAGGCGAGGAGAGCATTTTCCATCACACTCCTGCTCTTCTTCTTTGTGGTTTGTAGATATGTTTTAGGGAGCTGGGAGGTGGGTTACTTGTTGCAGAGTTCCTGCTCTCTGACCTGGTCTTGTTGCTATGATGTATACGTGAGTTGTCCAGTTATGTTTCTGATCAGTAATGACTGCCAGGATGTTGATGCTGAATGATTTTAGCTGCTTTCATGTTGTATTAGGCAACATTCCCTCTTTGAACATTTCAGCCACTAGCTGGCAGTATACTCCAGGAATATTTTATGCGAAGCACTTAACACTTCAAATTACCTTTTTGTCTGCAGTTTCTTTACCTCTTAGCCTTGCTCCGGTTTTCCATACAGATTATTTTTACATCTACCTCAGGGTCTCCAGCTTTTTTCAATAGGAAACATATTTATTTGCATAAGTTTGTAGTCCCACTTACTGATTTTAAAATTGGTACAATTTTTGTTGGTCTTTGAACACCTTTCAGTGTCTTATCATTCGTTCGTAACGACAGAAAACAATGGTCCACAAGCGATTTTAGCAATGAATCAAAGAGTATCTGTTCATTCTCTAAACATTTGGGTGGTGCAGTGTTTAGCACTGCTGCCTCACAGTGTCAGGGACCCTGGTTCAATTCCATAGCCTCGGGTGACTGTGTGGAGTTTGTACGTTCTCTCGGTCTGGATAGGTTTCCTCCGGGTGCTCAGGTTTGCTCCCACAGTCCAATGATGTGCAGGTTAGGTGGATTGGCCATGATGAATTGTCTTTTAGTGTCCCAAGGTATGTAGGTTAGGGGGATACGTGGGATAATTATGTGAGGTTACGGAGATAGGGCTTGGATGGGATTGTTGTTGGTGCAGGCTCGATGGGCCAAATGGCTGCCATCTGCACCATAGAGATACTCTCTGATTCTGAATCCATTTTCCCTGCTGAAGGAAGGAATTATAAAGGTTGTGGCAGTAAAATACTGTGAAAGAGGGAATGCTAAGATTGAATGGAAGAGTGAACTAATTCAGATTGAATGACCCCTTTATCAGTGCTTCCCTTTATGAATCAAAAATGACAAAATGTCAGTACAGAATTTAGTGATCAGTTTATTAGAATGAAATTGCACAGGTGATATGAAATACATGGGTTGCGGATAAGCATTTGATGAGATTCACATGGATTATGAGGACGCCCTCATGTGGTTAATCTTCTGCCATGCATTTGATAATGCAGAATGTAAAACACCCAAGGGAAAAAGGTGCTTTCAGTCAAGAATGGTACAAAACTGAGATAAAATCCAAAAGGTTTAATTCTGACAGTAAGTCGGATGGATTGAGAAATTCGAACTTGCCATTGAAATTTCCATACAAATGGAGCCCATAGCATCTGTACCAGTTCTCTGCCCGAGCAACCCCAAACTAATCTCACTGCTCTTTCCCATAATCCCTTATCCCTTTTGCTTCAAAATATAATCTTTTTACTGAAAAGATGCAATGATCTCTGCAGCAACTAATCCTTGTGGAAAATCATTCCAAGCGCGAATAATTCTCAGCACTGGCTCTTTGCTAGGAGGGAGCAGTCGTAACTAGTTACTTGAATTCCCTGTTCATAGAATTGGCCCTGAATTGCTCCTCCCCAATTCAGTTCCTTATCTCTCACATCCTCTTGGTGAAAATACAGGGTCTCATTTGTATGGCTTCAAATCCTTGGAAAGCACCTTGGCGTTCTATTCAATTTCAAAGTTTCAGCCTTGGTACAGTTTTAAATTGAGTTAAGAAAGTTTTCCATTCGATCACCACTCCAGGTTCTTGATTCAAAGATAAGGGGAAAAATCAGGAGAATGGGGTTGAGAAACTTATCAGCCATGATTAAATGGCAGAGCAGATTCAGTGGGCCAAATGGCCTAATTCTGCTTCTATAGCTTATGATCCAGGAACTTGTGTATAAATAAACTTTATGGTAAAGTTGTGCTAGAAATAGCAGGGAATGGTAAGAGGAGAAAATATAGTTTAGTTTATTTATTAGGATCACAAGTAGGCTTATGTTAACACTGTGGTGAAGCTACTGGAGTCGCCACAATCCAGCACCTGTTCAGATACATGGAGGGAGAATTTAGCATGGCCAATGCACCTAACCAGCACATCTTTCGGACTGTGGGAGGAAACCCTTGCAGACACAGGAGAACGTACAGACTGCACACCAACAGCGACCCAAGCTGGAGATCGAACCTGGGTCCCTGGCATTGAGACAACAATGCTAATCACTGTGCCGCTGATAGGTCTTATTCCACTTACATTTTGTGTCCACGTAGGACTAGTATACTATAATATCAAGGCAGTTTTTTTTAGATTTGTTGAATGTGTTTATGCATTACAAATTCTAATTTTGGATTAAGAATAGAAAACATTCTACACTAACCTATTGTTTACAACCAAAACAGACTTGCAGGAGAGGGGGAAGAGAAATAGAAAGTCTGGTGGGAGAAGAGGCAATTTGGGTCTGTTAATCCATGTCCGTATTACAGAACACTGGATAACCAGAGAACAGAGCAGATGTATAGCCAAAGAAAATACAGCAAATAAATAATGACATTAAAGCAAAAAAAAACTCAGTGAAGTTCAGAAGCACAAAAAACATTTTATGAATAATAGATGCAGTGTATTCAAAAGATCATAGAACCCCTTCAATACAGAAGGATGCCATTCAGCTCATCAAGTCTGCATCATCCACAATCTCACCCAGGCCCTATCCCCGTAAATCCATGTATTTAACCTGCTAATCCCCCGACACTAATTTAGCATGGCCAATCCACCTAACCTGCATGTCTCCAGAAACCAGAGTACCCAGAGAAAACACACGCAGACATGGAGAAAATGCACAAACTCCACAGACAGTAACCCAAGCCAGCGATTGAACCCAAATCCCTGGAGCTGTGAAGCAGCAATGCTAACCACTGTGTTACTATGCCACTCTTGCTTATTGATATTTAGGCTTTCATTGTTTTCTTAACAAAACTTTGGGGTTGCTGTGGCTAAATGTCCTGAAAAGATATTACTTTTCAAATCAAGGTGCTTCAGTTAGTTCACTGTTGCCCTAGGTTGAATCGTACCTCTACCTTGTAATGGGAAGACTTCGTTTTCTTTTTGATAGGTTTGATTTTTGAAAAAAGTCCAGATGGAATGAGTGAACATTAATTTTAAACTGATAAATCCAAAGAGAAACTCTTAATAATTTACAAACAAAAGCAAATATAAATTGACAATTAAATTGGAAAACTCATTAGTGGCTTATTTAGTCTCTAATCAGCCACATGGATCTGCACTTGAACTCGCGGTTTACCTATGGCTTTAAAAGCAACACATAAGGTGATGTTCATGAATCCTTGATGTCCATGTACTCTTCTTTCTGTCCCCATTCTAGATCAAGGCTGATTACTATTCATATAAAAAAGGAAGGAAGTTGAGTTCCATGCTTTTATATTTTAGTTTTGCAGCTTTGGCCATTGGAGAATGAACTTTGCACACACTGATCCCCAAAGTTTACATGGCTAATTATTTCACATTCTGCCAGCTGATTTATAGATTTAGATTTTTATGGATGTCTGATTCTATTGCTGGGCTGGAGTGGTAGATTCTGTAAAGTAAACACAGAAAGCCAAATTATAGATGTATCTTCCCTATTGCAAGCACCCTTAGCAATAAATGAAGATCTAATGACAGCATTGGGTCTTCAATCTATTGATCACTGGCATGAAAATGCCATAATCCTCTCCATCCATGTAAACTATTCTAGTAACAACTTTATAAGCAGATAGAATTTGCTTGCTTCCAGAAGGTACATATGAGGTTTAACTTGCTGCCTGATGCACTGTAAAATGAGATTATTCCAGCATCATAACCCATATACTTTCCACTTCAATTTGAACAGTTGCTCTGTGCTGGACTAAAGCTTGAGCGGATAAATAACTCAAGGTTATTGTTGCTCCCTGAGTATGTTCTCTTCCAGCCTCCCCTTTTACTTTATACCGGCATAGCAAACGGTAAATGCCCATTTGCCTGTGATTTCCACCTCCCAATAAATAGTGACCACTCTTAGCTTCTTCAGAGCAAGGCAGTTGTCCCAAGCAGTCAAGTCTTTTTCCAATTCGTGGGATAGCTTTAACATGTTCCCCAAATCTTCAGTTCAAACTAGTGTGTCTAGAAATTATTTTCGAAGAGCTCTCCTGTCTAAAAGCAATTATTTGTATCTGTGTAAGTAGAAAACGTGTTCCCTGAGGAAATCATGAGACTTAAGAGATTGTGAGATCATAGGAGAGGCTTAATTTTACTGGGAAAACACATCTCTCGTATAAAATCACATTGATCTATTATGATTAGTCAGCATATCTGCTTCTATTTGGCATCCTGTTAAGATCAACAGCATTCAGTCAGAGTGAGCTTGAAGTCTGCCTGTCAGAAAGTAAAACCATCGCTCTGCTGAGACAGTTTAGAAGCATCATGGTGAGAATGCTTGCAACATATTTGACTCCATCCCAGTCTATTCTCCTTCCAGGTGTAATAATCATGTATGAAGCTTTAATCAATGTAGTGGGTTGACAAACTGGTCTTTCAATTCTTGGATTTGTATTCACATCTAGTTCAGATTAATGACCTGAAACTCTTGCCCTTCAGGCCATTGATCTGAACTAGTGCCTCCAATTAAAACTGGGAAGACTAAAGCTATTGATCCACACTCCAAACTCCATTCCTGAGCTAATAACTCTACCACTCTCCCTGGGAGATTAAGTTGATCTTGTCACGACTTGGAGTAATCCTGAGATGAGCTTCCAACCTCTTGTTTTGTGCCAGTACCAAGATTGCCTATTTTCACCTGACTTCACCCCTATCTTAGCAGCACATCTACTGCTGAAATCCTCATTCATGCCTTTATTACCATCAGACTCAACTAGTCCAAGGCACTGCAGGCTGGTCTCCCTATGATGCCCCCTGTAAACTTGAGGCCTTCCAAAACTATCTATGTTTTAACTTACAGTAAGTCCATTTCCTTCGTGTGCTCATTGGTTCCTGGTCAAGCTTTGCGTTGATAAAATTCTCATCCTTATTTTCTAATCCTTTCTTAGCTATGTAATCTCCTCCAACTCCCCACTCTCTAATACTAATCTCTTATCCATCCTCAATTATAATTGCCTCAGCATTGATGACCCTGCCTTTAGGGTTGCCTTGACCCTAAACTCTGGAATTCCCTTCTTGTGCCTCTCTACCCTCCTTTAAGATACTCTTTAAAACCTATCAAACTTTTGTCACCTGATCTAGAGAATGAAATTTTACTATAATTGTCAGGCTCTGACTGAAAACCAGCCTGTACCTCTCTAACACAGCTGAGTTTCAGAATTTTCTGGCACTTAGTGCAAAGACAATCTGGTAGTATGGTTTATGGTGTCACTCTGTCTTGGTAAGGCCTGACAGAGCCAGCAAGGCCGGCTCCACAGTGATCAGGGTGCCATCTTTAAATGGTGCGCTGATCAGCGTGGGAATTAAACACGAGTTTCCCATCACCATTGCAGGCATTGGCCCTCCTTTCCCACCACACATAAAAGGAATTCCGCCCCTCCAAGGAACACAAACATAATGGGAACACTAACATAATTACACAGGGCACTGGATGCGAGTTAAAAGTTCCTTGCAAAAAATGTGGATTCATAAATGCCTTTCCTGAATTCAATTCATTTCTATTGATAATGATTTGGGATTGCCTCCAGAGTAGTCCAGTTCTCTGGAGATTTGTAGAATCACTGACATCTTCTGGATATCCCTGATATTTTGTGCATACCTTGTCTTCAGAAATTGCTGTCGGTTGAGTAATGATAGAAAATGCTGACCGTTTCTCTGCCATTACTATTACCAAAATCTGGGCCAATACGTCCTTCAAGTTAGAAGTTCTCTGAAGTTGTTTGCATTCGATATTTATATTACTTTCCCCACATTTATCTATAATACAGAATTATTGAACTTCTCTTCCAATACAAAGTCTGAAATACAGACAGAAAATGTTGCATGTGCGCAGTCGATCAGTTGGCATCTATTGGCATCGTTCTTCACATAGCCTCTGGAGGATCCTGCTTGTGGACTTACCAGTTTGATATTGAAAAGGAGATTTACTGTGAGACTCAAAGAAATCTGCCCAAAAGGCTAGAGGCTGGGGTCATGTGATATGCTCTATTAATGGTTAATTGCAATTTAGTAATTACTTTCCGTGCTCTTGCCCAGGATTCCCTTGTCCCTCCTGAACAAAGAGGTTGTTTGGTTAATAGCATCTCTTCCAGTAATGAGTTTTGATGTTTCTCTTTTTTGTGAAAGTTCAGGTTGAGGCAGCCTATGCTTCCTCTGTTTTTATTAAAACCAGTTCCCAGAGGGACTGTTTCTTGGAGCGGCATGTAAAAGATCCAACCAGAGAACTTGCTATTTCAGATCTGGTATTATCTAATGAGGAAGAATTGACTAATGGTCTTGTAATTAAGGATCCACTAGGAAGGAGTCATCACAACATGATAGAGTTCCAAATTTAGATTGAAGTGGAGATGCTGGCTTTGGACTGGGGTGGACACAGTAAGAAGTCTCTCAACACCAGGTTAAAATCCAAAAGGTTTATTTGGAGTCATGAGCTTTTGGTGAGTGGAGAAGATCCACTCACCTGATGAAAGAAGTGGACCCTGAAAAATCAGATTGGAAATGAGAGGACAGACACACATACCAAGTTTTAACATTGGCCAAAGCTAATTATGCAAGTGTAAGGGAAGAGTTAGCCCAAGTGGACTGGGTAAGACTATTAAAGGGGAGGACAGCAGAAGAACAGTGGTCATTTTTTCAGGAGATATTAAAGACATCTCAACAAAGGGACACTTCTGAGAGGAAGAGGAATGGCAAAAGAATGAAAAGTCATCCATGGCTTAATAAGAAAATCAATGATAACATAAGGGCAAAAATGATGGCATATAATACTGCAAAAGTTAGTGACAGTGAGGAGGATTGGGATACCTTCAAGCCCCAACAAAAGATGACCAAATACAATATCAAAAATGCTAAAATGAACTATGAAAGGAAGATAACTGAAAATATAAACACTGACACCAAAAGTTTCTGTAAGCACATAAAGAGGAAGAGAATAGTGAAAGTAGATGTTGGCCCTTTCGAGGATTGAAATGGTAAGGTAATAATGGGAAAGTCAGAGATGGCAGAGGCACTAAACCAATGCTTTGTCTCTGCCTTCACAGTAGGAGATAATTCTGTCCCAAAAACTGCAGTTAACATAGTAGAACTTGGTGAAATTACTATAACCAGGGAGAAAGTACTCAGTAAACTGAAGGGTTTAAAAGTAGATAAGTCTCCTGGACCTGATGGCTTATGCCCTAGGGTGTTAAAGGAGGTGACAGTAGAGATAGTGGATGCATTTATTATGATATTCCAAAATTCCCTGGATTCCAGAAAGTTAGGGGGGGGGAGGTGAAGGACTGCAAACATGCCAATGTGACACATACAAGAAAGGACAGAGGCAAAAAGTGGGGAGCTATAGACCAGCCAGCTTGACAGGCCTCAGTGGTGGGAAAGTTGCTGGAGTCAATCATTAAGGAGTAGGTGACTGAGCATCTGGAAAAGCAAAGCTCAACTACCTGTATCAGCACAGTTTGGTGATGGGCAAGTCTTGTTTGACAGACCTGCTAGAATTCTTTGAGGATGTAACCATTTAGGTAGAAAATGAGGATCCTGTGGATGTGATCTATCTTGATTTCCAGAAGGCACTCGATGAGGTACCAAACAAGAGACTGATCCAGAAGGTTAGATCCCAAGGGGCTGAGAATAGAGTAACGGCTTGGATTGAGGATTGGCTGACTAATAGAAAGCAGGTGTTTGGATAAGTGAGTCCTTCTCCAGTTGGTGATCTGTAATTAGTGGGGTCTGCAGAGTTCAGTTCTCGGGCCACAACTATTTATAATCTATATCAATGATCTACAAGCAGGGACAAAATGTAACGTAATGAAATTTACTGACAACACAAAAATAGGTGGGAATGCAAGCTATGATGAGGAGATAAAAAGTGCACAAATGGATATTGACAGGCTCAGGGAATGGATCAGAATCTGGCAAATGGAATTTAATGTGGATGAATGCGAGGTTATTGATTTTGGCTGAATAATTTAACGGGCAAATTATTATTTAAATGGGAAACAAATTCAAAAGGTGTATGTGCACAGGGACCTGGGTATCCTTGTGCATGAGTCGCAGGAAGTGAGTATGCAGGTGCAGAATGTTATCAGGAACCAAATGGAGTTTTGGCATTTATAGGAAAGGATCTGGAATATAAAAGCAGAGAAGTATTTTTACAATTGTATATGGGCAGCATTGGTGAAATGGAGTATTGTGTTCAGTTTTGGTCACTTCCTTTGTGGCACTGAAGGCCGTTCAGAAGAGGTTTACTGGATTGACTCTAGGTTTGAAGGGGCTGTTAGGAGCAGTTGAATAACTTGGGTTTATACTTACTGGAGTATAGAAGAATGGGGGGGGGGGTTTGATTGAGGTATATAAAATACTCAACCCCATCGATAAAGTAAGTGTTAACCAAAGGTTCCCCCTTTTAGAACAGTCGAGAACAGAACAAGAGGTCATCATTGTAGAGTAAGAGGGGAAGGTTCAAGACAGAAATAAGGACAAGCTACTTCTCATAGAGCATTGTAAATCTGTAAAACTCACTACCCTAGAGTACAGCGGATGCAGAATCAATCAATGGATTTAAGAAAAAGATATTTGATCAAAAGTGGGAAAAAGGGCAATGGGAAAATGCAGGGAAGTGGAGTTAGGATGAGATGGAAATCAACCATGATCATATAGAATGGCAGAGCGGGCTAGAAGGGCTGGATTGTCTACTTTTACTTCAAATTCCTATGTTCCTACAGAGGGAAAACCCTGTGCTTCTGGTGAGTTGTAGCAGCTACCGTGATTGCCTTTGTTCAGCAGAAACTGTCCAATTTACGGAAAAAGATAATAAAGATAAAATTTTGAATGTACGTCGTTGGGTTTCTTTCAGTGTTGTAGGAACCAAGCACCTCTATAATACATTTCCTGTGAAGACTCAGACATCTTAATGCCTCTCCCTGAAGTGCTTGTCTTCATTCCTGATTGACAGCGATAAGTCATATGGTGATTTCATTAATCTTCATGACCTTGTTCTTCGCTCTCTTGGAGGTCACATAGGAGTTCTGTGTTCTTTCTCAAACTTGGTTGAGTTAAAAAGTGAATCTTCAGAGACTACTGGCTCTCTGTTCTAATTGTTTTCTAGATTGTCTGGATAGTTAGTCCATTCCATTAATGGTTGTCATCTTATAGATATAATTGTAATTCTGTTTCTTCTCATGATTCCATTTTCATTCTTTACAAGATCAATATTTTTTCAATACTTGGCCTATGTGATTCTGGTCATGAAACCAGAACTGGTTGGAGTTCTAGTAAATCTTGCACTGTTATGTTGTTGATTGTAGTTTCTAATTGGAATTGCAAGATTCTCATCCTCCTTTTCCCTTATTCTCTATCTGTTGCTTTGAGCCATGGCACAAGTGTGGGCTTCATATAAACTTTTTAACCTTTCAAACTGCTGCGGTTATTTGCACTTGGACTAATAATGACTGGATTATTAGTCCAAGTCTTTGATCCAGTAAAATAACCATTATTTGATTTGATTTATTATTGACACATGTATAGGAATCCATGAAAAGTATTGTTTCTTGCTCACTATACAGACAGAACATAGAATACATAAGGGAGAAGGAAAGGAGAGGTTCAGAATATAATGTTGCAATCACAGGGTGTAAAGAAAGATCAGTTTAATATATGGTAGGTCCATTCAAAAGTTTGGCAATGGGGAAAAGCTGTTCTTGAGTAGGTTGGTACTTGATCTAAGACTTTTCTGTCTTTTTCTTGATGGGAGAAGGTGGAAGAGAGTATATCTGGGGTGTTTGTGGTCTTTGATTATGTTAGCTGCTCTTTTAAGGCAGCAGGAAGTTCAGACAGAGTCAATGGATGGGAGGCTGATTTCCATGAAGGACTAGGTTGCGTTCAAAACCTTTTGTAGTTTTTTTGTGGTCATGGGCAGAGCAGGAACCATACCAAGCTGTGATACAGCCAGAAAAGATGCTTTCTGGTTGTATTAGGGCCACTTATGGACTGGATCTCATACTTCAATGTGAAGTCCAGTGTGTGCTTCACAAATGGATGGTAGTAGATATTTCCCATTATGTTGCTGTAAACATGATCTTTAATGCCAATTTTAAAATACTGTCCTTTGTTCTGAAATCTGAAAATTTGCCACTGCTGAAATCATGTTAAATTCTCAGCATCGATAGTCGCTCAGCAACAAAAATGCTCAAACAGCTATCAGTTCTCTGAAAATAGATTGATAAATTCAGATTGTGCATATTTTTCCCACATAGAAATCAAGGCTTCAGAATTCTGGTTTTCCGCCTCTCCCTCTGGAAGATCAGCATAGTGAAATCCCTAGTCAAACCACAACCATTGACATTGATCGGATGTTATATCATAAGGATGGGTGGCCTACATCTGTGCAGGGAAACCTCAAAGCTCTGCCCTGGAACAAGGAGCCCTTGAAAAACTAAAGATCCAACATTATTTAAACCTATCTTCCCTATGTGGGCATGAAATGGATATTTTTATAAGACTAATTGATCTCCTTTCTCAGGCAACCTCGGAATCCCCATCTGGTCCTGATCAGCAATGCCTACTGCCAATAAGAGAAAATGTAATGGCATTACTATTCCTGAAGCTCCCACCAAAGCTATCTGCAGTTAGCATCATAACTGGACCAATCAGATAAACTGTAACTGCATGATCTGGTCAGGCTGGGAATTCTGCAGCAAGTAACTCACCTCCTGACTTCCTGTCTGCTGTCCCGGAGTGTCCAGGAATTTCCTGGAATTGGCATCAGTATCTTGATGGCTATTGAAAACCATCTGCAAAATTTTGACATGTTACTTTAAGAAAATGAAGGAATATGACATAAACTGGTATGTGGGTTGTGCACACATACTGCTCTCATAAATGTAGTTATCTGTTTTTTTTCTTTCCAAGAAGTTTAAGGACTAAGTTCTTGCATGCACTACCAGAGAAGATTGCACACTAGAAACAGAATGATGATTGTCCTGTCTCTGAGTATTTGTTGGCTCAGCAAGAGGCTTAGAAGACTATTAGCAGCTGTGCCTGGCCTGTGAGGCGAGTGTGGTGTGAGTGAGTTGGAGCATTGGTAATTCTGCAGGAAGCAGGCACAAGGCCATGGTGCCAGGGATGGAGTGTGCACAGTAACTGTTACAATGCCAAATCTGCTAATGTAACCATCAGGAGGGAACAAGCCAGGGCCCACCAGCTGCTGGAGAGCGGAATGGGAGGCAGCTGCTTGTCAGTGTCCGGTGTGTGTGGTCTGAGCCAGGGAAGAGGCAAGGATTTGGCAGCAACTGCTTTAAATGGTCACCAGCTGATCGTGCTTCCTGTGGGTGATTCGGTGCGCAGCAATACCCGAGCAAGTCAATTCTAAATGAGGATAGTAATGAAAAGTACTTTTGTTCATTTATGTGCATTAAAGAACAACCACCTCCAACGCGCACACACACACACACACACACACACACACACACACACACACACACACACACACACACACACACACCACTCCAACACACACACACACACACAGAACTCTCACACACACACACACACACACACACAGAATCTCTCACACACACACAACACACACAACAGAGTCTCTCTCACACACACACACACACACAGAGTCTCTCTCACACACCACACCACACACACACAGTTCTCTCTCCACACACACACACAGTCACACACACACACACAACACACACACACAGTCTCTCTCACACACACACACACACCAAACACACACAGTCCTCTCACCACCACACACACACACACAGTCACACACACACACACACACACTCACACACACACACAGAGTCCTCTCACACACACACACACACACAGTCTCTCTCACACACACACAGTCTCTCACACACACACACACACACACACAGTCTCCTCACACACACACACAGAGTCCTCTCTCACACACACACACACACACACACACAGTCTCTCACACACAACAACACACACAGTCTCTCTCACACACACACAGTCTCTCTCACACACACACACACACACACACACACACACACACACAGAGTCTCTCACACACACACACACACACACACAAACACAGTCTCTCACACACACACACACAACACACACAGACCACAGTCTCTCTCTCACACACACCACACACACACACACACACACACACACACGAGTCTTCACACACACACACAGTCTCTCACACATACACACACAGTCTCACACACACACACACACACAGAGTCTCTCACACACACACACACACACACACAGTCTCTCACACATACACACACAGTCTCACACACACACACACACACACAGTCTCTCTCTCCTCTCTCACACACACACACACACACCATACACACACACACAGAGTCTCTCACACACACACACAGTCTCTCTCTCTCTCTCACACACACACACACACACACACACACACAGTCTCTCTCACACACACACACACAGTCTCTCTCTCTCACACACACACACACACACAGAGCTCTCACACACACACACACACACACACACACAGTCTCTCTCTCTCACACACACACACACACACACAGAGTCTCTCACACACGCACACACACAGTCTCTCTCTCACACACACACACACACACACACACACACACAGTCTCTCACACACACACACACACACTACACACACACACACAGTTTCTCTTCTCTCACACACACACACACACAGTCTCACACACACACACACACATCTCTCTCACACACACACACACACACACACACACACACACACACACACACACACACACACACACACACACACACACAGTCTCACTCTCACACTTTCACTCACACAGTCACTCTCACTCTCAGTCGCAATTTCTCACATGCACTCTCATTCAATCTCTCTCTCTCTCACACACACAGACATACACTCTCTCTGTCTCTCTCTCTCTCTCCCTCCCTCACACACTCATTCTCTTTCATATACACACATTTTCTCTCTCTCTCACACGTCCTCTCTCGCTCACATGCTCGCATGCACTCTCTCATAGTCTCTCTCTAAGACATGGGAAAGCAACAAACCACCCTTCAACCACAACCTACCCACCCCCCAAAAAAATCTCTCCAACACATACATTACCTTGACGTCCACCCCAACCCCAGAAACACACAAACTCTTAATCTAACAGTCCCCTGCTTGTAACATACACCACCTCCTCCAACCACCTAAAATATGCCAGAACCAGACCCCACCCCCACATAAGAGTACTCTCATTCACCACCCACACAAGAAACAATTAACAGGAGGAAAAATATGTGGAAAAAGGAAAAGGCCCAGGAGATAAGAAGACAAAATATAAGGGCAAGCATCACGGGTGAGTTGACAGAAAGGTGGCAGAGCACGAAGAAAAGCAGACATGTCCTCTCTCTGTCCAACCCCAAAAATCTCTCTATAGATGTCATATGCCCAACCTGCCCCCAGCGATGCACAGCCAAGGAATTGGAAAGAAAAAGGCCAAGAAGTGAAGAATTTGGAAAAAAGATTGCAAAGAAAGACTAATGCACAAATCCCACTCTCCAATCAAAAATATCTCGGGTGTTTCCACCCACCCCCCTGCCCACATACACCATCCCATAACAGAGACCACCAACTCACCCCTGCCCATTTTCATCCCCTACAAACAAAAAGGACCCATTACATCCTCTGGAACCCAACACAACCAACCCTGATAGTACCAGAAACCACCTCCCTCCCCTCCCTCGATGAGCCCCTCATAACACTATTGTAGCAAAGTTACCAAAAAGACCCCTGCCCCAGAAATAACACCCTCCTACCCAAGATCACCACCATCACCGTCTCCAGCCCCCTGCCCAACCCACCCTCAACTCTCCCACTGCTCTCTCCCACAAATTAATACGAAAAACCAGGAAGCCATTTTCCTCTCTTACACCGCTTCACACATCCCTCTCCACAACATACGCAAGAACATAAGGCACCCAGACCCGGAGACTTAACCACTGCCAACAACCCCCCTCCAAAAAAAAACCCAAGGGCCCACCACAGCACAAAATATCAAAGGGTAAAAAGCAGTATGCTTGACCCACAAACACCACGAATGGAACGCAAAGAACTGACCCAGGAACTAGAAGACTAAGATTCCGCCTTCTAACCCCAGAACCATAGATGGAGGGAACACAGAACTGAGAATACACCACGCTGCCTCCCTGTTATGCAGGGATGGGAAGGGGTGAATCCCAAACTCTCAGAGAGCTATAATAGCTTCCTATCACTTGAGGATAGGAAGGAGTGGATTTAGGCCCTGATACAGGACAGGTATACAGAGGGAATTTCCTTTACACACAGAGATATCAAGGAACAGGATGGAACACCCCATACTCATTCACCCAAAGCTGCTGGAGGAGTCAGGATCTGAAAAGGGCCAACAGAAGTTTATAAAAGCACAAAGCATCAAGATCAACTCTCCTTTCCCTTGATAAAGCACAAGGAAGCAGTGAAACCAGTCAGGATGCAAGCTAAATAACACAATATTAAACTCCAATTGGGACGCAACTGGAGAGGAAAGGCAAGAATGGCCAGAAACTATCCACAGCCAATTCCGGATATGGGATAAACGGGAGCTACATGAACCTCAGCTGGAGCTAGTCTCGGCCCTCAGCAGCTCTAGGGTGAGTGAATATATTATATCCACAGAAAAATAAAGACTCTCAGATGGGGGTCTTGGACAAGTCCGCAGATCGATAAAGGTTTACCTTAATCGGAGGTGGGGGGGTGGGTGGTGATCCAAAACACAAGGGAACCCGTTAGAACAGTTGAAATAATCCACTCAGGAAAGTATAAATCCTAAAACAAAAATATAAATCTTTGTTTTTTGCAAACAAGATATAAAATGGGGGACACACTGAGACGTAGCAACTCTATACACTCTGCAGGCAGGCCCAGGTAACGTACAAACTTTTCAGTGTTCGATCACTGGAAACAATAGGAGAAACTTGGACACAGGAGAGGTCATCACAATTAACAAAAAGGTTTAAAGTGCAAATATTTCTACTCTCTGAATCACCTTGAGCAATGGAAAGAACCCTGGACACGGTAACTTATCATTACTGACAAAATAAACCATCTCAGGGCACCAACTAACCCCCTGGATCATTTTAAAACAATATGATATATAGGAAATTATTCATTTATGAGCCAGCGTAGAGGCACTTTGGTTAGCACTGCTGCCTTACAGCTCCAGGGACCCAGGTCAGATTCCCAACTTGGACTAGTACCTGTGTGAAGACTGCATATTCTCCCTATGTCTGTATGGGTTTCCGGGTGCTGGAAAAAACACAGTCAGACTCAGCAATGAAAGCAAAATTTCCCCAGCCAGGAAACACCCTGTCCCCCAAAACAGTTTCTCCAATACACACACTACCTTGATATCTACCCAAATCTCAGAAACACATAAATCCCCAACCTAACAGCATCCTCCCACTTACACACACACCATGTCAACAACCATCTCCTCCCAATCACCTCAAATATGCCAGAACCAGATCATCCCCCATCTCACTCGTGTGTGCCCATTCCCTCGCGCTCACGCCCCTGCCCGCTCCCCGTACCTGCTCGCCTGTGCCTGCTCCCCTGCACCTATGCCCTCGTGCCCACGCCTGCTCCCTTGTGCTCTTGCCTGCTCCCCCACCTGCTTGTGCTCACGCCCAACCGCTCCCCTGGCCGCTCACTCCCCTCAGTGCGCCTGACCGCTTGCCCACACTCACTAGGGCTTTGGACTTTGCTCTCCTGGATGGGCTCACTTGTTTTCACTGGCTATATAATGTGGCAAGTGTGAAATTGTCACTTTTGACAGGAATCATAAAGGAGAACCATATCATCTGAATAGTGAGATTGCAGCGCTCTGAGGTGTAGAGGGATCTGGATGTCCTTGTGCACGAATCACAAAAGGCTAGTACACAGGTACAGCAAGTGATTTGGCAAGCTGATAAAAACGTTATCATTTATGCAAAGGGAATTGATTACAAAAGTAGGGAGACTATGTTTATAGTTAGAGCTCTAGTGAGATCACATTGGGAGTACTGTGTACAGTATTGGTTGCCTTATTTAAGGGAGGATGCAAATGTATTGGAAGCGATTCGAAGATTTATGAAACTCATACCTGGATTGAGTGGTTGTCTTATGAGATAAGGTTAGATAGTCTTGGCTTGTTAGCATTTAGAATAGTTCCTGTTTCTCCGTCATCTGCAAATTTTGAAACTGTGTTCTGTAAATCTAGGTTTGGGTCATAAATCATGAAAAACAGCGGTCTCCAGGGAACCCCCTACATACTTTGCTCTATTCTGAAAAACATCCACCACTACTCTCTGCTTCCTGTTACAGACCAGGATTTGTCTCTATGCTGCCTATTATTTGGTGATTTCTCTGCTTAATATGTTTTGTTAAATATTAAACAGATTTATGAATTACTGAAGCGCATTTGCAGAAAACTCGACCTTCCCACCGCCACCCTGACCTATTCTTGGCAATGTTGACTGTCACAGTTTTGCACTCAGCCTTGAGCCTAGTAGCAATGTTTAGAAAGTGTTCAGCCTGAATACATCAGGATTACCCTTCACTTTAGTGTGCCTCAGCAAGCAGCAGGAAGCAGGAATCCAGCAGGGAGACTCATTGTTACTGCAGCGTCTGGGGATTGTGTCCACTGTCTAAACGTTTGCTAAAATGAGGGAAAATAAATATCGGTAAGAGTTATTTCAGCTCTTTTATACTTTCAATTTGTTTTGCAACATCACCGCAACCCCCCCGCACAATCCTGATTGAGTTCTGTTTGCATTTGTAGACAAGAAAATATATTTGGCTAGCTGTTTTCAGAATAGTAACTTTGTTTCAATGACAGTAATTTTAGTTGTGGACTGTAATGATACTGCAGGAGATGAATTTGCAAAGATTAATTGAAAGAGCAACATTCGGGGATAAACTGAAGCATTAAGTGGATCATAGTAAGCTTTTCTTGGATTAGAATAGCTTTAGTGCATTGGATTGAATGGGGCTAGGACACTATATTTAAATGGGACCCGGAGCTCTGGATTGGGATTGGGGTCTGGGGCCTGGGGCTCGGGGTTGGGATGGGGCCCGGGGCTTGGGGTTGGGACGGGGCCCGGGGCTCGGGGGTGGGACGGGGCCCGGGGCTCGGGGTTGGGACGGGGCCCGGGGCTCGGGGTTGGGATGGAGCTCAGGGCACTGGATTGGGACGGGGCTCAGGGCACTGGATTGGGCTCGGGATTGGGATGGGGCCCGGCCTTGGACGGGGCGGATTGGGACGGGGCGGGGCTCGGGATTGGGACGGGGCCTGGGGCTCGGGATTGGGACGGGGCCCGGGGCTCGGATTGGGACGGGGCCTGGGGCTTGGGACGGGGCCCGGGGCTCGGGGTTGGGATGGGGCCCGGGGCTCGGGATTGGGATGGGGCCCGGGGCTTGGGATTGGGACGGGGCTTGGGGCTCGGGACGGGGCCCGGAGCTCGGGGCTCGGGGTTGGGATGGGGCCCGGGGCTCAGGGTTGGAATGGCTCTACTGCAGCTAAAGCACTAGAATATTTCTGATGCACCTGATTGAAATGGTTCCGTAGATTAAAATGGAAACTTTTTTAGAACTTCTAGAATGGACGCTTCACTCTGATAACTGTGTGATGCATTCTACTACTTATTGTAATCGTTGTGGAGTTGACTGGACTAGATTCTGCTATTGTCCCATGGAGCCTTATCGATTTTCCAAAAAACATATTTGTCTATTCACTCATAGGAATGTGATTGTTAGAAATTATTCAACACATGCTGCTAGTAAAATGCGTGATTGTGGATCAGTCTGCCCAGTTTCATTTTCTATTGAAATCAGGGGCTAGGGCTCTAAAATCACTCATTTTACACCATTGTAGAAAGTAAAACTATCCAATCACAGAATGAAATTGTTCAGCCTTGGTGCTAGTGCTCGATTTATTACACCATTTTAATATAAATGAAAGGATGAAAGTTGTTTCCAATGTAAACTATCCGTGCCGGTAGTGCTACCAAACTGAATGGGAAAAATAATGAAAATGCATTCCACAAAGGTAGGGGCAGCTGTGTTGTAATTTTACCACATTAGCATTCAGTTATTGTATAACCAGGATGAATGTGCCGTTATCTCTCCACAAAGGAACATGATTGTATTGTAAAATGACTTTGAAATGACTCATGTAAGTGAAAAAGAAGCCTCTATTTTCAGACCTCGTTTAAAGCTGGAGTGGAGTTGCTATTTGACTAGACTTCATCACCATGACTTAAAAAATCATTGTTGACGCACACTGCCGACAGTGCCGTTATTAAAGTAAATTAGGATAAAACCTATATTGGACTACAGGAGGAACAAAAAAACATTCTATAAACCTGTATATTTAAAACAGTTTTGAATTATTTCGCAAATAAAGTGTGTGGGTGCAAAATAATGTTTGTGCCAAGGGAATTACTTTTTTCACTTTTTCCTTTTGATTCTGTTTGGAAATGCAACTTTATGTGAAAAACATTATATGACATAAATTTATGCTTCCCTTTCACCTGGCTACCTTTATAATCTTTTGATTTCAACAAGTACTTAAAAAACCTCAGACCTTAGATCATTAATCTTTCAGTTGAAATGCTGGAAGATCTGAACTAATTGAAAGGCAGGGACTTTAGCAGAATGTTTTAATCCATTACCAAATCCACATTATAACACTCCTATTCATTTTTGCTGTCTTGTGCATCAAGCAATGCACCCACCCAATGGAAGGGTTTTGAGATAGATTGGTTCTTGATTGGCGAGGGACTCACAAGTTATGGAAAAGAAGTGGGAGAATGGGATTGAGAAAGATATCAGGCCTGATCAAATGCTGGAGCATACTCAAAGGCTGAATGGCTTAATTCTACTCTTATGGTCCATTCCATTTCCAGTAGAATGGCAGGCTGATGTGAGCACCTTCAAGTCAAATTCACATACAATGTCCATGTAGGAATGCCCAAAGCCTGATTACTCTTCCCTAACCAAGAATATCAAACTCAACACCGACAAGTGACGGAATTTGCAACCTTCCTGTTGATGATTCTTCAGTATCTTTCAGCGCTGCCTATCACGTTAACTAACAACATTCCACACAAAGACCTAGATCCTCTTCAAAGAGGGTGAAAGAAGTTGGGAAATTTCTCTGCTTGACGTTCGCTTCTCAGGATAAAGTACCGAGTTTCATTGCAGAGGGGCAGATGTGGATGGCAATCAGATCATTCGGCCTGGGAAGGAATTTGGAGGCAGTTACAGGGGCTATCTAGTGCCAAGGCATTCTATAGGAAAGGTCTGCCCTAGAGCAGAGGGAGATTACTGTTTTTATTAGAACTAGGGTAATAGTGGTCTTCACTATTCACAGCCTTTCGACCCCCACATACTTTCCATGCCCCATCTATGCCATTCCATGCCCCATCTATGCCATTCCATGCACCCCATCCAAACCTCATGGCTCCTCACGTCCCCCTAAATCAAACTATGGACTACCATGCCTATTCACATAACTGTTCAGCCACACCACACTCTGAAACCGAGTGGCAAATACCACCCAATATACCATCTGTGGATTTCTCTTCAATTCCCTCCAGAGGCTTATCAAACTGTGAGGCACCTAGTCTCAGTGGAACTCTGATTTCCACACAATCTTGAAAAACACACCTGAATTTCCCAAATAACACTTTTTCTCTGATGCCTTCACCAAGGATCCACTTCCAGACTTTCAAGCTTTCAGTATTCCTTGGCCTTGGACAGCCACATGCATTCAAATTTCTACACAATTTTTCAGGTACCCCGCCGTGTCAACAGAACACCACTGCTTTACAGGCTGTAATAAGGTGTCAACGTTTAGGAATACTTCAGATATCTTGCTTCTCACGAGCCAACTTTGCCAGGTCTGCACCTTTTGCCTCTTAAGTGGAAGCCTTTCTTTGCCTATTTCTTTAAATTCAGTGAATGGTATCTTGTTCAATTTCCAGTTGCTTTAGCTTCAGTCTCCCTAGGATTTCACTTTCGATTCCCTGGCTTCTAGAACTACATGTTCTTTAGTTTCTGGGACTTGCTTTTTGCCTCCTACTTCATTGCCCTGTTTTTCGGCTGGCACTTTCTGTGATTGCTGATTCCTCTGCGGTTTCAAGTGTTTGCTATTCCTGCTACTGATACTTAAGTGTCTGGATGATTTAAGTATCATGCAGTCTCTGGATGATTGACAACTCTGGCCTGTAGCAAAAGGCTTTTTCTGTAAGAAAATGGAAAGTTATGAAAGAATGAAAGCCTTTTCTAAACACATCCTGCTGTTACTGTAGGGTGCATAGGTATGGAAGTGTCATAGCTTGCTACGAGGGTGTAAGGATCCGTGGAAAGTAAGTGGGGTAGTATAAAGTGACATGGAAAGCATGGATAAGATCCTTTTCAATTTATTTTAAAAAGTTCCCTCAAGCAGACTGTGGCTCACAACATCTGAGATGTTGTGAACTATAAGACCTTTAAAGGTTGGCATGATGCCATGGAAATTGCAGCAAACTGGGTCTTGCGTATCTCTGCAAAGGAGCTGGGTAGGTCAAGATTGCAGGATGAGGGGCTGCAACCCAAACCAGCCTGCACCCTGAAACTGCATTGTTAAAAGTCAGGTGCCCTGGGAACTGGAATGAGGCATTCCAGAATCTGGTCCTGGCCAACATGTTCACTGTTCCTTGGAGCCTGTCCATCTCTATAAAAATCCAGCCTGCGTTTTCGGCAGTGATGGCCTTTGACAATCAGTTGGCAGCTGAGAGTGGACACGAAGAAGATCACGAATAGCACTGAATTGTCCTTCCTGCTACTCTATGCTGTAAAATAATCTGTGAGCACTGTCTGTTTAAACTCACAAGTGAAGACTGAGCATTCAAGTGAGGCACAAGGAGTCTTCTAGCACCTGCAATGGAAGGGAGAAGCAGAATTGGGTGTTAGGGGATGGGGGTTGAGGCTGAGTGTAGGTTGGTTATTATTTTGTTGTTCAGGGAGTTGAGTTTGTCGACTGTTTTTCTTTGACTGTTTCCTATTGCCAATTGTTTCAGTGACGACAAACTGTTTAAAGCACTTTAGAATCTGAATGTTGGGACCTGGAAGTGGTTTGACCATATTGAGCATTAAATTCAAGAATTGCCATTGCTAGTTCTCTCGACTCAGGTGGAACATTTATTTCTTTGAAGGTGGCACCAATCCTACAAACGTCACAATTGGGATTCTGTCCCACAGTTGAAATCTAATAGTGACTATATTCTTACCAGGAGCAGGATTGTCAGTTCTGGTTGTGCTTATTCCTGAAGGGGTCATTGCATGGTCCCCTGACTCCAAACTCCTTACCCGCGCATCTAGCCAGCATTCATCCAAGATGTTCGTGCCCTTGTGCCTTGCCAACAAATCAGAGAGGAAACAAATCATAGAATCTCTACAGTGCAGAAGAAGGCCATTCAGCCCATCAAGTCTGCACTGACTCTCCAGCAGAGCATCCCACCAGGCCCCATCCTCATAACCCACATATTTATCCATTAATCCGAATTTACAAATCTTCGGGGACTAAAGGATAATTTAGCATGACCAATCCACTCAACCTACACATCTTTAGATCAGTCGAACAGCCTTTTTATCCTCTGATATTTTTTGTAATTAGTGGGCAAATACATCCAAACAGTATTAAAATAAAAATAGACTTCTTTTTTATTCTTCTGCACTTTTTTTCTCTGCTTATATCCAGCAGCAACATGGAATTAAATCTTTGACATCTACGGACTCCAGGATATCCCTGGAGGGCTGACAACCTTATTCAAGGAATGTAATAAAATGGAAGTGTTGATTTATAGCCTTTCAATTTAAAGTGCCATTCTAGTCCAAATCCCTAGCTCTGCTGTTTACGGTGTAATCCTGACAATGAACTCTGGCTGGCTTCCAAAATCCAGTGATATGTGACATCCAAATGTTTTTACCTGCATGAGGAAACATCAGAATCTTACTAGGGAATAAAAGTGTTCAGTTGCCTCAGGCATGGAAAATGCTATTAAGGGAGTATCATCAATGACTTTCATATATACTTGTTGAAAATAAATGTCCCTAGGATGGCTTTAACCCAAGCTACATCCATACTTGAGCTGTAAAACATATAAAAATATCACCTCAACTCATTGAAGTTTCCAGGTATCTTAGGTTTAATGTAGAGTGGCATGTGGTTAGCACTGCTGCCCCACAGCACCAGGGACTCAAGTTCAATTCTGGCCTCAGGTTACTATTGGTGTGGAGTTTGCACATTCTTCCCATGTCTGCTTGGGTTTCTTCTGGGTGCTCCTGCTTCCTCCCACAGTCCAAAGATGTGCAGGTTAGGTTGATTGGCCATGTTAAATTGTCCCTAGTGTCAGGGGGATTAGCAGAGTAAATGTGTGGTGTTATGGGAATAGGACCTATTTGGGATTGTGGTCATTACAGTCTCAATGGGCCAAATGGCCTCCTTCTGTACTGTAGAGATTCTATGGATTAGCATGGGGATGAAAATGGACTGAAACACTCTGCAAATGTTTCTGCGCATTAATGTTCAAATCTTACAGCATCAATGTGAAGAATGAAATGAATCAAGGAGAGTCTCAAATGAATGCATCATTTCCCTTTTGCGATTATACCTAGTCTGAACACAAGATAAACTTTTGTTTTAGTGCAATTCATTCCATTTTCTTGATCAATACCTTTCCAGCCTAACAATGAAGGAAGCATTGCTGAATCTGGTTTCTGGGACATGAGGTGGATCAATTGTCGGGAGGAGAACATTTAGGGAATAGTGATTATAGCATTATAAGGTTTTCACTTGCAAAGGAAAAAGATCCAGAAAAATCTAGAATAAAGTACTTAAAAGGAAAGTGGGGGGAGGAATTTTAGAAGGGTGAGAATAAGTGACATGTACCCTGGGTACAGTGTATCATCTCTCAAGGCAGATGGATGTCATGACTGCTATTACAAGTGAGAGACAGAGTGACTGAAGAAAGTTCAGAGGGGAAGTGCGAAAGAAAATAAAAGGTCGATTGAGAAAAGACTGGCAGCTAACTTTAGGAAAATACAATTGCCTTCAATAGGTATACAAGTATTAAAAAGAGGAAGGTGGAGCTGATTAGTGATGGGAAAAAGGGAAGCAGAGAGTATGGCTAAAGTATAAAATAAAGACTTTGCATCTGTCTTTTCCAAGGGTGTAGTTGATGCTTCTATTATATTAAATGGGGAGATAGTTGAGATACTGATTGGGCTAAAAATTCGTAAATGAGATATCGGAAGGGGTAGTGACAGAGAGGTTTTAAGACACTCAGACCTGATGGGGTGTATCTAAGGATGCTGAGGGAAGTAAGGGTGGAAATTCCACAAACGTTGAATCCCTTCACCATCAAAGAATTGTAGCAGCTGTATGTATCATCTACAAGATGCACTGCAGGAACTCAGGCAGCACCTTCCAAACCCACAACTGATACCATCAAGAATAACGAGCAGCAAATACCTGGGAATAGCATCACCTGGAAGTTCCCATCCAAGCAACTCCCCATCCGGACTTGGAAAAATGTTGCTCTTCCTTCAATTTTGCTGGGTCAAAATCCTGGAACTACCTCCTTAACAGCACTGTGAGTATACCTCTCTCTCAGGCACTGTAGCGATTCAAGAAGGCAGCTCCATCACCTCCTGAAGGGCAACCAGGGACGGACAATAAATGCAGATCTAGCCAGTGGCGCCCACATCTCATAAGTATCTTTTTAAAAAAATTGCAGAGATATTGGCCACAAGTTTCCAATCTTCCATCAATACCGGAATGGTTTCACAGGGCTAGAGAATTGCAAATCTTACACCCTAATTCAAAACAGCAATCTGAGACAAAATTAACAGTCACTTGGAAAGTGTAGATTAATTGAGGAAAGCCAGTACTGATTTGTTATAGGCAAATGGGGGTTAGCCAAGTATTTTGATGAGGTAACAGGTTTGCTGAGAATATTATGATTGATGTAATCTACATGGCCTTAGTTTGACAAAAAGTGCCACGTAATAGACTTACCAATAAAGTTGAAGTCCAAGAAATGAAAAGGAGGGGGCAACGTGGTACTACGTTTGAGTCAGTGACAGGAAACAGGGAATAGTGGTGAATGGTTGTTTTTTAGACTTGTGAAAGGAATGCAGTGGGTTTTCCTTGGGGTCAATATTAGGACTATCACTTTACTTGATATATGAGGTGTGCAGTGATACAATTTGGTAGGTAGAGAAAGAAAAAGCAATATAAAATAAGGGCATCATTCTAAAGGAGACTCTGGAACAGAGACGCCCGGGTTGGGAGAGGTGGTATATGTGTATAAATTATTGAAGGTGGCCGAGCAGGTTGAGGAAGTGGTTAGAAAGGTATATGAGTCTTGAACTTTATAATTAGAGACCAATAGAGTACAAAAGCAAGGAAATTATGATGAATCTTTATAAAACATTGGTTCTGCCTCAGCTGGAGTATGTGTTGAATTCTGTTATAGAGTCATAGAGGTTTACAGCATGGAAACAAGCCCTTCAGCCCAACTTGTCCATGCTGCCCTTTGTTTTAAACCCCGAAAGTAATCCCAGTTGCTCGTGTTTGGCCCATATCTCTGTATATACATCTTACCCACGTAACTATCTAAATGCTTTAAAAAGGCAAAATTGTACCTGTCTCTACCACTATCTCTGGCAGCTTGTTCAAGACACTGACCAAGCCCTGTGTGAAAATTTGCTCCCCTGGATCTTTTTGTATCTCTTCCCTCTCACCTTAAATTTATGCCCTCTAGTTTTAGATTCCCCTACCTTTGAGAAAAGATATTGACTATCTAGCTGATCTATGCCCCTCATTATTTTTCAACCTGTATAAGGTCACCCCTAAATCTCCTATGCTCCAGAGAAAAAAGTCCCAGACTCTCCAAGTCCCCAAACTCTCGTAGAAACAGAAACATAGAACATTACAGCACAATACAGGCCCTTCGGTCCTCAATGTTGTGCCGAGTTATGTCCAAGATCAAGCTAACCCCTCCCTTCAATTCTGGAGTGCTCCATGTGCCTATCCAATAACCGCTTGAAAGTTCCTAAAAGTGTCCAACTCCACTATCACAGCAGGCAGTCTATTCCACACCCCAACTACTCTGAGTAAAGAATCTGTTGGGCAGCATGCTTTAGGAAGAAGTGAAGGCAGTAAAGAGGGGGTCAGAAAGATTTCGGGAAATGGCTCCAAGATGAAGGATCTCAATTTGGTGTGTAGTTTGGGGAGCTGGGATTGTTCTGTTGAGAGAAGGTTGAGATGGGATTGATTTTCAAAATCACGAGGGGTCTGGTCAGAATAGATGCCAGTGGCCACAGAGCCAAGAACTAGAGAACACCAATTTATGGTGACCAGTGGTGAAACAGAGAGGAACATTCTTGTCATGTATGTGGTTTGGGTCTGTAGTGCAGTACCTGAGATTAAGCCGAGACACATTCAATCATGGCTTTCAAAAGACGTTTTTGTGAGCATCCGAAGAAAGAAAATACTGCAGGGCTCTGGGGAAAATGCAGGGGAAAATAATAAAAGTCCACCACTAATAGGCTTTGATTCTTCTCACATGGAGCAATGAATCACAGGCAAGTGAGGTAAGTGCTAAAAATAAATGTTCTTTGAAAAGTTATTAGCAGAGCAACTAAGCTGGTGGTGAATAAAAGGCATCACTCAGTCCACACACCTGACAATCTCAGTTACAAACTTAGGAATTTGATATTCTTTCAATCATCTTTTGTGCTTGGGAACATTCAGTTTGAATTGTAGAGAAGGGAAACAGTATTCCAGTGCAGTTTCATAGCTCAAAGCAGCATGTAGCTCACTGTGGTGCCCAGAGTTAGTGAGCTGCACATTCAGTGGTAACTGCTACTGCTTTAGCAAGAGGATGTTTTAACAAAGAAAGGGAGCCATTTCATCCTTCTGTTAGAAATAGACCATGTTCTTTGCTATCATAAAGCTTTTTGGTGCTGGATCAAGCTCTGTGCTTATTACATATGAGGAACAACTCAGCATGTGTTGTAGCATAAGACAGGGAGATGTAAAGGACTCCATATATTGTGGTAGTTGTTATTGTGATGATTTATTTTAACCCTCCTCCATAAGGTGTCTTTGCAGTATGTTACATAAGAGTTGGCAGATGGAGGCAGCAGTGCCATTCTGCCTACTTTCAGTCAGTGACTTTTGTGAGACTGGATTATTACGTATTGTCCAGGAATGCCAAGAGGAATGCATTCAATGTACTTTAACCATCATTATTAACAATGTGTGCATGTGTGTGCGTTATTTCTTTTATTAGCCTTACTGTGAAAATCACCAAGTTGCCACAGTCATGCTAAATTCTCAGGCAATGCCAGGGACTCCTAGCACTTCCCAAGGACCACTCTGGTACTGCCAAGGGGGCAATGCCCCAGGGCTCCCCCCAGCGCCAATCCTCTAGGGCGCCTCCATGCGTCCCCTTCACTCCAGTGAGGTCAGGTCACTAACACCCCGCAACTGAGGAGCTACTGTAAATCCCACTGGAGTGAAACAGTCCTGGTGGGTGGGGTTGAGGCTAGCAGGCCTGGAGACTTCAGACCCAGGCCCACTAATGAAATTTAAAGTATATTTAAATCATTTTCTGCATAGCTAATGCAGCCCAAAGAGGAACTTTTGATCTGAAAGACATGCTGAGGGCTGTATGTCCAGCATGGATCACAAGACAATGGGAAAATCACCACCTTTCAATGTGTGGTCTTAGTGCCTTATAATATCCTAACTTGCTTCAGGTTTCATCCCATTTATTACCTCCGGAACTGACTGACTGACTTACACTTTCTCCTACTATAGCAATACATGATTTTAGAATTCTTATCCTTGTTTCCAAATCCATTGATAGCCCTTTCCATCCCTCCCTGTAATTTCCTCCAGCCCTCCAAGGTCTCTGCACTCCTCCAATTCTGACCTCTTGAGAATCCCTGATTTTAATTGCTCCACCATTGGTGGTAGGGCCTTCAGTTGCAACAATTATAATTATAAGTTGCAACAATTCGATTATAAGCTCTGGAATTACCTTTCAACATTGCTCCTCCTCTTTGCCACTTTTGTAGGATGAGAGTCTTTTTTTTACAGATTTTAAGCTCAATATTCAGTCAGCACACTCTGTTAAATCTATAATAGCTTTTTTTAAACACATTAATTTTTCTGTAACCATTTCAAATCTGTGCCCATGTTAAATTTGTAGCCACAGTACAATAAACTAACCCCATTAAGCACGTCAACTTTTTGAGTAAACATTTTATTTCCTTGTAATTCATTGGGCAAAGAGCTACACATGGAACTTCTTCGTAAAAGATAGAAGCTCATACATTTAATCCGCATCTGTGGGTGGATTTGCGTTGAAAAGAATGAAATGACATGCTCAAATTTACAAGGAAAACCTTGTAACCTAACCTGAGTCTTCCTGACCTATGTTAGTAGCGGACAGGGAAACCTAATATTGCCAAAAATCATTTTTCTGACTGCAGGATAAATTTTAAGTTTTTGAGACTTTAAAGACAGGTTAAAGATGAGGAGCAAAAACAGAAAATGCTGGAAAATCTCAGCAGGCCAGACAGCAACTGTGGGGAGAGAATGGAGCCAATGTTTAGAGTCTGGATCATGTTGATGAAAGATCTTCCAGACTCAAAACATTTGCTTTATTCTCTCCTCTCAGTTGCTGTCAGACCTGCTGAGATTTCTCAATTTTTTTCATTTTTGTTTCAGATTCCAGCACCCGCTTTTATATTATTAAAGATGGGAAGAGTTCTTTTGCTTATTAAAATGCCAGCTCGCCAGATTGAAATTCCTCCTCTAAAATTAACTTTCACACCAGTGAGAAAATTCACATTCACAAATGCACATTAGTGTGTTTCCGGTGAGAGAGATTTCTTATGCGGTTAACGGTGAGTTGCCGCTGCGTTGTCCTATTTGCAGAGCATCTGTAAATGCCAGCTTATGTTCGGGACTAGGCGCTGGCAGGACAAGTTGTGTGGAGGACATTAAAGGGAGAGAAGAAGGGTTAGCGGGGGAAGGCTGGAGCAGAGGCTGGGCAAAGTGGTAGAGAAGGTGGAGGTTCTCCAGTTGCCCTTTAAATATGGCAGATGGACCTTCGTCCCCGTGAGGTAGTGGATGGATTGGCAACTTCTTGCCTACTGCTGCTGCAAGAATTGGCCAGCTCTCCACTAATGCATGCTTAATGAGCTGAACAGCACAAGATCACGCGTGGGCAGCCATTATCTCCCTCTCCCCACCCCCCCCAACCCTTCCAGCAGAAATCACTTCCACTTCCCATCACTGAATGTATTCTCCTGAATGGAAGGTTCCGGCCATTAGCTGTTTCCCTGCAACATTTTTCATTTTTACTTCAGATTTCGAGCATCTACACTGCTTTTCCCTTCACGTGGTTGTTGACGTTTTCTGGATTAGAAATCCAATCTCAGTTTTTAAAGAATAGTATAAGTTGCAGAGTAAATTCCCGATCTCATTTGCCAGAGAACCTTTGCTACTTTGGTTAAAAAAAAATTTTTTTTTATAAAATGTCAGTCTTGTCCAACAGATCAGTGGAAATGTTCTGGAGTGGGCTGAACACCACATGCCACAGGTTTAGTCAGAATGTTGTTTGTTTCTAATTATTTTCTCTGATTGCTTCAACTTCTTAAAATAAAGTTTGTTTTTCACAAATGCTGATACGTGCCTCACCCTGGAATGTGTTGATGTCACCACCTGTGGGTTTTGTCGGGGAGGTTGTGGTAAAGATGTTCTGCTTCTTGGCGGTATCCCAGTTTGTGACAACATTTTATCAATTCAAAGTTTGAACCCTTCAGCCAGCTTTTTCATCGTTGTAAAGTTAGTCCCAGAATGGCTTATACATTGGCAGAATTCCCCCCGACCAATTGCTCTTCGCCCCCTCCCCCACCAACGATATACAGGGAATCCTGACTTTGAATGTCAGGATCCCCATTAAATATCATTTTCAGATCTTTACACCTGATTGTTTTCTTCGCCCTCCCCCCCATCCACCTCGTTGGATTGTCCATTCACTCTTGTCATGACTTATACCCAGCAATGTGCCTCTGGTAAGAAGTACCCCCGAGGGGTGCAAAAGTACAGCCTCTGGAGGAGTCAGGGTCATGCCTCAGCAGTGCCCATTGATACTGCCTCCCTTCTGTACCAGGGTGGGCAACAGCTCCATGGGAGATAGGGGTTAGTGGCAGGTGTTTCATAAGAGAGCTTCGTGGTGGGAGGGTTTTATGGTGGGATAGGGGAGGAGGGAGTTTTTCCTTCTTTTAAATCAAAGCACCATTAAAAACTTTCTCTTCTAAGAGTCACACAGTACGGAGGAGGAAATCACTCCTGGGGCCAATGGATTCCACCCACTCTTTTCCACCCTCTGCAACATTCTGCCAAATAATGAGAAAATATCACCCTATAAAAATAAAGAAAGAATTTGCATTGGTGTCCTACTTTTCATGATGTAAGTAATTCCTAGTCCTGGGGCTGGACAATGATTAACACTTCTGCCTCAGCAACCTGGGTTTGATTCCTGGCTTGGGCCGCTGTCTGTATGAAGTCTGAATGTTCTTGCCGTGGTAGCGTGGGTTTACTTCAGATGATCCGATTTCCCCACAGTCCAAAAGATGGGCTGGTTAGGTGGATTGGCCATGCTATATTCTCCCTCAGGTGTACCCAAACAGGCTTCTGGGCATGGGGCAGTGCCAAGGGGACATAGCCTGATGGGGCGGGGCTTGGGGGTGATCGGAGGCCTTGGGAGAGGGTCTCGCTATCAATCCACAGTCGGGATCCGGGGGAGGGAGGGAAGCCTATAATTGGGGCTGGGGGAGGTGGGGGGAGGTGAGTGGATTGCCGGAGGGGGATGGGGTGGTGTGTGGTTTGGGAATGCTGGTGGTGGGGCAGGGGGGAAGTGCAGGATATTGAGGGGCGATGGGGGAGGGCAGTGTAGTCGAGGCGACATATCTGGGAGACCAGTCCAGCATTTAAGGGCTGCGGGGTTCATCACCAGTGATTGAACTAGCCTGGAGGCAGGAGCCATTATGTATGTGCCCATCTCAGCGCTGACAGATCTGTGCATGCGCAGTGGCCCACTCAATGCTATGCTGCTTTCCTCTCCAATTGGAATAGGCTCTGCCCACAGTTTTTAGCATGATTTATATGAGTGCACTCAGCAGTACACAGACGTCTGATTTTACCATTGTTATTTTAAGTGCCGAATGTGGGCGTAACGCAGATCCGACATAGAAATCTGCTTTCAGGCGCCCCTATACGCTATCAGCCATCTCCAGTCCTATTCACATAGAGGTTTAGCGCACCCAAAATGATCGCAGCTCTGAACTGTGCATGTGCAGTTAGAAGAGAATTGGAAGAAATACGCCTGTATCAGATGTTTCCAAGCCACAAAGTGGAGAAAAGCAGGAGCGATGGCCCCAGCACACTTCACTGTCCCCCTTATCCAACACCCCTCCTACTATCCACACACATTACTGTCCCCCTTATCCATCCCGCGACTACCCACATACATTACTGTCCCCCTTATCCACCCTGCGACTACCCACACACATCTCTGTCCCTCTTATTCACCCCCCATCATTCATACACATCACTGTCCCCCTTATCCCACCCCTCCACTACCCACACACATCACTGTCCCCCTTATCTTGCACCCCATCGACCCTTACACACATCATGTCCCCCTTATCCATCCCCCCATTTCCCACATGTATCACTGTCTCCCTTATCCCACCCCCCCACTACCCCACACACATCACCGTCAGCCTTATGCATCCCTTACTGTACCCTCAGAACGTTACAGCACAGTACAGGCCCTTCAGCCCTCAATGTTGTGCTGAGCTATGTCCAATCCCAAGATCAAGCTATCCTACTCCCTATCATTCTGGTATGCTCCATGTGCCTATCCAGTAACCACTTGAAAGTTCCTAAAATGTCTGACTTCATTATCACAGCGGGCAGTGCATTGCACACCCCAACCATTCTGAGTGAAGAATCTACTCAGACATCCCTCCTATATCTCCCCACCATGCACCTTATAGTTATGCCCTCTAATAACAGATAGCATCATTGTGCTTCTTATCCACACCCTCCCCACCCACATACATCGCTGTTCCCTTATCAACTACCCACCACTACCCTGACCGATTGCCTGCAGAGAGGCAGCAGACCCCCGCCCCCCCACCAGAGATCCATCTGTGCCCACCAGTGAGCAATCGGGCCTCCTCCCAACCTGACAATGATCTAGCCTCATTCCTTCCCACCCTCAGAGAATGGTCTGGCCTCACTACCACCCTTCCCCCGCAACCAGACAACGATCTGACTCACCTCCCTCCTCTTCCCCACCACTGATCTGAGTCAGAGAGCCGTTGGAAGTTCTGAGCTTCAGCAGCTGGAGTGCCCAATTGAGACTTTTATTTCACAGGTCCGTTATGGCGTGGTTCTGGATTGGCCAGTGCAGTGGTAAAGGGGGAAATGCTGATAGAGTTGGGCAGGCAGTTCATTAATTCAATTTAATGTTGTTGCGCCTGTTTTGTGCGTGAAGCGGATCGCTGCCATTCCCAGGTTTCAGTAAAGTGGTAATCTGTGTGGACGCAGGTGCAGATTGCGTTAATGGCCTCTCACCCAAGTTTTCGCACAGCAATGGTAAAATAGGGACCAGAGTGTGGAAGATTCATTTTTTAAAATCCCTCTGAAAAACTAGAGATTTACTCTAGTTTTCACGCAAATTCAACATTGAGAATGTTTTTTGGGGGAATCGCACACTTTTGTAAAATATTGGTAGATATGCTCATTGCTATTTTAAAATTGAACAAAGGCCTTTAAAATGGCTGAACCTAAATCTGTCTGTGACTCCCAAACAAAAGCTGCATTGTGGTTTCAGGAAAATCTGCACCTTGTTATCTCTGAGAAAACACAAACAGCCACCTGTGCACTTCACAGCCCAAATCAAAGAGAACTATACAAAGACCATCGTCATTTAATAACTCATGCTGGCCAGAAGAAGGTAGATCGTCTGTGAACACAAAGGCCTGTAACCTTCCTTTTAATTACCAAGGACTATGACATTTATAGTTTTTGGAATTCCAAATGATGGTGACACATTCTTTGTCAAAGACCTGGTGGTGAGATAGGACAAGGACCTCTGCTTGTGGAAAAATAATATTACCTTGCCGGATTGCATAGCTTTAACATCTACTGCTTTAACATCTTTTGAGCAGGCAATAGCGAGGGAGCTCTGGTTCAGATTGCACACTTGCTTCTGTTTGCTCACAAGACTGATTCACCTTTGCATTTCTATCTCATCTTGTGGAGTCAACATTACTGGAAAAAAAATTCTACATTATTTTTTAGCCCACTGACCTCTGTGAAGGAATGCACCAACTGGACTTTGATTCTGGACTCTGGAACTCACGTGAAAGAATATTTATTTTCTGTGGCCTCTGCCCTGTAAACCTCTCTTTTCTGTACTGTCTGGATATGAGGGGGATGTTGCGATCTCTCTCTTTGCATTTTGAATATGTGCAAACAACCAACTCTTTGTTAAGTTTAAGTTTATTTTATTAGTGTCACAAATTAGTTTACATTAATACTGTAATGAAGTTACTGTGAAAATCCCATAGTCGCCACACTCCGGTACCTGTTTGTGTACACTGAGGGAGAACTTAGCATGGCCAATGCACCTAACCAGCATGTCTTTCAGACTTGAATTCATTCAGTCTTGAGTTTGTAGGGGTTATTAATAGAAAGTTGGATCACACCAAGAATGAATTGTTTGGAAATACTCCGCTGCTTATAAAGAAGGAAATCAATCCAAACAATCTCCCACTTATAGATGGTCGGCAAGAGGAGAAATTAGTACTATTAAAGTAACCCCCTTCCTGTTTGTAACAATAGGATTACAGAAGGATACAAATGAACATACCAGAAACTGCCAAAAATATCCATTAGGAAAGTTTCTACAAAATGTTAATGTTAGAGATTGTGGAAGTTGTCCCCTGTGAGTGTGCACAGTTTAGATGGTACAGCTGTGGATAGGGGGCACAGGGTAATTCCAATGGCTTAGAAATGTTTAGCAGGCAATTGTAGCATGAACTGAAGTGTTGGGTTTGCCTCCCTGGTGTTTTGTTAGTTTTGTTTATGTGTACTTAATGTGCATATAAAGTTTCTTCTAAAGTTTATTATTGTCACAAGTAAGTTTACATTAATCCTGCAATGGGATTACTGTGAAAATCCCCTAGTTGCCACACAGTCCAGCACCTGTTTGGATGCACTGATGGAGAATTTAGCATGGCCAATGTACCTAACCAATATGTCTTTCAGACTCTGGGAGGAAACTAGAGTACCTGGAGGAAATCCACGCAGCAATAAGCAGAACATGCAAACCCCACACAGACAGTGACCTAAGCCGGGAATCAAACCAGGGTCCCTGGCACTGTGAGGCACCCGTACTAACCACTGGACTGCCCTTGACTCACTTTTAGAGAAGTGGTTGTAGCCAAAAGGGAGCAGTTCATGGAAGCCCCAACATTTGTACATGGAAAGGAATGGAGCATAATGGAACCTAATTGCCCTCGGGAGAAAGAACAGGACAGTTGCAGCTACAGTTGTATTCAATAAGAATCAACGGTTGTTTCAGGAACAAATTAGCTCTTGATGAGCTAGTTGGGCATGTTCCAGCAGCTAGTTTACATACAATTTACATATGAGTGGGTGGACTCAGTAAAGCTCTCTGTCTTCCACCAGGGCTTTCTGGGCTGTTGCCACTTCCGCAGACTTTGTCGTGTTGCTGTTTTCCATCATTGTGTTTTGAAAGCAGCTTTAAGGATTCATTGGAAAGTTTCCAGCTCTGTTTTGCATTAGGGTGGACAGAGAAAGTTTTATTTCTTAAAAAAGCATCTTAGTCAAAAAGCAAAGAAAGGGAAGTCTGTGAATCTCGTGACATCATTCAGTCATGAACTCTTTGGTTTGGTACCATAATCAGAATTAGATATTTGTTCAGATTCAAATATGACAGGAGCAAACAGTTAGAACTAATTACTTATTCAGTTTGAACATTGCTCGTGTGTGCTTTACTACTTTACTTGTTGAAACCCAATAATGTATTCAGAATTTAGAGATAGCATGGGGGTCGGAGAAAGCCTAAAGAAGATCTGGTTTTCTTTTAAACTTTAGGATTTTCCTTACTTCCTGTCACAGTTTGGTTAACTCGTGTTAGCTGATATAGAAGGACATACCTTGGGAGAGAACTCCTGCATGGTTCTCCAAAGTTTCTGCTGAGTGTAAATTGTTGCCTTTCACCATTTCACTATTTCCCTGTGGTTTCCATCAATCTTCAGAAGTGATAGAAGCACAGGAGAATATCAAAATTCCAGGTATTTATATCTGTGGAAACTGTTCTCTAAAGCCAACCCATGGTGTTCCATATACGTGCACATGCTTTAGGCATCCATAGGAAGTTTATTTTTTGTGTCAAAGTCAGCTTACATTAACAGCCCCACACTCCAGCTCTTGTTTGGCTACACTGAGGGAGAATTTAGAATGGCCAATGTGACTGAACACATTGATGGAGGAAGAGCAGTGGACGTGGTTTACATGGATATTTCCCAGGGCTGAAATGGTCGCTATGAGAGGACACAGGTTTAAGGTGTTGGGGGGGCAAGTACAGAGGAGATGTTAGAGGTAAGTTTTTCACTCAGAGGGTGGTGAATGAATGGAATCGGTTGCCATCAGTGGTGGTAGAGGCGAACTTGCTGGGGTCTTTTAAGAGACTTCTGGATGAGTACATGGGATTTAATGGGATTGGGAGTTACAGATAGTTCTATGGCCTGGTAAGTATAGATATGATTGGCACAACTTGTGGGCCGAAGGGCCTGTTTGTGCTGTAGTGTTCTATCTTCTATGTTCTAATGTACTTAATACATCTTTCAAACTGTGGGAGGAAACCCATGCAGACATGGGGAGAACATGCAGACTGCGCATAAACAGTAACCCAAACCAGGAATTGAACTGGTTCCTGGCATTGTGAGACAGCAGTGTTAACCACTATGGCACCAATCTGACACCTACAAGAAGTGGAGACTTTATAATTATCAGTAAGTAATGAAATGTGGAATGGTTCCACACTTTGAGGTCAAGCTGTTGGCTTAAAAATGTAAGGAAACCTTTTACATGTCTTCTGTTTTCTGAAGATACTAACTTGTCCTGGGTAAGGTTTGATTCCCATCAACCACCCTAGCCCAGGTGTCAGTCTACTCCTGTGAGCACAAACAGTGAAAGTTACCAAATTATTTGTTGTTACAAAGGGCTAATATTGAATATGTAATTATATAATCTGCATCATCAATGATGTAGGTGTACATAACAGCAGTGCATGGAGAGAGATAACTCCTAGGTAGAGCTTTGTGCGTTAGCCTAATAAGAAGCGAAGTTTATCAACAATCTAACCACCAGCCTAATCTATAAATCCAGTCCCATGATTGGCAAATCTTGATAACAACATACCATTCAACAATGAGAAAAATCTTTCCCTTCACTTTGAAAGCAAGTCACTAAGTGCATGAACCTTAGCTGACTTTTCTCTTTTTTTCTAGGCTGGGATCACTGAGGCCAAGTGGCCGTATCTCTACCCTCAGCTGTGATCTGCTAATTTAGTACAAACTGGGAGCAAAGCTGTCTTTTTGGTCTGCATGTTTCTCTGTGTCTTGGTGAGCGCTGCACTTATCAACTGAGCCAACTCATTAACACAGCTTGAAAAATAATACTAATTAAACATTGAATATCCATAAACATTAAGTGTTGTTTCTTCTCTGTAACTCTTGTGATATTGTTTATGACAGGAGTACAGCCAGAGTTCTGGAATGTAGACACATACAGCTAAGCAATAAGAGAAGTCCAGCCTTGGAAATGTCAGTGAGTTGTGTGTTAGTTAGGCTGGAAAATCACTGCAAGTCTGACAGCATCTTCGGAGAGAGAATTGAGGCAGTGTTTCGAGTCCGGATGTCCCTTTGTCAGATAAAATATGGCATTGGGCAGAGTGTAAAACTAGCTGCTGATTTGCTATTGCTTGTTTATTTACCCACAGTGAATTTCAGCCTCAGAGGTTTTGCAGAGCTGTCAGCTTGGGTGGGAAAGGTGGAGTGTAGTCTACCGGTTGTGCTCCCCGCTTTTCCCAATATATTTTTTGACAATTTGACAAAAAAGAACAGGAGGAACATCCCCTAATGTCAGGCTGGGGATTGGGAGTTGGGAGGGGCAGGGATTGGAGAGAGGGGGGAGTTACAGCCAGGGCATAACCTTCTCCCATCTATGCACAACTGGTAGGCTCTGATCACCAGCTGCACGTTGTGAGGGGACTATCATGGTGACACAAATGGACAGCCCAAAGTGAGGAAAGGAAAGGACACAATCATGCTTCTGCAAGTAAATATAAGTGTGGACTTATGAATTCAGGAATTCTGTCCCCTCATTGGCAGAGGACAGGAAAATTGCCAGTTTTTAAACAGGTGGCATTTCCTTGCTCGATTGTCTATCCCATCCATTGTTCCTGCCCACTGAAAATGGGGGCAGAAAACCCCCTCTCAAACTGGAGAATTGAAATCAGCTGGTAGAAATAGATCAACTATTCTTTTTTGGATATTGATATTTGGTGAAAACAGAAGTGCCAGTCTATGATAAGATTCCTAGGGTATTGTAACTCAAGTAATCAAGGTTGCTTTTTGATAATACCATTGTGAATCATTATGACTTCATGATGAAGACTTATAATTGATCATCATCTCTGTTGAGCTAATTATGCTCTAATAACTCCAGCGTGATGTTTATTCAGATGGTTATTCGATGGTGGTGTTCAATATTAAATTGCTGTCAGTAAGGAATCAAAAGTTTAATAGAAGAGAATTATAGAATCCCTACAGTGCAGAAGGAGGCCATTTGGCCCATTGAATCTGCACTGATCACAATTGTACCCAGGCTCTATCCCCATAACACCGTGCATTTACCCTCGTTAGTCCCCCTGACACTCAGGGGCAATTTGGCACGGCCAATCCACCTAACCTGCACATCATTGAACTGTGGAAGGAAACTGGAGCACCCAGAGGAAACCCATGCAAACATGAGGAGAATGTGCAAACTCCATACAGACAGTGAGCCAAGGAATTGAATCTGGGTCCATGGCACTATGAGGCAGCTGTGCTAACACTGCACCACCATACTGAAGTCCGAACTTCACTTTTTCTCTGAAATCTAAATTTAAATCAGACTTTTTTTTGTTACTGCAATGTTTCTCTAAAGTTTATGTTGTTTGCCAATTTTACTAACTCACAGAGTCACAGCGGGCAGAAACAGATTTATAGTTGGTGGGGCCCCATGTTCACCTTCATTAATGGTCCTCCCCTCAGGCAGCTCCTCGTTCACCCTCGTCCCACATAATGCAAAGGTGAAAGCTACAAAACGAGGATGAATCTGCACTGTTCACTGTTTGAACTTTTTAAAGTAAAATGGCAAACTATTTATGCCTAGCTCTGTCCTCTTCCTCGCCTTCGATTTGCTGGGTTTCAGATTGCCAGAATGATGATAATATAGCTTCATATTTGTAAAGAAAATGATCTTGATTTTAATGACATTTTTGAAAGAGCAGCCATTTACAAAGGCAATCTCATGAAACTGATTTTTGGGTTTCAAACAATACTCACTTTACTCTTCTCCTGCCCATTCCCCTAACACAAATCTTCCTTCCACCCCCCACACAAATCTTCCCTCCCTGCACACAAACCTTCCTTCCCCCTGCACACAAATCTTCCTTCCTCTTCCCCACACAAATCTTCCCTCCTCTTCCCCCACACAAATCTTCCCTCCTCTTCCCCACACAAATCTTCCTCCTCTTCCCACACAAATCTTCCCTCCTCTTCCCCCACACAAATCTTCCCTCCTCTTCCCCCCCCACAAATCTTCCCTCCTTCCCCCACACAAATCTTCTCTCCTCTTCCCCACACACAAATCTTCCCTCCTCTTCCCCACACACAAATCTTCCCTCCTTCCCCCACACACAAATCTTCCCTCCTCTTCCCCACACACAAATCTTCCCTCCTCTTCCCCACACACAAATCTTCCCTCGTCTTCCCCCACACAAACCTTCCCTCCTCTTCCCCACACAAACCTCCTTTCCCCCACCCCGCCCCACACAAACCTTCCCTCCCCATGGACTCCCAACCCCTTCACAAACTTTCCCTTCCTCCAAAATACAACATAGCCCTCGCATAACTCTTTCTTCCTGCAAGTCTGTAAATTCGCCTCCAAAACACTCCTCACGACCATCACACCCCCCACTGGCCCTTGGGCCCTCTCACACTCTTCCTTATCCCCTCACACTCATTCTCACAAACTTACTCAATGGTCTTCAAGGCAGCCTCCTATCTCACTTGTTGTCGCCTTGTGGCTAAGACTTGATTTTAGTGTCATGTCTTGCTGATGCTGGCCTGCGCTGGGTCAAGCCGCCTGCTGGCCTCATCGGTTCCACTTAGAAGCTAACCTCACCATGTGGCTTGATTTTGGCATCTCCTGCCTCGCCTTTGTTGGCCTGTCCTCAGTTCTGAATCCAGTTGCCTGCTCATCTCACCTGCTCCTGTCACTCAGTGTCTGACTTCACCGCTTGGAGGCTTTCGGCACCTTCTTGTTTCCAGCCTGATCAGGATCAAGTCATGAACTTGGTCAACTTTCACAAAAATGGTAAAACCTCAGCAGCCTCTGCCTCTCTCCCCCGCCGAGTCACTGCTCCCCATTCCTCACACGTATCTGCCTCAAGTTAACCATTCATAACGTTCAGAGCAGTGTTTTCCCACTCTTTCAGACTCACCAATCAGAGAATGGTTTTGCTGTGCATTTGCTTGCTAATAGGTTCAAAGCCGATCTGCAAATGCAGCATACTCAGACTCTGATTGAATACCCAGTGCACCAGTTGTCATGTCCTACCCCTTCCCATTTGTCAGGGTTCTGTATGTAGGCATGATGTGTTTCATTATAAGTCCGATTCTGATAGTGAGACAGATGAGGAATTGGGGAGCAAACCATTCAGGACTCCAGACTTATCTGCTCCACTTACAGATGGGGAGGTGACCATGCCTAAACTGGGAAGTCAAAGACTGCCCTGAAGCTTGGTGTCTTATATGTTAATTGGACAAACCACTCCTGGTGTCTCCACCAGCAAAACATTCAAGGACCTGGGTTTGATTCCTAGCGTGAGTCACTGTCTGTGTACAGTCTGCATGTTCTTCCCTTGTTTATATGGGTTTCCTCCAAATGCTCCTGTTTCTTCCCACAGTCTGCAAGATGTGCTGGTTAGATGCACTGGTCATGCTAAATTCTCCCTCTGTGTACCTGAACAGGTGCCGGAGTATGGTGACTAGGGAATTTTCACAGTAACTTAATTGCAATGTAAGTGTAAGCCGACTTGTAACACTAATAAATAAACTTTAAACTTTATTCATCTGAAGATTTGAATATTCGTATAAGTATAATTTCTCCAAAGTTTCTCAAGCCTTTTCCCCATTCCAGTGCTGTAATTTTAATAGAATCCTCATTTGCCCTTGTAAACAAGGTTTCTGCTGAATCTCTGCTGCAGATAAGGGTACCAGAGGTGAAAAATCTCTGACGAAATCAACTTACCGTTTATACTTGGCCAAAGTTCTCATAGATGATCAACGTGATGAGGATAGATAAAATACGACTGAAACCTCCTGGTTTTATAATCATTTTTTAAATCTAAAATCATAGGGGTATAGTTTTGTTATCCCACCTGCCACAGGAGTTGTAGCGGAAAGGCAGGGCAGGGCAGATGGACCATGCAAAGGTCCGTTGATGTCAAGTGGATTTTCCAGTTTTGTGGTGAGTGTGGCTGGAAAATCCTACCCTTAGACTTTGGGGCAATTTTCCAGAGACTGAATCCTGCGAATTTAGGACAAAAGACCCAAAACCAGTGCTGCACATTTGTGGGATCTAATGCCTGTTTGGTCAGGGTGGATGTTTCTCAGGTATTCTTGGGGCTTGGGCTATTTGCCCACAAAATTGCCACTTCTTTCATCGCTTGGACAACTCAAAGGAACTAAGAGGGACCAACATTCTGTCAGATAGTAAAGTTCATTTAGCTTCAGCGTTGCAAAGTATTTTCTTGGTTTGACTAAATTAAGAAGTTGGGAATGTTGAAAGATGGCGTTTGATTTCTTTTCTTCAGATGTGACCTCAGCGCATTTGAATGGCATTTGCCCTCCTTCCAAGATCTCACCACACCATCAATGGCCAACCTGCTTGTTGAGATAGACTCTGTTTGAAGAACCATGAGATCCCCAGGTGGCCTGACCCAACATTTTCCACTTCCCCAACATGACCAAAAATCAGATTAGCTGGTCATTAATTCTCCAGTTTGTGGGATCTTACTGTGTGCAACTGACTGCTGCATTTAGCACCATTGAAGCAGTAATTCATTGGAAACGAAGAGGTTTCGGATGTTCTGAGGATATGATGAGTTATGTTATATAAATGCATGTTTTTGTTTTCAATCCTTACACTGCTTACTCACATGGGTACAATTCATACCTTGTGTAAAGCAAAATTGCTGCAGTCTTTACAAATAATCACAGCACAGAGACTGAGTGTAAGTTATTTTTCCCTTGCAGCTGTTGAAAGTATAATACACAAAGCCCACTGGATCTTGTAAGGAACGGCTTGCGAAAACTGAGGGCAGCAGCTGCTGTCTGGAATATTACTTCTTTGTTGCAGATATTGATTGCCACTGAGAAAACCCATGAAGAAGGATGGTTGTTTACCGATAGCTGGGTGAACTTCCTCCAATGCTCCGCTTGGTGCCATAACTTCAGCAGAGATTTAGCAGAACCTTTGTTTACTTGTGTAAATGAGATTTCTGTCAAAATTATAGCCAGGGAATGGAAGAAGCCCTGAGGTAATTCAGAGAAATTATGTTCATAGGGAAGCACTTAATTTATCTGCAGTATTTCTGTTTACCTCTTTCATTACGACGTAAGGACTAGGAGCAAGAATAGGCCATCTGGCCCCTCGAGCCTGCTCCGCCATTTAATAAGATCATGGCTGATCTTTTCATGGACTCAATTCCACTTACCCGCCCGCTCACCATAATCTTTAATTCCTTTACTATTCAAATGTTTACCTATCCTTGCCTTGAGGCAGCCTCAACTGCTCAGGGAATTCCACAGATTCACAATCCTTTGGTTGGAGTAATTCCTCCTCAACTCAGTCTTAAACCTGCTCTCTTTTATTTTGAGGCTATGCCCCCTGGTTCTAGTTTCACTTGCCAGTGGAAACAATCTCTCTGCTTCTATCTCATCCATTTCCTTCATAATTTTATATGTTTTTATAAGATCCCCCCTCATTCTTTTAAATTCCAATGAGTATAGCCTCAGTCTCTCCTCATAATCCAACCCTCTCAACTCCAGAATCCCTTCCAGTGCCATGACATCCTTTCTCATGTAAGAAGACCAAAACTGTACACAGTACTCCGGGTATGACCTCACCAGCACCGCATACAGCTTTCACTGCTGTATTTCCATCTTATTTTGAAGAAAAGAATCCCTTGCATTGATCATTATTTAACTAGGTAGTTGGTGATAGTCCACTTCTCCTATTAGAGAGAAACAATTGTTTAGATGGCTTAAAGGATGCCATTTTGCATCAAGCATGAGCAGAGGAGATGGCAGGCTTCAAGTCAACCTCCAAGTAATTGAATCTATGCTGTTCCCATTATTCTGAACCACACAATAGCTGTCTAACTAACTGCACTATCTGGCCCTCTTCTAGTGGTTAAAGAAAGCATGGAGTGGCACAATGGCACAATGGTCAGCAATGCTGCCTCACAGCGTCAGGCAGCCAGGTTTAATTCCCAGCTTGGGTCATTGTCTGTGTCAAGTCTGCGCATTTTCCTTGTGTCTGTGTGGGTTTCCTCTGGCTGCTCAGGTTTCTTCCCGGAGTCTGAATGATGTGCTGGTTAGGTACATTGGCTATGCTAAATTCTCCCTCTGTGTACCCAAACAGGTGCCGGAGTGTGGCGACTAGGGGATTTTCACAGTAACTTTATTGTGGTGTTAACGTAAGCCTAGTTGTGACACCAATAAATAAATTTAAAAAACCCATGAAGTAAGATGAAATAGATGGAGAATAAGTCAACGTGGCATATAAACACCAGCACAGACCAGTTGAACTGAATGGCCTGTGTCTGTGCAGTAAGGCATGTATAATTTTATGTAATCTCTCATATGCCAGCATGCTGCACTGTGAAATGATATTGTCTCCCTCCATGTCCATAGAACAGGTTTCTGACCTAGGAAAGGCAGAGGAAGAACTTCCTTTATTTCACTGAGAAATTTTGGTGAAGGACCAATGTCTTTGGTGCATGGTTGAAAAGAGGTGATAAAAAGAAAAATCAAGGTATAACTAACAGGTGAATTAATTGTAGATTAGAAGAAAAACAGCAATCAAGAATAATGTGGACCTCCTTTAAAAAGAGATGGTAATATTGCACAAAAAAATAATGAAATAGCAGATTAATTGAAAAATGAATTGAAGTCAACCTCCACATTAAAGGAACAGGATAATATATCTGATATTCTAGGGAATTTAATAATGAATCAAGGACAGGAAGGAGAGGTTAATGTGAGTACAAAAAGAGTATTGAAAACAATGATGACATTTAAAAAATGACAAATTCCCAGGGCCTGATAGTTTCCACTCTAAGATTTTAAAGGAAGTAGGTGAGGAAACTTAATAATTTGCAACATCTCTCTTAATTCAGCAATTATTCATTTTGGTTGTAATAGTGCAAACATAGTTCCATTTCTTAAGGATGTCAAGAGAGAAACAAAACAGGAAAATTATAGACTCGCAGTGAGAGAAACAGAATTATTGGGCTAGATTTCAAAGTCCCACCAGGGGCAAGCACTGAGGCAGGCAGATGCTAAAAATAGGACAGCCAGCTGATGTGCTGATTTCCTGGTTCTGTCCACCTCTGGACCATTTTCACAATGGCAGAATGGACAGTGGAAACAGGGCAACCAATATGCAAGTGGGGCAAATAGCTAACATGTAAGGTGCTATTCCAGAAATTGCTGTAGGGTAGAGGTAGAGAGAGGGAGGAGTGGACGCTTTCCCCCAGATGTCTGAAGGGTCCAATCTATCTGACTTTTTTACTCCTCTTACTTGTAGCTGGTGACCAGGAATGGAAGCATTTCTTCTGCCTCCTGCCTACTTCATCGGCTCACTCCTCTAAGAGTGGAGCTGTGAGCTTTCACTACCGATTGGTCCTTCAGACCTAGGAGTCTGCCCACTTTGCTGAATAGAACGGGGCTCCGAGAAGCAGCAATCTGGGACCTGTCTGCTTCATTTGGGGATTTCCCAACTCTAGTTTCATCCCAAAAGTTGGATAAGGACCTGGGAATAAAAATCTCGCCCAAGAATTTCCAATCGTACCGCCCTGAATAAAACAACCAATCACCACAATGGTGCTCATTAAACAATGGGAAAAAAATTTTGGAGGTTAAATTTGTTCAAGAAGTTCGAGGAAGGTATTACAGTCTACCCAAATGCCTTAGAAGCACAGCCATACTTGCATACCTCCTCCTCTTTCTGTTAAGGTGATATTCCCCATTGATGGGAATAAGCTAAGCACGATGAGAATTAGTTTCTAGAGAACAAAGAACAATACAGCACAGGAAACAAGGCCTTCTGCCCTCCAAACCTATGCTACTCATTAGTCCAACTAGACCATTCGTTTGTATCCCTCCATTCCCAGTCTGCTCATGTAACTAGCCAGGTAAGTCTTAAACGTGCTTAAACTGAGGTGGAGAAGAACGTAAAGCAGAATGATGTAAATTTTTGGCTCAGCAGCTCTTTTTTTTAAAGCTGGGAAATTTCTGGCTGGCAAATGACGAAGCAGGAAATTGCTGATCACGGCTGAGATTTTTCGTTCCCTTTCGTGTAGGGCAGGTTTGGCAATGGGAATAAAAAAAATCGCCAAGTTGCGTTTTAGGTCAGCGTAAACGTGACACGATTGTTCCCTTCCTTCCATTAGTGATGCAGCGTGTTTCTCAACGTGCAGCATCAGAAACATCACGATAATAAACTATCTTATGATTATCAGGGCTGGAATCATCCCCTGCCATCAGAAAATCCACCCACGGGGGTATAATGGTAGAAATGTGTGATCTCCGGAGGTATGCACCTGGTGATCAGAACTGTCAGCAGAACTTAGTGCATGCAGTGCTCTGGGAAGATGGCCATACCCAGGCAGTGCCAGGGGGCATTGTCCAAGCCATGTCAGAAACATTACCCAGCAGTGCCAGAGAATGCCTACACAGTGCCCATATAGTGCCAGCAGGCAGTGCCAGTGATATATTGTGGACCTGATCTTTCAAGGTTCTTTTTCCCATGTTGCTGCAGTATACAGCAGAAAAAGCCACCATTGCCATCAATGGCTTCAATGCTGTTTTTCCTACCCATCATCAGCCTTTGCCAATTGCCAGGAAAATCTTATCCATGACCAGGAACATGTCATGTAAAAGGGAATTTTCCCAAAGAACAATAAATGCATATGGCATTTTAAGGAAATTTGATCTTTTCTTTGAAAAGATTAATATTTAAAGACATTTAAACTGGGCTGAGACATAAATTAAGGTTGTACTTACGAAAGTCACTTATGAAAGTTTTAATAATTTATTGTTAAATTTTGGACATTCTGTAATGCCACTCTATTTTTCACTCGAAGCACAAAAGCCATTTTTTGCAACATTAAAAATAAATTGCAACGAAAATGGTGAAAAGGAAAAGTAATGGTGAAAAGAAAAAGTATTCCTATTTATATAGTGCCTTCCTTGTCTTTCATAGTGCATAAATTACTATTTGTCACGCCTGCCTTTGCATTATCTTTGAGAAAATGAGTCATTCTTGATATAAATTAATAAAATAAGAGGTTATATAATATTGTCTCTGAATTTTGGCAGCAGTTTTAGGAGTTTGAAGCTTGGATGAAACTTTGAACTTTTTTGCTGCAGTTTAAAATTGGATGCATGACGTTGACAAACTTTATGATAATGGTGTTGGACTGGAGTCCATCTTCGGGTTTGAAACCTGTAGATGGCAGAAGGCAGATAGAGATGTGATTCTCCCCTATTTCCTTCGACCACTTTTCACTTCAGTGTTCTTCCTCACTTTGAACATCTCATTAATATTAAAGAATATGGGGGAGGAATTAAGTACCATCACTTGAGAAATAGTATTAGACAAACTAATGGGGCTAAAGGCAGATAAATCCCCTGGCCTTGTGGCCACTTGTGGCTGGTGACCAGGAATGGAGGCATCTCTCATGCTCCATGTCTACTACAGCAGCCCCACATCTGATAGTTGAGCTATGAGCTTTCACTACTGATTGGTCCTCCAGACTGAGGAGCATGCCCATCTCAGAGGCAGTTACCTGGAACCTATCCGTTTCATTTGGGTGTTCCACCTCCTGTTTCATCCCAATGGTTGGATGGGGACTTGGGAATGAAAATCCTGCCCAAGTATTTCCAACCTTACCGCCATGAATGAACTATCAATCACCACAATGGTGCTCATAAAAAAATGGGGAAAAAGACTTTGGAGTTGGATTTGTTTGAGGTGCTCAAGGGAGATGTTACAGCCTTTCCAAATACCTTAGAAGCAGATGAATGACCAAAACTCCATTTGCACCTTTCCTTCTCTTTGTGTTAAGATGATATTCCCCAATGATGGGAATAAGCCTAAAGCTAGTCTACATCCTAAGATCTTATAAGAAACAGTTACAGACGTAATGGATGCATTAATTGTAATTTTCCAAAAATTCTTTGATTCTGTAGAAGTGCTGGAGGATTGGAAAACTGCCTAAGTGACACCCCTATACAAATAGGGAAAGAGGCAAAAAACTGGTAACTATAGGTTGATTAGCCTAACATATACTGTTGAAAAAATGTTTGAATCAACTATTAAGCAAACAATAGCAATACATTTGGAAAATCATAATCAGTTCAAACATGGTCAACATGGCTGCATAAAAAGGAAATTGTGAGTGACTCATTTATTAGTATTTTTGATGGAGACTCAACCAGAGTAGATGAAGGGGAACCAGTAGATGTGATGTATTTGGACTTCTAGAAGGTATTTTGACAAGGTTCCCGCAAAAAGTTGTCTTAAGAGTTAATGATGTTGTATGTGGTACATTGGCATGAATAGAGAATTGGTCCATGGACACAAAACAATGAATGGGGATAAGGGGTTTTATTTTAGGTTGGCAACCTATAAACAGTGCAGTTCTGCAGAGATCAGTGCTGGAACTGCAACTGTTTAAAATATATATTAATAACTTAGAGGAAGGAAGCAAATGTTACTGTAGCCAAATTTGCAGATGATATCAAAATAGGTGGAAACGCATGTTACTTCAGAAGGAATGCTTCAAAATGTAGCAAATGAAACAACAACAAATTTATTCTAACTTATAAATCAATGGAAGTATTTAATAAAGAAACATTATTACTCCAAATTTGGGGCCTCACCCTGGGCCACTCCAAGCTTCCCATAATATCACATAGTTGCTTATTTATAGTGAATCAGTTGGTCAGCTGACTATTACATCACTCTGTGATTGGTTCCATGTTTTACCTAATCCTTTCATCTTCTTCCCATTGGTCACATTACATCCGACACCATTTTGTCACTGGTTACATTCTAACAATGCAGGTTGCGAGAGGGACACAAACTGTTTACAAAGAGATAGGATAAATGCATGAGTAAAAAAGAGTATAATGTGGGACAGTGTGAAGTTGTTCATTTTGAACGGGAGAACAAAAGAAAGAATATTATTTAATTGGAGAAAAACTACAGAAAGCTACAACATAAAAGGGACTTGGTTACTTGTGCATAAAACACAGATAGCTAGCACACAGGTAATCAGGAAGACTAAAGGAATGTTGGCCCTTATATCAAGGGGGTTAGAGTATAAAAGTAGGGAAGTTTTGTTGCAACTGCACAACGTGCTGGTGAAACCACATCTGACATAATGTGAGCAGCTTTGCGCCTTTTATTTAAGAAACAATTCGGAGAATCTTCGCTAGGATGATCTCTGGTATGGAGGATTGTCTGATGAGGAAAGATTAAGCAGTTTGGGATTCTACACATTAGAATTTAGAATAATGTCAGGTGATCTCATTGAAACATATTCAGCGGAATTCTACCGCCTTGCTCGTCATGGATTTGAAGCGGGCAAGGGGAAGAAAACAAAGATAATTGTTGAACTCTGGTGGGAATTTCCGGTCTGGCTTGAGTGAGGCCATAAAATCCCGCCTGTAGGTTTCTTAAGGAGCTTGGTAGGATAAACGCTGAGAGGATATCTGTCCTTGTGGGAGAGTCCAGGACCAGAAGGCATGGTCTCAGAATAAAGGGATGCCAATTTAAGACTGAGATGAGAAGAAATTTCTTCTGAGGGTTGTGAATCTTTGGAACTCCTTGCCATAGAGAGCTGTGAGGGTGGAGTCCTTGTGTATATTTAAGAAATTTCACAACACCAGGTTGAAGACCAATAGGTTTATTTGGTATCACAATCTTTCGGAGTGCTGCTCCTTCATCAGGTGAGTGGTCTCACATCAGGTGTCGTGAGTGCTCACTCATCTGATGAAGGAGCAGCGCTCTGAAAACTTGTGACACCAGATAAACCTGTCAGACTTTAACCTGGTATTGTGAGACTTCTTACTCTGCCCACTGAATCCAACATTGTGTATTTAAGGCTGAGATTGATAGATTTTTGATCAGTAAGGGAATCAAGGGATACAAGGAACAGGCAGAAAAGTGAACGTGAGGAATGTTGGATCAGCCGTGATCCTGTAGAATGGTGGAGGGCCGATTCCTATTCCTCAGGAAACCCGTTCCTGCTCCTCTTTCTTGTGATTTATACTGCTGCTAACCGGCTGCTGAGAGATGGACGAGGAGGTCCCACTTTGCATATTTTTGTTCATTCATTTCTGCTACAAGGATATTGCTGGCTGAGCCAGTACTTATTTTCCTTCTCCACAGGCATTTAAGAGTCAGTTGCATTGCTGTGGAACTGGACTCACATACTGGTCAGATCAGGTAAAGATGACAGATTTCCTTCCCTAAAGGGCATCAGTGAATTAGATGTGTTTTTATGACAATTGTTTCATGGTCAATTCATTAGATTTTTAATTCCAGTTTTTTTTAATTGAACACAAATTTCACCATCTGCCATGGTAGGATTTGAACCTGGGTCCCCAGAGCATTATCCTGGGTTTCTGAATTACTAGTCCCTTGACAGTACCACTATGCCACTGTATAACTGTTTGACCAGAATCAAGATCTCAACGATGACTAGAGTTGGAAATGCAAACGAACATTATGCTAAACGCCAGTATTGATGCAATTTATTTTTATTTCCCCACTATTTCATTACCCCCCAACTAAATTCAATTCAACTGCTTATATCTAGTTGTTTCCAATACATACTGTTACCTAATTTATACAGTAACTATTATCCTGATCAATTTATGGTCTTGTGGTCTAATTCCATTTTTGTATTTTAGTTGCCATGTCAAACTGTGGAACATTTCAGCTTACGAATTGTCGTGACTTTAGGTGGGCTGATTTGCATGCCAAATAAATGTTAACTTAACCATTAGACCTGTAACTCTGAAAATGTTTCACCTGGGAGGTGTGCACTGTTCAGCACTTGCAACAATACCTGATCTCTAGAGCAGAATATTTCATTGTTTGTATTGAAATAAGCTCAGAATAGTAAAGATTTTCTACAGCTTTGTGTGAATGGACTTTGACGAATTCTGTTTTGACATTTGGAGATACCATGATTGAAGTGATTTGCTTTCTTGTGGCATACAGTTGTAGCTACCTATCATTGCATTGCTCATGGTGCATTTACAGAGCTATGAGAGACATTGGAAGGTAGAGGAGTTGAAGGCAGTGTGTTGATGTGCAATGGATTCTGTGAGAAAGAGTTTCTGTAAATGGAATCAAGTGCTGGCTTTTAACCAAAACCCTTTGGCACATTACATTTGCTCACTTTTCTAATAAATAGTGGAGAATTTCAAAGTGATCTTAATTGGGTTAAATTGCAAAAAGAGAATTTTGCAATATTTTCCATTTGTTGAAAGTATGTTCTTTAAACTGAAGCAACCAATTGTCAGTTTGTTCTAACATGTACACATTTTAAAATGAAATACAAGAGATTTCAGAAATGTTGGCCCTGATAAACGATCCATAACTTGGCAGTACTCCGCAGCATTAGACTGTGCAGCACACACACACACTAGATATAAAGCAGCTTGGTATGAGTGCAATTTGTGGTTATTTTCCAGTTAGAAACACACAAATTAATTTATTCCATTTTTGATAAGTTTGTTCTGCAACCCTTGGTAAGAATATACCATGTTAAGGAAATCCAACAGATCGAATGTTCCAATATTTGCAGAGTTACAATTTGCACCAATAATGATGACTATTAGGAATAGCAACTCAAGTAAACTGCTTTCAGCTCTTCAGAATTAGCCTTTTGTTAACTACTTTGAAATTCTAATTTCATGATCTTATTGAAACTTATCAGATCAAGAGGGGACTTGAAAAAGTGGATGCTAGAAGTCCTTGTGGGACAGACTAGAACTAGGGGGATCTCCCATTTAAGATGGAAGTGAGGTTTCTCCAAGGGTCATGAGCCTTTGGAACTCTTTCTCAGAGAGTGGTGGAGGCAGTATCATTGAATATTTTTAAGGCCAAGATAGACAGATTCTAACAAGGGCATCTGTGTATCAGGAGACATGGGAAAATGGAATTGACGTACAATTACATCAGCCATAATCTTATTAAATGACAGAACAAGCTTGAGGGGCCAAAAGGGCTCTGCCTGCTATGAATTTGTATGTTTGTATGTCCATGTATATTGTTGCATGCATAGTAAAATATTTATGTGATTTGATAAAATGAAATATTTGCAGTTAATTCTTATTAACAAGGAGTCCTGACTTGTGAGAAAAAATACTTATGTAAGTCTTTGATAACTTTCCCAATTTTTAATTGATCTCCCAGCTGATCTGTGGAATTAAGCTTCACTATAAATATACATCGCTTTAATACCTTCATATCCCTTGTTAATGCTTTGAGGTCACTCCATCTTTTAATTCTAGATCTTTTTCTCTCTGTCCTCCAGACAGTTTGTATATATAAACCCTGGTCGCCTCTAGCCCACAGAGCTTTTTTATTTGCCCAGGGAATAAAAGCAGTTTACTTCACATTATTTATTCTATCGTCTTATCTCACCTGATCCACCCTGTCTGCAGAAACTGGCATGATTATAACTCCACTAGATTTTAGCTCAAGTTTTAACAGCTAGCCGTGTTAATGAACCAAAAAAGAACAGCAGATAGTAGCGTTAACTCATTAATAGCAACATGAGCTCATCTCATATTTTTAAAGTACTTACTACATTTAATAGAAAATAATAATTATGGCAGTGTAATTAATATTTTCACATAATGGTTCCCATGTAGTAAGACTATCTGAGCTTATGATCTCTCCTCAGACAGATTCCTTTGGGGACCATGTCTATCATATCTCCCCAACCCTTTTTGCTCTAAAATGAACAAGCTTGACTCCTTCAGTCTATCCACACAACTGAAGTCCATCATTCCTCGTACCATTTTGGTAATTCCCCCATGCACCCTTTCAAAACGTTTGACAATCTTCCCTAAAGTGTGGTGCTTGAAAGTGAGCATCACTTTAAGCTGAGGCCAAACCAGCATTTTCTCAAGAATAGCACAATTCTTCACTTTTTTACTTCATAGTTGTGATCTTAATTGACTCAACCTGGTGGAAACTGGGCTGATGAGCAGGCAGCTAAAATAGCCATGTATCTGTTTGCAGCAGAAATGAACTGGGATATTATTTAATTCAAGTATAAGAATAGCAGTTTTCATCGATGTTTGTCTCCATCAGAGGCTTTATTAACCTACTCTTAAAATATCTGCCTCTAGAAGCAGCCTCATTAGAATAGTCACATGACTATAAAAAGCTAGATGCTTTTTCTTGACATATAATCTGCTCGACTGGTTATAGTTCAAAACCCAAACATCCCCTTTTTTCTAATGAACAAGACACATTTCTGTGTGCGATTCTGTGTGACTGTAAGTTACCCAAGTATTCTACCATACACCCACTTTTCTCAAAGAACAAAAACAAAGAACAGAAAACAAAGAATAAAACAGCACAGGAAACTGGCCCTTCAGCCTAATGAGCCCACGCCGCCACCTCGATGTTCCCACTTCTCACTGTAAGCCCGTGACCACTCATGATATTTGAGTCCAACCTAGGAAAAAGCTTAACATTGTTTACTCTATCTATACCCCTCATAATCTTGTACACCTCTATTAGATCTCCTCTAAGTCTACGTTGTTCTAAGGAAAACAGCCCCAATTTGCGTAACATCTCCTCGTAACTCAGACCTTCCATACCAGGCAGCATCCTGGTAAACCTCCTCTCCACTCACATTCTTCCGGTAGTAAGGCAACCAGAACTGGAAGCAGTATTCCAAATGAGGTCTAACCAACGTTTTATACAACTGCAACATTAGAGGCCAGCTCTTGTACTCTATACCCCTTCCTATAAAGGCTAACATACTGTATGCTTTCTTCACAACCTTCTCCACTTGCTCTGCTACCTTCAGAGACTTGTGCACCTGCACCCCCAGGTCCCTCTATGTTTCTATACTCTTAATAGGTCTACCCTTTATTATATAACTTCCCCCCCCAACATTCCTTCTCCCGAAACGCATCACCTTGCATTTATCAGGATTGAATTCCATCTGCCATCTATCTGCCCAAGCTACCAGCCTATCTATGTCCTGCTGCATCGCCTGACAATGCTCCTCACTATCCTCAAGCTCAGCCATCTTTGTATCATCTTCTCATGTAGTATGTTTATTTTATGAGTCAGTTGCTGTACAAGGATTGCACACAATCTTTAGAATACATGCACGTTGAAAATGGCTGTTCATCTGGTTGATATTCTTTGCCCAGTAACTGTCATTCCCATGGTCCTTGTTACACTGTTGTTCCATTGTAGTTAGTGGGGACTTGTAGATCTCTGGAATTGATGATAGTTCTATGCTCAGTCCAGCTGGTGAGATCCCTTTTCCCTGACCAACTGATTAATTTGTGACGAAGGAACAGCTCCACTAATTGAGCATAAATGCTTATGGTTGTGTCTGTAAATCTGGTTGAGATTTTTCAATTCTTGCTTTGAGTTGTCAACTATAGCACTAGGGTCATTCTTTCCTCCTGGTACCTTTTCTGTTATCTTTGAGATTTATTTGTTCTGATCTCGCACAGCTTGTTTTATTGAAGTCTTACATTGAAATAAAGTTTAATTTTTACACAGTGTGTGGGGACAGAGGGATCTGGAGATGTATGTGCATGGATTGGTGGCAAGAAAAATTGAAGATAATTAGCAAAGCGTATGGGGATCTTGGGCTTCATAAATAGAGGGATGGAGCCACCTATGCTGAACATTAATAGACTTAAGAAAAGCTACAGCCAGAGCATTGTGCCCAGTTCTGGTCACCCCACTTTAGAAAGGATGCAAGGTCTTTGAGAGCAAATTTACTAGAATGGCTCTAGAGATGGGGGATGTTAGTTACAAGGTTAGGCTAGAGAACTTAGTTGATCTCCTCGGAGCAAAGGAGATTGAAGGGACGTTTAAACAGCGATGCTTAACATAATAACTGGCATAGATAAAATAGATAAAGAAAGGTTGCAGCCATTAGCTGATGATAAAAAGAGAAGGAGAGACAGATTTAAGATTCTGGACAACAGGGGAAATGTGAGAGAGAACATTTTCACATAGTGAGTGGTAACGATTTGGAACTTTCAGCTTACAAAGGCAGTAGAAGCGGAGACGATCAGTGATTTCAGAATGAAAGTGGATGGTATTCGAGGGAAATAATCCTGGAGGACTATGGGGTTAGAATGTAGGAATGGAATTGGTTGGATTGTTCTACTGAGAGCTGGCATCGGATTGGCGTGCTGAATGTCTTCCATCTGTGCCATTATGACTTTCTGTGGCAGGAATCTTATTGGCATGGCATGGACACGGAAGATAAGCCTGAAAGTCAGGACAGTCCTGCTTTGGATGCCTCTGGCTCAGACCCCCTGGCTGCATTCCTTTAATTGTTGCCGTCAGGACTTTAAAAAACACCCCCAGGAACTGCCAGCCAGTCAGAGGGCTGGCAGATCAGTCTCAGCATTGCCACATGGAGCAATGGACACTTTTGAGATTGCAGCATGGAAAGCTGGTGATCTTCTCAACCGAGTAAGTGGGGATCAGGCACATATTATGAAGCATATGGATTGGGCAGTGCAGGGAAGAAAGTGGTGTGTTGGTGAGAGTCAGGCTGGTTTTGGTGGGGCAGCTATTGGTGCCAAGTTTAAGAACTATAGAGTGCCGGCACATGAGGCCCCTGCCCACTTGAAATCGCAGAAGGTGCGACGCAAGTTTGCCAGGTAGCCTCAATACATTGTGAAGACTTGTTCTTAAGCAGCCATTAAGCAGCACAATTGGTCGTTGGGAAGGAAATCATCCTTCACCTTCCTGGAGCGGCACAGTGGTTAGCACTGCTTCCTCATGGCGGCAAGGTCTCAGGTTCAATTCCGACCTTGGTTCACTGTCTGTATGGAGTTTGCACTTTCTCCCTGTGTCTGCATGGGTTTCTTCTGGGTGCTCCAGTTTCCTCCCACAGTCCAAAGATGGGTTAGGTTGATTGGCCATGTTAAATTGAGCCTAGTGTTAGTGGTACTAGCAGGATAAATATGTGGGGATGGGGCTTGGGTGGGATTGTGTTTGGTACAGACTCGATGGTCTCCTGAACTGTATGGATTCTGTGATTCCTCCCCACCACTGATAAAATGGCAAAGTGGTGGAACGGCAACAGACACTCCACCTTCCCCTCGCTATTTGGTATCCCGATGGCCCTTTATGCATTGTCTCCTCTCTCAATGCAACTGATTGGAAGACTACTGCAGTTGTGTCCTTTCCTACTTCTCTTTGCTCTCCTACTAAACCTGTCAGGTCAATCACATTAGATGGAGTTTTACCGTCTCGCTAGCCACAGTGATTCACAAGTGGGACATGGACTATACAAAGGTCTGTTGACCTTGGGTGAGATTTTCTGACCTTGGGATGAGCGCGGCCAGAAAATCTTGCTCATCACGTTAGGATTAAAGTGTTAAGAAAAGGCATGAGACAAAACTACATTCTAGTAAATTAACCTCAAAATTATGGTGCTGCGTTTAGTTGGGGGGACGCAATTAAAAAATAAATCAACTCAACTCAATAATACACCAGGTCAAAAATGGGCAAAAGAGCTGAACTCCAGAGGTAAGGTGAAAAAGTCACTGTCCTAGACCTGAAGGCAGCATTTGACCAAGTGTGGCATCAAGCAACCCGAAGAAAACTTGAGTCAATGGAAATCTGAGGGAAATCTCTCCATTAGTTGGAGTCATAGTTGGAACAAAGGAAGACAGTTGTGGTTGTTGGAGGTCAATCATCTCAGTTCCAGTACATCACTGAAGGAGTTTCTCATGGTAGTGTCTTAAGGTGAAGTATCTTCAATGACCTTCCCTCCATCATAAGATCAAACGTGGGGATCTTCGCTGATGATTGCACAAGTTTACTATCAAATAAATCGGTCGGACTTCTTACTGTGTTTATTCCAGTCCAACGCCAGCATCTCTACATCATAAACAACACAAGTCAGGAGTGTGAGGAATATTCTTAAGCCCCCAAAGCACTTAAGAAACTTGACATCAGTCTAGACAAAACAGCCCTCTTGATTGGCACCCCATCCACAATCATTCACATCCTCCGCCACTGATGCACAATGATAGGAGTGTGTACCATTTATAAGATGCACTGCAGGAACTTATCAAGGCTCCCTAGGCAGCACCTTCCAAATCCAGGAGTGCTACTGTCTAAAAGGACAAGGGCAGCAGACACGTGGGAACGCCAGCACTTGTGTGATCCTCCAGCTTCCCAATCAACTGATAGGCGGCACCAGTGCTGAGTTCCAGGTAGGAAAGATGGTGAGAAGCCTGTCAGCATTTCGATGTGTGTTTCCAACAAAGCACCTCCTGCCTCAGGGTATCATACACACGATGAAGATTAAATCTAACTGATGCTTCATTCTGGCTGCTGTGTGTAGCAGGATGTTCAGAAGGAGCAAAGAAGATTGCAGTGTTTGGCAGGCTTGAAGGGAATTGCGGGAAACAACAGAGACAGGAAAAAACACCTGCGATTTGCAAATAAAAGAAACAAAGAATTGCCCTTGAAGTCCAAGAAGTCATTGCAGTGTTTGTTTTGAAAGAGGCGACAGTTTTGAAAATTTAAAGAGAAGCGCACCTGCCGAAACTTCAAATGTGCAGGAAGATCAAAGTCTGAGGAAGTCGACAGAGTTCGACATGAACTGGATTTGCAGAGGGAACAAAGAAGTAAATGTTCTTACTCTGAAAATTTGGCAAAAAAGCCCACAATCTCTGGGTGAGTCTGCCTAAGTCAGAAATGGGCAGGAACAGCACAGAGACATAATCAACAAGCTGCAGAGGTGACTCTTAGCGGCAACACTCTTAAAGTGGTAAACACACACACACACACACACACACACACAACACACAACACACACACACACACACACACACACACACACACACACACACACACACACACACACAAATTAAGATTATAGCCAGCATCTCCAAAAGCAAATAGATAAAAGACTTGTTGATTGCGCCATTATTCAGAGGGTTATGATGCAGACGTGAGGAATTGGAGTCAGTATGTCGAGAAGCTTGGTTTCTACGTCATGGCGAATGTAATTACTGACAAAGGTAGATGCTGTACTGGGAAAGTAAAACGTATAATTTCATCAGAAACCTGATTGAACCCAGTATTAAGTTAGACAACAAGTTAATGGAGTTTGTGAAGTCCCATTTTCGTATGTAGTTATGCAGCCCTTCAAGTTCAACATGAGTTCATTCTTCTGGAAAAACCATTGCTGCCTTTGTGACGAACCTGAAACAGCTCACTGAGTACTGAGAGTTTGGCAGTGTTTTGAATGATATGCTGTGGGATAGGCTGGTATGTAGAGTGACCGACAATGTGGTACACTGTTGTTTACTTGCTGAATTGGAAATTGATTTCAAACACACTCTAGAACTTTTCTCCAGAGCCATGGAGAATGCAGCAAAATATACTGAGGATTTGTGGCACATCCAATAGAGCACTGCTTCATGTTAGGCAGAAACCTGCCGCTGAGCATGAGGAAAAGGCAGCAAAGCAGATTTTCAGCACAATTCTCTGACTACCAAACGACAAGTCAGGAGACCTATTTACTGGCACTGCTCATTAGCTGATTAGAAACACATTTACTATAGGTGTGGAGGGAACCATGGAGTAGGCACATGCAGAATTTCAGGGACAGAGTGCTACTATTACCACAAGAATGGACACCTGACTAGGCAGCACAGGACAGAAAAAACCAACAATACCAGTGCAGAGTGCAAATCTGATCAAGTCAACTGACATCACGGAAGATATTGTGGTTGTTTTACACTGTCTGTAAAAGGGGACTGCTGTTAAAAATCTGTACCCATTGCAGTGACAGTGCAGATGAATGACAAACAAGTGGAGGAGAGGACTGTGCTGGATGCTAGGAGCTAACATTTCAGAAATGGGTCCATTGTCATTCCGAGTTCAAGTTGAGGATTAAGTGGTGTGCAGACATGTGGGAATCATATTCAAGAGAAACATCCCAACGAGTGCAGGGTGAACCGGTGATTGCTTTACATAGTTGACTAATGAGGTGTGTGGTCAGCTGTTGTTCCTGATACATCCAGTGAGCTGCCAATGGCACATCTTGCTGTGCAGTTCAAGACCTTGTTTTGGAAACTCCCCTGGTAAAGTTGTAACTCTCCACTCACCAGATGAAGGGGCAAACCACGAAAGCTTGTGGGTTTACTATCAAATAAACTGGTTGGACTTTAACTTGGTGTTGTAGACTTCTTACAGAGTTGGATGGCTCAGACCATTCTCACTGAGCACTACGGAGACTTGGTTTGTAGAGGGGGGGAAGTTAAAGCTGGGAGGCATTCTGTTCGTGGATAATTTGCTTAAGAAACTTAAGGGTAGAGGAAAGTGCTGATGGGAGATTGGCCTTCCCTCCTGCCAGTCAACTGGCTGGCGAAACTGGTGCTGTGTTCTGGGCAGTAAGATGCTGACCAGCTGTAAACATCTCAATGTGTAAAGGTTATGTTTGTTTGCAACAAACCAGCTCAAGTTATCACAATCTGTACATTCCCTTCCAAGTCACTCAGCATCCTGACTTGGAAATAAAGTGCCGTTCCTTCACTGGTCAAAATCCTGGAACTCCCTCCCTAACAGCACTGTAGACTGCAGCGGTTCAAGACGGCAGCTCACCATCTCCTTCTTCGAGGGCACTTAGGGATGGACAAGATTGCTGGCTTAACCAGCGATGCCCATGTCACGTAAGTGAATGCAAAAAAAAAGATTGTTAACCCTACTAATGTATAAATTATTTTCTGAGACTTTCTAAACAGCAGGTTGGATACGAGTGTCTAGTGAATTTGTATGATGAAGTTGCAATGGTTACCCAGCATGTATGATGTGGTCAAGACAAATCGCTGTGGCAGCTGCGGTCCATACCTGCTGAGCTTCTCTGGCACCATGTGGGTGGCAGGAATGGCATACAAAATGCTGAATGCTCACGCAACATGCTAGCAGTTGGCAAATATTTCATTCATCCAACATTCGGGCATCAGTACAGGCTGACAAAGTTCCAAACAAAAAGGCAGCCAGTCGGATTGTTCTAGAACCATCGAATCGTTACAGCACACAGGAAGGCTATTTTGCCCATCGCATTCGTACAGCCTCTCCCAAGGAACGATTCACATGCTGCCACTCCCCTCACCCTGCTGTCCAATGTTGTACTTCACAAGCAGCATTCAGTTTTACTGAGGCAGTGCCAGAATCTTTACAAAAACAGTCATTGGTAAATTAGAAACTGGTACTTAGAGCAGACGTGTCCATCTCCAGACTTTAACCTGGTGTTGTGAGACTTCTTACCATCTCCAAACAAATGCAGGAATGGGGTCCTAACAGCAGATGGCAGTGTTGAAAGGTATGCATTACTATTAGATGTGCTCAAAAGCAACTGGTTCAATTTTATTTAATTCCTGTTAGAGATTGCATTTTTGTTAGAGGCCAAGCAATGATATCTAGGCCTCAAATTTCTACGATGCTCTGAATCTTCCAATTTATTGCTCACCCTTGAAATACAACTTTATATGGATGCTGCCTCTGCTTCTTCCCAGCTGTTTCTCCTTCCTAAACATAACCTGGTTTTGATTTGATTTGATATTGTCTCATGTATTAGTATACAGTGAAAAATATTGTTTCTTGCAGGCTATACAGACAAAGCAGACCATTTATAAAGAAGGAAAAGAGAGAATGCAGAATGTAGTGTTACAACTAGGTGGTAGAGAAAGATCAACTTAGTGTGAGGTAGGTCCATTCAAAAGTCTGATGGCAGCAGGGAACATTAGTACGTGACCTCAAACTTTTGTATCTGTTTTCAAGTGGAAGAAGGTGAAAGAGAGAATGTTCAGGGTGCACAGGGTCCTTGATTATGCTGGCTGCTTTGCCGAGGCAGTGGGAAGTATATATGGAGTCATTGGGTGAGAAGCTAGTTTGAGTGATGGTCTGGACTTTATTCACAATCTTTTACAGTTTCTTGCAGTCTTGGGCGGAGCAGGAGCTGTGATACAACCAGAAATAATACTTTCTAAGGTGTGTCTGTAAAAGTTGGTGAGAGTTGTAGCTGACGTGCCAAATTTCCTTTGTCTTCTGAGAAAGTAGAGATATTGGTGGGCTTTCTTAATTATAGTGTCAGCATGGAGGGACCTGGTGTTCACATTCACTACCTAGTCACACCTGGAAGTGAAAATGTCACACAGTCTTGTAATAGGCCTCTCTCCACCACAGCCCTGTTCATTCCAGCCCTCCACTGAGGAGCCCAAATCTGTATCTTATAATACAAGTCACTAAAAACCTAATACCCAAGTAAGACATTAACCAAAAAGATGAGGTGGAATGTTGCCTATTAATTCCAGAGAGCTGAAATACAAATCAAGTACTGCTTCAGTTTTGGATGCAGAATTTTCAGATGGCTACATTGATTGTTGCAAAACTCTTGATTTCTCAGAGTTGATGAGGATTCCAAGAGCTCATTGTCAAAGGGAAGGGAAATGACAATTGGTGGAGATGGTTGGGTGGGGGGGGGGGTGGAAATCACAGATCTAAACTGTCATGGGGATCTTGGAGGAATCACATCTAAACTCTTGGTGGGGATCTCAAAGCTTATAAACTCATATCAGCAAGGGAGGGTCACTCAACTGTTTGAGAAGAGGAGGGGTTCAAAGAATAGAGGAATATTGAGGACTTGGTTAGGAAGAAAAGAAAGGCGTATGATAGGTCAAAGCAACTGGGAACGGAAACAGCATTGGAAGAATATAGAGAGAGTAGGAGGGAGCTCAAACTGGGAGTTAGAAGGGCAAAAAGGGGGCATGAAATGATTTTGGCGGATAGGATTAAGGAAAATCCAAAGGCTTTTTACTCCTATGTTAGGAATAAAAGGATGGTTAGAGGAAAAATCGGACCTCTTAGGGACAGAGGAGGGAAACTGTACTTAGAGCCCGAGGGAATGGCGGAGATCCTGAATGAATACTTTGCGTCGGTATTCACGAAAGAGAGGGGCTTGTTGACAGCTCCTGTCTCTGAGGGAGCTGTGGACCAGTTGAGGGAAATATCCATACCGAGGGAGGAAGTGTTAGAACTTCTAGGTAGCATTAAAACTGATAAATCTCTGGGGCCTGATGGCATTTATCCCATGCTGCTTAGGGAGGTGCGAGGTGAAGTTGCTGGGCCTCTGATTTAAATCTTTGTCTCTTCTTTAGACACAAGTGACGTCCCAGAGGACTGGAGAATAGCTAATGTTGTACCGTTGTTTAAAAATGGTAGTAGGGATAACCCTGGAAATTATAGGCCGGTGAGTTTGACGTCAGTGGTAGGGAAGCTGTTGGAGGGGATTCTTAGAGATGGGATGTATAGGCACTTAGAGCGTTGCGATCTGTTTAAGGATACGCAGCATGGCTTTGTTAAGGGGAGGTCGTGCCTTATGAATCTGGTAGAATTTTTTGAGAAGGTGACAAAAACGGTCGATGAAGGACAAGCTGTTGATGTCATCTATATGGATTTCAGTAAGGCGTTTGACAAAATCCCTCATGGGAGGTTAGTTGAGAAGGTCAAGGCTAATGGGATACAAGGACAGGTAGCTAGATGGATAAGTAACTGGCTTAGTAATAGGAGACAGAAAGTAATAGTGGAAGGGTGTTTTTCTAGCTGGAGGTCGGTCACTAGTGGTGTGCCTCAGGGCTCGGTACTAAGACCTCTTCTATTTGTAATATATATAAGTGACTTGGAAGAGGGAGTAAGTGGAGTGATCAGCAAGTTTGCAGACGATACAAGGATGGCTGGACTTGAGGATAGTGAAGAGCAGGCAATGCAGCAGGACATAGGCTGGCAGTTTGGGCAGATAGAGGGCAGATGGAATTCAATCCTGATAAATGCGAGGTGATGCATTTTGGGAGAAAGAATGTGAGGGGGAGGTATATGATAAAGGGTAGACCTATTAAGAATATAGAAAAGCAGAGGGACCTGGGGGTGCAGGTGAACAAGTCTCTGAAGGTGGCAGAGCAGATGGAGAAGGTTGCGAAGAAAGCATATGATATGCTAGCCTTTATAGGAAGAGGTAAAGAGTACAAGAGCTGGCCTTTAATGTTACAGTTGTATAAAACATTGGTTAGACCTCATTTGGAATACTGCGTCCAGTTCTGCTCACCTTACTACCAGAAGAAAGTGGAGACTCTGGAGAGAGCGCAGAGAATGTTTATCAGGATGCTACCTGGTATGGAAGATCTGAAGTTACGAGGAGAGGTTAGGCAAATTGGGACTGTTTTTCTTAGAAAGACGTAGACTTAGAGGAGATCTAATAGAGGTGTACAAAATTATGAGGTGTATAGATAGAGTAAAGAGGGTTAAGCTTTTTCCTAGGATGGATTCGAATAGCACAAGGGGTCACGGGCTTAGGGTGAGGGGGGTAACGTATAATTTGGATGCTAGAGGGAGTTTTTTCACACAGAGGGTGGTGGGGGTATGGAATGCGGTGCCAAGTAAAGTGGTGGAGGCAGGTACTCTGGAGTTATTTAAGAAATACTTAGATGGGCACATGAACAGAATGGGAATGGAGGGGTATAGAAAACTGATTTAAAATAGGGATCATGAGCCTTGGGAGTCCCTGGGAAGTGTGTAAATAGATGATGATATTGATGTACTTGTTTTTATCCTACAGGTGCTTTGGTCCACCTTGTTGTCTAACAAGGGGCATACACGCGATGGGTCGTGAGAGGGCTGCTCTTGGATTTTTTTCGAGAATATCCTAGTGCTTCACGTCGTTAGTGTACGCTTGACCTGGACCATTTGATGGGCAACACGACAGCTCAGTGACTATCGCTGTGCTGTGCAGATACATGGATTTGGGCCTGTGTCTGTGGGAGTTTGCGCATTCTCCCCGTGCTTGCGTGGGTTTTCTCCGGGTGCTCCGGTTTCCTCCCACATCCCAAAGATGTGCTCTTAGGCTAATTGGCAAAACAAATTCTCCCTAAATTGTCTCAAATTTGGTTTTGAATCCATAGACCTATAAACATAGACAGGGATCTCGGGTAGAGGTGGGAACATCGGGGTGGCAGTGTGGGCTCGTTGGTCTGAAGGGCCTGTTTCCCATGCTGTTTTGTTCTTTGTTCTTTGAATTAACAATCTCTTTGAGAAATAGAACTCACCAACTCCTCGGGGCAAAGAGTCATATAGCTCACCCAACTCTTAGGGAAGAAGGGTATCACAGAGATGATAATTCCTTGCAGGGAGGGAGCTGCAGATGTGGAGCAGCGTTGATGATGAAGCTCAATTTTCAGTAGTAGAGAATGGGTTCCCTTGGGGGGTGGTATGCAATGAGGACGCTTAAGAAATTTCACAATGTCCTGAAACCCAGTCCCTGCTGAGGAATAAAAGCATTCTTACACAACCGTGCAGAGCACAGGCACTCAACTCAGGGGACCCGACCTTTACAGGGTAAATAAAATGATATTTCCAAATTACGTCTATGTGACCAAACTTGACATGACCAAACCTTTGCGAGTGCTCCCAACCAGAGTGGGCTTTTCAATTGGCATTCTGCCGTTTTCCCGATAGAGCCGAAAGCCTGCGAGTTTACTATCAAATAAATTGGTTGGATTTAAAACCAGTGTTGTCAGACTTCTTACTGTGTTCCCGACTTGAGAACAGGTTTAATATTGTGCATTAACAGGAAGGTTGTCGACTGCAATTTACAAATTGATCCGTGTAACAGAATTCATTTTACAGTGAATGATTGACATGCATGACCTAAACTGATAGCAGTTTTTATTTTTCCTTCCTGTCTGTGATCTGCCCATTGCAGATTTGCTTTAAATGTCACACAGCAGAAGCCTGAGCAGGCAAGACAGCAAGACGTCAGAGAAAATTGATTCTGAACCATGTCCAACATTTTCAGCTACTGTTTCGTGCTTTTGTAATTTAAAGGAGATGGCCTCCCCCTGTTTTATCAAAGTACTCTGTGGTGCCCTACCTGCAGAACACCACGGCAGCCAATGTCTCTGTCTCTGTCTCAGATGAAGGTTCACAACAAATAAAAAGTTGCAGCAAGTTTCTGAATTTTCAGCTACGTCCCAGTCATTCGACAGTTGTCAGTGACACAGAACTTGTAGCAACACTTGTGGTAAACTATGGGATATATTCGTTTGCGGCAAGGAACGTTATACCCTGTAACGTTAAATGTTCAGTTGTGTGTAATTTTGTGCCCTGTTTAAGAAGTCAGGGTTTAATTGCTTGCCTTCCTGATATCAGTTGGAGGCTATTTATTCTCATTGACAGGGTTTAAGGCAATTAGAAGTTAGAAGCAGACAGAAGGAACTTGTGCCTTTCATTACTTGAATGCATAATGGCGTGAAATCAATGCCACCCTCATTCTCCTTCCCCCATTGACATCTCAAAGCGTATATATTTATAATATCATTCATATATTAAAAGTCCAAGATATTGAAGACACTTGTGGTACTTACGTCAGAGGTAGCACCATACAATTTCCTTCATCCAAGCGTTGCGCCTGCATATATATTCAATTTTCTTTTATTCATTCATGGGACATGTGTGTTGCTGGCTGGCCAGCATTTTTGCGCATCCCTAGTTACCCTTGAGAATGTGGTGGTGAGTTGTCTTTTTGAATTACTGCAGTTCATGTGCTGTGGGTTGACCCACAATGCCATTGGGAGGGAATTCTAGCAAGTTGATCCAGCAACTATGAAGGAATGGCGACATATTTCCAAGCAAGAAGTCTGACAACACCAGGTTTAAATTCAACCGATTTATTTGATAGTAAACTCGCAAGCTTTCGACTCTATGGTCTTCATCAGGTGACATATTTCCAAGTCAGGATGGTGAGTGTTAGGAGGGGAACTTGCAGGTGGTGTGTACACAAGTATCTGCTGCCTGTGTCCTTTTAGATGGAAGTGGTCGTGGATTTGGAAGATGCTGTCTAGGGACCTTTGGTTAATTGCTGCAATGCATCTTGTAGTCAGTACACATATCTGCTACTGAGTGTTGATGCTGGAGGGATTGAATGCTTGTAGGTATGGTGCTTTATTCCTTTGTTGATGAGGTTAGATGGTTCTGGGGTGTCTTGTTCCATACTGCCATCCCTTCCTTTCTCTTTATCATGATTGATCAAATCTTTGCCGCATCCCTTCTTCAAGTGGTGCCCCAAATCCACCTCCAGAAAAACCAGCTTGTAGGCCCAGTCCTTCTCAGCTGTCACTTGTGCATCAGTCAGGATGGGCCCCTGGCCCTGGCTGCATTATTCTTTTAGTAATTGGTTCATGGGATGTGGGGGTCGCAGGCATTTATTGCTCAATCTGAATTTCCCATGAGGAAGATGGTAGTGAGATGTCTTCTTGAACCATTGTAGTCCATGTGGTGTAAGTACATCAGCAGTGCAGTTAGGGAGGGGATTCCAGGATTTTGACCCAGTGACAGTGAAGGAACAGCGCTACAGTTCCAAATAGCTTGGAAGGGAACTTGTTCCTAATCATTTGCTGCCTTCATCCTTCAAGGTGGAGGAGGTCATAGGTTATGAAGGTAATGCTGAAGGAGTCAGCGTGGGTTGCTGCAGTACATTTTATAGATGGTACACGCTGCTGCACCACTTTATGTTGAGAGTGGAGGAAGTGAATATTTAAGTGTAAAGGGAATGCCAATCAAATGGACTGCTTGATCCTGAATGGTGTTGAGCTTGTAGTTTGTTGTTAGAGCTGCACTCATGCAGACAAGGGAAGAGTATTCCAACAAACTCCTGACTTGTACATTATAGGAGATGGTCATTGCCTGGCAATTGTGTGGTCTGAATTATACTTAACACTTATCAGCCTAAGCCTGAATGTTGTCCAAGTCTTGCCCACGTGGACACAATATCTGTGGAGTCACTTTTTAAAAACTCATTTATGGATGTGGGCATCACTGGCTGGGCCATCATTTATTGCCCACCCATAATTGCCCTCGAGGAGATAGTGAAGAGCTGCCTTCTTGAACTACTGCAGTGTCTTTGGAGTAGGTACATCACAGTGGTGTTAGGGAGGCAGACCCAGGATTTTGATCCCACTACTTACTCAAGGAGTTGGCAATAAATGCTGGCCCACTGTTAATTATACGTTAATTGAATATTTAATGGTATTCTGATGTTTGGAATTATTCACTTGCACTTAGGAGCAGATTGAAACTATACTCAATGGATTTCGTAGGTATACAATTGTAACATGAGATTCTGGAAATGAAAGCTTATAAGTGTGCAAAGTTCTGAACTATATCTGAACTGTAATACCCACATTCCTTGAATGAATTTTAAAAGATGACCATTTTATTCCAAAGGGATATTTTTTGTTTAATAGATTCCAGGGTTAGCTCTGGTGTCCATCCACTTGACAGTCTCAATGCCATTAGATCTGCATAGCATTCAGGTTTCATGTATTGTTTTTGTATATACAATCTTTCTCTTCCAACACGAATGAGACAGAATCTTTCGGTTACAGGAAGTTGGGGAGAATGATTTTTCTTTTCCTTGAGTGAGAATAAACCAGTCGTGATCTAAAACAATTTAGGAATTTGAATGCTGAGTATTATTTGTGAATAACTTCAACAGACCCATTGTACTAGGCCCATGGTCCTAGTTTACCTGGACTATGAATCTGTACATTGTTTTCATGAGCCCTGCAGAACAGGTTTCCTCCAAACCAGAAAGCTCACACTGCATTGTGTCTGTAAATTGGTCAGCACATCGTTGTACAACGCAATAGTATTGGTTGATCAAAAAATGGCTGTGAAACATTTTAGAAAGTTTCAAGGATAGGAATGGTGCTATGTAAATATAGCTTCTTTCTTTCTCTTAGCACACTCACCACCTTGATTCTCACTAAACCTCTATTGCTTGGAGGAAGGTTTGAATTGCATAGCTACCACACTCTGGAGGCCTCGACCAAGCTGTCCTGCTCTTTATATTGCTTCTTGTACTGCCATTGTTAATTTGCTTGTACTGTTAAGGTTTCAAGGTATGACCCAAATCCGGCAACTGCAGCCTCCAACTGGCATTGACTATTCTGCTAACTCAGTTATCTCAGAGGCTGTTTCAGAGAAACCACAGTCTTGCATATGATTCCTGACAGTGCTCCTTCCATTTAATTGCAACGAAAAAGTGGCAAGTTTGAGTAAGCTCCAAAGTTTCCTAATGCAGCAGAGAATCTATCAGAAGTTATATTCTGTGGTTCTTGCAATTCACTATTCTTTTGGGGTTCCCTTGGGCCAGTGCCATGACTGAATTGCTTGCACTATTTTTTCCCACAGTAGCTGCTTCAATGCATTGACTGCTAACAAAGTGTTGCCTATTGCTTCAGGTCAGGGGTTCAAATGATAAAAAAAACAGTGATAGTCTGGTGTGCATAATCCAACACAGACCTGCTTGAACTAACCAAGATTCCCTGGTGAGATGAAGTTATAGCTTGTTGATAAACTTGAAACTGAGCACAATGGCAGCATTTCAGATGAGAGCATCTTGCCTCCTGTTCCTGTCTTTCGTTCTTTTATGTCTATTTCAATGGTACAGACATAAATGGAAATGAATGGAACAGATGACATATAGGATAATAGATTTCTGCCAAAAGAAGGACTGGAATCCATAAAGCATAATAATTCTATCTTATAATACCTTAAAGTTGAAGTGAAATATCTGGGCTCTGTTGGTAGGTTTAAGGTAACATAATGCAGCTATCATACAGAACAGGCTGCTAAGACAAGTGATATATTGAGATCAGTTGGATGTTAGTATTAAGTAATCCTGGATCATGTATCTGGTTAGATATAACATTGAGGCTTTGTCAGCTACTCTTCCTTGATTCAAGGATGATGTTGGGTGTAGGACAGTGAGTTTCTGCCATTGATAATCATATGACTAAGCAGGCTGATTCTCGACCTCTGACCTTTGGACACATGGGACAGGACCTCCTCCTGAGGTAGTGCAATCCGCAGTATATGATTTTTTCTCTGTTGCCTCAGCGTAATGATATTGGGACTCAAATGCAAGGTGTATGCTGATGGACAAGTTGTCACCATGTTTGAATGACTGGGAGGAGTTTGCCACCCTTAAGATCAATGCTGCCGTACTTCAAGGAAGATTTCAGAACGTCCATCTTCCATTTTCTTTGCTCCTCCCTATAACTTTGGCCATTTGAGATTTGGTTGGGATGGCACATTGGCACAGTGCTTATCAGTGCTGCCTCATAGTGTTAGGGAGCCGTGTTTGAGTCCTGGCTTGAGTCACTTGTCTGTGCGAAGTCTGCATATTCTCCCTGTGTCTGCTTGAGCTTCATTCAGGTGCTCTGGCTATTTCCACGGTGTGAAAGACGTGTTGGTTCGGTGCAATGGCCATGCTAAATTCTCCCTCAGTGTATTTGAAGAGATGCCAGAGTGTGGCGACTAGAGGATTTTCACAGTAACTTCATTGCAGTATTAGTATAAACCTACTTGTGACACTAACAAATAAATGTAAAACTTTTAACTTTAAACTTTAAAAGGTGGTGTATGGATTACCAACTACCCATCTATCTACCCTCAACGTGTTTTCCATTTTATGGAGTAGGAATATGGTGGAGGTTTCAAATTTAAGTGCCTCACCTGACCCTGCTGATAATTTTGTCCATGCAGGTGGAGGTCTATGTCAAGTGGGTGTTCCAACAGCTTTCGTGGCCCTAGCTGGTGTTGGCTAAAGGTATCTTCGTGTCCATCAGAGCTACTCCTCCCACAAGGTTATACTTGCTTTTTAGCTTTTCTCCCACCTGCCTTAAAGCCCAGCTACTCCAATGCCATCAGCCCCCTGCCTTGCAGTCAGGCTTTGCCGACAGCCTGGATTTATTTTGTCCTGCGTTTGTTAGCTCCTGTTCTTCAGGGACTGGCTGCAATCCCAGCAGGAACCACAGCTCAGATCTGGTGCTGCTGAGACAACAGGACTGCCTGACTCTGATTGGCCAGCAGCTCTCTAAGCTGGGACTCTCTCCTCAGATGGGGATGGAAGTCTTGTCCTTATCTAATTAACACCCTGTTGAGCATGATGTGGCTGCAGGGCAGCCAGCACAATGTGGATGGTTTCTCCTGCTAACTCTTCAGATGGCAGGGTGACAAATTCCACCACCAGAGCTGATTTATGGGCATTTTGCTTGACTTCTTCTGGAGCTGGTTCAAGAAGAAGGATGCTATTGTTTGTTCAATGGTCCTCTTGTTAAATCTAAAGCACAGTTTAGCTCTCTCTCTCTCTCTCTAATATGAGAGCGTGGTGACAACAACTGCTTCGGACACTCGGGACTTCTGTTGCATTGCAGAGATGTTTGTTGTCAAACACATCATTGTAGGTATGGTAGGAGGCTGAACTGGCATAGGTGATCAAGTTTGGATCCTCATTAGCTAGGCAACGGTACATGAGATGATATTTGCTGAGTTAGGAAACTTTGGAGTTTACTCAAACTTGCCACTTTTTCATTGCTATTAAATGGAGGGAGCACAGTAAAATGGTTATCACAGATTGAATCCAAGTGTTAGAAGAAAGGATTATAAGGGGAAGTATAGAGGAAATAGCTCAAATATTCAGTGGAACATCTGTTTCATTTTGCTCTTAAACCAAACAAAGTGCAGCTACAAAGGGATTTGGATGCTGGAGATATAGCAGTGGATTGATATAATGAAGTTCTGATCCAAAACCTTTGGCATTCGGAAGGTATCTTGCAGGACATTCACTCAAGAATGATACTAAGGCTTAAATTATGAGAACAGATGGCACATGAACTTGTTTCTTACTTCCTTGAATTCTGAAGGTTGATCTGAATGAGCACCTTAAAATGATACTCAAAAGGACAGACGCAAAAATATATTTTCTGTGGTTGGGCAATCCAAGAGGTAATAAGTTTCAAATTAGAATCACAGCATCCATGAGTAAATTCAGGGTGATGGTTTCATGCAAAAGATAGTGAGGGCTATAACATTAACAGCCAACCTCTGACCTAGATTACTTTTGAGTGCTGTTCTTGGGTGGGAGTGCATGAGGGAAATAGAGGCACGGTCAGTGATAAGGGAGCTTGATAGGTTGAACATTTTTTCATTCCGTGTCTTATGGATTTTTTTTAAATGGAAGAAATTGTTCATATCCCTCATTTGTTAGGAAGACAAAGGATGTGATGGGAAAAGGAGGTGAAATGGTTCATGTACATTCAGAATGAGGATTTGAATAACAAAGATGGCTGGATCAGTTTGAAATTTTATTTTGCCTGTTTTTGGTTTAAGGACAAAATTAAACAGATGGGTGTAGAATTTCTGCTTGGCAGTTTTTTTAACTGTGTAATTCACTCATCAGCAGAATCCATGCAAAAGATTGCACAAATTACTGTCATTTATATTCAGTTCAAATAGAGTTCCTGTGCTATTTTGCATTGGTTTAAAGAACATATTACTGAAAGCCAACCCCACTCACAAAAGCTTCTGTTGAAATGGGTGCAATTTCAGTGGCAATCTGAAATTAATGGATGAACAAACTGGAAACTTATATTGTCCATCCAGAAGTACTCTGATGGTCTTGAGTCAACCTGTAGAATTGGAACCACAAGGTTGGGGTGGCAAGCACCTTGGCTGAAGAATATCATCTCATTGTCGATTTCTTACATCTTTATGTTCTAAGTGAATATTTCACATCTACTCTTTGCACAGTTTATAGAAGGAGTGATGCAGTAGTTTATCAAGTCTTTGCTAAAAAAGGACAATAGCTCACAGCTTAAAGACTATACCATTTATAGCTTTGGATATAGATGAGACTGGAGCTGCTGTTTGTCTTTAGATCTGAATTGCTACGAACTTCTTTAAAAACGGCCTGAATTTCAAATGTAAATAATAATAAGTTCTTTAGTCTAAATTTGTTAACTTAATTATTCAAAACACCAAGTGCAAACTCAGATTTGCCTCAGGATTTTTGTGATATGACATGCATACACCAGTAAGAGTATATCTTGAACTTCTGTCAATCATTACCACCCCAACTGGATATAATGTATTAGCTTCATGACCTGTAGGCAATCTAAAGCAGCAGTGGTCGAGGTTAGGCATCTGTCTCATAGCCTCAGAGTGAAAATTAACTATATATAGACTTAGCTTTAAATAAAGAACCTACATTATTGTTTCATCAAATCATTTGTATGATGGGTATGTTTACATTGGAGAGAAGAATGGAACATTGTGGCAGTGGGGCTTAAAGCTTTTGAAGATCTGACTGCAATAGATATAAACTCCAACTTTCATACATCTTAGAAGCAAAGAGCTAATATGGAAGTAAAACAACTATCAACCAGTAGATAAAGATTCTGCAGTTATAAAGGGATAGAGGGGGTGATTTTACCATTTTGATTCTAAGTGCAGAATCTGGGCGTAATTTAGATCTGACTTGTAAACCTGTGTTCAGGCGCCCCCATACGCGCACATCCTGAAAAAGAAATTGTGGGTCTGAGTTATGCTGAATTGGGTCTGAAATGCTGCAGCTCCAATCGGAGTCTTTGACTGCACATGTGCAGTAAAAAAAAATTGAAAAACGCTCTCCTATCACATCACTCTCAGACCGCAAAAAGCGGGTAAAGCAGCTCAGGAGTGATGGCCCCCACAAACATTGTCCCACTCCCACAACATAATTGCCCCACTTATCTACCCACTGCCCCAGCTGTCCAGACCAAACGTAACCACTTTCCCCCCATCCCCCACCCCAGCCACTGATTGTCCACAGAGTGGAAACCGTCCATCCTGCCCTTGTCCCCACAACCTCCACAACTCCCACCAGAGATCCATCTGGCCCACTTCCCTCCTCCTCCTCCTCCCACCACCAGAGATCCATGTAGCTTCCTCCTCTCCACCCCCTCCCCCTTACCAGAGAACCATCTGGCCTGTCTCCTCCCCGTTCCCCTCCCCTGACCAGAGAGCGATCTGGCCTCCTGTCTCCCCTGCATCTAATAACAGTTCTTAGAGGACTGAAAAAACCTGTTTTGACTTTTTTTTTAAAAAAAACTTTTTTTCATTGTTTGCTTTCACTTTTGAAGTTTCCAAAATTACTTTGTGGGAGGAGCTTAGTGTTAAACCAGAAAAATCTAAAAGAGTTTAACAACCACCATTGCAGTGAAGCTATAGCTACTAAAGGAGCTGCAACTTGGAGCTAACTTAACTCTAGAGAGCTGGAAGAAACCTAAATTGCTGTCAATCTACACTCAATTGGGAAGCAGTGGATTTCCTGTCTGAATTTAACTTGTTTTGAGAATGCATGGAATTGTGTTTTCTGGACCTTAATATTTCTAAACTGGACAAACAACGGAAGTTTTGCATCTTGGACAAATCTAAAGGTTCCACTGTGGAAGCACTTCTACAAAGTGGGCACAAGTACAAAGCCATCCTAATGGATAGACAAAGTTTACAACCTATGGGTAATTTGTCCACCATCAGCATCATAACTAATGCAGCTAACTGAGTATGTAAGGTGGACAATATGGCTTCATGTATGCACCAAGAAATTGTCCAGCTTTTAACAGTGCATGCAAATCATGTGGAACTAGAGAACATTGGAAATGCCAGTGCAGAAAGCAAGAAGCCAAAATAAGCGATTCAACATCATAAGTAACCAAGGCCAAGAGCCACACAAGCACAGCATCCTTAATGACAGAGATTCTTTATCAACTACTGTAAAGACGTGAACTGCAAAGTGTCTAGCCAAGCTACACGGTAAGGTGATGAGGATGGCCACTCAATAGGTGAGCTTTTGGTACGCTAAGTGAGCTGAAGTCAGCACACAAAAACATCAAATAGTGTGCTGGCACAGAAATCTTTGCCTCTGTCTGGGTTAAATACCCACACATGAGATATCAGCATAATTTTTGTGTAAAACTCGATACTGTACAGATACAGGCATCCTCCCATTTTGTGCCACTTAAGTCCCAATACTTGGTTGCTGGACTGTTTCCAAAGAAGATCCAGCATTGTGGTTAGTCAGCTCCTCACATCTCCTTTTCATGTCTTGAGATTTTCTATTTCAGTTGTCAATGGGAAAGGAAGCCTCCCTTTCTGACAAAGTGAAACATGTGCACCTCTCTGTTATTGTAAGTATGAGGATATTGACAGACTGGCACAGAACAGCTCTAGTACTGTTTATCCTGGCTGGCATTTCCCCACTGGTCATCCTCTGCTTCCTCCAAAAAAAAATCTAAAATGGGAATGTTCTGATGGGAAAACCTTGGTGGGATTGTGGTTGGTGGAGACTCAATGGGCCAAATGGCCTCCTTCTGCAATGTAGGATTTTATGATTACATGATACAGTCCTTGCTGGAACTCAATTTCCTAAATTGTAAGCTTTGCAAAGGCTTTTTCCTTTGCAAAGGAACAATGGCATAATATACGCCAAATATATCCCCACCAACTCCTCAACCAATTAGAGAGTGTGGCTGGGTCATTAAATCTATTCAAAGAAAGGAAATAAAAGAACCACACCACTAATTACAAAAGCTCACCAGCACTTAAACTTTTGAAGTTGTGTTGGAGGGTAGCAGCAAGGAAGTACAATTGAAGATGTGTGGTGTTTGAGACAAGTGACGTGACTTCCAAAAGGTTGACGATCTCCTATTAAGCAATGAAGGCACTCTCCGAGAGAAGAAGTGCTTTGAACAGCAGCTTCTCACCTAACCATGGCTGGAACTCTTCAGTTTCAGATATCAAGATCTTCCCAGCTTGTCACTTACACTGAAGATAATCTTCCTGGTACACACTCACATCGGCCACCCTGGTGAGGTGAGCACACAAAGTGGATGCTGTGTACTATTTGGAAAGAAAGAATCCAGGCTTTAAAAGGGTTAAGATGGACTTTGCAATGACCTCAGTTGCTTTCCCACCAGAACCAGGGGTGACTCCTTAAAGAACGTGGAATCTGTAGGTAAAGCTGACAGAGGACTGGATAGCATAGAGATCCCCAGCCAAAGTCATTTTCCAGGATACTCTTCCCTGCTTCTTCCTGCAACACACACACACACACACAAAAACTTGCCTGCAACTGGCGGGGAAAATTCTGCCCCAATATCTTGAAAACAAAATAACTGTAGATAAAAGGCAACAAGTGTGTCAATGGCTGTAAGCATGTTTCTCTGGATGCTCTCTCTACCCTCTTTAAGTTTCATTTCTACTCCTAGCTTATTGTAGTTGGGACATCCATTTTTTGCACGGGTATGAAGGGTATGTTTCTGTGACTATATCAGAATCAGCACTCAGAACAATATGATGCGATCTTACACCCACTCATTTTAACTAAAACTGCTGCCTTATTCAGGGAGGTGTTACATCTCCAGCTAATTGGCAAACAGACTTGTGTGCACAGTGTATACATTTGGCAGAGATTCAGCTGCGCCGATCTCAGGTCTGTAACTTCAACGTGAGGCAGTTTACAAGGTAGAATGGATATGAAAATCAGCTTCCTGCTGCTCCTCCCCCATCCCCCCACCACCGCCAAACATTTGTATAGCAATAAGCTGCTTGCTGTCTCTGTTTGACAGTGAGGAGTAAAATAATCCAGGGCTTCGAGTGCAGATTACTGTCAGGTTGCATAAGAATCCGATTCAGACAGAGCACCGTGAATTTGGAACTGTCAAACAATGGACAATTCACAAATATTTGCAACAGCATGGCTTAGTTTCCAAAACCAACACAAGGTGCAGAAAATCATAATCCACCTGCGATTTGGAACAGTCAATATGAGGTAGAGATAGCAGGCAGAATTAGAAGATCAAACAGAAGTATTGTTGGCTGAGGGAGATGTTTTGACATTTAATGACAGCCTGCAATATTTTATAAAAACTAGAGCAGGATTAGAGAATAGAATTAGGAATGGTGGAGTTGGAACAGATCCAGAAAGGGAGACTGGGAAACCATATGGAGATGGGTTAAAGAGAGAGAGAAAGGGCAATGTTGACCCCACACACCCTGAACATTCTCTCTTCCACCTTCTTCCATTGGGAAAAGCCTGACATCATGTACCAACCGATTCAAGAACGGCTTCTTCCCTGCTGCTGTCAGATTTTTGAATGGGCCTACCTCACACTAAGTTAATCTTTTCCTACACCCTAGAATGAGTATAAACTACATTCTGCACTCTGCCCTTTCCTTCTCTATGAACAGTATACTTTGTCTGTGTAGTGCGCAAGAAACAATACTTTTCTGGACAGACTAACGTATGTGACAATAATAAATCAAATCAAAGATAGTCTCAAAAGAAGATGAGCATAGGTGTGAAAGAAAAAAGAAGGTTTCAGGAGTTTAAAACAAAATAAAGAAGTGGATAGTTGAGAAATAGCACATTTTGTGGAAGAGTGGGAGGAATAATGTGTGCATGGGAGAATATGTAAGATGAAAGAAGACGAGGAAAGTTATGGTTTGAAAGAGAAATGGAAAGGAGGGAGATTTTGAAACTGAATAAAAATGATGAAAGAACTGGAAGTGCGAGAGTGACTGGAAGATGGAAAGTTTTTGAGTTGCATTAAAAGTTAAACAGAATAGAAGGTAACTGTCACTTCCCAAGGACCTTTTTTCCCAAAAATATACTTTATTCATAAAAATTGGTAAAATTATATTCCATAGTAGTTCAAATTTAACATTACCAGAAGTGCATAGAAGTTTAAGTGGTTTCTATACAGACATGCCTCGGTACAATTGCAATTACATGAGATATTTACAACCTGAACTCCATGACTGAAGGGTTTCACACACACAGCCCTACTTTACCATTTTGACTCTATGTGCTGGGTAAACTTGATACTGGGAGTGTTTCAGATCTGAATTTAGACCTGTTCTCAGGTGCTCCCAGACTCACTCTGCCTGCAAAAATAGCAGCAAGTCCAAATCGTGTCTGTGGGTGGGGCTTAACATGCTTGAAATTCTACAGCTCCGATTGGTGCCTCCAACTGCACATGCACAAAAAAAATACAATGCTGTTCCCCTATTACATCCCTCCCAGGCTGGATAATGACTCCCGCTGCCCTCCACAGCAATTGCCCAACCCCCACAATATTTCTGACCTCATTATCCCCCCACCCACTCTGCTACACAGATCGATTGTGGTCTTCTTCCCCCCCCACTTCCCCCCACTGATCTCAGGTAGAGTGGCAGCGGACTCTCTGCCCCCCCCCCCTCCACGGTGATCTCAGATAGAGTGGCAGCAGACTGGCCTTTCTCCTTAGTGACCTAAGGCAGATGGCTGCGGACACTCCCCCCGCCTCCTTGTCACTGATCTCAGCCAAACTGGCAGTGGACCCCACTTTTCCTCCCTCCCTCCCACTGATCTCGAGCTATCGGACACTCGGTACCCTTCTCCTTACTAACTGGAGTGCCCAAATCAGACTTTTGTAGAGCGATGGAGAGGCGAATACAATGGTAAAGGGGGAAGTGCCAGTAAGGTTGGGCGTGCAGCCCATTAAGTCAATTTAAATGCATTTAAATGGCCATAGTGCCTGTTTCAGGCGTGGTCCCAATCGCAGCCACTTTCGGGCCTTGTTAAAGGGGAAACCAGCACGGCGCTACTTGCCTCAGGCCTGACTTTACCAACTTGATTATAAAATGGGGTCTATTTTACCCCTCAATATGCTGTGACAGGTGGGCCTTAGTCATTGTGCTTCTCCTATTGAGTGTCAGGAGCGGCTGCCTTAAGCTTTATTGTGCGGTGCTGCTGTGGCATTGGAAGGCCAACTAACTTCTGGCAAAGAATATCTTTCACTGAATTTGTGGTCCTTCAGCAGCAGCAGCTGATGTTTGCCTTGGCGGGTATCCCTGAAGTTAGAAGGAAAATGAGAAAGTAACTATTTCCTATTTATGCATCTGCATGAAGCCAGGATATATTTAGACTTATGTGTTATCTTATTCCCTACATCTGGGATTACACTACCACCTAATAACTTAATAAAACAGAAGTCTTTGAAACTCATTCAATAAAATAATATGGACAAGATTGTAACTGTCTTCGCACATTTACTTCAGTAACAACCAGAACTTCCATGATGGCAGTAATTTACGTTATGGACTAAGAAAATACAATGGCTGGAAAATCTAACCCCAAAACTGTGGGTATTACTGAACTATGAATACTCTTTTTTCACAATGGTGCCAGTTTTGTGCATGCATATTCCCCAGATACCAATGGTTACATTCCAAAACCCAAACCAGCATAAGCACTTTGAAAATTAAAAATAGGCATTTAAAAAGGTTTGCAACAGCAACAGAGTCGGACAAAATGGCCCCAAAACAAATATATCCAGTAACTGCATTGTTTTAGTTGGGCTGTGTGAATCTTTTGAAGAATATAATATAGCTTGGATGAAAAAGTTATCACAGTTGTTAAATCAATACAAAGTATTTAAAAAGCATTGCTCAAATAGCTTAATGGGAAAATGGCATTATAGCTTGTTCTGTTTAAAATGTCTTTAAAAATCAAATAACAGAATAGATTTAATAGATCGAATGGCCTATCCTTGTTTCTAAGTTACTGCAGAATAAAAACTGGCACCTTTAGTATTGGCTGAGATAAAAAGAAAATCACCCTGTCTTAAGGGCTAAACAATAAACTTAAATACATATTTCAGAGGAACTTGGTTCTTAGAACAAAGAACATAGAAAATTACAGTACAGGAACAGGCCCTTAGCTCTTCAAGTATGCACTGACCATGCTGCCCAACTGAACTAAAATTCCTTATCTTTTTGGGGATCATATCCTTCTATTTCCCCTCCTATTCATGTATTTGTCAAGATGCCCCTTAAAAGTCACTATGTTATCTGCTTCCGCTATCTCCCCTGGCAGCAAGTTCCAAGCACCCATCACCTACAGTGTTAAAAAAAACTTGCCTCATACATCTTTTAAATCTTGCTCCTTGACCTTAAAACTATGTCCCCTAGTAATTGACTCTTCCATCCTGGGAAAAAGCTTCTGACTATCCCACTTATGCCTCTTATAATCTTGTAGACCAATATCGGGTTGCTCCTCAACTTCCGTCATTCCAGTGAGAACAAACCAAATTTCTCCAACCTCTCCTTGTAACTAACGAGTTAAATTTTAGGTACAGATGTGACAATATAGAAACAACACAAAAGAGGCTTCCGCTAAAATTGTTGCTGCTTTCATTACAAATGGACAGAGCCTAGATAAAATATCACTAGAAAGGACCTCAAGGCTTAGAGGTCCTAATTAAAGCTGCAGTGCCATTTCCTTTACAACTTGACAATTTCAGGTCAATGTCATCCACTTACAATCACCAGCCTGGAATTTAACTGCATGTTGGAGCTGATTTGGAAAAGCAATCAGGTGACTGACAGATGTAATTTGCATTGAAACATTTCTTCTGAGTGAGTTGATTGCATTCTATTTGAATGGCAACACTCTGAACCTTTCCTTCTTTTTCAAAGGGAGGCCAGTGAAAGGTGGAAATATTGGTGCCTCAACACTGCTCCAGGGACATTTATATTTCACAAAGAACATGTGTGAATTGGGCACAGAGGACAAATTTAACCGAAACAGCGATGAATCGAGTTTGGGCTTTAGTTAGGTCCCAATTCACTATGTCCATATCATGTAACCAGGAAATATTCCCTTTACACACAAGTTGACTTACTTACAAATTTTACTTCCATATTGAAAACCATCCTCTATACCTCACTATTCCTGTGCTTTACTTTGTGCATTTTGGTCCATTTGGTACATTGGAAAGGATGCATTGAAGAGAAATCGTCAAAATCATACAGAAACCACAGTAGGCAATGGACCGGATTTCCTCCCACTCTTAGTGAATGGGAAGGTAACTTAACTTTCAAGTAAAAACTGGTTGTGAAAAGAAAATTTAAAATAGTTACGGGAAAGATTGGAAATTTAGACTGGACTGGAGTCTGCAAATATATGCCTGACAATGATTCTGAAACAGTGACTCTAAATTACAATTTTATATCTTGTCCCATCAAGTAAGTATTTTTTTTAAAAATAATTTTCACATTCCAGGCTCTGACTTTCTACAATTCACCAAGGATTTCACAGAGGAAAATGGGCTCAGGTACTCACTCTTGATTTCTAGCCATTGACTATCATGGAAATGAGGGCTGATTTACCTGTCTCCTCACCTCTTTACGATATACTCCTCAGGGGAAGAATAGGGGTGAGTGTGTTACCAGCCTCTACCCCAACCATAGGAGTTCCAGGGCAGAGCTGGACTTGTCAGGCAGGCAAAACTACATCTGTTCCTCCAGCATATCTTTTAAAAATATGCAAATGTTCATATGCTCCTGCCACTTTTTCCATACAAAATGCTTCCTTGGGACCCTAATGCGAAGATGGAGTTTGACTCAGACCGCTACGAGTCATTCCTGTAATGTGAGTTCATCTTGTTGCATAGTCCATTGGGCATAAATCTTAGCATCCTACATTCCAGAAGGAGACCATTTAGCCCATTGAGTCTGCACCCACCATGGCTGTATCCCATAGCTCCGGGCATTTACCCTAGCTAGCCCCCAGACACTGAAGGGCAATTTAGCATGGCCAAGCCAATAACCCACACATCTTTGGAGCGTGGGAGGAAACTGGAGCATCCAGAGGAAACCCAACAGACACAGGGAGAACATGCAGACTCTACACAAACAGTGATTCAAGCTGGGAATTGAACCCAGGTCCCTGGCCTGTGAGGCAGCAGTGCCAGCATACTGCCCATGTGCTACTGTATTGCCCATATCTATCAGGGTAACACCAAGATGCTCTGAAGTATTAATTGACAAAGCTGGAAAAGTACTGTGCAGAAAAGAAACATTATGCAAAAGGCCAGCTGTCCAAAATGATAACAAAACCTACACACTTCCCGCAAACCTACAATGCTTGAAATTCTATGAATTGTAATTTTGGATGAATATTTTAAGTAGTGCTACCATTATGACAGCAGTGTACAGCCAGAACAACTATAATGAGGGAGGATGTTTCACCAGATTCATCTGGATTTGACTGTAGAGAGACCTGAAGATTTTTTTTCTCAGCTAACTAATAAGCTGCAGCATGCTCTGCAGTCCTGAATTATTATTTCTTATGTTGTTAAGAACCTATCCAACAGAGACGCTGCATCCTGTGCAGTCAGCAAGAAACAGTTGACGGTCACAATATGGTTGTAGCAATGTGCAGTCAAGGGGTTCTACAACATCACATTTCCTTAGTTGTCCTTGATAACACGAAACATACAGAGATAAAGATGTGCATGTTTGAAAATGGGAAGTAAAACAATATGGTAAGGATAAAATTTTAACAGTTAATTGTAATGATTTATTGTTTTTGTGATTGTTGACTTGCCAAAATCAGCATTTTTTAATTCATTCATGCAATGGATGTGTCTGCCGCTGGCAATGCCAGTTTTTTTATTGCTCATACCTATTTGCCCAGAAGAAGATGTTGGTGAATTGACTCTGAACCACTGCAATCCATGTGGTGTAGATACATGTAAAGAGCATCATGGGTGTATTAAGCTTTTTGTTGTGATTAGAGTGGAGAAAGTTTACTTTCTATGTGATTCTTGTATTTAATTCTGAGTGTTTGATGCTAATACAAGGGCAAACAATGCAGTAGTGTGCTATCTTCTGCCACAAAAATCCTTCAGCTTGCACACAAATAAAATCCACCACTTGTTTTCAAGGCAAGAAAATAGAATTTTTAAACTTAAGATACGTCTTGCTAAATAAAATTAAAAGTCTCACAACATGTTTTTGTTTGGAGTTTATCTGTTCATTATTATATCAAATGTAGTGCATTTAAAAGGATATTAATTAAGTATAATGAAAATTAGTGCCAAACTGTGGATTCAGGTATAAGGACTTTGGCTGAAATTCTCCAAACTAATTTCACAGGCTATGTAGAGCCAACAGAAAGATGACCATCTTTCATCCTGTCAGCCTGGGCTGAATTCTAACGTTGATCCCAGGTGTTGAGAGGCCAGTGTTTCACCCACACTTTTTCCTCACATTCAACACTGGTTTTTGATCTACAGTAACAACTTTGATACGTTCAAATGCCTGAAAACTCTTTACATAATTGTCATCAAGTGAAGTTTGAAACCGAACCACGGATGGAGGAGATCTCAGGACAGGTGATTAAACACATGGTTGGGAAGGTAGGTTTTGAGAAACAACTTAAATAGTCATTTGGTGGTACAGAATTGAACACTGCTGAAAAAAGACATTCTGTTAAAACTTTTTGTCTTGCTCGCATCAGGACAATTGCAAGAATACCAATGCCTGGGCAAACAATAACTTTATAGGAGAATGCTGATTGGTTGGCAATTGGACTCTGATTACTGGAGGTATACCATGGAGAATGCATCCAGTCAATGGCGACTTACTGTTAAATGTCAAGAATTCTTTGAAATTTTAAACCAGGCAGCTTGACTCTGGTCTGAGAAATGAACAGCTACCACTTTTGTTTAGCTGAAACAGTGCAATTTGTATACGTGTTCTTTCTGCCTGAAAATAACAGGATCCTGTGTGCTAATATATGTAGCTTCCAAATGTGCCACAATGCGATCCCAAGTAACAATTAATTTGCATCACTAGCACATTCTGCAAATGTCTGTTTGCAGAATCATATCTAATTTTAGACATTGTGGACCTGATTTTACCATTGCATCACGTCCTTGAGGGCATTAACATGATCCGCGCTTGCATTTGCGCAGATGCCTACTTTACTGAAGTCCGAGAATGGCCACGATCCGATTCACAGCTGAAACGGATGCAACAGAAATTTTACTGCATTTGAGCGAAATAAACATGATTGGCAAAGGTCTGTTTCAGGGGCTTCAGCTGCAGAAGAGGTAGGTTTGGCATTTCCAATGGTTCTTTGACTCAGGTCGGTGGTGGGGGATGGAAGGAGGGAGGGAGGAGGGAGGCCTGATCATTTTCTGGTGGGGGGGGGTGGTTGGAGGAGGAGGTGGGACAGATGTGTCTCTGGTGGAGGAGGGAAGGGAGGAGGGCAGCCAAATCATTGTCTGGTGGGGGAAGGAGGCTCCATCATTCTCTGGATGGGGAGCAGGAGAGGCCTGATCATTCTCAGGGGAGAGTGGTGGAGGCTAGATGGATCTCTGGTGGGGGTGGGGGAGCAGGGGGTCCATTGCCATTCTGTGGGTGATCAGTGGAGGGGGGAAGGAGGCAGTTGGTCGCAATCGGTCTGGTTAGCAGGAGGTTAGGTGGATAAGGGAGAAAGTTATGTTGTGGAGGTGGGCAGTGATGTCTGTGGAGACCATTGCTTCTGGGCTGCTTTATTTGCTTTTTGCGACCTGGGAACTGATGTGACAGTGGTGCAATTCTCAAATGTTTTTCCTCACTGCACATGCGTAATTTAGAGCTCTGATCATTTCAGGTTCACTAAGCCTTGCCCACAGTGCAATTCAGACCCCTGATTTTTTCAGGCTAAGTGTTAATGGGGGTGCCTGAAAGCAGATTTCTACGTTGGATCTGAATTGCACCCAGATTAAGCACTTAGAATGTTTCGAGTTTTGCAAGGATGGGCTGGTTGGGTACAGTCTGTACCTTGCCTGTTGTGATAAGTGGAATTGATATGCTGTTTGCTATGATCTGCCTGTGGCATATAGCTTTGTAGGGGTTTTCTCAGAGACTTAAGTATTGAGCTAAACTTTAGCTGATACAAAGATTCGTGACAACAGTATCCTGGTGAAAAAAGTTCTTTATTGACAACATACACTGGGGAAAAAAGTGCTGGGCATTCCAACATTTCTCTTAAGTTACATCGCATTGGCAATATAATTGTATAGTTTCCAAAAGTCATTTTACTCACCCCCAGCTTATCTCAGCCAGGCATATACCTTGGCCAGTTATATTTATTCTCTGATAGCATGGGAACAGTAGTTACAAGTTATTTCTGATTGTCTTTCCCATGGCTACCTGGTGCTTGCTCCAGACCTTCTTATCTGGTTTAATGCTTTGTCTATTCAAGAAGCTGTCTGGGATCATTAGTTTTGTCCTTAGCTGATGAATATTCTATTAATGAGGACAGTCTGGAGATGATGCCGATAAGAGTTATACTTCTGTAAGGGTATTGTTATAAATAATGTGGTTCAGTTTACTTGACTACTTCCCATGATGCATTAGAACTCTGTGCCATTAGCCAAGATGTATGTTTTTTCAATAACACTTTCAGAAATATATGTTTAAATTCTCTAACTGTGGTTATATGTGTTTCTGTGCAAAAATTAAAATATATGCATAAGGCAATCTGTGATTCTTATACTAAGTTAATCCATTCTGCTTTAATAATCTTTATTAGTGTTTTGAATCCCCTTAACAAGCCTACATGCCTGTGTCCCACTATTACTGAAATTTGTATACCATATTACTCATTTGTGTGATTGGCAGAATGATTTTTTGACTTGACAGCAGCATCCCATTAGTGGAGAATATCACTCACATTGATACTGCATGGTGGCAGCATGAACCAGCTAGCTTTACCTCTTGTTTACTGGGATTATTTACACAGGGTTCCATAAAACTGTATTTTCTCTGTTGGATCGTATTATGATTCTCAATGTGCATTGTTAAGATTTTCTTAATGATAGATTCCCTACATTTTCCCCATGAATGATGGCAGGCTAACTGGCCTGTAGTTCCTTGTTTCCTCTCTCCCTCCTTTCTTGATTAATGGTGTTACAGTTGCTAAGTTCTGTTTCAACAAAACTGTTCAAGGGTTTAGGGAATTTTGAGAAATTATGAAAGATTACACCCAATGTTCCTGCAGAGGACCTAAATCATCACATCTTGAAGATTTGTCAGCTTTTAGTCCCTCAGGCATCGTGAATACTTTTTCTCTGTTGACATGTTCATTAATAGTGAAGTGATTAAGATGCAAGATGCGGAAAAATCCAGAATTGAAGGAGTTCAGTCATCTTGGAGAGTCATAAAATCATAGAATGCCTACAATGCAGAAGATGTCATTCAACCCATCAAGCCTGTACTGACAACAATCTCCCATAGACACTATCCACGTAACCCTACATATTTACTCTGCTAATCTCCCTGACACAAAGGGACAATTTGGCATGGCCAATCAACCTAAGCCACACATCTTTGGAGTGTGGGGGGAAACTGGAGAACTTGGAGGAAACCAAAGCAGACGTGTGGAGAATGTGCAAACTCCACACAGACAGGGAACGGAAGCCGGAATTGAACTCAGGTCCCTGGAGGTGTGAGGCAGTAGTTCTAATCACCGCACCACCATGTTGCAGTCTTGGATCTGCACGAGTTTATACGGATTGGGAATGTTGAGATTTTGAGAGAGATTTGAAAACAAAGCTGAGAGTTTGTGCACCTCCATCAATATTATCTCTATAATCAATTACCCAACATGCAAGGTTGACTCACAATTAACAAATCTGTTTTGTAAGAATCATATGGTATTCGTATCTATCCAATGTTGCTGATGAATATAGCACTAAAAGAATAACATGGCATCATAACTTTGGAAAGGTCACTCAGCTCCTTGATAGTACTCAGGATAAAAAAAGCCATTCTAATTTCTCAATATGAACAATGTAGGAAACTAATGGAAGTAGTCATTTAGAGGCTCCATCTTTTCAAATTACACATGATGCACTGATTGTTAAGCACCTTTTGCAGTAAAAGTAGGGAAATTAACGGAATAGCACTTCTCCCTGTCAGTCTCCCTCCCTGCAAGGATGAGGAAATGACCTGAAGATAACCTGTGCAATCATAGAGAAAATGAGAACAGACTCTAATCCACACTGAGACATTTTCAGATATTTTATTTATTAAATCCCAGCCAATTAACCTTTTATTTAAAAATCAGTACATGGAGAATTGTGGATGTTTAATTGTTTTCAATGAAAGGTCACTTGCAGGATTTGTGTATGGAGTGAGATGTGCATTTATCATGGGTCATGTTATATGATTATCAGGTGTCAAGAGGTTATGTGTATAATTATGGCGTGGGTTGCGTTTTTGGGTGGAAATAATGATTGTGCGATGATGTGCAGGGCTGGTTTACATTTTTGCTGGATACTCAACAAATAGGGCCTTCATTGCTTGCATTTTTTTTACTCATTCATGCTGATATAAGATTTATTCTTGACGTTAACTTGCGATGTCAATAATGCACTGACCTATCCCATTGGCTCCATACTATTCCTCAGGGATTCCCAGTCATTTTGAAAGCAGGTTCACTAGGAAATAATTTGCCCAGTGAACAAACTGGTATGGCATCTGCATACATAGGAAGCTAAGCCACTTGCTTTTTGTCTGTGGAATTAGTTTGTAGTAACAGCAATATAAACTGTACCGCTTACTGAAAGATTGATTTCCCCAATCCAACCCTGTTATTTATCAGTCCCTGAGGCATAGTCTTGAGACAAAATAAAAATTTATGACTTTGGCTCCTCTGTTTTTCCATGAGATTTGATTTCAATTGATTTATTATTGTCACATGTATTGGGATAGAGTGAAAAGTATTGTTTCTTGCTTGCTATTGAGTGAAAACATACCATTTGGAATTTTACCACCCCACCTGCCGTGGGAATCAGAGTGGACAAGGAGCGGACAATGGGAAGGTCCATTGACCTTGGGCAGGATTTTACAGTTTTGAGACAAGCAGGACCATAAAATTCCACCCATTGTCCATAGAATATATAGGGAAGAAGGAAAGGATACAACATAGTGTTGCAGTCACAGGTAGGGTGAAGAGAAACATCAGCTTAATGTATGGTAGGACTATTCAAAAGCCTGTTGACATAAAGGAAGAAGCTGTCCTTGAGTAAATTGGTTCATGTTTTTAAACTGTGGGACCAATTTGTTGGTTTGTGTTAAATCCAAGACTTCAGGAGAGGCTAAAAGGGATATCCAGGACAGTAAAATTCTAATTCCTAAATAACATATTGGGAGCATTGATATTTGTATATAAACTAAATATATTTATATATAGAATTAATATTTTTTATGAAGAGGATTGAAGAGGCCTTTTGCATGTGCTGCTCGGAGCTCCAGGGACTACAAGGCTGACTCTGATTGCATTGACTCAATTCTATCCATGAATATTTTTCCTCACAGATAATGGGAGTAATTATAACTTCTGGTCATTGTGTAAAGTGGCCATTACTGCTTGGGCTGTCATACTTTCCACCTACTTTTTCTTTCTGTTGAAGTCAGGTTTATAATCCATGACCGAACATATCCTGCCCACTTTTAGCTCTTGCTGAAGGTGAAAATTATTCTCATTGTAAACAGACAATGAGCATTGTTGTCATGCTTTGACTTGCCATTTTAATGTGGAATAGATTGGAGTCCAAAGTTCTCAAAGGACCTGCAACTTTATATGAGTACTTCTGATCCTTCCAGTAAATATTTTTCATAATACAAATTAGGTTGCAAAGCATTTTGATTTCGTTTTTTCTTGTCAACTTATTTATCCGTTTTTATTATGTCATATTTTTATTTTTATTTTTCCACTTCTGAAATCTTATCTTCCAAACCACTCTCTTTGGCCAGGGCCAACTGTCACATTCCTCATGTTGTTTGTTAAGGATCTGTATCTTTGTTCTGCCATTCACACATTTTGATCTCTTAATGGATGCTCTTAGCACCTTTGTAAGAATTTAGCAACACCAATTATTAATCCAACCGATTTATTTGATAGTAAATCCGCGAGCTTTCGCGAGTGTTGAAAGCTCGCGGATTTACTATCAAATAAATCGGTTGGATTAATAATTGGTGTTGCTAAATTCTTACTGAGTTCTTACCACCCCAATCCAACGCCGGCATCTTTACATCTTAGCACCTTTCTCAGCCTTTATCATCACCATTCACATTCCTTTTGATGTGGAGATGCTGGTTTTGACCTGGGTGGGCACAGTAAGAAGTCTCACAACACCAGGTTAAAGTCTAACACATTATTTGGAATCATGAGTTTTTGGAGTGTCACACTACACTTCATTAGCACTGCACTTCATCGGACTCACATTCCAACCATTAACTTGCAATTGTGTCTTTGTCACACCTGACAAAGGAACATCGTTTCCCAAAGCTCGTGGGATTACTATCAAATAATCTGGTTGGACTGTAACCTGGTGTTGTGAGACTTCTTACTTTGTCTATATATGCCATGTTTGTGAAACCTACCTTTCACTCTTCACTCATCTGATGAAGGAACAGCACTCCAAAAGTTTGTAATTCCAAATAAACCTGTTGGACTTTAACCTGATGTTGTGAGACTTCTTATTGTACATTTTGTCCAATTACAGCCCTCCAACACCCCTCCTCCCAACCTCACACCTTCACATATAAATCTTATCAGATTTTATTTTCCTTCAGCCCTGACAAGGGTCACCCTGACTTGAAATGTTGGCTTTATTCTCTCTCCACTGATGCTCTCAGATCTGCAGGGTTTCTTCAGCATTTTCTGTTTTTGACTTTGTACTGGTTGGTTGTTTTAAGATGTAAAAGGTTGCAATTTTTGCACAAATGATTATGAAGGAGTCACAAAATATATGTCAAAGTCAGAGTTTGCTGGTGAAAGGAAGACTGTAACATTTCAGTTTTCCTTCTCATTAAGGAGGGAGATGGGTTGAAATTACATTGTTGAATGGCTGTGCTGCATTTAGGAGATCTGAAATACTGCAGCTACAGATCTGTAGACCTTCATTAAAGGTGCATTTTTATTTTGGATGGATTTTTTCAGCAATTCTTTTGCTCTGGGAATGGATTATTTTGTGAATTCATATCCTTGTGTGTTTGAGTTGTTACGGTTCTGTTTAGCTAGATTGAGTCCGAATCTTAGCTAATACCACTTTTAGCTGCTTCTCTGGCTTTTAGTTACTGTCTATTTTAGACTTAATTCATCACATCCTATGATGGAAGAGAGTTTGATACTTGAGGTAAGTCTATGAGCATTCATTGCCGATAGGGAAATTTATGGTTGGAATATAGAGACAATGTATGCCTAAGTTTCAGCTCTCACTGTGTGAGGCTGCTCGTTACCCTTCAATTCCAAAGCTGCATGTCAATAAAATCAATCTTTATCATACATACATGGGCTGTGGATTTTATAGCTCATCCCAGTTGCCCTTTAGAAGTGGTGAGCTGCCTTCGTGAACCGCTGCAGTCCATGTAGCGTAGGTGCATCCACAGTGCTGTTAGGGAGGGAGTTGGAGGATTTTTATTCAGGTACAATGAAGAATCGGCGATATCTTTCCAAGTCAGAATGAGATGTGACTTGGTAGGAAACATCTAGAAGGTGATATTCCCATGTGTCTGCTGACCTTGTCCTTTTAGATGGTAGCAGTTGTGGATTTGGAAGGAGAATTGCATATAAACATTCATATCACCCCATTCACTGCTGTGGAAGCGATCAACTATATTTATCTTATAGCAGTTGACGTTGCAGTCTTATAGCATTTTCATTATTTCCTGAAGTGTACGACAACAAATGAAATGTGCCTTGAAATTATTCACTGTGTTAATGGAGGAAGCACAAGGTACGTAAAAAAATGTCTTCAAAAAATTGCCACATCGGATTTTTCACATCCACTTGAGAGGACAGAGTCTTGATTTAATATCTCACTGCAGCAGTCTGTCAGTCTGCTCTGTAGGTTCATTGTAGATTTTTATATCCAATCTCTAGAACAGAACCACAACCTATGACACTAAGGCAACAGAGTTACCCACTGAACCACAGCTGATACCTGATGGAGCATTCAGATGGATCTCAGGGGATCAGGGATACCTTTTTAAGTCATAACTCATCATTCTAGGCTAAAATTGCTGAGCCATTGTTGAAAATAATTTTTAAACAGTCTCTTAGGAATGCTAAATTAAAAGGTCTTCGAGTTGGAGGTGTTCAATAATTAAAGAGATTTAAATTTATTTTTTATGCCCACTAAAGATATAAGGACTTACATTTCTATAGTACATCACATGACTTTACTGTGGTGCAAAGTGCTTTTGCGATATTGTTGCTATGTTAATGTCAGAAAAGTACTAGCCAATTTTACACCCAACACGCTCCCACAATCAGCAACACAATGAGCAAATTGGATATTTTGTAATGTTGAGTAAGGGTTAACTATTGGCCAGCGCACGAGGAACACCCTGCTCTTCACCAAAATTGTGCCATTGAATCCTTCATATCCACTTGGAAGAGTAGACAAGGCTTCAGTTCATTTTTGTCCAGTAGGTGGCACCTCAGACAGTGCAGTATTCCTGGAGTGGGACTTGAAGCCACTATCTGCTGACTCAGAGGCAAAACTGCTGCAGTCTGTCTATTGTAGGAAGACTAATAGTGTTGATGGGGAGGGAAGCAGAACAGAGCAAAGTTGACGACAAATTATAACAATTGTCGCCCTTAATGTTCATGGACTCAGAAGGCCAATTCACACAGACTTGAAGGATGGTAACTTGGTCCATAACGCACCAAAAAAAATCTCAGGGAATATGGATAGTATAATTGGATAATGTTTTTTCTCCTGCCTGATGTTAACAATCCTCTACTGCAGTGTAAAAAGAGCATATTTCCTTAAATAGGACAGAGACAATGATCAGTTTAACCATCTGATTTCCGAAAAACTGGGGATCAGCTGGTCCCTGGAGGATTTTAATCATAACTGAAAGCCCTGGATTGTGATTTACCATGCAGATGCATGCAGGATTAAATTGTTATAAAATTTCTGAGAGTGACAACGAACAGCTAAAAGCCATAGATTATGAGGGTTGTACATTTTACTGTACTTGCAGTATCAATGACCTTGACTGTATCACAGAGGACTTTGTGTTTAGTTCCAAATACAACCTGTCACTTAGTCATATATATTCATATTATATTTATCTTCCTACTCTTAGACAGTTCCTTGGCTCCGAGGATGACATTCCTCCACCCCGGAGATCCTGAAATGACTAAAAGTCTGAGCACTCTGCCAGTATGGGGGCAGGAAGTGTTTGATGAGGTGGGAGGGTGGGTGAGATACTTGGGATTTTAATTCACTCTTTCCGTTGTTTACACTTGACCTCGATTTGATTTGGTTTGATTTATTATTGTCACACGTGTTAGTATAAAGTAAAAAGTATTGTTTCTTGCATGCTATACGGACAAAGCATACTGTTCATAGAGAAGGAAAAGAAAGAGTGCAGAATGCAGTGTTGCAGTCATAGCCAGGGTGTAGAGAAAGATCAACTTAATGCAAGATAAGTCCATTCAAAAGTCTGACAGCAGCAGGGAAGAAACTGTTCTCGAGTCGGTTGGCACGTGATCTCAGACTTTTGTATCTTTTTCCCGATCAACAAAGTTGGAGGACAGAATGCGGAAAGTGTAGACAAAGTCAATGGCTGGGAGGCTGTTTGCATGGTGGATTGAGCTACATTCATGAACTTTTGTAGTTCCTTGCAGTCTTGGGCAGAGCAGGAGCCATACCAAGCTGTGATACAACCAGAAAAATGATACAACCAGGAAATGTAATTTCCTACTCATTATGTGGAGTAGCTCCACTCTGGTGGACATGGAGATGGGGTGGAGTGTTGCAAAGAAAAAAGAGCATTGGCACAATGACACATGCTTGCTTGATCCTAATTTGCACTCATATTGGGCCTGTTATTAAGAGTCATGACTTGAAAAACCTTGTGCAGTAGGTGAAGGATGGTGATGAACTTCTGCAGGCAGCCAAATATGAGGAGAATGCTTCATAGTCCCTCCTGCTTGGGTTGAAAGCCTTTATGATCTCAAAGAAAAAGGCCATGAATAGAGGTTGCTGCTGCTCCCTGCATCTTTTTTTGACTTGTCTTGTTGTAGGACATCATGTCCAGTGTGCCTTTTGATGGATAGAATCCACATTGTGACTCCGATAGAAGTTCTTTAGCCTCGGGGAGAAGACAATTGAAAAAGACTCTTGCAATGATCTTTTCTGTGATGGACAGAAGAAATAATCTCCTGTAGTTACTGTGGTCAGTCTTATCTCCTTTTCTGAAAATGGTCACAATTATGGCATCTCAGCAACTATGGAAGGTGCCTGAAACTGTCACTGGAAGGTACAGTTCGACAAAACAGGGATCCAGAAACCCATTGGAAGCTGGGAGCTACTGTGAATTGTGGGATGTGATGTCTAAAAAATGGGATGTTCCTCTTAGTTTAAAGTTTAAGTTGGCCTACAGAAGAAAAATATTTGATCTATAGTGTTTTAGTCATTTGTTACAGTAAAATTTAAAAAATGTGAATTCTTGCTATGTTATTCTTTCAGCTAGTATCCAAAAGTTTAGTTCTATTTTAAAAAATGATCAGCCAGCTAAATATTGTCTATAATTGTTACTACTGTAAACAGAAGCTTTGTTTTGTTGAATAATTGTAGCCATTTTTAATGGAGACAGAAGTGCCTTGTTTTCTTTCCAAATTGATGATAGGCTTAGGCAACTAATCAGTTTGGAGTCCACACATTATCAGCCGTTGACTCTGATTAGATTTATTTCTGTTGCAATTTTAATTTTTTTTCTGTACCAGATGGCATAACAACAGGGTGCAACTGGAGACAATTGATCTAGACAGCTGTCTGATGAATTAATGCTTGAGGTTGGTTGGGGGTGAAGTTCCTCTTGCAATGAAAAGAAAAATCAGAATGTCTAGTTTTCTCTGCATTTATTCACCTGATAGTGACATTTCACTTCCTGAAATCACATCATTCAAAGCTGTACATTCAGGTAATTTCAGTAGCTGGTCATCAATTGTAACATTGTTGGGAAATCTTTTGTTCAAAATAAAAGCTTCCAAAATCTCTTGGAAATAATTTACTTGGGTGTTGATAAGTAAGTCAGAGATTATTGTTCCTGAAGCACAGGCTTCAGTAACAATAAGGCTGATTCATAACCTCTGGCTCATATGATAGGATGGCACTCCCTCCCTGGTGTTTGAGTCACAGCTCTGTAAATTTTAACTGCTGGGGCTAACTCTGACTGTTGCCAAACTCTGGTAGGAACCTTATCCATTGCCGAAATCAGCAATGTTTCAATGGCACACGATGGGGAATGGAGTGGGATATGAAGCCGCCCATTTAAATTGGTTCCCTATTCCTTTCCTGCCAATCAAAACTTCCCCTTAAGATTCAGTGGGTAATAGTTAACTTTTTCTTTAACTATCTCCAAGCAAAGGAATGGAGTTGGAAGTCGTTCCATTGTCCAGGTGAAAGATTGTATGAGGTTTTGTCTCTGATGCAGACATCTGGGTTGATAACATTGGGAGTGAGGGAATAAAAATGACAAAGATTGAGATTTTAATATGATTGTATAGTGAGGTTTAAGAATTAATAATTAATAAGAACATAATAGAAAAAAGGCTCCTTTGTTACAGAAACCAGCTTTTCCTCTCTGTTAAAAATGTTAGCACATTTTGTACAGCTTGAAAGAACTGTGCAAGCTGACCTTCTTAGTAATAGCAAATTTTGGAGTCAAACAGCAAAACAGTGTTAGGGATAGAAGGTAGGCACATCAAGATCATTTAGGAGCCTCTGCAAGGAAGTCAAGATTAAATGTGATGAGTACAAGATGTGACAGTTTTGGTAAAATCTGTATGTATTGTTAAACAATGTGTGTTGGTGCAAAGTATGATATAAGTATATTCAGCCTTGGGTCTGCTCCAAAGACCTCTTGAAGCAATGCTTTTGCTGTATATACTTGAGATAGGATGATGGTAACCTATTCTGAGCCTCCTGTGATTAGCTAGTCAGAAATCAGTAACAATAATAAGGAATACATGGATGCATGTGCAGGATTCATGTTTCTCACAATGTTCCTCTGTCCTCCACACACAATGGCAGACTGACCTGGTTGGCTGCAGTAACACTGTTCCTTGGCTCTAACTAAAGCAGTGTAAACCAGATGGCTCTTGTTCCAACATATTGGGTGAGATTTTATAGCTTAGCTCGGGCGAGATCGGAAATCCTCACCTGAGGTCAATGGAGATTTCCGTTGTTGGACCCTCGCCTGCGCCGATTCTGTGGCTGGTGAGGTGGTAGAGTTCTGGTCTTTGTGCAGCTTCTTGTAATGTCATGGATGACAGCTGTACAAACTAAAGGGTCTCAGATACATAAACCTGCTAGCTCGTGATCTTCACGGTGTGAAATACTGAACAGTCTAATTTACCAAGCAACAAATTGATTGACATTAAATACAGCATGAGCATTCAAACAAAACCCAATCTTCAAAGTAAAATCAAGAATTCACTTGGGTACCAGTTAATCCCCAAAAAAAAGGAGTACCTGTTTATGAATAAAGCATTTACTTGCGAATGGAATATATTCAATAAAAAAAAAACAACCAGAGAGTGACATTTAAATCCACTGGGGAACAATTTCCTCTGTATAATACTTGTAACTAAATGGTAAATTCATATTTTACGATTGGATTTATCACTTCATTTAACATGGTACACAAAGGAAATCTCCATCCTCCCAGAGTGCATTGTAGTTATTCCTTTAAATGGTTGTTTTGAACTGAAGATTCATTTATAGTCTTCACTTCAGTAAGTGTAAATATTTCATACCAATTTGAGTATGTAATTTAGAAAGTCTCCTATATCAATCTATATGAAATTAGAATCAATTTGCAACCAGTTTATGGCAGAGTAATTCAGTTTGAGTACTGAAAATGGAGCGTGTCAGTAGTGGGATAAGTGCCCCAAAAAGTGTGGTCTTAAAAACTAAATCAATGTATTTTCTTCAGCTCCATCTTGGATTGCAATAAACCCCATAAACTGTTTGATATAAGGGTGTGATTATGTTGAATTCCTTAATTGTCATCTTTACTAAGAGCATCAACTTCTTTTTCTGTATTTGTTCTCAGGATGTGTATGTCACTGCCAAGTCTGGAATTTATGCCTTACCCAGCACCTACCATCCAAAGATGTGAGCTTAGGCTTATTAGCCATGCTAAATTGACCTTAATGTCAGCAGATTAACAGAGAAAATATGTTGGGGTTACAGGAATAGAGCCTGGCTGGGATTGCGGTTGGTGTAGGCCTCCTTCTGCATTGAAGGGATTCTATGATTCCTATTACCTATGCCTAGTTAGCTTTTGAGAAGCTGATAGTTTGTACTGCCAATCTCTTGAGCTGCTGCAGCTGGAATGGTGAAAGTCCCTGTCACAGTGTAGTTTAGGTTTAGTGCTGATGAAGGAATGATATTAACAAATCCATGTCAGGATGGTGGAGGTTACATCCCCATGCACCTGCTGCCCCTTGTCCTTCTAGTGGTGGAGATTGTGGGACGCCTTGGCAAGTTGCTGCTGGGTGCATACTGTGGTCATTAAGCACTGCAGCTATGGTATGCCAATGGTAAAGGGCAGTGGAGGAAGTGTTGTATCTAACAGATTGCTTTGCTTTGTTCTGGGATGATGTCTGGGTGTCGCTGAGGCTCCTGCCCATCCAGGCAAGTGGATTATATTCCGTCACATCTCTGACTCGCGTTTTGTAGATAGCAGAAAAGCTTTAGTGAGTCAGAAAAGTTTGCTGCAAAGGAGGAACTCATTAGCAACCTTTATGGCATCAACTGTAGTGAATCAAAACACATAGGCAACTGAATTGTTCAAGCCTGAGGAGACTATATGTGAACAAAGGCCGAATTGGGAAATTTCAACACTTTCTTGCTGTTGTTTCGAAATAAGTTTTTAAGATCTTTTCTTCGTAGGTGAATAGTAGCAACAACTACAGAACAGCAGAATAAAAGGCTACCATTTGTCGGGTGTACTGTCAAAAGCATGGTAGAAATAAAAGCACATGAGGTATTTAATCCAATGAGAACAAATAAAAATTAGAGACTGAATTTTATACTCTGGCAGGGGCAGGTTAACAGAACAGCAGCGACCTTAAGACTATACATAATGATGCCATTCCCAGCACTTACCTCCCCTGCCAGATTTTTGAATGCTGTGCGGGAAGCATCTGTCAGTGGTTACCATTTGACCAATTCAGGCTCTCAAATGGGCCATTATTAGCTACTTGATGGCACTTCCCGACCACTTGACAACCTCTTCCTTACCCTGTGCAGTTCTCCCTGTGATGGGTAGAGGCTGACTCCGAATGGGAAGCTGGCAGTTTTCATTGATTGGGCTGGTATTAGACAAGGGTGAGGGCAGTCTCTGCTCTACCACCCTTCCTGTCCACTGAGTGCTCTCAGTGCCTTCTCCCTCGGGTAACCAACTCTGAGGATGAAAATGAGGGTCATTTTCTTGGAGGAGCTGGAAGGGGATTTGGGGGCCTGAAAGTGAGGGAGGGTGATCCAACACCTGAGTGGAAATGAGGGGCCAGGGGAGGTGGTCATCGCCAAGTCCAGCAGCTTTGGTCCTGTAACAGACCTAGCACCCTCAGACCAGTGTCTGAAAGTGGTGCTAACTTTGGAGTAACCTAATCAACCCCTCTCCCATCCCACTCACAACTCCGTGTGAGATCTATGATGCCGCTGACACAGAAACACAAGAGATTCGCATTTTCCCCTAGGCTATTCTACAACTCCTGGATTACCCTAATCCTATCCATGCACTTGTTAAATACAGGAGGAAGTGGGGTGCCAGCGCTGGGCAGTGCTGATCTTCAGTGTTGTGTCCCAATGCATGTGCACACACACCACCCATGATCAAGCAGTGACAAGAGGAGAGAAATTGGAACAAAGAGCATTCCTGGAAGCCCACACCTGCATGAGGGACAGGAATGGAAATTCCTGCTGGAAAATCTGGCACAGTTGGTCATCCTGTCTCTCCTGTCTGGGTTTCCCATCTTGCACTGGTCCATCCAGTATGCCCCTCAGCCAACCTCCCTAAACGCCCTTGCTGGGGCCTGCCATTCTGCTTAACTCCCCAACAGCCCAAGTGAGGCTTTTTCTTGAGAGGGATAGCATTATAAAGCAGGGAAGTTACACAAGCCTGTATTAAATCTCGGTCAGACCACATTTAGAGTACAGTATGGAGTCTAGTTACCAAATTAGCGGATGCAGAGAAAATTTGGATTCCTGGGACTCATAATAGATTGGACTGCAGTGAAAAGAATCCTTTCTATTTTTAAGAAAATAGAAAGTTATGAATGTGTCTTTTTTAAAGTTTTTTTGACGCATCCTATTGTCACTACAGGCTTCATTGATTAAGTACACAGTATGCAGTATGTAAATGGGGTGAAGGGGCATATAATGGCATGGGGAGCATGGGTAAGACCTTTTGAACTTGTCTTTCGAAAGCTTCCCTCATACAGACTATATTTTATGATATCTCTGATGTGTTGTGAACCACTGGTCCTTTAAAAGCTGCCCTAACTCTATGAAAATTGCAGAGGACTAGGACTCACCAATGCAGCCAGGTTGGTCAAAGAGTGCAGTGTGTTGTCTTACAATCCATCTTTAACCTGCGCCGGTGAAAACTGGGGACATTGGGAATGGGGTTATGAATGTCAGAATTGGGTTCTGGCTGTTGTTTTTACATCTCCACAGCTTCTTTCTGACTTGGTGCGAATGCAACCGGATTTTTGCTTCTGTGGGGAAGAGCATAACTAGAGGCCATCAATAAAGATAGTGGCCAAAAAATCTAAAAGGGAATTCAGAAGGAACCCCTTCACCCTAAGGAGTGGTAAGAATGTGGAACTCACAGTTACGGTGCATGATTGAAGTTTGTAACATGGATGCATTTAAGAAAAACTGGACAAGCATTTGATGATAGATTTAGATAATGTGGAAGTTGGTTTAGAGTGGAGCATAAAGACAAGTGTAGACTAGTTAGGATGTGCTATATAGCCGATGTAATCCTATGATATAATTTTGATTTGTTGCACTTACCCCTGTTAGATTAATGAGATTGGGTTAATGCATCCATCTTTACCTCATTATGGAGAATTACTTTCATTGATCACATCGCAGACATCCAGATCTCTCAATACAGAATACTGCATACCTATGTTCCATTACTATGAGGTCAGTCTGGCAGCAACCCACTGTTTCTCTTTCTACAGAGTAGGTGCTTCATGGGAAATGCTCATATAATTGAGCAAGTATTTCAAATCAAACTGTGAACTTAATGTTGACAAGTTGAGGGATGTTCGCACATAAGGGGCAGGATTCTCCCAAAAATGTTCTAAGTGCTGAACTTGAATGAAAATTAGAGTAAATCCTGCTAGTCTCTTCCAGTGGGATTTTTAATATGAATCTACCACACTCAGTGCATCACAGAGTGCCCTAGTGTGGATCACACTAAAAATCAGTGGACAGTGCCTATTCCCTTTGGAGAACAGCATAGCGCTGAGTGGGCCACTGCACATGCACCGATCTGTCAACGCCGAGATTGGCATATGTGCAGTAGCCCCACTCACTAGCCAGCATAGCAAGCCCCATTGAGGCTCTACTGATCTCCCACTGCCCATTTGCTAGCTTTGGGCAGGCCAATCACCCCCCTCCCCCCCCACCCTCTACCCATCTCCAGCCTGCATCAATTAACCCCCTGCCAAAACCTGGCAGTCCCAATCTCTGAGCCAACTCTTGCCCTCCCTGTCCTCAGCTCCATCCCAATGGTTTGCCCCAATTGCTGGCCTCTCTCCCTCTGCTACAATCCCTAATGCAGAGTGGCAGCACGGCTCCCTCTCGCCCGGTCTCATTGGCATTGTCTGCATCCAGTGGGCAGTGCCAAGGTGCCCCTGGGCATTGCCACTTTGCCCCTTGGGCAATGACTGGGGGCTAGGCTGCCACTACCAAGCTGGCAATGCCCAGGGGACATCCCTCTTTGCCCCCGACCTCCGCGGGTTGTCTCCATGGCTCCCTTCATTCCAACGAGGTTGGGCTGCCAGTTCCCATTAGTTGGGAACTGTTGTAAACCCTGCTGAAGTGAAACACTCCAGGCAGGGGGGAATGCAGGAAGGGAGACACTGTTGGGCCCAGAGACTTCATTACAAGCAAATCTCCATTTAAATAATTTATTCAACGCTGCACCAGTTTCTGAAGACACTGGAAATCTTGCAGGTGGTGATGCATAGAGGCCATGGCATCCAGAGTAAAATTCGCTACATGGCCTCTGCTGAAATGTCCCAGCCTGTTATGCTGCTAGAGCAGGCTGGGAGAATGCCCCCAAGAGCTTTATACCTTGGACACCCAGCACCTGCATCAAATATTCCCAAGTCAAGTATACAATAGAGCAAAGTAATACTCTGATCTTTATCAGAGATACCCTTCAACAGCACAGGGAATGAGGAAAGGCATGGTCATTCATGTTCAAACAATAAACTAATGAAAGAAGGACTGACATTTTTGCAGTGTACTCCAATGGGCCCCAAGATGGTATCTGTGCTTTGTCCCCACGGTATTTTCAAAAATAGCCAGAAGACTGTCCTCTTTGATGTCCCCATGTTATCCTGGTTGCCAGGTATTTGCCACCCTGCAAAGTACTCTACCATGCCCCTTTGTACAGAATGGCACCATATCAACTGCTCTTGTATTTGGTGGTGTTGATTGAGTGCAGAATGTTCAGTAAGACACTGGGAAAAGTGCCTACACTCCTCGGAAGAGAATCATTAACGTAGAGAGCAAACCTATAGGAACTCAGTTCTCCACCTCCGTCAAAGGGCAACACTTTCAATAATGTGACACTCCCTCAGGATTAGTGAGTGCCAGCTTCTGATAATTGGATCCTAAGCCAGATGGTGCAGTATTATAAACTGAGATACAAAGTCTTTTCTTAACAGTTGATTTATTTATAAGATGCAGCAGTACGTATGTTTGCTGTGTAGCTACTAACACCCAGTACCCCTCAAGTCTTTCATTTCTGTCCTCGAAGTAGTTAATCAATCAATGGCATTTACCCATGTATCCTTTAACCTTGATACAATTAACATACCATTATTAGCCTGGATTTCATACTCAAAACTGGGAGTAGAGTTGAACCACATTAAAGGAAGAACTTAAATTTTTGTCAAGTTTCAGAATACCTGAAAAAACTGCATGGCTGACAATTACTATTGAAGTGCACTTCATTGTGTGGGCAGACGTGGCAGCCAGTTTGCACATAGCAAGGTCCCACCATTCTTTTCAGTAAATCAATTGAACTAAATGAAACAAATTAAAGCATAAAGTAAGAAGGGCAGCCCCCCAAAAGAAGGGAACTGTCCAAAAATAAAGCAGAAAGGAAACGTAAAACATTGAGTCAAAATGTGGCTAAAGGGGTTGATAATATACTCCAGTCCTTCCAATGAGCATGGAAGACCTTGATGTTACCCTCAGATACCACATGCTCCCTCTCCAAAGGTACCCAAGCAAGGACTCACCAGCAGCACTGAAAAAAAAATGACTGGGTGAAGTGGTTTGGTGGCTGGCAGTTGTTGAGGAACGATTATTAGGCAGAACACTGGGAAAACATCTCTGCTTTGGGAATAGTCTTGTGAAATCCCTTGGCAGAAAGTTAAACATTGTGATTGAAAGGTGATTCTTCTGGCCAGTGGACCGTTCCCTCGTCACTGCACCAGAGTCTGCTGAAATCTTCAGTTCAGCTTGAATCCGAAGCATGCTGCCTGAGACAAATTGACACTTTTTTGAAAGAAAGGTCCATATTTCAAAGTGCGTGACAAACGTGGGCAATGTATTCATTTATCTCCATCTTTAGTAGCTCAATGCTATCATTTTACACTCTATCAAATTACTATGTGATTCCTGCACTAGCCCACCACCAGCCTTTGCCAAGGTTAGGCTGTCAAGCAAAGGTTAACCTAATAGCTAGCAGTGCTTTGTATTGCTGTGGGATGCTCTTTCTTTCTTTCCTTCTGTCTCTTGCTGGACTGGACTGTTTCTGATCTATTGGATAAGATTCCCTCCAGAACTCACTGTGCCATTTCACAAGGGCAGCTGAGGTCTGCCTGCAGCTCTTTCTGAATAAGCGATTTCAAAAAGGTTGATTCTGTTTCTATGGTGACCAACAAGAAATGTCTGATTGCATGAAAAATCCTCCGTTGCATTATTAATATGGATATTTGCTTTGTTCCAGAGTTTCATCTAGTTACGTAGCCCCACCCGACATCTTGGAGTTAGGGATATATATGTTGTTTCTGTTGCATTCCACACACCTTCAACTTTGTGCTTTATTTCCTTTTTCCTCCAGCCAAGCATGGTGCTGAAATAGTGGCTGGAATGTTATCATCGAAATCAACTGTGGGACTCCAGGCTATGTTGTGGGAGGTGGGGGGGTGGTGGGGGGTGTGTTGGTTGAGGAGGAGGAGAAGGGGTGATGGTGGGGTGGGGGTAGAGTTGTCCATTCTGCTGGCCAAATCAAAGAACAGGCAACTATTCTGCCATCAAACCTCATCGAGAGTGGCTGCTGCGGAGGCTGCCAGGAGAACATGAGGGCACCTCCATTAGAACAAAGAAAATTACAGCACAGGAACAGGCCCTTCAGCCATCCAAGCCTGCACTGACCATGCTTGCCCGACTGAACTAAAACATACTGTCCTTTTGGGGACCGTAATCCCTCTGTTCCCATCCTATTTATGTGTTTATGGGTGGCACAGTGATTAGCACTGCTGCCTCACAGCACCAGAGACCCGGGTTCAATTCCTGGCTTGGGTGCCTGTGTAGAGTTTGCACATTCTCCCAGTGTCTGCGTGGGTTTCCTCTGAGTGTTCTGGTTTCCAAAGATGTGGAAGGTAGGTGGATTGACCATGATAAGTTCCGCCTTAGAATCAGGAGGATTATCAGTGTAAATATATGTTTAATTTACATATTTAAAGAGTTTGAAGAGTCTGGGTGGGATCGTTGTTGGTGCAGCTTAATGGGCCGAATGGCCTCTTTCTGTTCTGTAGCAATTGTATGATGATTTTATGATTTGTCAAGACATTTCTTAAAAGTCACTATTGTTTTTGCTTCCACTACCTCCCTTGGCAGTGAGTTCTAGGCACCCACCACCTTCTGTGTGGAAAAAAAACTTGTCTTGTACATCTCCTTTAAACCTTGCCCTTTGCACCTTAAACCTTTGCCCCCTGGTAATTGACTCTTTTACCCTAGGAAAAAGCGTCTCACCATCCATTCTGTCCATGCCCCTTATAATCTTGTAGACTTCTACCAGGTCGTTCTTCAACCTCCGTCATTCTGAGGTGTTTGCACAGGAAAGGAAGACAAATCATCTTTTTGCTGGAGACAAGCAGAGGGCCCTGACAAAGATTGCCATCATACTTGGTAATGTCAGGGCTGCAGGGCCATGCGTTGTTACCAGGTGTCCTCCTTGAGCGATGCAGCCTCCAGATACAATGGCTCTCTCTCCTTGGGAAGCCACTGGGAGGTCAGCTCCATGTATTGATGGCCTCCCCATGTGGCAGAGTGGTTATTGTTGCCACTGATAGAATGTTCTGGCAGTGGGATACATCAAGGAGCCCTCCCAATGCGTCTCCACGGCATTTTACCAAATCTCCCATCTCATAACCTACCATCAGAGAGCCGGCAAAATCTCTTCCACTGTGTTTCTTTTCCCCTATTGATCATTTTGTGGACCTCTAAGTGAGATTGCCATATAATGTCAGTCAAGTGAGGTCTATAACCATGGCAGATGCTGCCTATCTTTGTCATGCAAAGATGCATCATCAGGAGATCTTGGAGGAGGAACTTCTGCACAAATGCACACAGACACACACAGACAGGCAGATACACACATAAACACACACACATCATGGAGCTCAAGTATGTCCCAATGGCCAGTTGAACACCTGAACAAACAGTAAGATGAAGCTGATCAACAGGCAGGAGTGAAAGACCAGTTGACTGGGGCTACCCCACTACCACCGCCAACGCTCAGATAAATCGCAGGCAGTCTCAGCACAGTCCTGTAAAGAGAAGCTGAGGACCCCAAAGCAAAGGCCGAGACATTTCATGTGAAGCCTGTTATCCACAAAGGAACGTGTATGTTTAACTTATGGGTCCTCCTCTTCCTGTGGTTTCATGGGGGAAGATGGATTCAACATAACTATTGATTGTAATTACATCATAAAACCCTGAACAGTTTCTTGTCTGATCCAGCTTACTTTCTCGACCAACTAACAACAAACAGATGGCGACTGGCAGAAGTCGAGTAAGATGTGGCAGTAAATTTTTAGAGGTGATTTCAACTGAGTGAGATTGATAGGTTTAAATGGTCTTGCAGATATTTAATTTCAAATCATGCTACAGTGTCTCACAGTGCCCCCTGTTCCCCTTGGTGAGGGAGTGTAAAGTATGTAATGTTAGCCTGAGCACTGGCTCAGTCAGTCACATTTTTGTCTCTGAGTCAGAATGTTGTGGGTTCAAACTTCAAACTTGACTCTACATCTTTCAATGTTGTACTGAGGAGGCAATACTAGACATGTTGGCCAGAATTTTACCACTGAGAGAGGTCGTAAAATCCTGCATGTTGTTTTTAAATGAGATGTTAAATTGAGTCTTGAGTTATCCTCTGAGCTACATGAAAGTGTCTGGTGTTGCCTGAGTAGCTGAAGTACTTGAGCACTGGGATTTTCTTGCTGTGCTGTGGTGTGTCCCACTGTGGCAGATGTGACAAGCCAGCCTTCTGCAGCACAGGTAAGTCCTGACAGTGGGTAGGAGTGAAGGTCCTGCCAGAGCTATCTGGCTGCTGATTCTTTTACCTGAGAAGGTCTTCATTTCCTGGTATCTGACTCATTAGATGGACCAACTGCATGTTCTGAAGTTGTGTAGGAAGTGGGGACTTGTAGATCCTTCAGCATTATAGTGGAGCGGGCAGTGATATTGATATTCTGAATGATTTTTTTTCCTCCTTGTTAAAACATGACTCAAGGTGGAACCCTGACTTGATCGGCAGAATTCTGAGATGCTGCCAGGGCTGGGTAGAAGTGGGCATGAGCTAAAAATAGCCCTGTCAGCCAAGTATGTTCATTCACCAGTTCTAGCCCACTTTCAGGTCTTGTGGAGGGAGAATGAGGGTGGCCACAGGATTAATCATTCATATGCACTATTGCTCATTAAAGGCTAATTAAGGGTAATTAAAGGAAGCTTGTTGAGATCTTCCTGTTGGTTCATTGGGAATGATGGCCAGTTTGGATGCCAGAAAGAGACCTCCCAGTGACAGACATATGTGGAGGCGGTGCTCCAGAACCAAGAAGCCCTTCCAAACTGGTTGGGTGCAGGAGAAGTCACAAAACTCACTAAGGGGCTCTCGCAAACTCCTCCTTCTGTGCCCCATCCCATCTTTCAATGTGGCCTGGCTGCAAAATCCATATATTAATTTAAATTTTTAAAACTTGAAGAGAGGATATCTCCATTTTGACATATCTCCTGCTTTACCGTCCATTGCAACCTTTAAAGCTGGAAGGCCTTTGAGAGCCCACCTTTCTTAATTGGCCAGCCAGCCTGCCCTCTGGTCATTAAATGATTTCCCCATTAAAGTCACAGTGAGTGACTATTTCATCTTAACATGCACAGTTTCTCACTTCTTCATAGAGATCTATAGCACAGAAAAGACCCTTCAGTCTAACACACCTATGCTGGTTCTAAACAACCACCTAACTATTCTTTTCCAGCGCTTGGCTCATAGACTTGTAGTCAAAGAGAAAATGCTGGAAAATCGTCTGGTAGTATCTGTAAAGACAGAAAAGAACAAAGGTCGGCTGGACTTGAAACTCAGCTCTTTTCCTTCTTTACAGATGCTGCCAGACCTGCTGAGATTTTCCAGCATTTTCTCTTGGTTTCGAATTCCAGCATTCGCAGTAATTTGCTTTTATCATAGCCTTGTAGGCTTTGGCATCACAAGTACACATCTAAATACTTCTTAAAAGTTATGAGGATCCTCTGTCTCCACTACACTTTCAGGCAATGAGTTCCTGACTCCCACACTCTCTGGGTGGAAAATAATTTTCTCACATCCCTAAACCTCCTGCCACTTAACTTAAATCTACACCTCCTGGTCATTGATCCCCCCACAAGAGGAAAAGTTTCTTCCTGTCTACTCTATCTATGCCCCTCATAATTTTAATCACCTCTGCTCCAAGGAAAACAACTCCAGTCTATCCAATCTCTCTTCATAACTAAAACTTTCCAGCTCAGGCAATATTCTGGTAAAATCTCCTCTGCATCCTTTCCAGTGCTATCACATTCCTCCTATATGTTGGATTCCAGAACTGCACACTGAACAGAACTGCACAGTCTAGCTGTGGCCTAAACTAATGTTTTTGCATCAACATTCCCTCCCACCCAACCCCCACTCCACCATTGGTAAAGTCCCAGTGAAGGCAGGTAAGTAATGGGAACTGCACCCTTGAATGTCATCTGAGTTTACATTCGCTTTCTGCCTGCCAATCTGCTCTGGGCTCAGGGGGAGAAGTTGAATAAAGTTCCACCCTGTAACTCTGGATGTTATGAAAACACAGACTTAAAAAACGTAACACATATGATCTCAATTAGATTCAGCATAACCTCTGTGCTCTTAAACTCTATGCCTTGGCAAATCCATTTCAGCCTGACCACGGGGAGAGTCGTACAACGGATGGTACTCAACAAATGGTACCCAATGAGAATTATACCTTTGTCTCCTGCAATCACGAGCCACAGGAGGAAATAGTAGTCTGTTTGTCCCTGGAATCTCATGTTTTTATCGTAGCATTTAGTGCATTTAGAGAAGAATCCTTGAGTGATGTTAGGGTTCCTGTTATATCAAGATGATTGTGAAGTATTGTGAGAGATATTTTTGTCATTGCCACATGTGGAAACTCCCGCTTGAAAAATCTTAGCTATTGAGTTCAGTTGAGTTCAGCTATACTCTTATAGCTCCACTAATTTACTGTACTTATGAAGTCTTTATAGAGCTATTTAAATGTATGAAGTTCTCCTGTAGTCTAATAAATCCAACAGTAGTATATTGGAACTGGTCCAGTCTAATTCTGCGTTGGAGGTGGATTGTTATGGGTGCAGTGGCTATGTGGTGTGTATTTCTGAAGGAAATATTCACAATATTCCCATTTTACAATCTTTCTGTAGATCAGAACATTGAAACCAATGGAGACTGTTCATCATTTAATATGTTAAATGTCATTCTAATTTGGTAGCTGTTAATGTTTTAGTAATTTCCATAAATCCACCTGGGTAAGCACTTAATAATTACAAAGCCTGTGCCTGCAATTACTGAGACAAATGAACACTGCACATTCATGTCACACAAATATTTACGTGGGTTTACGCTTAAACAACTCTGACGTAGGTTTGTCACTAACTCTGGACAATGAAGCAGGGGCCTTGTCGTGACCTGTTTTTCAAAGTTTACCTTGCTATCAATGAAAATTTTACAACTCTGTAGAACCAAAACAACTGGACAGCCAATCCCCATGGCCAAAAAGAGCCACATATTGAATTCTTAAAATAAATTTACTCCCTACTTCCAAATCTACTTCTTCGCAACAAGAGAAATGGTACGTATAATTGGCTGTTATCAATTTCATTCTTCAATCCTTCGGGAAGAAATGTCTCTGAACCATGAAAAATAACATTTCCTGCTGCCATTTCCTTGTAAGACAGAATTCATTGAAAATATCTCTGCTTAAAGAATTATTTGGATGACTTTTCAGGGTGAATACACTCTTTTCATAAGCCATGGGCTCGCATATTGCAATCTAAAATTATTATGTCCAAATGTGGAGAACCTGGGATTTGTTGCAAGTGTTGAACACACATAATGTATTGAGTGCAGGATCTCATTCTCAATCTTACCCCTAAACTGCTCCTCTCCCCATTTTGTTTGGCAGGGTAGGGGAGATAATCTACAAAATTTTGCACAAACAATGTACCTTGCAGAGAGTCAAAATGATTAACATCATCACCTTGCAAGATGGGGAATGGAATGGATTAGATTGTTCTTCAGAGAGCCAACATATGCCCAAAGCAAAGGTAATGGACCTGCCCACTGGCTGAGACTATCCACTGCACTATCGTTAAAGGGCAATCAGGATAGGCAACAAATGGTGACTTTACTTATGATACCCATATCCTGTCAAAGAATAAAAAAAATGGAATTTATAATAGAGGCAGACATTCAGTTAGGATTTCAACGATATTGAATAAAGATAAGCAAATTTTAATTGAGATATCAAGCAGCTACAGTGTAATTGAATGGCTGAAAGTGTAAATGGCCTATTCCTGCTCTTACATTCTTTAAAGAAAACTTACAAAACTGTTGCAGGGTCAGTTCGTACCTCTTAAGGTAAGAAAGATTTGGAACTGAATTCTCCCAGAAGTGCTGAATAGGTGAGAAAACTGGTCTGGATCACAACTGTTTTTCTCAGGGCGACTTCAGATCTGAATCTCCGCATTCTATGCAATGCAGAGATCACAATTGTGAATATTGTTAAAAACCCAGGGGGTATTCGCGCCAGAGTCTGACAGTTGTAGAACTTTGCCCATCCGTGGTGGCCCCAAACTGTCAGTCTCACTGTTTGCTGGCCAGCCTGGTACTCCAGCAGTGCTGCCCATCCAGCCTCTCACATGGCCTGACTGCGCCCCGCATGATAATTCCCTGGCTAGTCCCCAACACCTCCCCATAACAGAGCGCTCTGATGTCCAGCCCCTCAGCAGTGGTGATTTGGGCACCCCCCCTCCCCCCGCCCCGCTGCCCCACCCCCAACGGGAGGCAGGCGCCCCTACCCCATCAAACAGATGGGGTAGGGTACTATGCCTCCGTGGACTATCCCGATCGCTGGTCTCCCTCCAGCCCAGACCAATCTCCATGCAGAGTGGCAGCACCACCAATAACCCCCTAGGCCCCATCTAGAAAAGGCCCTGCCCCCTTGGCGCTATCTGGGCAGTGCCAAGCTGCACGGATACTTTACCCCTTGGATAGTGTCAGGGCACAGGCTGGCACTGCCACAGTGCCCATCCCAGGGGGCACCCTCCCCACTGCCCAAGCCCCAGGGAGACCCGACTGACACCTCCCCTTCAATTCAGCAGGGTTTGGGGTAGCTACCCACCTTTGGGGAACTAGCGGCAGACTCTGCCGGAGTGAAGTACTCCTGAGTGAAATACTCCTGGTGGGGTGGGAGATGCTATCAGGCTTGGCAAGTTCTTTGCCAGGCCCAACAATCACCGTTAAAATAGATATAAAATACATTAAAAAAAGATTTAAATTACTTCTCTTTTCCTGCCGGTTTCCAGTGTGGTCCTTACTGTGACTGTTCTCCGGGTCTGGGAGACGCACGTGCATCAGGAATGCATGCACAAATCTCACAAAATAGTCAGCACGCGCATCTCTCGACCCGACCTACCAGAAAATTTGCAGGTCACAATGGGAGAATCACCCCGAATTTTACTGAATGATGTCTGAAATCTGAACTGTTCTCCGTGAGGCAAAATTCCAAAAAATATACCTCAAGTTAATGTTGCAAAAAACTTTAAATTACATCTCTGGTAATATTTTTTGTTGTTGTTTTGCCCGGTAGTTAGTATTACTAGCAATTGTGAAGTCCAGTGCATGTTGTCTCACTGTCTAATAGAGGAGAACACATAGATTTAATTTGTGTTTTGCTACCCTTTTTATTTGAATCATTGAAGTTTCCAGCATGGATAGAGGCAATTTGGCTCTTTGGAAGCACCAACATTTGTTTAATATCCTCATCATTCTTTCATCAGTCACAACAGGAAACCTCCCTGCACCAACCTCCCTCTTTATCTCTGAATATCCTTACCCTCTTTACAATTATTGCCTGGTGGCACAGTGATTAGCACTGCTGCGTCACAGTACCAGGGACCTGGGTTCGATTCCCAGCTTGGGTCACTGTCTGTGTGGAGTCTGCACATTCTGCCTGTGTCTGCGTGGGTTTCTTCTGGGTGTTCAAGTTTTCTCTCACAGTCTGAAAGATGTGCTGATTAGGTTCATTGGCCATTCTAGATTCTCCCTCCATGTACTTGAACATGTGCCTAAGTGTGGAAACTAGAGAATTTTCACAATAACTTCATTGCAGTGTTAATGTAAACCCACTTTGTGACCAAAATAAATTATTTTATTTTTTAATATTTATAAGTGCCCTCTCTATTACTTTTTCTATTATTTGCTAGCCTTTTTCATTTTTCACTTGGCTCCTTGTCTTTTCACCTAGGAACTGTAATTTTTAAATCTTTTGTGATTATGTACGATGTTAGACTTTGTTTTATCATAGTCTTTCTTTTCAAGTTGCGCATCTTCATATTTGTAAATATGGATCTAATCAATAATGCATCACTTTACAATGGTTTGTCAAATCAATAGCTAAAATTCAGTAAGGTGCTTGTACTGCGTATTAAGATCTTTAGTGAATATTTACTTGATTTTATTTATTTTTCATTTTGGTTGAAGTGATCCTAGCCCTTTTAACAATATGATTGCTCCTTGTACTTGAAGCACTGTAAATAAGTAAAAATGATTGTGTACAAAAAATTATAATCTTTTGAGATTTTTATTCAGTTTGTTTCATCTGGTTTTATTGTCTAATTATTTAGCTCTGCCAGTGCCTGTAGTGGCGAATTAAACAATAGTATTGAATGACGAATAATTTGGGGAGACACAGCCACTTTATCCCAGATTATTCCTACCCAAAAATATAAGGCATTCTTGAAGATCAAAGCACATCTATTAATATTGTACGTGGCCCTCCCAGTCCTCATGCTAATGAATGACACACTTGGAATTAATGAATAATTTGACATAACAAAGGATTATTTTTCTTGTTTTCTTTCCGCTTGACAAGGCGGGATTTATCTTAAAAGGTTTTAGACATCAAAGCTAGCTGGGCTTGAATTGATGACAAAGAAGCTCGCAGTTACCTGTTTGTCACTCATTGTGTAGAGCCGCTTGTGCTAATGGTTTGCTGAGAATCGAGGAGACAGCGAGAGGGACAGAGTGTGTGTGCTTATACAGGAGTGTGGAATTGCTGCCGTAGGTGTGGTTTGATGAATCTTGCTCATTTCTTGCCCGGCTCTCAGTACCTGGGGCTAGCTTAGTAACTTGAAGATTTTGGGTCCTGCTGGATAATGCTTGGATTGTGGCAGATGTCCTTCAGGAGTCTGATCTCGGGATCACTCTTTCAAGCTACAGGCCTTTGTGCTGAAATTCAGACAGTTGATGTGAACCATGAGTTCTAAGCATCTCTCTGACTGGATCCCTTACAGGTAACACTTATCCATCATGTATTTACTGTACCTTGTGATAGAAAAGAGCAGATGTCTGTTAATATTATGCAGTGATATTTGAGAAACTACTTTTTGTATTTAAAAGTGTCTTGTGGCCTGCATTATAAGCAGAGCAGAAAGCTGCTTGAGCTTGGTGCTGCTTTGTACTCTGTTTAGCAAAGATCTTTACCTGCTCTCTTTCAGCCTGCACTGTGTTAGCAGAGTCTGTTAAAATGCCTTTTGCAGGTTTAACCTGACTTGTCTTCCCAGCGTTTGCCTCTTCATGAGTGCACCTCATTTAAAGGCATGCTTATTATTAAAAACAGACAAAATTGATTTAGTCTGCGGTGGGGTGGGGGGGGGGGGTGCGAAACAAGAAAATGCTGAGGAACCTGGTATCATTGTCACACGGTGATGTCATGAGCAAGCGACATTACCATGAATTCGGATATTTTGGTCAAGAGTTTTGCCAAATGTTTTGTAGGGTTTACCTAATGTATTCTTTAGTTATAAATGTCAAGAGGTACCTTTTGCAGTGTTTCTTGCTTGTACAGTTTGAATGCAAGCCGAGTTTTATTTTGTTGGATGTCTGCATGTTCTAAATTTGACCGTGGCTCATTAGGGACTATACTTTAAAAAGTTCTGTATTTTAGTGCATATTTATGCAATCCTTCATACATTATAGGTTTCATAAATACTAATCAAATCTTTACAAACTCTGTCATTTTTTAAATATAATTTGGACTTCTAAATATGGTGCTAATTCCCATCTTTATACCTCTAGGACAAGCCAAGGTGTAGGTAATTTGTATTGCTTTGTAATTTTTTAAATCATTTTCTAAGAATAGGAAGCGATTGCAGCTGATTGTGTACATTGGGTGTGCAATCCTTGCTGTGCACTGTTATCGAGGGAGATCTATTCCTGGACTTGGTTTTATCCAACAAAGTCCAAGAGGAGGCATTTAATTTCTTCTCTTCCTCCCCCACTACACATTGTACAACAAATCATGATGTACGACTGTGTAAGTTACCATTGCAGCTGAACTGCTGTCATGGAGAACAGCTAATTGCCATGGCAGCACTGCTGCCGCTGTCATTGGTGCTTGTTGCCATAAGCTGCCTCGTCTCTATGCTTATTCTCAATCTGTATGCATCATAATGTACAGAAAATCTAACATTTAAATGCAGTTCCATCCATTGTGTGTGTGTGTGTGTGTGGATCTGTATGTGTAATGTAAATCTGTGTGTGTGTACGTGATAGTTGATTTCATTAATTTACAATGATTTAGAGAGTCGGACCCCTGAGCCTTATTGTCTCTGGTGCAAACACACTGCTCTTTAAAAGGCTTTGAATGCTGCAAATTGTTTAGATCTGCTTCTATTCAAACAATTATCTCATTCTTGGCCTGTGGTATGTGAAGTTTTCAGTCATTCGTATTTGTATTGTTTACCTCTCTCCCCACACCTCCGCACTTTCACCCTCCACCACCAGCATCACTGTACCTTAATTTAAACTGTTTCTTTTTATAGTGGATAGCTCATTGATGAACCTTTGGTGTGGGGACTTCATTCGTCGCTACTAAAATAGACAGTGGAACAGTACTACTTGGTGACAGTACTCAGCTAAGATCATGTTATTTCTTTGCATGTGCTAGATATTGGGTCTGTGCACGTCCTGCATCCCGTCAGTGAGCCAATTAAATCTTTTAGTGTATTGCGAGTAAATGTGAGCAAATGAATAGCATTTATCAAATTATGGTCAATAAATTTCTGTGCTGAATGCCACAATTTAAAGCCATACAGAGGATTACAGAATATGTTTTATTTGCAAAGTAAACTCATGTGTCCAAGGGTGATATAAGAAGGAGAACTGCTTTGTATGTCACAATGTACATTTTTTACAAATTATTGATCCTGGCTCAGGACATTGTGTAATGGGTGTTTAAATTAAGGATTTGAGTTCAGTAGATAGTAAACCTTACTTATCCCTTTGTATCACCTATTCAAATTCCCAATATCTATTCCCATCATAAGAAGTTGTGGCCAAATCCTGCTTTATTAAATCTATCCTTGTGCAATGGAATTATAACTCTGCTCTTTTCACACAAATTTATTAACTTGTTAGCGTTGGTACCCAGAGGAAATCATTCCACAATCCCATTAATAGGATAAACATTAAGAGGTAAAGTTTCCACTTTGGGTACAATAGGATATTGGGGCACAACTTGCAAGATTGCGCTAGTTTTCAGAAGTGATTTTTTTTTTGCTCAGGTTTCCACTAAAACCTATTTGCTTGTCATTAAATTTAAAAATCTGCCATGAACCAATGCAGTCAGATATTTTAGAACTTTTTTGCATTGAAGAACACTCAAGTGTATTTAAAAGTGAAAATCCAGTGCAGTTAACCAAAACATGGGCTTGTCAGAATAAATAAGCAAATTTAATCAAAGTTAGAAACAGAACATTTCAGCAGGTCTGACAGTATCTGTGGAGAGAGAATGGAGCCAATATTTCGAATTAGGATGACCCTTCGTCACAGTAACCGGAACCTGATTTAAAATAACTGAAAATTACTTTTTAAAAAGCTAAACAGAGTCATTTACTCATTTCGTGGTCAATTTCTTAATATTTCTTTAAAAATTAAAAGCTTTTAACAGCTGATACTAGTGTCTTTGCAACTAACAAATTGTAGCTTTCTAAGAAACTAAATGAAGTCTAAATGTCTGTGCAATTCATACCAACCTCTATACAGTGATTAATTTGATTTGGAGGCATGACCGATATTGTGGTTTCCAGCACTGGATTTTGTGGTCATGTGAAAAACGAGAATGCTTGTTGCTGATCTCAAAAGAAGCAGCCCACAAAGATCTTACTATCTCCGAAATTGGACTCTCTCTTTTCTGGCATCAAGTCATGAGGAGTCCCAAGCATCCAAAGGCAATAAGGTCATCCAGTAGGGTAAGCAGCCAATCACATTAAAGTATTCCCACAGACAGCAACTCAGGAAGTTAAGTGATACCTTCATTTAAAAGTGAATACCTTCACTTTTAAATTTAATTTTTTATAGATAGTGAAATAAATGATCAATATATGCACCTGTGATTAAGACAGAAGATAAGATGTCATTAAGATTAAGTTTTAAGTTTATTTATTAGTGTCACAAGTAGGCTTACATTAATGTAAGTTGATGAAGTTGCTGTGAAAATCCCCTAGTCACCACAACTCCGGTGCCTGTTTGGTACACTGAGGGAGAATTTAGCATAGCCATTGCAAAAAAAATTTAAAATATTTTATTGTAATGGAGAGATTTAGCTTTCATGTAAATGCAAAATTAGATTTTCAGTGGCAGAGAGGATGTTTAACAGTAATTATGAACTTAGTATGTTGTTAAAACCAACTGTACCTCAATCAACAAAGTATAACTTTTCAGAAGTATTTACAGTGAAGTTAGGGGCATAGGATTGAAAGTTCACGCCAGTTCAATAATTTCCAGTTGATTACAGCCTTGGAGGATCTCAATCAGTGGTGGGGAGTCCGCGGCCTATCAGGATTCTGAGTGTGGCCTGTAGGTGAGATATTTTGTTCACATACAGGAATGTCAGATTCCACTGGTTTTCGTCTCTGTAGTCTTTCTCCTATTAGTATTATTAAAGTAACACATGTAAAACAATGGCACGTGAACTGAGAAGTGTGTGCTGACTGCACACAATGGCTGTGATTGGACACAGAGGAAACAAATCGCTCTCAAAGTGTTGTTGTGGTTCTATTGGCATATCCCAGAAATTCAAGTATGCAAGAGTGATTAACAGAATTACCCTATCCCGAGGCACTGTCCTGGTTACAACTCTATTTGATAGTTTGCATGATTTAACGTTGCTATTGTACTTTTAGTAAGGTAAGCTTAAATATTTATTTTGTTTTTACTGTTTGGGTGGTATAGTGGCACAGTGGTTAACACTGTTGCCTTACCATGCAAAGATTCTGGGTTCAATTCTGGCCTTGGATCATTGCCTGTGTGGAGTTTGCACGTTCTTTGAGTTTCTGTGTGGGTTTCCTCCAGGTGCTTCAGTTACCTTCCTCACTCCAAAGATTTGCGGTTCAGGTTGATTGGTCGTGCTATATTGCCCCTTAGTGTCAGGGAGATTAGCAGGATAAATACATGAGGTTATGGAAATAGGGTAGGATTGATGACACTCAACCCATCAAGAGTGCAGGCTTGATGGGCTGAGTGGCCTCATTCTGCACTATACAGGATTCTATGATTCAATGCTGAACAATTCCGTTAATATATGAATCAGTAATTAGTTTCTTTAGCTTGTTACAAAATATCCAGCATGTATTAAATGTATTTAATCTTATTAATGGGGTCATAGCTAGCAAACATACCTGATTTCAATCTTGCAGCCCACTGAGATGAAGGAGGCTACTCATGCGGCCCACTCACTAGACTAGCATTTTTATCACTAATCGCTGATGTGGAGATGCCAGCGTTAGACTTGGGTAAAAACAGTAAGATGTTTTACGATGCCAGGTTAAAGTCCAACAGCTTTATTTGGTAGCAAAACGGCTTCTTACTGTACCAACTTCTCAAAGCAGGAATCACTGAAAACAACTTTTATATGTTTGTGTTTAACCAAGCCTGTGCTAACCTTTCAGAGGAGTAATGACAGTGAGTGCTGAGTTTTCAGTCAAAAATTCAGGTCAATGATTTTTTTACATTAATGCAAAAGATTAGGGAAACGTGGTTTGTATTGCGATAACATGCATTTGAAATTCCTTGACCTTCTGTTTTGGTTTGGTTGAACAGAGCAATGCAGCCAAACAGAGATTTCAGTTCAAAACTCTGGGGCTTGATACAGTGATGCAATTGTACCTTGAACAGGTAATGAAACTAAATTGTAATGGTAACATTCAATATGTAAAAAAAACATCAGTTGCTAAGAGAATGGAAATTGAAATTTACACCTAAAATCACATTACAGATAATCAACAGGAGAAAGTGAATCATTCTTCCTGTCTCTCTTTCTCTCTCTCTCTTTTCTTCTCTCTTTCCCTCTCTTTTCCTTTCTCTCTCTCTCGTGACTGTTATGATTGTGGAACAACAACCAATTTTACTTCAGGTAGTCAAACCAAATCAGTGTGTCAGGAGTTAGGCCAGCGTATCACTTTCTGTTGGTGAATTAGGCATTGTAACTTAACAGCGTCTACTTAACTAGATATGACAAGGATTTGCCCACAAATGGCAAAATGCTGATGGCCCTGTGAAATAGTCCCATAATTGAGTCTTTGTTTATGTCAAATTCTGCATCCAGTCCCGCACATTGACTGTAACTTTCACCAAGTCTGTTTAGGAACAGACAGAAATGGCCAGCAGATAAAGATCAACAGCTCCAGCAAGCCTGCCTCTCACCTTAAAATGGCTCTGTACTCCACGAACCCTATCCAACTGTTAAACTTTAATTTAGCATTCATTCTTGCAGCTCTCATCTCAACCTTTTACAAGGGAACCAGGACTGAGTGCAGCACTCTAAATATGACATGGTGACACAGTGATTAACAGTGCTGCCTCCCAGTGCCAGGAACCCAGGTTCAATTCCAGCCTTGGGTAGCTCTCTGTGTAGAGTTGGCACTTTCTCTCCGTGTCTGTGTGAACTTCTTCTGGGTGCACCAGTTTCCTTCCACAGTCCAAAGATGTGTGGGTTGGATGGGTTGACCATGCAAAATTTTCCTGTGTCCCAAGTTGTGTGGGTTAGGGGAATCAGTGGAGTAAATATGTGGGGTTTTGGGAATAGGGCCCAGGTAAAATGCTCTGTAGGAGAGTTGGTGCAAACTCAATGGGCCAAATGCATTCTAGGGATTCTATGATTTGATGTGGTTTAATTAGTAGTTTATTAAATGACAGAATGGTGTACTTGGATTTGTACTGAACAGTTCTATTGCTACAATCCAACACACTTTAGTTACAGGTTTTGCACATTGGTTACAAACCTTCACCCTTTTCTCTTGCTTTTGGTATTAATCCCATCAAATAGGTGTATATTGGATTTGTGCCAGCACAAGCATGACACACTTATTTGTCTAAGTTAAATTCCAATGTCACTGCATGGCCCACTCTAGTGGAGTCTCTAAATCTCCTGGTATTGCATTGTCCTCTATAATGTCATGTTCGATGAGTTGGAATTGCATTTTTAACCATTGCTGAACAATGGACCTGGCACTGAAAATGAATATTTCAGGAATGGTGTTAAATATCTCCTTTATGATTGATTACCAGAATTGTTGTTGCTGGAAAATCCTATTAAGTTAAGCCATAAGGAATTGCATTCCAAGAGAATTAAAGTTCCCACCATTGGGACCTCAATAGGTGGAAATGTTGGAGCCATTAATGCAGCAAACCACTCAAAGACCCACTGACTTCGGTGAGACTGGAAATCCTATATGCAGAAGGGACTGGAAAATTCAACCCTATGACCGGAAATGCCCAATGTCAGATGCCCATCTCCTGCTACCAGCAAGAACAGAGAATTTGGCACTCAGCAAAATCTCCTTTCACAGCAGGTGGGACTGGATAACTCTGACGGTGGAGAATTCCAACCTATGTCTTTCATATAGATTTCTTTGAGAACAATGCTAGGTATGCTTGCTTCACTTCTGGCCATCAAATCTGTATATTCTTCGTGGTTTTGTGCTTCTTCACTGTCCCTGAATCATTATATCGCTACTGTTAGAGTAAATAAGTTAGTGAAACTCATGGGAGACTTATTCTGCGCTTCTTAAAGCTGCAACATGTCAACCTTCTATGTCATTTCCACAGAAAATAAAGATTTTATGCTGCTTTGAAAATAGCAATGTGAACCCATTCCTTTCTGATTTAAGTTTTTAGAAGAGAAGGCTAACAGGACAAATGACAAACAGATGCATTTACAGCTTGAGATACATATGAGAGTTTGCCTGTGCCTAGCCAACATGTTAACAGGTCCAGAGTTGTACATGGCCACATCAAATTAAATCTCCATGTGCAAATTAAAATTCTGTCAAGGAAGGCGTCCTTTAAATTTTACGCACTCCTCCATCCAGCCTATTTCAGCAACAGTGAAAGTTCTGTCAGACCAGCCAATCTTGAACTGTTATGCCAATGGGTCATTCCAGGTAATAGTTGATATCCCCAAACAGCAATACAGAATCCCATCATGCAAATGACAGCTGCCTTGTTTGCTCAGGTCTCTCAACTCATCAACTTCAACATGAAAAACAGACAGCAACACAAAAGACCATCTGGCTGGAGTACTCAAACTGCAGAGCATTACTGATGACGCACGTACCACCATATGGGCCTCTCCTCGATACCACTTCTTTCATGATATGGAAACAAGAAGGCTGCAGTTGACCTATGGAAGAATGCCTGCCAAACTGTTCCATACCATAGTTCTTCTATATTACAGTGATCCATGGTTTTACCATTACTTGAAGGCCACCGAAACTGGATGAAAGGCGACTGGGGGAACGAAGCACGTACAGATCTTTAGCCACGATCACTTATTACCCCATTTAGAAACCCAAGGGGATAAATGGGAAGGGCATTATATGGAGACTCCTGCTATTACCTGGGTCAGTTTTTGGCGTCTTTGAGCAGATTATGACGGTGCTGCACTACATCTTGGCAAAAATACCCCAAATTTCTGCTGCCTGCTGAATTTTATACTATTCATCCTGGTCAGTAACCGAAATGTAAAATATCACTGTGATCAAAAATTCGGGCAGCACAGTGGTTAGCACTGCTGCCTCTCAATGCCAGGGATCCAGGTTCAATTCCGGTTTTGGATCACTGTTTGCGTGTTCTCCCCATGTCTTTATTCATTTTTATTCCTTTGTGGGACATGGATGTCACCATCTGGCCAGTATTTATTGCCCATGCCTAGTTCCCATTGGAGAATAGTTGAGAGTTAACCATATGGGTTGCTACATGGATTTCCTCCTGGTGCTCCGGTTTCCTCTCACAGTCCAAAGATATGGAGAATAGATTGATTAACTGTACTAAATTGACCCTAGTCTCAGGGATATTAGAGGGTAAATGTGTGGGGTTACAGGGTAGGGGGTAGGATTGTGATTGGTACAGACTCAATGGGCTGAATGGCCTCCATCTGTACTGTAGGGATTCTATAATTGACAAAATGTCTAAATAACTGGATAATTAGTAAGAATATTTAAGGTGTCTCACAGGACACAGTCAGTTGGCTGTACAACAAAACAAAAGCATAATATTTCCACTAATTTATCCAAATACAATTACAGTTTTCCCTAACTACATTAACCTGCTTCGTAGAAAAAGCATTGTCACCACACATGAAAACATCTAATAGCCTATGTTATCATAGAGCCTTAATGATTTGTGTGTGGTTGTGCTTAGAGAGATGTCCTCAGTGCTTCATATTATCTTATTGAAATTGGAGAAGGTGGTGTTATAGAATCATACAGTGCAGAGGGAGGCCATTCAGCCCATCGAATCTGCATGATCACAATCCCACCCAAGCCATATCCCCATTGCTAGTCCCCGATATGAAGGGGCAATTTAGAATGGCTAATCCATCCACAGCCCATTTTTGGACTATGGGAGAAAACCAGAGCACTCGAAGGAAACCCACACAGACACAGGGAGAATGTGCAAATTCCACACAGACAGTGACCCGAGCCAGGAATCGAACTGGGTCCGTGGCGCGGTGAGGCAGCAGTGCCACCCTGCTGCCACACGTTGCTGCCATTTCTTCCCTTTTCATCTGTGTAATAATAGTACACTGACAGCAACTCTTTAAAAACTGCTACTCCTGAAATCCTACTCCCTGTTCCCTCCTGTGTTAATGCCACTTCATGCATTCATCTAAAATGATAGCACGAGTTTAGTTCTCTGCTGCCAGTGCAGAATGCCTGAGGAACTGCATTATCAGGCATTTTGTCTCTGTGAGTGAGATTTCCTAATTAACACTAAATTGTGCGTGTTGCTCTGCTGTAGAGTGGCATTGATTAAAATTGGATCGAGGCATTACAACGTGATTTCAAATAATACCTAAAATGAAGTTATGATTCTGCACATCCTGAAAAACAATAGTATTTCTCTTATTCCTGTCTGTATTCGTAAGTCTGCAGCTGGAATCAGTGATGTACTAAAAAAAAATAATCTTTTCACAATAACGTGTCTCTACCATATGGTCTGCAGAGGTTCAAGAAGGCAGCTTCCCACTGTCTTTTGTAGGACCAATGGGATGACTTCCTTGCTCTTGTAGGAATGATGGGGCATCTTTTGGACCGACCTAATCGCACCCCCAAGCCTAGATCATATCATATCCAATCCAATCTTTTACCTTGTGGTGAGAGTGCACTAACTGAGCCAAGCTAACACTGGATAAATCTTTCCAGAGCTAAATGACAAACATTTGAGATAATTCTGAAGATAAGGAATAGTGAATAATGATTGCATTGCAGGATGGGGAGACAGTGGTGGATATTCATTAAATACCACCCATATCAGCCATTTATCAGTTGGACAAACAATTTGGCACATGCAGCAACGCTGAATTTCTACACCTTGATTTGTTTGGATTTAATATTGTCACGTTTATTGGGATACAGTGAAAGTATTATTTCTTGCATGCCATACAGACAAAACATACCGTTCATAATGTACATAGGGGAGAAGGGAATACGCGAGTGTAGAATGTAGTGTGTTAGTCGCAGCTAGGGCATAGAGAAAGATCAGCTCCATTCAAAAGTCTGAGGCAGCAGGGAAGAAGCTGTTCTTGAGTCAGTTGGTACCACACTTAGTAAGGTTGCGTCTCAAAACATCATAATATTACATGAAAAGTCAGTGCAAATGCAAATTTATGTGTAGAGGTAAGTGATAGCAAATGATTTATAGCTATCAGTACGCTCCCATGTAAATATAATTGGTTAAAACCTGACTTTACAGAAACCCAGTTGTTCAGCATTCCGAGTGGATAGCCATATCTCTAAGAAACCAAATCAACATTGTTCAGATTACTGATGTTTCACTGAGAAAGATGTTGTTTGTGTAGTCATCCATGTTGTCAAAGGAAAGCAGAACAGAGGTTGGGAATTGTGCTCCTCTGTATTTCTGTAACATTCCTCCAGTTCTACAACTTTCCAAACTATCTGCACTTCTCCAATTCTGCCTTCTTGCACATTTCCAATTTTCTTCACTCAATCATTGGATATCACTGGCTACCACCAACACCACAAACTACTGGCTCAAAGTGGAGAGGATCTCTAAGCCGATCATGCATATTGACATGCATGATCTACCCTACCCTAGTCCAAAGCCGGCAACTCCACATCATGGCAACCACTGGTGATCGTGCTTTCCAGCTACCTAGGCCCTAAGCTCTGGAATCCTTTTCCAACACCACTTCATATCATTAACTCATCTTCCTCCTTTGAGATGCTCCTTAAAACCTCCCATTTTGGCTAAACATTTGTATCACCTGTCCAAACATCTTTTTCTGTGGCTGGGTGTCAAATTTTATCTCATAACAGCTGCTATAACATATGTTGGATGATTTATTATGGTAAAGGAGCTAAATAAATGGGAGTTGCATAAAATATAGGGCACAGAACCAAAGCATCTGGTTTAACTACTCCACTCTGGTATTTTGCTCCACTCAAGTCTTCTCCCATTATTCCTTATCTATATTTCACCGTCATAACCATCTATAGTTATGATGGGTTAGATAGGGTGGACAGTGAGAGCCTTTTCCTCGAATGGTGATGATTAACACGAGGGGACATAGCTTTAAATTAAGGGGTGGTAGTTGTAGGACAGATGTCAGAGGTGGGTTCTTTACTCAGAGGGTAATAAGGATGTCAAATGCCTTTTCTGCAGCAATTGTGGACTCACCAAGTTTAAGGGCATTCAAATGGTCATTGGATAGGCATATGGATAACATTGGAATAGTTTAGGTTAGAGGGTCATTAGATTGGTTCCACTGATCGGCACAACACTGAGGGCTCTGTAATGTTCTATCTATTCCATTCTCCCTCATATGATTGTCTACTTCCCCTTAATTGAATCCATAATATTCAAACTATGGTAGGAAGTTCCACATTCTGACCATTCTCTTGGTAAAGAAGTTTCTTCTGATATCCCTATTCAGTTTTTTTTTGTGCATATATCTTATATTGATGGTCTCCAGTTACACTCTTTCCCCCAAGAGGAAACATTCTCACTAAATCCACTCCGTCAAAACCTTCCATCATAATAAAGCCCTCTGAGGGTCAGTCCTCAGCCTTTTCTGACAAGAGCAAGCGGACCCATCCTTTCTGACATGCATGCTTTTGTTGCTGATGAGAGAGACAATTGTTGGAAGATTCACCTTTGGCTGCTGTGGCCACCTTGTTGTGGCTGGTTGCAAATAAATGACATTGGCAGAGAGCGTAGCAGGTTATGCCCTTCTCCTCTCTGCCAAGGAATGGTAAGCGTGGTGAATACTGTGCACAAGGAAAGGATAAAAAAAATAGAAATGGAGTTCATGTCAGTGTTATTGATTGCAAACCTGAAATATCCCATCTAAAGCAGATGGTACAATAGTTAACAGCCGCAGTGTTTTGAGCTGTCATATATTCTGCAATCTAATGTCTGACACTTTTAATCAGTAATGAGTTATACTCTATTATAATAACATTCAAAAGATTCAGCTGGTCTAGTTCATAGTGAAAGTGTATCAGTTTTTTTGGCAAAGGTCCAACTGAATGAGATTAGCACCTGGACATGTCTGTTAAAATCTCTGCCAACCTGCCAAACCCATTGAAATAAAGAATACATTGGAAATATTCTAACGCTTTCATTCATCACCAGTGTATCTGGCTGTTACATCAGTAGATCGATACCTAATTTCAGCTTGGGCTTCTAATCCATTTATTGAATCTATAATTCAGATGTACAGTGTTGTTCGAAGAAACCCTAGAAAGTTTACCAAATTAAAATTATGGCACAAGTGCCTTCTGCATCCCAGGAAATTGTCTTTCGATTAAAAAGAATTTAATGGATAAATATTATAATTAACGTCAAGGGTAATGTTACTGTTTAAGAATGTTGTGAAGTTCCAATATTTATTAAAAAATTAAATTTATGCACAACAACCCTTTGTGAAATCCTTTGTACTGATGCTTCTCAAAGAACAAAGAAAATTACAGCCCAACAACTTATCCTACACCTGAGGTCACACGACCAGTTCCCTTAAAAGGGCTATGTCCCAACATACATAATACCCTAATTTGTAATTGTAAGCATTCTATAAAGGGTTCAAGAGAAAACTTTGAAAACTAGTTACATTAGCATTGTCAGGAGAGCTTGCAGAAATAAGTCTGTACTATATCTCACTTCATGTTGTTCTATTTTATATACTGTCTCATATTGAAAAGTGCTTAGACGCTTTGGATTGGATGGATCATTTGGTAAATATACTGCAGGTCTTCTCGGGTAACTGAATTTTAATCAGTCTGAACAAATGGGACAAATGTCTCTCATCTCATTTCTGTATGGACTCAAGAGCTGGAATTTATGGGATGCGATACTCCCCACCTTAAAAGTTAGGGAAAGCTGATGCTTAAGGCTGTCGCCCCATATGAATTAAATGGTTAGTTGGTCATTAAGTGAGTTGAGGCAGGAGCTCCGTCTGTCAGGAACAGGAACCCGTATCTTGGAGAGCTGCTTGTCAATCAGAGGAGATGTTTAGCACTGGATCGGGGACTTGCTAAGTGTTTGGGGGAACATGGTGAAGGGAGTGAGTGGAGTGGGTTTTGAGAGGATAAGGGTAGGAGAAGAACCTTGGGGAAGTAGTAGCATCTTGCTGGAGCCCTCAATAAGGAACAAACTCCTTCCCCCCATCCTTCCTCCATCCCCATTCCCCCATGCCCACCACCCTACGCAGGGAAACCTGCCAGGCTGGGTGCTTGTTTTGTGCCTCTCTCCTCAATGGTTAAATGCAGACAGCAGTGGGATGGGAGCCTGAATTGATCAATTGGTCCACTGACAAGCCAATGCTTCTGTACTGCCACTGACATAATTGCAATGGAGGAAGGCTCAAGTAGATGGGTGCCAGGCAAGCTGTTCATTGGATTTTACATGCCCATTGCCTTCTCACTCACCAGTGAAGGATTGTCAAAAGAAGCCCTATGTGTAATGTGTTTGGGCAGTTGCTGGTCAGTTTCTAGTAGACATAAGACCTCAACACAAAAACTGGACCTGGATTACCTCTAAATCAACATTCCAACTGAGGATGTTGCCAAGGATGTGCAGGAAGTGGAAAGGATGCACTGAGGTAGCAGGGTGCCTCTCTGAGTTTATATTAAAGGATATAGTTGAAGCAATTATTTAATCCATGATAAACTTGACCTGGAAGGTTAGTCATGTGATTTATGCTCCATAAGATGTGGGAGTGATCACCCGAACTAGCTACGTTTGGTTAACCTGATTCATGTTACATTTGATCTGACAATATTTGCTGCAGAGTAGATTCAAAAATTGCTAAGATATCCACAATCTTAATTAATGCAAATATACTGGTGAGTTACATATAATAAACGTTGTGTTATACATCTTATTAATTCATGGCAAAGATGTTTCTCTTTGGCACCTAGTGCAGTAACTTAGTAAAGTGAATTTTTTGCTCAGAACCAAGCCAGCATTCACTCTTTCGATGTCTGCGGCCGTCTCATTTATCATGCAGCTTTTATTTATGAGAGCTATTGTTTGGTGTTTTGATACCGTGGCTGTATGCAGGGAGTTAAAGATTTCTGGCATATTACTATGAGCAGGTACCAAAAGGAGGTGAGAAGGAGAAAGGGAAATATCGTGTTGAACTTGTTTACTTCTGCTTGCCAAGATGGTGGTACAGTGATAATGTCACTGGACTAATATTCCAGGAGCCCAGGCGAATGTCCTGGAAGCAATGTTCAAAACCGACCATGGCAGCTGGTGGATTTTAAATTCAATTGATAAAGTTAGTGTCAACAATAGTGACAATGAATTGATTGTCATCTGGCTAATTAATGTTCTTTAGGGAAGGAGATCTGTCATCCTTACCTAGTCTGATTGACACATGACTCCAGGCTACAGCAACGTGGTTGATTCTTAAAAGCCATTCTAAATTTGTTTTAATTTATTGATGGGATGTGGGCATTGCTGGCCAGGCCAGCATTTATTGTCCATTCCTCAATACCCTTCAGAAAGTAGAGGGGAGCTGCCTTCGTGAACCACTGCTGTCTCTGCACCCACAATGCTGATAGAGAGGGAGTTCCGTGTTTTTGACCCAGTGATAATGAAGGAACGGCGATGTATTTCCAGTCAGGATGGGTACTAGACTGGAGGGGAATGTCCAAGGGGTGATCTTCCCAGTATCTGCTGCTTTTTTTCCTTTAGATGTTAGTGGTCCTGGGTTTGGCAGGTGCTGTCTAAGGAGGTTTGGGCAGTTTCTGCCCTTTGTCTTGTGGATAGTACACACTGTTGCTCCTGTGTGTTGTTGATGCAGGAATTTAATTGTGGAATGCCACAATTAAGTGGAATGCTTTGTCATGAACGGTGTCAAGTTTCTCGAGTGTTGTTGGAGCTGCGTCCATCAGAAACTTGGGGAATATTTTATCGCACTCCTGACTTGTGCATTGCAGATGGTGGATAACCTTTAGGGAGTCAGAAGTGAGTTACTTGCTGCAGGATTCCTATCCCCTGACCTGCTCTTGTAGCCAGAGTATTTATGTGGCCAGTCGAGTTCAGTTTGTGGTCAATGGGAACCCTTAGGATGTTGATAGTGAGGGATTCAGTAATGGTAATACTATTGAATTTCAAACATTGTTGGTTTTAGACTGTCTCTTGTTGGAGATACTCATTGTCTGGCAGATGTGTGGTGCAAACGTTACTTGCCACTTATCACCCCAAGCCTGGATATCGTCCAGGTCTTGCTGCGTTTGGACATGGGCTGCTTCAGTGTCTGAGGAGTTGCGAATGGTGCTGAACATTGTGCAATTATCAGTAAACATCTCCAATTCTAACCTTATAATGGAAAGAAGATCTTTAATGAAGCAATTGAGAATGATTGGGCTTAAGACATACCTTGAGGAATTCCTGTGGTGATGTCCTGGAGCAGAGATGACTCACCTCTGTAGTAAACCCAAAGATGATATGTTATGTCTTCAATGACAATATTTATATTTGTACAATCAATAGTCTGATATAACTCAATACACATTTACCCTCTTCTCCTCCCTGACTCCAACTGAGGTTTTTCCCTGACCCAGGATGCATGCCACTTTCTCCTGATTTCTTACCTTTCTGTTGGCCTGACTGGCCCAATCACGTGGCTCTCAGATATCAGCCCGTTAAAGGGGCCACATTATCACAACAGCCATAACCATCTTTCTTTGTGCTAGGTACAACTTCAACTAGTGGAGAGTTTTCCCCTGATTCTCATTGATTCCAGTTTTGCTAGGGTTTCCTGATGTCAGACCCAGTCACATGTTGTCTTAATATGAAAGACAATCACTCTTTCCTCACACCTTTTATTCCATGTTTGAATCAAGGCTGAGTGATTCTGACTGAATCCAAACTGATCGTCAGTGAACAGATTGTTGCTAAGCAAGCGCAGCTTAATGGCATTGTTAATAACTGCTTTCCTCACTTCCCGAGAATAGATTGATGGGATGATAATTGTTCAGGTTGGATTTGTTCACCTTGTCAATTTTCCACATTGTGAGTAGATGCCAGTATTGTCCCTGTACTAAAATAGCTTGGCTAGAGGTGCAACAAGTTGTGGAGTACAAGTCTTCAAATACTGTTACTGAAATATTGTTAGGGCCCATTGCCTTTGCAGTATCCAGTGTCTCTAGTGTTTCTTGATGTCACATGGAATGAACCAAATCATCTGGCAACTGACATTTGTGATGCTGGGAAACTCCGGAGGAGGCTGAGATAGATCATCCACTGGCCATTTCCTGCTGAAGATTGTTGCTAATGCTTCAGTCTTACTTTTTGCGCTGATGTGCTCTGCTCCCCCATCATTGAGAAGGGGAATATTTATGAAACTTTCTTCTCCAGTGAATTATTAAATTGTCTTCCACAGTTCATGACTGGATATGGGAGGACTGTAGAGCTTACGTCTGATCCATTGGTTGTGGGATCACTTACTTCTGTCTAACACTTTTTGCTTAGATTTATGGCACACAAGTGGTCCTGTGTTGTCGTTTCACCAGATTGATACCTCATTTTTAGCTATATCAGGTACTGCTCCTGGCATGCTGTCCTGCATTCTTCTTTGAAATGACATGCAAATCATTCCATTCAAGTGTAATTGGCGATGAATTACAAATGATCACTTAGCCAGCGATGCCCACACCCCATTAAGGAATAAATGAAAAAAACTGTTCATCACAGCATTGACCGAGACCTGAGTGCAGACTTATGACACGTTTATTCACAACACGGAGAGCCCCACAATGGGCGGGCTTTAATCCTTGAAGTACAAACATATTGGATTGGAACATTTTTGTGCTTATATTCCTCTTGAAAGCTAACCATATTATTTTGTGATTAAACTAAAATTATTCATTTCACCAGAGAGACATTCAGTTAATTTTTTAACATTAGGAGCTAGGTTCAAGTCCCAGCCCAGAGGCAGCAAAAAGACACTTGTCATTAAATCTATTTTGGTCATGCTGATCTCATTAGTCTTTTCGATTAATCTCAACATCCATCATTGAGAAGAGGAAATGGTTGAATTCAACTTCACAGCTTTAACACTCCCAATATGAGCAAGCACTAAGATTAAAACTGAAAATGCTGGAGAAACTCAGCAGGGTTGGCATCATCTATGGTGAGAGAAACGGAGTTAATGTTTTGAGTCTGTTTGACTCTTCCTCAGAACTTCAGAGCAGGACTGAGATTACACTTTCCTGATAAACATTTGAGATTATAAAGTTATTCCTTAAATGAAGGAGCACTTTGCATTGAAGCAGAAATTAGAGTGTTATTAAGTGAGGATGAAATATCTCGCATTGGAGTTCATGTGAACTGAACTAGCATAAAAGTAATGTTCAAAATAAGTAATTTGTCCTCCTGTTAGCAGTGTCATATAATATCTGGGCCATGGAAGTTCACCAATAATGAAATCCACTTTTATCTAACAATATCTTAAAGTCTCATTTGTTAGGGTGAGACATGAAGGACTGAATTTTCTCGGTTGGGTGGCAATGCCAGATGTTGGGTTGAAGTCCTGGTCTGGAACCCGGAAGTGGTCGTGATGAGCTTATAGATGCAATCTTTCTGCAGGAGGTCAAACAAGAAGCTGCGTCCTGGAGTCCCATCCAGGTAGGGACAGTGACCAGGTTCCAGGGGTCAGTGGGCCAGTCAGCATACTTGCAGCACAGAATGCCAGGAGAAACAGGAGTGGGAAAGTGTAGATCCCTCAATATGCACCTACTTTTCTCTAATTTTTGTGAGTCTGTTGTGGACTTCCTGCTTTTACACATATTTAAATTTCTGGGATAATCCACTAAACATGAAAGAAATGAAAGATTCCATAGGATATCTTTGAAGAGAAGGAAGAGACAAAAATGAGAGTACGTAAAATTAGAGGCAAAGCATTGACATGGATAGAGAATTGGTCAGGAGGCCACAAGGGGGATAATGGTCAAGTAGTCAGACTGACAGGAGGACATTAGTGATTCCACTGGGATCAGTGCTGGGCCTTCAGATTTTCACCATAGTTATAAATGAATTAAATGAAAGAATTGGGAGCCACATACCCAGGGTTTCTGATAGCAAGTTAGGTAAATAGGATAGATGTGAGCAGAATGTTGCAAGGAGGTATTTTTCGATTAAGTAAGTGAACAAAATTGTAACAGATTAAATTCAATATGGGGACATATGAGTTCATCCAGTTTTGACTTGGTCAGACTCGAAGGGCTAAAGGGCCTCTTCTGCACTGTATGATTCTATAATTTTATGGCTGAAGAAGTATCGTTCAGTGTAATTGCCAGAAAAAATGATGGTTCAGGGATTCGAATACAGAAATCACTACAAGTTAGTAAATGGGTACAAAATATTAATTCAAAATGCAAATGGAATATTGGCCTTTATCTCAGGGGGGCTAAAATACAAGGCATGCTATGTCAAAAAGTTCTGTTACAGTTATATAAAGCTTTGATTAGGTTCAATTTAGAATACTGCATTCAATTCTGGGCAGTTCACCTCAGAAAAGAATATACTGCCCAGGAGACAATGCAGCACATATTCATCAAAACGAATGGCTAAAAGTATTCAACTATTAGAACAGATTGCAAACACTAGACTTATAGTTCCTTGAGTGAAAGGGGTGATTACAATGATCAAAGGAGTTGATAAGGTCGATGGAGAAATAACTATTTGTGCTGGGAAGCACTCTGGCCCCTCAGCAAAACTGCTGACTAATGGAACATTAGAACTGGCACTTCCAGGACTAACTCTACAAGCCTTTTCCCCTGATAGAAGTCTCATTTCTGGAAAGGCAGGTCATCCTGTAATAATCAATCTCTCCTCTGGAGAAACCATTCCATTCGAGTTTTGATTCTGGACTTTGGACACACATGAAATCCTCACTTATATCTATTGTGGTAGATCCCTGAAGCTCTTTCCTTTACCCTTGCTTGTATTGTATAAGGGCAAAGGAGTGGACATTGTGAAGCCCCTCTCCCGTATGTGTGTAAAAATAAGCCAATCCCTTTGACTTCATCTTCCATCGATTTGCTGTGTAAGTTACGTTTTTTAGAGGATTGGAGCACTCCAAATTTCAAGGGTTAGAGAAAATAAAAGGGAAAAATCAGAAATTAAAAAACAAACACCTTCCTGTTTACAGATGGGTCATGAGAGGAGAAATCTGAGCTGCTTGACTCAATCTCTCTCCTGTCCATAACAGCAATCCAAGAGTATTAAAGCCTACTCAACCAAAGCAAGTAGGTAGAGTTAACACACAGGTCAGTCATTATGTTATTGAGTGGCAGAGTGGGCTTGCAGAGTTGGATGACCTACTTTTGCTCCTATGTTTTTAAATAAGGCTGGAACTGTCCAGCAAGCCAGGCACCCAATGTGGAGTGAGGGCTGCGGGTCTAACATGTCAGATGTAATTAAAAATGTCATTATCTGCTCCAGACTGGATGGGGCAAACCATAATTCCATGTTGTGCAGAAGAATTATATGTTTAGATTTGTGGCCTTAAGTTTTCCATTGACATCAATGATGTCAGCTTTTCTCTGTGCATAAAATTCTCAGTAAATATATCAGCAACAAATGCCCAACAAAGGAGATGTTATTCTGTTTTCACAATGGGCATCATTCCAGTGCACAAAATCTCCAAATAATGTGATAACCCCTTTCACATTTGCTGGCAAACTGTAAGAGTAAATTTAAAAAATTGTGTAATTTATGGATACAATTTGAAAGTAATTTCTTGTTTACATTGAAAACTATGGATGGTAAAGGCAACAACAAGAAGTGTTTTCCAGATAGCTTTCAGTGATATGGAAAAATGTAAGGGCTTAGAGCAACTTGAAAATTGGCCAGAATATTAAGAGGGAGAAAAAGTCAATGCATCCAAACTCATCGTGGCTGAAAAGTGGTAATTTATTATCAGCAGCACCGACAAGCTTGAATTGCATTGCGTAACAAACTGCCATTGTGGATGAATATGAGGCACTATTTGCCTTCCAATGAAAATAAGTAACATGCTTATCAATAATAATTGCATTCAGATATCATTAATAGATATATGTCTATCTCTTAATGCTATTATAAATAAGGTGTCATTCAACAAATTTCCATTCAACATGGAGATGTGTGACTGACCTTTGACATGAGTATCTTAACTAATTAACATGTCTGTAGCATGGGCTGAGTATGGTAATGGTTGTTTTGACATGAAGTGAACTTGAACCTTTGAACAGTCATTGATGAGATTAATCCTCCTCCTTACATCCCTGAAATAGGAGGCCTGGCAAATCATTCTGAGCACCAAAGGAAACTACAGGAGTTATTGATAAAATGCGTAATAGTGTTGATATGAGAGAGCAGAGACATTAGCTGTGCAACTTAACAAGACATTAAAGTAGCAGTTCAAGTGGACAAAGCTGTCAGAAACGCTAATGGGAAGCAAAATCAATCATCCTCAGCACTAGGCTAAGTGTGTGGATGGGACTAAGAAATGGGAATCCTTGGACACGTTGGAGAGGGAGTCAAGGTTTCTTTGTGGGGCTCAGAACATTCCTTTCCCCTTAGACTGCAAGGAAGTTTAGATATAATAAAGGAAGATACCTTGCTGTGCTATTCTAGCTTTGGGACAGCATTTGGAAATGTATCCTAAAGAGGAAGCTACTGTTGCTGTCCCTCTCAGGCTTTGCGCTAAAATAGCTGTTCATACTCTAAATATAACCGGATATGGAAAGAACTGTGGGGGCAGGTATCCATGCTGCCTGCAATTTTAAATGTTAGTCCATCATAAAAGGGCAGGTTGTTCCCCCTTCTCTATTTCAACTACTGCCTTTTTTAAAAGCAGTATCTCAGCCTTTTGGCTAAGATGGAAATGAGATCAAGCCTTGGAGGAGGAGCTATGCCTACTCCAATCAGCTTGGATCATGTAAATCAAGCCCAAGACAGGAGGTGAGAGCCCTGTCTTGTCAGCTTCATTTGAGAATGGCCCAACTTGTTGAGACTCTGAATTGGAATAAAAACGAAAAAAAAGAGTGAGAGTTCACAGAAATAATGGTCAATGTTTCCTATTTATTTCTCTGCATAGAGAGGCATAAATTTACAAACATCACTTACAAAATCAAGATGATCAGAACAACATTAGCGTTGATAAGCTGGGGGACATGGTACCACAGTGGTTAGCACTGCTGTCTCACAGCTGCAGGGACCTGGGTTCAATTCTGGACTTGACTGTGTGGAGTCTACACATTCTCCCCATGTCTGCTTGGGTTTTCTCCAGGTGTTCCAATTTCTTCCCACAGTCCAAAGATATGCAGGTTAGGTGCATTGGCCATGATAAATTGCCCTTTAGTATCTCCAGATGCATCGATTAGAGGGATTAGCAGGGTAAATATGTGAGTTTAAGTGGATAGGGCCAGAATGGGATTGTTTTTGGTGCAGACAGGATGGGCCAAATAGCCTCCTCCTGTACTGTAGGGTTTCAATGATTTCTATGAAAATGTGTTGCTAAGTATTGTGTATTGTAAAACAAAGCAGCTCTGTATAGTATATCACATGATTACATAGTGACATTATCTGAGGCACTTGGAAGATTTTCCTTGCCTTTCATCCTGGACTGTAGCATGTGACACCTGTCTAAAAAACTCCACAAACACTGTGTGGCAACCTTTTCATTTCTTTATCTTTACTGTTAATAGTAGTTGACTATGGGCAACGGAAATGATTTCCCAGTAAAAATAGTCAGAAGAAATAATTCAGACCTTCGAGTAAAGGACTAATTTGTTTTCAGAAGACCGCTCTACTTTCAATTGAAGTGCACTAAATCTGGCCGTTGGAAAGCGGTTTTTAGCTGACATTAATTTTAAAACTTATAAAAAACACTCAGTAAGTTTGGCTTCATAAAGGAATTTTGCTTAGCAGAAACAAAGGATGCAATGTTATTTCTCTAAACTTTGAAAAAGAGAAGAAAAACAAAGGCATATGTCCCTTTCCTATCTGATACAGTGACACATGATCAGAGCTGATTGCTCTTATTTTGACAATGGAGGAAGTTTAATTTCAGTCTGTACTTGCATGCACACTGAGTGGGAACCATTTGTTGTATATTTTTGAAACATGAGGTACTCCCCTAGATCACTTTAAAATTGCAGTAAATAAAACAAGATATGAACATCAGAAAAAATGTTGTACAACACTCGCTTGTCTCATCACTAAGAGAGTTAGGGAGGGCTGATGTCTCACTTTGAAGTTGAGGCATCTTCCATTGGCAGTGAGGGTATCGCCTATCAGTTGGAATGCCAGTTTGAGACCCGTGCTGCCCCTTCTTTGCAAAGCTCACCGGATCTTACACCAGGGCAAAAGTGGGCTTTCCTCCAAAAGCAAATTGCTGATATGTTTCTTGCAGTTCCTCTGGTTTCCTCACATAGCCCAAAGATGTGCAAGTTAGCTGGATTAGCCATGCTAAATTGTTTCCAAGATGTGTAGGTTCGATGGATTAGCATTGGAAAATGTGCGGTGTTACAGGGATAGGGTGGAAGAAAGGGGCTGGGTAAGATACTTTGTCAGAGAGGCGGTGCGAACTCAATGGGTTGAATGACCTCGTCTGCATTATAGGGATTCAATGAATCACATGTTCTGTGAATGCCATACTGCAGATAACTGGCTTACAATAAACTATTCATTCTGTCTCAGTTCTGCTTAGATACGACTGAAATTTGAAAATGTAAACTATTATTGGAGTTCGGAATTAGTAACATAAGTAATTGCTTGTGAAAATAGCCATCTAGCAGAGCCCATGCAGTGGTAGTCCCAAATTTGTAACAGCCATGAGGACGAGGTACATTATCACAGCAATGTTGTTTACCCAAACTAGCTTAGAATTCAGAACTTGGCAAACTTTGGGTACAAAATGGAAAAAAAATCATTCAATCCTCTAGCAAACAATAGCAAAAGATACTCTTGAAAGGAAAAAGAACAGATAACACCAGAAACAACAACCCTTAACTTGTAACCTGCCTCAACGCCCTTCACAAGAATCAAAGAGTTTGTTGCTGAGTCCCACAAGAAGATACCAGTTGGCAGGTGACCAAAAAAGCTCAAGCAAAGAATCCGCGAAACACTGCGGATTCTGTAAGTCTGAAATAAGAACAGAAAATACTGGAAATACTCAGAGCAACATCTGTGGAAAAAGAAACACAGTTAATATTTCAGTTCAGCGACTTTTCTTCAGAATCAATGGAGGGCAGAAATATAAGAAGCTTTGCGCAGGAGATTGCGGAGAAGAGGAGGTTGCTGTCCTCAGCCTGCTGCAATGTTCCAGTAAAGCTCAATGTAAAGCTCCAGGAGCAGAACAACATCTTTCGATTTGGCAGTTTACAGCCTTGTGGACAATACGTTGAGTTCAACAATTTCAAACTGCAAACTCCGTCCTCCGTTTTGTTTTGGTGTTTTCCTTTGCGTGTGCTGGTCTTAATTTTGTGGACTTCCCTTTCCTTCTTTCTCCCCCCCCCCCTTTTACTTACACAAATCCTATTAATTGCTATTGTTCTTCAGTTCTGAAGAAAGCTTCTTGACTTGAAAGATTACTTTCTTCACAATACTTCCAACAGTTTCTGTTTTCTTTTCAGCTTGATCATAGCGGTGAGGGGTTTAAGGAGCTTTTTAAAGGAAAGAAGGCAGGGAGGCAGAGAGTTCTGGGGATGAAATTCAGAGCTTAGGACCTGAGCAGCTGAAAGCTTGGCCACCAAAGGTGCAGCAAGTTCAGCAGGAAGTTTGGTTCAGGCTCAAATGAATTGCCACAGAAAGGGATGAAGTTAGAGGTGGGGTCTGAAGACAGTGGCTTAGTCTTCCCAATAATTCATATGAGGAAATCTCTGTTCATCTAGCACTAGACATCAGCAAGCAGCATACTGTGAAGAGGTTGACAGAGAATATCTGTGAGGTAGAGCTGAGTGTCATTAGCATAAGGATGAAAGCTGATGTGTTTCCAGATGATGCTGCCGAGGAGCAGAGTGTAAATGAGAAATAGGAAGGGATCAAGATTTCATCCTTTGGGAACTCCAGAAGTAACCGTGCATGAATGAGAAAAGAAGCCAATCATAGAATTCCTACAGTGGGGAAAGCCATTCAGCCCATCGAGTCTGCACAATCCCACCCAGAGTCTATCCCCACAACTCCATGTATTTACTCTCCCTGACACTAAGGGTAATTTGGCATGGCCGATCTACCTAACCTGCACATCTTTGGGCGGTGGGAGGAAACCAGACCACCCGTAGCAAACCCACAGAGACACGGGGGGCGTGTGCAAACTCCACACAGAGAGTAATGCAAGCCAGGAATTGAACTTGGGCCCCTGGTGCTGAGAACCTGCAGTGCCAACCACTGTGCCACCATGCCACCCTCAATACAGATGATTGTCTGACCATCTCAAGATCAGTAAGAGTGTAGCCAGGCAAAGCTTGCTCCACCCAGCTAGATGACAGTGGAGAATCAATGGTGGACAATGGATTGTTCAACTACACAGGTTAAGGCAGATGAGGAGAGAAGTTTGTGATGATTAAAGTCATATATGAACCATCCAACTTGGTTACAAAGGCACAATCTTGATTTAGAGGGGTTCAGCAATATGATCAAGGATTTTGAAGAAGAAAAGGAGGTTAGAGATGGGGTGGTAACTTGCAAGGAATGGGGGAGGGGGCAGAGTTGGAGAGGTGGTGATGGTGGGTCAAGAATAGAATTTTGAAGAGAGGGTGATAATGGCAGACTTGAAGGGGAGAGGTACAGTACCTGTGCAGAGGAAATGTTTAACATTCAGTTAGCCTGACACCAGAAAGGGAAGTAAATGGCCAGCAGTTTGTTTTAAATAGAGTCAAGGAACATGATGTCTTTCTCAAGGGCAAGATAAAGTCTGAGAAGGTATAATGGCACTTGGAGAGTGAGAAAACAGGGCTAGGGCTGAAGGTTTAACAAATACCTTACAAATTAATTTAGAATAGACAAGAACAGCTGATATTCACAGCTGTAATGGGGTGGAGTGTTAATCAAATTAGTGAAACACGTCCAAGTTTTAGCATATTTTAATCATCTTGTGTGCACTCTCTTGCAAACACTCCGAAATTTTCCTGCCACTCATGCCACAAGATCGGAAATTCCTGCCTGAGATCAGTAGACCTTTGTATGGCCTGCTGAATGTTCTGTCCTGTCCACTACAATTCCCATGGCGGGCGGGACAGAGAAATTCTGCCCTCTATCTCTGGTGGATAACCTATTCCGAAAATTTTACAAATACATTGATACTTCCATACATGTGCTCAACCCTTACATTTCAATTCTTCAAACTTTTTAATAGAGGTACCAACACATTTATTTCAAATTGCGTTCACATCTCCGTCAAATCATGTTTTTCAGGCCACAAGAATCTGTACGCAATTCTCATTATGAAAAAATTTACATAAATTAACACAGTGCAAATTACCACCTGAACAGTTAAAGAAATGCTTTGTTGCAGTACAGAACCTGCTTCAACCTATTATTTTATTCACAATAGTGCATTTCCTGGACCATGGTCAGAATTGAGTCCAGTCACAGAAGGTGAGAGGTGGTGATTGAATCTGGAGTGAAGATGCGCATACAGTGGCTGCCACTTGCCTGGCAATGTGCACCTATCTTAGTGGTGGCGAAGGTCGAGGGCAATACTCCCATCCAGAGGCCAGTTGACAGCCTTTAATATCCAATTAAGGGTCATTTAAAGACTTCTGTCAATGGTGACTGGAGATTGCCCAGTGAAGCCTAGCTGGTTTGGGGAAATTCTCCAAATCAGGCACCTTGTGCCCATGAAGTGAGCCCCCCAGCACTCAAGGCTGTGAAAAACCCTCCACTACCAGCCTCAGCAATGACCCACAAGCCCACGCCAGAGCATTCCCAACTGGCCCTGCTGAGCCTGACCTCGCTGACCTCGGTTCCGGGGCAGCATCCATGATGCTGTGCCAGGCTAGGTGCAGTCCCAGTACTAGCCACCCATGGCATTGCTGGAACTGAAGAACCGCCAGCCCTCTAATTGGCCGGCAGATCTAAAAGGCTGGATCCAAGCCTTGAGGAACGGAAAGCCTAACAGCAGACAGCTGATTGCCAGATGGTGACAGAATTGATTTAAGGCTCCCAGAAATGGCTGCCATGGAAATGGCCCAGTCTTTGCAGCTTGCTGCTATCAGAGACCAAGTAAATCTCTATGCTCAAGCTTTTTCCCCTCCTGAAGCTTCTTATTTCATTGGAAGGTAAAGGTTGAATCACTACAAATTCAGACATTACAGATGACAGGAATGCATTAAAGATACTTGGAGGCAAAGGCATTTCCTCATTCTGAGATTTCTAGTTGTAAAAACCATTCACTGGGATCAGAGCACTGTCACAGTCCATGGTTCTCCTGCAAAAGATGCTAAAGGCAGCACTTTAATGTGCCAGATGTCTCATTAACCACACGGGAATACACTTACAAAAATCCACAGAAATTCCTTTGCCATTCTTCTTCTTACCATGGGATATATTTTCTTCACATGCAAATAGTTGTTTCCATTGAAGTTGAATGTGGGCCTCTGGTCCTGTTTCTTAAGGTTTAAGCAATGTGTTGGCCTTACCAAAGGTAATACACACATAAACAAAACTCGACAGATCCAAATGTTTCTATATAAATCAAGCCAAAATTGTCTGTCATTGAAAATAATCTCAGTTCTTTCTGGTAAAATGACTAGGACAAATGTACCACAGATATAAAGTTTTCATACTGATTTTTGTTCAGGAGCAGTGGACAGCTGTTTTCTTAACAGATTTTCTTTACCCTTAAGCAGCTAACTGAAGCTTTCCCAGGCCTGGCTATGTTGCTCATAGTATATTTTTATACATTGATGTTGACAGATGGAAAATTGCAGGCAATGTACCGAGGGTTTTGTGTTTAGTCTCCTGTTGCATGGAGCTGCAATCATTGATACCGGGCCTAAAGGCGTTTTGACTTTACTTCTAGCTCTCCAAATGCCTTGTGCAGTAGATTCTCCTACAGCAGGGGTCACGGATAGAATGGTAGCATCCTACAGTGCAGAAGGAGACCATTTAGCCCATCGAGTCTGCACCGACCACAATCCCATCCAGATCCTATTCCCTTAATCCCATGTATTTAACTTAGCTAGTCCCTCTGACACTAAGTGACAATTTAGCATGGCTAATCTACCTAACCTACACATCTTTGGACTGTGGGAAGAAACTGGAGCACTTGAAGGAAACCCACACAGGCACGAGCAGAATGTGCAAACTCCATACATACAGTGAATTAAGCCTGGAATCGAATGCGGGTCCCTGGCACTGTGAGGCAGCACTGCTAACCACTGTGCCATCGTGCCACACACACACACACACACACACACACACACACACACACACACCCCAATCAGGAGCTATTAGAGCATTTTGTTTTCCATTGTAACCAATCATCTGGCTTCCCTTTCTAGATTTTATCTAGGAGAGCAAGTTGGGAGAGTTTCATTGCCACAATCAAAGCCACCTATGTATTTATTGGTAACATGAAGAAATCTAAAAGCTCCTGAAAAATGCAGCGTTGGGAATTAATTAACAATGAATGGGAAGTAAATACACGAGGTGGGATTTTCCTGCCGGGTTCGCCCTGAGACTGGAAAATCTCGCCCGAGGTCATCAGACCTTCCTCGCCTGCTACGATTCCAATGGTGAGCAGAATGGGAAAATTCACCCCATGGTTATTTAGCTCAAGTAAAATAGATTAGTTAATTGTAAAATAATGTGCAAAATTCCGAGAAAATTCTCTCAATTGGATGTGTACTTGATAAATTAAAAATCTTTCAGAGGGTAAGAATGGGGGGACGTTGTGACGGATCTAACTTAGTAACTGTTTCAAAGAGTGCAGGCATGATGGGCTGAAGGGTCTCCTTCTGCGCTGTATGACTCTGCGATACTGTTGAGATTTCAGGACTGGGCCTTCACAATCTACGATGTCAAATTCTAGCAGACACATATTGATTATCTGTGTTTGTTTTCCTTTGCAGTGTTCTAGATGATGAGGGCAGCAACCTGCGACAACAGAAGCTCGACAGACAGGTAAGGGTTAGTGCCACACATGCCGCAGCTAAAATAGCGTTTGGTTTCCATGGGGAGGAATTCTTCTCACTCTGGCAAGAATTTGCCAAAACTTCCTGGCTCCTGGATCAGACTTGGGGTATCCCAATGATGCACTGAAGAATCCCTCTTGAAAGTTCCTATGCAAAGGTTTACCCAGCAATTGATCAGAAATACTAACTCCCCTGGGGACCATCCAGTAAAGCAATTTAAATCACTAACTCATAGTTACTCTGAAAGAGTTAGAAGGGGAAAAAACACACTTCTATTTCAGACTAATTATTTTAAGCACTCAGACTGAACCCTGCATGGAATTCTTCCCCCACACCACTCTAACCTAACCAAGTATCTCACTCCCCATGACATTCTCCTCCACGCCCCCATCTCGAACTATCACCCCCTCCTCATCCCTCCCATCAAGCTGATGTATTCGTGGCACTGCCCTGGATTGGCATGATGGTGGGTGGAGGAACACATATTGGCATGATAAGCATGAGTAAGACCTTTCAAATTTACCTCTGTCATGAACCACAAGTCCTTTAAAAGCTGGCTCATCTCTTTAAAAATAATGGAGGATAAGATAGCTCAGCCCATCCTCACAGTGGAGCTGTGCGGGTTGGGATAGAAGGCTGCAGGTTCATGACCTAAACTAGGCCACACCCATAAAAGTCAGTGCTGAAAATCAGAAACCCTGGGAATGGGGTCGGGACTCCCAGAATGGGAATCTGGAAGCTGTTTTCACAGCTGATCAGAATATCCCACTCTCTATGAAAACTCAGTCCTACCTTTCATGCCCTTGGGCTATCCCAAAGCACTTTATGAAGTACTTTTGAAGTGTAATTGTTGTAACAAAGAAAAGTCGGCAATCAATTTGTGTGCAGAAAGCTCTCACAAACTAATGATCAGAAAACTGTACAGAGAGGAACTTTACAATTTGAGGCATTGCTGGACTAGGCACCAATGTAGGTTTTATGAGTGCAGAAATGATGGATGAACTTAAATTGCTGGGAATTAGAGCACCTATGCAACAGTGTTTTAGATGAACTCAATGTTCATTGAGGTTGGAGATGGGAGGCTGACTGGGAGAGCACTGAAATAATTGAATCTGACAATTAATACATGAATGTAATGCAATGCAGGTTGATGGAAACACAGAATATTTTATTTTTTATTGATTATTTTTTAAGGAGTATAAATAAATTTTTTCAGTTGCTCCATGCACCAGTTTAGTAAATTTTCCCTGCACACTTCTACCATCTTCCAGAATTGACTACAGTTAACTGAAGTCTGTGGACAGAGTTTTCCCATCTAGGACTACGTTCCCTGGTGGAGGGTGGAAGGAGAAGTGTTGCCTGCTGTCGAGACTGGCAGGAAATTACACTATTCTGACCTCATTAATTATGCACCCAACGTTTTGCACAGTATTCCATGGCTGGGCAAGCTTGGATGGCACAAGTCCTGCCATCATATTCGGATACTATATTGAAACCCAATATCACCAACCCACCATTGAAGAAAGAAGTTGGATCTCCTGATAAAGGAGGTGGATCTCCAGGAACATTGAGGATAAAAGATCCTCAATCACACAAAAGCTGAACGATCCATCTGTAAATGCTCCCCAGACCACAACCCCACCTCCCCATTTCCTCCACTATTGTGGTGTTTTGGAGTCCAAGGTTGCTGGCGGCCTCTGTCCTGAACTCTAGAGGCAGCTCCAGACATTTTTCAGGTGACTCCTGTCTTCTGCACACCATGTTGTTCTAGACCTGTTCTGGACTAGTATGTTTTCCCACTGGCATCACAAAGAATTGGGCATGGGGTAGAAGATTTTAGATGGGATTTCATCTGCATTCCATTAGTGGGGTGCAGATCGGTCATGTTGGTATTCAGTGGGTTTCCTGATCCATGAACAGGGGAACCAATGGAAGATCCCGTGGGAAATTCACAGAAGCATAAAACCAATTTTTGGACTCCCGATAAATTTTACCACCCACCCCCCCCCCCCCCCCCCCCCCGCCCGCCCGCCCCGCCCCCACCACCCCACATGCCATTAAAACTGCTAGTAGGGCCATGAGAGAATTCAGCCATAAATGTTTGGCAGGTTTTAGCATAAATTTCATACTTCTTTTAGCCTTTACCTCTATTAATATACGCCAGGATCCTATCAGCCTTTTAGCATCTTTCTCTACTTGTCCTGCCAGCTTCAGAGATGTCTATTCATACACCATATTTGTCTCTCTCTCTCTGTTCCTGCATCCTTTTTACATGTTTCCCATCAAAAATAAGGCGTTCTTCACCACAGTGTGTCGTCCCACGTCCCCCTCGGATTTTCAATGAAGCCTCTCTGTCACTGTAAAAATGGCAAAGGAGTTAAAATCTGGAAATCCCTCTCCCATGAAAATTGATAAGTCCCCTAGGCCAGATGGGATTTACCCCAGGATTCTCTGGGAGGCTAGAGAGGAGATTGCAGAGCCTTTGGCTTTGATCTTCATGTCGTCGTTAGCTACAGGTATAGTGCCGGAAGACTGGAGGATGGCAAATGTTGTCCCTTTGTTCAAAAAAGGGAGTAGGGACCATCCTGGAAATTATAGACCGGTGAGCCTGACTTCTGTTGTGGGCAAAGTCTTGGAAAGAATTATAAGGGATAGGATTTATAAGCATCTAGAGAGAAATAAATTGATTAGGGATAGTCAGCACGTTTTTGTGAAGGGTAGGTCGTGCCTCACAAACCTTATTGAGTTTTTTGAGGAGGTGACCAAAGAGGTAGATAAGGGTAAGGCAGTTGATGTAGTGTATATGGATTTTAGCAAAGCGTTTGATAAGGTTCCTCATGGTAGGCTACTGCAGAAAGTGCAGATGCATGGGATTGAAGGTGATTTAGCAGTTTGGATTAGGAATTGGCTAGCTGATAGAAGACAGAGGGAGGTGGTTGATGGGAAATATTCAACCTGGAGTGCAGTTACAAGTGGTGTACCTCAAGGATCTGTTTTAGGGCCACTGCTGTTTGTCATTTTTTATAAATGACCTAGATGAGGGTGTAGAGGGTTGGATTAGTAAATTTGCTGACGATACCAAAGTGGGGGGAGTTGTAGATAGCGAGAATGGATGTTACAGTTTGCAGAGGGACATAGATAGGTTGCAGAGCTGGGCCGTGAGGTGGCAAATGGAATTCAATACGGATAAGTGTGAGGTGATTCACTTCGGTAGGAATAACAGGCATATGAAATATAGGGCTAATGGAAGGACCCTTAATAGTGTTGTCGAGCAGAGGGATCTTGGGGTACAAGTACATAGCTCTTTGAAAGTTGGCACCCAGTTTGATAAAGTTGTTAAGAAGGCGTACGGTGTGTTAGCTTTTATTGGTAGAGGGATTGAATTTAGGAGCCGTGAGGTTATGTTACAACTGTACAAACTCTGGTGCGGCCGCACTTGGAGTATTGCGTACAGTTCTGGTCGCCGCATTATAAGAAAGATGTGGAAGCATTGGAAAGGGTGCAGAGGAGGTTTACCAGGAGGTTGCCTGGTATGGTGGGAAGGCCTTATGAGGAAAGGCTGAGGGACCTGAGGTTATTTTCATTAGAGAGAAGAAGGTTACGCGGTGACCTAATTGATGCGTATAAGATGATCAAAGGACTGGATAGGGTGGATAGTGAGAGCCTTTTTCCTCGGATGGTGATGACCAACACGAGGGGACATAACTTTAAATTAAGAGTGGTAGTTATAGGACGGATGTCAGAGGCAGGTTCTTTACACAGAGGGTGGTGAGGGCGTGGAATGCCCTGCCTGCAGCAGTTGTGGACTCACCTACTTTGGGGCATTCAAATGGTCGGTGGATAGGCATATGGATGATATTGGAATAGTTTAGGTTAGAGGGTCCACTGGCCGGCGCAACATCGAGGGCCGAAGGGCCTGTACTGCGCTGTAATGTTCTATGTTCTATGTTCTAAACGCAAAAGCTATCATTTTCTTGATTGAGATTTGCACATGCATATTTTGTGGAGGTAGCTGCCTTCCAGTCATAAGCCAGGGGAGGGAAATACAATGTACGCAATTTAATAGCAGGTCTAAACTTTACAGAGTCCTTTGGAAAAGTGAGTACTATTTTGCAGAAGTTGGGTATCTCTTTGTGTATGGCCCTGGACACCTTTCATCCCAAATTGATAGAGTTGAGGTGTCCTTTGGGATTGTTAAAACTGGAGATGAATGTGTATAAAAAATGCATAAATTCATTAGAGCTGTCAAAAGTAATTGTCAATAGTGCCAAAAGAAACTATCAAACAAATTGTCAACTATTAATGCATTTAAAACTCCTTTTCTTTAAATCTTTGAAAAAACTGTGTGTGGTGTTTAAAAAAAAAACACTGCTATTTAATTTGGTCTATTAAATAGATCTAAGATTCCCATTACTGGGTTAGTGCTGCATGACTTATTTTACAGCCTTCCATTATCACATTGGTCTGTCTGCCATTTCACAGTTTGATTGACAGCTGCAAGTGGTTATTTGCTCTTTGAAGTAGGAGTATGAATTCAAGTAGTTGTTTCCGTAAGGCATGATGCAGTTGAAGGAATTTAAATGTAGCAAATAGATTCTCATGAACAAGAGAGTTATTTTTTAAAAATTTGCAGCAGGATGTCATGAATTTTGCTTCATCTCATCTTACTAGGAATCCTGAGGTCTGCACATGGTGGATAACTGGGTGAGTTAGCATGGTAGATAGAAGGAGCATATGGGTGAGTGGGCAGGCTCTAAGATGGCAAAGGGCTATGGAGTGGTTGAAGTGTGCAGATTGGCATGGAGGGTAAGAGGGACCCTGAGTCGTTGGGGAGCATAAATTGGCATAGTTTGACATGAGGAGTGTGCAGGGCATGGGGGGATATGAACAGTGATTCCCGGATTATTAAAAATGTTTTATTGTCGCTTCTTAAACGTTGGCATGGTGCCAGTACACGGAGGCAGGTCTTCCGCACAGCCTGCCTCTGCAACCTCAACACTCATTCAGGATCAGCTCATTTACACTTCCCACCCCCACCATCTCAGGCATGGGCCTGACCAACATAAGAAATCAAAACCACGCACAGTTCAGGGACCCGGATCCAGTTCCTGGTTTGGGTCACTATCTGTGTGGAGTTTGCATGTTCCACCCACTGCCCCATGTTTGCATGGGTCTCTGAAGGGTGCTCCAATTTGCTTCCACAGTCTGAAAGATGTGTGGGTTAAGTGCATTGGCCATGTCAAATTCTCACTCAGTATACCTGAACAGGCACTGGAGTGTGGCAACAAGGTGATTTTCACAGCAACTTCATTGTCGTGATATTAATAAATAAGCTTCTTGTGATATTAATAAATAAACTTCTAACTCGGGAGGAGGCAGTGATGGGTCATTCAGTCAGCACTTCAAACCGAAGGTAGCTATAAAATCCTCAACTTTATCTTTTGCACTGATGAGCTAATCTCACTAGTATCTTAAGACGGGGATATTTGTGGAGTCTCCTCCTCCAAGGAGTTGTTTAATTTTCCACCACCATTCAGAGTGACAGGACTGTAGAGTTTCGATCTGATCTGTTGGTGGAATTGCTTAGCTGTCTATTTCACGGTGCTTATGCTGTTTGGCACACAAACAATGCTATGTTGTAGCCTTACCAGTTGGCACTTCTTTATTAGATATGCCTTCTGTTGATCTTGGCATGCCTTCCTGCAGTCTTCATTGAACCAAGGTTGACTCCTTGATTTGGTGATAATGTAGAGTGGGAGATATGCTGTCCATGAGATACAGATTGTACAGAGTTCCACTGCTGCTGATGGTCCACAATATCTTGTGAATATCTAATTCTGCATTGTTATATCTGTTCAAAATCTGTCCCATTTAGCACAGGGGTAGAGCCACGCAACATGAGGGAGGGTGTCCTCAACGTGAAGATGAACTTTGTCTCCACCTCCTTAAACCTCTATCCCCCAGCTACCTCTCCCAGCCTCTCAGCTTCCATTATAACTTGAACCACATTGTAAAGGCATTTTCAGAGTACCAAATGCAAGACGTTATAATCAAAGTTTTCAACGTTTATTTATTGGTGCCACAAATGGGCTTACATTAATATTGAAATGAAGTTACCGTGAAAATCCCCTAGTCGTCATGCTCCGGTGCCTGTTCGGGTACACTAAATGGTCATTCCTACTGTTACTGTTATACACAGATGCATCAGTGACAGGCAGATTGGTGAGGATGAGGTCAATTTTTTGATTTCCTTATCATCTACCAAAATCCTAGACTAGCAGTTATGCCATTTAGGACTTGGCCAACTCAGTTGGTAGTGATGGTACTGATCCACTTTTAGTGATGAACCTACTCAGAGTATATTCTGTGCCCTTACCACCCTCAGTGCTTTCTCCAAGTGGTGTTCAATATAGAGCATTCTAAATCATTGTTATATACTACAAAATGCAAGGAATCCAATCTAAACCTCACAGGAGCATAGTGAAAAGAGTGTTCCAGTCACAAGATCATCCTTCAACCATCGTATATTGCTTCTTGCCACTAAACTAATTTTGGATCTTTCTTGCCAATTGCCCCTTCAGCTTGCCATTTGGGAATTTGACAAATGTCTTGCTAAAATCCATGTGGACTGCATCAAAACAACCATCTTGTTACCACATTTTCTTAGCGAGCAGGAGATCGGCTGAACTTACATAGAACATAGAACACTACAGCACAAACAGGCCCTTCGGCCCACAAGTTGTGCCGAACACATCAAAACCTACCCAGCCATAGACCTATCTATAACCCCCAATCCCATTGGATCCCATATACTCCTCCAGAAGTCTTTTAAAAGACCCCAGCGAGTTCGCCTCGACCACCACCGACGGCAGCCGATTCCATTCACTCACCACCCGCTGAGTGAAAAACTTTCCCCTAGCATCCCCTCTGTACTTGCTTCCCTGCACCTTAAATCTGTGCCCTCTCGTCGCGACCATTTCAGCCCTGGGAAATAGTCTCTGAGAGTCCACCCTATCTATTCCTCTGAACATCTTGTAAACCTCTATGAGGTCGCCTCTCAACCTTCGTCTCTCCAGGGAGAACAGTCCCAGCTCCCTCAACCTGTCTTCATAAGGCATGCCTCCCAATCCAGGCAACATCCTTGTAAATCTCCTCTGCACCCTTTCAATATCTTCCACGTCCTTCCTATAGTGAGGCGACCAGAACTGCGCACAGTACTCCAAGTGTGGTCTGACAAGGGTCCTATAAAGCTGCAGCATTACCCCCTGACTCCTGAACTCAATCCCTCGATATAGGCCTTCAGAGAAGGCCTTTATAATTCCTTTGCAAATTTCACTGAATTCCTTCTGAAGTTGGAGTCAGAAATCAGGTCAATGGTCAACAAAAATCTGGGCCAATATTTGATTGGAATGTTGCAGTGTTCCAATCTTGAGACAGGAGGATGACTAATGTTTCAGACAATCAAAGAAAAATTCTCTGATTATTAACATCAAGCTCTCCTTCCTTCCATCAAATACTGTCCCAGAGTTATCCTGAAGATCCCCTCAGCTTTCTCCACTACTGAGTAGTCCCTTAAACCTCTATCCCCCAGCTACCTCTCCCAGCCTCTCAGCTTCCATTATAACTTGAACCACATTGTAAAGGCATTTTCAGAGTACCAAATGCAAGACGTTATAGTCAAAGTTTTCAAAGTTTATTTATTGGTGCCACAAATGGGCTTACATTAATATTGAAATGAAGTTACCGTGAAAATCCCTTAGTCGCCATGCTCCGGTGCCTGTTCGGGTACACTGAGGGAGAATTTAGCATAGCTGATGCATCTAACCAGCATATCCTTCAGAGGAAACCAGAGCACCCGGGGGAAGCCCACACAACATGAGGAAAATGTGCAGACTCTACATAGACTGTGACTCAAGCCAGGAATCAAACCGGGTCCCTGGTATTGTGAGGTGGCAGTGCTAACCACTGTACCACCATGTAATAGAGCACAGGTTGGAAAAGCGGGATTGCACTGTAAGAGCACTATCTCCGGCCTGCATTTCCTTCATGTGTAATCCCTATGGGATCCTGCGAATAATGAATTTACTGTATTCATTCAATATGCATGCAGACATTTTGTAAAATGTTTTCTTTAATCAGAAAAGATTTGTTTTTTAAAAAGTATCTTTACAGACCTAATTAACAGCTAATTAACACCTTAAAGCCTCAAAGCAAAGAAGCCACTGATCTAAACCAGTCGTTGTTTTGTTAATTGGACAGGTTTAAAGTTCAGTCAAACCTGTGACAAATTGAAAGTATTTTATGTGAATGTGTTCAATGATTAACAGATCTTTGTTTCCTGCAGCGTGCTTTACTGGAACAAAAGCAAAAGAAAAAGCGACAGGAGCCCCTGATGGTCCAGTCAAACGTCGACAGCCGATCACGGACTCGCCGGATGAAGCAATCAGAGGAGCAGGCCCCCCTGGTTGAATCTTATCTCAACAGTAACAGCAGTACCATTTATCATGGTGAGTCTGTTCACTCCATGCTGTTTATGTACACTTTATTTAACATAATCTGATAATTAAAGTTTTGGGCACTTAAATTTCACTTCCCTGTGTTATTTATCTTGTCTTATTCAAATCATTGGATAATTAATTACTTTAAAATGGTGGCATTCAGTCACCTGACTCTAAAGCCCATTGTAGGCAACACTCAATCTATGATTCATCGGCTGAATCGGGGAGAGAAAATTGTACAGCATTTCAGTTATGGTGCAAAAATTACATTCGATATTCTAGTCACTTAACAGGAATTCTGTGGTAATGTGGCTCCTGTAAGGGGAGATCCTTAAGGATCATATGGTCAGGCTGTACATCATGGAGAGGCAATGTAGGAAGCTGAGCCTATCAGGAGCAGGAGTACATGTCCTGGGTTGGTAAGGAACCTCAGTTGGAGCCAGGGAAGAGAAGAGAGCAGATGTGCATTTTGTATATATATATATATGTATAGTTATTATTAAATTAGTTATAACTTGAATCATCTCTGAAGTTATTATAAACTAATACAGCAAATAGTGTGTACAAGTCCAACCCAATTATAACTAGCTAAATTGTACCCTTTATTTGGGTCAAGCAAAGAAGCTCAATTTTTTCATCTATAATGAGCATCACTGCCAAGGTCAGAATATGTTACCCTTCCCTTATTACCCTTAAGAGAGTGGTGGCAAACCACCTTCTTAAACCTGCTGCTGTCTGTATTGTGTAAGTAGTCCCACAGTGCTGTTCGGAAGAGATTTAGAACCTCGCAACAGTGACAGAATACTGATATATTTCCAAGTCAGGAGGGTTTGTGGTTTTGGAGGGCAACTTGCTTTAATCCTTTTAGGTGGTAGAGGTTGTGGGTTTTGAAGTTGCTGCAGTATCTCTTATAGTTGGTACACAGTGCTGCAACTGTGTGCTGTTGGTGGATGACATGTATGTTTACTGGGTTGTTGGGTTGCCAATCAAATGGGCTGTTTTGTCTTGGTGATGTCGAGCTTCTTGAGTGTTGTTGGAGCTGTACTCATCCAACATCCAGGCAATTGGAGAGTGTTCCATCACACTCATGACTTGTGCCTTATACATGGTGGAAAGCTTTGGGATGCCAGGAGGTGAGTTACTGACTGCAGACTTTCCAGCCTTAGACCTGCGCTTATTGTCACAGTATTCCTTCAGCTAGTTCAGCTCAGTTTCTGATGAATGATAAATTCCCAAGCTGTTGATAGTAGTGGATTCGGTGATGGTAATGCTGCTAAATGCCAAGGGAAGTGGGTTAGATTATCCCTTATTTGAGATGGTCATTGCCTGGCACTTGCATGTCGCAAATATTGCACAACATGAACTCTTTCATAAATATAACTTGAGCTGAGGTTCAACTGTCCAGAAGCACTTCTGAGGAATTAAATATTAAGCATCGTTTTCTACTTAAACATACAGATCTGGTAATTAGATCACAATGCACTCATACTGGCAGCAAAAGATCTGAAATGATGGCTTTCACAATGAAGGTGCATTACTCTATAGTATTTAATCTTATTGCAGAGAAAATGTAGGTTTTGAGAGTAAGCTGAATTTCACATTGTGACACTGTTCATTTTCTCTGTCCATATTGCCATTGATTGAGTAGCAGAACTGAACCATTTTATATATGAAGTGGAAGGAAGATTTTTCATTGGTGACTTCCCAGGAACGAGTTTACATTTCTAATACCTCCCTTCCCTAATATCGGAAATGTTTCAATTACATCCAATCTCTCCCTTTATAGTTAATCAACATTCACTGGCCAAAAAGTTTGCGGGTGATTAGCTGCAGATTATTGCACAGTAAATCCACAACTGAGACATCATAGACATTAATTTTTCAGTTTGAAGGCCAGCATACATCATTGACAAGGAGAAATCTGACACATCCAGTCAGCAAAAGAAAACCAACGCAGAGCACAATAACTCTTTCTCCTGTTGTGAAAGAAATGGAGTTATAACAATAAAAAATAACACTCTGGGATAATTTCACAGCAAGGTTTCAGAGACTGTCAAACTTTTTTGCTGCCATAGGAAGAGACATCACTCACCCCTATTGATTGAATTACTGTTTTATAATCAGACTTGGTTATCCAGTATTTTTTATTTCTATTGATCGTGCCAGCCTTTCACTTATCTACTCCACTGTTCCTTTTTTAGTTAGCAAATGGTGGTGCAGCGGTAATATCACTGAATTAATAATCCTAAGGGCATATGTTCAATCTGCAGCTGCTGGAATTTAAATTCAATGAATAAAATTTGGAATATAAAACCAGTCTCAGTAATGCTGACCATGAAACTTTCATCAATTGTTGTTAAAACCCATCTAATGTCCTTGAGGGAAGCAAATCTGCCATCCTTACCTGGTCTGACCGGCGTGTGACTCCAGGTCCACAGCAATAGGGTTGACTCTTAACTGCCCTTGGAAATGTCTAGCAAACCATTCAGTTCAAGGATAATTAGAGATGGGCAACACGTGTGACCTTGTGAGCAATGCTGGGACCCTATGAAAGAATAAAGGAAAAATTCACAAAAATTAGAATTAGAATTATAGATATTTCAGAAAATTAGAAAATCAAAGTTGAAGGAAAGAGTAGAAGTGTAGGTTAATGGAGTTGAGGGCTCAGGAGAGGTTAGTAAAGTTTCCAGACCATGTAGTAGAACAGAGAATATAGAAGGTGGCAGGAATCTAATCTCAGACAGAGCAAAGAAGGTGATAAGGATGAAAAAGAAGTAGTCAATATAGAACTGAGGGTCTAAATATCCAAGGATATATGTCCTATTGGAAGGACAGACAGATGGGCAAAGGGGGCGGGGCTGCATTGTTAGTAAGGAACAAAGTTAAATCAATAGCATGTAGTGATATAGGATTAGAAGGCATAGAATCTCTGTGAGGAGAGTTGAGGAATTGCAAAGGTAAAAAGACCCGACGGAAGTTATGTACTGACCCCCTAGCAGTAGTCAGGATGTGGGGCAGGATAGAGGATTGGTTGCCTGACAGAAGGCGGAGAATTGGGATAAAGAAGTCTTTTTCAGGATGGCAGCCTGTGACTAATGGTGTGCCTCAGGGGTCATTGCTGGGACCACAACTTTTCACAATATACATTAACGATTTGGAAGAAGGAACTGAAGGCACTGTTACTAAATTTGCAGATGACTGAAAGATATGTAGAGGGGCAGGTAGTACTGAGGAAGCAGATGGGCTCCAGAAGGACCTGGATAGATTAGGAAAGTGGGCAAAGAAGTGGAGATGGAATACAATGTGGAAAAGTATGAGGTTATGCACTTTGGAAGGAGGAATGGAGACAAAGACTATTTTCTAAATGGGAAAATGCTTAGGAAATGAGAAACACAAAGAGACTTGTGAGTTATTGTTCAAGATTCTCTTAAGGTTAACGTGCAGGTTCAGTCAGCAGTTAGAAAGGAAAATGCAATGTTAGCATTCATGTCGAGAGAGCTAGAATACAAGAACAGGTATGTACTTCTGAGGCTGTATAATGCTCTGGTCAGATCCCATTTGGAATAATGTGAGCAGTTTTGGACTCTATATCTAAGGAAGAATGTGCTGGCTTTGGAAAGGATCCAGAAGAGGTTCACAAGAATGCTGCCTGGAATGAAATTCTTGTTGTGTGAGGAATGGTTGAGGATTCTGCGTTGGACTTTGGAAAGATGAGGGGGGTATCATACTGAAACTTGCAGGACACTGCGAGGCCTGGATAAAGTGAGCATGGAGAATATGTTTCCACCAGTGGGAAAAACTGGAACCAGAGGGCACAACCTCAGGTTAAAGGGATGATCCTTTAAAACAGAGATGAGGAGGAATTTCTTTAGCCAGAGAATCGTCAATCTGTGGAATTCTTTGCCGCAGAAGGCTGTGGAGGTCAAGTCATTGAATATCTTTAAGACAGAGATAGATAGGTTCTTGATTAATATGGGGAAAAGGCAGGAGAATGGGGATGAGAAAAAAAATCAGCCATGATTGAATGGTGGAGCAAACTCAATGGGCCGAGTGGCCTAATTCTGCTCCTACGTCTTATGGTCCATAAAGCTCAAAATGAGCTTTCACAATACAGCATTCTAAACAATATATTGATACATATTAATTTTCTCACAAGCTACAGTCGAAGACAGATGTAATCTCATTCATCAGATATAATTTTCCGTAAGTATTATTCTGAGCTAAGTCATCAAAAGATAGGCTAAAGTTCATTTTGCAATTTCATCTCCACACGTATTCAGTAACTACATCTTTCTTTTTTAAAGGTTACTTAATTCAAATTTCAAAGCTCTATTTACCTCCAAATTGCTATTCAATTGAATAGCATTCCTGGTTGATGTTAAGTTGTTGACCCCAGCATCAAGCTGACAGGGTATCGCTGAAGAATGGATTTTGCTTTAAACAGCTATGCTGATGTGCATTGTTCAGTGGTCCAGACACATTGGTTGGGGATTTTCCGGCCCTTCCCACTGACAGAATCTTCCAGTCCTGCCAAATGCGATAGACTTCACTGAACTGGAGGATTCCACTGGTGGTCAATGGTGAGCTACTGTCGTGGGTAAACGTGGCTGGGTGTTTTGGGAGTTGGGGGGGGTGGTGAGGAGGATGGGGCAGTTGTAAAACCCCATTTTTTTTTATCTTTTGAGACTTTGATTTAATTCCCGTTTGAACTGATGAAATGAGAGCCTTTTTGCATTGCCATTTGTGAGGTCCCTTTTGTGAAATGATCTCATAGAATCATATCATGTAATCATACACCACAAAAGAAGGACATTGGACCCATCATATCTACAGTGCTTAGATAAAGCCATCCAATCTGTCTTATTCCCTCACTCTTTCCTTATGGCCCTGCAGACTTTTTATTTTGCTTTGCAAGAATACATTTCAATTCCTTTCCAAGTTACTATTGGATGTTACTCTGCCCTGCTTTTAGTTAATGCGTTGAAGATCATGGAAATTAACTAGGAAAAAAAATGAGTTTTTTTCTCTTTCTTTTTAACAATTGTCTTAAATCATTGTTTCTTGGTTATTGACACCTGCTTCTCTGAAGAGCTTTACTTTACTTGTATTAAAACTCCTGATAATTGTGAAATCTTTATTAAATCACCCCGTAATCTATAAAAAGTACAATCCACACTTCCCCAGTCTCCCCATGTGTCAGAAGCTCCATGAAGCAAATATCATTCTAGCTAGTTTCTTCTGAACCACCTATAGACTTTAACATCATTCCTGAATTGTGCTGCCCAGAATAGACTCATTACCCAAATATTTTTGAGGATTTAGCATAGCTTCTTTGTTTTTGTAAACTATGATTCAGTTTATAAACCCAAGGGTTATTTATCTATATTAATGGTTTTATTATCTTGTCCTTCTGCCCTCAAAAAGTCTGGTTGTGAACTCCACCTGATTAAGCACCTATTCTCAGTTATTTATTATTATTTATTTTTAAGTTATTTCATATGGTTTCTCACTGGAATGACATAGGTTGAGGGCGACCTGATAGAAGTCTATAAGATTATGAGAGGCATGGATAGAGTGGATAGTCAGAAGCTTTTTCCCAGGGTGGAAGAGCCAATTATTAGGGAGCACAGGTTTAAGGTGCAAGGGACAAGGTTTAGAGGAGATGTACGAGGCAGATTTTTTACACAGAGAGTAGAGGGTGCCTGGAACTTCTGCTGGGAGAGGTAGTGGAAGTGGATACGTTAGTGACTCTTAAGGGTGTCTTGACAAATACATGAATAGGATGGGAATAGAACATTACAGACCCTGAAAGGGTAGAGGGTTTTAGTTCTGTCGGGCAGCATGCTTGGAGGGCCAAAGAGCCAGTTCCTATTGTATAATTTTCTTTGTTCTTTGCTCTTGTCTCTTCTCTTACTTCCTCCCCAAATGCATCACTCTACACACTTCATCTATTGTCTATGTCCTCCTAGAATCTACTCATAATTTCCTCACCATTTATGTTTTTTCCATATTTTGTATCATCTGCAAACCTTGAAATGCCAGGTTATTCATATATATCCAAAAGAGCAGTGGTTTGGTTCTACTACCAACCCATTGTTTACGCTCCCTAATAGACCAGTTACAGTTTTAAAAGTCACCAATTTATACCTATGAACATCACTTTTCAGTTACGCATTTTAAATTCCAGCTGTTGAATAGTTTAATATCCTAAAAGTCCACCTTAGTCCATATTTTAGAGAACATGAGCTGCCGCTTAAGACTTTTGCTTTAAATTTGTGATTTAGACCATAGCATGATTGATCTCTGAAAAGGTAAAATTGCTAGTCAGCTGTGTTTTTGATGTTGAGGCTGAGGCAAGTTGTTAGGACCTTTTTTCATTCACTCATGGGACATGAATGTTGCTGACTGGCCAGTATTTATTGCCCATCTCTAGTTGCCCTTGGAGGGCAATTAAAAGTCAACCACAATGCTGTGATTCTGACTACACAAAACCAGGTAAGGTCAGCAGATTTCTTCCCTAAAGGGCAACAGTAAACCAGACGGGCTCTTCTGACAATCGACAATGATTTCTTTGTCATCCATGGATTCTTAATTCCAGGTATCTTTTATGAAATTTAAATTCTACCATTTGCTATGGCAGGATTCGAACCCAGGTCCCCAGAACGCTGGCTGTGTTTGTAGATTAATAGTCTAGCAATAATACCACTAGGCTATTGCCTCCTCTAAGCAGGGGAATATATATTCTATACACATCTGTACCGTACTGTGTTAAAGAGAGCTTAATACTTACTCTTGCGAGGGGGGTGGGGGGCTAGAAATTGATTGACGCAATGAAGCACAACTTTACTTGCCTGGCAGTGGTGAAACATAATCAGGCAGGAGATGAGGCTAGCCCATTGTGCTTAGAGGAGCCAATAGCCTAGTAGTATTATCACTGGACTATTAATCCAGAAACACAGCTAATATTCTGGGGACCCAGGTTTGAATCCTGCCATGGCAGATGGTAGAATTTGAATTCAATAAAAAAAAAAGTCTGTAATTAAAAATCCATGAATGACCATGGAACCATTGTTGATTGTCAGAAAAACCCATCTGCTTTGTTAATGTCCTGTAGGGAAGGAAATCTGCTGACCTTACCTGGTCTAGTCTGGTCACAGTCACATAATTGTGGTTGACTCTCAATTGCCCTCCAAGGGCAACTACGGTGCTAGCCCATTGAACAGGTTGATGCCTCTGATCATGGTTTGCCTAAGCTAGGGTAGAATAAAGGATCAGGTTAAACCAAGGCTTTATCTGCTTCAATTTTTCAAACTCAGTAAGAATTTAGCAACACCAATTTATAATCCAACCGATTTATTTGATAGTAAAAACGCGAGCTTTCAACACTCTGTGTCTTCCTCAGGCAAATGCAGTGTTCTGGTCTGCAATAGCACACATCAGCACAGACAGTCAGAGATTGCTGATTAGAATGCGAATCTTTACATCTAACCTGCTATTGAAGTGTTAAAGTGGCGAACAATGTGTGTGAAGGGAATCCTGAGCATTGTTGGAGAATTGTGTGTTTTCTCCAGACAGCACAGTAAGTGAGGTTTTTTGCTAACCCAGGCAAGTTACGGAGCTTGGCTCCGCACACATGAGGACGGTCTTAACAGGGATCTTGGCTTCATGACACACTATCTGTAACCCCCGTAACTTGCCTGGGCATCCTGGGAATCCTGAGCATTGTTGGAGAATTGTGTGTTTTCTCCAGACAGCACAGTAAGTGAGGTTTTTTGCTAACCCAGGCAAGTTACGGAGCTTGGCTCCGCACACATGAGGACGGTCTTAACAGGGATCTTGGCTTCATGACACACTATCTGTAACCCCCGTAACTTGCCTGGGTTAGCAAAAAATCTCACTTACTGTGCTGTCTGGAGAAAATACACAATTCTCTAACAATGCTCAGGATTCCCTTCACACACATTGTTAGCCACTTTAACACTTGAATAGCAGGTTAGATGTAAGGATTCGCATTCTAATCAGCAATCTCTGACTGTCTGTGCTGATGTGTGCTATTGCAGACCAGAACACTGCATTTGCCTGAGGAAGACACAGAGTGTTGAAAGCTCGCGTTTTTACTATCAAATAAATCGGTTGGATTATAAATTGGTGTTGCTAAATTCTTACTGAGTTCTTACCACCCCAATCCAACGCCGGCATCTGTATATCAATTTTTCAAAGCCATCCTGGCCCTTTGGCTGAGATGAAATGTTCGATCAAGCCCAGGAGATGGTGCAATGCCTCATCCTGTCAGCTTAAATTTTGTTTGATCGAAGGCAAGATGGGATGCAAAATATTGTCATATCAGGTTGGATCTTGTTTCTCCCTTATATAGCGACCATGATTAATTTGATTTGAATTGGCATTTTGGATTAAAAATAAAGTGCCAAGAGATGTATTAATAAAGAAGAGGCACAACTTTGATATCCGTATGACACTTATTTTGGACAATTGTTGAGGCTTCCCAGGACACATATTGCATTTGTTTCCTTATAAATGTAAATATAGGTCTATTCTAGATTTCATCACAAAAACTAGGCAAGAACTGGTGCAGATATTGATTTTGCCCTGCTCAGGGTCTGTGGCAGTCATTGCTGTGTCTGCCAATGCAAAACTTCCTTTTTAAACAATTTTTAAAAATATCTTCCCTTGGAACCAAGAGATGCTCTCTCAACTTTACTGCCCCTCCCTATCACACTCGTTGCCCTTTGGGACATTGCCACAATGGAAGTTCTAGGTAACAATGTCATTGACGATTTATGGACACAATCACCACTTTCTGTGATGATTAAAGAATGGACGATCTAATTCAAGAGTTTGGGTATCTTGACACAGAACTAAGAGGGAGTGATGTGCCCATCATAGTGCTGTTAGGAAGTTCTGAGATTTTGATTGAACCATAGTGAAGGGACAATGATGTAGTTCCAACTCTGGATGGTCGGAGGGAACTTGTAGTTGGTGGTGTTTCCAAGCATTTGCTGTCCTTTTCTTTTGTGGTTTGTTTGTGGATTTGGAAGATGTTGTTGAAAAAGGCTTGGCAAGTTGCTACAGTAGATTTTGAAAGTACCTTTGTGTACCAGTAGCAGAAGAAGTGAATGTTTAAGGTGGTGAATGGTTGTCCATTTGGTGCACTGTTTTGGTCTGAATGGTGCTGAAGTTCCTGAGTGTTTTTGGAACTACACTAAATCAACCAAGTGGAAAATGTCCCATCATAGTCCTGATTTGCGCCTAACGATGATGGATATGTATTTTGGGAGTCAGAAGATGAGCTATTCATGGCAGAATTCCCAGCCTCTGAACTGTTGTTGTTACCACAGTGTTTATAATGCTAGTCCAATTACATTTCTGGACAATGGAAAGCCCAGGATGTTGATTTAGTGATTGTATTGCCATTCATGGTCAAGGGGAGATGGTTGGATTGCCTCTTATTGGAGATGGTCATTGGTTGGCACACATATTACTTGAATCATATATTGCTGTGTATTAAATTTTGTTTGCCACTGCTAACCCTGGCTAAATTTTAATAAGAATTGTTTGGAAAACAAGGGTGGTTTTAAGGGATACCTTAAACTATACCTTATTTCTAATGTTTACCAATACAAATACTAATTTGTTTGGTAAACATTAGAAATAAGATATAACTCTAAGTGGGTTTAATTTAATGCTCCTGTGTAAGGGAGGGTAAAACCTACAGTTAGATTCATGCCGGACAAAGGCGTTTGCATGTATGAGGGTTGGTTCAGTACCAACTGTGCTTCTATTGTGCTTAGAGGAGGTTACATCATTAGAAGTAAGTTGAGCCTGGCAGAAGTAGCAGTCGCTGCTTTGCAACTGGGGTCTTTCAAGAGAGAAAGGCTTTTGAACTTATTTTTTAACTGAATTTGTTGGCAGTTGAAGAAAGTATATTGGGGAGTGAACATCCCTCAACTCTGCCGGGAGAAGAATGACTAGACAGAATAAGGGAGCTGCAAAGAGGCAGATTTTTCCAAACAACTAGATGCAGTCCAGATAGCCAGGCAATTGGGATAGAGACAATAACGTAGGTTAGATTGAAGTTAAGAGAACAGTAATCAAGATGTTGTTCAAGACAATTTAAGTGAAAAGTTAACAAAGTTGCAATAACCAGAAATAAAGTGGGAAAGCAGACTTCAGAAGGAAATCAAAAGTTTGATGCCACTTTATTAGTGTCTGGAAAACGAAGTTAAAGCAATTGTAAATGATTGTACAGAAGTCAAGACAAAGAAATTGTGAAGAGGAGGTGAAAAACCTGGATACTGAACTTATTATTAGAAGTGAAATGGAACGTTTTTTAGAAGAGTCATTTGGAAAACATATATTGGATTTTGGAATGCAAATCTCTGATGGAAAGCATTGTTGTGGAAAAAGATTTTAAATTGTGATTTTGGTAGTGGAGTTTGGAATCTCCATGTGACAATCATCTTGGGGGATGTTGAGGAGAAATTGACAGACATTCACTTGGATTCAGAATGGAGAGTGTTCTTGACCACAGCCAATCTGTATGCTTAAAGGGACTTTGTGTTACTGAAACCATTGTAGCTTAAGATGTACTTTGCAACTCATGTTAATTTTAAAATCTGTATGCATTTACTCTTCCTTAGTTTAATAAAGGAATACTGTATCATATTTCATCCTTTCAAGTTTTCAAGTTTAATTTTTTTATTGTTAAAACTAATTATTGTGCCTCTGACTCTGTTCGTCCATGTTTTCTGAAAGAAATTAAAAGCTATCGGGAAGCAATCTTACCAAAAAATTCTAAGTGCCAAATAAGCATAAAAATGGAAAAGAACCATGCCCATTTTTAATTAGCCCCTTTTTTAATTCTACAAGATTTCAATATTTTCCTTGCTATATTTGTGAAGCTAGCAGTCCTTTAAAGAATTGTGCATCAAACATTTATTAAGATTTGACATTACATTAGCCTTCTGACAGACCTTTGATACTACATCAATGTTCTGTGAGCTTGACATTGGCTGGAATTTTACCACTTAGCCTGCCATGGGTATTGGAGCAGGCAGGGTACAGCATGAGAAGGCCCATTGATCTCAGGCAGGATGTTACGGTATTTGGGACAAGCAAGGCCTTAAAATCCAGCCCATTGTTTCCACCATGAAACAATTGGTAGCCATCATGTCCATTTTCATACCAAACAATATTGATTCTACCTGCACCTATTGACCTTTTGTCACAAGCTCCAATCTAGATGTCTACTATAAACATTTATGGTATTGGCTGTTACTTCACATATTGTGTTTGCCTTTTCCATGTACTCTAGTTAGAAGGATAATCTTTGTATTGGTTTTCCAGATTTTAGGCCAAATGATGGAGTTATATAATCAAAATATCTTTTTGTTAAATATGTTTTCCAATAGAGTGATAATTGGTACCATAAAATATATATATTCTATACATCAAGAAATTTAGTGCATCTGTTCCTATTTGAGCAATTTGTAAGTTATTTTTATTGAGTTCATTGTAGCCATTCTATTTTTTTTGATGTCTATTATAGACCCTTTATACTGACATCTGGACAAACCTCTGGCCATGTTTCACAGTGTAGTTTCAAGATGTCTTTGGTGGCGATGGCCTGGTCCTGATTTCATTCACCGTCTTTCTCACGTCCGACTAGATGTCAAATTATAATATTTCATTTGTTCATATTTGGTACCTGAAACAACAGTTTTGTTTAGCTATGAACACGATAAATTGTAGTGTTTTAAATCCCTGTACAATGATCATTTACATTTTATTTTTATAATCATTAATGTTCAATGATTAGAATTCATCCAAACGTATCCAATGAATCATTCTACAGAAGCAAGCCAGACGTTCTCTGCTTGACAAGCCATATCTAACAATAACAAAAGCATCACTTCTTGATGAATAGGAATATAAATGCCTGCTGAACTTAACAGAGCACAGGGTCGTCTCATAACAGATATATGAATGTGAATACAGCATTTCAAGGCTGCCAATTCTTCTGCACTGTTGCTATGGGACCTAATTTCAATCTGGAAGAAGGGTTACAATTGGCATCTCGCTGTGTCTCAGGAGCACCTTAGATATTTGATTCTTTTTGCAAAAGGATTAGGTTGTTCCAGAGACCATGTATTTTTTTCAGAGAATCTTTATATTACAGATCCATAGATGTGATTGGCATACTGATGCAAAGTCTGATCTGTGCCCGGAACCAAAATCAAGAATTTGCAAAGGAACTGTGTTCTGCTGGGTTGCTTCCTTATTTCATGTCGTCGTTTGATTTCAGTGAGATTGAGGGTTGGTGTCAGGAGGGTACATGACAATGAACATATCAAGTCAATATGTCCATGGCAAAGTTCCAAACTTCCTCACATAATAGGCCCAATGAAACCTATGTCCACTGACAGCATGTGTGGTTTTGTTACCAGCCTGATTCCTAAGATGGCAAATCTGTCGTATGAGAAGACATTGAATAGAATTTGACAAGATTTTTTTCTAAGTGTCTAGCTAGTGTTAAAACAAGTGAGTTCCTGATTCATTTTTTTGAGCAGGTTTTCACACTCAGTCGTATCAACTCAGTCTTTTAAAATATCGACCAGGCCATTTCTAGCTGCTAGAAGCAGTGGATGGGGCCTAATTCACCAGACAGCCTGGATCTCGGATCGGAACCATGAACTGCACATGCACAGGATAAATGGGAAAAAAAAGCAGACTTTCCCCCCGCAGCCAGATACAGCCTCCCTCTCGCCTCAACATAACTGACCCCCTTACCCCACCCCCCATTCGCTCCCCAGACTGAATTGAATTTATTGATTAGAAATAAAGTACCAAGATGTAACAATAAAAGACACAACTTTGACATGTTATGTCTTATGTCCACATGACAATTAATTTGGGCTAATGTTGAAGCTTCTCGAAGACACATTGCATTAGCTTCCTTATACATGTAAATATAGATCTATTCATTACAGAGCCTGGGCAATAACTGGTGAGGCAGTGAGACTGCCTTGCTCATCACGGCACCTGGTGAAATTTAAATTCAAATAATAAATCTGGAATTTCAAGCTTGACTCAGTGATAACCATAACAACTATCACTCCTTGTTGTAAAAACCCATCTGGTTCACTAATGCTCTCTGGAAAAGAAACTTATGGATTGACAACAAATGCTTGCCTTGCGTCAGACGCCCCATTATGTGAAAGGATTTGAAAAAAGAGATTGATAAGTCAACGGATCTTCTCAATGATGAAAAATTTTCCTTCAGCAATTTTTTTCCAGTTTCTGCTATAGTGGCCATGAGCTATCATTGCTTTCCATCTTGGACAGGCTGCACTAATAGGCCCTTCGACCTCTACTGACAGAATAGGACTGAACCAATGTTTTCAGGGTCACTTTTTTTTATTAATGCAGCATATTCAGGTGTAAAGGAACTCAGAAAAGTTAAGCTCCTCTACTTGATTAGGTTGTTATGTTCCAGCCCTTGATGAACAGACTGTAAAGGAACATATTTGTCATTGTCACAGCTAGGCATAGTCACTTTCTGTGATAGGTGATTATCCTCAAAACTGCCTGCAAGCATCTCTGCATGACCTATATTCAAATTACTTAAAAGAGACGTTTCATTGGAAACTGTTCCATTGATCTTCATTATCATAAATTAATGCACAGCAATTTATTTTCTTTATTGTATCTAAGTTAACTAATTCCACATGTACATTATTTACATCTCATTGTGATGGGAAATGCGAGCCCACTAAGTAACTGGATTAACTGTTATGTTTTCTGTCATTATAGTTCTCTTTGATGGAATGCTCTTCCAAACCACTTTGCCTTCCTATTTCCCTCATTCCCTTCCTTCGAACACCTACTGGAAACCTCTTTAGATCTATCTCATTTTGCACTTCTCAAATTTCTCCTTTTACCCATTTTTGCCTTGCAAAGCAATTGGCGATAAGAAATAAAATAAAAATTCAAATGCTAGAAAACTGAAACAAAAGCAGAAAAAGGTTTCTGTTAAGCATTTGGGGATATTATTTTACATGATGAATCCCATAAAAAGTAAATGTTTGTACTTGGAACAATGTACAGGGTGCCAAGCCAAAGCAGATATAAATGACAATTTGTGAAAATTGTCAGATTTGTACATTTTTTGACTTAAGTTGAGAAAGTAAATAATTACTAAGATCTCATTGGGTAGCAAAAGGTAAAAAGAAATAGCATTTTCTGGGCGGGGTCATGTTTGGACCAGGATGCAGAGCTCAGTCTCTGCAACATGAATTAGTCTTTTTCATTTCAAGGCTGTAATTTTAACCTATCCGCATGTTTTAAAGTTTAAAGTTTATTTATTAGTATTACAAGAAAGCTTATATTAATGCTGCAATGAAATTACTGTGAAAATCCCAACCTACAAGCCACAAGTCAGGATTGTGATGGAATTGTCTCTACTTATCTTGTTGGTTGAAGCTCCAACAACAACCAAAAAGTTCAACGTATTTCAGGAGAAAGCAGCCTGCTTGATTAGCACATCACATAACATCTCAAATATTCACTCCCCCCATCTTTATACACTGTGTCAGTTACAGTATACATTGCAGGAATTCACCAAAGCTTCTTCGACCACAGCTTTCAAAACTCTGGCCTCTACAACTTGAAAGGACAACAGCAGGTGCATATAAGCACCATACATGTAAGTTTTCTTTTGCGTCTTACAGCAGCCTGATAAGGAAATATATTGTTGTTCCTTCAGCGCTGGGTCAAAATCCTAGAATTCCCTTCCTGTAGCAGCACTGTGAATATATCTCAGCCACGCATAATGTCCATCAAGAAGGCAACTCAAAACAACTTTGTTGAGTGGATTCAGAATGGGCAATAAATGCTGCACATTCCACATCTTGTGAGCAAATTAGAAAACATAGTTTTGATTGTCCGGGTAGCATCCCATTTGAGCAGTTCAGGAGATACTTGTATCCCTTCTAATTAAGTTGTCCAGCCCAAAATCTTTTTCTTTCTTTCCAAGGTAAATACCATTTTTCCTTTTAATTTTGTAACTTTAACACAATTTTTCCTTATTGAACAAATCACTATATGATCTGACTTGTTTCTCATATAAGAATGATTAGTAATTTCTAACTCCAGTTGTTTGTGTCAGACAAAGATTGTTTTATAGCTGACCATTTCTCAAAGTTATTAGGTTTGACTAATTAATGTCAGTTATTAAGCATTGTGATGAGGCTATAAAATTACCTTTGGCCAGACATCACTCTGGGAATTTAAATAAGGCTCAGGAGTTAAGATAACTCAGGCCTCATTTCTGGAGCAGCAGGTGAGATTCCAAGTCAAACCCACATGTAGTCCAAGCATTTAGCTCAGACCCAGTAGAGACAAGTTGAAATTTCTTACACAGTTATTCTGCAACTGGCATTCAGATGTCCAAAGAAGCGTGTCAAAATTCTGTGCCTAGAACATGGTTGGACATCAATGCAGGATGCGCAGTACCTTTGCAATAATCAGTGCTGTAAAACAAGGATGCATTATGGCTCTCCAACTCTTCAATGTCTCTCTTGCTGAGATGCTCAAGAAAGCCACCAGAGACATATCTGGAAGCATTAAAGTTGGGTCCCATTCTGGGATGTTCTCTAATCTCTCCAGCCTCTACCAAAATCATGGGATGAATTTTCCAGACCTGTCAGGATCTTTCAGTCCCACTGCAAATCAATAACTTTTGGCTGGCAGATGGCAGGTTCTGCCATGGCTGGTCAGAAAGTCCCGGTGACAGAGGCAGTAATGAGGGAGCCTCTGTACTAGCTGCTCGCTATAAGGAATACATTTAGACCATGGCAAACAAATTCTCGAGTGCTGCCAAAAACTTTGAACTCTAAATCAGTGTCCCCAAGACCAAATTTATCTTTCAGCCAACACTAGGGGCACACACTATGAAGCACTGGAATCCCTGCAGTGCAGATGGGCCAAATTGCCTCCTTCAAGTCGCAGAATATCTTATCCATCTGATCTTATGCATTCACCATGGCTAATCCATCTAATCTACACATTTTGGGACGCTAATGAGCAATTTAGCATGTGCAAATCTGCACAGTTTTGGACTGTGGAGGAAAGTGGAGTACCTGAAGGAAACCCACAAAGTCATGGGGAGAATGTGCAAACTCTGCACAGACAGTCACTAGATGTAATGGTTGATGTTACCAGTTTCAAGGCTGTAGAAAAATCCTCAAACCTTGATAATGTGTTCTTGAGGAATGCCACTGTTGATGAAAATTTCAGGACATGCATTCAGAAAACAAATCTTGCCTTTGGCTGACTCTATGATCGTAGCTGGAATCAACATAGCATTAAGCTGAATACTAAAATGAAACTCTACCAGGCCCTTGATTATGGTGCAGAATTCTGGATCTGCCATAGATTCAAAGCTCTGGGTAACCTCACCATAGACACCTGAGGAACAGCACGACAATTTGACAGCAGGACACAATTACAAATAATTACAGCCCTCCATCATGCTGGCCTTAGTAGCATGAAGAGGATCCTCTGGAGGATTCAAATCAGATCAGTAGGCTATGCTATCCACATGAATTACTGCAGAATCCCCAAGCAGATCTTTATTAGAGAGCTGTTCCAATGCAAATAACATCTGTGTGATCAGTAAAATAAATAAGGACATCCTCAAAAAGATCCTTGCAAATTTCTGCATTGTAGACCATCTCTCTTGGGAAGAGACTTCAGCTAAGTGGAAGAAAACACAAACATTTGGTTCTTCTTTTGAGCACCATCAAGGGAACTGGATTGATTCAGTAGGCAGCTTTCCTGACTCTGAGCTGGAAGGCCCCACATTCAAGAACCACTCCAAGACTTCTTGGCTAAGAAGGAACCCAACCACTGGTGCAGCCAAGCTCAAGTGCATCAGTAATGATGCCCGGCCTGCATAAATGGGTGGTATTAGTGACAGGGAGGGCATCTGCCTCCAAAACACTCCCAAGTCAAAAAATAATGTTCAATATCAGGGTGTAAAATCAGCTTTGTGGCAGCCCCATGTAACTTGGGAAAATTGTCGTGCTGTTCCTCAGGTGTCTATGGTGAGGTTACCCAGAGCTTAGAATCTATGGCAGATCCAGAATTCTGCACCATAATCAAGGGCCTGGTAGAGTTTCATTTTAGTATTCAGCTTAATGCTACGTTGATTCCAGCTACGGTCATAGAGTCAGCCAAAGGCAAGATTTGTTTTCTGAATGCATGTCCTGAAATTTTCATCAACAGTGGCATTCCTCAAGAACACATTATCAAGGTTTGAGGATTTTTCTACAGAAAGAGGAACCAACCATGTTTCAAGGACCACCCAGATCAAACTCAGAACATGATGACTTGCCCAGAGAATGTCCAGAGATGGGGCAATTGCAGAATCTCCCCAAGCATCAACAAGGATGATATGAATATTCATCCAACAGTAGGGGTACTTCAGTTACAAGCAATTAAAGAACTAACATCAAAAAGTAAATCAAAGAAAAGGTTTAATAAAGAAACTTCATTACTCCAACACTTGAGACCACATCCTGGGCCATACAAGCTTCCCACAATTCCCATCTGCTGCTTATTTATACTGACCACCACATTATTTTGTCACTGGTTACATTGTCTACCTGGTCAGCTGGTCAACTGACACTCACAACATGTTACTATTGGTTACATTATAATAAATCCACTGTTATCATTGTTTACATTATAACAATGAATTGCCAGTTCTGTGAACATCCATCCTAATCTTGCACTGGACTCGAGGAAGGACGCATAGACAATGATCAAGTAATTTACAGCTTGAACATACTCGACATACCAACCAGCTGAAGGTGCATACTGCAATGCACATTGATAAAATAATTTAATAACAAAAATTGGAAATCATCTCCTTTATAAATCTGCGCAATTACACTGTCAGCACAAACTGATAATGTGTATAATTATGATAATCTGTAGAATATGTGCTTTCCAAACTATAATCACATAACACAACTACATTATATCCCTCGTTCACTGTGAAGTGACCCTTCATAAATTGTATAAAACAACCCATCTGTATTAATGTACTGCATTAACTGTTGGAGTATACAAATATTTGTTGAAATGCCCTGAAGAATCATTTAGCATTTAGCTTTTTGTGAGTTTTAAATGTCGTGTTTCAAGACTAGTGATCTAAAATAAATCTTCTATGGTGAAAGAGGTGTAAAACATTGCTGGAATGAGCTGGAAGTTCTGAATTCGTTATTTTTTTCTGTTGAGATTTTTTTCATTTATTCCAGTCTTACATTTTGTAAACCACTGCTGGATAAATTGCTGCAGACTTCTTTTCAAATGTCCACTATATTAATGGCTAATAAAGTCTGAAACAAGTTAGTCATCTTTATTTTAATACTTCAAACTTTCAGTACTGAAATTTGTGCTTAATGTATCTAAATACAAGCAGAGAACAGTCAAAGTCAAGAAAAGGCTTCCTTATCTCCCTCAGGAATTGCCAAGCTAATATCAAATTGCCCCTTGAACACTGCTGAGAAATAACCTATATTTTCCTCTTCAGTGGTATTCTCACTGGAATTATACGTTTCATGACTTAACCTCTCCTTCAGTTTCATTCAAATTTAAAGCCTTATGATATTCCCGTTCCTGATTGTTAGCTCCCTGCCAGATGAGAGTGGTAGGTGGGGTGAATGGCCTGGGTGGTGAAATAAATAATCGAAAACAACTTAAAAAGTCTGGGTCTCAGCAGAAGTTGTCTTTTATGCAAAGGATTGAGAGGTCTGATCTCAAAGTTTTATGGAAATATAGAAAATAAATGCAGGAGAAGGTCGTTCAGCCCTTCGAGCCTGCACCACCATTCAATATGATCATGATTGATCAGGCACTCAGTATCTCACTCCCACTTTCTCTCCAGACTTCCTGATCCCTTTAGCCACAAGGACTATGTCTAGCTCCCTCTTGAATATATCTAACAAACTGACCCCAACAGCTTTCTGTGATAGAGAATTCCACAGGCTCACAACTCTCTGAGTGAAGACATTCTTCCCCATCTCAGTCCTGATTGGCTTATCCCTTATTCTTAGACTGTGACTCCTAGTTCTGGACTTTCCCAACATAGGGGACATTCTTCCTACAGCTAGCCTATCCAGTCCCATCAGGATTTTATATGTTTCTATGAGATTCTTCTAAATTCCAGTGAGTACAAGACCAATCAATCCAGTCTTTCGTCATGTGTCAGTTTTGCCATTCTGGGAATCAGTCTGCTGAATCTTCGCTGGATTCCCTCAATAGCAAGAATATCCTTCCTCAGACTAGGGGCCCAAAACTTCACACAATACTCAAGGTATAGCTTCACCATGGGCTGTGTTTTGAGAGGTTGCATGCATCACTCATGCACATAAACAGACAATAAGACAGGATGTGCAATGGAGTTGGGGATACCAGATCTATTACCTGAGGTGCCATTACGCTTAGCTTCACAGACGACAGTGTAGTGTTAGATAATGCCATACCCTGATTAGTCTGAATACTAGGGTTTCTCTTCCTGTCAGCCAAAGAATCAGTGGGAACACATCCCTGCCAATTCCAAAAGCCTCCCTGTTATTATACAGATGGGATTAATGCCCCCCTCACACAGAGTGGATTGCCTACCTTGGGAAGCTGCAGGCCAGTCTGATTGGCCAATAGCACTCTAGTCCTTGCAACAATAGGAACTGTGGTGGACAGAAGAAGAAGTCTATGGTGATGCTTAACCCCAAGACGCAGGATTGGACAGCAGGTTTTCAGGATGTGGAGGGTATATAACGTTACGACACAGAGATTAATCCCTTTATCTCGCTTCGTAATCTGGTCGAAGTGTTTGGGAAAGTGTTAACTGTTCTACGTAAACATTTAGAGGTTCATTAATATAAACACCTGACACTTTAAGTGAATAATTAACAAATCATTTCATTTAACCAACCAGGAACTTTAATTAAACCAGTAATATTTTTAATTAAAGAATAGTTTGACTGAAATGCTGTTCAAAATAAAGACAAAGACCATTCAGAACTAAAACAGTAATAACAGAATCATAGTCACTCTCAAAAAGAAGCATATACAACCAGATCTGATGGCTTGGAAAAGATTTGGAGTTCTGTAGTTGGTCGCTGTTTGTAAGCACTGCTTGATTTTATACTTTTCACTGATTAGAGGATGAGTTATCCTAAGACCTATCTGAAGTTAGTAGAATTAAGAACTACCTTTAACTACTTCAGTCAGACTGGCTTCTGGTTGAACTCCTGGTTCAACCCTTGGTGGAACTGAATTGAGTTCCTTTTTATAATCCTAATGACCTATCTACATTCCTGTAGTCAGATCAGCCTGTAGTTGACAACAGCACCAAATTCAAACCTGATAGGGTCCCTTTAATGTTTTCTTTAAGCTCAGAGGTTTAATGTTACCAAGTCTGATGCTAGGTCCTTTTGAAACAAATGTTACAACCTGGAATCTCTGTGTACTCTGCATTTCAACACAATTTTAAAAACAGCTTTTAAAGGGACCATGCACTGTTTTCTTGCACTCTAACATTTTTTACAATTCTTTTATATCGTTATAAACATTCTTTATATCTTTAACAACTCAACTTTCAACAACTGTGAGTATGGAGAGAGGCTAGAGAACGAGGGGGAGATCTATTTGGGAACTTTAAGGGAAAAAAACCCAAAGCCGAAGGAGGTTTCTGATAGAGTTTTCCCCCTGCCCTCTAACTTTCTGCCTGAGACCTAAGATTGATTGTTTATGGGCCTCCCTCATACCCAGGAAATCCTTCAGTCAGCCTAGAAATTGAGGCTGGATGGGAAACGGCCCTTAAGTGGTCAATAACAGGACCTCAAATGGCACAAGGGCTGGTAGCCAGTCCATGGCCTCAGCTTCTCCTGCAAAACATCACTGTGAGTTTCAGGTTGGTAGGAACACAGAGAGCAAAGCACATTTCTTCTATTCCACCATGCCCCTCCCCCCCCCCCCCCCACCCATCAGCCCCCAACCAAATAGCATGCCAGTGGGGAAGCCTGTTATTCAGGCCCAACGTGATGGGCAGTGGAAGCCCCACTACAGAAACCCTTCACTGGATATTCAGATTGTAAAGAGCTGCAGTATCTTATGAGGGAAGGTTCTCTCCATCACTGGCCTTGCGCAAATGGTGGAATTTCTGATGCCTCAGAAAAGAAGTCTGAAATATTTTCAGGTAGTTAAACATTTAGAAACGATCCTTGTAATTTCTATTTGTATTAACTTCTGGGAGAGAGGGAGGCACCTTATGTTTTTCACAGAAATATGTTGATAGTATTTCTACTCCAAGCAACAGTTAAAAAAAAGCTACAGATTCTGATCTAGATTTACAAATTATCACTAACAGTAGTGACAAATGAGTAGCCTGTGCTCTTTGGAGTATTTATTATTACCCTTGTTATCATCCTTAAACATTGTTGTGGAAAGAATGAGTGCTAAAGGGTTCACTGCTTGCAAAGACCGATTAAAGCAACTAAGGTTAAGGGCAAAGTGTGTTATATTGATGCATTGGCGATTCAAATATTCAATTCACTTGAATGAAACAAGTTGCTGGACAGACATTGTGAACATAAAGTTTTATTTAAAAGTCATGCACTGCAATTGTTTCTTATACTTTAATTTTGAATGCATTTTCCATAGTAAGTTCAATGTCCTAGTCACACTGAAGCTGGCAGAAGAGAGACAAAAAAGAAATGGAGATCCAGGTTATTAGTCACTCTGTTAGTCTCCTATATTAATTGCCTGATATTGAACAATAGAGATGAGCCTCAGAAGGCTGAGCTTTTGCATGGGGGACAGTAAAAACTTGGCTATTATTCAGGAAAACCTTGAATCAACATACGTGCGAGCTAAGGCTGTCAAAGTCAACAAGGACATTAATTTTCATTTTTCTAGCCCCTTGGGAACATTTATGTTGTTGGCAAATCTGATGTCTACAAATTTATCAAAGAAGTCATAAATATATAGTACAACAAGATCAAAGGCCCAATCACTTTGCTATAAATAGCAGAAATACAAGTTAGGCAGCATGGTGACACAGTGGTTAGCATTGCTGCCTCACAATGACAGGGACTGGTTCGATTCATGGCTTGAGTCACTGTCAGTGTGGAATTTGCACGTTCTCCCTGTCTCTGTGTGGATTTCCTCTGGGTGCTCTGGTTTCCTCCCACAGTCCAAAAGACACGCTGGTTAGGTTCGTGCTAAATTCTCCCTCAGTTTATCGGAAAAGGTTCCAGAGTGTGTCGACTTGGGGATTTTCACAGTAACTTCATTGTAGTGTAAATGTAAGCCTACTTGTAACAATAATGATGAACTTTAAACTTTTAAAAAAACAGTCCTACAGTGCAGTTGATTTTCCCAGAGCTCAGAGGGTCAGCTGGCTGTCCCTTGCCACTCTCGTGAAATCCTGACTCCAGTGTCCCGTAAGATCTGAAAAGAATTTTATTCACTTCACGATACATGACCACCAGCACAGCATTATGCCAGTCAAGGATAACTTTGTAGAAGCTCTCACTATGCGCTTATGTCATGCTGTCATCTATTCCAGTTTTATTTGAAGATGAATTCAGAATCACCACCTCCACAGCCACAGCACCCATGTGCCAAACACGGGCAGAGGCTAAATGCAGATGCAGCTGAACTCATGCCACAGGCAGAATTCTTACTGGATTTACCGTTTGGATTTCAAAAATACCTGCGCCTATTCCTCCCCTGCACCTCATTGCTGATTTTTCAGAATAATTTTCTTCTGCTGCTGGGCTTGCTGCATCTTTATGCTGAGGCCACTGCATGCACATTCAGGCTAGAAAAACCATATCAAGTAAGAGAGCGTATAGACCAGAGAAAAGTTAGCAGAAGGACCAGCAATGAAACTGCTGTGCCTGGCTGTAATTCCAGGTTCTGTGTGAGAAGCTTCATTATTTTCGCCTCAAAATAAAGGGCAAGGGAACAAACTCTGTTAACTAACAAGCCCAAGCCACTTTCATGCTTAAGTTTTTCCTATAATATCAATCACTATTTTATATTGGACACTGCTGATATTGTATCCAATGACAAATATACGATACACACTCAACTTAATTTTCAAATCTCGTATGGTACATTGATTCCCCTCACTGTCGTGTTTAATGTCGGTATTCTGAGTTGGCACAATGCTGCCCCTTGGTGGTAGCACTTTGTTTCAAAAACAATGCTTTTTTTAAAAGTGATTCTTTCTTGGGAGGACTCTGCTGGCTGCAGAGATTCTTCTGGGTTCCTGGTGGTCTTAGAGTGATAAACCTTGCATCAAAGTCATCCAAGGGGCCGTGACCCTCCTTCATACCTGTGCTGTCCTGCTAGAGTGGAGTCTGACTAGTAGCCCCAATTTTAATGAGCAATGAGCAAACACTTCTTCTTACTGACTGAGCTGTTTTTTAAATGTCTTTTGACTAACTTACTGATGTCTTCTTCCTTTCAATTTACAGGCCTATTCTGTGGGAGGATATAGCTTGCATTTAAACTTTGAGCAAAAGCAAAATGTGAATTGAATTTTCTGAACTTAAATTCAAAATCTACAAGATTGTTTAAGCATTTCACAATGAAATCTCTTTGATTACAAAGTCTGGTAATTTACTGAAACTAACATAATTAACATTGTGACACATCATTTGGATTTTAGTACAGTAGTTATTATTGTGTTATTGGGTGTAACCTGTGTTCTAGGGCAGTGTAACTCCTCCAAAGATCTGCTGAGAAACCCTTTTCTTCCCCTAGGTAAGAATTGCATGGCTGTTGCAAACTTTCTCTGCAATTCCCCTACACAGCAAACCATCCAAAAATTTGTAATTTAAATTGCAAACTTTGGATGGTTCTGACTGTGTTACGTCAATAGTTACCCAAAAAAAAGTTATAAGGATTAAAACTACTGCTAGCTTCTGAGTAACTTTAATACAGATCCAGACTGACCTCCCCACAGGATTCCAGTTCCGTCACCCTGCTCCCCCTCCCCACCCTCTGTCTGCACACACACCTCCGACTCCCCACTACTCCCCACAAGGGCTCCCCACTCAGGGAAGTCCCAATCCTCGTGCCCACAAAGACTTCCTATCCCCTCATGGGATTCCTCCCCCAAACTGGGATTACCTTCCCATTGGGCTTCCACTCTCTCTTACTGATCAAACCCAACCTTCTGCCCAAGGACCTGACCACTGTCCCCCCTCCTGGGACCTGACCACTGTCGCCCCTCCTGGGACCTGACCACTGTCCCCCCTCCTGGGACCTGACCTGACCAATCTCCTTCCTGACACCCACCACAGGCCTGGGCCATGACTCCTCCAGCCCCAACAAAAAAGTGGTTAAAACCATACCATAGAGTGCCTTCAATGCAGAAGGAGGTCATTTGGCTCATCAAGTCTGCACTGACTCTCTGAAAGGGCATCAATCCCAGGCTTGCTCCTCTGTTCTATTCCCATTACCTCACGCACTTACCATAGCCAATCCATCTAACCTGCAATCTTTGGACTGTGGGAGGAAACCAGAACACTTGAAGGAAGCTCACTCAGACATGGGGGCAAATGTGCAAACCCTACACAATATCAGGATTGAACTCAGGTCCCTGGTTGTTGTGAGGCAGCAGTGTTAACCAGTGTGCCACCGTGCTGCTCCTTACATCTTTACATGCCAAGTTCTTACATCTAACTAAGCAGACATTGACCCTGGGCATCTTGGGATCCGATTTGGATTGCCACTCCAGGGAGTTATAGCCCTTAATCTTTGAAACTTCTAACTAATCCATATGAGAAGTGATCTGTGACATATGGAAAGGATTAAATTCAGAGCATAATAGGGCTAAGAAATGTAGATTAATATCTGGATAAAGGTTAGGAATTTCTTCTAGGTTGCATTGGTTATATTGGTGCAATTTTTGGGAAATCAGCTAAATTAGTGCAAAAAAATCACAGAATTTTAAGTGCAAATCATTCAGTGAAAATCAAGTTCCTGTACTAAATATTACTGTAGAAGTAGTTTCCCTCCTGCAAAACTGATTAAGTCTCTAGGTCAAATTAATTGTAAATCTTCATTACAAATTTACATTATTTGCAGGCTTTCAAAAATGCTTTAAATCTAACTGTTCTTCAGTTGCAAGGAAATAAATTGCCGCATTTGAGAAGCTTTTAATGTTAATTTTTGAATTCATGAGGAAGCTGATTGACTGCACATCAGTGTAACTAATAATTAATTATTCAGTTTTTTATTTTAAATTTTTACTCCATTCTTAAAGCTTGTAAAGCCGGAGCTCAGAGTGAACTGCGCAGACTCAAATCCATCTCCTTGCATGCTCCAAAAAACAAATTCAAATTGAATCCAATTCAAAATCCCCACAAGAGAAACAGACAAAACCCAAACTGATAAGATAAGGAATTGCACCCAATCTTGGGCTTGATCCGATGCTTGATTTTAACCAAAAGGCCACTAAATCATCTTCAGTTAATTAAAATCGGGTTACCCGTGTGGTGAACTGTCATTCTTAATAAAAATGCTTTCTCTTTTATTAAATCAGTTTTTGTCTGTGTTAATAAAACTGCATGAGGTTAAATATATTAAGAATTTTTTTAAAGCATAAAAATATATTTTCTAAAGCACTGTTTAAGTATGCTGTTTCAGCAGTTTTAATGTTTGATGATGTTAATGAATTTGAGTGGAAATTTGACAGGAAGATAAACTCTTCTGAAAATGAACACAATTTGTGTCTGGGTCACTGATCATGTCCAAAGAGGAAGAACTTAGCAAACCAATGTGGTTTTGTAATGAGATAGTTGAACATTATACTGCTGAAAGATTGTGTTGTTGCTTCTCTCCCATTTGACCTCCTGGCTAAACGTGCTGCCAGGTGCCCTCCAGCCCTGAACACCCAACTTCCTCTAGTTTATCCTGTATTTCTTCTTGTGCTCTTTCTGAGCTCACCTTCATGAGCCCCAGCTCCTTTTCCCTTTGGCCTAATCACAAAGAATGTTCTTCTGAACCTGCATGCTACATGATACTATAAATGGTTACATCTCCTCAGGCACTGTCACCAACCTCTCTGTCCCAGTACACCATGCCCCATCTCCAACCTTCCTTATCTTTCCAAAATCTGTCAATGTGCTTCTGCTTTCCAAATCTGGTCTCATCTGTCCCACATATTGATTTTTAATTTCTGCCCCAATTCTGAAACAGCTCTAACCAAAGGAGCTGCTTTGTAACTTTACCTACAGTGCAACATTCTTTCTCATCTTCTGTATACCCTTTAACACCTTTGGTCTCACAGTCCTCCTTCAAGATGTCCCTTCCAATGTCCAACTCGCTTCCTTCCACTCTTACCTATCCAATTGTGGTTTCAGCATTTCCCACAATGGCATCTCTTGCCAGATTCCTCCAACAATCTATCTTTGGCCTTTCTCTTAACTACAAGTTGTCCCTCAGAGGCACCATCAGTTAACAATGTGGTTAGCTTCTAAATGTGTACTGGTGACATCATGCTCCAACACCTTTCTCAGCGCCTCCACTGTGTTGTCTGACGCCCTTCCTGCATCCAGTCTTGGATGAGTTGCAATTTCCACTACTTAGCTACTGGGAAGATCAAATCTGTCATTTTTGGCTGCTTCGACATGGACCATCCACTTCCCACCAAATCCATCCAATGCCCTCCTCAGCCATTGTCTTGGGCTGAACCACATTTATCATGGAGATCTATTGAACCTAAGCTGAATTTCTGATTACACAACCTTTCTATCACAACAATCACTGACTTCCAACTCTCTAACATCATCTTCCCCTTATCTCAGCATTATGTCTTGTTGAAAGCTCATTCACGCCTTTTGTCAACTTCACACTTGATCATTTCATGTCAGTGCATCCTTACTCCTCTGTAAACTTTGCCTCACCCAAACCTCGATTGCTCCTATCCAATTCTATCCTGTGCTATCCTATATATTGTCTTGTCCTGTATTCTATTCTATGCTAACCTGTTGTGTCCAGTTCTATCCTATTCTACTCTATCCTACATTACATTCCATCCACCTATTGTCTCTTTTCTTAATGCCATATGTTGGCTCCTGAACCCCTAGAGTCCTGAATGTTAAGTTCTCATTTTGGCCTTTGCCTGTCTTTGTAACCTCACATAGCCCTATAGATTCTTTACTCCTCTGATTCTAACTTCTTCTTGAGTTCCCTTCTTCCAGACCATTTACCCGACTCAAAGTCGCTGGGGCTTCATATTTTGGAATTCTCTGTCTAAACTTCTGTAGCTATCCACCACCTTCTCTCTCTTCAGAATCCCTTGAAACACAACTGCCTGGCAAAGCCTCTACTTATTTCTAATAAGTACTTCTTCAGCTTGGTATCTGTTGTTGCCTGATGCAACGTTTTTGAAGTGCCTTGGAATTATTTTCTACGTTGTTTATTTGTAAGTTGTTCACTACTTTCTGACTTGTAACATCTGGCAAAAAAGTGTTTTAATCCATCTAATCTTGTAGGGAATCTATACCAGGTTTAATGCAGCTTCACAATACTGGGGCAGTGGAATAAATTGTTGTTGGTATAATAATTATACCAACAATATTGTTGGTATAATTATTATGTCTGGGATAATAAACTGAATTAAACTATATTAATCAATAGTAACTAAATAAATGTAATACAGGGGTGCTTAGTGCCTTTTTCAAGATATTCTTTCATGCTGTCCGGTTAAAGAGAAGGAATATGGTTTGAAATATTCATTTCCTTGTTAGCTAAAACCTATTAAAACTGTTCTGCTGTTTTGCTTTTTTTTCTGAATTATTTCCCTCTGCTTTATTCTTATTTCTGCTCTTTCTTTCTCTCCTTATCTCTCTCTGTTTTTACCAACTATTTCACGCAGCAGTACAAGAAGCCGAACATGAGGATGTAAAGGTTGTAGCAGATGTGCAAGTCCCAAAGCCTTCTAAAAAATCAAAGTCCTCAGCTGCAGGTTCACAAGCTGCCAACCCCAAGAAGGAGAAAAGGGGTAAACAGAAAGGTCAGCCTGTTTCACAAGAACTGCATGCAAAACACCTAACTCTACATTAAAGAGCATGCCTGTCTGTGATATGGAAATACACTGCAGTGGCTTTCCTTGAATTGTACCTTAAATTGACAATTGCAGGAGTAAGTGATGACTTTGAAGCATGTCCTTAGAGTTCCTACGCAGTCCCAGCATAAGGTCTGTGGAAAAATATGCAAAAAAAAGTGCTCAATAGAGGGAGGAGTGTCATTGCTCAGTGTAATTTATTTGGGTCGTGCAAATATATTGTGATTTGTCAAATATGATACATTGTTACAGTACAAAAAAGAGAGTCGAGGCCACAGGTATTAAGAGTGTTGGAGTATTCTAAGTTCTATGATAAATTTGTTGGCTAATTTTGCTATTGTTTCATTTGTTATCTATTTGGTGAAATCATTTTTTAAAATGAGAATCGTAACTGAAAATAATGGCTTGTAAGTTTTTTTATATAGGTTTATTTATTAGGGTCACGAGAAGGCTTAACATTAACACTGCAGTGAAGTTACTGTGAAAATCCCACGCTTGCTACGCTCTGATACCTGTTTGGATATACTGAGGGAGATTAGCATGGGCAGTGCATCTAACCAGCACATCTTTCTGACTGTGGAAGGAAACTGATACACCCAGAGGAAACCCACGTAGACACGGAGAAAATGTGCAGACTCCATGCAGACAGTGGCCTAAGCTGAGTATTGAACATGGGCCCCTAATGCTGTGAGGCAGCAATGCTAATCACTGAACCACTGTGCCACCCTGAGTGTTTGTAAAATAGGTAGCGTTGGGGGCAAATAAATGCTGCTCTTTTTAATACCATTTTACTCATTTTGCTCAACATTTGAAATAATTTGCCAGCAAGAGACAAAGTCAAGGATCAAGAGGGTGTCACCAAATGTATTTTTTAACTTGGTACTCCTTGGGCTGTGCTTCTTTGATTTGGTTTGATTTATTATTGTCACGTGTTAACATACGGTGAAAAATATTGTTTCTTGCGCACTATACAGACAAAGCATACCATTCGTAGGGAAGAAAATGAGACAGTGCAGGATGTAGTGTTACAGTAATAACTAGGATGTAGAGAAAAATCAACTTAATGCAAGATAAGTCTATTCAAAAGTCTAATGGCAGCAGACTGTTCTTGAGTCGGACTTTTATATCTTTTCCCAGAAGGAAGACAGTGGAAGAGAGAATGTCCAGGGTCCGTGGGGTCCTTAATTATGATGGCTGCTTTGCTGAGGTAGCAGGAAGTTTAGACAGAATCAATGGATGCGAAGCTGGTTTGTGTGATGGATTGGACTATATTGGAGTCTTGACAAAGCAGGAGCCATACCAAGCTGTGATACAACCAGAAAGAATGCTTTCTATGGTGCATCTATAAAAGTTGGTGAGAGTCATAGCTGACATGCCAAATTTCCTTTGTTTTCCCAAAAAGTAGAAGCATTAGTGAGTTTTCTTGACTATAGTGTCTGTATGGGGGGAGACCAGGACAGGTTGTTGGTGATCTAGACACTTCAAAACATAAAGCTGTTGACCCTTTCTGCTTCATTCCCATTGATGTTGTTTCTCTCACGCTACTCAAACTGTATTCTCTGCTTTCAGCAAGAAAAGATTGAGATCATTAACCAATGGAAAATGATTATAGGAAGTAGCTCCTGCATATTGTTTTCCAGTCACCAGACACCATCAACCAAAACCGAGCCCTGGACATAATTGTTGATGTCCCTCAGTTTCCAAAGCATTGATTTTATAGATTGTTCGATGTGGAACACGAATATTCAAACCAAATGTGTGAATTGGCAGCTTCCCTAATAGAGTTAGAGACAATGAAGCTGATTTTTATTGTGTTGCAAATATTAATCACAATGGAGTGGATAAATCATTAATACTTGTAAAGAGCCTTGTGGCCTCAATTTGGTGAATTCCCTTGACATCCTGAAACTTGCATGTAAACTGTAAATGAGGGCAGGACATCAAACTTGCTGACTGTGCATTACACTGCTCATTCACCAAAACTCAAAATTTGCCCCATGGTTCTGCTTGTGGATAGTGGAGAAAATTGATGTAGCTTGGGGTTGTGGAAGTGACATGGTGCAACAGTGGTTAGCACTGCTACCTCACAGCGCCAGAGACCTGGGTTCAATACTAGCCTGCGGTCATTATCTGTGTAGAGTTTGCACATTCTTGTTTATGTGAGTTTCCTTTGGCTGCTCCAGTTTTCTCCCAATGTGCGGCTCAGGTTGATTAGTCATGCTAAATTGTCCCTTAATGTCAGGGTAAGTACATGGGGCTACGGGGATAGGGCCTGAATGGGATTGTTGTCAGTGCAGGTTTGATGGGGTTGAAAGGCCTCCTTCTGCATTGTAGGAATGCTATGATTCTATTTGTACAGTAAAGGGTTAAAATCAGATGCACATGATGATGATGTAAAAATGACATAATAGCACATGATTGAGTGACTGAGATCTGGTGGGAGCAGAAGTCCTAAAATGTACATAGTAGTTGTAAATAAAGTGTAGTGATTTCAATAAACTATAATCTTGAGCAGCTTGTATGAGGAAGAGTGGACAAGCCTCAAAGATTGGCATCAGCCTAAACGTACGACAAAACATGATGATAGATGACAGTAAAGGATCTACAAAAATACACCAAGAAGCAGCTACAGACCTCGCAAGTCAAGGGATCCTCAAAAGAAGGGCTAAAGGAACAGATTCAAACTCATCAAACAGTCAAAGTATTTTGGGTGCAGTAGATGCAAGCAGAAGCGTGGACTTAAAATATGAAGGGAGCATAGACCTGAATCAACAAGCAACACCAATGAAACAGCAGTTATTCCAGGGCTTAATACAAGCCAGAAAGTCATTAGGTTAAAGCTCGGAAAGAGACCCGTCAACTCATCGTGTCTATACCGGCCATCGAGCACATGGCAACGTTATCTCATTTTCCAGTATTTGGCCTTGTATGTTATGGCTTTTCAAGTGCCCATCTAAATGATTCTTTAACATGGAATTCATACTAACACTCTCAAAACCATTCTGGAAGACCAAAGGCTTGTAATAGACTCAACATTGGAATAACTGGAAGAAGAGATTTTTCAGGTATAGAACCACTTCTGGTTTGCACAAAAAAAAAACAAAAGAATCAGGTCAGTATATTGTGGTATGCAACTGGAGCTATTGCCAATGATATAAAAGCAAGTCAGGGAGTTGAGGAGACTTTGACTTCTTAGAAAGAAATCATGTAAGCATTTGATTCACATTTGAGGTTTTCAAAAATTTTGAAAGGGCAAAATTTAACAAGTTAAAAAAAACAGATGAGAGCATGTGTTCATTCACCTATGATCTACAAAGCTGGCAGAAAAATGCGACTATAGAAAATTGAGGGATAAATTGACTAGTAATGGAATTAGTAGTTGGAGTCTTCGGTGAAGATCTATCAGATCTCTTGCAAATGGGGGAAGATTTAGCTCCAGTGAATGCAGGAGAAACTGTGAGACAAACTGAGCAAAAAGCTCAGAAAACAAAATAGTGCATTTGTACATAAGGAAGATGAGGTGCCATGGAAATGCATGTGTGAGGCCACCCACCCTGTAACCCAATGCATTTACTATGGCTAATCCATCTAACCTAAACATTCCCGAAGAGGAGCAAATTAGCACAGCCAATTCAGTTAACCTGCACATCTATTTGACTGTGTGAGGAAACCAGAGCACCTGGAGGAAACACATGCAGATATGGGGAGAACATGCAGACTCCACATAGACAGTCATCCAAAACCAGAATCAAATCTGGGACCCTGGTGCTGTGAGGCAGCAGTGCTAACTATCATGCCATCCCTAGACATAATGTGGCAATTACTAAAGACCGCTTATTAAATGAAACAAAAGACAAAACATACTAACAGGACTATACTGCTATAAGACAAATAATCACCGAAAGTAATAAACATACACACAGAATTATCCCTTGCTCTGAACTAGATTCTGATACCCAAACTCCGTGAGACTTCACCATTCCTCAAACAACATCTACCTTAAACAAATTTAGAAGTCAAATCTAGCTGATAGTTATCAAAGAATGCCAAGAGCATGATTCAGTCTGGGAGGTATCTTTCCCTGCTCCAGTAAAAATAGATAGACTACCTTTACAAAATAGCAGCTAATAGGGATAAGAATAAATTCGAGTGATCAAATATTCTGAAAAACAGTCTAGGAAAGAATTACTCCAGTTGCTTGATCTGCAAGTTATAAAATGTATCTAAGCACAGCATTCTACATTGTTACCCATGGAAAGTGGAGCAAATCTTCTTTCTGCGGGCCCCGCTTTTTCGGAATCATGTAATTCGTAGAGCTTTAATCTTTTAAATTTCCCTCAATTATTTTTATAGGGTGGAGGGAAGAATGGAAGTTAGACAGTTTCCTTGGTGGTTTTTCACATAATCACAGCCTCTCTCAAGAGCTTAGATAAAGAGGGAAATATTTATAATGATGGACATAGGCACAATATGCTTGGAAAGAACAAGCTTCATCAGCTGAATAGCCTTTTTCTTGCTGGAACATTTTGTTAAGCCTAAGTGCCAATTTAATATAATTTACGCAGTAGGTGTTGGCATAGCAGTCCAATTATGTGTGGCTTTTGTTATATGAAACATTTTAACCATCTTTGCCGATTATAAATGACTGTATTTATAATATTGCTACTCTAAATAGCTCTTTAGTTCAATGCATTCTAAGGAAAAGAAAGATGTGTGCAATCCCCTGGCCAACAAAAGAAAGGAATATTTTGTCTAATTTTCACTCTAAGTTATGTGTTCGTAAACTGATGAAATTTAGAATGATGCTATTTTCTTGCTCATTGTCCCAACTGAGAGAGAATTAATTTTCTTTTTGCCCCAGGGGATCAATCTGCTAAAAGGAAAATGAAAATACTTTAATTAACTTTGCACTAATCTCCCTTAGGATGCTCTGTTTTGACCAGTCCCGATTTGCATGGTGGTATAAACAGTCACCCAGAACTTCCATCCCCAGAAGGGTGGACATATCCAGGCATATCCCAGAAGATGCACTGCCACAGATGTCCCCACACAAGGACTTCACAGGAATTGGGATTTGTCCCAGAAGATCAAATTTTCGATGGACAATTTTGTGTTGATTCAGAGCCTTAGATAGTCTGACTCTCTTAGCAGGAAAGCTTCTAGGAAAAATTAGGAGGATTAAAACTACTTCTAACTTCTAGGTAAGAATAGTACTGACAGGTCCCCTGGCACTTCCCCAACCAATCACCCACTGGACTCCACAACTATCTGTCTCCCCCAAACATCTCACCCCTGACTATGTCCCAACCCATTCATTGCCACCTAACCACCCTCAACACTCCTTCACCCCCCACAACTTCTCTCCAACTACCTATCCTACCCCCAAATCTTGCTGCCCTCATTCCTGACCCATTCAACTTTTCCCAAACTCCCTGCACCATCCCACAAACTGGTCACCCATTTATGGTGTGGTGATAAAGTGGTTAGCAATAGTGCCTCACATCACCTGAGACCTGGCTTTGATTCTGTTCTTGGGTGATTGTCTATGTGGATTTTGCATGTTCTCCCCATATCTCTGTGGGTTTCTTCCAGGTGCTCCGGTTTCCTTCCACAGTCCGAAGATGTGCAGATTAGGTGGATTGGCCATGCTAAATTGCATCTTTAGTGTCCCAAGATGTGTAGGTTAGGGGGAATACATAAGGTTAAGGGAATAGGGCTTGGATAAGTTGTTCTGTCAGAGTTGATGCAGGTTCAATGGGTCGAATGGCTTCCTCCTGCACTGTAGGGATCCTATGAATTGAGTCTTCACTTAAAAAGTGGCCTTACACTTTTACCTTCTCCTTAGCTTCTTAAAGTGGCTGGGATGATTAAATATACCTGCTTTACAGTAAGTAGTACCATAAAAAGGGGACATGTCTTCATTCCTCCTGACACTGTTGTCCTGCACTGAAGAGTGCCAGGTGTTAATACATTGCTCAGATAACAAGCTAGTTTAAGTAATATTTAACCATGTATACACAAACACATATGCACACGCACACATGCAAACACATGCAGGCACACACACCTTCCAGCTCAGATGTGTGCACGCACACACATACTTGTGTGTACACATACACATTCCAGCATACAAACATGCATGCACATACATTCCAGCACATATCGGCACACACTACAGCATGCACAGAAATGCACACATACACTCCAGTGAATACGTGCACACACATATGCACTCACACACCAGCACATACACATAACACACACACACACACACACACACACACTACACGCACATACATGCACACATTGCTTATACCTGCACCAATGCCTTCAATAGGGTGGTATACTCTGCACAATACACTGGCAGCATGTGCACATGCACGGATACCATTTTGATAATAAAAACAGCCAAAAATGTTGGAACTATTGGAGCCACAGAGTGTAGTTTTGCAGCCTTGATCGTCATTGATGCATTGCGCTTCATTTTGGAATTTATATTCCACCTTTGAAGCAAAATGATTTATTCTGCAGCAGTGGGGACAATTGAAAAGTTAAAGTAGAGCAGCTGTTGCAGGTTACAATTACTTTAATTTTTATGGTTTCTTTAGTTAATAAATAGTGACTGTAACTCAGCACAGCATGCTAATAATATAGGAATGATTTATCCCTTAATACCACTTATTCATGCAGATAATAGCAGCACTGACTGTCAATGGAAAAGATTAACTCTAATCTTGAAGTATGGAGGTTATTAAATAGATGCTGAGCTGAATCTTAATTTCTTTAATTAGCTACTGTGTAAACACAATGGCAAACAATGTCCAACCATGTGTTTGCCCACCTCTACCCAATATTTTTGTGTGTACTTACAAATTTCTGGTATTAATGTATACACAAAATCTCAAGGTGCCCACAAAAAGGGGAGTCTGCAAGGATGAGTTGTTGTGATATTGCTGCAACTAATTTTGAAACTCAAAGTAATATTTTGTTCTTGTGTGGGAGGCACAATGGCACAGTGATTAGCTCTGCTGCCTCATAGCGCCAGGGACCCAGGGAGTCCCTGTGTGCACATTCTCCCTATGTCTTTACAGGTTTCCTCCGGGTGGTCCGAATTCCTCCCACAATCCAAAATGGTTTAATCTGCACTTTAGTATCAGGGGACCAGCTGAGTTAAAAACATGGGGCTATGGAGATCAAGCCTGGATGGGATTATGGCTAGTGCAGACTTGATGGGCTGAATGGCCTCCTTCTGCACTGTAGGATTCTAAGATCTGTTTTTAGACATGTCGAATTGCACAAGGTTTACAGGCAAAATACCAATTTCTGACAGTAAATGAAACAATCCATTTCAGTAGCTCCCAAAATGTTTACCTTGCTTTAGAACCAACTCCATAAAAATTCACATGAGCCCAAAACAAGGATACTGAACCCAACACAAGGGGCACGGGTGCAAAGGACAAGATTTAATGGAGATTTACGAGGCAGATTTTTTACACAGAGAGTAGTGCGTGCCTGGAACGCATTGCTGGGGGAGGTAGTGGAACTGGATACAGTAGTGATTTTTAAGGGGTGTCTTGACAAATACATGAGTAGAATAAGAATAAAGGGATATGGATGCCAGAAGGATAGTGGTTTTAGTTAAGTTGGGCAGCATGGTCAGAGGAGGCTTGGACGCCAGAGGGCCCGTTCCTGTGCTGTAATTTTCTTTGTTCTGTTCTTTGATACCTATAAACTTATCTGTCTCTCTCAGGCCACAGTTACTACATGTTCTGGTTCCCCAGTGGCTCTTCTTTTATTTCCTCTCTTCATATTCACCTTCTTCTGTCTGTCTTTTGCATTAATTTCTTTTCTAATTGTCATTCTTTCCTCTTCCCGTCTGGTTGTCTCTAACCTTCCTTTTTTGGTCTCTTTTGGGTCTCATCTTTTCCATCTCTTGAAAGCAGCACTGTGGCACAGTGATTATCACTGCTGTCTTGCAGTCCCAGGGACCTGGGTTCAATTCCACCCTTTGGTGACTGTCTGTGTGGAGTTGACACATTCTCCCTGGGTCTGCATGAGTTTCTTCCGGGTGCTCCAGTTTCTTCCCACGGTCCAAAGATATGCAGATGATGTGGATTGGCCATAATAAATTGCCCTCAGTATCTGATAGACTAATCGACTACATCCATGGGGCTTGGGTGGGATTGTTGTTCGTGTGGGTTCAGTGAACCAAATGGCCTTCTTCTGAATTGTAGGAATTCTATGATATTTCCATTCAGTAATACTTTCCAGTTTACACATTTTCCTTTTGAGTTTTTTTTGTGCCTGTGTTTCACATTTTAATTCTCTCTGCTACATTTTAACACTGAACCTTCTCCTCTTCCTCTTTCAGATTTTTCTTTCCAGTCCCCCCCCCTCCCCTCCACCCCCAGCCCATCTTGGTTTTCTCTCTGCCCCTTGCTTCTCTTCCCTTCACATTTTTCTTACTTCTCCGTAAAGGAGGTATAGGAAGCAAGTTTTTTTATGACGTAGAACCTTCCACACACCTGACGAAGGACTTCCGAAAGCTTGTGGGATTACCATCAAATAAACTGGTTGGATTTTAACCTGGTGCTGTGGGACTTCTTAGCGAGTTTTTTTCCACAGAGAGTGGTGGGTGGCTGGAACTCACTGCCGGGGAAGGTAGTGGAAGCAGATATGATAGTGACTTTGAAGGGGCGTCTAGACAAACACATGAATAGGATGGGAATGGAGGGATATGGATCCCAGAAGGGTAGGGGGTTTTCGTTCAGTCAGGCAGCATGGTTGGTGCAGGCTTGGAGGGCCGAAGGGCCTGTTCTTGTGCTGTAATTTTCTTTGTTCTTTTTACTTTGATCCTGAACCTCCTTCTCCTGTTTACCGGATGAAGAGAAAGTAGCTGCTCAAATTGGCTCAAAGCTGAAGGAGACTTGAGGCTGATGGTAGTGAATGCTGAAGAAATATGAAGGAATGGTCCAAAGGATGACTGCAATTGAGACGGTGCAAGGGAGCCGATCGGCACCACTCAACTTTTAAGTTTGTGCAGGCTTTCTCTGAGTTATTCTGCACTGGTGTCTTTATATGTCTCATTTGCCTATTTTTTGAAATTGCAAGTCAATTTACACAATCATGCCGGGTTTGACTATCACACAACCACAGCAGTTTTAATGAAAAGTTTCTGTGGCTGTAGCGTGGGCTGATTTTCTTCAACAAATGTCAACATGTTGCTGGGAATGAGGAAATGTTGACGTAGGACGATTGAATCTTATGAGGCCAGTTATACAGTAATGTTTTGAATTCATTGTGAATACCAGAGAGCTGTAAGGATTAGAATACAAACATAAAAGGCCACCTTATAATTTGGATTTTGTGAAATGAGAGAAATTGAGCAGGGCCTATGAGGGGCAGGGCCTGAAGGGGGGAGGGCCAGGATGGGTGGCCTGATCAGGTGTCCTGTTGTGCATTCTGTCTGCAATTGGTGTGGGGGGCATTACTGGCCTGGATGGAAGGGGAGAGGGTATTTTCAGAAGGCATGGGACTCATGATTACTGGGGGAATGTTGAGGCTGACTGCAGCAGCAGGGGCCTGACATCTCTCCCTCTGCTGACAGAGGTATGGACGTGCGCAATAGTTCCTTCTGCTGCCTGATCAGGCTGGCTAGCGAACTAAGCCCTACCCACTACCCCTAGTTTCAAAAATGGGCTACAAACAGTCTAGCCCATTTTTCCATGTGTGTAAGATTGGGAATAACAACCCATCCAAAAAAATGGATCTGCAACTCTCCTATTTTCACGTTAGCTGGACACTTAGAATTTGTCTCATAAAATTTGCCTTTGCAAACAAAAGATTTATCAATTGCTTAATGCGTGTTCTCGCTGCAGATTGTGGCAGATTCCAACTGCAGTGGCTTAGAAGAATCCAGCAACATGAAGTTTCAGTGATAACATCATTGGGTACCATATCCGATGCAGATGATATCTGTAGGTCATTATGCAGTACTTGACGTGAGCCTGCAATGTTCTTGGAAAACATCACAGAGGCAATGAGGACAAGCCTCTCCTGATGTATCCAAGTGCATTTGGTACAGATTGGATATCTCAATGGTTGTGGTACCTGCCCTTGTTTGCTCGAGGCCTTGCTGTTGTTCTATAAAACATAAATAATTCAATAAAAGGTCAAACTGTGTTGTGCTACTTAAAGTTTAAATTTTATTTAGTATCACAGATAGGCTTAGATTAATACCATAATGAAGTTGCTGTAAAAATTCCCTAGTTGCCACACTCAGGCGCCTACTCGGATACACTCAGGGAGAATTTAACATGGCTAATACACCTAACCAACATGTCTTTCGGATTATGGGAGGAAATTGGAGTAACCGGAGAAAATCCACTCAGACACGCGGAGAACCAGCAGACTCCACACAGACACCTTGTTGCTAGTTGACATAGAACATAGAACATTACAGCGCAGAACAGGCCCTTCGGCCTTTGATGTTGCACCGACCAATTCAGAAAAAGCAATGACCCTCTAACCTAAACCATTCCCTTTTCATCCATAAACTTATCTACTAACCTCTTAAACGCCATCAAACTTGGTGCATCTACTACTGCAGCAGGCAGGGCATTCCATACCCTTACCACCCTCTGGGTAAAGAACCTACCTCTGACATCCGTCCTATAACTACCACCCCTTAATTTAAAGCTATGTCCCCTCGTGCTAGCTTTCTCCATCCTAGGAAAAAGGCTATCACTGTCCACCCTATCTAAACCTCTAATCATCTTATATGTTTCAATAAGGTCTCCTCTTAGCCGCCTTCTTTCTAACGAAAACAACCTCAAATCCCTCAGCCTCTCTTCATAAGACCTGCCCTCCATACCAGGCAACATCCTGGTAAACCTCCTCTGTACCCTCTCCAATGCCTCCACATCTTTCTTATAATGCGGGGACCAGAACTGCACACAATACTCCAAGTGCGGCCGCACTAGAGTTTTGTACAGTTGCAGCATGACGTTGCGGCTCCTAAATTCAATCCCCCTACCAATAAAAGCTAAAAAGCTGTCTCTGAGTGATTACTTTTACTCTGTTACTCGTGATGCTGAGCTGCCACGTGCCAGGAGCAATTGTGAATGTTCACTCAGTCGAGGGAGAATTTGCATAGTATCTGACAAAGTACGCTGCTTTTACACAATCATATTGCCCAGTCTTGTGTATATCTAAATGTATAGCAAAATAAACTTCAAAGATGTGCATGTTAGGTGGTTTGCTGCTTAATGTCAGGGGGACTAGCTAGTGTAAATGCATGAAGTTATGGGAATGGGACCTGGGTGGGATTGTGGTTGTTGCAGACTCAGTGGGCCAAATGGCCTCTTCTGCACTGTTGAATTCTATGATTCCATGAAGATGCTCTTTCAATTATGGGTCTTCAACTCAAGAAATCATTCTTAGGTTGTGCTCATGTTTAGTGTGGACCCACTGGATGAGTTTCTATTTGTTACAGAGAGTTTCTAATTCCTTAGCTCACTGTAATATAATCAATTGGATGCAGTGAATATCTCCTAGGAACGGGTTGCTGAAAAAGAATGTTCGCTATTAGAAAATGGAAGCTTATGCACAAAGAGACAGCAGCCTTGTGGATATGAAATTGAATAAGAGACAGGAAGCAGAGTAATATTGAATATTTGTTTATCAGATTGGTAGGAGCTATACAGTAGTGTTCCCTGGGAATTCAGACCTCCTTTTGCAGATATATATTATTAATATATCATATATATTATATTATGAACTTGAGAACACTGACTTTAATTTCAAAGTTTGCAGATGACACCAAAGGCAGAAATGTAGTGAACAGCGAGGTGGAGAGTAAAAGACTTTGGGACAGCACAGAATGGGCAGGCAATTCATTGGTCAACTTGAATGCAGAGAGGCGGGAAGTAATTCATCTTGGCAGAGACTGGAAGGAGAGACAATACACAAATGATACGAGTCGATATTTATATCTTCTGGGGTGGCAGATTAAGTTGAGGGAGCTGTTAAAAGACATAGAGCCTGATTCTAGTTCTGAGTAATTGAATGGGTTTTGAGTGAATTAAAATTTTCCCCTTGTTATATACAACAAGGTAGTTGTGGTAAATTTCTATCCCAGGTAAAGTCCCAGTTTGAATATTGAGTGGAACTTTATTTCATCTCATCCTCAAACAGTAGGAATCTCATAGTACATTGTGGAAATCCAACTGTCAAAGAAAAAGGTTGCAGCATTAGTATCCTGCTTCTGGGTTTCGTGTTGAATGAGAAAGTATGAACGGTATTAGGTGGTGAATAAGGAGGGATTTCTGATTAAAAAGACTGCAGCATGAATCAGAGTGGCTGAACTGAATATACATTCCTGTGAGTGCAACAATTGATAAAATGTTTGAAACTACCATCGTGAAATTCCCTTTCACTCTGAGTGATTACATTTACTCTGTAACTCCTGATGCTGAGCTGCCAGGTGCCAGGAGCAATTGTGAATGTTCACTCAGTTGGCACTGCTTTTGCCCACACATCTGCGGTTTTCTCCCATTGCTTAGACCATTGATGTGTGCCTATCAGGCTGTACTAGTTTGTTCCTGTTCATCCATTAGCTTGAGCCCTCTCTTCCCTCTTGCGAGTCCTCTCTGCCCCTTTCCCCAGACCTCAATGCCCCTCTCCCCAGACCTCTCTGCTCCTCTCTCCAGCCACCTCTGTCCCTCTCCCCAGCCCCCTCTGTCCCTCTCCCCAGCCCCCTCTGTCCCCCTCTCCAGCCCCCTCTGTCCCCCTCTCCAGCCCCCTCTGTCCCTCTCCCCAGCCCCTCTGTCCCTCTCCCCAGCCCCCTCTGTCCCCCTCTCCAGCCCCCCTGTCCCTCTCCCCAGCCCCCTCTGTCCCTCTCCCCAGCCCCCTCTGTCCCTCTCCCAGCCCCCCCTCTGTCCCTCCTCCCCAGCCCCCTCTGTCCCCCTCTCCAGCCCCTCTGTCCCTCTCCCCAGCCCCCTCTGTCCCCCCTCTCCAGCCCCCTCTGTCCCTCTCCCCAGCCCCCTCTGTCCCCTCTCCCAGCCATCTCTGCCCCTCTCCCCAGCCCCCTCTGTCCCTCTCCCCAGCCATCTCTGCCTCTCTCCCCGCACTCTCTGCCCCTCTTCTCAGCCCCCTCTGTCCCTCTCCCCAGCCCTCTCTTCCTCTCCCCAGCACTCTCTGCCCTCCCTCCCCAGCCCTCTCTGCCCCTCTCCCCAGCCCTCATTGCCCCTCTCTCCAGCTCTTGTTCCCCTTCTCCCCAGCCCTCATTGCCCCTTTCCCAAGCCCTCGCTGTCCCTCTCTCTAGTCCTCACTTCCATCTCCCCAGCCCTTGTTGTCCTTCCTCCCAGCCCTCGTTGCCCCTCTCCCCAGCCCATGCTGACCTTCTCACCAGCTCTCATCTCCCTCTTCGCAGCACTCACCTCCATCTCGGCAGCCCTTGCCTCCATCTTTCCAGCCCACCCACACACACACACACATCCACACACACACACACACACACACATCCACACACACACACACATCCGTTCCCAGCCATTGCTGCATATTTCTAAAAGAATTTGAATAATTTTCTTCTTGATGAAGCATGTTACTTAGACTGCATGTGAAAAGAAACAGGAGTAATTATAAGGTTTTATGAGAGTGCAGTGGTTGTAAGTGAGCAGGCCAACAAATAGTGGTGATAATTGGAACTGCTTTTGACTTTACAATGAGTGAATATTAGGGAGTCTATATAAAAAGGAACAGCTGGCAAGTTGTAATGGGAGCTGCGTGCAAAGTTAATAATGCATGGCCAGGTGAAAGCATTTGATTAAATTCTTGTAGTCTTGTCAACATTTTGTTGAGAGATATTCCTAGAAATATTTTTCTAAAATGAAATTGAATGGAATTCAGGTCCTTCATCTGCTCTGGTGTCCCCTTATGATGCTGCTGTGTTAATTAACAGCAGACTGATTACATTTCTTACCAGGTACCTAATTTCACATTTGCTACACAGCGTTGATTAGATATATTAAGAAATGATCAAATATCCCAAGCAAGATTCTTTGATATTGCTTTGAGAAATTCACAGAATTGTCTGGTTCAGCTCAAGCTGGTTTGATTCCAATTTTGCAGCTATAATGGAAAAGATAAAATTGCTATAGTATTGTGTGTCCTATCATGCCTTTGGTAAATGTCTCAAACTGCTTCATATGGAAAGTGCTTTATATGGAGTTTAGTGATTGTTTTAAAATTCATGTGATGGGATATGAGTATTGCCCAGTCCTTAACAGCATCCCCCCATCCCAAAGAGCATTTCAGAATCATCCACCTTGCTGTGACTGTGGAATCACATGTATGCCAGACCAGGTAAGGATGGCAGATTTCCTTCCCTAAAGGACGCCAGAGAACTAGATGGGTTTTTCCAAAAGTCAACAATGGCTTCATTTTCATCAGTAGATTCTTGATTCCAGATTTTTACTGAACTCAAATATAACCAACTACCATGGCAGGATTTGAACGCAGTCCCTGGATCTTATTCTGGGTTTCTGGATTCCGAGTCCAGTGACAATACCACTACGCCACTGTTTCCTCTCACAGAAGTAAAAAGTGGCATCTATAATGAACAACTAAGTGAGCTTTGGCTTTTGAGACCTCATTTATAATGGACCAAAATTTCACGAGTGTGAATCTAAAGGCAGCACAATGGATAGTACCACTGCATAACAGCACCAGTGACCTGCGTTTGATTCCTGTCTTGGGTCACTGGCTGTGCGGATTTTGCACATTTTCCCTGTGTCTGTGTGGGTTTCCTTCAGGTGCTCCAGTTTCCTCCCATAGTCCGAAAGATGTCTTGGTTAGGTGCATTGGCCGTGCTAAATTCTCCGTCAGTGTACCGGAACAGGCGTCAGAATGTGGCAACTAGGAGATTTTCTCAGTAACTTCAAATGTAAGTCTATTTGTGACTAATAAATAAACTTTAAACTAAACTTAAAACTTAATCTAATGGCATTAGACTTGTCCTTGCATATTTAGGTTTTAAATTGTTTTGCACGGCAAGTTGGAAGTGCGAGTTGAAAATGGTGATAAAAAAGAAACAGAATTTTGATCAAAGCAAGAACCCAGGAGTCTGCATACAAATCAGTGTGAAGAATCATGGAACAAACAGTGGCAGGATTGAGAAGACAGCATGAGCTATAAAGTTAGAATCAAATGCTAAATTAGGCAGAGAAAAAGAAATATAAAGCAAGGAGATGAAAGATTAGATTGAGAGAGGAATTTCCCTCCGATGGAAGGTGGCATGTTGTTTGCTAATGGTGGGATTCTCTGGTCGTGCCGCTAGCAATGGGAATTCCCATTGACATCACCGCATGCCAGTGGGAAGCCCACGGGCGGTGATGGTTGCTGGTGGAACAGGAGAATTCCACAGGTGTAAACATCCTGAGAATTCCTGCCTACTTTTTAACATATCTAACAACCATTAAAACCTGAAGGAATGAAACTCCATGCATAATAATTCATTTTCAATGCCTGAGAGCTTAATTGGCAGTAATTAACACTTGGCACATCATTAAAAAGATACTTAGACTGCAATGGACCAGTTTGAAATTGCTGTGGTGAGCTTAGTTCACACAAATATAGAAACTTCACACCATCATGATTAGCTCCAAGTTCTGCTCAAAGCCCCAAGCCAAGCTGGTGCCTGACTCATCCATTCTTCTTGGCATTGAATGCAAACTTTCTGGATGGTCTTTCAGTACACTAAACGTTTGAGGGTATCTACCCATCAGTCTTTTGCTGTAGCTCATCCACCTAGTGTGCAAGCTCACCTTCCCAGGAACTGGCACCTCTGTTATCCTTTCCTAATGTGATAGAATCATAGAATCTCTTCAGTACAGAATGGAGTTTCATTCCATTCAGCCCAGCAAGTCCATACCAACCACAATCCCACCCAGGACCTATTCCCGTAACCTCTTGCATTTACCCTCTAATTCTGCTGGCATTAGGAGCAACTTAGCATGGCCAATCATCCTAACCCACTATCTTGGACTGTCCTTGATCCTGTCCACATTTTCTTGGCTTCTCAGCAAATGCAGATACCTTCATGATGCCATCCTCTAAATTATGCACAGTGTTAGTACCTGAGCTGATTACTGTTGTTGTGAAATGGCATGTCTTCATTATCACTGACCTTTTTCTCTTCATCCACTGCTTTGGTAGGTGACTGTTGGATAGAACAAAGAGCAGTACAGCATTAGAATAGGCCCTTCGGCCACCAAGCCTGCACTGACAAATTACGTCTTTCTCAGCTAATAACATCAGATCAGATTATAGATAGGAGATATATGAGTATACTATTAATCATTTATAAGTCAGAATGGACTATTGTAATAAATTGAGTGATTTTACTTAGCTCAAATTAACAAAGGTTTTATTGCACGGTTTTGTGAGGGGTAAGCCCTGCCTCACAAATTTGATTGAATTCTTTGAGAGGTAACTAAGTGTGTGGACGAAGGTAAAGCAGTTGATGTCGTATATGCAGATTTTAGTAAAGCGTTTGATAAGATTGCCCATGGTAGGCTCGTGAAGAAGGTAAGGATGTGTGGGGTAGAAGGAAATTTGGCCGATTGGATAAATAACTAGCTGTATCATAGAAGACAGAGGATAGTAGTGAAAAGAAAATTTTCAGACTGGAGGCTAATTACCAGTCACAGGGTTCAGTGCTGGGTTCTCTGATATTTGCGATTTTTATCAATGAATTGGAAGAGATGGCTGAAGGATGAGTTAGTAAATTTGCTCACGACACGAAGATTGGTGGAGTAGTGGATAAGGTGGAGGGCTCTAGCAGGTTGCAAACAGACATTGATAGGATGCAGAGCTGGGCCGAAAAGTGGTAGATGGAGTTTAATCCTGATAAATGTGAGATGATTCATTTTGGTAGGACAAGCTTGAATACAGATTACAGGGTCAATGGCAGAATTCTAAAGAATGTGGACGAACAGAGAGATCTTAGCGTTCATATCCATAGATCTCTGAAGGTTGCCAGTCAAGTGGATAGAGCCGTGAAGAAGGCATATAATATGTTTGAGTTTCAGTTTAAGAGCCGTGCGGTTATGCTGCAACTATACCGAATGCTGGTGAGACCATATTTGGAATATTGTATTCAGGTCTGGTCACCTCACTACAAGAAGGATGTGAAAGCATTGGAGAGAGTGCAGAGGAGATTTACCAGGATGCTGACTGGTTTGGAGGGTAGATTTTATAAGGAAAGGTCGAGGGAACAGTGGCTTTTCTCTTTGGAGTGGAGAAGGATGAGAGGTGACTTAATAGAGCTTTATAAGATGATGAGAGGGATTGATAGAATGGACATGCAGAGACTATTTCCTCAGGTGGATGTAGCTGTTACTAGGGGCCATGACTATAAAGTTCATGTTGGGAGATATAGGAGAGAAGTCTGAGGTAGATCCTTTACTCAGTGAGTGGTTAGGGTGTGGAATAAACTGCCCGCCATGATAGTAGAGCCGGAGACTTTAGGAACTTTTAAGCGGTTATTAGATAGGCACGTGGAGCATCCCAGAATGATAGGGAGGAGATAGCTTGATCTTGGGATTGGACATAGCTCGGCACAGCATTGAGGGCCGAAGGGTCTGTTCTGTGCTGTAATGTTCTATGTTTCATGCTAGCAATAAATAATTATATATGCAAACAGTCAAACTGAATTAACCATGTGATTGAACAAATTTCCTCCTTGGCTCCAACACCGCTGCTGATTTGCTCAGCTTCTTGCCACGACAATCCACAAGGTTTGGCCTGATCACATGATCCTTAGGTAACACTCCCTTAAAAGGTCACATTTATCACACTCTTTTCCCCTTAACACTGGAATTCACCTAGGGAGGAACAAAGAACAAGATTAGTAAGGCAAACAACTTTTTTCATTAAAGGACAACAGGAATACCTTGTGGAAAAATTCACCATAAGTTTAGTTGGCCTGGAGACTTCCAAACTCTGATAGAGTGCCTCAGTTCTGTGGTAGGCTCTTTGAACTTTGAAGTATCAGACTGGACATATGCAAAAGACAGACTTGCCAATGCATTGCTCCACCTACTCTTCAATGGCTGTTGGTTCCTCAGTTACCATAACTGGTTGTTCTGGTTCCTCATTCCCACCTGAATCCCAGTAACCAATGTGGCATCTACAAAATACAGCAGACCTCACCCATTGATCTCTTGTGGCCATTACTTCTCTCCTCCGTAGATAGCTTGGAGTTTTTTGAGATGACATCCATGTACCTCATGACATAGAAGACAATTCCTGTTCCCTCCACAATCCTACCAGCTATCCATGCCAGTCCTGCTGCAAAAGCTCTGGCCATCACCTAATCCTCAATTTGGAACACTTTTTTCTCTGTGAATCATGGTTTTCCTTCTGAAAGGCTTTCCTAGCCTTCATCCACCTCACCAAATTTGAAAATCTCATATGCAATCGTGTTTTTAACTGGTGTTCCATCAATAACTCAATTGGCGTGGCCCTTATGGTCGAGTTTGGCATGGTGTTATGAAACAATATAAAACTTGATATATATGAAGGCAGAGGCCTACTTACTTGTTCTTTATTGACAACTTGAGTGCCTGTACTGCATACTCTGCCAGCCTATTTGAGGCTGGGTGGCAAGGTGCTGACCTTACATGGTGAAACCTGTTGAGTGTAGCCATTAAATAGTACAAGTAGTGCTGGCTGTGAGCAGAAACTCATAATTAGCAGCCTGCAGATCATCAACATTATATTCATTTTATTGAACGGGTGCAGGTTAATTGAGTACCATTTCAGGAGCTAACTGAATGATACCAACTTGATTATTTGTCATCTCTTCTGAGTAAATGTGAACCTGGATCCAAATCCTGCGTTCAGCTTCCCCTTTTGGTTCTTCATGTTTAAGAACTTTGGGGCAAATGTTTGATTTGCAGCATATTCCATTTTGCACTTTCTTTCTTACTTGATTCGCTTTAAGTCTTGAGCTCTCAAATATCTTGAATGGTTCTTGAAGCAGAGGTGCCTCCAGAATGGATGTCAGCAATGCCATAAGCCAAACTCTCTAAGTGCCTATCACGTCGTTGGACAAACAGCAATAGTAATGTCAATGTGTATGGTGAAGAGTTAGTCTGAACAGCTGGGCAGCAATATTGCTGAGAGATGTGGTGCACACTGACAAACAAAGTGGTTTCTTCCCACATTTCCAGCATTAGCAGAGGCTGAGATGGTAACACATACCATGTTGGAAATAGAACTGGCTGTGTTTCTTTGCAAACTGTGAGTGCTTGTGAGTTTGAGCCTGTCTCCCGATCATTCTGGGATTAAGGTTTGCTGTTACTCTGTTATCCATCTCATATTACAGCTCCCTGTGAAATAGTCAGTATTTGTGACTACAGTACAATTGCGCTGTGACCATTTGAGTGCGGTTGTGCTGCAGCAGGATCCGCCTTGCACAATAGCCTGGCTTATTTGAAGGATTAGTTTATGAAGATTGATTACAGCTGCTTTTCTGTGTTGAAGAAGCTCCCTCATGTGACTATAATAACTGGCTTATTTTTGTATTTTTGTCGCAGCGCCTGGGGAGTTGTCAGTTTGAGGATAAAACAAAGAGGGACAGTTGCAGAGTGGATCAGTTTTAATTAATAACTTTTGAAGATTATGTAAACTTTATTGCTTCCCCCACCCCTAGGTTGGTTCTGAGATTGGGAGGAGTAGAAGTAGTTGGGGGCGGGGGGTAGTGTATGGATGGGATTCCCCCTGGGATCACATTCACCCCAACCCAGAATCAATTCTATGGTTGAATGGGCAGGACCTCCGGTGGGAAACTCGACCTTTCAACTTTTTTAAGGCCCTCAAGTGGCCATTGAGAAATCTATTCCTGCCCAGCCTTAATTTTTAGGCTGGTGGGAGTGGGTCATATGCGAAAACGGAGAAAAAGCTTTTCTCCATCTTGGGGTGGGAAGTGGGATGTGCCTCAACTTGAAGACCTCTTCAGATTTAGGATCCCCTTCAATCTGGGACCTTAGAGTTTCAGCCCTGCCTTCCCTTCCCCGATATACTCTCTGACTGCAATTGCTCTCTTCTAAACCAATGGATTGGCTGATTATCACTGAAGTGAGTGTTAAATGGCAGTGGGTTTCAGAGAGTTGATTGTAGTGCGTTACATACTGACTCAGGATAGCTAATGCTGAGCACTCTCCATCCTTCAAATTCTACCTCATATTTCTAATGAGGGAGAGTGCAGACTTCTGGCCTCTCTGATGTTTGTGCTCCTTTATGCTCTGTATTTTACAAAGTTGGCCTAGTTAGTTTGTGTTGGAGGTAATTTATCACTGTAATCAGGCAGAGAGTTAGCACTCTTCACATTGCAACAGATATGAAAAGTGATTATAAGTGATATGTAAGCACAGAATCGTTTGCAAAGACCAGACTGAAGGCAGTTAGCCTGATCCACATAAAAATACAATATTCAGCTGTCTGTGTCTGTGTTTTGATATATTTTCGTTGTTATTCTCAGTGACGGCAGCGTGTATTTATTGCTGCATGTAATGATTTTAATTTGCACTATAAGTTGACAGGGTCAAACAATAAAGCAACTAGTTTATATTGAATCATTCCATGTTAATCAGTCAAAATTAAATGAGGAATGTTGTACAAATGCAATGGAAACTAGCCATTACAATTGCTAACAATAATTTTTATCTTAATGTGTTTTTGGATTTTAAAATCACAAAACTTTCCAAATACTCAGTAGTTGGATTAAATTCCTAATGGATGGCTGTTTATAAAAATACTTAGTGTTTAATTCCTTAAGTCTCCAGAATTTGTCTCAGAACAGAAATCGTCAAATTAACATAATCAGCAAATCCATTAGATTTTTGTTGATGCAATTAATAAAAAGTTTCAGTCTGTAAAATGATATAATTAACAGGTCTCTAATGAAAGAATCTAGATTTTAAATGTTGGATTTTATTTGTCACAACTATTTTTCTCTTTATATTTAAAATATCTGTATTCCTTCTGGAAAAAGTAACTCCAGGGCGTGCTCAACAGAAGGAGGCAAATAAAAGGTTATTTTTTAAATGGCTGGTGGGAAGGAACTGGTATGTGGGGAGCTGATTGTTAGAGGAGACAGGATGAGTGTGAAGATTGAAAGACAGACCTGGATCTTGCTAGAAATGAAGGTTGACACCTTCAGCAATTCACACACATCAATAATTTCTAAAGTGGCTATTGCTGAAAAAAGAGACACAGGCCAGTATTTTACAACCTCGCTTGGGCAAGTCATGTAAAATTCCTCTTGAGGCAATGGAGAATTCCATTCTGCGAGCTCCACCCAGCCCGATTCTGGGGCAGACGTGCATGTAAAATCCCGGCTACAGTGTCAAAGTTTTTTGACTTGCACTCTCCAAAATAGATACAGGAGTGCTAAGTTTCAAAGGAAGCAACAAATTGTACTGCAGGTGAAAAGAGTACCAATTTGTTGGCAAGTAGACTCTAATTGGTCAAGGTATTGCTATTGAGAAAGCATTAGAGAATTATTATCCCCCCTGCTTTAGTTTGATTAAAAAATGCACATATTCCTTTTGCCAGCAATGGTGAGGTCCTACCTATAAGGGTAAGTGAGCCATATTGGGAAGCTGACTAACGATTGTAAGTTGATTGTTTGTGTAATTCTTGGTATACTTGGGATTGTTCAGCAAGTTCTCTTCAATCGAGGAATCACATCTAACATTCAAATTATGTTGTGAGTTTTGTAAGCCCAGGAAATGGTCTGATTATTGCAAACAGCCAAAGGGATATGCAGTTTGATAGGATCAGCTAGTTGTTGGAACATATGGTCTATGTACCTGGCATCACACCGGCACTGAAACTCATAAACACATTACTCATTTGTGTGGTAGGTAGGACTTCCCTTTTGCTTGAAGGCAGCAGCCTGTTAGTGGAAAATGCTACTCGTTATGTTGTGTAGAAGGAGATTGAAATTGCTTCACCTCATTCAAGTTTCTTAGAAGTTTCTGAGACGGTTAGAAACTGCTGGTCCAGCCAGTGATTCTTAAAGCTCACGAATGGTTACTCAAAACATAGTAAGTTTGTGTGACATGCACTGAGCAATGATCTGATCAAGGTAGTCATTATCCCACAGAATAATTTTGATATGCCTTGGCATCAAACATGCACAGTAAGCAACTGGCACCCTTTTATGAGATTACTTTATAGCATGAGGAGGTATAGGGAGGATGCATCAAATTTATTCTACAGAATGATGGCTACTCTGACCAGATCAATGCTCGCCGTATATCATGTATGCTCATTAAATATGGCTAGGTTTGCTTCTTTAGAAACTGAAAAATACTCAATCTACCTGCAATTATCCTGGAAATATAAACTTTCTCAAAATATATTGGAGCAAAAGATGAAGATGTTTCTTTCACACTGCCACTATGCAGTAGCAACATCTTCCATGAACATGATGCTACTATTGAACCAAAAGGACATTCTTCTACCACATAAATGAATAATATGGTGTATAATTTACAATGCTGATGCAATGCCAGGTGCATAAGCCATATATAGCAATGACTGGTAGATCATATCAAACAGCACATCCTTTCAGATGTGGTTCTACTACCATACAGTACCTCCTGAACAATCCAGAATCTGCAGAGAATTACATTGACAACTAATTTAAGATGATCGGTCATGCTCGCAGTGTGGCTCACTAATGCTTGCTAAAAGCAACATACATTTATACGCAGGCAAAAGGAGCACATACAGGCATCGTGTGAAATAAACAAAAGCATTGTGGTTGGGGAATGGGTGGGGAGGCAATATATCTCTGGTGCATTCTCCATGGAAATACCTCAATCAAGCAGAGTCAACTTGTGAATCAATCAACACCCTTTTGTATGCTATATGAATTTTTCTCCTTTTGAAATTTGGCATTCTTGTGATTGTCTTGATGAGTTCATATATAGTCATTTTTTTCAGAAATTCTCAAGTTCTGTGCGACTAAGTGACAATTCTAGATTCACCATTATTGTCTACTTTAGTTCTTTCAGGCTTCATTAGAAATAATGGGTTGGTTTGGTGTATTAGCAGCTGAGTAACCAAAAGCTCCTTTATTCATCATGAAGTAATGCCTGTGCCATATTGGAGTTTTATCCTAACTCTTTGTCTCCTCACGTGTGATAAGGCCTAGATCCAGGGCTATTTTTGTTCAGCATTTTTGGGGCATGTGTGCATCTTGAATTACTTTTGGAGTGCAGTGGTCAATTGGCTGTTATGCCGGTAGTAATTTAACTCTTGAGGATTTAACCCAAAATCAGGAATGCTAAGAAAGTTTGGATATTAACACTTGGTTGAACTTACAGTTAATCTCCTTTGATCCATCAGGGATTGATGGTCCCGCTGCCTTTCAGGATGATGTCCAGGAAGTGGGCAGTCAAATTCAGATTCTCACTGTTGGACAGTCCAGCAACGATGATGATGTGGATACAGACACTGCAGCCAGCGCACAGCAGGCAACAAAGCAGGACCTTCGAGTAACAATGCAAAAAAAAGGTAAGCCCATTTATTACTTGCCATAACTGAACTGAAACCTAGAAATCTTCTTCAGTGGACAGAGAATAAATATCCCAGTTAAATTACTACAATTCATCGTGAGGAAAAAAGAATCAGTTGGAATGTAACACAAGTGTGTGCCTGTTTCGTGTTAATTGAAAGGTAAATTAACACACACACACACACACACACACACACACACACACACACACACACACACACACACACACACACACACACACCCTTTATTTTGGGATGTGAGCAACTCAGGCTAAGCTTGTGTTACTGCCTATCCCTAAATGTCCCTGAGAATGAGCTACCTCCCTGAACCAATGCAGTCCACATAGTGTAAGTAGACCCACAGTATGATGAGGGATGGTGTTCAGGAGTTTGATCCAGCAACAGGGAAGAGTAATAACACATATACATGGGATAAGAGCAGTGCTGGCAAGGCCAACATATGTTCCCCATCCCTATTTGCACTTGTGGGCAGCACGGTAGCACAGTGGTTAGTACTGCTGCTTCACAGCTCCAGGGATCTGAGTTCAATTCCCAGCTTGGGTCACTGTCTGTGTGGAGTTTGCACATTTTCCTTGTGTCTGCATGGGTTTCGTCCGGGTGCTCCAGTTTCCCCCCACATATCTGGGAGGTGGGATATATCTGGGATAGTTTCAAACTTCTTGAATGTTGTTGGAGCAGCATCCATCCAAGCAAATAGAGAACATTCCATCACATTCCTGTCTTGTGCCTTATAGATGATAGAAAGGCTTTGGGAATCAGATGAGTTATTCACTGCAGATTTCTCAGCCTCCAGCCTGCTATTGCAGCCACAGTATTGATATGGTTAGTCTAGTTAAATATCTGATAAATATTTAATTCGTAACAGAATCATGCTTAAGTCCTATGCCACTAGGAAGTAGCACAATATCGCCTAAACCCAAGTGATGAAGGATCATTTCGTCCTATTGTTATATGTGGACTTAATCTTAGCTCAAAGATATAAAAGTTACATTGAAACCACTTAACCCACTATACCATCCATAACCCCGGCATTTAAAGATGTGGTAACTTGATACCACACGTAAGGTAGTTGAATGTATCATTTAAAGAATGATATATAAATAAATATCAAAGTTTAATAATAATAATTCAGCAGAGCTGAAAACAGGAGCAACTAACACACAGCAGAACACTCCGCTTGTAGAACAATTGCATAGGAGAAAAGGCACTCAGCATTCAAAACAACACCTTGTAACAAAAAGATCATTCCAATTAAATCCAATTCATAGCTACAAACACTGAATAGTCTTTTGTTGTCAGAAATTTCCTTCCTAAAACAGAACCTATTATAGAGTCTTCAACAATTTAAATGTTGTTGAGTCATAGCAATGTTAACTCAATAGAGTTCATAGGATCCTACAGTGCAGAAGGAGTCTATTTGGCCCTTTGAGTCTGCATTGGCCACAATGCCACACAGGTCCTGTCCCCATAACACCATGAATTTACCTTCAGAGTCAGGGAGTGCCACCCCCTGACACTAACGGTCAATTTTAGCATGGCCAATCCATCTAACCTGCACATCTTTGGACTGTGGGAGAAAAGCAGAGCACCCGGAGGAAACCCACACAGACACAGGGAGAATGTGCAAACTCCAAACAGACAGTGACCCGGGGCCACAAATTGAATCTGGGTCCCTGGTGCTGTGAGGCAGCAGTGCTGAACACTGTGCTACCGTGCTGCCCATGTTGAAGACATTAACTTTGATTTTGAAATTGGGATTGCTCTGTTTTTATTCCTTGTTAGAATGAGACTTTAATACCACACATTGAAAGCTACTGCAACCTGTATTTTATGCTATCTTTCAAATTTCTTCAAATATTGAAGTGCAAATTGTTGCAGCCAGGGCAGACTCTGATTGTAGAGGAGAAAAAAGGTATCTTGAAGCAGCATTTTGTTTTTACACTTGTCCCAATATATTCTACAAACTTATGCAAATTAATTTAAATTGATTCCACAATAGATTCTCCATTTTGGTTCATTGATTTTTGATACACTTACAATGGATGCTGGTCAGTCAGTAAGATCTTTGTTGAAGAACTCTATTATGTGAGGTTAGCTTGGCATATTCGTAAAGCTTGTTCTTAAATTCAGTTAACTGAGCCAATATTTTAAATGTGGATGACCCTTCATCAGAGATCCACTCCTAGAATTATTCCCATGTAGGCCAACCTGTTGGTGCAGCCAAATTCTGTACCATAACCCATCTTAAACCCCCTAGGATCTGAAAGCTAATTTCCTATGCCACATTCCTAACCACATAGTTTTCTCTTTAATCTAGTATTCCTGTATTTAACTGGTGCTAGCACTGACAGTAGTCAGGAACTCCCCAAGTTCTTTGGCAGCACCTTCTTAATCCGCAACCCTGAACGTCTTGATGGACAAGGGCAACAGATGCTTGGGAATACCACCATCTGGAAGACCCCTCCAAATCATTCATCATCCTGATTTTGAAATATATCACCATTCCTTCACTGTCGCTGGGTCAAAATCCTGGAACTCCCTCCCTAACAGTACTGTCCCTCAAGGTAGTGTCCTGGTTCAACAATCCTCAATGCTTCATCAATGATCTTCCCTCCTTCATAAGGCCAGAAATGGGAATGTTCACCAATGATTGCACAATGTTCATCACCATGCATGACTCCTCAGATACTGAAGCAGTCCATGTTCAAATGCAACAAGATCTGGACAATATCCAGCCTTGGGCTGACAAGTGGCACCACACAATGGAAATGACTATCACTAATATGAGACACTCTAAGCACCTTAACATTCAATGGTGTTACCATCGCAAAATCCCCCACTATCAACAATGTTGGGGTTACCTTCGACCAGAAACTCAACTGGACTCACCACATAAACACAGTGGCTACAAGAACAGGTCAGAGGCTAGGAATACAGTGGCAAGTAACTCACCTCCTGACTCCCCAAAGCTTATCTGCCATCTACAAGGCACAAGTCAGAAGTGTGATGGAATATTCTCCACTTGCCTGGATGGATACAGCTCCAACATCACTCAAGAAGCTTGGTACCATCGAGGACACAGCAATCCACTTGATTGGCACTACATCTGTGAATATTCAATCCCTCCACCACCAATGCATAGCAGCAGCAGTGTGTACTATCTATAAGATGCACTGCAGCAATTCACCAAAGACCCTTGGACAGTACCTTCCAAACTCATGACCACTTCCATCTAGAAGGACAAAGACAACAGATAGATGGGAACACCACCACCTACAAGTTGCCCTCCAAGCCACTCACCATCCTGACTTGGAAATATATTGCTGCTCTTTCACTGTAACTGGGTTGAGATCTTGGAATTCCCTCTCTAACCCACAACACGTGGACTACAGCAATTCAAGAAGGCAGCTCACCATCACCTTCTCAAGGGCAACTAGTGATGGGCAATAAACCTGGCCAACCAGCAACATACATGTCCCACGAATGAATTAAAAAAAACACTGTGGGTGTATGTACACTACATGATCTGCGAAGGATTAAGAAGGTAGCTCACCTACCAATTTCTCAAGGGCAATTAGAGTTGGGCACTAAATGCTGGCCTAGCCAACAATGCCCATATCTGATAAATGAATTTTAAAAAAATCCCGGAATTGCTATATTGTAGTTTTACTTCCTACTTTACCCTGACAACTGTTGAATCTGAATCCACTTCCCAAGTTGATCCTCCTTTTTGTGTGAGTCTCCAAATCCAATCTGTTATTTTGCTTCCTTTGATACCTGGGACATATCACAACATTTAGGGTTTACTCTAATGGTTACTGATATGAGTATCTGCTTCTCTTGCTGTCAAACCACTTATTAGCATTGCCTTTTCACTCTTTATTCTACCCTTTTTGACAAAACATTCCTGTGCTCTTAAAAGTAATATAGTTCCATTGATGCTTTGAGCGCAGAGTTTTGAGCCTCAGATAAGTTTGAAAGTATCCTTTGGGAATTTCCATCTAATAACTCCCTTTCCCAAATTTTCATTAAGGATTCTTAATGCACGTGGAATGCAAATTCATGCCTGTGTGGGTTTGTGATCATGTTTCACTCTTCATAGCCTTACTCCCAATTGTTGATTGACCTTGCATAACTTAGACTTGTTCAGATAGTGTAGCTTAAGCTTGTAGATATCAATCTTAAGACATTGGTCTACTACCTGAATAAGAAGTAACCCAAAAAGTTAAGTTAACCGATGTGTTTTGCTTCAACAGGTATTTCTAGCAGTATGAACTTTGATGAGGAAGAAGATGAAGAAGATGAAGATAGTTCTAGCTCTTCACAGTTGAACAGTAACACCAGACCTGGCTCTGCTTCCAGTAAAAAATCTAATAAGGTGAGGACAAGAAATCATTTCTTTACACTTGTTCAAAACTTAAGAGGGTGGAAAAGCTAAAGAACAGACCCGGATTCAAAGAGCAGCTTAGAAATCTCTCCATCTCTAAACTTGAATTTCTTTTCCTGGCGTAATTTTGCAGGTCTCTCTCCCCAACCAAACTGGCTATATTCTCATTTTCAAGCCTTTATAAAATACTTCATTTCAATTAAAAGTTGACACAACACACAGTGGCACAATGGTTAGCAGAGCTGCTTCACAATGTCAGGGATCCTGGTTCGATTCCTGGCTTGTGTCTGTATAGAGTCTGCACATTTCCTCATGCCTGCATGGGCTTCATATAGTTTCCTCCCACAATCCAAAAGACGTGCTGGTTAAGTGCAATGGCCATACTAAATTCTCCCTTAATGTACCCAAACAGACACCAGATTGTGGCGACTAGGGGATTTTCGCAGTAACTTCATTACTGTGTTAATGTAAGCTGACTTGTGAACTAATAAATAAACTTAAAACATATATAATTTTTGTTGAGTGAAGGTGTAATGTAGCATTCCTCTATTTTTGGTCCCATCAGCTGTCACTGGGATCAGCGGCTCCTTCTGACTGTTGAATGTAAGGATCCTGTTTGACATGAGTTTGAATAGTAGAGGCTGGCAGCATTTAGTAGCAAGGGGTTCAGCACAAACTGTGAACCTCATTCAGAATGAAACTGTAGCCATGTGAGATGGAAATGGTACAGCAGTGTCACAAAGGATGGCACAGCTACTTCTGGTCCATTTAGCAGCTGCGGACTGGGCATTATATACAAATGTATCTGCCCGGTTACTGCAGCTTCAGATAGCATGTGAGTATTTTCACTGCAAGCTTTTCCATTTCCCAATTGAATCAACTTTGGAGTGGGCACAATTTCCCAGCTTTTACAAAGAATGTTTGAACAGTTAACTTCCTCATGTTCTGTCTTTCATGTTAATGCTTGTTTTGTTGCAAATATTGATAAGAGTAAGGGTCAATGTGTGATGTAATGGTTGATGATCAGTGTCCTTGGATAATAAGTATCTGCAGTGTTTGTTGGATAGACTCAAAATATCTGCAGAAAACTGAAATGTCACTTAATGGTTGAATAAAAGTAATGGACAATAATGGTTATTATTGGGCCGTATTTTACCATTTTGATTCCAAGTGCTGGACGGTTTCAGATATGATTTTTAGACCTGTTCTCAGGCACCCTCCATACACACTCTGCACGAAAAAATATCAACGATTCCAAATTGTGCTGCATAAGCGGGGCTAAATGCACCCGAAATCCTGCAGCTCTGATCGGCACCTCCAACTGCGTATGCGCAGAAAAAAAGAATACAGCTTTCCTCCTGGTCCGGATAATGCCTTCCCTGGCCCCCACAGACATTGCCCCAGCCTCACAACATTACTGCCCCCTTTCTTTCACTTCCCCGACCCAGACCAATTGCAGGCCCCTCACCCCTTCCCACCCACTGTGAAGTTGCAGCGAACACCCCCTTCCCACTGATCTCAAGCTGAAAGCCATTTGTACAACTTATCCCCTCACTGATCAGAGCGCCTGAAACAGACTTGTATGGAGCATGTCTATTTCGTGTTGATTCTGAACAGGGGATCGCCCGTTGGGTGTGCTGCCCATTAAGCCTATTTAAATGAATTTAAGTGGCCACTCATTGGCCATTTTCGGGCCAGGGTAAAGGGAAAGCTGGAAGTGAACATGGATCACGCTACTCGCCTCACGTCCAACGTTACCAAGTTTTCGAACTTGTAAAACGGCCACAACTTGAGAGTAAATTAGAGCCCATTGGCTCCATTGGCACCAAAATACCAGAATCATACTATCCCGCAGCAGCCCCTCACACGCAATCTGATACTATCCTCTTCCATTGCCTTTCTTCCATCATCCAGCTGCACCGATCTTCATTCGGCTCATTAATAATATTTAAATCAACATTTAAATTTATTTGTATATTAAGATCAGCCTCACGTTCTTCCCAGACCGTGGCTGATCTTGCTGGAAATCTGGTCCTGGTAAAATCACAAGAGACAAGAAATCGGGCATGAACCTGATATTTTGCCTCTCTGAGTCTTACCAGCTCACTCTATGCATCGACCAGTGGGATGAGAAGGTAAAGGTCACCCCCATTGTCTTTGGTTTGGATAAACCTGCTCTCTCATCGCCTGACACCATTACTCGCCAAATGTGTGATTGTGACTTGTCTTGTACAAAACCATTTTGATGTTCTTGACTCTGAGATAAGCTTCAGTCATGTATCTTTTCAGCCACTCCTTAAAGCCCGCCTCTTTGACCAAGCTTTTGGTCATCTGTCCAATTCTCACCTTGTGTGACTTGATGTTAGTCTTTGTTTGGTAACATAGCTGTGAAACACTTTAGAATATTTCATTATGGGTAAAGATGCTACTTAAATGCATAGTTGTTGTTGTTCAATGTAATACAGAGGATGGTAGAATTCACATAAGCTATTTAACTGGAGTTCTATCTAATCCTTCAGTTCCTTGTATAAGAACTCCTGACAATACTTAAAAAGAAATAATGGAGTTCTCCTATTGCCCCAACCAATATTTACCCTTCAACAACTTCACTAAACAGATTATCTGGTCATTGCTATTCATGGGACCCTCCTACACATAAACTGGATGCCAGATGTCCCAACATTACATCAGTGACTACACCTCACTGGCACACGTTGTCAGGGAGGTGGTTTGAGATTTTCTGAGAGTGTGGAAGACAGCAGATAAATGCAAGTATGTTCTTACCTTTGGAATTTTGAGAGCACTCACTGTTTTTAATTATAGTCAGTGTGAATCTCAGGAACTGAAGAGGATTCGGGTACTTCCAGTCCTCCAACCTGAGCAACAGGCACTAACTGTTCCACCAACTAATTTCCTATCAAACTTGTCTTGTCCTGCTCAGTTTTATTGGGACCTGGTGCTGACTTATAAGTTGGGAACAGGGTTCCCATCGCCCAGTGTAAAAGCTGAGTTGAGCCTATCCCAAACTGGCTGGCCCATCCCACAACCATTCAAAATCGTTGGACTATAAATTAGATTGAGCCAGACTTCCCGTACCCATCATGGAGGAGGTCATATATCCTGGAACCTGCAGCAAGATGCAGAATATTTGGGATTGCTAAGTGGGTAAACATTCTCATTACTATTTTAGCAATTTTCTGGTTATCATTTTCATTGATTAACTCAATCTAGGAGCATAGGAACAGGTGTAGACCATTCAGCCCATCGAGCCATTTAGTAAGATCACGACTGATCTCTGGCTTCTCAGAAACCTATCGTTATGCTTAAGGGTCTCCAAATCAAGATACAGAGATTGATTTAACATTTGCCCAACGTGGATGCCCCTAACACAGGGACACGACTCATATGCTGAGGTCCAGGAAACCAAGCTGCAAATTGGAAAGATATACTAGAATTAGAGTAATCAGTTCTTTTTCAAAGATGCCTTGTAGTTTATTTCATTAATTTACAGTTAGGTGGGAAGGAAAATAAGTCAGCATCCACAGAGTGCTTTTACCCCTCTAAATACAAATATTCAAAAAACAGCGTGTCAACTCTATAGGTGACATCTTTTCTGGTGAATGCAGTCCATGGTGCTATCATATCATTTCCCAATTGTGAAACACCCATATCTTTCTGTTTTCCAGGAAGCAGCCTCGGTCTCAACTCCTCCAGGAACCGATGCACTCATAGATGTGGATGACCTCGAGGAGTTTGCAGTGAGGCCCGCTCCACAAGGAATCACCATTAAATGCCGAATCACAAGAGATAAGAAGGGAATGGACCGTGGAATGTATCCTACCTACTACCTCCACCTGGAAAGGGATGATGGGAAAAAGGTGGGTCAATTACATATATTTTAGGACTTGTTTCAAATCGTATACTCCGAACTCAATAGAAAGGACAAGGGCAGCAGACACATGGGAACATCGCCACCTGCAAGCTCCCCTCCAAGCCTCTCACCGCCCTGACTTGGAAATATATCGCAATTGCTGGGTCAAAATCCTGGAATTCGCTCCCTAACGGCATTGTGGGCCAACCCACAGCACATGCACTGCAGCAATTCAAGAAGGCAGCTCACCACCACCTTCTCAAGGCAACTAGGGATGGTCAATAAATGCCGTCCAGCCACTGACACCTATGATCCACAAATAAATAATAACTTGTAAAATGGAAATCTAATATAGATTTTTTTCATGTAAGTATACTCCTTATGATTTGTTAATTTGTATGTATATTATGGATAAATTTATAGACACATCAGGAGAATTTCTGTGTGTAAATTCAACAAGGATCCAAACACAGGTTGAAGCCCACATATGACTAATCTTTCCAAGGAAATTTCTGTTTAAACTGCTGCCCTTTCATTCATATAAATTATCGTCCTTAGAAAGGGAATCCCACTCAGCATAGTAAGGGGTGGAACCTTCACTCGTTCCTTGCAAGACCTGCTACATAGATCAGCCGAAACTGGAGCTGAAAGCAGGGAATCCCAATTCTGGGACTTTTCCTTGTTTCCAGCCCAGGAACCCAGATCAAAACAGCAGAGTCGGTAAGTCCAAGATCCAAGTCCTAATGATAGTTTGCACCTCCAAAGAAAAGAAGACAACTTTTAAAAAAATCATAATTGATTGTGACGTCCTTATGAAGGAGGCTGCTGGGTCAGTTTAATTTTTTTTCTCTGAGGGAATGTCGCAATCTGCAGATGGCAGGTAGCCAGGATTCCTGGCAGATTATCTTGGCAGGTATCCAATGGTGAAACCAGTGAATGGGAAATTTCCCCTTCCCTCCTTGAGCTTTGATAGAATCACCAGAGAGGAGAGTAATTTCCATGATTGCACCTAGATACATATTCATACACCCCACCACTCCCATCTGCTATAGGCTTTCAATCCCACTCACTGGGACCAGCTGCTCAACTTTAACTTCTCTCTTTCTCACTGTGTTAACATCTCTTTGGTTCTTTCTGCATGAATAATTCATTTCAATTGATGTCTCATTTTGGTATGAGAGCTACACTGCAGTTTTTCTAAGTTTTAATTTTGTTGTCCATTCAATTTTATAAATACTTAGCAATTTTCTTTCCTCCTTTCCTAGATGCACTGATTCTTGCTGGCCTTCAGTTTGAGGAGCGTGTGTTGTCTTTCAATTTTTCATCTCAATGGGTAGTCCTTGATTGCCAGACAGACTGGGTGCATATCTGGAGAGTGGATTCTAACTGGGAGAGGGTTTTGGGGCAAATAGAGCATGTGAAACACACTTGATGTCATCAGCTTAAGTTCTGGTCTATCTAAGGCTTCAGTTCAGCTACCTGCCCAGAAGCTGATGGAAGAAGATACCTGGCTGGCTTCCTTGCAGGGGATAGCCAGCATAGATGCAGTGTCCCCAAAAATCACTCCCAGTTAGAATCCACTCTGCAGATATCTACCCTTGCAGGGAATAGCCAGCACAGAGCCAGTGTCCATCTGCAAGCATCAAAGTAAGTCACGGAGGGGGGGAAATCAAGGCTGTTTTTGGGGGGGAGTTGGAACTGTAAAGACATCAACTGTTATTGCAAGGCCCAGAGGACCACTCCTACTGTTACTAGCCCCACTAAGGAAAGCTCTAGAGGATTTTCACAGTAATTTCGAGGGGTGTAATAGGACGAGGGGTCATGGCCTTAGGGTGAGGGGGGCTATGTATAAGACGAATATTAGAGGGCAGTTTTTCACACAAAGGGTAGTGGGGGCGTGGAATGCACTGCCGAGTAAGGTGGTGGGAGCAGGCACGCTAGGGCTGTTTAAGGGTCTCTTGGACAGCCACATGAGCGGTATGCAGATAGAGGGATATAGTAGGACTGTTTAACTATGGCTTTTTTTCCCACAGGTAATTCGGTCCATACTTGACCAACAAGGAGCATGCATTCGGCAGGTGGTGCGAGGGCAGCTCTTGGATGTTGATTCATGGGTTGCCTGGTGCTTCATGTCGTAAATGAGTGCTTTATCTGGACCATCTGAAGGGCACCATGACAGCTCAGTGACTATCGCTGTAGCTGTGCAGACACTTGGAATTGGGCCGGTGTCTGCGGGAGTTTGCGCGTTCTCCCCGTGGTTGCGTGGGTTTTCTCCGGGCGCTCCGGTTTCCTCCCACATCCCAAAAAATTCGCTCTTAGGCTGATTGGGAAACAAATTGTCCCTACATTGAGACTCTTCCATATTAGGAATAACCTAAAATTAGAATAGGATAATGGAATTGTTACTATATAGTTATGACGGCGGCGCGGGCTTGTTGGGCCGAAGGGCCTGTTTCCCGTGCTGTGTTGCTCTAAAAGATAAAAAATTTCATTGATGCAGTGTTAATGTAAGCCTACTTGTGACACTACTAAATAAAATTTAAAATTTAACCTTGAAAGCCTTTAAACTCCTTGACTTAGTTTTGATGGCCTCCTTCTCTTCCCTATCATGTTGCACAGGGGCAGCACGGTTATAGTGGTTAGCGCTGCTGCCTCACAGTGCCAGGGACCCAGGTTCGATTCTGGCCTTGGGTGACTGTCTGTGTGGAGTTTTCACATTCTCCCTGTGTCTGCGTGGATTTCCTCTGGGTGCTCCGGTTCCCTCCCACAGTCCAACGATGTGTGGGTTAGGTGGATTGGTCATGCTAAATTGTCCCTTAGTGATAGGGGAATTAGCATGGTAAATATATGGAGTTATAGAGATATGGTTTGTGTGGGAGTTGTTGTTGGCATAGGCTCGATGGGCTGAATGGCCTCCTTCTGCACTGTAGGTATTCTATGATTCTATGCACAATTATTGGGATGTTAATAATATCAAAAGGCCACAATTAAGGAACACGATAATCCTGACTCAGGCACAAATATCAGACGTCTAAAAGATAGGGCCCAGTAAAGACAAAGGTGAATTGAGAAGAAATGGGACTGGACATTTTTGTTCACTCATTGTAACTATAGCTATGTAGACACAAAATCCTGTGGGAGTCATAAAATGAGAATCTCGCCAACAAGATCTCGTTTCCAAATCACCCCCACCACCCCCCTCTTCCCCCCACCCCTACCACTTACTGGTGGCATAAATAAATAATTATCGATTGAAAGGTCTTCCCCGCCATATGATTCCTCTGAGATTGAGATCTCATCCCTTACCGAAGTGATGTCATGCTGCTGAGGTTTACCATGGGTTTCTTAAAATAGGAACCTGAGTAGAAGGAGGGGGAGTCACACAGGTAAATATTAGCTCCCGGTGAGAGAGGGACATGCTCCTGTGCTGCTCCCTGGCATTGCCTCCTGGCACGAAGGTGACTGACCACAAGTTACCTTCTCAAGAGCAATGAAAGATGGGCAATAAATATTGGCCTATCCAGTGAAGTACACACCTTATGAAAGAAGTATTAAAAACTCTGTCCTTACCAGGGACACTGAATGAATAAATAAATAGACAAAATTTTTCAGCTCTGGACTATATATCCCAGTAATTATAAGTAGCAGGCAGCTGCACCACATTTGCTAGCTATCTGCAATAGTTTGAACTGGAACAAGCTAATCACGTGTATGATTTCCTGGCTAAATTTCAAGGCTATCTAAATTTTCTCACATTATATTTGGTTGTACTTTAATTAAACATGTGTGAAATAACTACAGATAATGATTTTTAGAGGAACAAATATTCAATTACTTTTCAGAAGTGTTTTGTAAAGTGTGTTATTCCTGTGATTTTTCATCATCAGAAAGCCTCTGTGTTTGGTCTTTAATCAGTGGTAATTAGGAATGTGTTGTTGAGTTGATGGTTCCACTGGCTAAGGTCTTGCAAAAAAAGTCTCCTTTACAAATCTTTATTCTCCTCGGTTCTTTTAACAACATTTTATTTTATCAACTCTCCAGATCTTCTTATTGGCAGGAAGAAAACGGAAGAAGAGCAAAACATCAAATTACCTCATCTCTATAGACCCCACGGATCTATCGCGTGGTGGAGAGAGTTTTATTGGCAAGCTCAGGTAACCCATTATGAGTGCTGAGAAATTCTGCAGGAGAGCCTTAAAAGAACTGAAGGAAAACCCTTAGGGTAGGATTTGCCCGTCACGTTGCAGATTACCGGAAGATTGTACCCGAGGTTAACAGACTTTTGCATGGACCATGTCTTGCCCACGATGATTCCCGTAGGTGGGAGGGATAATTCCACCCTTAATTTAAAAATGGAAAATAATGCAGTTCAAAAAATGCCACAATGTCCTGGCATTTATTGAATGGCGCATGCACTAAGATTCTGTAACATATCTATTTTAAGATCAGATTGAATCATACTTTTATTGAATGTCCCCCAACAAGCAAATCTTCTCCATTAAGGAACAAAGGGGGAGAGTTGGATGAATGGTGCTGACATAAACAGGACAAATCCTGGCTTCAGTACATGACATTGAAGATGCTGTCACTGACACCGAGAGCGGTTTTGAACTGCAGGGCATGGCTTCTGTGCTACATCTAACTCTCTTGCAGTGACTATCAATAAGGTTGTACTCTTCTCCAGATTAAAAAATAGATCAAAGCACTTTTCATGCTGCAGGCAATAAACATGAGCACTGAGTCAGAGCGTAGAAGCAGTTTCTGACACTGAGTCATTGAAGTTGAACTCTCTTATTATTGAATCCACTGGCACCCAGGAGAGGATGTGTACAAGTCTGGACATCTGCACAATGTGACATTTAGTCAAACTAAGAAAACTGGAGGCTACATCAATTTAACTCTGTCTTGGTATCCAAAGTAGGCACAGGAGAATGAAACCCAAGGGGTATTCAGTATTTAGGAAAGACAGACAAAAAGATAAAGGTGGTGGAGTTGCATTGCTGGGTAAAGAGGAAGTTAATACCATACTGGGGAAATATATTAGCTCCAACAATTTGGTGTCTATATGGGCAGAGCTAAGAAAAACCAAGGAGCAAAAAACATTAGTTGGTGTTGTATATAGACATCAAAATTGTAATGCTGATGTTGGGAATGACATTAAACAAGAAGCTAAAGATGCATGTAATAAAGGAACATCTATAATTATGGGTGATTACAATTTGCACATAGATTGGACAAATCAAATTAATCACAATACCGTAAAGGAGGAATTCCTGAAGTGCATACAGGATGGTTTTCTGGAACAATATATTGAGGAATGAATTAGGAGGTGGCACAGTGGTTAGCACTGTTGCCTCACAGCACAAGGGACCTGGATTTGATTCCTGGCTTGGGTTACTGTTTGTGTGGATCTTCTCTATGTCTGCGTGGATTTCTTCTGGGTACTCCGGTTTCCTCCCACAGTCTGAGAGATGTGCTGGTTAAGTGCATTGGCTGTGTTAAATTCTCACTTAGTGTACTCGAACAGGCGCCAGAGTGTGGCGACTGGGAGATTTTCACAGTAACTTCATTGCAGTGTTAATGTAAACCTACTTGTGACACTAATAGATAACTTCAAACTTAAACTTAGAGAGCAGGCAATTCTACATTACATATTGTGTAATGATAAAAAGAATTGCAATCAAATTGTGAGGGACTCCTTGGGAATGAGTGACCATAACATGACAGAATTTTTCATCAAGGTGGAGAGTGATGTAGTTGATTCTGAGACAAAGGTCTTGAATCTTGATAGAGAAAACTATGATGATATGAAGCATGTGTTGATTATGATTAGATTGGGAAACATTACTTAAAGAGATGATGGTAGATAGGCAATGGCAAACATTCAAGGAAAGCTTGGGTGAACTGTAAACAATTGTTTATTGTAAATGTAAAACTGGTGTAAATGTAAAACTGTAAAACCATTGCTAACAAAGGAAATTAGGAATATTAATAGATCCAAGGAAGAGCCAAACAAATTGCCCAAGAGAAACAGCAGATCAGAGAATTGATAACAGTTTAGAATCCAGCAAAGGAGGACCGAGGGACTGATTAAAAAGAGGAAAATAGAGAATGAGAGTAAGCTTGTGGGGAACTGACTGTAAAAGTCTCTTTAGATATGTAAGGAGAGAAAGATCAGTGAAGATAAATGTAGGTCCCTTACCATTAAAAGCAGGGTCATTTATGATGGGGCAACAAAGAAATGACTGATTACATATATTGGTTCTGCCTTCACAAAGGAATTCACTTTTTAATAGAGACATGGTGTTGGGGAAACTGATGAGATTGAAATCCTCAGGACCTGATAATCGACATCCCATATTACTTGAGGAACTGGCCCGAGAAATAGTGGATACATTGGTGGTCATCTTCCAAGATTCAATGGACTCTGGAACTGTTTCTACAGATTGGAGGGTGGCTAATATAATCCCATTATTTTAAAAAGGGAGATCAAGTGAAAACGGGGACTTATACTGGCTGTAAAATTTACATTGTGAGACAAGTTACTGATTTTGGATGAGATGGCTGATACATGGTTATTCATTTATGTTGCAGATCAAATCTAATGGGCACCAAATTTACAGTGTACGATAATGGAATGAATCCAGAGAAAGGAGGTTCAAGCTTAGATGCAAGTAGCTTGCGCCAAGAGCTAGCAGCTGTATGCTATGTGAGTAGTCCATTCTTAGAGTGTGTTTGTAATTATATCTGTGACTAGCACTTTCTGGTATAAAGACACTGGCTTGGAAACAGTGTGTTTCTGAAGAACCATACCCATATCCAAGCAGGAGACAAAAAACAAATCCAGAATATGACACAGCAACATTTTTCAATTTACGTACTTGCTTTTGTAATTTTGGGTATTTATGCATGGGCAACTTTAAAGTTGAAGAAGTGACAAGTGTTTATTCTCTCCAAGAGAAAATATTCTGGGATTTTATAGCGTAGCAGCCTGCCCACCAGTCAGAAGATTAGGGCAATAATGGAAACATTGACTGGACTTTACGAGTCTCAGGCTGTTCATAGCCTGCAGTTGGAGTTTCTGCCCCTTTAAGGGGGAGATGACCTGTCCCTACATGTTGCTGGCAACTTTTCAGTCTCAGCAGCACCAATGAGGGAAGTGCAGGCTGACACTCCAACAGACCCAGAACAGCGCCAGGGACCTGGGTTCAATTCTGACCTTGGGTCACTATTGTGTGAAGTTTGCACATTCTTCCCATGTCTGCGTGTGTTTCCTCTGGGTGCTCCAGTTTCCTCCCACAGTCCAAAGATGTGCAGGGTTAAGTTGATTAAATGTGTTAAATTGCCTCTTATGGTCATCGGGACTGTTATGGAGTTATGGGGTTAGGGTCTAGGCCTTGTTGTCAGTACAATGTCAATGGGCTGAATGGCGTTCTTCTGCATTGTAGGGATTCTATGGGCCTGATTTTATCATTGTGTCACACCCGAAACTTGGTAAAGCCGGGTGTGAAATAATTAGCGCAATCTGCGGCCACGTCCATGCAGATGCCCACTTTATCCTGGTGCAAAAATGGCTGCGATCCAAACCGCATTTGAAATGGACACATTTGCATGCATTTAAATTAAATTAATGGGCTGCCTGCCCAACTTTACCAGCACTTCCCCATTTACCATTGTGTTTGCCTGTTCGTATTCAGCACAAAACAGCCATGCTCAGCTATTTTGGGCACTCCAGCTTCTAAAAAGCTAAGTTCAGAGCTTCCAATGGCCCTCTGGCTTAGATTGGTGGTGTGGGGAGTGGGGGAGTTGATGGTGGTAGTGGACGGTGGAGAGAGGTGGTCCAGATCATTTTTTGGTGAGCTGGGGGGCAGAGAAGGGAGGTCAGATGGATCTCTGGTGGGGAGGGGGAGGGGCGAGGTAGGAAGCAGGGGCAGGGGGTGACCTCAACCACTCTGCAAGCAATCAATGGGTGAAAGGTAGGGTGGAGGGTCGTGATCAGTCTGGGTAGCAGGGGGTGGGGTGTGAGTGGCGAAGGGGGACAGCTCTGTTGTGGGGGTGGGGTGATATCTGTGGGGGCCATTGCTCCAGTTTTTCGCTCCTAGGCCTCTTTATCTGCTTTGTGTGGCCCAGAAGTGATGTGACAGGGGCACGTTATTCAAATTGTTTTTTACTGCGCATGCATGGTTTGAAGCTCCAATCGGAGTTGCAGCATTTTGGGCATGAGAAGCCCTGCCCACAGCACGATTCAGGCTTGCAATTTTTTTTCAGACTGAGTGATATGGGGCTGGGCGGGGTGGGGGTGGTGCCTGAGAGCGAATCTGAATTGTGCGCAGTTTCAGCACTTAAGAATCAAAACGGTAAAATTGAGCCCCATGAGGAGATTTGACAGACTGGGAGCCTTCCACTGAAGCACGTTACTACAGATAATCGAGGTGTTTGAAATTATTAAAGGCTTAGGCATGAATTTGGAAAGATTATTTATTTTAATTTGGCTAAGGTGAGAAAGTGAGGGAAGAGATTTGGAGAAACTTCTTTTGCGGGAAGCATGTGGACCACAAAATTCTTTGCCAGAAGTTAATCCATTATGACTTTTAATATAAAATTGGGTAAATATTTCAAACAGGAATAAGTTTGGAATGTGACAACAAAGTGCTGGCACTAACACAAGAGGCAGATTGGCTTCCTTCTGTGCTGTAAAAGTCTGTGGTTCTTTAACAACAAGGCACAGCCGGAGACAACTGAAACAAGGACAGATTTCTGACAAATTTGACCCTGATAACACAAGGACTAGGACAGATTGTATGGAAGGGCCAATAGGCAAGTCACAGATTGCCTCAGTTTTTTTAGAATATTTACTCCAGCAAGTTAATCACTACAAATAATTTGAAATTGAGGCAGGAAAACTGGCAAATATTTAACAACCGCCAAATTGGAGCACTTTATTAAATTTTAATTTGCTTTCCGAAAGGGAACAATTGCATGCTGCCTTTCACATTGATTTGGAAGTGATGCTTATTCTCAATCTGGTATCAACAGGGGAGCATATGAATTGTCTAATTGTGTATATACTTATATTCATTTAACCACTTTAGGTTCAGAAAATACACAGAACACAGAGCAGAAGAAAGACACACTGGATTAGTCTCCCTAGTTAGGAGCATTATTGTTTTAGTTCCAATGTATTCCTGCTGTCCTGAACATAGAAAACATCAAGCAGTCTGGACCCATTTATTGGAAACTTATGAAGCATACCTGCTCTCACAGAGAGTATAAGTGGGTGATGCAAATGAGAGTACAGACCACCAGTGGTCCCCAGCAAAAGAAAAAGCAGACTGCTGTGTGTTCTATTGATGTTTCATCAATATTTAAAGTTGAAGCTTATTTATTAGTGTCACAAGTAGGCTTACATTAACACTACAGTGAAGTTACTGTGAAAATCCCCTAGTGGCCACACTCTGGTGCCTCTTCAGTTGAGGGAGAATTTAAAATGGCCAATGCATCCAACCAGCATGTCTTTCAGACCGTGGGAGGAAACAGGAGCACCCAGAAAAACCCACATTGACATGGGGAAAACGTGCAAATTCTGCACAAATAGTGACCCAAGCCAGGAATTGAACCTAAGTCCTTGACGACATGAGGCAGCAGTGTTAATCACTGTGCCACTGTGCTGCCCTGGTGAGAGAAATAAGGTTCAACCATAATGAAAGTACATACCTTACATATAATTCCATAGAGTTTTACAGCCTTTTGGTCCAACGGGTCCAGTTCTTGTGTACCAATCTCACTTTCCCTGTAATGCATCTTCTTGTTGACAGTAAGTGTGAATCTTGCACCTCTGGAGGCAGGCCTCATAGTCAATGGAGTAGATTTGAGAGAATCTCAATGTTGGTTGTTGCTTTCGTCACATTTCAGACCAGGTCTCAAAATGCTTTAATTCAGTGGCAGGACCGGAAGATGGGTTTAAATGCACCATTCTAATTACATTTCCTCAAGCACTCATTCAACAGGGATTCATAGAATTTTATATGTGAGGTTTATATACTGTGCAGTAAGTTTGCTATAAGGATTTAAGTTGATATCTATTTTGCTGTAAAGAGATGATTCCCCAAGTATTAATCTATGCACCCAGCAGCAGCCTGCTCTCTATTTTAGGCTCCTCCATTTCACACTGATACTGCAATTGAAATCAGAAATTTTCTTTCTCGCAACTTATGGATCCAAATTTGATTTCAGAAATCTGTGGCAAGGACACTGCGGGTGTTCACAAACATGATAGTTCCTGCTTAACTGCTAACAGTGTCACTATCATCAGTACTGCCTCTATGACCTTCTCCTTTGAGGAAAATAGAATTATAGAATCCCTTTAATATAGAAGATCATTTAGTCCTTGAATCTGCACCACCTCCTACCCAGGCCCTATCCCCTAACCCCACTTATTTACTCACTAATTCCCCTAATCTATATATCTTAGGACACGAAGGGAAGTTAAGCATGGTCAATTCACCTAACCTGCATATCTTTGGACTGTGAGACGAAACTGGAGCACTCGGAAGAAGCCCACACAGATATGGAGACAACGAGCAAACACCACATGGACAGTCATCCAGAATCAAAAATAGGTCCCAGGCATTGTGAGGCGGCAGTGCTAACCACTGTGCCTTTGAGGCCTCAACACCTCAAAAGAAATAACAAAATTTAGGGATTTTTGCAGAGGACAGAAATTGAACTGAACATTGGATTTGGTCAACTCAAGTATGCAGCAATGGGACAGGCTGGCACACACACTCTGAATAATAGTGAACAATGGGATATTGTTAAGTGTACACAACTCCCCTGGCCTGTTCAAAAGACAGCGTAGGAGTAGCAAGTCATTTGGCAGTCAGGTAAAATGCAGTTTCCATTGACTTTTACTGACACCAGAACTGGTCAGTGGGCTGGCATAACACTATCTCTTCGCATGTTTTTTTATTGATGGCCATGTGTTATAGCAACAGCTGCCCTCCCCCTTCCAACATCAATACCTGTTACCAGCAGCATGAATTTCACAGTCATCATTGGCTACATTTGTCTGCTCAATGAGTGGCTTTATTAACCTAATAAAGCAGTGTGGCCGTGGCTTTGTGAAAACTTTCAGTGTTAAACTCTAATTGCTTTCCATTGTTAAGATATAAATAGCTCTTTGTTTTCTTCTACTTAGGAAACAAACGTTCTGGGTTTCAAGGGACCTCGGAAGATGAGTGTGATCATTCCTGGCATGAACATGGATCATGAAAGAGTATCCATCAGGCCACGCAATGTAAGTTACAAGATTTGCAGGCTCCACATGCAGTCCACAGACATGTAAGACTGTATTTCACAAAAGGAGGGTGGTACAGAACAAGTCTGCCTAATGTATAATTTCATGCAGAGCTTTGATCACACACGAAACTAGAAATGTCACTTGTGTCCCAGCATAAATGATAATTTTCCACTCAGATGTTATGTTTTGCCAAGTCCAAGCTAATGGCAGAGTAGGGGTTGGATCACGGTTTGACAGTCTGGAGTTTTCAATTATTAACATCAATGTAGAATGAGACAAAGATCCAAGTTGAAAAATAGACTTCTAATTTCTAAATTGCGGAAGTTATGTGTTAAGGTTACATCGTAGAATGTTGCAGGCAACACATTCAAAACTGGACAGGTAGCACCTGGGTGAATTTAAGAGTAATGCCTGAGGGTTACCAGCCTGCTTGGATTATCCAGGTGCCTCGCAGAATGGAGCATGAATCTTGTGGACACTGCTGCTAACAGCGCAGGTGAACTTTTTGGCTTAAATGCTATGCTGTAGCAGTCATCCACACTCCAACACTGTGAGAGAAGTTGCCAACTCGGCGATTTCACTCTGTCCCACTTGGCAGCCATGGGATTGGGAAGTGGCGGGCAGGGGAGAAAGGAAGACAGGGAAATGGGGGCTGGGAGATTGGGACTTAGGCAGATGAGAGCAAATGAGACTGGGTGGGAGCTGTAGCATCAGCCTGCCGAATGGGAATTAGCATAAAATCATAGAATTCCTACAGTGCAGAAGGAGGCCATTTGGCCTATCGTGTCTGCAACAACTACAATCCAACCCATGCCCTATTCCCTCATATTTATGCTGACACTGGGATTAATTTAGCATTGCCAATCAATAGTGAGAGGAACAGCCAACAGATGGGTGATTAAAACCTGGAGATCTCACTGTGAGTAAATAGTGAGAGATTTTTTTCCACTAGTGGGTGAATGGGGAAAAAGCGGGTGGAGACTGGATTCTTATTGGAAGAATCAAAGGGTAAGGGAGAAGGAAGGTTTTTAATATGAAGGCGGTTTGATCATGGGATAAGATATAGCGGTTGTTAGGCAGCAACTAGATTGTCATTTAAAAGAGGAATAATAAAGGATGTGGAACAAATGGAGTGAGCAACGCTACCACACAGACACCAATAACCAGCTAACTCCTTGTATCTAATAACTTGCATGAAAAATCTCCTTTATCCAGTCCAAACCCAAAGTGTGGCTTAGAAATGTTAATCTTCACAATTTGGTGTATTGGGATGAGTACATGGATTTTGATGTGGACAATCCAAAGACAGGTATGGTCCTGAAGAGAGTCCCAGTTCAGAGCTGTCATCTGCCAAATCCAGAAGCCGAGTCCTAGGAAGGGATGGGGTTAGAATGGGTCCAGTTAAAAGTGCAGGCTCCTGACCATGCAAGGTGGAGGGAATTGGCCAGACAGAGGGTGGATGGTCAAATCCGAGGAGCACCTTCCACCAGAGTTCTGACCAATATGGTGGGAGCACTATTTTGTAATGGCGGCTGGTATTTCAATAATTGTTGCTTCACCAACTTGGATACTTTTGCTAAATATTTTAATATGGGGGTGATGGCATTGAAAATCAGCTGGGAAACATAATTATCTCTGCAACAAGACCTGCATCAAACTAACATGGATAGCCAAACTGTTTTTTCTCCTCCTGGCACACACCAAGCTGCTGTCCACTTGCAGGCACTTTTTATCAACAAGCTGTTACCATTAGTACTCAGGAGAAGAAACTGAAGGCTAATTGTGATCATTAATTTCTCATTTAGCTGGAGAGAAATATTTTTTAATTAGCCCACCAAGTACATCCGCTATTCAATCGAAGGGAAATTGTGCTAATCCTGCTGACTAAGTACAGACTGCTTTATGGATCTGCTCCTGTTCCCTTAACTACATTAAGATTATTTATGCGAAGTCATCAGAAATAAATCTGCTGCTGTTTACCTTATCGGCTAATTTGCTTGTTTTTGCATTAATTCTTTGAACTGCGAGTTGGTGGAAAAGATGGCTTCTGGACAATATAGTCAGCAAGATCTGGTAATGGCTTGATGCTTATCAATGAGTTTATAAAAATGTCATGGAAAGTTGGTGACACAACAGATCTGCTGCCAATTTGCTGACTTTGACCTGATCGTGCACACTGACAGTTAAGATAACTTGGCAAATCCGAGTTGTGCTCGACTGGAACAGTTAGGGTTTCGGGCTTTGTGTAGACAGATTATTGTCCAGTTCCAGACCTAGTCAAGATTCCAAAGATCTACTTAATTCAAATCAGTTTAAAAAAGAAACTGAAATTGCTCAGCTTCTGGCAATAAGACAATGTTCCAGTGGATTCATATCAACTACCCCTTTTAATTTGTTTATTGTCTGCATTATTTTCTCTTTTGTTCCCTTTAATATCTGGTGCTGATTGCTAGGTGAATGAACACCCATTCAGAGTTTTACAGCATCTCTATCCTCCCTAGTTCAGATAAATCTTACTAGCTCCATGGGTTTGAAGCAAGGAACACCTGGTTTCTCACCTCTCACAATACCACTGGGAAGCTGGCATTATCAGCTTCAGGTCCGGGAAGGGCACAAGGCTGATTTAAATACTCATCAGTTTATCTTAATATTATTAGTAGGTTCCAGATGGAACCCACTGGCCTCTTGCCTTATCACCCTCGCCAGTGGAGATTCTCACTGGTGAGGATCATGTATGTACTCCAGGAACAGGCACCAGATATGATGGCCTTGTCAGTAGGACCAGAGGCCATTGAGGCCCCCTGAGTGATTGGGAATAGTGATGCCATGCCCCTTGAGGAGTGCTAGCTTGGTACTGCCAGCCTGGGGCCCTGGCATTGCCAGACTGGTGCCTTGGCAGTGCCCACCCAACACTCTGTCATTGCGCACCAGTCACCAGGCATTGCCAAAGGGAGGGGCCTAAAGGAAATGGCTGGGTATAAAGGGATGAAACCTATGGAGAGGCAGATGGTGAAGGAGGCTCTGCACTTTGCCAGGGTGGTGATCAACTTGGAGGTGTGAAACTTGAATCTGGAGCTTCTGGACCAGAGACAGGAATGTTACCCACTGCACTACAAAACCTCCTATCAGAGAATAGAAAGCTGGGACCTTTGGAGAGATTTCAGTGCACAAGACCGTAGTGGGGGGGACTGTTAGCGGAAGGAAGTCTGTCAGGTCCCATGCCAGCCAATGCAGACAACACAAAGAGGATCCATGCTAGCTCCAAATCTAAATGGGAACTCTGCTTTCAGAATCTGACTCCTCTGGTAAGGAGGAGAGTGAAAGAGACAGCCAGACTGTATCAGCCACTTGGAGAGGGACAGCAGCGGATAAAGGAGACCAGTGACATGATTCTGCAAGAGGATGTGAACAAGGAGGCCACATGGGACAATGAAACAAGCTGTTTGAAGAAGGTGTTACCTACCTCAAAGGGTATGCTAACAAAGATTTAGTGGAGATGTCAGAATACCAGTGAATCTGCACTCTGTGTCTGAACAGACAGATGGTTGCTGACAAAAGCAGAAGGCAGGAGAATGATTTAAGGCCAATGGGAAACAGTGTCACTCAATTAATGCTTGCATAATGCTCAACTTTGCATTGTTTCTGAGATCATCGAACAACAGAATCCCTACAGTGCACAAGGAGGCCATTTAGCCAATCAATCTGCACCGATTTCTGAAAGTGCATTCCAACCAGGCCCACCCCTTCACTTTATCCCAGCATTTAGCATGGCCAATCTTCATGACCTGCATACCTTTGAAATGTGGGAGGAAACTGGATCACCTGGAGGAAACCCACACAGACACGGGGAGAGCAAGTAAACTCCACACAGACAGACACCAATCTGAAAGGATGTGCACTGGTTGACGGCGTGCTAAGCTGATGGGATGCTGTCTCCTCAGATGGTGTCTCCTTCATGTGTTTGAAATGGTATTGATGGTATCTCATCCACTACCAGCCCTGAGGGGAAAAACATGAATTCCAAAGTGTTTTGTGAAGCCTACCTGGATCATAAGTTTTGCAATTTGGATTTGGCTAGGGTAAGCATGAGATGTTTTGGGTCTCATTCAAATGATTAGGGAGCTTTTATCAAACAAAGTTTATTTAAGAATACAGTTAACATATTTAGAAAGAAAATTAGCAATAATTTTTACCCATTACAAGCAAGAAAAAGTAACAGCCATGATATTGTATAAACTTTAACAATTAAATACAGTTCCAATCAAAGCAATCCACAAATAAACACACCTGCCATAGGTTTAACACAAAAAAAGAATGCTCATATAATGCTAGTCCTTTGGATTCTGCAGTTCTACTCGTACAAGCTGAGATAAGCTAGAGAGACAGAACACTGCATCCAGCCTGTAGTAAAAACACCTTCCAACTTCCAGCAGACCTCGAGATAGCAATAATGCTACTGCTGATCTCTAGCTTTTAGCCACTGGACCATTTCCAGACACAGAATTCTCACTCCAGGGAGGCAAAAAGGTTTGCTTCCAGCTAACAGCAGAATCTATAATGCCAGGGAGAGAGACAGAAAGAAAACCATCCTGCAACTTGAAAACTAGGACAGCCTCTAACTCCGATCCAAACTAAAAAGGACTCTAGTCACCTGACTTGTCAATCATTCTTTCCCCTAACAATTCAAATCTCAAATACTGCATGAGACCAAAAGTAAAAATAAACAAAACCCCATTTAACCAGCAATAAAAAGGCAACCAAAGCCACAATAAAAAAATTGCGACTACAAACTAAAAAAATACATTTCTTAAAAGTAGAATAGAATTACAATTACCAAAGTGATGAAGAACACACCACTTCCCACTCATTGCCAGCTTCTACCATCAGCATTTCCTCACATTGAACTCGCCTCTTCTGCAACAAAAGAAATACACAGTCCCACACTTCTGTTGTGTGCTAATCAGATTGTGCCCTTTAAAATATCCATCAAGGCATCATTTGGAAACCAATTGCAAATGATTTCTCGCGATTGTCACTGCAGTGAGAACCTCTGACTGGCTAGTCACCAGTGTGGCTTCTTGTGCATGGTGATCCTTGGTGAATACATATCTTTCATTGGTCATCTCAACTCGTATCTTACAACCGCTATAAGACCAGCAGTTTTGCTACCTCACCATCATAGAAGTCATAGAAGCCCTACAGTACAGAAAGAAGCCATTTGGCCCACATCCATTTGAAAAACTTTTGAAACAAATGTTATTTTCTCTTTTTTATGAAGGAGCATGAAACCTTGATGGCAGGGTGGCAGAACACACACGTTTGGCCTTGTGTGAGTGCAGCCAAATCTGTCTACTGACATTATCTCACACGCATCACCTATTCCAGACTGCTATCCCCTCACAGAGTTTTAACTGGCTGCACTTTGGAAGATCGCTAAGGAAGTCCGGCCACCCAACTGTTTGGCCGTGTGACCCACAAATGACCCCAGAATTAGGACATAGACATGTTTGGTCTAGCTCAAAGTGCTACGAGAGGTTTAAATTTATTTGAGAAGGCTAGATTCAAAAGCAAGGGTGGGATTTGTGGCAAAATGTTGCTGTCTTGTCTAGATCTTAATTTGGATTTCCAAGATAATGTGAAAAGTGTTCTCTTGTCAAAACCTGGCTTTATTCAGTTATGGACCCACATCCATTTGCAAAGGTTTTGAAACAAATGTTGTTTTCTCTTTTTTATGAAGGAGCACGAAACCTTGCTGGCAGGGTGGCAGAACAAAAACACAGAGAGCGTCATTGAGCTGCACAACAAAACTCCAGTATGGAACGATGATACTCAATCCTACGTTCTTAATTTCCATGGCCGAGTTACACAGGCTTCTGTGAAGAATTTCCAGATTATTCATGACAACGATCGTAAGTAGCAAACTCATGGCTGCATGGGAAGTTTACAATGATGTGGAGATGCTCGCATTGGACTGGGGTGGGCACAGAAAGAAGCCTCAAAACACCAGATAAAAGTCCAACAGGTTTATTTGGTAGTGTGAGCTTTCGGAGTGCAGTCACCTGTTGAAGGAGCAGCGCTCCAAAAGCTTGTGCTACCAAATAAAGCTGTTGGACTTTAACATGGTTATGTGAGACATCTTATGGTAATTACAATGAATCACTACTTGAACATAGTACCAGGTCGCACATGTGAAAATAAACTTCAGTGTGAAGGATTAAACCTTACATTTTAAATTTTACTCTCAAAGAACAACTTCATTATCATAGGGCGGCATGGTGGCACAGTGGTTAGCACTGCTGCTTCACAGCATCAGGGATTTGGGTTCGATTCCCGGCTTGGGTCACTGTGTCTGCAGAGTTTGCACATTCTTCCCCTGTCTGTATGAGTTTCCTCAGGTGCTCCAGTTTCCTCCCACAGTCCAAAAGAAATTCTGGTTAGGTGCATTGGCTGCGCTAAATTCTTTCTCAGTGTACTCAGGTGCCAGTAATTTCATTGCAGTGTTAATATCAGCCTACTTGTGACACTGATAAATAAACTTTAACTTTGACCATTTCCATTCTTCAAAGCACATTATTCTCCCTTTTCTGGGTGACTACAACATTCCCTTAACTTCAGGCGCTGCCCTGTCTTGCCAATTATATGACATGATTGAGAAAAACATGCATTAAATCCAAGAATGGCAAAGTCAGGCAAAATTGTACTGCCATTAAAATCTTAAGAGTTTAGTGGAGAAAATGTTGTAGCTCATGAAATCAGGATGAAACAAGATTGATTTGAATGGAATTTTTAAAAATTGAGATATAAAACTCTACTATTGATATGAGGAAAGACATTGGTCTTTTCAGCACTGTCTTGTTGTAACTTTTGTGGGGGTCCACCAGAATAATCATGAAATAGATTGAGTCCTGGTCTTAAACTGGCATTTCCAGCTGGCCATTGATATGGCAGGATTGTGGCTGGGGCAGGATTGGCAGTTTTTATGGGGATGTGGTGAGATCAAGTGTAAATTGCTTACAAGCTTAAAGAGTGCAGAAAAGATTTACTAGGTTGCCACCAGGACTTGATATTTTGAATTATAAGGAGAAGCTGGATAGACTGGGACTTTTTTCTCTGGAGTGTGGGGGTGATCTTATAGAGGTCTATAAAATAATGAGGGCATAGATTGGCTAGTTGGTCAATATCTTTTGCCAAAGATAAGTGAGCATAAAATTAGAGGGCGTAGGTTTAAGGTGAGAGGGAAGAGATACAAAAGGATCCAGAGAAGAAATTTTTTCACACAAAGGGTGGTGGGTGTCTGGAACAAGCTGCCAGAGGCAGGTTGTCTTTTATAAAGCATTTAAACAGTTACATGGATAAGATGGGTATAGAGGAATATGGGCCAAATGCAGGCAAATGGGACTAGCTTCAGGATTTTTAAAAAAAGGACAGCACAGACAAATTGGACAAGTAAACCTTTATGACTCTATGGCCAAGGATGCTCCTTACAGGTTCTTGGATAATCCCCTTAGCCTGATAGTCTTTGGCCGTGATTTGTATTCTTTTATGGGAGGAAAATTCCTTCATTACTGCTGAAGTATCAGTTTGCAGTATATACTTCAGTCCTCAGGTACGAGTTGAACCTGTGACCTTCAGCTGCACAGATGAGGGCACTATCCCACAGAGCTGAGGCTTGCCCGTTGGCAAACATTTGGAAGATTATTGCTCAATAGTTGAGCTAAGTTTGGGGGAAGTCTTATCAAAACAATGATACAATGCTGTTTCCGGCGAGAAATCCAGTATGTTTTCTCCAGAGAAACACATAGCTTTCTCTCCAGATCTTATGATACTCTGCCTAAAAAAAAACCTGGCTACAATGAGATCAGGGTGTCATCTTAAAGAGCGTCCTGATCGTAACAGGAATGAACCGTCCCCCCCAACCCACTACAAAAGTCTCAGGGGTTCCCCTTCCCATCCCGGATCAGAGTGGGTATTTCTCTCCCCCAAATTATCAGCTCCTTCCCCTCCTCCCCTGTTCCCCCCTCCCACCACCCACAACCAGGGATGGTGTTCCATGTGTTTGCTGTCTAGTCTTTTTAGACAGCGGTAAGTTTGAAAGGTGCTGTCTGAGGGGAGCCCCGATGAGTTCCTGAAACTTGGAGCTATGCTTCCTCTTGCCATAGCCGTACATCCACAGGTTCCCTTTTGCCGCATCCCAACAAAAGTATTTTGGGATGCATACTCCATATTCATCCAGCAGTTTTCATCTGTATCCTGCAATTGCCAACATGTTCAATTTGATGTCTCCTTTAGTCAAACATCAGTGCTATTAACAGCTTGAAAAATCAGCTCCCAAAAACATCTGACTATGTACTATACCACAATATGTATAGCTATTACGTGTCTCGTCAGAAAGAAAAAAGCAGGTGTCTTTCCCTCATTGAGCCAAAAAAATGTCAGTGCAAGTGGAAAATTAATTCCCAATATATAACAACACCAACATTTATATATTCACCACCAAAGGAAATACATCTGTAGGAATATAAACCTCTGTTAATGGCTGTCCAATGTCATTGTTAAGAGGTCCAAACTACTCCCATACTTCATTGCAGTAATATTGCAACTGCTCATTAATCAGATGGGGAAGGCAAGGGCAGGTATTTGACTGTTCCATTGTGGGTGAAAGAAAGAGTGGGACTGATTCTTAATCCCAGACAGTGTGAAGGCGTGACCATGAAAGGAGTATGATCAGCCAGCACTTGTGGGGTGTACAGGCAACATGGCTCTTTTTCTGAACAGTTTGAAGTAGTCCTTTCAGAATGAATGTCGCCTAGCATTCAGCCTCAATAGACAGAGTACGTACACTCCACACTGGATGGCTTATATTTTCAATCATCTGCCACTCCATTCACGTTAAAAAATGGGGCTGCTGATGAAACATATTGACAATTTTCAGAGAAGTACCAATCAGAATAACTCTTCCAAACACATTTACAACATAGTTGCAGATAACAATCAGAACAATTCTTTCGCCTGAGTTACTATAGTATTTATTCCATTACATGTTGCTGAAATTGTTTAGTTCTAACCCCATGCTGCCTCTGTAATGGAAAAAGCTGATGGAGTAATATCCCGCGAATCAGTGGTGGAGAGGTTTTAAGAGACATTGCCAAATAAATACATTGTTGATCTGCCAGAAGAATCCTTATTTCCAAAATCCATTTCCATTCTATTTTATCATCTGGAACTCCTGGTTCAAATGTGGCACATTGCACATAATCCTGACAGAAGCACATTATTTCCAAATGTTTTTACATTGTAGAACTTCATCCATTCCGAAAAGCAGTATTACATTAATAATCAATTAATTAATTAGTGTGCTATCCTACAGCTGGAATAGAATTCAATACTAAATTAAAACTCATCCTAAAGGAAACTGCACAGACTTTGCCAACATTCAGAGATGTGCAGGTTAGGTGGATTGGTCACGCTAAATTGACCCTTAGTGTCAGAGGGACTAGCAGGGTAAATACGTGGGGTTACGGGGATGGGGTCTAGGTGGGATTGTTGTCAGTGCAGGCTTGATGGGTCAAATAGCCTCCTACTGCACTGTAGGGATTCTAAGAAGATTCTAAAAACTAATAAGATGTGCCTTCAGGATCAGAAGCTATTGAAGATTTCATATAACTTTTATAAATGGCTTTAGCTTTTCTTTCTTGGTATGCAATGCCACCTGACCACAAAGATTAGATTACAGTCTCGTAACTCTCTCCATCATTCTATCTAAACTTGCTGTCAGTTGAGTTGTACAATGACTGGTAGAGAGCAGCAGTGCAGGTGTAAGTGCATTCTGCAAGTTTGAAAGACAACTGGTGTTAAAAGATTCAACTGTTTGATGTGTTTGTATTTTTTTTCACTTAGCGGATTATATAGTGATGCAGTTTGGCCGGGTGGCTGAAGATGTCTTTACCATGGACTACAACTATCCAATGTGTGCATTGCAAGCATTTGCGATTGCTCTCTCAAGCTTCGATAGTAAACTAGCTTGTGAATAAATGGAACATTGGAAGTGTTATACCGAAGGAGCAACACGTGTTTCAAGGACAAGCTTGCTTTCTTTGCTTTTACCTATTGGTTGCAAATCATAATTCATCCTCAGTATCATACATTTCTTTGTAAGTCTACAGGATGATTAAAATTGCACCAGGGTCCCAAGTACAGAATAGGACCCCATTTTAAATATTTTAATGAGGCTTGTGCCTGTGTTTGCTTTTTTATTGAAGTTGGCACGGTTCTTTGCATGGCCCAAAGAGGGTCGTTTTTAAATACTGACGTTGTGATGTTGTGTGGATCTCTGAAGCAAAACATTGTCTTAAAAAGAAAATAAAGGGAAAAAAAAACTTTTAATCTGAAAATGGCAGCTACGGAATCCCAAGGGTATTAAATCAGAACATGAGAGAAATTTTTGCACGTTAACCTTTTCAAGTACTAATCAATGTGTCATCCCTTATACATAATCAGATCCTTCCTTTCAGTTTGATCGGGAAGTACTTTCCACAAATGTCATTGTGTTTGTTCTGCCAGTACCTGATGCACAACAGTTATAATTAAATGAATGTCACTGATATTTAATGGTAGAACCCAGCTTGTAAGAGAAATTCATTATTTCAAGTGATGTGAAGTGGGATTGACCGTTAGGATCCATCTCCACGAGCAAATTGTTTTTAAAAAAACCAATTATTGTTCATTTGTTTTGTCTTTTGTTGTTTTCTTTCATCAATGTGGAATGCTGTTGTTTAAATAATGATATCATTGGGAATGTGGAGGTGCTGTTGTTTTATTGGGATTGGGTCACATTGAGGGGGGCTGTATAGGGAGTGCTTGTATCTGTATGCAGTTCCTCATGTGTGAATAGATACCTAATACTGACACCGTCTGCAGGGGTTTTTGTTCAGGGTCCAATTAGGCCAGTAGAATGTATTGTGGGTCAGGAACCCACACAGATGCTGATATTGGCATCCAGAAGAAGATTTTGGTGGAGATGATTAATTCTGTGGCCATCTTTGGGAATCTGATCTAATTAAAGATAGTGTATAGACCACTGAGAATGAAGCCAAATAAGAGGCCATCCACTGGAGGATCAACAGCCCCATTATTGGTGATGGGAGCTGCTGGTGTAGATTGGTGAATGATAGAGTGCCTCAAGGTTTTGAAGTATTTTCAAAGGTTAACAATATTAAAAAATGGGGACAGCTGCCAGACCGTCATTGTAGAAGGCAATCGTGATTGGATTAAATTGAATGAGGCACTGATGATCCTCAGATCTGATATTGGGAGGCCTCCTCCATTCATTGATATGACTTTTGACCAATGTGCTCAATGGACAGTTGAATTGGCTACTCATCAGTGGTGGACAGATAGCCATTATTGCCACCACCACCTGCCCCACAGCAATATTGTTGGCATGCTTACCTCCTGTCCCGCCTCCACACCCATGTCTGTCAAAAACAGATTCACCCATGGCTGTCAAAAACAGCTATGTCCTCTTCCCTGCCATCGATTACGCTTAGCTAATGATCGCAACAACGTAATCATTAGTAAATTGTAAACTTTGAAAAAATAAGGAAAGCAGACTAAAGGTAACTATAGTTCTACATGAAAAGCAATCACAATAAGATTTTGTTAACAAAACACAGTTTATAAAGACTTGTTGCTTCAATCAACTAAATGTAAAAGTATGTGGATGAAGACTTATGTTAGTTTCCACCCTATTTACACCCTAGGTTAAACCTGTGATGCTAAAGAGAAATGGATATTAATGTATATAATTGGATGATGCGACTCATAGCCACAAGGAACAGTTGGGGCTACTCACTGAGATACATTTAACTAGAACTAGATAACCATGTCAGGGGGTGGGGAAAGAGGAATAGAAGGCCATAGAGGGGAATAGGGTTAGCTGAAGAGGGGCTGAGTCTCAAGTGGAGCAAAAACAACGGCACAGGTCGTTGAGCCAAATAATCTGTTACTGCATTGTACATTCTATCTAATATGATATAGAGTAATATTATATATAATTCTGTGTTTTTATTTGACACTGGTTCTGTGGCTTTATTTTGCCATGGATTTGAAGAACTTACTTTTTTAATGCAGAAATCAAAACTCTTACAAATCCTAAAAAAGTCTCGGAATCATCTAAGCTCCACTTGTCTCCTGATTCCACATTAATAAGAAAGATTTTTGCTTGATAATAACTCAAAATTATTGTACTGAAGTCAGAGATTAGACATTTCTGAAAGGTATTTGCAACAGTGAACTTAACATGATTCATTCGACTGGAGGAGATATTCCCTGAAACTGAATTGACTAGATATTGTTAATGTAAAACCAATCTGGGACCTCTGAACTTAGTCCATTCAATTTTGAATTGAGCATCGCTGAGGGAGATTTGCTGTCTTTGGGAGAATAGGGTAATGTTCTTGTATCTATACATGCTCCGGTAGGCAGATGGGTATGCATTAATATATTAGTTGCTAAAAACTTGAAAGTATCAAGCTATTTGATAGATCAAACTTGGAAACTGAATAGGTCCACAATCATAAAAAAAAGATTTGCATTTGTATAGCATCTTAATTGACAACAGGATATCCAAAATGCTTTACTGCCCGTGACCAAGCAATTTCTGAAGTGAGGTTGCAGTTATAATGTAGAACAGCTAATTTGTGCACAGCAAGCTCCCACAAACAACAGTGTGATAATGACCAGATCATGTTGATTGAGGGATAGACATTGTCTGGGACTCCAGGAAAAATTTCCTGTTTTCCCTTGAAATAGTGCCATGAGATCAGTTACAGAGCAGATGGGGTAGTAGTTTAACATCTCATCAGAAGGACCTCCAGCTGTGCTGGAATTCCACAGTATTGAGTGTCAGCTTCAGTTTTTGAGCTCAGGTCCTGGAGTGGGACTTGAAACCACAGGATTCTGACATAGAGGTGAGAGAGCTGCCATGGCTGACACATCATGAAACAGTAACTCTGATAATTAAATGGCTTTCTTTAAATCTCAGGGTCACAGGATAAAAAGAATCTTCTGCAGTTAAATGCTGCACTTTGATTGTGTGATATTACCGCACAAAGCTTCGTGTGTTCACATTGAATTTTGTGATCTGTAGCATTCAGTGATGAATTTTAACTATGTAAGTTTTGACTATTACCACATCTGATAAATTAACTCAAAGACTGAGGGTAAGATTCTCCGGCTATGTTCACCCCAAAACCGGAAAATCCCACCCCAATCTTTGCATTGTTCACCCGTCCCATGCAAATCTCATGGCGGGCAGAATGGAAAAATTCCCCCTGAATCTCTACAGTCTCTGGAATAGAGAATTTCAAAGATTCACAACCCACTGAGTGAAGATGTGTTGCCATTCAAAATCCTAAATAACCAACCTCTTCTGCAATTATGATCTCAGTTTGAGACTATCCAGGCAAGGAAAAGTCTCTCAGCTTATAGCTTGTCAAGCCCTCTCAGAAACTTAAGTGTTTAAATGAAACCATCTTCAATTCTTCTAACCTCCAGGCTCACTCTACTCAATATCTGCTAATAAGGCTCTCTTCCCAAGAATAACTTTCGTGAACCTTTGTTGCACCACTTGTAAGTACACCCTTCCTTAGGGACAGAACTAAACAACATATTGTATTTCAGGCATGGTCTTACAAAAAATGGTACAATGCAACATTTTCTTACTCTTTAACTCCAATCCCCTTGCAATGTGCATTTCTAATTGCTCTTTGTCCTAACATGTTACTTTTGTGTGGCACAGTGGTTAGCATTGCTACTTCACAGCTCCAGGGTCCTGGGTTTGATTCTTGGCTCAGGTCACTGTCTGTGTGGAGTTTGTACATTCTCCTCGTGTCTATGTGGGTTTCCTCCAGGTACTCTGGTTTCCTCCCACAGTCCAAAGATCTGTGGGTTAGATTGATTGGCCACGCTAAGAAATTGCTCCTTAGTGTTCAGGGTAGCGGAGGTTAAAGGGATTGGTGGCTATGATGTGTGGGGATATGTGGGTAAGACCTGGGTGGGATTGTGTTCGGTGCAGACTCGATGGGCCGAAGGACCTGTTTCTGCACTGTAGGATTCTATGATGCTATTGTGTTCTGTGTGCAAAAAGACCAAAATCCTTCTGATCACTAACATTTCATATTTTCTCACCACTTAAAAAATATTCCTTTTAATTCTTCCTAGTAGAGTGAATAACCTCACATTTCCTCACATTGTAATTCACCATTAGTCACTTGACCCCTTTGCACACTCTTTGTGTTCTCTCACAGCATACTTTCCCCGATTAATTTTATATCATCAGCAGATTTAGGGGAGGCAGTAGCATAGTGGTATTATTGCTGGATTACTATTGTCGCTGGACTTTGCCTGGGGGTGCAGACTCAATGAGCCAAAGGACCTCTTCTGCACTGTATGACTCTATGATTCTATCTATGAAATTTAGATACAATTACACTTTCTCCCTTCCTTTATTTTTGATTGCAAAGTGCTGAGGCCTCAGCATCTTTCAGCGCCTCACTCGTAACAGCCTACCAACTATAAATGATTCATGTATTTCTCATTTTCTTCTTCAGCTAATCTTCCATTCTAATATATTAATGCCAATTCCATAAGCCCTTGTCCTATGAAACAACCTTTTATAGCACATTAATGAATACTTTTTTAAAAATCCAAATACACTTCAGCTTTGATCTACCTATTTATATGCTCAAAAAATAATAAATGTATCAAACACCATTTTTCTTTCATAAGACCATGTTGACTCTTATTACTGTGATTTTGTGAACATATCCAGTTACCACTTCAAAAATATTATCACTTAACTAAACGCTATCTGTGGTGACCAATGTCAGATCTGCTCTCCCTCTCCCTCCTTTATTGAATAGCATTGTTGCATTTGGTACTTTCCAATCCTCTGGACCATTGCAGAATCTGTGGAATTTGGAAGATCACAATCAATGCATCCACAATCACTGCTACCACCTCCTTTGGAATCCTAGAATGTAGGCCATCAGGCCTGAGCAATTGTTAGCTTTTAGCTTATTTATTTATCCAGTATTTACTGACATAAATTACTTTACGTTTCTCACTCTCATTATACCCTTCGTGTCCAACTATTTTTGACCTATTTGTGTTTTCTACTAGCAAGACAGAGACAAGCTATTAGTTTTACATCACTGCCATTTCCTTATTCCCCATAATAATTTTTCCTGCCTCAGCATCTAAAGGACCAACATTTACTTTCATTACTCGCTTTCCTTTTATCTCTTACAATCTGTATATCTTTCTGACTCATTAGATCTTATTCTATTTTCTCCCTCTTTATCAATATTTCAGCCAACTGTTGCTTGCTTTTAAAACTCATCCAATTCTGGGCAATATCTCAAGCATCTTCTTTTAATTTATCCTTAAACTCACAGGTAGATCATTTTCCCTGTGGCGTTCTTATTTCACAATGGAATGTATATGTGTGTTAACAATTAAGAGATAGGTCTTTCAATGTTTGCCATTGTTCATCTACTGTTATATCTTTCAATATAAATGCTCCAATCTATCTTAGCCAGTTTGGCACTCATATCTTTGGATTTATTTAAGTTTAAAAATCTAGCTTCACATTTGAACACGTTACTCTCGAATACAAAGTGAAATTCTATCATGTTGTGCTCATTCTTTGCCAAATGATCCCTTATGATGAAATTACTAATTAACCTGTCTCATTACACAATGTACGAGATAAAATAATTGCTTCCCTTGTTGGTTCCATAACGTAATTTTCTTGGAAGCTCTCTCAAATGCATTCTGTGAACCCTTCCTCCAAACTGCCTTTTCCAATTTGATTTGACTAGTCTATATGAAGATTAAAGTTTCCCACGATTATTGCATTAGCTTTGATACAAGCTGCTCTTATTTTCTGATGAATACACTCTGCAGGTATTGTTGGACCTAGAAACCATTCACAACAGTGCTTGTGTTCGTTCTTATTTCCACCAATGCTGATTATATTCTTTGATCATGGATAATGCCTCACCACTATCCTTATGATATTCTTTATTATCCTTGATTCCCAGTTCCATTTGATCTTTCTTTTTGAAATGTCACATAATCATGAATATTTAGTTCACAGCCTTGGTTACTAATCCAACCATTCATGCCAGTAGGATTCTCCAGTCCCGCTGGTAGTGCAGTCCGCCTGCGGTTTTCCTGCCAGTGTGGAATGGCATCAGTATGAATTCCCATTAACACGCGGCTGGGGCTATTGGGGGGGGGTGGGGTGGGGGGGGTGGGGGGTGGGGGGGGGGGAGGTGGGTGGGGGGGAGTGGAAAATCTCGCCTCACATATCTATAGCGGCTGTTAAATTGAAGTTACTTGCACTGAAGCCTTAGGCCAATTATCTGGATTAATTTATTGGAAACAAATATAATTTTTTTAAAAAAGCTTTTTTATTTATGCTTTTGGTGAGAGGATTTTAATCCACAAATGATTGTCTAACATAGAAGCCAGAGGTCAGAACTGCTGTGGAGATTCTATCCTATCTGTCTAATGCAGTTATGCACATTAATTATGTAAATGTTATAATACATACCAATCAACTCTTGACAATGTTTAAAGAGAATGTATAACACAAGGCTGAGAAACACAGTGTAATGAACAGATAGCTGGTTCTATTGGATGTGGGGCACACCTCCAGTGTGGCATGGTAGGATCTTCATCTGAGTTGTGGATGTGTACATCCATAAGGCTAAGTCATCTTCCAGCTTCATAGTCACATAGACTTAAATTAAAATTACCTTCTATTTATGGCAGAAGTGGCCAGCATCAGCAGAAGTATCTGGAATTGCAGATAAGAGATGGTTTTGCAGAATGGTCAATACTGTCGACTGAACCCAATGGACTAGAAAGGATATTTAATAATGTCAAACCTGAAGAAATCAACTCAGGTAAACCAAGAATATTGTTGGACAAAAGTAACACTTGCCAAATATTGTCATGCAAGTAAATAGGTCCTTTAAAGTTTTAAGTAACTTTCAACTGAACCATGCAACCTGCAAGCAGTTAACCAGTGAAGTATGAGCTTAAAAGAAGCAGAGAAATAAACATTTGGCATGAATGAGGATACAGCTGTATAAGAAAGATATGAACCACATATACACATGCTAAACTATATGGAATACAACAATTCTAAAATGGATTCACACCAAAAATTCTTGTAAATTAAAATGCTGCTTGCCTTGTTTGTGTCAAGCTGCAAAAAGGTTTTCAGTGCAACGTATAATTGCAATACTTCAGTACTAGGTTTCTTACTGGTATTTATTGAATGGACCCATTGGTATGAGTGGGACATACCTCTACCTGAGTATTGTTCCTGTTATAATTGGACAGGAAAGCATTGAGGCAGTGAGCAATGCTGAATTTGAAGACTGCCCTATTCTCCAATGTAGAGACCGGAGATCGGAACCTCCATGGAAATTTTACAAATGGTTGGAATTTTACTACCACACCCGCCCTGGAATCAGTGTGGTTCGCAGGACGGAATTCTCTGGTGGCCTTGCATGCGATTTTATGAGCCTCGCCTGAATGAGTTTGTAAATATCAGCTGATTTCTTTAATGGAGTTATGTACGTTCATTACATATATTTTATAACAGGTGCAATCAGTAGACAGGAACCCTAGTCAGAATTGAATGGTTCATACTAAATGACTGTTCCTCTGCTGTACACTGAACTTAAGTCACATCATACAACATGTCATGCAAGTAACATAGTGTCCAGCATTGGTTAATGACAAAATCATTTTGATACTTTGTTCCTTTTTTCTTTTCATAGGAATACAGGAAAAAAGTGAAGGTAAAGTTAATGAGAGAATTTTGCAGTTCACAGCAACTTGTATCATAATCACCACTCTTTCCAAGCACTAACACACATACACAAGTCAGTTTATAGAGAATGACTAGAAAGTTTTAGCCGTTCACACCAGCAGGATTTTCCCAAACCACTGCAGCGAACAGAGATTTGATTAAGCATCAAATTCTCTGCCCTGGCTGCAGTGGGACTGTGGCATGAACAGCTGCTAAGATTGCACCTTCTGTATAAGTGAGAAGGGTAAATGGTGTAAAGGTCAGAAACTACTAGTTGGATGTCTGGAATGGTTTCTGATTCATGTGTACCATTTCCAGCTGCTTCGAAACAGAGATTTCTTTCTCACAAGATTATCCATCTGAGTGACGTTTCTCTAGCTCTACTTTTGGATGAAAGGATATCTCCATTGTCATGAAGTAACATGGCCACTTCTATAGTAGAAGCAATAGAGTCCCTCAACATTGAAGCTCATAGACACAGAGGAAGCATTTCTCGTGAATATTATGACTAGAGAGGAGTGTTCAAGTCTTAAAGATACTTTGTTGACTTAATTTATAATGTGAGGAGATTGGTTGCAGAGATTAAGGCAGAGATTCACAAACCTCATAGCTGCTGAAAGTTCAGATCAGTGAAAAGGCAGAGGTGACTAACAAGGTATTTGATGATTGTAATAGCTACAGATCAATGGCTGCCTTTTAAGCCACAGCACTCCTGGTATATCAAACATTCTTACACAATAGTGCAAAGTACAGTTGTATATTTAAAAGAGTTATAGAGTCATAGAGGTCTACAGCAAGGAACAGGCTCTTCAGCCCAACTTGTTCATGCCGCATTTCATTCTGTTGCATTTTTTTTAAACCTCTAAGCTAACCCCAATTGTCTGCATTTGGCTCATAACCTCTATTTTCATCTTAGCCATATAACTATCTAAATGTTTTTTAAAATACAAAATTGTACCTTCCTCTATTTCTACCTCTGGCAGCTTGTTCCAGACATCTACCATCCACTGGGTGAAAAAACTATTCCTCTGATCGCTTTTGTATCTCTCCCTCAACCTATGCCCTTTAGTTTTAGACTCTCCTACCTTTGGGAAAAGAGATTGACTATCTACCTTATCTATACCTCTCATTATTTTATAGATCTCTATAAGGTTATGCCTAGCTCCTACGCTCCAGAGAAAAACGTCCCAGTCTATCCAGCCTCTCCTTATGACACAAACCATCAAGCCCCGGCAGCATCCTAGTAAATCTTTTCTGTACTTTTTCTATTTTAATAATGTCCTTTCTACAAAAGGGGGACCAGACTGCACACAGTATTCCAAGTGTGGCCTTATCAATGTCTTTATAGCTTCAACAAGACATCACAACTCCTGTATTCAATGTTCTGACTGATGAAACCAAGCATGCCAAATGCCTTCTTCACCGGTCTGTCCACCTGTGACTTTCAAGGAGTTATGGACATGTACCCTAGACTTCTTTGTTCTGTAACCCTCCCCAGTGCCCTGCCATTAACTGAATAAATCCTGCCCTAGTTCAATCTACCAAAATGCATCACCTTGCACTTGTCTAAATAAAATTCCATCTGCTGTTCGTCAACCCACTAGCCCAAATGATCAAGATTCTGTTGCAATTGCGGATAACTTTCTTCACTGTCCACTATGACACCAATCTTGGTTTCATCTCAAACTTACAAACCATGCCTTCTATATTCTCATCCACATCATTAATATAAATGTTGCAAGGTTGCTTAAAGAGCAGATCCCACAGTTTGACGATAATATCATTAGGCTGCTGTTTTATTTTCAGTTTTGTATTTGATGCAGTGCTTTACAGAAACCGAAAAGTAAGCAGAACTAGCAGACAGAAAGGCATCAGATGTGCTTGGCTTGAGTGTAGGACAGCAATGTGCACCACAAGGAAGTCTAGAGCTAACTGAATCCTAGCAGGTTAGCATTCAGACCTTCCAGCCAGCACACTTACTCTTTCCAGATGAAATGATTGATGAGAAGTACTTGATAAAGAGCTTAACATCAGATACAATCCAACAGCAGCACAAAGGGGAAGCATTATTAAAAAATCACAAAAATATCAGTCTCAAACTATACAATGAATTCAATAAATGCATTGTATCTGGTTTGGATATAGTGTTGAATATCTGCAAGCCATTGGCTAAAATAAAGAAGTAACACAGCAAAAACTGAGAATAGTTGTTATTTGGAGAAGTGTACATTGATATGCATGTGGAGGTGTTTTTGGAAAGGCCAGTTTGTTGATTGCAGGCTTAAGGATTGGGCAACCCTGGCATTCATAAAAAGCATTGAATTAGTGCCTGGTACATCACTCATCATCAGGGCATTAGTGGCTGAGCAGTGAATTCCTTACTGCCATTTCATCCTCTCTTCAACTATCCTTTGCTATCTTGTCCTTCAATTTCCATGATAAAACATCTCTGTAAGACGTTATAGATGATGCAGCAGATATCAATTGTTTGTGAGACATGGAAGGGGGGAATGAGCTGTCTGAAAGGCATCTCCTATAAGTCTTGGCATTTAAAGCAATGTTGTAATATTTTGATAGTTCATTGGACCCATTTTGTATGAAACTAGGGCTGGAATTCTTCGATCTCACATGCCCCACTGTTGTTGCAGGCGAGAATGGAGAATTGGTGCTCAGCCAAATCTCCATTCACTGGAGTGGAACCAGAGAATCCCAGCTGCGGACGAGGTCAGAGAATTCCAGCCTATATATCTGAACTCTGCTTCTATCCGTGAGCGCTACAAAATGTCATGTAAATTGTTGTAGAGATAACCTCTCTCTTCCAAAGATATCCTTCCCCTCATCCTTTCTCATCAAATAAAACTGGAACAGATGATTCATTTAACTGAAGACATAGCCAAAACAATACCATCTTGCCCATCATGGAATCAGGGCATAGGAGTGGCTGACAATGGAAATCTCCGTTGATCTCAAGCAGGAAGTTCCAGTCTCCCTTGAGCGAGGCCGTAAAATCCTGCCCATAGTGAGAGCTCACATAGAAGAATTAATTTGTGTCACTTATTTAGTACCAACTGGATATTGAAAGAATGAAGTCCTTTGTAGGTAATGTATATAGATTGAACGTCAGTGTGGGGGGATTGATATGGGGGCAGTTGGGATGGGGAAGTGGGGTCATTCCCTTGCTCTGCTTTGTTCTTCCTATTCTATTTTGTTCTTTAAGCAAAAGGTTCGGATACTGGATATTGGAAAAGCACATTAATGAAAACAGAAAATACCTATCCTGCGCACCAGCTGATGAGAACTATGCAGGGAAAGCCATGCAGTAAGCTTAGTTTACAGGTCATAAAAATATACAAATAGAAGCAGGAATTGGTCATTTGGCCTTTTGAGCCTAGTCTGCTATTGATTTTGGTCATGGCTGATTATCAAATTAAATATTCTGATCCTGCCTTCGACTCATATCCCTTGATCCCGAATGCCCCAAGGCTATATCTCGTATGAGGGACTATTCCAGTTTGAAGTGGGAATGTGTATCCTAATGCAATATAGACATGTAAGTAAAGCTTAGAAAGAGTTCTAACCTGAGGATTTGGTATGCAGCCTAAGTCACAGTGTAATTGAGTGAGAAGATGCAGTGCTCTGTATCCTTTGTTCATATAATGCATTTCTGAAACTATTAGCCACTTTACTCACCTTCTCACACATTCAACAGCATTCACACTGGGAGCCAACATGTGCAGAACAGCTTAGGCATGTCTTCTCTTAGGAACTATATTTCTAGTATAACAAAGAGGGCAACATTTCCTTGTTCACTTCTCCCATCAGCACCTCTTAATGGGTCATTTGAAAAATGAGTTTCTCTGTTTCTTTGATTAGCCACAATTCATCTTCTCTTGAAAAATGCAACTGTATTCTTTGAGAACAGCAATTCTCTCTAATTGCTGGCAGTGAGCTCCCGTAAACAAGCACAGGACATGAGCTTGCTACGAATATGGTTAATGGGACTGAATATGGAAGCTCCCACTAGCTCACTGCCCTGTCATCTCATCATGTTAATACCTATATTGGGAGAGAAAGTAACCACCCAATAAAGCAAGTAGTGTTCAAATTTATTCCTCTTTGTTCCATGATGACAAAATGAGAAACTTTAATTGTCTCAATTGATACTGGGTTCAGGCCCAGATCTCTGACGCTGACTTGAACTCCACTGTTCATTATGTTAAATAATTTACAACTATTCAATCTTTCCACATTTTTCAATCAATAGTTTCTGCAGTTAAACTATGTTCTTGTCATGTTGCATAGTAATTACAGTACAGGGACTGACCCCATACAAGTCTTTTCCTATCATTTTATTTTATATTCATTCAATGATGTGGTTATCACTGGCAAGGCCAGCATCTATTTCCCACCCCTAAATTTTCCTTGAGAAGATGGTGACGAAGTGTCTTTTCGAATACAACTGAGTAGCTTGCTAGGATATTTCAGAAAGCAATTCAGAGTCAACCACATGACTATGGGCCTGGTCTCACTTGTAGACCAGATTGGCTAAGGATGGCAGATTGCCCTCACTAACAGCAATTAGTGAACTCCGTTGTAATGACAATCGGGCAATTTCACGATCACTATTACTCCAAATTTATTGATTTAAAATTCCCCAGCTGCTATGGTTGGATTTGAACCCATGTCTCCAGATCACTAATCCAGGTCTCTAATCCATTCATATAAATAGTATTCCATCATATCCCATACTGACCTTGTGCACATATCTGAAGATGGCACCTCTGATAGTGCAGCACTCCCTTAATGCAATACAGGATCATCAGAGTAGATCTTTGGGCTCAAGTCTCTGGTATGGAAATTGAGCCGTCAACTTTCTGGACTTCGATGCAAGAATGTTACTCCTGAGACACAGTTGTTATCTACACATTATTTTAGATTGTTGTCATTTCTGACCATTTGCACATTCAGTTGTATTGTTCAATGAATAGCAATAGTTTAGAGAGCAAAAATGCAGATTGCTAATAGACAAGCTTCTGAGCCATATTTGGACTCTTTTTTTAATTTGCGCTGTCATTTTCACAGAAAGAAAACCAACGAGAAATATTGGTTTTGATTGTGAACTTAAACTTTGTGGAGCTGGAGGGCTCATTTGGAAAGAAAATATATGAATGGGTTTCATAAATAATAATTTATGAGCTTTTTAAGGGATTGAAAAATGACAATGAATATTTTAGTAAAAGATGTTGTAATTTTAGTAAGGCTGTTTGAATCCACTAGGTTGAAGTTAACACTTTATTGGTTCTGTTATGTTTCTTACAAATTGTCTGCATCAGTCAGCTGACTTTGTTTTGGAAGGTATTAATATTCAATAATTACAAAAACATGAATGTTTGTTTTGCATGTGCATCTTATGCACGGTGAGACATGTGCTGCTACCTGCTAACATGCATGGAATGTTTACTGCTGTATTGACTGATTCTTCATATCTGGAGACCATGTATTCCGATGTTTTATTTCCTGTTATAAATATTAAATAATTGATGTTTCCAATAAATTTAAATGTTATCATTATGTATCATAACTGTGTACAGGGTGATGAAGCTCTAATGTGAAACATTGCATATGGATAAAACGTCCCACTCAAATGAAGGGCCCTCTGCTTTGTCTTGTTGGCGTGCGTGGCTCATGATTCCTTTGTGCAATGGCCTACGAGACACGGCCTGATTTTTACATCATATTTCATGTAAACCCCATTGATTAACTGCCACGTATTTCAAATGTGTGCTGTACGTTTAAACTTGGCTTCACATTTTATCAGGTCACTTGTAATTACTCTCATGCTGCTTCTCCTCACAGTCTGTCTTCACTATCAGAATGCACCTACACATTTAATATGATAGCGGAGTGTCCCGTTTCAATTGTCTCGACAACATGTTGAAAGAATTTAATAATCATTTATTGGGACCATTTTTGTTATTTAATTAAAGACGAGTGACAGTGTTCTATGTCATGTAAAGATCCTACTTGTTCAATGGAATTTTTAAATAAACTTTAAAAAACCTTGCTGTTTTAATTGATTGCATTACAGTTTGTATGTAATGTATAGTAGCCTGTTTCCCATTACTTTTCATAGATCAAAGTAAAAAAGAATTTTTTGTGGTGTTGCAACAGGCTAAGGTAATATCTACCGTTGGATGGCATGGTAACACTGCTGCCTGCTCCTGCTTCTATGTCCCTACATTCCTACATCTTATTGTGCACAAATAAACTAATAATGATCAATTTGCACAAAATATTGGCTAGGCCACAGTAAGTGTACCATCTGCCCTTTTGGATCTGTGACTCTATAGGGATCATTAAAATTACAAACGGACACAGAATATATTCATCGGGTTAACGCCTGGGATGAGAATCGAGAATTACACAAAGCAGCACAGTGACACAGCTGCCTCACAATGCCAGGGACCCGGCCTCAGAATACTGGCTGTGTGGAGTTTGCATGTTCGCTTCATGTCTGCATTGGTTTCCTCCAGGTGCTCTGGTTTCCTCCTACACCTCAAAGATATGTGGATTAGATCAATTGGTCATGCTAAATTGCCCCTCAGTGTCAGGTGGACTTGCAGGCTAAATATGCAGGGTTATGGGGATAGACTCTGGGTGGCATTGTTGTCTGTGCAGCTCGATGGGCTGAATGGCCTCCTTCAGTGCTGTATGGATTCTCTGATTCTCATATTATGGTCACAAAACGTGCAATGAATTCCTATTTTTTATACTTAGTTCATTTTAGCATCAAAATTAAAATCTGAAGTTGCAGTGGAAAATAAATACAGTGACCGTATCCAGGTGGAAGACAACACTCAAAATGATTTTACGCCATCTCCAACACAGATACAAAAGATGTTTTTATTGTACTTCGGTGAGAAACGGGCCCGAGCCCAGGGAGGAAACTACAGGTACTGGTTTGGGAGATTGGGAAAACATTAGAGAAGGTAAGTGAGACAGAGGGGATGTAAGAAGTATAAGGAGGCTGGAGATTGAGGCATGCGGGAAGGATGTGGGGCATTGGTTTGAGAGTGCTGGGATCATAGTCAGCTTGGGCAAAGACATGAGCATTGCTGTGTCTTTTCATGTAATTCTCAAGCTCTTCAGCACATATTAACAATGTGATCTATGGGCTGGCACAGTGATTAGCACTGCTGTCTTATAGTACCAGGAACCCAACTTTAATTCTTGGTTTGACACACAGTCTGTGCGGAGTCTGCTCATTCTCCCTGTGTCTGTGTGAGTTTCCTTCTCTGCTCTAGTTTCCTCCCAAAGTCTGAAAGACATGCTGCTTAGGTTTATTGGCCATGCTAAATTCTCCCTCAGTGTACCCAAACAGGTGCTGGAGTATGGCGACTAGGGAATTCTCGTAGTAACTTCATTGCAATGTTAATAGAAACTTACTTGTGATACTAATAAACTTATAAATACTAATAAAACTTATAAATAAACTTAAAAACTTAAAATCTTAACTTAATAAAAAACAATGTATTTATCTGGCCAATTGCATTGCTGAAAAATGACACATATCAAAACACTTTAGGAATTTTAAAACGTTCAGTAAATGAATTATAAAATCAGAGTATTTTTATATGTTTGAACTACTTATTTCAATAATTCCTGAAATTTCTTCTAATGTTGTTAAGCTTGAACAATGTCAGATAGCTTTGTTGGAATACACTGAACTCATCAAGATGGGCTGTATTTGTCCCCAAGAAATCATTGAAGAAACAACATGCCAATGAGCTCAGTGAATCTTAACTTTCATCCTAATTGCTTGGTTGCTGTTTCTGAAGAATACCCTATACATATTCCTAAATTTTAATCCTGAAAAAAAATGAATGGATAGACACCCAAGTTATTTAGTTTACTTGTTCAATACTGAAGCACCTGGTCCCACTATGTAGCTATGAATCCACTGGTGTACAGAAGGATTACTGTGACCACAATCCAACTGGGTTTGAAGAGTGGTGCCAATGAGATCAGTGGGAATCTGGTGCAATGTTATATGGAAATAACACATGAAATGGCGAGTTACAGCAGAATGAGAAGCTGTAAGAAATGCATTGATTTCTGGATGTAAGCTTCTGGACCAAACCTGTTAGTTTTTGATAAATACAGCCCATCTTGATGAGTTCAGTGTATTCCAACAAAGCTATCTGACATTGTTCAAGCTTAACAACGTTAGAAGAAATTTCAGGAATTATTGAAATAAGTAGTTCAAAGATATAAAAATACTCTGATTTTATAATTCATTTACTGAACGTTTTAAAATTCCTAAAGTGTTTTGATATGTGTCATTTTTCAGCAATGCAATTGGCCAGATAAATACATTGTTTTTTATTAAGTTAAGATTTTAAGTTTTTAAGTGTTATGAAGCACTTACATTTTGTTTCAAACAAGTATTGTTTGAGATTCAACTCACCTGCTAAATGAATTAAGCCACTGGTTTCCACTGATTTTAAACAAACAAAAATAAACTTCACCGTACAAGGTCTGGAAGATAAAACAATTTACAATACATATCTTATACTCTAACATTCAGGGTGAATTAACAGATAGATTGCATAATAAATGTGACCAAAACTGAAGCCATGGATTTCTAAACAACTCATCCAGACGCCGGTAATGCTATGAACCAATCAATCTCTCATGAGGGATTACAATCTTCACCTTCAATGATTTTGGGTGGAAGTTTCCTGTCTCACCCACCACGGAAATTGTAGCAGGTGGGGGGTGGGGGAGGAGGGGGGCAGCGGACCATGTGAAGGTCTGTTGACTTTGGGTAGGATTTTCCAATCATGGCGCGCTGGAAAATCCCATCATTACCTTGGATTTCTCTTCACAGATCTCATGCATCCATTGTGGAGGTAGGGACAAATGTCATCACTCATTCTCTCCTGGAAACTTTCACATCAGCACCATCCCAGCTATTCCAGTGCTTATGTCCCATTCTCTACTCTGAGGAGGGGTCACCACATCTAGGGAACACATATTTAACCCATCCTCTGCTCCATCCCTTCTGATCACCTGCCTTCCATCAAATCTTGACAATTGCAGTGGATCACATACTCTGAAATACATTCAGCTCATCCAGCACTATTTTATTTTATGTAGACACCAGCAGATTGAGATGTATAGCCAGCTCAATAGTATGCTGAGCCCCCAAAGCACATGAGGATGAGGGGACTCGCAAAGAACCATCACAGCGCTCAGTTAAACCCTCTACCAACACAGAGGTGGGGTGCGCTGGCACAATGACATAGTGGTTAGCACCGCTTCCTCACAGCTGCAGGGACCCAGGGTTTGGCCTTGGTCTATGTGGAGTTTACATATTCTCTTCGTGTCTGTGTGGGTTTCCTTTGGATGCTCCAGTTTCCTTCCACACTCCAAAGATATGAAGATTAGGTGGATTGGTCATGCTAAATTGACCCTTCATCTCCCAAGCTGTGTAGAGTAAGTGCATTATCCATGATAAATGCTCATGGTTGAGGGAGTGGTCTTTGATAAAGCACTGTCAGAGAGTTGGTGCAGATTTGATGGGCTGAATGGCCTCTTTTGCATTGCAGGGATTCTATGTATCTCTATATTAGACATGGGGTCCCTTTCTGGAGAATGCCTCACAGCAGTTAAAGGCAGGGATAGCCCAGGTTTCCAGCACTCTGAAGATTGGAAGATGACCCTCTGGAAATAGCTATCAGCTCAATGCTAGAAATAGAATGGCAAGCAACAGAACGTTAGGCTGAGGATGGAGAGTCACACAGCAGTCTAGAGAGAATGATGGAGGCATCCACCTGCATTCAGACTGATGGCAAGCCTCCATCACACCTTGAGATCACCATGAGAAGGTTGGCAATCCTCATGGAGACCTTGGTCCAGCAGGTCTTCCTGGATTAGCACTTGGCCCTGCACTCCGTGTACTCCACACCATGGGGAGGGGCAACATCAGGATCTGGGTGACATGGGGATGAGGCACCAGGACTTCCCTCCAGGCACCCATCTCAGACCTGGGTTCTTTTTCATTCATAGGGTGGATGAGCATCAGCTGGGCACCTCAGTGGCCTCCTTTCAGAATACTCCAAGGGTGCGCAAATATTCAGGTCCCCTCTGCCTGCGCCCACACCCAATCCAGCAGTGCAGGTCAGCAAGGGTGCTTCTGTCTCGGAGCAGGAGACTCTTATCAGGCCAGGGCCCTCCAGGGACGTCTACCAAGATCCTCACAGACATCAGGACATCGCAGTCAGCAGGTTGCCTTCAGCTCTGCTCTGGATATTGGGTCTGCACCAAGGCGCAGTGGTAGGACCAAGAAAGTTAAAATATTTTAATGTCATTGCTGGTTCACGGGTGTATTTTCATTTTTTTGAAATCATTCGATGGGAATGTGAATGCTCTGGTCAGTTCAAGTTGCTGTGAATGTGAACTTGATATGAATGTGAACTTGATAATCCTCTTATTTCGAAGTTTATACATCCTCCTATTTATTGATAGAGTCCCAATCTGAAATGAACAGTCATGAGACATCAAACTCAGTGCAACTAGTCTCAAGAACCTTGTGCATTGTCAGGGAGATGTGTATAAATCTTTATTAGAATTATATAATGGAAATGTTTGCAACCATTACTCCTAAGGTGACAGCAATGACTGAAAGCAGTTCATCAGCAAAAACCCTTTCGAGGCATCTGGGTCTCTTCAGTGTTAAAACTGAACGCAAGGCCTGTGCTTTTTAATGAGATACCTCGGCTCTTCCTCATTTTGCGGAAACCTACAAGACAGCCAGCTATCTTGGATCTGGTACAGTGTAACGAGACAGGTAGAATTAGGGATCTTCTTGTGAGAGATCCTCTTGGGACGAGTGCTCATAGTATGGTTGAAATTCTGATGCAGATGGAGGATGAGAAAGTAGGGTCCTGAGCCTGTGTCCTCTGTTTGAACAGAGGGTCTATGATAGGATGAGAGCAGAATTGGCGAATGTAGATTGGGGGCACAGATTGTTGGTAGGACGGCTGAGGAACAGTGGAGGATTTTTAAAGAGATCTTTTTCGGTACTCAGCAGAAGTATATTCTGTTGGTAAAGAAGGTCAGTAAGAGAAGGGAAAATCAGCTATAGTTGTTAAAGGAAATAAAGGAGAGTATTAAATTAAAAGCTAATGTGTTCAGAGCAGCTAAAAGTAATGGCGATTAGAAGATTGGGAAAGTTTTAAGCAACAACAAAGAATGACTAAGAAGGTGGTAAAGAAAGGAAAGTTAGAGTATGAAGCTAAACTAGCTCTAAACATAAAAAAAAAATGATGGTAAAAGTTTTTACAAATATATAAAGAAGAGGAGACTGGCTAGAGTGAATGTTGGCCCCTTGGAGGATAAGAGAGGGATTTAGCAGTGGGTGATGAGGAAATGGTGGAGGCTTTAAACAAGTTTTTTGTGTCGATCTTCATGGAGGAGACAAATAGTTTGCTGGATATTAAAGATAGAAGGATGGTAGGAGATGAGGTCCTTGATGTGATTATAGTCACTAGAGAGGTAGTGCTTGATAGACTAATGGAGCTGAAGGTAGAAAAGTCCCCAGGACTGGATAGAATGCATCTCAGGGTTCTGAAAGAAATGGCAGAGGTGATAGCGGATGCCTTAGTAATTATTTCTCAAAATTTGCTGGACTCTAGGGAAGTGCTGGAAGATTGGAAAATGGTTAATGTTACGGCACTGTTTAAAAAAGGTAGCAGATAAAGGCAGAGAATGATAGGCCGGATAGTTTAATGTCTGTAGTCAGAAAAATGCTTGAATCCGTCATCAAAGAAGAGCGAGGCACTCTTTGTGTTTGATGAATTTATTGGTTTTCTATGAGGATGTGACTCATGTGGCAGATAGGAGGGAACCGGTGGATGTGGTGTTTTTAGATTTCCAGAAGGTGTTTGATAAGTTGCCTCACAAAAGGTTGCTGCAAAAGGTTAGGATGCAAGGAGATGGGGCTAAGGTATTAGTGTGGATAGAACATTAGTTGTCTAACAGGAAGCAGAGAGTAGGAATCAATGGGTCCTATTCTGGTTGGCAGCTGATGACTAGTGGAGTGCCCCAGGGATCGGTGCTGAGGCCTCAACTGTTTACCATTTACATAGATGATCTGAAGGAAGGGGTTGAGTGTAGGGTAACGAAATTTGCTGATGACAAGAAGATGAGTGGAAAAGCAAATTGCGTGGAGGGTGTGGAAAGTCTGCAGAAAGAACTGCATAGGTTGAGTGAGTGGGCAAGGACCTGGCAGATAGAGTATAATGTTAGCAAGTATGAGATTATCCGCTTTAGTAGAAATAATAGTAGGAGGGATTATTATTTAAAAGGCGAAAAGCTGCAGCATGCTACGGTGCAGAGGAACCTGGGGGTCCTTGTGCATGAATCTCAAAACCCAGACTGCAGGTGCAGCAGGTGATCAAGAAGGTGAATGGGATGATGGCCTTTATAGTGAGGGGGATAGAATATAAAAGCAGTGAGGTCTTGCTGCAACTGTGCGGGGTGCTGGTGTGGCCGCAATTGGAGTACTGTGTGCAGTTTTGGTCTCCGCATTTGTGGAAGGCTATATTGGCTTTGGAGGGAGTGCAGAGAAGGTTCACTAGGCTGATACCAGAGACAAGGGGGTTAGCCTACGAGGAGAGATTGAATAGACTAGGTTTGTATTCATTGGAGTTTAGAAGGTTGAGGGGGGACATAGAAAGATAATGAAAGGGATGGATAGGGTAGAGTAGAGAGATTCTTCCCACTTAGAAAGAATAGCAGTACTAGACTCCACAGCCTCAAAATAAGAGGGGGGAGGGTGCAGTTTAGATGAGAGTTGAGGAGGAACTTCTTCACTCAAAGGGTGGTGAATCTCTGGAATTCTCTGCCTATTGAAGTGGTGGAGACTTCCTCACTGAATATATTCAAGTCACGAGTAGATAGGTTTCTGATAGACAAGGGAATGAAAGGTTATAGGGAGAAAGTGGGGAAGTAGAACTGATCTACTTCAGATCCGTCATGATCTTATTGAATGGCGGGAGAGGCTTGAAGGGCTAGATGGCATTCTCCTGCTCCGATTTCTTATGTTCTTATGTTCTTATTTCAGTCACAGCAATGTTGTGATCATTAGATGATGTCAAAAGTGTCAAGCCTTGCCTGACATTGCTGTCCTTCCTCCATGGACTTTAAGTTCACAGGGTGAGCACATTAGCAGGGCAGTGCTGGCCAAAGCTGAAATCCTGTCCTAAAGAGTCATGAGGCCAAAGCACATAGGTGTTAAACATTAGGGGCTGCTGGCATGGAGCTCACCTTGCCATATGTCGGTATCTATTATATCTTGCACCCATGGGAAGCCTGGGATGGCTGTGAAGCTGTGAATCTGGCTATCGCATCTAAAGCAAACAATACATAATGATGGCCCTTCCTGTAAAAGGCATCAGTTACCTTCTTCATACATCAATATTTGTGGACTGATAAAATATTGTACAGATTCCTCATTGATCCCTGGGAAGATCTGACAAAAATTGAATGCTGCCATTACCTTTAAGACCAGCAGGGAAAGCCTCCAACCCTATGTGACATCAGGTCTTCACAAAAATAATGGCATACGTGATGTATAATCAAAGCAATCCCCAGCACTGGTCCTCATCCAGTTATAAGTAAGATACCCATTGATTATAAACCCTCAGTCTGGCGAGTTGCCTCTGCTATTTGGGTCTTTCCTCATCACCCTTCTAATCATACCCTAGCTCCCCTTGGCCAGAGCGGTGCTTCCTGCTGGAGCTGTGTACGACAGTGCCTCTCCCTTCATCACCTCTTCCATCGAATTAAAACTCTGAGAAATACAGTATTGAGACCTGGATCCATTTGTCCTTTTGCCTTCTCTCTGAAATGAAACAACTAAGACAACAATGCTTAAAGGGTGTAGGAAGTGAAGCTCTGATGAGAAATCTATGGGAATTAATTGGGTTTTGCAATTTGGGTGCCCTGCTCACATTGTGTCTGATATACCCCTGAGACACAGGCACACACTGAGGTGAGTGACATTTCATTTCAGGAGTGTGATATTTGGAACACTCTGTGGGGTGATATGGTGTGAATGAAATGATTAAGCCAAAGCAGCTCAGTGCTACACTCTTTGAAGCAGCATACCATTAAACTTCCAATGGCTCATGGTCAATGAGTGCATGCTGTTTGACCAGAGCTGAATGGTATTCATTGCGAAGCTGTGACTGCCCTTCACTGATGAGATGCCAGATATAATTCAGCCATGCCTCCTTCACTAGTGTCTTCATTGTCTTAGACTGCAATCCTACTTTATACTTTCGCCAATGTTGAGGATTTGATGTGAAGCTAGTGAGTCCCAGTATATCCAAACAGACAATAGTGGAGAGTGCAGATCCACCAGAAGGAATTCTTCAGTTATAGGCAATAAACAAGACTTACCCCAATTTATAAATAAAAAAAAACTTTTAAAAATAAATTACATTATTGCAACACTTAAGGCCTCACCCTGGACTATTCCAAACCCCAGCTGCTTCTTATTTATACTGAGTCAGCTGACCACCATGTCATTTTGTCATTGGTTATATAGTTTATTGGACCAGCTGATCCTTACAGCATATTATCATTGGTCGCCCTGCAACAGATTCAATTTTATCATTCCTTACATTCTAACAAAGAGCACTAGGAGCAGGGTATTGTTGTACTTCCCAACCTCGGGTGCAGTACTGGCTGGAGTCAGTCAAAGTGAAGGGTGGATGCATCCCACAGCATTGTGCTGTCTGTGGAGACAATGTTGGCATAGAACTTATTAATGCTGCAGCTTTATAGGACCCTTGTCAGACCACACTTGGAGTACCGTGCGCAGTTCTGGTCGCCTCACTATAGGAAGGACGTGGAAGCTATTGAAAGGGTGCAGAGGAGATTTACAAGGATGTTGCCTGGATTGGGAGGCATGCCTTATGAAGACAGGTTGAGGGAGCTGGGACTGTTCTCCCTGGAGAGACGAAGGTTGAGAGGCGACCTGATAGAGGTTTACAAGATGTTGAGAGGAATAGATAGGGTGGACTCTCAGAGACTATTTCCCAGGGCTGAAATAGTCGTGACGAGAGGGCACAGATTTAAGGTGCAGGGAAGCAAGTACAGAGGGGATGCTAGGGGAAAGTTTTTCACTCAGAGGGTGGTGAGTGAATGGAATCGGCTGCCGTCAGTGGTGGTTGAGGCAAACTCGCTGGGGTCTTTTAAAAGACTTCTGAATGAGTATATGGGATCCAATGGGATTGGGGGTTATAGATAGGTCTATGGCTGGGTAGGTTTTGATGTGTTCGGCACAACTTGTGGGCCGAAGGGCCTGTTTGTGCTGTAGTGTTCTATGAAAAAACTGTAGGGTGCTGTCCTGGCAGTGTGAAGTTCTGTGCAACAGGAACTGCACACCGCGATGTTATGTAAGCTATGCATTTGCGCTAGTCTTGAAATCTCGAGCAAACTGAGACTTGTGCACATCATTCCTTTTCAAACTGATTTGAGGTGGTGTAATTTCCTGTTGGTGAGATGCAAGATTGAAAGGTGAGGGGAGATTCTGATGAGCAGCTATTTTAATAAGCATTCAAGAGACGCAAGTGAATGCAAATGGCGTATGCGCTACCAGGCAGCAGACTAACTGAGCTGCCACTGGGAGAATTACTACTTGTTGTTATAATGGAGGGTTCCTGGATGTTTCTTTCCCATTAGATTCTCTGCTCCCACCCTTCTATAATTTCTATCACAGGTGGGATGGGAGAATTATGCCCTAATATTTGGAAAGTTATTTCAAATTTGTACAAAAGAGGCTTCATCTGCATTTGATATCTTCATAATGATGGGAGCAAAATCTATCTTCTTGAAGCACTGCAGCTGATGGAAATTAAAGGGGATAATTTTAACATAAAGTCCTGTTGGGAAACTGACAAGATTGGATGCAATGCTGCATTTTAACCCTGTCTGATTTTATTCCGTAGTGAAGAACAGTATTGGGCCAGGTGTAAAAGTGACATTTCCTCCTGATCCCAAGGGATTGCCAGCCAGCTAATAAGGTTAAAATTACCCATTAGTATCACTCAGGAGACAACATGCTGAGTGACAATAATGCTGCTTGCAAGAAAAGATAAGGAATAATAAATCTTTTAAACGCATTGGCTACATTTTGAATATAAATAATCGGTGGTTCATTGCCAAATGCAAGCAATTGCTGTTAGCAGGATAATTAAGACAGCGTCCGTGGAGAAAGACTAATCATACCACTTTGAAAAGAACGCAGACAGCCCCTCTTTCTGAATGCAACCTGATGTTTCTCAAGAGAAAAGCAAGCATTTAAAGTTTATTTATTATTGTCATAAGTAGACTTACATCAACACTGCAATGAAGTTACTGTGAAAATACCCAAGTCACCACATTGTGGTTTGGGTACATATAGGAAAAATTTAGCATGGCCAATGTAGTTAACCAGTTCATCTTTGTATAGAATCATAGAATCATAGAACTCTACAGTGCAGAAAGAGGCCCTTTGGCCCATCAAGTCTGCACCGAACACAATCCCACCAGGCAATACTCCCATATCTGTACGTGCTATATATACCTACTAATTCCTCTAACCTACGCATACCTGGATACTTAAGGGCAATTTCTTATCATGGCCAATCAACCTAACCCGCACACTTTTGGACTGTGGGAGGAAACCGGAGCACCCGGAGGAAACCCATGCAGACATGAGGAGAATGTGCAAACTCCACACAGACAATGACCCGATCTGAGAATCGAAGCCAGGACCCTGGAGCTGTGAAGCAGTAGTGCTGTGGGAGGAAACCAAAGCACCCAGAGGAAAGACACGCAGACAGGGGAGAACATTCAGATGCTGCTCAGACAGTAACCTTATCTGGGAATCAAACCTATTTCTGACACCGCGAGGCAGCAATGCTAACCACTCTGCCACCGTGCCACTCCTGGCGACACTAACGTGTTATTTTGATATTGCTGTTTTGATTCAGTTATAAAACGAGATCCTAATATGGGATTTCCTTACAACAATAACTGGCTTACAGCATTATTTAGATGGTTTATTCAGGGATCAGGTGCCCCTTTCTATTTCCAATTAATCTTCTAACTAAAAAGCACCTTTGATATATGTTAACACTGGGAGGACAAGTAATGAAAAATTAAATTGCTCCCCTACAATAACTACTCAAATTACTACACAACTCCATGCAGATTTAGGGATTATGTCAGCCAAAAGATCAAGGAAGTTTTTTAAAAGAAACACTATGTATAGTTGCAGATCTTTTGCTAAGGTGTGATGCAGGCAAGTGAGTAATAATTGATAATAATTACAGATGGACAGATGAGCAGTGAGCTGCTGATCTACATTATCAGACTACAGTCTCCACCATGTGGCTGCATCCAGAATTTAATTGTATGGAGGAGAATTTATTCTCCTCTTGGCTAATAATGATTATGTGAAAACTCCCAGGCAATTCTGAAGGAATAACTTTCACCATCTCCCTTTACAGAGCACAACTTTTACTTTAAACATCTTTACTGTGCTACTTTCAAGGTATTTGTAAATCTTTTGCAAATTCTCCAGACAACATTACTGAAAATCCAGATTGTGTTTGGGTAGAGTTTTTAGTTCCAGTGTTGACCATGACTGGCAGAAGGTGAAGATAACTTGTCTTATCTTGTATTATTTGAGTGACTTCTTTCTTTCTGTCAATGATATATTTGGGGTCAAATACAAGTTCACTCAAAGAAAATGGCCCAGCTTGTTATGCCACATCTACTACAGAATGTATTTTCTGAAGGAGGATCTAACCCCTTCAATACAAATATATAGAACATAGAACACTACAGCACAAACAGGCCCTTCGGCCCACAAGTTGTGCCGAACACATCGAAACCTATGAGTTTTAAAAAATATGAGTACCTTTTAGATTTTATTTATGTATGCATTTAACTGGCAGTGTATTCTGAATTTGAGACATTTGGGTTTTTTTCTATCATCTTTTGCAAAGTATTATTAAAATTGAGAATTCTGTCTGAAGCTAATCAGAGAGAGATGGCAGGCCAGAGAGATGCTTTACATGAAGTGTCCAAAGATGTGCAGGTTAGGTGGAACAGGTTAGGTGGAACAGGTTAGATGGCCATGCAACATTGCCTCTTAATGTCAGGGAACTAGCTAGTATAAATGCATAGAGTTATGGGGATAGGGCCTGGATGGGTTTGTGGTCAGAGCAGATTCGATAGGCCGAATGGCCTTCTTCTGCACTTAGGATTCTATAATCTAAGATCAATAACAGATTCTTGTGTAAAGCATCTGTTCCAGGTTATAATGCAGTTTTAATATGGCAGGTATAACTGTTTCTTTCCTATCTTCTGTAGCTCTGATAAAGGATCATCCAGACTTGAAACATTGGCTCTATTCTCTCTACTCAGATGTTGTCTGACTTGGTGAGATCTTCCAACATTTTCTGTTTTTGTTTCAGATTCCAACATCTGCAATAATTTACTTTTATTTTACAGAAAGATAGTTAAGCTGATTACTGAAAATCTACAAAGGTTCCATCTGCTTCTGTTAACCTATCAATTTATTGGTCAGTAAATCTGTTTGATGATTTACAATCTAAGCCATAATAAAGTACTAAACCTAAAGGGCTTATTCTGCTAATTTCTGAAGTCCAGGTAATCACATGATGATAAGTGCTATAACCAATTAATGAATTAAAATATTGTCGTTTCTTTGTTTGATCCTAGGATGAGCAGGAGAGGGGATATTGTGGGATCACAGTCTGACACCTCACTTCATTGAGTGAAACTAGGAAAAGAAACCAAAGTAAATGCAAAAAAAAGCCAATTTTATAGGAATTCATACAATGCTATGTAACATAATCCTTAATAAATCAGCTTCATTCTTTTTGTGACTATTCTAGGCCTAATTTTATAAATGTTATCATTTATATAATACACTAATGAGAGAAATAATGATAATGGGTGGTGCAGTGATGTGGATTCTAGTTCTGTGCCAAGCTGATGTGACTAAAGCACTCAGATGAAGCCAAAATATTGTGGATGCTGGAGTCAGAAACAAAAGCAGAAAATGCTACAAAAACTCAGCATCTGTGGGGAGAGAATAGAACGAACAGACTAGATTCTCCAACCTCACTTGCAGCCCAGATTCCCTCATTCGGTTGCAGTGAACAGGGATTTGACTGAGCACCAAATTTTCTGTCTTCGTCTGCAATGGCAGCAGGGTGTGAACGGCCAGAGAATTCATCCAGTCTCGAAACATTGGTTCTATTCTCCTGCCACAGCTGCTGTCACACCTGCTGAGATTCTCTAGCATTTTCTGTTATTTTGTGACTAAAACACTTTCATAGCAACCTGGAAAAATAGGAGATCGGAGCAGGAGGAGGCCATTTGATCCTTCGAACCTGCTCTGCCATTTATCACAATCATGGCTGATCGTCCAACTCAATAGCCTAATCCTGCTTTCTCCCCATAACCATTCATCCCATTTGCCCAAGTGCTATATTTAATTCTTAAATTGCAAAGCCAGCTCTGTAGCTAACGGCTACAGAGAGCAGTGGGAATGAGGGCAGTAAATTTTCTTATTTCAGTTAGTGGCCTTTAACTGAACTTAATGGCTAATTAATATATTTCTTCCATAGGTTCTCTCTAAATTACGTCACACAATGATATATCATTAGTTCAAGCTCCTATGTCTGGGTCTGTTATTCGATCAACTTTAAATCTTCTCATCTGTGCCCAGGACTGGCCTGTTGGCTTTTCCTGTCAGTAAACTGTTGCATGTTCTCCCTGGCTTTCCTCTATTTTGTTTGTCTGGACTTTTTTTCACATCCACATTTTCTCGATTTATCTGAGTTTTAACTATCCTCTTGGTCTTTCTGCCTAGTAGTTAGTTTTTTTTTTAACCTCGTGAAAGTTGCCACCACTACCTCCTCCTTTACAAGTTGAGAAACATAACACATGGTTAAGATATGTTCATTGAACACTGATTTGTAATTTTGCAATGTGGCTTTGTGGTTTCACATAGTAACATTTTGGGATGCCTGTTTCACATTTTAAGTATAATTTACATGTTAGTAGTACATGGAGATGACAGTAGAATGTGAGTAATAAGAAAACCCTTCTTAAAGGAAAAGCATGTTGGACAATAGCAATTTTTATGTTTCCTCCTGTACTCTCAGTACTGTTACCACAGCAAGGATAGTTTTACCAGCACACCATGATGGGAAGATAACGAATTCAGATATCTGAATCAAGATGTGCTCTCTCCCTATTTCATCTACCTAAGGTATGCAGGAAATCTTCATCTCCAAGAAATAACTTTAAATTTTGAAACTATCCAGAACTCAGTTACTTCCTTCAAATACACACAAGAACGGTCTCCTGCTTTTGGAGCCTGTAATTATTAAGTTAGTTTAAGTTAATTTGTTAGTGTCACAAGTAGCCTTATATTAATACTGCAATGAAGTTACTATCAAAATCTCCCAGCCGTCACACTCTAACAGCTGCTTAGGTAATTGAGGGAGAATGTCAATGCACCTAATTAGTACGTCTTTCGGACTGTGGGAGGAAACCAGAGCAGTCAGAGGAAACCCATGCAGACACAACTAAAACATGCAGACTCTACACAGACAATGACCCAAGCCTGGAATCAAACCCAGGTCTCTGGGGCAATGAGACAGCAGTGTTAACCATTGTGCTGCCCAGTACACATTATGGACAAGAAAACTAAAAGTCTACTCATAGTTTGAAGGGCCGTGGAGACAAGTATTTTAAATGAAGATTGAGTTCTTATATTTTAATAATATCTAGAAAAGTAATTTGTACGCTTCGATTAGACTGAATTAATAAAGCTGATCAGACTGGATGATTTAAAAAATAATTAGATGGTTAATTGTCCTCTGAAGACCAGAAGTTGGGAATTCAGCTGTCATATGCTCACAGTTAAAGTCTTGTGGACTTATTTTTAAATGGAGCATTTTGTAGTCAGATTTGTGTTTAGTGCAGGATTATAACTGAAGAGTCTCAATGGATTTTATAACTATTTATATTATCCAGCCATTCAGTTGCTGCTAATGACAGAATGTGAGGCAAAATTAGAGAGAGCTAGAGTGGATAAACATTATCACAGAGACTAAGAGAATATAATTGCAGTGTTTGCACTGGGGTAGAGCATATTCTCCCTTCCCAATCATGATTGCAGCAATTCCGATTATATCTCAAATTAATATTAACTTCATTTTAAAATATTGACATTAGGGTCAGATTTCTCCTAAAAAAAAATAACTAAGGGTGCAATTTTCCAGACACGCTGCACTGGTTGAGTAATATAGCAGACTGGGAAATGTAAGTGGGAAGCCAAAATTGGGAATCTTGAGGTCCGTTATTGATGATGTGATCAGGCTTGTGCTGCTCCCCGGTGCGAGGCTGGTTTAAATATGAATACCTCACATGAATATCTTTAGTGAGCCCACAACAATATTGTCCTGGCTTACTTCTGTTCATGACCTCATTGGTGAATGTTCCCACCAACAGGAATCACTGTTGACTCCCAGCAATTGGGACGGTCGGGACTGGCGATGGCCAGGGGGCCGAGGGGCATATCAACCACTCTCCCAGTATACTTGGCGTGCCCAGTGGCCCTCTGAGCACTCTACTGCCAGCCTCTCCAGTGGGTTTAGGCCCCTCCCTCCCCCTGACTGGCGTGAATCACCTGATTGCCTCCGTCTTCTGCTGTAAATTTATTTCACTGCTCTCACCCCTGGAAATGGGTGGGTAACCTTTTTTGTTTGTCTGCCCTTTGGGCACTTAAAATTTTTTGGAGAGTTGGGAGATTCATGCCAATGTTCAAGGGAGAGAGGGCCCTAAACACAATGACGATCCTGGCTCCAAAGCTCTTAGGCACCTTTTGCAAGAGTGCTCCGAAATCACAATGCACAGGGAGATCCCTTCCCTCCCCAGTAGATGTCAGGACCATCCCCTTTCATCAGCAGCACATTCCCCCACCGCCGCCCTGATGAGAATTGCTGGAATCAGAGCATCGGGGCCTGATATGCCCTTCCCACCATGACCCCAGACATGCTCCACTGATATGATCCACCCTTGCATGACCCCTCTCCCCCATAGCCTCTTGCATAGCCCCTTTGACAAAATTCCCCTGTATAACTTCCTCATCATAGCCCCCATTCAGGCCCCAACCCCTTGGCAATGCCCCAGCACACTGCTGGGGTGACTGGTGTGCACTGCTGGGCTGCCAAGTGCACACTACCCAATTGGTGCCACTTGGCCATGCCCCTGACTACCTGGGGGCTCAATGACCTCCAAGCCCCCAGCATGGCCAGCATGCCGAGTCTCTACTGGTGGGGACCATTTGTGATTTGTACCAGTGTGACCCTCCCCCAACCTGCCGGAGAGGTGGGAGATTCTGGGAGGGTGTACAATTGCGTGCTGAGCTTGCTAATGAAACAGAAATCCAGTCAGGGCCCAATCTGCCATTAGAAAGAGGCCAGCATGATCACAAACTGTTTGGCATTGGGTGCAAAACTGATTTTTAGGTTTGCGTGCAAAATTGGTGCAAGCGGCGCCAGGCCTGGTGAGCTAGGAGAATCACTCCCTAGATTTCTAATAGTCTTCAAACACTAAAGGAATCAATATAAAGGAATGAGCTACTTTAATTCCCCACGTGGGAGCAGATCTTTGAATTCAAGAAACTCACCTCCAAATCACTGCAAGTGTGCCTAATGCCCAGAGTAACACACACTGAACAAGTATGGTCATCACAATAACGTTTATATTGTTGGTGAGATCTTGGCTGCAGTTGAAAAGTAACACCTTCCGGCATGGGTTTCATGGTGTGATGAAACACACAGAGATGCAATTCAGTCTTTCTTGCCTCCCTTTGGAAGAGCTATCTGATCAGATCCATCTCACCAGCCCCTCCCTCCCTTATAGCCCTGCAAAGCTGAACTCCTACTGCTCTCCCTGGCAATATACATTCCAGATCACAAAATTATTCACCCCATGTCACTTCTGGCTCACTTCTGGTCAATCACATTAAATCTGGGTTGTCTGGTTATCATTCCCTCTGCTCCTGGAAGCAATTTATCCAGATATGTACATCTCTCCCTCTTCAGCATATTGACAAGGACATTTGATACAGAGTACAGCCTAGGGCAAGAGCTTTCTTAATGTGGGAAGGCTGTTTTCCTGCAGCTAATACAGGCCTCTGACTGATCAGGAAATGCTCCTCCTTGTAATGCCTGCTATCAACATGTTGAAAAGGCTTAAAGTTTGATATTTAACAATCTATTTGGCCACATTATTAAAGCACTTTGCAATATCTAATGAGCTCAGGCATTTCATAACTCCACGTGATGTGTATCAGATGGTTGAACACTGGTTTCTGTGATGCTCTGGATCTTAGGAGGATGCCGAGATGGGCCAGCCACTTGGCATTACTGGTTGGAGATGGTTGCAAATGCTTCTCACTTGTAATGCGCGCAAAGTGCCAGTCTCCCCATCGTTGAGCTTGGGGATGTTCATAGATGCTCCTTCCTCCATTAATCACTTAATGATCTACAAACAATCATGGCAGGATGTAGCAAGGCTGCAGAGCTAAGATCTGATTGGTTTGTTGTGGGATCACATGCTGTTTCCATTGTTTATCAAGGTCAGTCCCACGGTTTGATGGGAGGAAGAGGGATATGCTGGGCTATGAGGTGATAGAGTTGGTGGAATACAATTCTTCTGCAGTTGATGGGTCACATGCTTTATGGATGCCCAGTTTTGAACTGCTATCTCTTTTGAACCTATCTCATTTAGCACAGTGCTAGCACTAACATAATGGACAATGTCCTCAGTGTGTAGAAAGGACTTTATCTCCACAAGGATTGTGGAGTGGTTACTCCGACCAATACTGCTATGCGACATGTAGATTGGTGAGAATGAGGTCATGTGGGCTTTTGTCTCATGTTGCTTTTCTCACCACCTGATCCAGTCTGGCTAACAGCTCAGTGAGTCATGGTACTATTGAGCTGCTTCTGGTGATGTTGACCGAAGTCCCCCACCTAGAGTATAATCTCTGTCCTTTGCTATTCTCTATGCTTCTTCCAATTGATGTTCAGTATGAGGGAGTACTGATTCATCAGCTGACGGAGGGCAGGGGTGGTTATCAGCCAGAGCAATTTGTGTGCATGTTTGACTTGATGCCATCAGACTTCATAGGTCCAGGAGACAAAGTTAAAGACTCCAAAGACACTCTCCTGTGGCAGTAAACTATATCACCACTTCTTTTGACAGAACATACCAGAAATGGTAATAGAGGAGTCTGGCACATTGGCTGAAAGCTTTGATTATGTGACTATAACTATTTCAGGCTGTTGTGCGTACCTTCTGTTGGCCCAGTGCTCCAATTGCATGTTTACCCAACCCAATGGCTGCAGCAGGACTGGTGCATGCTGCAGATGGTCTTTAAGGATGCTCCATAGGAGCTGTCGGCCTTGAGTGACCAGCCCAGGATTGTACCTGTACAGTCTAGGCTGGCTGATAGGTCATCTCGAGGGCATGAACGGTGTCATCCTGAGAGAGGACAGTAGGTTTATGCACCACAGAGCTAATGCCACTCCCCTGGGCTGACACGTTAATGAGTCTGCTGGAGGATAGATTGATGTGGAGATGCCGGCGTTGGACTGGTGTAAAACAGAAAGAAATTCCACACACCAGCTTAAAGTCCAAACAGGTTTATTTGTAGCAAAAGCTGCAAGCTTTGGGGACAGGCTGTCCCCTCGTCAGGTGTCTGGAGGATAGATTGCCAGGCTGCTGTGAAACTATCTAGCCCCTTTAAATAGTGGCATCTACAATAATAGTGGCACATTCCTGGCTTATATGGCATTAAGTATGACTTAGTGTAAATACCTGCAGCGGAACTGAAAAATTGGTGGTTTTCTGCCTGTGTTTCAACAGCTGTTCAGACATGGGCTCTCAGACACTGTTTCCCAGTTGCTTCCATGAATGCTCTCACGGAGTTGACCATGATTTGCTGGAAAGGATGGGCACCAAGCTCTGCATAAAGCCTGTGCCAAGTTGGAGTCGGAATCCTTTGTGCTCCTTAACGGCGATAACAACTTGTCCGGGTGGCCTGCCAATACACCAAGCAGATCTGTGTACATGTCCATCAGCATTCTCCCATATACCACCCAATTAATGTCCTCATCTGAGTTCTCTGCAGAAAACCCATGTGTGTCCTTGCCCTTGGAGTGAGCTGGTATAAATGTGACCCTTTGTGTCCCTGCTGTAGCCCATTTGTGCAGTGACTCACTATGCGCTGATATTTATTACCCTCTGAAGTACCCACAAAACCAATGACTGAACTGGTGGCTGTGAGTATCAGATCAAGTGACAATGCTTCTTCTTCAGTGGTCCATAGTTGCTTGTGTCCTTTACATGGGGTGTTGTACTGGCTAACCAGGTGACAGATCTTGGGTTTCTGAAAACAAAAATGCAGGAGGTACAGGTTAAGATGGAGATAGAGGGTTGAGCTGGAAAGCAGGAGGTCCATGATCATGGCATCTGTGACTTGCACTTCATTGCCAGGTAGCAGAATGAGAACGAAGTGGGGATTGGATAAGGTGGGTAAGTCAGGAACATACTACTATCCTGAATATTCTTGATAACGTTGGATGCAATGACTTCAGTCACTGCTGGCCTTATAATGGGCACAGCAAGAACATCCAGTTAAAGTCCAATAGGTTTGTTTAGAATCATGAGCTTTCAGTGTGCTGCTCCTTCATCAGGTGAGTGGAGGTAGGTTCACAAACATGACATATATAAGCAAAGACACAATTGTAAGATAATTACAGAATGGAATGTGAAGAATGGTTAGTAATCAAGTCTTTACAGGTACAGTGTGATTAACTAACTGACCTGGCTTAAGACAATTCACACCTCTTTATCCTGTGATTATCTCTCTCTCCACTCTTTTCCTTACCTTTTCTCCCCATTTGTTTCCATTTTCCTCCTTTTTTTCTCAATTTTACCTCTCTCCCACCCATTTCCCTCCATGTCTTCATCTGTCACAGCTTACCATCTGATTTCAGCTTCTCTGCCGTTTGGCCATCCACAATTTTCTCTATGGGCTGCCATTAGCAGCCTTTCCCCTTGTTTTTGTGGCTATAACTCATCTTTGATTCCCTCACTCTGCAGTATAAATATCTCCCACTTTCTATGCCTTTTAACTTTGACAAAGGGTCATCTGGACTCGAAACGTCAGCTCTTTCCTCTCCTGACAGACGCTGCCAAACCTACTGAGATTTTCCAGCATTTTCTCTATTGGTTTCTGTTGGACTTTAACTTGGTGTTGTGAGACTTTTCACTGTGCCCACCCCAGTCTAACGTTGGCATCTCCATATCATGACTCTATAGTGTGAGGCACAATCTTAAAGAAGATGTGCCTGTAGCCTGTCGTTTCTCTACTGCTTCCTACAATCTGGAGAGCGAGAATAACATCAGTGAGTATGCTGCAATGCATTTAGGTGATGTGGAAGCTGAGAAAGGTGAGTCTGAACACTGCCTCTGTTTGAGAGTGAAGTGGAGTGTTTGGATACTAAGCTGGGGTTTGATTTGTTGAAGGGTGAGAAGAAGGGCTCTATTTGTGGCATGATAGGTAAGAAATATCACTCGATTAACTCACTGCCCAGGGTCTCTCATGAGGAGATATCGAACTTTTTCTGTACTCAGGGCCAGACTGTAGGAATTGCCCTCCTAGACTGTGTGCTTCTATTCCTTATGGAGGGTCCATCTTGAAGATCCCCTGGCTCTCTGTGGAACAGCATCCCATTCCTCCTCTTGGCCTCCTGTATTTCAGGGGCTCTGTTTTGCCATTTTGATTCTGGGTGAACTTGAAACTGGGAGTGTTTCAAATCTGACTTTTAGACCCGTTCTGAGGTCCCCTTTACGCACTCTGCCTGAAAAAATATCAGCAACTCCAAATCGCACTGCACAAGCCTGTGGGTAGGGCTTAATGGGCCCGAAACCCTGTAGATCTGATCAGCGCCTCCAACTGCGCATGTGCAGAAAATAATGAAATGCTGCTCAACTGCCACATCCCTCCCAGGCCGGATAATGCCTCCTGCTTGCCCTCACAGACAGTGCCCCATCCCATAACATTGTTGACCCCTTTATTCCCCCCACCTCCCTGCCACTCAGAACGATTTTGGGCCCCTCGCCTGCTTTCCCCACCACTGATCCCAGGCAGAGTGGCAGTGGACTTCCTTTCCCTCCACTGACCTCAGGCAGAATGGCAGTGGATCCCTACCTTTCACCCTCCCGATGATCTCGGGCAGAGTGGCAGTCGACTCCCTTTCACCCTCACTGATCACAGTCAGAGTGGCAGCAGACCCCACCTACCCCACCCCACCCACCAATCTCAAGCAAATGCTCAGCACTGACCTCCTCTCTAACCCTCAGAGGTGGAGTGCCCGAATCAGATTTATAAAGAGCATGCCTGTTTCCTGTCAATTCTAGATGGACGGACACGATGGTAAAGGGGGAAGTGCAGCCCACTAAGTCAATTTAAATGCATGCAAATAAATTTAAATGGCGGTCGTGCCTATTTTGGGCTCGGTCCCGATTTGCGGCCATTTCTGGGCCTTGGTAAAGGGGTGACTGGCACGGAGGTGGATGCGGATCACACTACTCACCTCGTGCCTGACTTTACCAAGACTTCACACCTGAAAACAGGCGCAACACGATGGTAAAATAAGGCTCCAGAACTCTAACATTACATCAGAAAACCTAGGCTGAAGTTCCACTTGTAAACCTCTCTCCCGAAATCCTTGTGAGAATTTGCACCACCTGCTGTAGTTTGAATTGATTTCCCCTTTATGTGATTTGAATGATGGCTGGAATGTTATCGCCCCACCTACCATGGAAATCCAAGTGAGCCAATGGAGGGCAGTGACATTGACCTTGGGCGAGATTTTATGGTTTTATGGACAGACGTCTCTGTATCATTGATTCAACACAGTGAATCACCAGCCCAATAACATAACCACAATGCTGTTGTACCCTGTATTTGACTGAACTAATCCTAATGGAGAGAAAATGAAGCATATATTCTGTGTTTCAATGACAAAATTATTTCCCATAAAATTGACTAATTAAAACAGACTGTTAATAAATCACAAGTGCTTTTTTAAAGGGATACTTAGAATGGCCTATAGCCTGTTAATTGACTTATCTGCGTCCTCTGCTTAAATGTGGCATCTGATTAATGACTTGGGAATGGTTCATTTTTAACCTTAGCAGGATTTCTTGGGAGTTCTTTTTAAATCCGCTCTGACTCGGAGCCCCCACTCATTTTAAATCCATACTGATTCTCACCACAGAGCACATGTGTATTTGTTCTAAAATATGCTGAAGGCCCAAAGTGACTATAATGTGACTTATTAGAAATGTACAAGAATATTGCTGAGCTTGCATTGGTTATTTATCTGGGGTTTGACCACAGCCTGTAACAGTGTATGGAACAAATTGCAATGGTCTTCTTACGCTGGAGATTTTACAATGGGATTTTATGTATGACACACCCTTTTGAACAAGGTTACAGTTAATCATATTTATTGCAGTTGCAGTGGCTATACAAATCAAATGTTTCAAAAGCAAAGGTGAGTTGAGCAATCAGCTTACTCTAAGGCATGACAATGGCTAGCCGCTAAATTATGCAGCCTTTAAAAAGCAAGCACATTACTTATTCCTGCTGTAACTTATGGAAATAAACAGATATTACATTTATCCAGATAACAAAACTGTGATGCAGAGATCATTGTGGGACCAAGGATCTACTCATTACCTTGCTGTGTATTTCATACCTAATCAAATAATAAACACAGCTCTAAAGGCAGCATTTCAGAGAACCGGTGCATAGCGATAATTTTAAACTCACTGGACATACTGTGTCTAGTATTGGTTGGTGTCAGTCTGCCTGAAATTAGTTTATTGACTTCAATAATAAGATTGTGTAAAAGAAGCCCATGGCAGATTCACATGGGTTGGAGTTAACATTGCCCCTATTATTTACAGAATTCCATTCAAAGTGCTGCATTCTTCTCATTTGTTTTCATGAGCTGGTCTTGTGTAGCATCTTCAAATCAACACCAGTTTTTTTTCAAGAAAACGTCTGAAGGGACGAATCTTGAGCTGAGGTGCGAACTCTTGGCCTGGCGCATTGCTGAAGTGTGACTGACAGAATGATGGTGATGGATCTATGCTGGTAAAGTGCTGAACAAACCCCAAAACATGGGGTATATGCAGAAGTGAGCTAGTTTATTGATGGCCTGATTAAAAGGGAACACCCTGAACAATAAAGAGCTTTCTTTTGAAAGGAGTCCCCAATCGAGCTACTCTATAACTTTTCTAAATGTCAAATTTATTTATTAATTTCCATTAAGACTAGTTGTGAAAAAGCAGATCAAGGGAATCTGGAATTTACTCAGAGTAAATGTCACGTGCAGACATTTGTTAAGTAACCCTGAAGTGCATTAAATAGTTAAGAGTCGTGAAGTTTACAGGGGCTGCTCTCTCCAAGCCTCTTTACCAGCAGGCTCAAGTGAGGAGAATGATGGAGCAGTTAGTTTGAAGAGCTGCAAATTTAATGCAACAATATTTTGTGCCTCTACCCCATAACTGCTGAGGATCAGAATGCAATAAATTTATTCATTCCTTTTACTGGTGAGAATCACACTTTGCCTATATTCTTTCAAAGTGTTGTACAACTGCATCTGTAAGTTCACCCAAAAAAATCTGCTATTTTCTCCTATTTCCACATTCGTTCAGCACTGAGAATTTTTTTGGTAAGATTGCACACCCCTCTTGTGTTTTGCAACATGGGTGAAAACACTGTACATTTTCCCTTTCATTAAGTAACCTTACTACAACTTATTGTCATGAATGGAATAAAAAAAGTTGATAGAGCAAAATAGGAGTGTTTAAAAAATAGGAATGTCTAGGGAAAAGAGTTATTCTAGACCAACTAACACAGGATAAAATAGATTTTCTTAACAACTAGGGAAGACAAAAGATTGGAGAAGAATAAAATGTATATCAGAAGGTACCTGTCTACTGTATAATTTAACTCTCCCTGGAAGACCTGATATAGCCTGCTAATACATACCAAAGGCATACCATTTTAACGATGATGCTTCTCGTTAGTTACTCTTGTACCATTTTGATGCGCTTTCGCAGTACCCCTTTACCTTGGTAAGTAACATTTTGGTGCCGTTCACTGACAGAAATGTCCACATTAGATTCATCTTGGACTTGGTCATCAACATCACTGAGCTTCTCAAAGCTGATATCGAAATTCTCTGCTGTGATAGTTGGGTTATCACTTCTGTAGTCAGAATCCTTGCAGTCTCCATACTGGAGTTCTTCCACTTCAATGCTGTCATTATAGCTACTCACACCAATCTGTGTGCTTGCCTGCTGATCCGCTGTTTGATATTTTTTGTTTTGTCTAGTTTTGTCTTCCAATGTTTCACTTGAGGGACGGTCATCGTCCACGGCATCTATTTGCTCTGCCAACTCCTCCGCAGAAAGCTCATTTGACTCAGCGTAATTGGGATAGGTATCACTCTGGCAGCTGCATTTCGATTCACTGTAATTTTGGTATGTTTCCTCAGGATAACCTTTCGGAAAGAAATCCAAAGTGATTGGTATTAAAATTGTACCAAAACTGAATTATAATTTTGTTTCAGATATTGAAAGAAGGCATTTGAGGTGCATCTTGTTTGAAATAGGAGTGGGGGTTGTGGTCCAGTCAATGCTTAGGGTTGACAAATCCAAGTTAACGCAGCGATCAGAAGCAGGTTGGTCCAGTATTTGCATATTGCTTTAGGAGTGGGGATAAAGTACACTTCTTGTGTATTGTACCAATATGACACAGTGTGCACATGCTTCCTGACCACTATTTTGTGGCCTTAAAATGCAAGGTAGCAACAAAAAAGGAGACAGTAAATGGCATCTTTTAACCTCCCTGCAGTCAGAACTTAGCAGACGGCTTCAGTTCATAAATTCATTTCAAACAACAGCATGTGTCAATGAATTTATAAACTCGAGCTGTCCACTAAAGTAAGTTCTGAGGTTAAAAGACACTATTTATTGTCTCCTTTTTTTGGTGTTAACCTGCATTTTAAAGCCACAAGGTAGTGTTTAGGAATCATGTACATATTGGTAAAATACACAAGAAGTGTACTTTATCTCCACACCTAAAGCAACATGCAAATACTAAACCTATCACCAGTTGATCGCTGTGTCAACTTAGATTTGTCAACCCTATGCACTGACTGAACAACAATTGCCACTGTTCCCAAACCTGAGATCCCCCGCTTTCTCACTCCAAATTCTTTCCTTCTCCCAAATCATGACAATGAGATCAAGCAATTTTCCTCACCACAGCAAAGTCTACCTCCCCATCACCCACCCCCAACAGCAAGATAAGGTCCCTCTTGGTTCCCCTGACAGCAAATCTCAGAATGCCTCGTCCACTTATCCATGGGGCGCTACTTCATCATGTCCCCACATATGACGACTTATGTGTTTGCATCATTTTTAACTCTAATTCTGGTAGGTGGCTCTTTAAGGATTGCCAGTGTGTGCTATATGGCACCCTCTAAGTAATATGGAATTTGAAAAGGCAAATCTAGACTGGAAACTTGAGTTCAATGCCAACTAAAGACCATTGCATTTACCCTAATTGTTGTAAACAAAATCTAACTATGCTCCAGCTCTTGTGTGGTGACTGTGGGATCAGAAAAGAGGCCCTTTATATTCAATAATACTGCAAACCCTCCACTAGACTGCTTCAATATACTGACTCTGAATTAGTTTACTGAACATGCATTCATTGTACATGCTGTAAGTATTAGAGGTTTTTCTCTACCTTCCCAATCCTCCATGTATGGGGCTTCCTCTGCCTCTTTCTCAGGGCTGACGTCTTCAATGAGTTTCCCCTTTTTAATGACTCTGGTGATTTCCTTCAGATGCCTTAGTAACTTTTCTTCCTGATCAGTGGTAACATTCGTAATCCTTCAACACATAAACAAAAAAGGCATCCTGTCAACATATGGTTCAGTCATTTACTTTGAGAACATTACGTGCACCATCCCCAAATACTGTTTCACTTATTCCACATAGATACAGCATTAAAGGAAAAAGTTCAGATAATTGGGGACAGCATAGGGTTGGAGATGGAAAGAAGCTGCAAAGTGATGCTGGCTCATGGTTAGAATGGGTGAGCTGAAAGAAGAGGGAGGTGATAACCGCACGGACAGCATCCATTTTGACACAAAGAAATCCAAGGACTCATGATCAAATTCAGTGCTGACAGGCCAAGGGAAGAGTGTAGGGGATTATTTTTTAATCACAAAGGGATTGTTGTTGACCCTTAGGAGAAACCTGGAGCCAAGCAAGATTTGACTTCTTTTTTAATATTTATTAGTTCATAGGGCGTGGGCATCACTGTGTAGGCCAGCATTTTTTTGTCCATCTCTAATCGATCACCCTTGAGATGATGGTGGTGAGGTGTTTTCTTGAACTGCTGCAGTCCGTGTGTTGTATGAACACCCTCATTGCTGTTAGAAAGGAAGTTCCACAATTTTGACCTAGCAACAATGAAGGAATGGCAATATAGTTCCAAGTGAGTATGGTGTGTAGTTTGGAGGGGAACTTGGAGGCCTTCCCATGCATCTGCTGCCCTTCTCCTTCTCGGTAGTTGACGTTTGGAAGGTGCTGCCAAAAGGAGCCTAGATGCTACATGCTGTAGCCTCTATGCATCGTGATGAAGGGACTGAATGTTGAAGACGGTGGAAGAGTTGCCAAAGAAGTGAACTTACTTATAGAAGATAGTGTCCAATTTGAGTTTTTGCCATCTAGGTAAGTTTATTCCATCACATTTCTGTCTGTGCCTTTCAGATGGCACAAAGGTTTGGTGAGTCAGGAGGTGAGTTACTTACTACCAGATTCTCAGCCTCTGACCTGCTCTTGCTGCCACAGTATTTATATGGCTGGTACAGTCGCGTTCTGACCAATGGTAACCTCCTGCATGTTGATAATGGGGGATTCAGTGATAGTAATGTTATTGAATGTGAAGGGGAGATGGTTAGTTAGAGACCATCTTGTTGGAGATGGTCACTGTGAAGAAGAAAGTATGCTAACACTTAACATAGTCCAACTACATTGAATCACAGAAACAGAAGTAAGTCATTCAGCTAATTTGCCTGTGTTAGATTCCCCAATAGTCTTACAACTAATCCCATTCCATTGAGCTTTCTTAATGTTTAAAATAATCTGTTTTCCATCTACTTCTCCACTTAAATTTTCAAAATTATGAATCTGCTTGCATTGTTTGTTCTGGTAGGGAATTTGAAGAGAGATTGGATACACGGGGATTGTGCTCCCTGGAAAAACAGAGGGTGATGGGCGACCTGATAAAAGTTAATATAATTATGAGGGGTATAGATAGGGTGAACAGTTGGGAGGTTTTTCCCAGGGCAGAAATGACAATTACAAGGGGAGATATGCAGGGAAGGTTTTTTTACAGAGGGTGGTGGGGGCCTGGAATACACTGCCAAGTGAGGTGGCTGTGGCAGAAATGTTAACCAGTTGAACACTTATCTTGATAGGCACATGAACGAATGGGGAATAGAGGGATATAAGCAGTTGGTCTAAATAGGACAACATGATCAGTGCAGGCTTAGTAGGCTGAATGGCCTATTCCTGTGCTGTATTGTTCTTTGTTCTTTGTCCTTCCTAACAAGACTTTGTATTTATATAGTGGAAAGTGGAGTTGAGGATTATCATATCAGATCAGTCTGGACGGGCTGAATGGCTTATTTCTGCTCCTATGTGTTATGATTTGTGGGATCGGCACTTTAAGTTTTAAAATAACTCTCACCTTTGTTGTACATGGATGTTTTGCTTAAGGCAAAATGAGGAGTGTAGTAATCTAAAGATTATTCATCATGTCTTGAGGTTCTGAGGATATAGTTTAGATCACTATGTTTGTAATAATAAAGTAATTGAAGAGCATTAAAGGATTGTGTAACCATGGTGTTACAATTGCCATATAGAAACCCAGAACAAATAACCAAACTTATTGTCTGAGTCCCCACATGGGTAAATTAGTAACAAGATTCCACATTTTTAAACTTTTCCTTTAGATTAGTCAGAAACAATGCAAATTAATGAATTAACAGATAAATGATACTTCAAATAAAAAGATAAATTTCACTTTGAACAGTCAATACAACAAGGGTGTGCCTTACCTAGCCACAAGCATTCACATCATTCCTCACACAAATGTGGTACTATATAGCTACAGACAATTCTTCTCCTCATAAGAATTCCGTTTTTCTCTTTTTATCGCTATCTGCTTTCTCTTTGTGTTTGAATCGGTGCACTGGTCACCTTCACCCTCCAGCTCCTCTGCTTGTAGCTGTTGTGTCTGTAGTTTTCCATTGTGCCGCCCAACAAAAAAGATCTCTTTCTTAACTTCCTTCCTATTGATACTGTTTCTATAATATGCTGTTCTTTATTCACACAGGATAGGTCAGGTGTCCTATCCAGCAATAGCTTTCAATTTTCTGTTTCATTGGTACAATGGGTGCTTTTCAAATTGGCAAGCAGTAACTAGTAGGGTGCCACATGTACAGCTATTCACAATATATATTAATGATTTGGATAAGGGAACAAAATGTAATATCTCAAAGTTTGCAGATGATACCAAGTTGGGTGGGAGGGTGAACTGTGATGAGAATGCAGAGATCCTTCAGAATGATGTGGACAGGTTGGGTGAGTGGCCAAATCAATAGCAGATGCAGTATAATTTAGATAAGTGTGAGGTTATTCACTTTGGAAGCAAAAACAACGCGGCAGTTTATTACGAATGTGTAAATTTGGAGAGAGCAGTGTGCAGCAGGATCAGGGTGTCCTGGTGCATCAGTCATTGAAGGTAAGCATACAGGTACAGCAGGCAATTAAGAAGGCAAATGGTATGTAGGCCTTTATTGTGAGAGATTTTGAATACAGGAACAGGGATGTGTTGTTGCAATTATACCTTGTGAGGCCACATTTAGAGTATTGTGTGCATTTTGGTCTCCTTTCTGAGACCAAAATTCTTGCTCTTGAGGGAGTGCAGCAAATGATTCCAGGGATGTCAGGACTGATGTATGAGGAAAGATTGACTAGATTAAGATTGTTTTTGCTGGAGTTCAGGAGAGATCTCATAGAGACTTATAAAATTCTAACAGGTCTAGACAGAGTAGACACAGGAAGGATGTTCCCAATGGTGGGGGAGTGCAGAACCAAAGGTCACTGTCTGACGATTTAGGGTAGACCATTTAGGACAGAGGTGAGGAGACATTTCTTCAACCGAAGAGTGGTGAGGCTGTGGAATTCATTACAACAGGAAGTGATTGATGGCAAAACATTGAATGTACTCAACAGGAGGCTAGATATAGCACTTGGGGCAAATGGGATCAAAGGTTATGGGGAAAAAGCAGGATTAGGCTATTGAATTGGACAATCAGCCCTGATCGTAATGAATGGCGGAGGAGGCTTGAAGCATAAATGGCCTTCTGCTGCTCCTATCTTCTATGTTTCTATATATAATCAACAATGCACAATTCTATGAATTTGCTCTTCCTCTGGTCACAATGATGGTGTAGCTTCCTTTTCAACAAACCAATCAACATCCTGGTTCATGGTTTGATCATTTCCGGGAAAACACCCAGCTCTTTTGGGTCACTGAGCTTTATGTATAGCTTTAGACTTTTTTAATCAGCTTGCACAGTAACTCCAAGATCTCTTATATCCTTTCCCCCTGGGAGTAAGTTGTGGCATCGTCTCACAAGAATCTTGTGTTTCTCTTTTTATCTCTGTTTGCTTTCTCTTTATGTCTGCACCTGTGCACTGATCATTTTCACCCTCCAGCTCCTCTGTTTGTAGCTCTCTTTTGTGTCTGTAGTTTCCCATTGTGTCCTCCAGCAGAAAAGGGCTGTTTCCTACCTTCCTTCCTGTTGATGGTGCTTCCGGGTCAAGGGTCATCAAATTCTTATTATTCACAAAAATTACAATTGACCTCTTTACAATTAGTGCAAGTTCTTAAAGGTCCTTTTCATATATTCTTAAAAACAATTTTAGATTCCACAGCTATTTCAAAGAATTGACAAATTTTCCTACTATACTGCTTCTGGGTCAAAGCTTATCACAATGATAACAAATTATAAGAGAAAGAGATGGGCAAAGTTCATTCTCCTGTCTCCAGTTGGATATCATAGAATCCCAACAGTACAGAAGGAGGCCATTCAGCCCCTCAAGTCTGTACCAACCACAGTCCCATTCAGGCCCTATTCTCATAACCTCAAGCATTTACCTGCTAGTCCCCCTGACACTAAGGATTAATTTAGTAATGGCTAATCAATTAGCCATTAATTAGGTTGATTAATGGCTAATCAACCTAACCTACACATCTTTGGACTGCGGGAAGAAACCTGAGCACCCAAAGAAAACCCACGCAGACACAGTGAGAATGTGCAAACTCCACACAAACAATCATCCGAGGCCGGAATTGAACCTGAGACCCTGGCACTGTGAGGCAGCAATGCTAACCACTATGCTACCATGCCACCTCTTGTGCCACCATGCCACCTATGTATATATTTATATGTATATATATCCAATGTTGCATTGTATGTCTTTTGATCTTTTAATACATTGTGGTTTGGTGGTAGTATGCATGGAATGTGCAGAGGTGGAATTGAGAAGTGAGCTTTGAATATATTGTATTCAAATGGGTTTGTGGTGATGTATCCAAGTTCTTATGAATAAGGAACTCAATAATAAATTGAATAATCGTACAGGAATCATGCAGTACGATTTGACAGAGGACCGTATGTTGGATGTGTAAAGCCCTAATTCTGTGGTTATTGCAAGTGATAACACTAAACTGTGATGTTTAGAGTTACAAAACTGAAATGCAGTCTCAACATTGGACAGAAGAATCAATGCACTGAAAATGCCACAAATTCTTGGCCAATGTTGCAGCATGTAGGGAGATAGAAAAGCAGAGTTCCTATTATAGATCAAGAACATCTCATCAGAACTGAAAGTTCGTAATTTGAGATCATAATCCTGTTTCTCTCTGTGCAGAAACCGACTGATTTGTTGAGTACTACCAGCATTTCTTCTCTTTATTTCAGATCCCCAGCACCGCCAGTCATTTGTTCATGTTTAGTGGGAATTGCTCTGTGCTTTTTAAAAGTATTGTGGGTGTATCAAAATGTAGAACCAAGGCTCCTGGAGAAAGGCTGCACATGTGCAATTTCAATGATTTTGTTGCTGTCAGACTTTTGAATGGACTTACCTTGCATATCTTGATCTTTCTCTACACCCTAGCTATTGACTGTAACACTGTATTCTGCATTCTCTTTTTTCCTTCTTTATGAATGGTATGTTTTGTCTGTATAGCACACAAGAAACAATACTTTTCATTAGGTGCTAATACATGTGACAATAGTACATCAAATTAAATGAAATCAAATCAAAGTCTTTCAATGGGAACCAAGCCTGCACAATGTGCAGAAAAAAGTGAAATGAGGAGAAACTACAAGGATACTATTCCAGAGAAGATGTTCCAAGAAGCAGGGCATGGGAGGGGAACAAGGAGAAGGTCCCAACTCAAGAAGGCCTCAAACCAGGAAGAGGGACAGAAAAGGATCCCAGAAGAAAATCCGGGCACAGATACTGAAAGGAATTTAAACGATGGGAGCAGAGAAAAAAAATTCCAAGTTAAAGCGAGAGTTGTGGGAAGAAGATTGGAAGTGAAGAAGGTCTGAGAAGGTGGCTAAAGGTTGGTGATTTTATACTGTGAGTTGTAAGAGCAATGCTATCCTCTTGCAGTAGTAGTGCTCCTGAAGAATTAAAAACATGCTTGGAAGATGAAGCATGAGAGTACTTGGACATTGAGGGAAAATAATCTTGGAAGGCGAGATTGAAATCCTAGAGGTGGATTCTCATTGAAGCCATCCAAGTGAGCATGACATTTGGAAAAAATTCCCAGGCGGGTTCTTCAAATGTGCAAAATTGGAAATCCTCTTAAAATAGACAGAGTTTCAATGAGACCAGATGACTCAATGTGACAAGTGTCTGGTTGGGTTGGTCAGAAATCTATAGAATCATAGAATTTGGTCACTTCTGTCATATATTTATGGTGCAGTGTGTCTGATGACTGTTCCCCAGTGGGTTCGCATGTAATGCATACTCACCCTGAATATTAGAATATGAGATAGATGTGGTTAATTGTTGTATCTTTCTGAATTTGTGTGTGTATTTAAAGATCTAGCTGGAGTGGAGGAACAGTGAATATCTGAATCATTTCTTGTGTTTATATTGAAATCTTACCAATCCTTTGCCTCGTGTAATATTGTTAACTTCTCTTGTTTAATAAATGTTTAATTCTTTCTGTTAAAAGTTTGTCAGTAAATTCCTTGAATTTGTTCAGTAACTTATCTTCATAGTTTCTAAAAAAAATAAAAGTCAGGCCAGATGTCACTCTGGGATTGTCCAATAGTAATATCACTGGGAGTGTAAAACCATTGCACACCACTAGAGGACATTATATGCAAGACTTACTCATGCAAATATTCTGCAAACTGTATGAATAGATCAGTAGAGGGCACTCAAAATAGAATTCTTATTTATTAGTTTCATTTTATGGATCTTTCAGCATCATTAAAGTAAATTCATTTGTCAAATTATTTTTGATAATGTTCTGCTGAAACACCTTGGGATGTTTGCTGTGTTAAAGAAGTCATTGTTGTTTTGAATTTTATAATGTTAATTGCTTGCTTTTCATCAAGCCCAACATCAGGACTCACTCTGTTGCAGCAGCCTCAGCCACAGGCCAGGGTGTTCAGCTGCCCCCCTCCCAAACCTGCAGCCAGTTTTCCAGTAGAAAAGGTAGCTCGCTATTGGCTGCTGACAGATTTTCCAGTCCTGCTGAAGTCAATGGGTCATTTACGTTGCTCGCCAGTCATCCAGTCATGTTACCGAGGGACCTGGGGAGTTGGGAGGGCTATAAGATCCTGCCATGTGGAATGGGCTAGAAAATCACGGCATAGTCTTTACTGAGCCAACTGATTGTAGCCAAGCAATATGAGATAAAATGGATTTCGGTAATGTTCTGGAAGAATAATCGGTTGGTATTCCTGCTGAAGATGAATGTTGAAAAGGGGCGACATAAGGCTCTGGTGCAAAAGTAAATGCAGGATGGCGTTCCGCTTTGGGTGCAATTAGCAATCCGAACACTTATTGTGCTCAACACTGCACTAAGTTTTCCAAATATATTTTCTGGTTCATGTTTCCCCTCAGACGTATTTGCATCATCACAAATGTAAAATCTTCCATGAACCAGTGAAACTGAGCAGCATTTTCGAATGCTGCTTGTTATTATAAGCATTAATGTGTATTCCTTGATAAATCTACAGTGGTAACTTGAAGCTGATTTATTCATACAGCTAAAAAAGGCATTTTTATTAAAAGTCTAGTCCACCAGTTTGGTTGTCATCTTCTAAAATTGTGTAGATCCTGGAATAGTCCCAGAATGGAGGATGGCAAATATAATCCTGCTACTTAACAAAAGGAGGGAAGGAGAAATCAGGGAATTATAGACTTGTTAGCCTAACATCAGTAGTCAGGGAAAATGCTGGAGTCTTCAATTTTCTCTTGCCCTCAAAACATAAACACTCCCCAGCTTCCTTCTACTCTAACCTATATTTTTCTGCCCATCTCCCTTCCCTTTTTGCCCATGTCCATCACGGGAGTCTTGCCTCTTGCTTATTGAATTGACCTAAACTCCTGCTCACCCAACATCCTGTCCTGGCTGACACTGCGGATTGTTTCCCCTCCCTTTGCTTCCCTATTCCTTTCAAAATCAGTTTCCTCATCCCACCACTAGAAAGAAAACCCTTTGACTCCTCTGTCGTCACTAACTATCACCTCAATGATTCCATTCCTAACGTGCATGAACATGTTTTCATCTCCCAGTTCCATGGCCATCTCTCATCATATCATAGAATAGTAGAATCACGCAGTGCAGAAGAGGCCCTTCAGCCCATCGAGTTTGCAGTGACACATGAGAAACACCTGAATTCCCATCTAACCCCACCTACCAGCATTTGGCCCATAGCCTTGAATGTTATGACATACTTGAGTAGTTTCAAACCAGCGTCTATAGTTTCCCACAACACTAAAGCCTCTTGGCCAAAATCCATTCATGGCTTCTCTCCTTCATCTGCTTGGCGCTCCTTGACTATATTATCTGCAGACATGAGGTTTCCATTTCTACACCAAAACTGATGAAATCCAGTTTCATCATGTCACCATCTTTCTCAATCACTCATCTATAACACAAATATCAGATTAATTTCAATTTCCTCCAAATGAACATTAGAAAGGCCAAGACCATAGTAATTTTCCTATATAACAGATGCCATTCCTATTTTCATTTTCTATGCTGCACCAAATCTTGCTTATCCTTATACTGTCCTTACTTATCTACCACAAAATACCGATGCTTGAGACTTAAAGTTGAACTTCTTTTAAATCTCTCCCTATCTCCATAACCTCTGAAGGCCCTACAAACTTATCCCCTCCCTGCCAAAAAAAATCTCAGTTCCTCTAACTCTGGAATATTATGCCCTCCCTTCATTCCATCATTGTCAGCTATCTCTTCAGCCTCTTGTGATCCATTCTGAAATGTTCTCCACAAACTCCTCTCCCTTTCCTCATTACTCTCCCTCCTTACAGCTCATTCCTTAGGTGAGACTTCCTTTGTTGGTTCATTGTACATTTTCATAATACCTTATAGATGTACATTGTAGACACACACTCTCATATTCTTATCTTCAGATAGTGAAGGATAAGTACTGTATCAACATATGAACTGAAGTTCAAGTGTATTAACAGTGAATAAGAGACAATGGGAAATCGGCACAGGAGATTTCTCATAGAATCTTGACAGTGCAGAAGGAGGCCATTTGGCCCATCGAATCTGCACTGATGACAATCCCACCCAGGCACTCTCCCTGTAACCTTATGTATCCACTCCACTAATTCTCCAACACAAAGAGGCAATTCAGCATGACCAGCCAACCTAACCTGCACACCTTTGGACTGTGGGAGGAAACAGGAGCTCTTAGGGGAAACCCACACAGACATGGGGACAATGTACAAACTCCACACAGACAGTCATCCACGCAGCAATTGGGCTCGGATCTCTAGCACTGTGAGGCAGCAGGTTTAACCATTGTGCCGCCCGCCTGATTAACAGGTAAATATGAGGCATTACGGGGCTAGGACATGGATGGGACTGTTGTCAAGTCAGGCTTAATGGACCATATGGCCTCTTTCTAAAATTAAAGTTTACTTATTTATTTGTTAGTCACAAGTAGGCTTACATTAACACTGCAATGAAGTTACTGTGAAAATCTGCACTATTGGGACTCTAGATTTCTCTTAACTAGAGAACATTTAACTGCATTTTCTTAGATATAAAACATAATTAAAATTGCATTATATTAACTCTGTTACTAATATTAAACATGGACAAATATCTGTAACGATAAAATTTTATGTAATGTTTCATTTAACTTCTACGAATGTTTTATTCTCTATCTCAATGAATAGTGAACAACTGGGAACATAATTCCTTTGAAGTTCAAAACTGGAATAAAGGAGGTCAAAAGATGTACTCAATAATTGAACAAAGTTTATCTGAATTCTACCCTGATCAGATCTACAAGCTCATTTTCTTCAATTGTGTTATTTCCAGGACAATTTCAATCTAAATGTATCTGCAAAGGATTAATGCCTTTGAAGTAACACTTTGAATATCAGACAGTGATGCGCATCTTCTTCATCCCGTATGGAGCCAGTTAAAATGGGAATACATGAACTGGGAGGTTTCTCCCACATCAAATAACCATCTCACATAAAACAGCTTTTAAGGATTTTCCCAGGACATAGATTTAGGGTGCTGGAGAATAGGTACAGACGAGATGTCAGGGGTAGGTTTTTCACTCAGCGGATGGTGGATGTGTGGAATCGGCTGCCAGCGGTAGTGGTGGAGATGGATTTGATACGGTCTTTTAAGAGACTTTTGGATGAGTACATGGGACTTAGTAAGATAGAGGTCTATAGGTAGTAGGGATATATTCGGCGCAACTTGTGGACTGAAGTATGTAGTTTTTCTATGTTTTAAAATAAGCAGGAGCTGGGGAAATCAGAGTATGGGGCCTGGCACACCTGAAAGGTACCACTCACTTTCCCCACCTTGCTGAGTCCTCCTGGCACACTGTCTCCAGATTGGAGGAACCATACTACTACTGTTGACTTCCTCCTGCTTCCTCCATCCGTTCCTGCTTAGTTGACAAGACTTTCCTTTTTCTCCCAGTTCACTGGAGCCTCTCACATCCCTTAGCTGAACACCTTGGTAAGACTGAGGACATTTGACCATGACCTGAAAAATCTAACTGCTGCTGAGCTTTGTGAAAACATGCCCTGGTCCCTTCAAACAGAAATCGTTCCTCTAACACAGTTGCCTGCCCTTCCTGGTTGGTTGAGGAGCTTCTTTGCTCTCTTGCACTGGCAATGAGTAACCAAAAGTCCAGCTAATCCAAAGGTTGGGTTTGCCATCCGGCAAATGTCCCACTGTTGCTCCAGAAACTAAAGTGGTAAGATTCCAGCTGTGGACTTCTTGAACTATGATAAATCAATCATATTAACAAGTGGGAATGAAAGCCTAAAAGAATTGTACTAAGTGGGCTTTATTGATTGGATTTGCTATATTTCAGACATCTCTTGATTAAGGATTAGGAGCCTAGTATTTCAAAATGTATTTGGAAATCTTGTTAGCAACCACCGTATTTAAGCAAACACACGTTCAGTACTTTAAAATGATAAGCAATGTTTGAATTGTTACGGAAAGACCACTTGAAGCATATTAAATTATTATTTCTTACTTGTCTGATTCACCTCCCATTTTCAATACTAATTTCTCCATGGCCACTTCAGTCTCCTTCAGTTTTTCTTGAAGCTGAACCAGCTCATAATCAGCTGCAAAACACATATCAAGAGAATCTGTCATTCTTGGCAGATTTGGTTAAACTTGCACTACTCAAAATGGTATAAATGGGACTCCAAATGGGATATACATGCAGTTTTACTACTATGCAAAATATTGCACCTCTATTGATGACTTTGCTCCTAAATAAACCCTGGACATACTGGTGTTTTCTTTGGCTGATGTTAGAATACATTTGGTCCCCTTACCATTTGCTTCTTTGACTCATCCAAGTCTAAAATCAGAATTAAATGAGTCTTCTAAAATTGATAAGAGCATCTCTGCTATTAGCGATCTAATGATGGCTGGTTACGTTGAATTTATAGATGAACTATAAACAAAGACATATCTTAATGGACATAACAAATCAAACAGAAAATGTGATCAGTAATTGATTCTGTCCAGCTCATGTTAGGAAACTGTGCCTCAAATTGACTGATGCTGAGAATGTTGAACAATATATACATACTAATCTTCCGCTTCATGTTCCCAGATCTGGTGCCTCCACATTTCTTCCTTACTTTAGGACTAAAGGTGCTACCTTTGAATGAGATCTGAAAAATACAAACATTATCAGTTCATGGAAATGTGGAACTTTGGAGTATTAAATGTCCTTTATCCACAAGAATACAAATGTTTTTGCTCATGCAGTGACATTACTTAGTAGCTTTTTGCTTTTTCCCTAAGTAACAGTCTTCATGGGATCTTCAGAGAATGTGCAGTCTAGAGAGGATATTTTAGGCTTGAACTTCCAAAGAATGCCAATCAGAGTCCGATTGCCATTTCACTCCTACTTTTCTATCTCAAAATCCAGCCGACTCTGTCTTGCCCAACCTTCCAACTCAGACTGGGTAAGAGTTGTATAGAAATCAAAGCTTGTCTCTGAGTTTAGAATCATACAGTGCAAAAGAAGCCCTTCAGTACATTGAATCCGCACCAAAACATTAGAAACATCTAAACTCCCACCTAGTCCCATCTGCCATCTGTCAGAGGGCTTATTGCTCTGAATGTTATGATGTGCCAAATACTCTTCCAAGTACTTTTTAAAGGATATGAGGTAACCTGCTTCTATTATCCTCCATGGCAGTACATTCCAGACTATCACCACCCTCTGTGTAAAGAGATTTTTCCTTACTTCCCCCCAAACTTCCTGCCCCTCAGCTTGAACTCATGTCCCCTCATGACTGACCCCTTAACTGAGGGGAACAGCTGCTGCTTGTTCATACTGTTCTTGTCCCTCATAATTTTGTACATCTCGATCAGGCTGCCCCTCAGTCTTCTCTGCTCCACAAAAACAACCCAAGCCTTTCCAACCTCTCTTCATAACTTAAATACTTGCATTGTTTGAATTATCAGCAGATCCTCCACTATGTATAAACAGTTTTAGTGTAGCCAGTTTACTGTCTCATTCCAATGTCCTTTTGCACTTGTAATTCCTTCTCAGGCTTTTCCCTCTGGAATTCTTTCCATCTCTCTCTTATTCCCAGAAATACGTCTCTCCTTTCTTGTAATTCTCTCTTTCACATTCCACTTTTCTCGCCTGAAACTCAAACTCCAGCCTCTGCAATTTTAGACAAATATTTGCTAGGCCACCTGGTTTATTTTGGATTCCACATCTTTTGCTTGTTCCAGTTCTGGGGTGAGGGAAAAATGTTCACTTGCTATTTCCAGCACCATTTCTTCTTGCTTATTTCCTCACATTAATTTGCAACTGGTCAGCTGCTGCTTTGAGGTGTTCAAAGGTCAAGGTTGCTAACTTATGCCAAGTTAAATTATTCCGTTCTACGAATGATTTCACATTACGGCCAGCCATTCTCCTGTTTCTTGTTACTATACATGAAGCCTGCTGCTGTACTCCTCCTTTCTTAAGTAAACAATTTCAGCTTTTGAACTTTTGCCTTCTTGCTTCCAATTTATCCTTTTAATGTCAGATTCATTCCATTTACTCCAATTAGTTCAGATTCTGGATGCAGCTCCCAATTCTTTAATGGACATGCAATGTACGGAAATTGAAACCTCAATTCTCTTCCAAAATCAGTATATTTTTGAAAAAGAAGATATGTGTTTCTTAACTCCTAAGTGTATAGTCAATTTGAATAAACAGTAGCATGCTTTTGTCAAGTTTAAATTAAGACAATTACTTAGATTTGCTATCGTATCACTCAGCACTTGCACATAAACTCAAGAAAGATACAGTTCAAGAGAATAGTGTGCTTTTATAGTTCTTAAACAAAAGAACACCTTGTAATTAATTGCTAAACACCTTGTTTAGCTCATCTTGGCAAGAAGTACTGCAGGTCTAATGAAGAAGGTCTTTTCATACCTGAGGGGTAGTCTACGTGAATTTAATAGTTGAAATGATTTATCAGGATTATTGCAGGATTCCCTCGAACATATGGACTTACAGCAGATCACAAAGCTAGATACTCATGGTCCACTTATGACGTGGTCAGTTTTCTGTACTGGTGGACTTGAAAAGGAACATACCATGAGACCCCACGATACTGCAGTCTCCAGTCTGAAGGCCTTTGCAACATCACTGTCACTGAAACTGCAGATAATGCATTGGATTTATTGCCATCCAAGAACCCACTGAATCAGAATGAGCACAAGTTATCTCAAGTCTGTGGGATGATCTAAAAGACCTGGGATGACTAGTTACAGTTAGTAGAAAGAGGCTTGAGAATTTAGAACTACTTTCACTAGATCTGAGAAGGTTATGAAGTCTTATGATAGGCTGTAATAAGACAACAAGTGATCAATTGTTCCACTATTTGTGAGACAATAATAAGACCGTATAATATTGAGATAAGCATATTGAGAAGATAACTAAAAGGGGCTTAGAAGAAGTTTTGTTACTGCTGGGTCCCTAGAACATGCAAAGGAATCCAGAACTTCATTCTTTTTGGTTTAAAAGAGAATGAATTTCTGCTGGACCAAAAATGATGGCTGCTACAAGTCACATGATCACAGGGTTGGCTCTATGTTCAGGGAGATACTATCAGGAGGTACAGAAACAAAAAATTGTTTTTACAGATAGTGAAATCTCTCACCTCATTACACAGAGTCCTTGCAAGCACAGAACCAGGAAACTCACACATCAAAACTCATTATCCTATAGTGCTATAAAGAGGTTCCCGTAGGACTTTACAGGTCCATTTCAAAAGGGGACCAAGGGACATCAATTTAATTTCATCTTTGTAATGGAATAAGGAGGTGGAATCTTTCAGCCGCGCTTGTCTGAAAACCAGAAATTCCCGCCGGACTGTCAAAAGGATTTCACATTGTCTGCAACCCGCCTGCTATAATTCTAGTGGTGGGCGGGATGGGAGAATTCCAGCCAAAGGGTCTGTCTAATCAATGGTTTGCTGAACTAAACCCTCAATATAGATGGAAACTCTTTCAACAGCTAATGACTGGATTATTATCAGTCCTGAAATCAAAGTCAGCTCCAGACACTGGATAAACACCCTTTTTGAAGTCATTGTGGAAAAAGAAGGGCAAGTGACTTGAAAATCATTTTGAAATCCCCGTATGCATTCCAAAATTGAGAAATCCTCAGTCTGCTGTTTCAACATCAACTGAAAGGGCTCTAGCTGCCCAGCTGAGCAAGCAGTAGGTATCATTCCTCAACTCTTCCAGGTCTGTCTCTGCTGGAAGATTTTCTAACATTATTTACAGGACTGAACCAGTGTCTGTGTACCCGTTCCATCTACAGTATCTATGTCAACTGCAAAATGAACACTCCTGTCTTCAGTCAATCAAACTCAAACTCCTATGTGAAAGAATTCCTCATCGGACTCTGAACTCTGACCCTGGAGATCATGTCAACTAATATCCATTTCTGTGGTCCTTGTACTGTTAATATCTGTAGTTAATATCCATCCTCCTTACTCCTTTAGTGTACTGGGAATTACAAACACTCCCCCCACCCAGGTTTTGAAGGTGAAATAAACTAACCTTCTGAATTAATTATAACACAAATTTGCTGTGGGATGTTAGTAAATTGGATTACATAGACTGAGGATTTTGGAAAACAAATCACTGCAAGCTTTAAAAATAATTCAGAACACTTGCTGCTTACAGATGGGTGATGAGAGAAAATCAGTATAGTTTCCCTGTCTCTTGTTCACAAATAAATCTAGAAATAGAATGTAATATTATCATAGAATCCCTACAGTGCAGAAGATGGCTATATGGCCCAAGTTTGCACTAACCACATTCCTATTCATGTCCTATCCACACAACTCCATTTACCTTGCTAGTCGCCCTGACACTAAGAGTCAATTTAACATGGCCAATCAACCTAACCTGCACATCTTTGGACTGTGGGGGGAAACTGGAGCATCCAGAATGAACATATGCTGCCATTGGAAAATGTACGAATTCCACACAGTCATTAACCCAAGTTGGGAATCGAACTAGGTCCCTTGTGCTGTGAGGCAGTAGTGCTAACCACTGTGTCACCATGCTGCACCATATCTATCATAAAACATTATTGAGAGGGCTGGGGTTAGAACCATAGAAAGCTTACAGTGCAGAAAGAGACCATTCAGCACATAGTGTCTGTGCCATCCAAAAAAAAAAGAAAAGGAAATTTCATTTTAATTCCACTTTTCAGCACCTGGTCAATAGCTGTGCAGATTCCAGCACTTCAGATGCAGATTCAGGTTAGTTAGCTAGATGGCTAGCATATGGTTCAGAATAAATGTCAACATTGTGGGTTCTCCCCAGTGCCTCTACTCAACTCTGCAAGTTTCCAAAGAAATCTGTCAATGTGTTTGGTGCCTTCCCAAATAAACCTTCTCCACTTTGGACCATGCCATGCGCAAAAAAGGTACGACTTTAAACATGGACTGTATTGTGTATAGAATTCCACTCTAACTGAGGTAGACCTGGGATTTGCCTCTTTCATCTTGTCCCTCAAGATGGAAGGCCATAGCAAACCATCTCGGATAAAAACTGATGAGAAAATGGTTCAGGATAAAGGGTCAACAGACAATGAGCCGAGGACCTACCTTTGAGCAGAGCACACATGAATGGATTGAACCATTATTGATGTTAATAGATAAAGGCAAAATATTGCGGCAGCTGGAACCTGAAACAAAAACAGGATACGCTGGAAAACCTCAGCGGGTCTGGCAGCATCTGTGGAGAGAGAATACAGCAAACATTTTGAGATCATCCCGACTTGAAACGTTGGCTCTATTTTCTCTCCACAGACACAGTCAGATCTGCTGTAATTTTCCAGCATTTCCCATTGAAGTTAATAGGGTTCTTTAAAAGGGATTTAAAAACTTTTATGAAAAAAAAATTAAAGAGTATGCAGCGCATATGGAGGAAAGGCATTGGTGTAAAACTTGATGAAGACCAATTTTTTTGTTGTAATCTTTTGCAATTCAATGAACAGGCTTAATTCATTGCTACCGTGAAAAGTGAAATCTGATTGACAGCCAATCATTTCAGGTAAGCAGAGCTATCCCTGAAACAGTCAACAGTGTCCTAATATCGTGTTATTTCATCAATGTTGTATAATTTCCTTAAACTGCACTATACACTGGCCACAAAGAAATACTGAATCATATCTCAGTGTTGTCCTGTTCACTTCTCAAAGTATTAAATCAAAGGATCACAAATAGATTAGAAGTGTTATCACTTGCAGCACTCTTCATTTGCACCAATCATAGTTGCTGGCCTCAGCTCTAACTTATTTCTATTGTCCCACAAAGGTGAGCATCTCTGAGGTATTAAATTCAATCAGTGACATTATTTCTTTCAGATACAAAGTACATCACTGAAAACGTAGCTTCAGTCTGCCTGATTTTTTATGGAAAACAACAGATGAGCCACATTAGCAAAGGTGGCATGGTGTCACAGTGGTTGGCACTGCTACCTCACAGTGCCAGGGATCTGGGTTCAATTCCAGCCTCCGGTCATGGTCTATGCAGAGTTTGCACATTCTCCCTGTGTCTGTATGGGTTTCCTCCATGTGTTCCAGTTTCCTCCCACCGTCCAATGGTGTGTGAGTTAGGTGAATTGGCCATATTAGATTGCCCCTTAGCATTGTTGGAATTGCATCATTGCTGATGGATATGAGCCATGATCAGAGAGGATTAGACCATTACCTACACTCATAGAAACAGTCCCAGGAAGTTAAGTACAGAATATTATTCTGTGGTCAACAAGGACACAATTAGGGATGGGGAGAGGGATTTGGGAAGCCCCAGTTTTCCTTCAGGCATAATGCATATTTCCCTTGCCCCTAATCTACCAAGGAACCTTTAAGATATGTTTTTAGGATCACTAACCTGGACCACTTGGTGCCACCAGCTTTTGTTCAAGGTCAAATTGGCATTCATGTCCCAGTTATGTCACAGAGTTACAACATTCTCATTTGAATTAGACTTCTGCTCATCTGAGACAGAGAGCCTTCCTGTGATTGAATTCAGGCAAGTAAAGATAAACTTGTTGGGAATGTCACCTTCCCATTCCCACAGTGCAGTTTCCCCTGAGCAATAGAACAAAGATGGCAAAGATAAAATTGGCCCTTGGGTTTATGTTCTTGCTTTCCAGTATTTACAAACTTTTATTTTTATTTCAGGTGACCAAAATGCCATCCAGTCCTGTAGCTGAAAAGATATAATTGTCTTTGTAAACGGCTGGGGACATCTGACCTTTCGCAGCAAGTTGCCAAATAAACGTGTGTTAAAAACTAAGGGTATGATTACACAAGAGTGCAAACCCCACACCCCAAAAAGAGGCTGTTGTAAGCAGCTCCATTTCCCTTCCCTTCTACCCATTTTCTCTTTTGTTTCATCTCCTATGTTTAATATTTGTATCATTTTGTACTATTTTAAAGTCCTGCGCAAGGGAATAGACAATGTAAGAAATGAGAAAAACCAAAAGCCAGAGATAATTGTCACTCTGATTGTAACTCGTACCACAAAGCCATCTAACAAATCATGCCCATAGTACCTTAAAGAGGATGTACAGAATGTACATAAACAATCCAAATCCATACACAGGAATGACCTGGGCCATGATGCTTTTGTTGCCACTTCCACTGCTCCCGCCCTTTGCCTTGGTGATTGACTCTGCCTGGTGGGTCCCTGGGAAATGAGGATGTCCTGACCATTGCTGCTTAGGCTGTGAGCCCATTGGGCGTTGTCTCATGGGAGAAAATCGTTCGAGGTTAGCTGCAAAGTAAAGCCAAAAACACTCAACACAATGTACATATTGCGGATTCTCAACAGCAGATTTTAATTTGTGCAAAATATGAATTCTGACATTTTCGAATCTTTTATAAAGAACAATCAATCCCCAAATTTGTCTTTAACAGTTGAATCTCTGGTTGCAAATGTTATTGGTTATATTTGAGTATCAGTTATATGATTTGAAGCTGATTCGCATTAGTTAGCTGAAACTTAGGTTGATGGGGATAGAGGTAGAAATTGATTGAAGAAGTTGTAATTCTTTTTGATTTTGATTTGATTTATTATTTTCATAAGTGTTGGGAAAAGTTTTGTTTCTTGTCTGCTATGCAGAAAAACATACCATTTATAAAGTACAAAGGAAAGAAGGAAAGGAGATGGTGCAGAATATAGTGTTACAGTCATAGTGTGTAAGGAAAGATCAACTTTACATATGGTCAGTCCATTCAAAAGTCTGATGAAGCAGGAAAGAAGCTGTTCTTGAGTCAGTTGGTACATGATCTCAGACTTTTGTATTTTTTTCCTGGAAAAAAATGGAAGAAGATGGAAGAGATTACGCCTAGGGTACGTGGGGTTCTTAGTTATTCGTTGGTAAAATGCAGCAGTATGAGTGAGGTGGGTGGTGATTCTTCTGCGGAATGCATGTCCTGCTTTTGTAGGGATGTATTGGGTCAGAATCAAGATGTGCAGCAGAGATGTGAGAATTGAGAACAATATTTTGGCAGTTGATACTGATTATGAAAGATCTGTGATAAATATAGATGCTTACAATCAAATAACACTGATGATACAGCTATAAAAAGTCCCAGTTTATGACACCTGGAGCACTGTGAGCAGCTATAGGCATCACAATTTGTGAAGGATATATTGGTTTTGGGATAAGTGCAGAGTAGATTTACCAGAATGACGCCAGAGGAAAGGTTCCACCCATAGTCTCCAATAGCCTCGCCAAGTGTCTTGGAGGCAAGTGAAACCCCAGGGAGAATGGCTGAGTAGTGCCCACCAGGCATGCCCATCTGGCAACCCCAGCAGTGGCCACCAGACATTTGGTAATGGCCACCAGACATCCTGACAGTGGTCACCGGAGACCCTGGCAGTGCTAGTTAACATAAAAGGGAATATACAAGTCTTTTACAGACACATAAATAGTAAAAGTTGAGTTGCTTAGGGATCAAAAAAGGGCATTGAGGCAGTTTTCTTTGCACCTGACTTTACCAAGGAAGAGGATTCCATAAAGTTATAGTGAAAGATAAGGTTGCTGAGATACTGGATGGGCTGAAAGTTGGTAAAAGAGAAGATATAGGAGAGGCCAGTTCTACATAAAACGGTTAAGCTAGGACCTATCGAACTTGTGATCTGACTTGCCCTGTTGTAATATCAGCTAAGATCATAACAATACAGGTTGAATATATTGGCATAAGGCTGATGTAAGTTATATATTGTGGTAGTTTTGAATTGGGTAATGATTCCTCTGAGAAGAATATTAATTATAGGGTGTGTGTTATTGGCACTGGACATTGTTTATGCAGTTGCGTTGAAAAAATACATAGCAAATCTTTTGTTTCTTGATTTGATCCATCCTCAGTCTAATTATCTTAAGACTGCCAATATTGTTTAAAAAAATTGTACCAGTCCTTAATTAAAGACCAAAATCCCTTCAGTGTTTTGAAAATCTTAGCGGAAGCTGTTTGTTAACGCGCGTCATTTGCTGGCCAGGTTTATGCTGTCAAGCAGGATTATAAGTCATTTGAAACTAATTTAGGAATGTAATTTGAAAAAAGATATCAAGTGAAAAAATGCAAAGGGGTGAAATAAAGCAGGAGGCAAAAGGTCACAGAAATATTTCAGAGTAGATATGATGGAATAAGATATAATCATCTTGACTATTCAACTATTCATGGAATTATGGGAATTTACATAAGCTAGGTATGTCAATTTACAGCTATTCAATCTCATTGATGACATAATCTACAATATAAAACATCATAAATTTAAAAGAATATAGACAATGTTTTAATTTGATTATTTATGATACGAGATAGTATAATAAGCAAGTTTTTAAAATTCGTTCATGGGATGTCGGCAAAGCCAGCATTTATTCTCCCTGACTAATTGAGCTTGAGAGTCTCAATGTGTCTGTGTATTCAGATGTTACTGTAGTATGTAACTATAAAGCAGCATGGGTTAATTGTTAATGATAGCAATAAAGATAACAATTTCAGCAGTGCCGAATCCAATGTCACAACCCAGATTTTTTTTGTTTGTCTCTTTGAATCCTTTGTGATTGATTAGATAAAGTGACCTATTTTGTCAGAATGCCACCAATGAGTTTTTTTTTAAAAAAGAGTTCTGCCTGAAGAACTGCCCTCTTCAGTTCAGAAAAATAGCTTCAATCAATTTTACTTTAACATCTTCCATTACTGCAATAAACTGTTTTGTCAAGGGTGCATAAGAGAATAAATTATTTGTGCCATAAGTAAATGTCGAGATCTGCAATCTGGACAAATCATCAATACCAGAGTCGTTTAATTATCTCTTACTTAAGAGGCTGACTGCTTGAATGTTCTCTAAGCTGTTAACTGAGAGCAGCAGATTGGGAGTCAAGATACTTTGATGATATTACAATGCTGGCTTTGAAAATATGGCTCTCTGACATCTCCCAATTGAAGTCTGCAAAATCATGGAGCTGATTAGCAAAATAGTTCCAGGAAAGGATCACTAATAGTAATTCACCCTTGGCATTGCTCACAATAAGTTAGACCTGCAATATTTTATAAGGACAAGAGTAATTTATTGTATAATGCACAATGAATTATTCAGCTGCTAAGTAGGATCTATGTTAACCTACCCTGAAGCTTTAAGACCAATATAGTCTAATTGCTGTAATAGGCACACTGTGAGCCCCAGCTAATTGTTTACTTTCTTTTTCAATTTGTTTTTTTTTGATATGCTATTTATTTATTGTTGGGTTCTAGATGTGCATGTTTGTAATTTGCAGGTATTTTATCAGTTGCAAGTCTAACAAAGACTTCAGTTGTGATGATACATCATGAACACTATTTAATTTCATCTCTGCACCCTCACCCAACTCCATTTCATTCCTATGTGACTATGACAAAGATAAACTTTCTCTCCTCGTCCTTCTAGATCTGTCTTTGGAGTTTGACATGGCTCATCACACTATCTTCCTTCAATGCCTCTTCACTGCCATCCAACTGGGTGGAACAGTTTTTATCTGGTTCCATTCTTATCAGTCTAATTATGGCCAGAGTATTTATTTGTAATAGTTTTTCTTCCTGCTGCCACACCATTACCTTTGGTTTCCCCCAAGGATTCATCCTAGGCTCCTTATTTCTCAGCCCCCTCCTATTTCTCATCTATGCAGCACAGAGCCTCACAATGCCAGGGATCTGGGATTGATTCCCAGTTTGGATTACAGATTGTGTGGAGTTTGCATATTCTCCCCCTGACTGCATGGGTTTCCTCTGGGTTTTTCCAAAATCCAAACAAAATCCAAATAGGTGGATTGGCCATGCTAAGTTGCCCTGAGTATCTGGGAAATGCATGGGGCTATGAGGATAGGACCTAGGTGGGATTGTGGTCAGTACTGACTCAATGGGCCAAATGACCTCTTTCTGCATTGTAGAATTCTATCATCATCTTTCCTGACTCCTCCACTGTTGCTAAAATATCAGACTGCTCATCCAACATGCAGTACTGTAGAAGCAGAAATTTTCTCAATTAAACTCTAGGAAGACTGAAGCCACTGGCTTGAATCTTCTATGGAATGACAATCGGAATTCAATTACCACTCTGCTCTCAGTTACTAAACTAGAAATAGATATTGGGTAGGGAGGGCAGTGCATCTTTGGGGTTCTCCCAAATATGATGCTATGCAGCTCAGAAGTTTGAGCCATTGTTCCCATTCCTTAGCTACTAACTTCAGGGGTGGGTGGCATGTGGTTAGCACTGCTGCCTCACAGCACCAAGGACCCAGTTCGATTCCTGGTTTAGGTCACTGTCTGCACAGAATCTGCACATTTTCCCCATGTCTGCATGGGTTTCCTTGGGATGTTCTGGTTTCTTCGCACAGTCCAAAAGATGTACTGGTTAGGTGCATTGGCCATGCTAAATTCTCCCTCAGTGCACCGAACAGGTGCCAGAGTATGGCAACTGGAGGATTTTCACTGTAATTCATCGCAGTGTTAACGTAAATCTACTTGTAATACTAATAAATAGACTTGTCAAAATCTATAGGGAGATGTATGGCAGGTGCTGGAGGACTTCGTGTCTGCTTCAAACCTTGTATGTATATCAATTGCTTTCAGTAGTGAGTGCATTAGTAGCCATTCCCCTTGGAAAACAACTTGACTTGGAGAATGAACAGAGAAGACTTGCAGAATTAGACAAGCTATTAGAAGAGGGAGGAAAAGGAACAGAAAGAAGTATTCCCAAAAGAAGATGACAAGAGTGTTCAGGGAGCAACTCTCCTCACTGAACCTCAATGAGGAACATTATATCTATGCTTCACCGAAATGTACCATCAGCTACAGTCAGAAAGGCAACATCAGAGCTGGAGAAAGACCACATTACCAGATGTTGACAGTGAACATTTATACATCTGACTCCTTCAAGCTGGATGGTGCTTGCGATATTTGCAACATCCCACATTTCGCAGTCTGCTGTTGCGTCAGGAAAGTCACTGAGGCTCTATATTCAAAGAGAGCTAACTTTTTGTTTCATTCTCCCTTGCCAGAGACTGTAAGGCAGAGTAAGCATGTAGCTTTGCTTGGAATGCAACCTTCCATAGTGCCATTGACTGTATATGTATTTCTTTCTGTGCACATATTTGGAGTGGAAAAAGATGAATTGCTGTGGCAAAGAAGTAACACAGAAATGATAGGTCAATAGTTACAGCACTGAAGGAGGCCATTCTAATCAACCCTGCTCTATACCAGAACCGAAAGGGATTCTGTTCCTTCAACAGCCAACTGGTGTGAATACATGGGCAGTAAATGATGCAGGTCAATAGTTGATATTTTGGTAGTAGTTCTACCAACGGAAGTCTGCCGTTCCAGTTATAGTTCAGCCACAACAGAAAATCAAAGAATGATTACTGGGTGGCAAGCCCTATGTATTGATGATATGGCTTGTAATAGTATATGTGCTGTGCATAAATGAAAAGCATGAAATGTGATAGAGCACATTAGTGGCATGCTGAAACTCTTCTTCTGCTCTGAAAGAGCATTGCAGTAAGTGCAATCCCAATTCCCTATTTACCAACAGTCCCATACTTATACCGCCAGGGTATGGGGTAAGGGTCAGACAGGGTTACACATGGGTTTTGTGGCATGGGATGAGGAATGATTTGATTTATTATTGTCACATTTATTAACATATAGTGAAAAGTATTGTTTCTTCTGCGCTATACAGACAAAGCACACTGTACATAGAGAATGAAATAAGACAGTGCAGAATGTGGTGTTACTGTCATAGTTAGGGTGCAGAGAAAGATCAACTTAATACAAGGTAAGTCCATTCAAAAGACTTACAGCAGCAGGAAAGAAGCTGTTCTCGAGTCGGTTGGTATGTGATCTCAGACTTCTGTGTCTTTTCACCCAACAGAAGAAGGTGGAAGAGAGAATATCCTGGGTGTGTTGCGGTCCTTAATTATGCTGGCTGCTTTGTCAAGGCAATGGAAAGTATAGACAGAGTCAATGGATGGGAGCTAGTTTGCATGATGGTTTGGGCTACATTCATGACCTTTTGTAGTTTCTTGCAGTCTTGGCCGAGCAGGAGTCATACCAAGCTGTGATACAACCAGAAAGAATGCTTTCTATGGTGCATCTGTAAAAGTTGATAAGAGTCATAGCTGACATACCAAATTTCCTTAAGTCTTCTGAGAAAGTAGAGGCATTGATGGGCTTTCTTAACTATAGTGTTGGCATGTGGGAGCTAGAACGGGTTGTTGGTGATCTGGAAACCTAAAAATTTGAAGCTCTTGACTTGAAGTCTACTTCATCCTCACTGATGTTAGGGATATGTTCCACTATGCTTCCGAAGTCACTGACAACCTCCTTCATTTAGAGGACTTTGAGGGATAGATTATTGTTGCCGCTCCAGTTCATCAGATTCTCTATCTCATTCCTGTACTTGGTCTCATCATTGTTTGAGATCCAACCCACTATTGTGGTGTTGTCAGCAAACTTGAAAATCAAATTGGAGGGGAATTTGACCACACAGTCATAGGTGTATAAGGAGTTTAGTAGGGGGCTGAGAAGACAGTCTTATGGGCTACCGCTGTTAAGAATGATTGTGGAGGAGGTGTTGTTGCCTTTCCTCACTGTGCATTAGGAAGTTCAGGATCTCATGATAGAGAGAGGAACCAAGACCCAGACCATGGAGTTTGGAGATTAGTTTCATAGGAGTAATGATGGGGTAGCTTGCAGAAAAACACTGTGTATAATGAAATTCCTGCTGCATTGAAAAGTCTGCCTGAAAGTCAGATTTACAGTCAATCTTGAGCAGCTAGGCTCAGGACTTCCATGTAGAGCTTGAAACTCATTTTTTCCAACCAAAGAAGCAATTCAAACTCCATTCCTAAACTTTGACCCTTACAGCATTTGATGACTAATATTACAGCTTCCATTGAAGCACAAACAAGAGTCACCCAACTTCTGAGTGCTCCAGTGGAAGCTCAGACCGTTGTCAAGCAAATTTGGACTGTTGTCAAGATGGCTTTGGATATAATCTGCAAAGAGGCTTGCAGGTTGCAACAGATTATATACAATCTATCCTCCAACAGATTATTAGGATTGCTGAGACACTGCCAAGGGAGAGTGCAGTAACTCCATAGAGCACACTCTTGCCAATCTCTCTCAGGAAGACAATAATTTATTTCCTATCCTTGCCATTTTGCCAGTGCTCTTGCTATTGTCTGTCAGCCAGGTAATCCATACTACTGTCACCCATGCTGAGATGGTGTTGCCTGCAGTCAGACCTTCTAGACCCAGAGCTGTTGCGATCATTCTCTAAGACCATTTCTTCACCAGCCATGCTGTTGCCTCTGGGGTAATACTATGTCAGAACATGATGTCAGGTGAAGACCAATGAAAAACAATCTTTACTAAGGAAATGAACAAGGATAATTAGGTGGTACAAAAACAGAAAATGCTAGAGAAACTCAGCAGGTCTGATAGCGTCTGTGGAGAGAGAATAGAGCCAACATTTCGAGTCAGGATAATTCAGACTCAAAACATTGACTCTATTCTCTTTCCACAGATGCTGTCAGACATGCTGAGATTTTCTAGCATGTTCTGTTTTTGTGTCAGATCCCAGCATCTACAGTATTTTGCCTGTAATTAATTGATGGTTGGTTTCAAATCCAAATTTGGTTTGGAATATTGCCTTCACAATGGTTTTTATTTTTGCCTTATGGCCACACAGATGCAGCAATGGTCAAAGAAGGATATATTGGTCTTGAAGCTGGATTAATAGATTTATCAGAACACTACCTGGTCTTCAAGGGTTAAATTATCAGGAGCAATTAGAAGGGTTGTATTCCCTGGTATTTAAAAAGGGATGATGTGATTGAAATTTGAAATAAGAGAGTAAAGAAATATAAACTATTTTTGTTGGTTGGGTAGTTTGAGACTAGGAGGAACAGACACTCAAGCCAAACCTTTCAGGAGTGAAATTAATAAAAGCTATAAGCTAGAGCCTCTCCTCCGTAAACAGCAATTGGTGTTAGATCAGTTGTTAACTTTAAATCAGAGATCAATGCATATTTCTTAACCAAGATAATTAAGAAGTATGTGACAAAGGCTGGGATATGCAATTTGATTGTGTATCTCATTGTACTCTAGAACAAGTGGCAAAATGATCTATTCCTGTTCCTGTGTTCCTATGAATGAGCACAGGGTAAATCAGACATCGTGATCCCTGTGCCTATTCTCTATTTTAGCTCCCAACATTTCCAGTGGCCTGGGGGTCAAGAAAAAAAGAATATAGATATAAGGTTCAATATGAGAAATTTAGGGAAGAGAAAAGGACATTTTTCCATTTGTAGGGCACTGAAATGCATTATTTCATACTTGACTCATTCTAATGAGTCACCCTAACCAAAATCAAAAAATATACCTTCTTTGACAATGATCATGGTGCATTTATCCCTCCTTAACCTTCTGCACCTCTCAGAACTTTTTGATCCAGCTGACCACACCATCTTCCTCTAATACCTGCCTTTCTCATGCAGCTCAATGAGATTATCATTGCTTGCTCCCACTCTTAGCTCCTTGATCAGAATCAGAGCATGTCCAGCAATGACTTCTCTTTCCACCCCATTGCGACTGGAGTCCCTAATCATTTGCTCCTGGTGCACTCCTTTTCTTCATCCAAATTCCATCTGATGAGGTTAGCAATTCACATCAGCTTAGCACCCACATTGGTACTGAAGATGTTTCATTCTATCTCTCTCACCCCTAACACTGCTGCTGTGAGGTGAAACTGTACTTCTGATGTTGCATCACCGATTCCTCTCCCTCCTTTGCACTTAAGCTTGTGTCCTGTGTTGCAGGGACAGATCCAGATAGTCCTCACAGACAGCTTAGAGGAATCCTCAGACAATATAAGTAAAGGGACCTCCAATTATGGCACCATTTTGGCATCAGTTTCCACTCAGAAATTCACTCTCTCAGAAACTGACACATTGGTGGTTCCAGTTAGTAGTGAGGCTTCTGGGTTACTCTCTGGTGAGCATGACACATCTGATAATATACACTGGGTGGAGGAAGGAATGTCTGAGGCCACTGCATAGAGATGGGTCTAAGTGCCAGCATACAAGAAGAGCTCAGGTAGGAATCAGACTAGTTTGCACCAGGGCCTCATCATAATTGTGCTTAGAGAGTTGCCATCACCCTCCTGCCTGCCAGAGAAACTCGCTAACACGGAGTACCCAGACTCACCACTCTGGTGTGACAATGCTGTAGGAGACAGGAGGACTTTGAGGGGGTGGGATGTAATCCACAGACACAAGCCCCTAGCAACTGAACCGCCTGGTGATCAGAGCCTCCCTAACCGCCCTCGCACGCCTCACTTGAGCTGCCAGTCCTTCAGGATCTGGGTGATATTTCTTGACAAGCACTTTCTCTTCTTCCTCCTCCTCCTGCTGGTCATCCTCCCCAGCAATGCCTGGCTGGTCAGCCTCCACATCCTCCTTCTTCTCCTCCTCATTCTCTCCAGAGCCAGGTTGTGCAAGGCACAGGACACATCGCGGAAAGAGATCACTGGGTTGTATTGGAGGGCCCTGGCAGAGCAGTCCAAGCAGCAGAATCACATTTTAAGGAGCCAATGCACCTCAGCATTACTGCACAGGCAGCTACATGGGCCTCATGATATCAAGTCTCCACCTCAGTCACTGGCCTCTTCATATGTATCATCAGCCATGTCCGAAGCAGATAACCCATATCATCCATGAGTCATTCCTGCAGCCTGGTGCCCTCCTCAAATGCCTTTGTTATGTCTGAGTTCCTGACAATGAAGCTGTCATTTTTACACTGCTTGGGTGTCTTGCACAGATGCGCATAATGCACATGTTGTGGAGACACACCAGTTGGACATTCAGGGAGTGGAACCCCTTTCTGTTGATGAATCTTCATGGATTCTGCAGGGTGGCCTTGAGTGACATGGGTGCAGTCGATGGCCCCTGTACATTAGGCATCTCTGCAATGGCTATGAACCCTGCTTCCTGATGTGCCTGGTCCAGGGCATCATGGTGTCACAGTGGTTAGCACTGCTGCCTCACAGCAGCAGTGACCCAGATTTGTTTCCTGGCCTGAGTCACTGTCTGTGTGGAGTTTGCACATTCTCCCCATGACTGCGTGGGTTTCCTCCAGGTACTAACCAGAGGTGCTGGTTAGATGCAGGTGCCAGACTGCGGTGACTAGGGGAATTTCACAGTAAATTCATTGCAGTGTTAATGTAAGCTTTACTTGTGACTAATAAATAAACTTTAACTTGACGTTAAATTTGATGCCCGCCCAGCCCGGGCATACAGGGCTTCCGTGACCTGCTTGACACAATATGCACAGCTGACTGGGAAATGTCACATATATCTTCGCTAGGGGTCTGCAAGGAGCCAGCTGCGTAGATTTGACAACCACCGAGAGTGAGTGCCCTTGCTCCCCCCCCCTCCCCCGCGCCATTAGATGCCAGATCCTGTAACAGGGGGCACAGGTATTGCAGTGTCTCCTTTCAGAAGCGGAACCATCAATGGCACACAGTATCTGACATCTGTTCAAATGACACTCGTGCATGGAACTGTCAGGATCTCTGCTCCATCCTTCTCTTGTGCCCCCACTTCTGGTAACTGGTGGCCTCCTCCAGCCTCTGGTGGTTGTCTCCCTCTACTCCTGCAAATGGTAAGGCCAGAGCCTCTTGTGCTCGCGATTCTTCCTCCTGCTTCTCCTCCCCAGCTCCAGCAGCAACCGAAAGAACAGCAAGATCAATCAGTTATATTCAAAAGCCATCTCTTCACTCTGAAGGGGGATGGATGTGTGACGTTGGAGATGGAGATAAGTAAACTTTATCTGTAGAGGTTGAGGAATGCTTCTTGCCCATAGCCCATTAACAGTCACTATCCATACTGCCCATTCCCCCAGCCACATGTTCACAAAAACACAAACCCCCTCCATCCCCAGCCACATGCTCCCCCAAATCACAGACACCCCCAATTCCCCCGCCACATGCTCCCCCAAACCACAGACACCCCAATTCCCTAGCCACATGCTCCCCTAAACCACAGACACCCACAATTCCCCCAGCCACATGCTGCCCTAAACACAGACACCCCCAATTCCCCCAGCCACATGCTCCCCCAAACCACAGACACCCCCAATTCCCTAGCCACATGCTCCCCAAACCACAGACACCCACAATTCCCCAGCCACATGCTGCCCTAAACCACAGCACCCCCAATCCCCAGCCACATGCTCCCCCAAACCACAGCTCCACAATTCCCCCAGCCACATGCTCCCCTAAACCACAGACACCCCCAATTCCCCCAGCCACATGCTCCCCCAAACCACAGCTCCCACAATTCTCCCAGCCACATGCTCCCCATAATCACAGCTCCTTGAAGAGTTGAGAGGCTACAGCAGTGTAATTTTCAAGGACTTTGTGCATATCCTTCAGCTGGCAGTGCACTGAATGCACTAGGATCCAGCAGTGCCACGAGATCCGATGTCAGTGCTGAGATCCGGGTCCATACTCCAAATCGGACATCGGACACCCTGCTGAGCAACAGCCCTCCACCCCGCACCTCCACACACTGGCAGAGCTGTCACCGACCCAAGAAAGAGAATGGTCACAATAGAAGAATCCCCATAAGCAGCAGAGAGCCGGCAGACACTCGGCACTTACCTCCTCACTGACGAAGTGTCCAAATCAGACCTACATGGAGCATGTCTGTTTTGTGCTAATTCCGGATGGACAAACATGGTGGTTAAAGGGGAAGTACCGGTAAAGTTGGGTGTACAGTCCATTAATTCAATTTAAATGCACGCATAGTATTTAAATGGTTGTTGCGCCCGTTTTGGATGCAGTCCAAATTGCAGCCATTTTTTGAGTCTTGGTAAAGGAGAATCAGTGTGGGGGCCAACACAGATCACAGTACTCGCTCACCCAAAAACAGGCACAACACAATGTAAAATTGAATCTATTGTGTCTGCGCCTTCCATCAAACACCTATCTATTTTAATCCCATTTTCCAGCGTTTGGTCCATAGCCTTATATACTATGGCACTTTAAATGTTCATTTAAATGCTTCTTAAATGTTATGAGCTTTCCCCCTCTACCACCCTTTTAGGCACTGAGTTCTAAATTCCCACTACCCTATGGTCAATGGATGTTTCACACTCAACCTAATAGGTAGAGACTGTCCATATTGTAGCCAAAATTTGATCATTTTTTGACCAAATGTCAACTTAAGCTTTGTGTAGCCCACTGGCTGCACTGTCAGCTTTTCTTGTCATATTTTTTGACACTTACACTGGAATTCTACTGTCCCCCACCATAGGAATCAGGAAGGGTGAAAGACGGACAATGGGGAGGTCTGGCAGGATATTCTAGTCTTGGATCAATCAAGGCAATAAAATCCTGCCCTTAGTCTGAATGAGCCCATGCTATCAGTGACCTTGACTTTCAAGAGATCAATTTTTAAAATAAATTCTCCTTATTTACATGGGGAACACCCCCACCATAGATGTGGGGAACCCCGCACAACTCACACAGATCCTACATGCACAGACTTCCCCAGCAGAACACCCCCTCCCTTGTAGTACCCTCTGGCTTGCCCCATGCCAGGGGCCAGTGCAGGGGCAATGCCAGGGGAACCATCAAGGTACTGCTCAGCCATGACCTTTTTATCCCTGAGGGCCATACTTGCTTGTGATTGAAAAATTCTCCAGTATTGCAAACTTATTGTCACATATAGTGTCACATCCATGGAGGCAATGAAAAAGATTTGAAAAAGAGCAAAATATTGAATGGATCGAAAAGATGGTAAGTTTTTGAAATGAATGTAAAGTATTTCTCAGATAACAAGTAGTGAAAAAGAAATCTCAAATAGAGTATCCTAACTTTGGTTTGCCATCTGTGATGTAATGATAAGAAATAATAATGAAAAACAAAAGCTCTGTATGCTAATCTCAGGATGTAGCTGCTGGTGGCCATACAAGGATCTCTGACACAAACTATCACTCCTTCCTGACATGGCAATAATTAGCTGGTGCTGCGAAACAATATATTAATAAGAACTCTTAAAGAACCAGCCTCGGACTACATTTTGATTGTTAATGACTTTGAAAGAGAACCTTTCTCTCTTATTTGATCCTCTTCTATCTTATGGGTCATTTTTCAGTCCTAAAAATAAATGTTTAATCAAACCCTAGAGAGAAACTATGTCACTCTCTCATGACGGAAATTAAAACTTTGTGACTTGGTCTTATTCCCTAATTTGTGGTCCCCATGGGGATCTGAGAACTACTTATCTCAACCCCTGCTATTCTGTTTTTGGTTGCTGGGTTACCATTTGTATAAATAACTATTGCAAATGTTAATCTACTGTGTCTACTCTTCTATTACCAGATGTGAAGGTATTATAAAATGTCACTCAGTATTCATGGTATTAATTTGCATAAGCACCCGAGGGAGCAGCATTTTAAATAACATAAATTGCATCTGATAAGTTTTCTGCCTTTTTGCTCATCAGCTCTGAATAGGTTAATCATTCTGTACAATTGGCTACATGGCTGCCAACTCTTCCCATCACTGGGGTATTACCCCTCTTATGGCTGTTAAGAAAGGCAATAATTCCAGAGTGAAATTTATTCCATTATGTGCAAACAGGTAATTGGAAGTTATTGGTTAGCTGTAAGCTGAGTGAGGATTTGACAGTGTTTTTAAAATTGAAAGTCAACAAAAAATAATAACTACTTTAAAAAGATTCAATGCATTTCAAAGGGCAATATCCCTTTTCAAATAGCTCCATTTACAATTTCAGTCAATTTCATAAATTTAAACTGAACCAGAGACCTCTATGCAGTTAGGTTAATTGTTTCAACAGACTTATCTCTAAACAAATTACTCAGACTTGAAAGTTGTTTAACCCTTTGAAGTTTATGGTAATGACATTTCTGCACCACCTTAAAAAAATGCCTTACAGACACTATTTTCCCTCAGACCTCTACATAATGTTTATTCTCTTCTCAACATTGCTCTCATAGTGCTCTAGAATTCTACAGATTCTGACATTTTGTAGAACTAATACGAGTGAGTGCATTGTGCAAACTGACATTAAGATTTTTAAAAATCACTCATTAAAGTTGAAATATTCAGACCACATGTCCTTTCTTCCATTTCTCTATTGGTGTGTCTTATCTATAATAATACACAAATCTTGGCTCAACTTGTCTAGAAAAACGATCTTTTTGATGAATATGAAACCCAGGCTTCTATAGTGTAGGAGAAGAATGAGGAGAGATCTAAGAAGAATGGGGATTGAGGTTTCTCATAGAAACCTATAAAATTCTAAGAGGAATAGCCAGAGTAGATATAAGAAGGATGATCCCAATGGTTAGGATATTCAGAACCAGGGAGTCACAGTCTGAGGATACAGGGAGACCATTTAGGACAGAGGTGAGGAGAAATTTTTTCACCCAAAGAGTGGCCATCCTGTGGAATTCGCTACCACAGAAAATAATTGGATATAGCACTTGAGGCAAAGGGGATCAAAGGATATATGGGGGAAGGTGGGATAAGGCTACTGAGTAGGATGATCAGCCATGTTCTTACTGAATGGCGGAGCAGGCTCAAAAGGCCGAATGGTATCCTCCTTCTCCTATTTTCTATGTTTGATCCAGTATTTTGAAACAAGAATTTCCATGCTCAATTTTCAGGAATCTAACAATCATTTTTAAAGCACAGAGGAGACCATTCAATCCATTTTGTCTGTACTGGCTCCAGAGTTCAAAGTATACAGGGATGGCAGGTGGAATTGCCCTTGAGAGCCTCCAAAATGCCCTCAAAATTTAATCAAGGGGATGGACAGCAAAAGAAAAGTCACCCCACTATGTGGGAGAGACAGAAGCTGTGAAGAGTTGTACCTTCAATCTTTGGATTTTTCTCTCCTTCTTCCTGATAATTGGCTCACTTGCCTGTAATTGGAGGATCAATGGGAAAGTGCGTGGTGGTGTGTTAGCATGAACACCAGATTGATGGCATTGAGAGAGCCTGCCTGGGGGGGGAGGGGAAGGGAGGGGGGCGAGGATGCTGCCTGGGGGGGAGGGGAGGAGAGAGGGGAGAGATGCTGCCTGGGGAAGGTGGTAAGAAATTGAATAGTCATTGTCGTCTATGTACGGACTTCAGTGTCCATGGAAGTGTTCAGGAATGATTTAGGAACATAGATCGCAGCCCTTTGAGAACAAGCCTAGCAAACTCAGTGTGCAGGCAACTTGTCTCTGAAAGTCAAAGGTGCCACATCAATGCTGCACAAGCCTCACATTAGTCTGGGGACTGGGCTCCTCAGTGGCAAGGGAAAAACTCAACAAGACATTGGACGAATGGAAGATCAAGAGGGGAAAGGTTGGGTGAAACTGTGAGGTTAAGGCTGAGGGAGTAAGAGGCTGTGGGTGTGAAAGAAGCTGCAGGGGGATGAGAACAGTTTTAAACTTGTCTACTAAAGAACACTCAGCTAACAGGGAGTCAGGAAAAGTTGAAACTGCTGAAGTAACGAATTCCATGCAAATTAATTTGGAATTTCTAACTTAAGACTGCATAAATTCAGAAGCTACTAGATGGGAAAAAATATAGTTAATGCTATTGTAATGAATAATGTGTTAATTGGACATCTTAATACTGAACGTCTTTATTTCATGGGAAATATTTGCATTTACGTGTTATCACATCTCAAAGTGTTTAACATAATATGAATTACTTGAGTTGCAGTGACTATATTGAAGAAAAATATGCAACCATGTTTCATACTAAAATCCCAAATAGTAAGAAACAACTCGCATTTTTGTAGTATTTTTAATGACCTTAGGATACACTAAAGTGCTTTACAATCAATGAAATACTTTGGAAGATTAGTTACGATTATAGCGATGGAAATGTAATGAGCTAAATAATCAATTAATTTAGGGGAATTTAGAACTTGGAAGCAAAAGCTAAAAATTAAACCAGAAATTTAAAGAGTGAAATTAGGAAGCATCTCTATGCATTAATGGTGATGGAAGATTGGAACCCACAAATTGCAATGCTAGATCAATTGTAAAATTTAAATGAGGTGGAGATCTGAAATGCAGTAATGAGAACTGTCTTGAAAAAATCTTCCAGCTTTGAGCATGTGAAATGAAAATTCATTATCTGTGATCTCACCAGCCTGTAAAAGACATGTTTAATGTGATGGTTCTTGATATATAGAAGTATTATCAGTTACATTGAAAAAATCTTTTGTTTCATGCTTTTTGTTTTCTTGTGCCACTCTCAATATTGTGGTCCGAGAATATTAACACCTTTTTCCTGTAATGCAGCTTTAAGTTTAAAGGAGAGGCGACACTTATGGAGCATATTGATGAATTCTTCCACGCAGCTTCCATGTGAATTCAGTTATCCCATGGGTGGGATTCTCTAACTGTACTCATCCCAAATTGGAAAATCCCGCGCGAAGTCAATGAACCTTTCATTGACCCCCAGCCCCCACCTGCTATGATTCCCACAGTGGACAAGATGGGAAAGTCCTCCCCATATATCAACACAAATAAGGGTTACTATTTGACAATGTCGAATACCCAGGTACAAACAATACTAGTCACTGTAAATACTCAAACTTACAAGTTTATATTACTTGCTAATTAAAGCACTGAGTACTCAAACTTACAATCTTACAATACTTGTTAGCAAGGAGAACAAACATTCAGCGCAATGCACTGCAATGTATTCTCCTGATTCATACAGATAATGTAGTAGTTATAGTTTACCGTATCTTGCTCTTTGGAACTTTGTTGCTGAAAAGGTTTTATTTTCATCCTGTGGCCAAAGCTGGGAATACAATGTTTATGAAACTGACACAAAGTTTAAATTAGTCATTTATCCTGAATATGCGAGTGCTGGCCTCACTGTAGACCTTGTTGAAGACCTTTTATTCTACTCTCGCTGACAGAGTTGCCTTGTTGTTGTAACTTAATTTTCCACACCAGCATCTACAGTTTTTAATTGCTTTTAATTATAGTTTCACAGCAACCCCATGGTGCTTTACTTGAAGTGAGCATCCTTAATCTTGCAGAACAAAGTGAATTAAATATTTGGCCATAGCTGGAATTACAACTTAAGTTCCACAACAGCATCATATAACAAAGGAGTTAGTGAGATTGAAAACTAAAATATAGCTCATGAAAATCAAACTAGCCCTTGAGGAAATCTCAAGAACAGCCCTCAAAAAATTATCTTGACCCCCCGACTGGCTCTTTTCACTCAATTCACAAAACCTTCTATTTTCCTTTTTCTATAACCATTTGCTATTTTTCCTTTTAAAAAAAAATACAGTGGTATCTGTCTCAACTATTCATTATAGCAAAATATTCTTTTCCGAGAATTTTCTGTGTTGATAGATTTCTTCTAACCACTCTTGCTACTGTGTTACTGACAATTTTATTTGACTTTGCCATTGACTCTCCAACAACAGAAAATAGCTTTCCTAGTTATAGGGAAAATGTCTTGTAAATTACCTGAACTGTTCTTAAATTGTAGTCTCAGATTGAAGAGGCCAAACAAAATGGAGTCAATGGTAACACTAAGTGCTAAGAATTGAAACCAAAGACTATTACCGGAACAGAACAGCCCCTACTAATTATAAGTGTATATAAACACAATCAGTGCATTAGGTTGATATTGTGTCCTATCTGATCCTAGGTAGGGGTATTTGTTAAAAAAAAACAGAGGCAGGAACAAAAATAAGTTTGGCCTGTTCAGGTATCAACTTAACTTTTTTGATTGTTAAGAGTGATTATCGCCAAAATGTTAAACCTGCTGGCACACGTTTTATTCAGATGGATAATTGAACAGATTTTTTTAAAAAGACTTGATATTCATAGGAGACTGCTTAGCACATTCTTTAGCTTTGTTAGATATAATTTCCACATTTATTTAGTCTTTGCCAGTCATCTTCTGCAGTGATCTTTACTAAACAAAATGTAGAAGTACAAAATACATTGAGGACAGAGAGGTAGACAAGTCAAATTGTACAGCTATATACCAGCCGGTTATAGGCAGAGTTAAGTGTGCCATTCATGGTGTCAGTTGTCTAAGGTAAAGGCAGGTGAGATTTAATCCAGTGAATTTAATGTGTGACATGAATTGAGCTGTATCAGAGAGCTCAGTGTAACAGATACCTGCCCAGCTCATCAACAATACATTCCTGAAGCTAAAGTCATTGTCCAATTAGTGACTGCCAGCTCACAGGAACATTATCAGGCAGCTTGGCCCTGATTGGTCAAAGCATTGCCCCCTAACAAATGAGTCAGTGATTGACTGTCACATATTTTGATCCGATGAAACAGGTGCAATGAGTCGACCTGTTCTTTCTGTCTGCTTAGAATATGGCCCTGTATATTCATATAGCTAGTTCCCAGTACATGTCACAATGCAAGCCTGACTGACAATCTTAAATAGGTGCCTAAAATTGGTTGTCTTAAGTTGGTTGTGCCTGTTTCAGCTAAGTCGGTTTTGTGAGAGCAAAAATGCACCAATTTTGTGAGGTTATACTCAGAATCTCAATCATTTCTGAAATATATTTGACAGTATATTGGGCCTGACAATTTTGCAGGGTTTTCTAACAATCATCTAGACTAGGCATTGAGCCCTTGCGTCTGTTAACCCGGGCTGTAATGTCCTTCCTAAAGTTGGTCTCTTTTGAGCAAAGAGGCTCATGGCCAACCGTACATGGCTTTACTAACATTGATGTGTAATGTCCTAATTATTAGCAGTTTACATGAAAAGAAAATGATATGGTTTGCACTCAAAGATTCTCCCAGTGAATGTGATGATGGTCCAGAGATTCAGGCATGACTGACACCAAACCCATCGCGGCACCCCCACTAGCTCACATAGTGGGCAGCAACCCAATAACTATTCAACTGAACTACATTAAATTATGCATCACAATCTGATGCAAATATCTCGTACTATTCAACTGCATCCCTAGAGGGATCTGTAGCAAGCGGGCTTTCCTACAGGTCGTCACAAGCAAGAGCCTGACATGTTGGATCCCAAGGGTCCAGGAAGCACCACCTCAGTAATGAAAGCCATCGTTCCTCCCAATATCACATGAGATTTCAAAGGGGAGTTAAAACGCTAACAGTGTACTTCAGATGTATTCAATCGTGAAGGGTAAGAAAAATAAACAGAGAAAGTTGAGGGGCAACCTGATTGAGGTGTACAAGATGATGAGGGGCATGGACAGATTGGATAAGGAGCAGCTGTTCCCCTTAGTTAAAGGGTCATTCGTAAGAGGGCAAAGATTCAAGGTGAGGGGCAAGGCAGTTTAGGGCAGATGTGAAGAAATACTTTTTTAGCCAGAGGGTGGTGATGGTCTGGAATGACTGCCTGGGAAGATGGTAGGAGAAGGTTGCCTCACATCCTTTAAAAAGTATCAGGATGACTACTTGGCACATCAGAATATTCAAGGCTATGGGCCAAGTGCTAGTAAATGGGATTAGGTGGAAGTTTTCAGGTGTTTTTTGCATGTCAGTGAAAATGCAATGGGCCAAAAAGCCTCTTCTGTACTGAATGATTCTATGATTCTGTAATTTGAGATTGTTGTTGACGTCTAAAGTTTATGGAGGTAATAACAAATATAATGTAGTTCTCAACTTTCTCTTTAAGAGTAGTAATTAGGGTAGTCAAATGAATAGCATCGCTATAAGATGCCAAGAAGCTATTCACATGATATGATAATCAATCTCGCTCTCTTGAAGCTTTTAATGAATGGGAAAATCCTGCTGACATAAATGGTGGTAATATTGCCACCTAACTGTCAATTTAAATTGGCTTTACGTTTGAAAATAATACCAATCCACGATTTTTATACCAGATCTCTTGATTTTTATAAGTGCTTGTCTCATGATTTTTGAGACAATGTGGTTGGAGTGTTTGCAAGTGAAATTGTGAGAAAAAGCGAAGCTACCTCTGAAGGCAAAGGAGGCATAAGCAGCTTTCACAATGAGCTAAATGAGACTCAGTAGCAGTTAAGCCTCAAGCTTCCAGGTTCTGGCATTTGTTAATTGTTTTCTATTAGTCATGCGCCTGAAAACAGGCCACAACTAAATTCCCCATCAGTGGATCACCAGATTACTATGAGTATCACCACAGTCGATCTGAGTTGTAACTCAAGCGCTTTATGCTTGCTGTTTCTGCTAGAGATTGCTCCAGCAAGTTACTGTTGCTTGTCCAGTAATTACATTATAAAATACATTTCCATTTGGTAAAATGCACTGTCACAGCATTACTGCTCTATTTAATGGATTGAGTTATATGAACTTCAAATATTAATCTATTTTCTGACTGAGTAATTTTATAGCTTGTAATGAAATAACAGCTGTATCTTCTTCTATAAATTTTGTTTCATAATCTGAATTGGAAAATCATTGTGCGTATTAGTTGATAGAAAATGTATACGTATTTTTAAAGGTTTGACCCCCCAGCCCCATCCCCCAAAATGCAAGATGTTCAGTCACATAATTATAACAATTCACAGATGAGATAATGCATTTGAAATCTTCCAGCTTTCAATACAGGTCTATATAAAAGGCTCACAAAAGTGACACAGAATAATTTTAGTATCCTTTATAGCTAAGTGATATGCCAACTCCCTGCGGAGTACACTTTGCAATTTAATGAGTGCAGTAAGTTGTGCATTTCCATGCTGGCTATTCACAATATTATTGTGTCCAATGGTTTCAGGTTGAAATAGGGACAGGGGAACAGAACAGTAGGGTAAATGTCAGGTATGCTAACCCTCAAACTTCCATTTGTTGCGAAATTCCACAGGCATAGGTTAGAAAGATGCTGGAAAGGATATGGCCTGCATCTATACTCCAGACTGCCAATTTTGCTACCTTTGATGCTTCTTCTCATTCAAAATGATAGGGAGTTTTAAAACATTATTTATTTGCAAAACTGGGAGCTAGTGACCCTTCTAGTGGGAACTAGGGGCAGGCCTTTGTCTCAACTTTTGGTAGCTACCTCTCTCAAGAAGACATTTTGGAATAGTGAAAAGAGGATGAGGAATGCAGGCTCTCATTGCATTTAAAAGCTCATATTTTCTGCCCTAAGCCTGGCTTAGTTTGGAGTGCATTATCTTCTATCTGCTCTTTAACTATGCAATGTTTTCAGGTTTGTTGCCATACTTCTGATTAATTTATGTCTATATCACTTCCGTTTCATTACGCTCAATATGAAGCAGACAACAAAGAAATTGAACAAATTTTCTGGGTTAGAGTTCCTTCTAAATTTCAAGGACAATGCAAGTTTACTATTTGTGTGCCATTTGTCTGCAGTGACCACTACTTTACTCTTTTGACAAGTAAAAATACATCGAGATTCTATGATGAGAAAGTCTTTTAAGTCTGAGCTTCTGATCAGGAAAGGGGTTATGGGAATAGGGCCTGGAAAGATTATTGTCGATGCAGGCTAAATGGGCTGAGTGGCCTCTTCCGCAGCGTAGAGACTCAATGATTCATATTATTTTTGGATGAGCCAAGCATAAACAACTTTTCAAAAGTCCAAGGGTTAAGGCACAAGTTTGGCTATTGCTGTTAATAACTGATAATTTAATCTCTTTGCATTCAAAGATCTTCTAATTAGTATTACCTCATCTGTGAAAACAGTGTCCACAGGAATGATAATAGAAGCACGTTAAATGTTAGTACTCAAATTTCGTACTTATTTGATTATCTAATGATTCTAATATACAATACTGGTTGATGTACAGATCCATGACTAAACATGGTTCCTGCTTCAATCCTTCTTCTTTCCATGAATTACTTAAAGGTCACCTGTGAACAAACCATTCAATGTTTGTTAATTCCTGGAGGAGCTTAAAATAGTTTCTATACCTGCAGCACTGTAAGCATTTTTTAAATCTGGCTAGTGAACAAGTGTATTGTAGTGTGTATGTCCCATGGTCTTGCAGTTCGTTCCTTCTTTTGAAAAATGGCTCCAAGTAGCTTTATTTAGCAATGACTAAGAACTAATAATTCCTTTTCATGATAGAATATGGCAGGGAGGATCTTCACAGTAATTAAATGTTTTCACTTTGTGCTTCAAATAGCCCTGTTCTTATTCTGGTGAAGGTCTCATATCAATCAGTATAGTCACAAAAACGTGTGGAACCATCACAAAGCATTTCTCTCGTTGTACTCGACTTTGAGTAAACTGAGAAACTGTAATTGTGTTGCATTTTTCGTTTTTTGCTGCACAACTACCACTTCAGATCTCAAAGGTTAAAGGGAGAGTAAGCTGCAGTCAGAGGACATCTGACATTTTTGATGGTTTTTAAATTACTTTATTCAGGCTCACAAATGAAATACTCCACTGGAGATATTACCCATTTATCAAAATCGGACTGCAAGCGGATCATCCCTATTTGATTTAATTTAGATACATAGTATATTTAACCAGAGTAGGACTAGACTATACAATGTTTTGATAAATTGAATTTGTTGCTGGCTGTTAAAGACAGTACTTTTAACATTGATACTGGATGCTTTCCCAATTCTGGTTTTTAATTCCTCACAATACTTTATTAGTATTTTAAATTAGTAGTCCTTAACTGATATATGAGGTCTAATTTTTGCCCAATATTTGTGGATCTTCTATAGACCATTTGGTTGAGGAGTTTTTCTTGACTTCCAGAACCTTACTGAATCAGGATTTCTTTGGAAACCTAAAACAGGATTTGTATTTTTCTTTATCAGTAGCTGATAAATTTTAAAGATATGAGATGTTAATTAAAGCTCAAGGCCTTCTCCTAGGCAGTTCCTCAGAATCAAGAATTATTTTCTTCCACTTTGGTTCAATGGGTTCCGAGATGGCTAATAATTCCAATGCACAATTTGCAGATACAGCCATAAATGGGGCAGGTGGTGTTTGCAGGATTGGGTGAATGAATTGTTTGGAGGTTTTGTGTACTCACTCTGATGCCTCAGCTTCACCTCCGTACGTTCGCTATGAAGTCTCTCGCTTTGGTTGATGTCTTTGTGAGCAAAAGCCTTTTCCATTTTGGTCAGTCACAAGCCAGGTTCTTCCATGAGTCCTATGACCTGTTTGATCTCTTCAGAGATGCTTTGAAGACATCCTTAAAGTGTTTCCACTTGAAAGTTGCACTGTACACTACACAATACTTGCTACTTCAAAGTTGTAGATTGAATTATTTGACAAAATACAAACTAGCCACTGGGTTCCCATAAATTACTGAAAATGCTTTTCTCACTAATTTTTAATATCCAACATAAGGTTGAAAAAAAAACTTAGAAATACATATTTTGCAGCAACATAAATTTATTCATGGAATTATCTTTTGAGAATCTCAATGCCAGTATTAAAATTATTTGAAGGTTTTAGATTCTCCCTAAAGCGTGAGTTTGAAGTTAATATTTTTGCCCAGAGCTGTAACTACATTGAATTTAGATTACACAATTTGAGCATATGAGTGCACCATATTTCCTAGGATGAATCACTGCTGTTTAGTCTGTTGTATAAATGGAATATTTGGAATATTCTCCTTACGGAACACTTCCCTTAACCTCATTTTACCTTCTGCCAGTAGCCATTTATTATATATTTTGGAAAGCTTTGTGAGGTAAAATGTATATTGTGCTTTTTTTTTCAAAAACAAAGAGTGTGAGAAGTGTTCTGATTATACCTCTGTTGTATTTTTGCTTTGGGTTCTGTAATCATTACAAAGAATTGTACAAAGGGAAGAACTTGCATTTATATTGTGTCTTCTATAAGCTGAGAACATCGTACTTTAAATCTAATGGTGAGCTTTTGAAGTTTGTCATAATTATAGATATATGCCAAAAGACCAAAGAGCAGAGAAATTTTTAACCACAATAAGAGCAGAAAATAATGGAAAACTTCAGCGTGTTTGACAGCATCTGTGGAGAGAATAGAGCTAATGTTTCAAGCCTGGATGACCTGACTTGTCTTTCAATCAGCAACTCTCCATCCTTCTCAATCACCTTTCCCTTCCATTCTTTCTTGATCACCATTCCCTATCACTTGTCCTTTCTTTTTCCTCCTCCTTTCAGATTCTGTCCCACATCTTTTCTATTCTTTCTCTTCCTTCTTCCTTTTATCCTTCCTACCATCTCTCTGGGCACATCTTCCTTTTTTCTCCTTTTCCCTCTTTGGCTCTTGTCCTCTTTCCTCAAAACGTCTCATCCTTTTCTCCTCTTTCTCCTCCTTTCATACTCAGCTACTCCTGTCATCGTCACTTCTGCTCGGTCCTCTCTGCCAAAATTCAATTATTTCCCTGCCCTATAAACCTGCTTGACTGGAACTTGCACTAAAATTTTACCATCTTGCTCACCCGGAATCAGAGCAGGCAAGACTCTGACAGTGGAAATTTCTGTTGAACTTGGGCAGGAATTTCCGGTCTTGCCCGAACAAGACCGTAAAATCCTGCCCTTGCTCTAAACACCCTGTGTGTCCCTCACCAAATCCTCCACAGCTGGATACACAATCCATCATTTGTCTTACCAGAAACACTGCTAGGGTTGCAATGTCTCTTATTACTAATCCCACCTTAAGCACTCCCCATTTTCTATTTTCAACTACCTCATCCTCTTCCATTCCTCCCACCTCTCACTTCAAATCATTATTACCTTCTCCTCCTATAATCCTAAAATGTACCTTGACTTAATCACTGAGATTTCCGCCCTCAATCTACGCTGGGCAACTTAATATTCTGGATGATTCAACCTGCATCTAAACTCTATTTAGTCACTCCCCCCCACCGCCCAGCTAATTTCACTGACCTTTTGCTTTCTCAGTCTACATTCATTCACTAACATTATTACATCATGCAACCTATGAGATTTCAATCATTAGTAAGAAGTTCTCTAATAACTTTTAGATCTCACTCTTCATTCATCACTTTTCACTCCAACATCTTTTCCCAAACGTAGGGGAGTCTAAAATTAGAGGGCATAGATTTAAAGTGAGAAGCAGAGATACAAAAGGATCCAAGAGGGACAATTTTTTCACTTAGAGGATGGTGAATGTCTGGAATGAGCTGCCAAAGATAGAGACAGGTACAATTTTGTCTTTTAAAAAGCATGTAGACAATTACATGGGTAAAACAGGACTAGCTTAATGGTAAAAACATGGACAAGTTGGGCTTTCCATGCTGTAAACCTCTATGACTCGTGTTTCCACTCCCTTCTTATGTCCTACTCCACAAATGGGGAGTGAATGAACCTCTTCCACCATTCTCCAACTTCCTTTCCTCTCACCTCTATTTGTCACAATGGCTGTGTTGCTTTTTGACCTGTTCAAAGGTTCCTTCATCTGTTTTGAATGCCTGTCTTTGTCCCAAATGATTCATCTTCTCCGACGAGCACAGGTTATATCTTTGTTCATTAATTCCGAGGGTCACAAACTCAAGCACACCTGGTATGACTGGCCTTGTCGCTTAGCATCTGATCTTGCTCAACCATCTTCACCTCTATCATGTCACACTTTCATCAGCCAAATCTTCCTATTAATCAAAGATTATGTTGGAGGGAAAGAATAATTTATTTTCTCCATAATGAATTGCTTTTACAGATTCACTTTCTCCCCCTTAAATCCTTACTGCTAACCGTGAGTACAAAAACTGATGATTTCTTCATTTCGAAGACTCAAGCCTCTACTACCACCCCCTTGCTATGCCAAGCTCCTGAACATTTCCTGTCCCCACTCATTCTACTCCTGATATTATCATTCTGTATTTTCCCTTTAATCTCTCCTTATGTCTCCTGGAGGCCTTGGGATTTATATCATTCATTCTCAATCCTCTGTCCAGCCGATTAATGACCATTTACTTACATTACCTGGTCCCTATATTATTATTTGACATCACCAATAACAGCCTTCTCAGGCTAAGTCACTCTCTTTTTCAAATAATCATAATTACACCCTCCATTCATTCTCGTTATCATAAGGAGGAAGCCATTCAGTCCATCAAGACTGCACTGAACACAATTCCATCTGGGCCCCGCTCCCATAACCCCACATATTTACCGTACTAATTCCCTGACACTGGGGTCAATTTTGGCATGGCCAACCTAACCCACACATCTTTGGGCTGTGGGAGGAAACCAGGGTACGCAGAGGAAACATGGGGAAAATGTGCAAACTCCACACAGACCGTGACCCAATGCCAGAATTGAACCTGGGTCCCTGGCGCTGTGAGGCAGCAGTGCTGACCACTGTGCCACTGTTAGCCCCCATACTATTTCCAACCTTTCTTTTTTCTCTAAAATCCAGAAATTTGTCATTACTTTCAACTGATATATTTCCACACAAGCCTTTTTTAGTTCATCGTCATAGGTAATGCTGAATGTTCTTTGTTTATAAGAGCATCATCACTAACTTTGATATCTAGGTAAGCGATTGTTAATGCACATGATTACAACCATAATAATTGCCCACTAATTATTTTCACGAATGGAATTATTTTACTTCTCAATAGTATCTTTGTGTTCAATAAAGACAGAACATCACATCAAACTACATTTTAGGTTTATATAAGAGAATGTACTGAGCAGAAATGCACAAGTAGCTATATTAAAATTATATATTTACAGTAGATTGCTTCAATCTAGCTTAGCAAATAGAACATAATATATAATACTAAATACAATGCTAAAGAACAAAGAACAAAACAGCACAGGAAACAGGCCCTTCCTTCGGCCCAACGAGCCCGTGCCGCCACCTCGATGTTCCCACTTCTACACGCGATCCCTGTCCGTGTTTATAGATCTATGGATTAAAAACCAAATTTGAGACAATTTAGGGAGAATTTGTTTTGCCAATTAGCCTAAGAGCACATCTTTGGGATGTGGGAGGAAACCGGAGCTCCCGGAGAAAACCCTACCAAATTCATAAATTCAGTGCTGATTTTCATATATTACAAATCACTGCTGCAGCTGATATCGTGAACTTCATCTCTTTTTTTTTGTTTTTTTATTCCAATTCAACTCAATCAAGTCCAATTCAAAGTCTCAACAAGTTGAGACACTCCTGATCCAAGCTGACAAGACAGGGCTCTCACCTCCTGTCTTGGGTTTGATATATATGATCCAAGCTGATTGGAATAGGCATAGCTCCTCTTCCAAGGCTTGATCTCATTTGCATCTTAGCCAAAAGGCCAAGATGCCGCTTTTAAAAACTGCTTCAAATGAAGCTTAAATGTAACCAAATAACTTCAAATAAGCACAACACTTGATCTCGGCCATTTAACAACTATTTCTATGATGGAAACTGACACAGCTCCTTTAAATAGCTCCAAAAACAATTACGGTGATTCCTAGATTTTTAAAAAAACTGTTAGACCATAAGATGCAGGAGCAAAAGTAGGCCAATTGACCCACTGAATCTGCTCCGTCATTCAATGAGATTATGGCTAATCGATATGACTACATTTGTAAATTACTGTCTACAATACATATAAATATAGAAGTCTTCACTATACTCATCGTTGCACCGCCCCCCCACCCCCGCCAACCCCCATCACCACAATTTGACGTCTCTGAATTTTGAAGTTGTATTTCTAAATCCAGAATCCAAATCATTCATGTATTTTGTGACAATGGTCCCAGCATTGACTCTGTAGGACATAACTTCATACTTTTTGCCAGTCTGTTAGAATTCCTCAAGCTCAACTTCTGTCCCGTTGACTGTAATAAAATCTCCTTGGTCGAGATCATTAATGACCTTGACTGTGATTGATCCACTGTTCACTATGTGCTTTTGTTTTCTAACCTCTCTCCTTTACACAGTGATAGTCAACTGTATTAACCTCACTATTGCCTTATCTTTCTTGCTGTGGGAATGTCTTTGCATGATTCCAATCCAAACTGCACATTCAATACATCTCCAACAACAGCTTATTTTGCTACTGATCTCAGAAGTTCCCCAAGGATCTCCCTGGTGTCTCTACTTCTTCACAGACATGCCCTTCAATGACACAGGAATAGGAATAGGCCATTTAGCCCCATGCATCTGATCAGCCATTCGTAGATCATGGCAGATATGCAATCTAATTCCACAGCCTCACCTTTGTCCCATATCCCTTATCATGTGAGGATAAGAAAAAGTTTATGAAGCTCAGATTTAATTGATCTAGCATTGATTGCCATCGACAGAAGAGCGTTCCAAATTTCTAACATCTTGGTATGCAGTTTTTTACTTTCACTCCTGAGAGGCCAATTCTAACACTGAACACTGAGCCCAAATTTACCATTGTGTTGTGCCTGTTTTCTGGTGTGAAAACTTGGTAAAGTCAGGCACGAGGCGAATAGTGCGATCCGTGCATTTAAACTGACTTAATGGGCTGCATACCCAACTTTACTGGCACTTCCCCCTTTACCACTGCATTCACCCATCCAGAAACAATCATGGTCCATACAAGTTTGATTCGGTGCTCCATCAATGAGAGTTAATGAAGAGGTAAATGGCAAGCATCCAACGGCTCTCTGCTTCAGATCAGTTGGGGGAGGGAAAGGGCACAATCAGTCTTGGTGGTGGGGATAAAGGGATCAGTAATATTGTGGGGTAGGGGAATGTCTGTGGAGGCTAGGGGAAGGTATTACCTGGCCCAGGAGTGTAGGAGCAGCTGCATTCTATCATTTTTTTTCTGCGCACGTGTAGTTGAAGATGCTGATCGGAGCTACAGGGTTTCAGGCATGTTAAGCCCACCCACAGGCTCGTGCAGCATGATTCGGACTCTGTTATTTTTTCAGACAGAATGCATGTTGGGATGCCTCAGAACAGGTCTAAAAGTCAGATCTGAAACACTTTCAGTTTCAAGTCCGCCTAGCATCTTCTCTGTCTCTATACTTTACCCTATGCGACCTTCTTGATACCTTGAAAATTTGAATCAAAGCACCTCTAAACCTTTCAAATTCAGGCACTGTAATCCTAATTTGTAACATCCCTCCTCTATATCCATTGAAATTGGGATAACATACCAGTTAATCCAAATTGCATCTCCTCCATTTAGTTAGTCATTGCTTTTTCCTAATTGGTCGGCGCAACATCGAAGGCCAAAGGGCCTATTCTGCACTGTAATGTTCTATGTTCCACGGTACAGGGCCCAGGACTGAACACAGTACACCAGATGTGTTCAAACCAGACTTTGTATAGCTGAAACATGCCTTCGGCCCACTTAATTTTGATTTTCTTGACACAAAAGTGAATATTCCATTTTGATTATTTTCTGCAGACTTTTGTGACATGATCTATTTACCTGGACCTCAAGTCTCATTAGACCTCTACTGTTTCGAGCTCTACACCATTTAAATCCAATCTATTTTAGGTCCAATGTGGATGGCCTTACAGTTGATTAAGTAATTGGATAAATGCATTTCAATGTAATCTACCAAGGTCTCATTGTAATGTTGTTTCCGTCATTACTTACAATGCCACCAATCTTTGTCTCATTGGCAAATCTGGGTATGTGGCTTTCTATCTCTTCACCTTACTCATTAATAAATATTGAACAATTGAACCATAACAAAAATTTTGGAAAGACAGCAAAGTCACATTCTGTCAATTAGAGTGTTGTGTGACTAGCCAGGTAAATACATGGGGTTATGGAGATAGGGCCTGGTTGGGACTGTAGTCAGTGCAAGCTCAGTGGCTGAATGGCCTTTTTTTGCATTGTAGCAAGTCTATTCTATTCTATGAACCTCACTTTCTGTCTCCTGCCACTCAGCCAATTTCCTAACCAGGTTAGGAATTTGTCTTCAATTCCATGGTTTTCAATTTTAGCCAACAGTCCCTTATGAGGCACTTTATCAAATTTTTTGCAGGTCTATGCAGATAATATTCATAAGACAAGTCCCTGTTTACTACTTTAGTCACCCCTTCAAAAGATTCAATGAGATTTGTCATGCATGACCTACAAATCTATGCTGGTTCATTACTGATTGTAATAATTTCACAATGTCTTCATGACGAAGCAGAGCAGCAGCAAAGAGAGCAAATATTGCACTCCAAATGCCATCACTTTGTGCCCAAGTATAGGCCTGTTCAGTCACACAAAAACCCATAGCAGAAACTCTCAATTCAGAGAAGACATCATGCTCGAAATGGCCGATAACAATGGACAATTTCCCAACAAGAGATGTTAGGTTAATTGGTTTACAATTTCTTGGTTTTTCACCTTCCCCTTTCTTAAACAGCAGCATGACAAATACAATTCTACAATGTAAAGGAACAGTTCCTGAATTGAGCAAATTTCAAGATTGTAGCTAGGGTACATATGATACTGTAAAATCCTAGAATGGAAATCATTTAGTCCTGAGGAATTTTCACTCTTTAGAGCATTATTTTCTTCTTTGTTGCAAGAATGTAAAAAACAGAAGGGGGTAGGCCATTTTACTATCATTTAATGAGACTATGGCTGATCTGATTCTGCCCTTAACTCCACTTTCTGTCCTGACTCCCAACAATCCCTGAATCCTTTGTCAAATAAACATCTGTCCAGCTCAGCCTTGGATATATACAATGATCTGGCCTGGCATTGTGTTTTTGTTAATTTTGGTTGAGGCTCTGTGCCTGATTCAATATCAGTTGCCTTGGGATTTGCAGCATACTTACCACTTACTCTACTGTCAATACTGATGCAAGTAATTACATCTGCCATTTCCTTAGTTTCACTGACACTATTACTATCTGTTTTCAAGGGGCCTATATTGCTTCTATCCTTTGTCCTAATATAATTGTAATCAATCGTGCTCATTTTGATATCCTTTTCTTTCCATACTGCTCTTAAGCCTCGATCTGTTTCATCACCCTTCCTTGTTCTTTCTTCCCCATTACACCTGAATCCATGTTTCTTTCTATGCATACTATTCATTTTAGTTTTATGTTGCCTCCCATCCTCTTCAGTTGTCTCTGGCTCTTTTTAAAGTAAGTAAGCTCTTGCCTCAGAGGATATAAACAGGCTTTGTATCACACTACATTCTTTTTCCAACACTCCTTATTGATCTTCTGTGGTTTTACCCATTAAAATACTTACCTACTTTACTTGGGGCAGTCTGTTTTATCCTATTGAAGTCAGTCTTACCTAAATCTATAATCTCAGTAGCTAATTCATGTTTCTGTTTCAAACTTCAGAATCATATTATATTAATTATTAGGTAAATGCTTACATATCATTAGACTATCAACTAAATCTGGCTCATTGCTCATGAACAAATCTAATAATGGCATAATCCCGTCCATTCTAGGACATAGCATTGCAGAAATCCATCCCTAATAGACAAGAAATTCACCTGTTCCATTGTTTTAACCACTTTGCCTTTACTGCATGCTTGTCTAATCTCTCTCTTTATGCAATCTGCTATTTCACAGGAAGCCTACCTTCCTCTTCAATCACAAATCTTTTCCACTTTCTTAATTCTCTCCATAGATTCTCCACTGCCTGCTCCACTTTTTAATTATTTTGACATCACATGCAGGCAAGTGGTCAGTCTCCATTTACATGTTGAGAATTGACAAATCAAAACCACCACTTTATCTCTTTGCTATCATTAATTTGTGGACAGGAGTTAAAATTTGTCCCAATTAAAAAATCAGGAATACTAAAACTGTTTTTCAGCTTTTGCTACAAATGTTAGTTCTACTTGACTGATTCCATTCATGACTGATCATTCACTCAGGGTGTGCTAAATTGTAGCATCCTATCTGAGTTGAGCTTTACAACCTATCCATGGTTAAAACTACTTACTTCCATAGCCACATTAAAACCCTCCCCTGCTTGTAACTCATTCCCCTTGCTGCCAAAACCTTTTATCAGCCCAGGCTAAATTCGCAGTGCTAGTTTACCCAAACAGGCACTGGAGTGTGGTGACTAGAAGATTTTCGCAGTAACTTCATTGCAATGTTAACATAACCCTACTTGTGACTAACAATAAACTTTAAAAAGGTAACAACAACCAGTATCACATTGTCAATGCCGATAAATGGCAGTATGGCAACATCCTGAACCATGACAACTGTCTTCCTGATAAACCCATTACATGATGTGGAAATGCCGGCATTCGACTGGGGTAAAACAGAAAGGAATCTTATAATACAAGCTTAAAGTCCAACAAGGTTATTTGTAGCAAATGCCCCAAGCTTTCGGAATATGTTGTTCCTTCATCAGGTAGAAGTTCTCCCAACCACCTGACGAAGGATGTTTTCCAAAAGCTTGGGGCATTTGCTACAAGTAAACTTGTTGGACTTTAAGCTGGTGTTGTGAAACCCGTTACAGGCATAAGCATGTCCATTTGTTTTCTGTTGAAATGTTCCTCGGTAATGGAATGCCAATGCAATATTCAGCGTACAGCAAAAGATGTGGTATGCCTTTGCATTGGATCTCGAGCGTGCAAAGCCGGCAGCTTTCTATATATTTTGGTAGGGAAGTAGAAACCCTTTTTAGAAGACCTCAAGGCATATGACAGCCAAGAGATGAAGATGCAAAGCGTATCAGTTCAGTTCACCAACTTGTTGGATCCCACTATAAATCTCAAGGTGTTCTGATCTAACCCTGTAACATTACCCATCATGGTGCCGTAAAAAGAGATCACATTGAACAGCTTCAGCAGGTAGGCAAGTTTATTGCTTAGACTGCCCTCTGTTCCAAAATCACAGATATATAGCATCGATGTCTTCAGCCTGGACCTGCCATCTGACAAGAGAAACATTGGTAAATACTTTTACTACAATGCTTAGCAGGAAGATGCCCCAATAGTTGTTGCAATCTCTGCAGTTATCCTAGTACAAGATCAAAACTTTTATATCATGCTTATTCTGGGGCATTGCCCCTTTCCTCCAGCAGAGATAGAAGATTGTGCCGATGCTGCAGGAATGCCAGCTTCCCATGCTTGATGATTTCAGGCTGTATGTCATCGTCGCCTGAAGCTTTATACATGGCAAGCAAGTCAATAACTCCTCTAAACTCCACTGAGTTTGAAATCCAGTTCTGCCATAATAAGCAAGCTTTTTAAGGTGCCTAGAGCTTCCTTGGTTGTCTCTCCAACTGTTCATTGCAGTTAATGACGACTTTCTCTGCCTTAGCATTCAAAGAAGTTATTTTCTTTGCTGATAGTTATTTTCTATTGCCTTTTTGATTTCTTCATGTGTGGCTCTACATTCAATGTGTCAAAGAACATCTGGATATTCTGGCCAAGCAGTTAATGGCACACCACCTAGCATGAACTCTAACTCATTCAAAAGACAACTGGCTGTAACCTGACCTGCACCATCCCACTCTTCTAATATCCTTTATTCTACACCAGATTCCTGGATTTAAATTCCTCATCCTCACTATCTCTCCTAGCTTCATTTTACTCTACTTCCTCCTCCAGCATTCCCTTCAGCCATTTGGCAATATTCTCTGCAAAACACTCCCCAAACTTCTTCCCCCAATATATTTATGCACCTTCTTTAACTCATTCATGTTGAATTCTTCTCTCTAAAGACCTTGAGAATGTTTTCCTATATTAAAGCCACCATTTAAACACAAGTTATAGACTCCTGCTAGAGGCAGCTTATCTGTAGCTGTCACTGGAGGTTGACAATTTCACCATTTTTGCAGCATATTAGCATAAAACGCCAGACACAATGTAGATATTCATCCAGCATCTGGACACCTCCAACCAAAATATTGGGAAAATGTCAACGTGTTAAGATGGTACGTACCCATCGGTTCTGTTTTCTGACTTGTCCAGTTCAGCAACAAGAGCTGTCCATGTGAATACTACACATTGGCTCAAAGTCTACAGTCATTGACTGAATTATGTTAACAACAATGGCAGCTGAATTGTAAAATAAATGATTCTCATTTTACTGAAGAGGCTTTCAAAATTGCAGTGATTAAGTTCTTTTCTAATGCAGCATGGCAAACTTCAATTGAGGGCGTGAGAAACAAAGCTATTTAAGCATCAGTTCCAAACCACAAGACAAAAGCGAGGAGGGTAAGAAACTAGGATGAACACAAAAACAAAACATGATGGTTGGAAAAATAAACTTTATTGGAGAAACACAACTCTGGAGATGATGATGGCGACAAATGAATGAGGTTTGCAAAGATTGGGCTGGATTGAACAGGGGGGTGAGGGGTACTGCGGCAGGGGGGTGGGGTGGGGTGGGGTGGGGTGGGGGGGGGGTTGGGGCTGGGGACGGGGGGGGGGGGAAAGGGGACGGGGGGGGGAAGAGGGGACGGGGGGGGGAAGAGGGGACGGGGGGGGGGAAGAGGGGACGGGGGGGGGGAAGAGGGGGGGGGGGGGGGGGGGACGAAGAACGGGGGGGGGGGGGAGAGGGAGGGGGGGGGGGGGGAGGGGACGGGGGGGGGAAGAGGGGACGGGGGGGGGGAAGAGGGGACGGGGGGGGGGAGAGGGGGACGGGGGGGGAAGAGGGACGGGGGGGGGAAAGAGGGGACGGGGGGGGGAAAGAGGGGACGGTGACTAAGAGGGGACGGGGGAAAGAGGGGACGGGGGGGGGGAGGGGACGGGGGGGGGAGGGGAAGAGGGGACGGGGGGGGGGAAGAGGGGACGGGGGGGGGGGGGGAGAGGGGACGGGGGGGGGGAGAGGGGACGGGGGGGGGGGGAGGGCGGGGGGGGGGGGAGGGGACGGGGGGGGGAAGAGGGGACGGGGGGGAAGAGAAGAGGGGACGGGGGGGGGGAAGAGGGGACGGGGGGGGGAAGAGGGGGGACGGGGGGGGGGAAGAGGGACGGGGGGGGGGGGGAAGAGGGGAGGGGGGGGAAGAGGGGACGGACGGGGGGGGGGGGGGGGAAAGAGGGGACGGGGGGGGGGAGAGGGGACGGGGGGGGGGGGGAAGAGGGGACGGGGGGGGGGGGAAGACGGGGGGGGGGAAGAGGGGACGGGGGGGGGGGGGGGGGGGGGGGGGAAGAGGGGACGGGGGGGGGGAAGAGGGGACGGGGGGGGGGAAGAGGGGACGGGGGGGGGGGAAGAGGGGGGGGGGAAGAGGGGGGGGGGGGGGGAAGAGGGGACGGGGGGGGGAGGAAGAGGGGACGGGGGGGGGGGAGAGGGGACGGGGGGGGGGAGGAAGAGGGGACGGAAGAGGGGACGGTCGGGGAGGGGGGAAAATGGACGGGGGGGGGGAAAGAAGGGGACGGGGGAAAGGGGGACGGGGGGGGGGGGGGGGGGGGAGGGGGGGGGGGGGGGGGGAAGAGGGGACGGGGGGGGGGGAAGAGGGGAACGGGGGGGGGGGAAGAGGGGACGGGGGGGGGGAAGGGGGGAAGAGGGGACGGGGGGGGGAAGAGGGGACGGGGGGGGGAAGGGGGAGGGGGGGGGGAAGAAGGGGGGGGAAGAGGGGACGGGGGGGGGGGGGGTGGAGGAGAGGGGACGGGGGGGGGGGGACGGGGGGGACGGGGGGGAAGACCCGGGGGGGGGGGGGGGGGGAGACCCGGGGGACGTGGGGGGGGACCGGGGGGAGGAATGTGGGGGGAGGGGGTTGGGATCTCTCTCTCTCTCTTACCCTCCAGCGGCTGAGGCCTGTCCCTGGTCGCTCGGGAGACGAAGACTTTGGCGAAGAGGACGGAGCAGCAGAGCACGATACAGGAGACCAGCGCCAGGCTGTGCAGGCTGGACACCATAATGGCGGTGGCAGCGGCGGCGGTAAGGAACCGGTGAGACCCTCCCGGGCCTGGAAGCGGTGGGCGGGGCCGCTGGAGATGGGCGGAGTTGGGGGAACCGGAAGCGATCGGATCACGTGTTCAGTTTCCGGTGGTCCTGGAAATAAATACTGCCCCGGAAGCAGAGGCCGGTCTTTTTCCCTCGCGCTCTGACCGTGTGCGGGTGGAATGGCTCCGGGGCCTGGGTAAGGGCAGCGCTGAGAAATACACCGAGCTTTCCTGGGGAAAGGCCCCGCTCTTTTCTGGTTTCTTTATTGTCCCTGAACTTTGTGATTGCCTCTCAGTATCGTTGTTTTAAATCTTCATTTTGTTCTTTTTGTTTAATCAATGTCCAGGTTTCTGCTGCTCTTGCCCCAGAGATGGCGGTGCGGTGAGTTCACCACGTGGCTGAGGCAGGATCCTGACTGATTGCAAAGTAAGACCCAGTCTGGCCCCTTCATTCCCATTCTCTCTTATCCTGCTTTATTCCCCAGAATTACTGCTCTGCTTTAATTCTAAGCACAAAAAAGAGGGACCTACTTCTGTTGTGTGATGGTCTGGAATCACTAATGTTTAATTTTTCCAAAGGGAAGAATTTGATGTTTAATTTCAACAAGGAGGTTAAGGGGCTAGGTTAGAAGTCTTGCAAATTCGCGTTTCGTTTTAAATCGAGTGCCAGTTGAGTACTTAGTTTTTAAAAAACTTTTTGGCTATCTTTAAAGACCAAGGGAGTACCAGTAATCTGCTTTACAGTGAGCTGGTAAACTTAATGATATCTTGAGCAGTAAATGATGTTCTATCTCACGATGGTCTACATAGCCTTTTTGTGATGAGACTGCCTTAAGGCATTGCTGATTGCTGCTCGAGATTTCATCAGACTAGCTGATCGATTTTGCAGCATTGATTATTTGCTGGTTTTTGGAAGGGCAATTTCTGTTCATTAATTTATTACGGATCACAACCGTTTTTTAAACCTTGCTGTTATCTCTTGACTTAAAAATTTAAGTGTGGTAATTCTTCATGCTCCAGTTGCATTGATGTTGAGATTGACTAGCTGATTAAATAATTTGACTTATGGTTTAAATCTGAATATCCGAACAATTTATTCACTCTCCCCAGATTGCAGCATTCAGTTTTCATCTGATCATGGGGCAAATCGTGGAATCAGGAGCTAGGTAAGACAAAATGATGGTAATGGGGCAAGTGAAGGGGAAAAAGTGTAAATGTGGGAAGGTTGTAAAGTTTTGAATCTAGACAAATGGTGCCATTCGTGTTTCACGTGGTAGTCATTTGAGGCCCTGGGTGCTAAGGAGAGGAGTCAAGAGCATCTGCACTTCCATAAAATAGGAGCAATGATTGGAATTATTAAATTATGCAAGTCACTTATCTCAGTTTAGGTGCATAACACACATTCTCCATAAATGCATCTAAATAATTGTGAAGCAGAAAGGAATAGGAAAATGTTGATAGAGCTTATCCAGGTGCAGATTGGCCTTAGTCAGCTACGTACCCACTGAAGTTTAACAAATATCCTTAATGAATGTGGTATCTGAGTGCTTCTGGAAGGGTCAATGTATGTATGAATTATGCAGTAAATGGTAGAATCCTTGGGTGTATTGACAAGCAGACAATCTGTGTACGTGTCTACCAGTCACACAGTGGCAATCCAGGTGGATAAGTTAGTCAAGAAAACATGGAACAAGAAGACATTGAGGATAAAAATAACAAATGCTGCAGCTTTACGGAAGCTTAGTTAAGTCTGTTAGAATATTGTGTACAATTTTGGTTGCCAGAAGGATGTAGATGCTTTAGAAAAGGTACAGAACAGGTTTACCAGAATATTGCCTAGTTTGAGGGTTTTGACTACAAGGAGAGGATTGAGTAAACTAAGTTCGTTCTCACTGGAATGACTGAAGTTAAAGGGTGACAGAGGTTTACAAGATTGAGTGGCATGGACAGAGTGGATAGTCAAGTTCTTGGGTTAAAGTCAACAACTAGGTGCATGGGGAGGAGGGGTATTTAAGAGATGTGCAAGGCAAGTTTTTTTGCACAGTATGGTGAATGTTTGAAATGTGCTACCCAGGGAGGTGATGGGAGCAGATATGATAGTGGCATTTAAGGGCCAAGTAGAGTAATACAGGAGTGAAATGGAACGATATGGACTTTAAGTGCATACAGTTTTAGTTTAGGCAGGCATGGTCAGCACAGGCTTGGAGGGCCAAAAGATCTGTTCCTGTGCTGCTATTTTGTTCTTGCCTCAAAGGACCAACAGCATGTGATAGGGTTAGAAGTAGTAATTTTTTTGAAATATTTTTGAACTGGGAGAAAGATGCAAGTATTCCTGCCAAGGAGTGCTTCCATATCTCATGCTGTAATTTGGAGTGGGTAAGTTGGACCTTTTTTAGACAAATGGATTTAAGACCTTGTGTGTTTTAGGTTTCAATTTTATAAAGCTGTGCTCAATCGACATTAAAAGAAATGATGGATAATTTGTCTTCCTTTCAGTTAAACACCTTATGTAGTCGACAAGTTTCTTTTCTACCAAAGAATCTTCGCCTACAGTGTTCCTTCATCAGGTAAGCGTGAGTACAAATATCCATATTCTACAATTGTACTGTTGTAAGTGACTTCTGACACTGGTAGCAGGTTGGTGACTGGAATCTTTTAGTGCCATTAAGTGTAAGCTTGGCTCTGGGTGCTTGTTCCCTTGTGGAATTCCAGGTTGTTGGTGTGCCAGGAGCATGGGATAACAAAAGATTGGAACTGCGAGTAACAGGCTCCAATTCTGCTCTTAAAAAGTAATACAAGTTTGCTTGAGTCTATTGAGACACACTGGTTTTTAGCCACTAGCAGAAATGTCCTACTAAGCAGGAGTTTATGCTGAGCCTGCAGAATCTGCATCAGGTGTACAAAGAACAAAACAACACCAGAAACAGGCCCTTTGGCCCAATGAGCCTGTGCTGTTACCCCAATGTTCCCACCTCTACCCATGATCCCTGTCTTATGTTTATAGATCTATGGATTAAAAACCAAATTTGAGACAATTTTAGGGAGAATTTGTTTTGCCAATTACCCTAAGAGCACATCTTTGGGATTGGGAGGAAACTGGAACACCCAGAGAGAACCCATGCAAGCACAGGGAGAATGCAAACTCCCACAGACACAGGCCCAAATCCACGTATCTGCACGGCACAGCAATAGTCAGCTGTTGTTGCCCATCAAATGGTCCAGGTCAAGTGTACACTAATGACATGAAGCACTAGGATACTCTCAAAAAAAAAATCCAAGAGCAGCCCTGTCATGACCCATTGCGTGTATACCCTTTGTTAGACAACAAGGTGGACCCAAGCACCTGTAGGATAAAAACAAGTACACCAATATCATCTATTTAACACTTGCCAGGGACTCCCAAGGCTCATGATCCCTATTTTAAATTAGTTTTCTATACCCCTCCATTCCCATTTCTGTTCACTGCCCATCTAAGTATTTCTTAACTTGAGTACCTACCTCCACCATTTGGCAGTGCATTCCATACCCCCACCACCCTCTGTTTTTAAAAAAAAAACTCCCTCCAGCATCCAAATTATACCTAAGCCTGTGACCCCTCTTGCTATTCGAGTCCATCCTAGGAAAAAGCTTAACCCTGTTTATTCTATCTATACCCCTCATAATCTTGTACACCTCTAAGCCTACGTCTTTCTAAGGAAAACAGTCCCAATTTGCTTAACCTCTCCTTGTAACTCAGACCTTCCATACCAGGCAACATCCTGGTAAACCTCCTGCACTCTCCAGACTCTCCACGTCCTTCCAGTAGTAAGGTGACCAAAACACAGTATTCCAAATGAAAGTGTGGTTTGCCACTATGCTGGTTAGTTTTTGTGCTGGTGTACTGTAATTATAAACTCATGATATTCTCAACACTTCATCTGGTCCAGAGTTAAAATGATGTTTATACTCACGATGGTCTTCATAGCAATTGTGATGAAATTGCTTTTTAGCAGTGACTGATTACTCTGGAATAGAGATGAAGCAAATGATTAGTTGATTTATGTAATGTATTGGCTAAGAATGTCTAGTTTGCTTTTAACTAATTTTAATTCTTTTGGTTATAACAGCTATCTTTGCACTTGTGACCAGTTCCTGAACAGCTCTAATAACTGATGTAGATTGTTGAACTAATTGTGTGGTGTTAGAAAATGTTCTTGGAAATGTGCCCTTTTGTTTCCCACCTCAAATTATTGTAATCACTTACCCTGTTTGGCTACAGTATGATAGTGAAAATTCTCTTTCCCACCATTTTGCTCCTAAGATGACTATATGCAGAAGATATAAAAGCTCTGATTTTTAAGTACTTCCTCAGTGGCTCATGTCATTTAAATTAAACCCTGTGGCATTTTTTGTTCCAGGCACATCTATATGGAGTGAATGGAGCTTTGAGGAGAGTTTACATGAACTTCAGTGAAAGGATGTGAATGAATTTCCAACACTAACTTGACCACATTCCCATGAGTTCAAAAGGCTAGGATGCTATTTATGGCTTGTGAATGTGCTGCAAACTTTTTAAAATTCTAATTAAAATGATGTATAATGTATTCAATGTTATTAAAAGTTTTCAAATTTTCTTGTTTTTATTATTGTATTTACTTCTGAGCAATTCTGACCTGGGTCTACTACTTCAATGCTGGAGCTTGGATCATGGTTGATCTGTGATCTAACTCTGCTTGCCTTTGCCCTATATCTCATTATTTTGTCCTAGGCCATCCACTTCAAACAACACAGCACAGCAGTAGGCCCTTTGGCCAAATTTGGTGCTGAATGTAATGCTAAATTAAACTAATCCTTTGTCCTTTTTCAATGAAAACACAGCATGGGAAACAGGCCCTTCAGCCCAATGAGCCCACACCACCTTTGATGTTCTGACTTACATCCATGATGCCTGTCTGTTTATTGAAATCTGCATTGGAATAAAACTAGCAAGACAATTTTGGTAAAATAAATTCTCCATCAGTCTAGGTACATCTTATGAGCCAAACTCCCATAGATACTGGCATGACTATCAGTAACAGTGATAGTCACTGAGCTGCTGTTACCCATCAACTGGTCCAATTCAAGCATACACTGAACATGAAGCACTAGGCTACTCTTGAAAAATTCAATTGTGTATATGCTCCTTGTTGTTGGATAACAAGGTGGACTGAAGTACCTGTAGGATAAAAGAAATACATCAATATCATGCACAACTTAGGCAATTCCCAGGGATATCCCAAAGTTCATGATCCCTATTTTAAATGTCTATATCCCTCCTCACCTAAGTCTCTTAAATAACTCCAGTGTGCCTGCCTCCACTACCTTGGTAGTGTGTTCCATGCCCCTACAACCCTCTGGGGGGGGGAAAAAAACACTCTAGTATTCAAATTGTACCTTACTCCTCACCCTAAAGCCGTGATATTTGATTCCAACCGAGGGAAAAAAGGCTTACCATTGTTTATCTATACCCTTCATGATCTTGTGTCTCTATTAGATCTGTCTACGTTTTTCTAAAGAAAACAGCTCCAATTTGCCTAACCTTGTAATCCAGACTTTCTCCAGAGTCTCCATGTCCTGGTAGTAAAGTGATCAGAATTGGATGCAGTATTCCAAATGAGGTGTCACCAATGTTCTATGCAACTGCAACACTAAATGCCAGCTCTTGTAATCTATACCCTTTCCAATAAAGGCTGGCATACTATAAGCTTTTTTCACAACCTTCTCCACCTGTTCTGCTACATTCAAAGACTTGTGCACCTGCACCCCTTGGGTCCCTCTGTGTTTCTATACTCTTAATAGGTCTACCTCCCATATATCCCCCTATGTTCTTTCTCCTGAAATGTATCACCTGGCATTTATCAGGATTGAATTCCATCTGTCCAATCTACCAGCCTATCTATGTGATGCTGCTCCTCACTATCTGCAAGTTCAGCCATCTTTGTGTCATCTGCAAAATTGCTGATCACACTACCTCCCTCTTCCGAGTCATTTATATATATTACAAATAGAAGAGATCCCAATACCGAGTCCTGCGGCACACCACAAGTGACTGACCTCCAGCTAAAAAAACACCCACTATTACTCTCTGTCTCCTATTACCAAGTCAGTTACTTATCCATCTAGATACCTGTCCTTGACCTTTTGTACTAACCTCCTGTAAGAGACTTTGTCAAAAGCCTTACTGAAATCCATATAGACATCAACGGCTCGTCCTTTGTTGACAGTTTTTGTCACCTCAAAAAATTCTACCAGATTTGTAAGGCATGACCTCCCCTTAACAAAGCCATGCTGCGTATCCCTAATCAGATCGCAACACTCTAGCTTCCCTACCGTTGATGCCAAAATCACCGGTCTATAATTTCCAGGGTTATCCTACTACCCTTTTTAAACAATGGTACAACATTAGCTATTCTCCAGTCCTCTGGGACCTCACCTGTGTCTAAAGAAGAGACAAAAATTTGTGTCAGAGATCCAGCAATTTCACCTCAAACCTCCCTAAGCAGGCCCTGGAGATTTATCAGTTTTAATGTTACCTAGAAGCTCCAGCACTTCCTCCCTCGGTATGGATATTTCCCTCAACTGGTCTACAGCTCCCTCAAAGACAGACCGATCAACAAACCCCTCTCCTTTGTGAATATTGACACCTATTGTCCCTTGCATATTCATGTGCTTATCTTAAAGCCCCTTAAACATCCCTATTGTATCTGCCTGCACTATCATCTCTGGCAGCATGTTCCATATACGTATCATTAAAAAAATCTTGCTCCTCACATCTGAATTTCCCCTTCTCATAAGAGCACTACTAGACATTTCAACCCTCTGTGCCCCTCATAATTTTATAGACTATAAGTTTCTCCTTGGCTCTTTAGGGTTTTGCCATTAACTGTATACTTGCCTTTGACATTTGCTTCATCAATGACCTTTTCTCTTCCATCAATGTTAAAAGTGGATGAAAGCAAATGATGCAGATGCTGGAATCTGAAACCAAAAAAGAAAATGCTGGAAAATCTCAGATCTGGCAGCATCTGTAAAGAGAAGTGCTAACATTTTGAGTCCAGATGACCCTTTGTCAAAGGATGCTGCCAAACCTGAGATTTTCCAGCATTTTCTCTTGGATAAAGTTAAAATGGGATTGTTGACTGAGAGTGCAACTGAACAAGTCAATGAGACAATGTCTGTCAACAGAAAGCCCTGGGCGATGGTCAGGTGCTGGTTAGTGGCAAGTAACATTGTGCTGCAAATGCCAGATGTAACCACCTTCCCTTGGTATATAATGCATTTAAATCAATGAATTCCCCCCATCTCCATCTTGGTTACCAATGACAGCACAGATTGACAGCATTCAGACAGGATATTGGACTTCACTGCCATTTATAAGGCACATATCAGGAGTGTGATTGAATGTTCTCCACCTGACTGGATGAGTGCCACTCAACACTAACACCATTCAGGATAAAATGGCCTGCTTGATTAGAACCCCATCCAGTATCTTAAACTTATTGTTCTGTCCGCCATCTGTGTGCACCTTCTATCATAGTTCTCAAGTTAAAATGTCTTAATTTTCTGTATGATTTCATGTATGAACAGACATTGAAACCCTTAACTTTTCAGTTTGAAAGTACTCTATATCCTATCCCTTGTGTCCAAAGTAAATGAGCTTACATTTGCCTACATACAAACTTATAATTTTAATCATTCACTTGCTGTAATAATTGTCATTGTCTAATTTGGATATGTGGCACTCTATCCCATACTGCTAATACAGTGATTAGATGAAACCCCGCTACAGAACCTTGTGAGGCACCAGAAAACAATTCTATCAAGTAATTGCCTATTCCTTTGCTATCTGCTCCTCAGCAATTTAACCATAGAGTCATAGAATTTTTTAGCATGGAAACAGGTGTTTTGGCCCAACTTGTCCAAGCTGCCTCTTTTTTTAAATCCCTAAGCTTTTTATCAATTTTCATAAATGATCTGGATGAGGGTATAGAAGGATGGATTAGTAAATTTGCGGATGACACCAAAGTCTGAGGAGTGGTAGATAGTGAAGAGGGGTGTTATAGTTTGGAGAGAGACTTGGACAAGTTGCAGAGCTGGGCCGAGAGGTGGCAAATGGAGTTTAATGTGGAAAAGTGTGAGGTAATTCACTTTGGCAGGAATAACAAATGTGTAGAGTATAGGGCTAATGGTAGAACTCTTAATAGTGTTGATGAACAGAGGGATCTTGGTGTATATGTGCATAGATCCCTGAAAGTTGGCAATCAAGTCGATAAGGTTGTTAAGAAGGCATACGGAGTCTTAGCTTTTATTGGTAGGGGGATTGAATTTCGGAGCCACAACATCATGTTGCAATTGTACAAAACTCTAGTGCGGCAGCACTTGGAGTATTGTGTACAGTTCTGGTCCCCACATTATAAGAAAGATGTGGAGGCATTGGAGAGGGTACAGAGGAGGTTTACCAGGATGTTGCCTGGTACGGAGGGCAGGTCTTATGAAGAGAGACTGAAGGATTTGAGGTTGTTTTCGTTAGAAAGAAGGCGGCTAAGAGGAGACCTTATTGAAACATATAAGATGATTAGAAGTTTAGATAGGGTGGACAGTGATAGCCTTTTTCCTAGGATGGAGAAAGCTAGCACAAGGGGACATTGCTTTAAATTAAGGGGTGGTAGTTATAGGACGGATGTCAGAAGTAGGTTCTTTACCCAGAAGAGTGGTAAAGGTATGGAATGCCCTGCCTGCTGCAATTGTAGATGTGCCAAGTTTGGGGGTGTTTAAGAGGTTAGTAGATAAGTTTATGGATGAAAATGGAATGGTTTAGGTTAGAGGGTCATTGCTTTTTCTCAATTGGTCGGCGCAACATCAAAGGCCAAAGGGCCTGTTCTGTGCTGTAATGTTCTATGTTCTGTTTTAAGATAGTCCCAATTGCCTGTGTTTGGCCCATGTCTCTCAACATCCATCTTACCCATGCAACTGTCTAAATGCTTTTAAAGATAAAATTGTGCCCAACTCTACTACTATCTCTGGCAGCTTGTTCCAATCACCACCGTCTGGAAAAAATTGCCCCACTGGATCCTTTAGTCTCCCCTTTCACCTTAAATCTATGCCTTCTAATTTTAAATTCCCCTACCTTTGGGAAAAGATATTGATTGATTAGCTGATCTATGCACCTAATTATTTTATAGATCTCTGAAATCACCCCAAGCCTCCTATGCTTCAAAGAAAAAAGTACTAGTCTATCCAGTCCCTCCAACTCAAGTCCCGATAGCATCCCAGTAAATATTTTTTGTATTCTTTCTAGTTTAATAATATCCTCCCTATAATAGGATGACCAGAACTGCACCAATGTCTTGTACAATTTCGAGGTGTCCTAACTCTTGTATTCAATATTTTGACCAATGAAGTTAAGTGTTGAATGCCATCTTCACCACTCTGTCCACCTGTAATTCCACTTTGAAAGAGCTATGAACCTGATACCCCTAGATCTTTGTTATATAACTCTCTCCAATGCCCTACCATTAACTGAGTGCGTACTGCTCTGGTTTGATCAACTAAAATGTATCATCTGACACTTATTTAAATTAAGTTCCATCTGCCATGCATCAGCCCAGTAGCCCAATTGATAAAGATCCTGTTGTAATCCTAAATAACCTTCGCTGTCTGCTATGCCACTGATCTAGGTGTCATCTACAAACTTACTAACCATGCCTACTAAATTCTCATCCAAATAATTAATATGAGTGATAAACAACAGTGGACCCAGCACTGATTCCTGAGGCACACCACTGGTCACAGACCTCCAGTTTGAAAAACAACCCTCTACAACCATCCTCTGTCTTCTGTCATCAAACCAATTTTGTATCCATTTGACTACCTCACCCTGGATCCCGTGAGATTTAACCTTTGCAACAAGCTACCATATGGTACCTTGTCAAAGGCCTACAATTCTATGAATTTTAGCTTTGATCCAACAAAACTTTTGTTTCTCAGTTTCACATCTCAAATATGTCTTTTCTGTTGAGCATTCTGTACTCAAGGATGACACAGTGATTAGCACTGTTGGCTCGTGCTAGGGACCTGGGTTCAAATCTGGTCTTGGGTCTGTGTGGAGTTTGCACATTGTTCCTGTGCCTGTGTGGTTTTCCTTCTACAGTCCAAAGGTGTGCAGGTTCAACTGATTAACTGTGCTAATTGCCCCTTTGTTTTGGGAGAGTAGCAGGATAAATATGTGGGGTTACGAGATAGGACCAGAGTGCGATAATTGTTGGTGCAGGCTCGATGGGTCAAATGACCTCCTGCACTGTAAAGAACCTATGAAAATGGAATGGTAGAGTGCAAAATGGAATAACATTCTAATGTATAGTAAGGAGAAAATCTTGTTGACTATTTTACAAATGAACAAACTGTTCAACTCATGAAACCTTGGCAAATTGCGTGCTCTGCCCACAGCAACTCTGCTGTAGATGGCAAGTGTTTCAAGGAAATAATCCACTAGTATGTGATTCCTTTGACTCTACAGTTGGCTGCACATCAAATGTTGGGTACAAAGATTTCATTCTATACAAGGTGAATTTGTGCTGCCCAGACTAAACACAAGGGGCGAAGGTGCAAGTTGGAATTTTACTTTGCATGTTTTTTATTATCTGTATTCCACATCCTTTGTTAGTGAGACTAATTTGCCTGGGGGATTTTGTCTTTTCCAATCCAAGAACCAAATGTCAAGCAGCAAAAGCCTGGCAGCCATGAATCTGTTCAGGTGAGTTACAGGGAAACACACAGGCAAGGATTGGGAGAACGTAACTTATTGGGTCTGGCTGATCCTTTGGGGAAAGTAACAGAAAGATATGCCTTGTCTCCACTTCCTGCTATCTTCACCTGGCTGCTAAATCTGTGTTTGTTCTGTTCAGCCAGCCTTTGGAAAGTGTTTGAGAGTTATTTATCCTCATTTTGTTTCCACCTTTACCCTGGAGGAAACACCTGACTTTTGTTTGGTGTTATTTTGTGAATGGCAGCTGAGATTGATTTCCATGGTGACATCCAGTAGTAAAGCAATGAGTCAATCTGCCAGTGAAATTATCCTAGTGATCAAATTACTAATATGCTGAAGACTTAATAGTACAAACCATACCTTGCCAATCCCAGAAGACAAGTCGATCAGTGAACCTTGAGTGTTTCACCATTTCGACAGCTTTTCATGAGAACATTTGGGTAGTAGTTATAGCGTAGAGTTTTTAGTGGGGCAAGTAACAATCGGTTAATCACTGTCCAGCAGTTCCTTTGAATTTTTGTTTAGTATCTCAACTGGCAGTAACGTGAAAGAAATATCAAAGTGGCATCTGATGCAAGCGTTATGGATGCGTTACCGTAAGCTCACAGACCTTCTTTGTCCATAAATGCTTCAGAGTGGTTTTTGATTCAATTCACTGAGCAGATGTGAGAAATCGGAAAGAAAGAACACAATAGTGAAAAATTATAAACAGGAGATTTCAATGGCAAGTCCACACTAATAGGAGCATTTCCCCTTCAAGAACACGTATGTAGTTTTGTGCTACAGTATCCTGAATAGTTCAATTATACGGGTAGGACAGAGCAGCTTTCTGGGTTATATCTCTCTTTAATAACGGCAACCGCACTTCTGACATTTCAAAAATTACCTTTTCGGTTTAAGATGCGTACGTCCCCCTGGATGAACGCAAGTGATGTTTCTTTTTTTTCAGGCACATTGTCTGAAATTAAGTGAAGGCATCTCCAAATCCCATGCACAGTTTCCAGTTCTCTAGCCTTTTCGTTTTGTTATGCATCGCCAGAATTTAACGAGAAAGCTGAAGAATCCGACCCCTGCATGTTTGTGATAAGCTCTAAATACAGGACTTTCATTGATTGCTGGAATGAAGCATTTTGTATGCAAATGAAGTATGGATTGGCAGAGCGAATGCTGCCAGGATGGAAAATAACAAACATTTACCCCCTTGAATACACTGTTTGCATAAGCTTCAAGAAACTTTGAACAGGAAAGGCTTTGCCTAATTATAATGCACAATGCAAGTTCGAGCTTTTATTTTGGAATTTTAAGTGTTGGGAGAAAGATGGAATATGGTGCATTATTGATGTACCAGTTGTTCCCCAAAAATACATTAACAATAGAACTGGACATTTAAATAACTGCTGTGCACACGCAAAGTAAATATGGTGGAATCACAGAATCTCTACAGTGCAGCAAAAGGCCATTCGTCCCATTAGGTATGCACTGACTCTGACAGAGCAATTTACCCAGGCCAACCACCCTGTCCTATCCCCATAATCCATGGCTAATCTATCTAACCAGCACATCGAGGGATACTAAGAGGTAATTTCAGGAACCTGCACATCGTTGGACTGCCAGAGGAAGCTGGAAAACTCGGACTAAACTCACGCTGACATGGGGAGAATGTGAAAACTCCACACAGACAATGACCCAAAGCCGGAATCGAACCTGGATCCCTGGCACTGTGAGGCAGCAGTGCTAACCACGTGACACCATGCTGTTCTATCATTTCTTTTTCCCGCCACAAAAAGGTGGAAGAGAATGTGTCTGAGGTGCATGGGCTTGATTATGCTGGCTGCTTTTACGAGGCAGCAGGAAATCACCCAAGGCTGGCATTGTGAGACAGCAATACTAATCAGTGTGCTGACATTCCGCCCATCTGTACACTGCATTGGCATGTGCTCATTCCTCTAAATGGTAGCATTGGATATTTGTAGCTATTTCATAAGTTGTTCTTCTTCCTCTATCTCCTCCCCACCCCTCCCCCCCTCCTTCACCCTCACTTAAATATTCTGGCAAAAAAATGGCCATTTTCAGTCTGATATAGTGATTACCTCTGAGTTAGAAGATTGTGGGCTCAAGTCTCACTCCAAATGCATACTTTGGGCTAACATTTCAGTGAAGTGTAGCGAAATGCAGTAAGCACATTGTCAGATACAATGAGATATTAAACCAAAGCTCAGGCTACATATTTGGGTGATAGCATTCAAATTAGAGCTAAGTAATTCTCCTGATGTTTTGGCCCATATCTAACTCTCAAATAACGTCATAAAACATATTAATTCGTCATTCATTTTATTACTGTTTGTAGAAACTTGCTCAAAAAAATCCCTGCTATCTACCTATCCAATAGTGACTCTTTCAAAATAGATTAGTTGTGAAGTCCTTTGGAATGTAAAAAAGACGCAGAATGCATCATCAAGTGCAAATTCTATCAATATATATGATCGGATAGTGAGCGCTGGCAGACTACTGGACAGTAAGATGCAACATATCTGAGCCCACTTTAATACTAGCTGATGAAAATCAATTTTCGTTATTTGATGCTGATTAGGACTAGACAACTCCTGGTTAGAGTCATAGAGGTTCACAGCATGGAAACAGGCCCTTCAGCCCAACTTGTCCATGTGTCCTTAGTTTTCAAAACTCTTAAACTATTCCCAATTGCCTGCATTTGGCCCATATCCCTCTATAACCATTTACCCATGTAACTACCTAAACGCTTTTTAAAAGATAATATTGTACCTGCCTCTACTACTACCTCTGGCAGCTTGTTCCAAACATTCACCATCCTCTGTGTGAAAAAATTGCTCATTTGGACACTTGTGTATCTCTCCCCTCTCACCTTAAACCTATGCCCTCTAGTATTAGACTACCTTTAGAAAAGATAATGACTATCTAGCTTGTCTATGCCCCTCATTATTTTATAGATCTCTATAAAGTTACCCCTCAGCCTCCTATGCTCCAGAGAAAAAAGTCCAGTCTATTCAGCTTCTCCTTATCAATCCATTAAATTCCAGTAGCATCCTAGTAAATCTTTTCTGCACTCTTTCTAGTTTAATAATATCCTTTCTATAATAGGATGACCAGAACTGTACACATTATTCCAAGCGTGGCCTTGCCAATGTCTTGTACAACTTCAACAAGAAATCCCAACTCCTGTATTCAATGTTCTGACCAATGAAACCAAGCATGCCGAATGGCTTCTTCACCACTCTGTCCACCTGTGACTCCACTTTCAAGGAGCTCTGAACATGTACCCCTAGATCTCTTTGTTCTGTAACTCTCCCCTACCATTAATTGAATAGATTCGGCTCTGGTTCAATCTACCAAAATGCATTACCTCGCATTTGTCTAAATTAAACTACATCTGTCCATTAGCCCAATTGATCAAGATCCTGCTGCAATTGGAAATAACCTTCCTCACTATCCACCATGCCACCAATCTGGTATATTTCAAACTTACTAACAATGCTCTTATATTCTCATCCAAATTATTAATATAAATGACAAATAACAGTAGGCCCAGCACTGACACTGAGGCATCCCACTGGTCACAGGCTTCCAGTTTGAAAAACAACTCTCTACAACCACCCTCTGACTTTTGTCAAGAAGCCAATTTTGTATCCATTTAGATACCGCACTCTAGACCCCGTGAGATTTATGCAACAACCCACCATGCAGTACCTTGTCAAAGGCCTTGCTAAAGTCCATATAGACAACATCAACTGCATTGCCCTCATCTACCTTCTTGGTTACCTTTTCAAAAAACTCAGTTAAATTTGTGAGACATGGTTTTCCACTCACAAAGCCATGCTGACTGTCCCTAACCAGTCCTTGCATCTCTAAATGCCTATAGATCATGTCTCTCAAAATACCTTCCATCAATTTACCTACCACCGATATGAGGCTCACTGGCCTGTAGTTCCCAGGCTTTTCCCTGCAGTCCTTTTTAAACAAAGGCACAACATTTGCCACCCTCCAATCTTCAAGCACCTTACCCGTGACTATCGATGATTCAAATATCTCGGCTAGGGGACCTGCAATTTCCTCCCTAGCCTCCCACAATGTCCTGGGATACACCTCATCAGGTTCTGCAGATTTATCTACCTTGGTGCATTTTAAGACTTCCAGCACCTCCTTCCCTGTGATATGTACACTGCTCAAGACAGCAATATTTATTTCCCCAAGTTCATGCTTTTCATCCATGTTTTTCTCAACAGTAAATACTGATGAGAAATATTAACTTAGGATCTCACCTGTCTCTTGTGGATTTGCACATAGATTACCTTGTTGATCCTTAAGAGATCTTACTCTCTCCCTTGTTACTCTTTTGCCCTTTATGTATTTTAGAAGCTCTTTGGATTCTCCTTTGCCTTATCTGCCAAAACAACTTTGTGTCTCCTTTTGCTCCCCTGATTTCTCTCTTAACTCTATTCCTACACTCCCTACAGTCTTCAGGCGATTCACTTGAACCCTATGCACGTCATGTGCCTCTTTCTTCTTCTTGGCCAAGGCCTCAAGATTACGAGTCATCCAGGGTTCCTGACTTCTGTCAGCCTTGCCCTTCACTCTAAGAGGAATGTGTTTACCCTGAATCCTGGTTAACACACTTTTGAAAACATGCCACTTACCGGACATCCCTTTGCCTTCCCACAGACTTCCCCAATTAAAACTTTTGAAAGTTCCTGCCTGATACCATCAAAATTGGCCTTTATTTAGAATATTAACTTTTGGGACAGACCTATCATTCTCCACAGCTATCTTAAAACTAATAGAGTTATGGTCACCGGTCCCAAAGTGCCCCATCACTAACACTTCTGTCACCTGCCCTTCCTTATTTCCCAAGAGGAGGTCAAGTTTTGCCCCCCTCTGAAGTCGGGCCTTCTATGTACTGAATGAGAAATTCCTCCTGAATACATTCAACGAATTTCTCTCCATCCAACCTCTAATACTATGGCTGTCCCAGTCAAGGTTGGGAAAATTAAAATCTCAGACTATTACCACCCTATTTTTCTTGGAGCAATCTGTAATCTTCTTACATATTTGCTCCTCAATAGAACATAGAACATTACAGCGCAGTACAGGCCCTTCGGCCCTTGATGTTGTGCCAGCCAGTGGACCCTCTAACCTAAACTATTCCAATATCATCCATATGCCTATCCACTGAACATTTGAATGCCCCCAAAGTAGGCGAGTCCACAACTGCTGCAGGCAGGGCATTCCATGCCCTCACCACCCTCTGTGTGAAGAACCTGCCTCTAACATCCATCCTATAACTACCACCTCTTAATTTAAAGTTATGTCCCCTCGTGTTGGTCATCACCATCCGAGGAAAAAGGCTCTCACTATCCACCCCATCCAATCCCTTGATCATCTTATACGCCTCAATTAGGTCACCGCGTAACCTTCTTCTCTCTAATGAAAATAACCTCAGGTCCCTCAGCCTTTCCTCATAAGGCCTTCCCACCATACCAGCAACATCCTGGTAAACCTCCTCTGCACCCTTTCCAATGCTTCCACATCTTTCTTATAATGCGGCGACCAGAACTGTATGCAATACTCCAAGTGCAGCCGCACCAGAGTTTTGTACAGTTGTAACAAAACCTCACGGCTCCTAAATTCAATTCCTCTACCAATAAAAGCTAACACACCGTACGCCTTCTTAACAACTTTATCAACCTGGGTGCCAACTTTCAAAGAGCTATGTAATTGTACCCCAAGATCCCTCTGCTCGACAACACTATTAAGGGTCCTTCCATTAGCCCTATCTTTCATATGCCTGTTATTCCTACCAAAGTGAATCACCTCACACTTATCCGTATTGAATTCCATTTGCCACCTCACGGCCCAGCTCTGCAACCTATCTATGTCCCTCTGCAAACTGTAACATCCATCCTTGCTGTCTACAACTTCCCCCACTTTGGTATCGTCAGCAAATTTACTAATCCAACCCTCTACACCCTCATCTAGGTCATTTATAAAAATGACAAACAGCAGTGGCCCCAAAACAGATCCTTGAGGTACACTACTTGTAACTGCACTCCAGGTTGAATATTTCCCATCAACCACCACCCTCTGTCTTCTATCAGCTAGCCAATTCCTAATCCAAACTGCTAAATCACCTTCAATCCCATGCATCTGCATTTTCTGCAGTAGCCTACCATGGGAAACCTTATCAAACACTTTGCTAAAATCCATATACACTACATCAACTGCCTTACCCTTATCTACCTCTTTGGTCACCTCCTCAAAAAACTCAATAAGGTTTGTGAGGCACGACCTATCCTTCACAAAACTGTGCTGACTATCCCTAATCAATTTATTTCTCTCTAGATGCTTATAAATCCTATCCCTTATAATTCTTTCCAAGACCTTGCCAACAACAGAAGTCAGGCTCACCGGTCTATAATTTCCAGGATGGTCCCTACTCCCCTTTTTGAACAAAGGGACAACATTTGCCATCCTCCAGTCTTCCGGCACTATACCTGTAGCTAACGACGATATGAAGATCAAAGCCAAAGGCTCTGCAATCTCCTCTCTAGCCTCCCAGAGAATCCTGGGGTAAATCCCATCTGGCCCAGGGGACTTATCAATTTTCATACCCTCAAGATTCGCTAACACCTCCTCTTTATGAACCTCAATCCTGCCCAGTCTACAACCTAGTATCGCAGTATTCTCCCCGACAACATTGTCTGTCTTCTGCGTGAATACTGTTGAAAAATATTCATTCAGTGTTTCTCCTATCTCCTCAGGCTCCACGCACAACTTCCCACTGCTATCTCTGAGTGGCCCTAATCTTGCCCTAACCAATCTTTTATTATTTATATACCTGTAAAAAGCTTTAGGATTCTCCTTAATCCTATCCGCCAAAGTCTTCTCGTGTCCTCTTCTAGCTCTTCTCAACTCCTTCTTTAGTTCCTTCCTGGCTGATTTATAGCTCTCCATTGCCCTAACTGAGCCTTCACGTCTCATCATTATATCAGCCTCCTTCTTCCTCTTCACCAGAGATTCAACTTCCCTAGTACACCATGGTTCCCTCACTCGACCACTTCCTCCCTGCCTGGCAGGTACATATTCATTAAGGACATGCAAAAGCTGTCCCTTAAATATGCTCCACATTTCAGATGTCCCCAGCCCCTGCAATTTCCTGCTCCACCCTATGCATCCTAAATCTCTCCTAATAGCCTCATAATTACCTTTCCCCCAGTTATAACTACTGTTATTCGGTATGTGCCCATCCTTTCCATCACTAAGGTAAACGTAACCGAATTGTGGTCACTATCACCAAAGTGCTCACCCACCTCCAAGTCTAACACCTGGTCTGGTTCATTACCCAGTACCAAATCCAATATAACCTCACCTCTTGTTGGCCTATCTACATACTGAGTCATGAAACCTTCCTGTACACATTGAACAAAAACTGACCCCTCTAACGTACTTGAACTACAGCTTTTCCAATCGATATTAGAAAAGTTAAAGTCCCCCATTACAACTACCCTGTTACTTTCACACCTATCCAGGATCAACTTTGCAATCCCTTCCTCTACTTCTCTGGAAGTTTTTGGAGGCCTATAAAAAAAACTCCCAACAGTGTGACCTCTCCTTTCTTGTTTCTAATCTCAGCCCACACTACCTCAGCAGACAAGTCCACATCAAATGTCTTTTCTGCCACCGTAATGCTGTCCTTAACTAATAATGCCACTCCTCCCCCTCTTCTACCACCACCTCTGCTCTGACTGAAACATCTGAACCCCGGAACCTGCAACAACCATTCCTGCCCCTGCTCTATCCACGTGTCTGAAATGGCCACAACATCAAAGTCCCAAGCACCAATCCAGGCTGCAAATTTCCCACTGATTATTTGAGGGTCTATAGTAGAACCCTATCAAAATGATTTCCCCCTTCTTATTTCTCAGTTCTACCCATATAGACTCAGTGGCAAACCCTCGGATCTATTCCCTCTCAGTACGACCGTGATGCTTCCCCTAATCAAAAATGCAACTCTCCCTCCTCTCTTACCTCCTATTCTATCTTTCCTATAGCATCTGTATCCTGGAACACTGCGCTGTACCTTCCTTAGCCATATTTCAGTAATTGCTATAATATCCCAGTCCTACATACCCATCCATGCTCTGAGTTCCCCTGCCTTCCCCATCAGGTTTCTTGCATTGAAATAACTGCAGTGTAATCTAGACTTCCCTTGCTCTCTGTTTTGCTTCTGTCTGGTACTAGATTACTGATACTGCCTTTACTAATTAATGTGCTGTCCTCAAACTTCTCCTGTGTCCCTACTGCTTTGAATCCCACCACTGCCAAACTAGTTTAAATCCTCCCAAATGGCTCTAGCAAATCTCCCTGCTCGGATGTTAGTCTCTCTCCCGTTCAAATGTAACCCATCTCTCTCGAACAGATCAGCCTTTCCCCAAAAAAGATTCCAATGATCCAAAAATCCCTGCCCCATGCACCAGTTCTCAAACCAGGCATTCATCTGCCTAATCCTCCTGTTCCTTCTCTCACTAGCATGTGGTACCAGTAGTAGTCGTGAAATTATTTCTTTTCTTGCCCTGCACATTAGCCTTCTGCCTAACTCTCTATATTCACATTTCAGGATCTCATCCCTTTTCCCACTTACGTTGTTGGTACCAATATCTACAATGACCTCCCCCTTAAGAATGTCTGGTAATCGTTCAGAGACGTCCTTGACCCTGGCACCAGAGAGGCAACACATCTGGAGTCTCAACTGCTGCCACAGAAACGCCTGTCTGTGCCTCTAACTAGTGAGTCCCCTATTACTACTGCTTGCTTGCTCTTTGCCCAACCCTTTCCCACAGCAGAACAAACTGTGGTGTCACAAGCCTGGACACCACTGGTATCGCCCTCTGACAGGCTATTCCCCCTCAACAGCAGGGTTGTTTTGCCCTATCACCCGCTTTCCCTCTGGATGCTAGTGCCCCTACCATTGTCCACCTTCAGATCAACAGTATTTACAACTGATTATTTTATATTCAAATTGTAGGCTTGAAGGAGCAAAATATGTTTTTTTTATCCTATTGTCAAATTTCACACTATAGTAATTTTGGAAATGGCTTTCGATGCTCCAAATGATGTAGGTCGACTTCAAGCTGTGACTTCAAGCATTGATAGATGATTCTTCTGATGATTTTTGATGCATGAGGAGAATATAATATTTTATATTTGTCCAGGTGGTTGATATTCCATGATGCACTGACTGGTTAAATAAAACAACCGCATGTGTGTATTATCATAACCACTGTTAATGAGATACATCTGTCATTTCAGTTTGAAATTATATCAGGAAAAGGTTCAGCACTTCAGAGATTCTGTTGGGCTGCCCACTAGGGAATGCTAACTGCTTTTCCCTCTCTCCTAGAGGCGAAAGCTGATGTTCAGCTCCATGGGCACAAGGTGCCTTCTGGGCACTTGCCTCATAAACATTTAGCTATTACTTTAAATAAAGAAAATTTTTTTGATCATTTTTGTTGTGTTCATTTTCACAACACATTCTCTTGCAACCTTTACAATTTTCCATGGTCCTTTATGAATTCGCTTCATGAAATCTAGGTTCTGAGGTAGCTGCACTCACTTGGTTGTGTTAGTACAACCGGTTAAATGTGGCATAAGAAAATGAAATAATGTCCTCTTCACTTTAGTCTATTCATGTCCAGGTGTTGGCTAAGCAAATGGAGAAAAGTTTGTGATGGCTGGGTACATTACCTGTTGAGAGATGCTGATTGCAGATGCAGCCTTGAAAGGTCTGGAGATCTGTGATACATCATTGCAAGAATTTGAAGTGGTGAAATTCTAGATAGTCTGTAATTCTATTTAGAATCAAACTGGCTTACCCTGAATTGAGATGGGGCCTGAAAAAATACCTGGTAAACTGATCACAACTGACAGATCATCTGTGAATGCACAGTGTATAAAGTGCGCAAGTATTAAATCAAAAATGACTTCTTGTGCATTGAACATGAGAACACTAATGGTTATGAAAAAGGAACATAGGCCTTGTATGTGAAGAATCGTAACCATTTCAGAGAAGAAATATTGACTGGTACACGAGGATTTTAACGGTATAATTAGTGTAAATGGATGTTCACATATGAATATTTTTGTGTTGGATACATTCATAGAATCATAAAACCCTACAATGCAGAAGGAGGCCATTAAGCCCATCAACTCCACACCAATCACAATCCTATCCAGACCCTATCCCTATGTATTTACCTTACCTAGTCCCCCTAATACTAAGGGGCAATTTAGCATGGCCAATCCACCTAACCTGCACATCTTTGGACTGTGGGAGGAAACCTGATCACCCGGAGGAAACATGCAGACACGGGGAAAATGCATAGATTCTGCACAGTGATCCAAGCCATGAATTGAACCCGAGTCCCTGGCGCTGTGAGGCAATAGTGCTAACCACTGTGCTGCAATGCCACCACCCTCCCCCACCCCCCAGTTCAAAGATATGCAGGTTAGGTTGATTGGCCATGCTAAATTAGTATCATGGGGATTAGCGGGGTAAATGTGTGGCTATGAGAATAGAGTCTGGGTGGGATTGTGGATGGTACAGACACGATAGGCTTAATGGCTTCCTTCTGTACTGTAGGGATGCAATGATTCAATACTGAGGAATTGTTACTATAGAACAATACCATAATTATATGCATCTGTTTTCAGGTTTGTCTGAAAATTCTATGTTTAAATGGAAAGACTGCACTGGACCAGCTTGACTTTTTGGCCAGTGCAGAATTAAAAGTCAGGCTTATCTCTAAACTGTGAGTTTTTGATTGTAACCTCAATCCCCACCTCCAATCCCTGGGTCAATTGGACAGCTGGTGTCTCTTTGTAACCATGCTCAGTTGCCCCAGAACTGTCAGTCTGATCAGAGTAAGAGCAACTCAGATTAAGAATAAATTGATGAAGGTACAGGTGAGACATGGGAATGTCAAATGAAGGATTCTCCTGGGGAATAGTGAACATAAAATTGAGGGAAGCAAAATGCCAGAAAAAAAACACCTTAAAAAGAACAACCCGAATCTCATGGTAGAGCATAACCGGACTTTGGACAACATATAATTGAGGACAAAATGAAAAGATAATTGAAGAAAACATAATTAATAGCATTAGGTTGAAGTAAAAGCTCCTGAAAAATAAACTTACACCATAAAAATTTGGATTCAGGTTACTGCCGTGATGTCTTTGAGATGACTGGCAACTATTACCAAGGCTTTGAGTCCACTGGTGCCATCACAAGCTAAAGACCATTATTGGCTTCATGAGACTATTATTATTAAGAAGCAGTTACAATACAACAGAAAACATAGTATAACAAAAATTAGGCAATGACATTACATAATTTATTATAATAGCATGCAATAAAGTGGGTTTTAAATACCAAATCTAACATGGTAAATTGATCTTGTATGCAATTTTTGACTTGTACAGGAGACTGTTAAGGACACTTTGGATATATTGCTTTCTCAACATTCACACTTAACATTGGGAACCAAAGTAGTTTACAACATAGTTAAAACTATCTTTTGTTCCCTCACACCTGCACTATAAATATTACCCACTTTCTATGCCTTTTAGCTTTGACAAAGGATCATCTGGACTCGAAACATCAGCTCTTTTCTCTCCTTACAGATGCTATCAGACTTGTTGAAATTTTCTCCTTTCGTTTCAGATACCAGCATCCACAATAATTTGCTATTATATAGTTAAAAGTTCATTTATTAGTCACAAGTAGGCTTAAATTAACACTGCAATGAAGTTATTGTGAAATTCCCCTAGTCGCCGCACTCCGGTGCCTGCTCGGGTACACGGAGGGAGAATTTAGCATGACCAATTCACCTAAACTGCACATCTTTGGACTGTGGGAGGGAACTGGAGCACCAGAAGGAAACCCATGCTGATACGAAGAGAATGTGCAGACTCCGCATAGACAGTGACCCAAACCGGGAATCGAACCCTGGTCCCTGGCAGCTGTGAGGCAGTAGTGCTAACCATCGTGCCACTGTGAGTACAGAATTAAGTGTTCCAAATAACCATGAGGAAAAACATTCAGCTCTCAGCCCGATGTGTGACATTGCACTGACGAGTGATAAACAAACCGTGGAAGAAAGACCATTGACAAAATCAATCACCAGCCCATTCTGCCATTCTAAATACCATCAGGGCAAGAAGAGGAAAAAAAAGGTGTCAAAAATCAAACATGAACCACATATCAGTGGCACTAAATGTTCTGGTATCTACTGTATGCACTCACAGAAAACCACGGCTTGGAGATGCAGACTGTGCCAGGATGATAATCGGGAACATTGTTCTCAGACATCTGGCTACTAGATAAGGAATGTCTGTATACAGATGATAATGAAAGTAGGCATCTGCAGTACTGTGTCTTCAAAATTTTTCCTGAGTTTCTGAAAAGGTTTTATTTAGCCCACTGACCTTAATTGAATATTAATTAACTAATTACAGAAATATTGTTCTTCGCAAATCCTGAATAGGTGACTTTTTTTTAAAAATGCCATATTTTTATTAATGTTTGCACAGCGTATAATTGAATCTTTGTGGCTGCCAGCAACAGTCAGATGCACCTCTCAGCTTCTGCAATAAACCAAATTTGAGGAAAAAATGCTGCGAGTATGATTCATATCATTACAGCAAGCTTATTGTGGCTTTTGTATTTTAGATATCTTGTAAAAAAAACAAGGTTTTTTTTGCTGGTTCACAGATATCAACAAAATAATCTGCAATCTTCCAAGAGATCTCAATGTTGTGGAGTAAAGTCTAACTTGACTTAAAAGCGGTCAAGACCAGGTCAGTTCCACACATACACACTGAAATATGTTGTCTTTGGGATGTGGCTGGTGCTGTTGCAGGAAATAGCTTGGTGATTATTTTCAGAGGTAAAGTAAGATTTTAAAAATAAGCAGGGCCATTAACCTTTCTGTATTCAGTGGGAGTCTCGTGGTGAGATAGTGATCTCCCACTTGCTTGTACTGTGCCATTATTTCCAGTACTTTTCTCAGTCCCTACAGCAGGAAACACATAAATCCAGCAGCCAAGTGGGCCATAAAGAAAGAAACCAAAATACAAAAGAAAAGATGATAAAGAGAAGAAATTGCTCTTATCTGCCTTCTGCAACCCATAGGAGATATAGCATGCCTTTTAGCCATGTTTATGGTGTTAGTGGACAACTCAGATATATGACCGTAGAATTTGTCAACATTAAAAGCTCTGGATAATGGATGGCTGAACCTGCGTTGCTGAGAAGGTGATGAATAACTTTCACTGAATTTGCAAGACAGAGATCCAGTAGCAAAAGGGATTTCAAATAACTTAATAGCCTGTAAAAAGGAAGGTTAAGTAGCTGAGATTTACCATCCCCTGATTAAATTACTGCATTTTCTTCGCTAAAGCCGCCTTTATTGTTTCTCAAAATTCACAATGAGGAGGAAAATTATAATCAATTTATAAAAGTACATTTACAATTTCACCGCATCCTGATATTGTAACAGTGCTACATTTCTGTTCCCACACATTGTCATCCTGTTCCAAAGCAAAGCAGGAAGGGATAGTTTCACCATATTATAGCACCTGGAGAAATATCTCTGCTTTACTCTGTCTCTTTAGAAACCATGTACTAAGAGAGCTCTGACAACCATGGCCTTCCAGGTGTTGGTTATGCTCCGGTGAGGTTTTGGTGTGATTTGCCACTGCTCCACAGGTTCTGAATGACCAGGAGACTCTCCCACTCTTATTGTCTGTCATTGATGTGCTAGCAGCAGTTGTGGATTGATAATCAACTGTTTGGCCAAGTTATGAACACACCATCTGTGACCATCAAGTCCAAGAGTGGGACTCAAACTCAGAGCTTCCGGCTCAGAGTTAAGGGGTGCCACCATGGTGCCATAAAGGTAACCTCACTGGAATTGATGGATCTTAAAGAATAGTTTTGTTAGAATACAAGTTCTAGTGTGAAAGCCAGGCTCAACTGGTAGCGCTATTGTTAGAATCATAGAATTGTGGCCTCAAACACCACTCTGTACTTTGAGCATTTTTTGGTTTATTTGTGACCATTGCTGGGCTGGCCAGCATTTCCTGCCATCCCTATAATTGCCCTTGAGAAGCTGGTGGTGAGCTGCCTTCTTGAACTGCTGCAGTTTATGTGTAAACACTTCACAATGCAGTTAGGGCAGAAGTTCCAGGATTTTAACCCAGCATTAGTCAAGAAATTATGATATATTCCCTAGTCAAGTTAGTATGTGGCTTGGAGGGGACATTTTAGGGGTGGCATTATTATGTGCCTGCTGCCCTTCTCTTTCTAAGTGTTAGAGATTACAGTTTCAGGAGGAGCTATTGGAGAAGGTTTGGTGTGGTTCATCTTGTATATTCTATGCACTGCACTGGATTTACACAATGTACTGATGATGAAATGAATAAATAAGGTAGTGAGTGGGTTGCCAATTGATCAGTTTGGTTCTTTCTGAATGGTATTAAATTTCTTGACCACTCATCGCTACTCATCCAAGAAAGTGTAAAGTATTCCATCACAATCTTGACATTTGGTTTTTAGATGGTTGAAAGGTTTTGGAGACTTAAGGTGAACCATTCCATAGAATCATTGAAACCCTACAGTGCTGAAAGAAGCTATGTGGCCCATAAAGTCTGCATCAACTCTGTGAAAGACCATCCAACCCAAGCCCTCTCTCTGCCCTATTTATGTAACCCCACACATTTACCATTGCAAATCCACCAACCCATGCATCTTTGAACATTAAGAGGCGATTCAGTATGGCCAGACCTAATCTGCACACCTTTGGACTGTTGGAGGAAACCAGAGCACCTGGAGGAAACTTACACAGAGGACGAGAATGTGAAATCTCCACACAGACAATCATCCAAGGCTGTGTCAAACCCAGATTCCTGGTGCTGTGAAGCGACAATGCAACGACTGTGCCACACGTTGCAGAAATCCTAGCATTTGCCCTGCTTGTATGACTACTGTATTTATGTTCAACTAAGCTTCTAGCCAACAATTGACTCTGAAGTAGTAAATTCAGCATTGATATGTCATTTGAATGTTAAAGGGTAAGTGGGTTAAAATCTTCCTTATTGAAGGTGGTCATTTAGCTTCATGTAAGCTACCACTTCTGTAGTACTGAGGGAATGCTGCAATGTTAGAATTCCAGCATCTGGATGGGATATCAAATAGAACCCCTGTTCAGATGTCAGTAAAGCTTCCTTATTTGACACAGTTAGTGAGTTCCCTCTTTGTCCCAGTTGACGTTGTTTCTTCAGCCAACATCTTCATGAGTCAGATGACTGATGATTACCCTGTTGTTGACTATGAGAATTGCTTTTGTAATATTTCTGAGAGGTGTGATCGTTGCCATATGTATACGCAAATTCTTCTTGAACATAATAACTCCATTACCATATGAAAGGGAGAGAAGTGAGAATGTGAATCTGGAATATATAGTTCTGCTTTTCATCATCCTTTTCTCCTGGTCCACGCTTTTTATAGCTTGAGCAGGTGTATAGAAACATAGAAACTGGAAGCAGGAATAGGCCATTTGGCCCTTCGAGCCTGTTCCTCCATTCATTTTGATCATCAAATTCAATATCCTGATCCCCTTTGATTCATTTAGCTCCAGGAGTTATATATAATTTTTTTCTTGAAATCAGACAATGTTTTGGCCTCTGGCTATCAGGCACCAGTCAACATGTAACATGGCAAATCAATTGAATGCCTGCGAGATTGATTTCAGTTTCATTGTTTCATTCTGATTCCCCCATAAATATTTGCCTCCATTCGTTACTTTACATATCAGTTTTCTAGTTGTTAAGATATCCCAGAACACTTATGGTCTTATTTTACCATTCTGATTCTAAGTGCTGGGTAGATTTGAAACTTGAAACTAAAAAAGTCAGGACCCAACTTTTAGACCCATTTTCAAGTGCCCCCATATGCACTCTGCCTGCAAAAATATCAGCGGTCCTGAATCACGCTGCAGAAGCCTGTGGACGGGGCTTAACATGCCCAAAATCTTGCAGCTCTGATCAGTGCCTACAACTGCACACGTGCAGAAAAACATAGGATGGAATGCTTCTTCCCTGAACCTCTCCCGGGTCGGTATTGCTTCCCCCTGTCCCCACAGACATTGGTACATCCCTACAACATCACTGACCCTCTTATCCCTCCACCCCCTCCGCCACCCAGACTGATTGAGAGCCCCTCTCCTCACTGATCTCAGGCGGATTGGCAGTGGAATCCCCCCTTAACCTCACCAATATCAGAGTGGCAGCGAATCCTCATTTCCTTCCACTGACCTCAGGCATAGTAGCAGTGGACTCTCCTTTCCCTCCACTGATCTTAGGCAGAGTGGCAGCAGACTCACCTTCCTAACCCAGCCCCCTCCACCTCCACCAGCTGTCGGACGCAAGGCATCTACCTCTTCACTAACTGGAGCGCCCAAATTGGACTTCTATGGAGCATGTCTGTTTCGTACTGATTTTCTACATATGCACAGTTGGAGGGTTTTGGGCGAACGGGGTGGTAAAGAGGGAAGTGCCAGTAAAGTTGAGCATGCAGCCCATTAAATCATTTTAAATGCACTTAAATGCGTGGTCTCGATTGTGATCATTTTTGTGCCCTGGTAAAGGGGGAACTGGCACGGAGGCAGGCGTGGATTGCGTATTCACCTCATGCCTGACTTTACCAAGTTTTCATGCTTGAAAATGGGAGCAATACAATGATATATCAGACCCTTAGTGTATATTTCACACAATTTCTCAACTGGAGTGACAATTGGTCAGAATGTGCCTGGGGTAGAAAGGTGGCACAGTGATTAACACTGCTGCCTCACAGTGCCAGCACCTCGATTCAATTCCAACCTTGGGTGACTGGTTGTTCTCTCCCTATCTGTGTGGGTTTCCTTCTAGTGTCCCTCACAAATTACAAAGATACTAATTTGCTCTTTATTGTCCCAAGGATTATAGGTTAGGGGATTAGAGGACTAAATACAGAGGGTTACATGGTGTTTGGCCTGGGTGGGTTGCTCTGTTGGAGAGTCAATGGGGGGCTGAATGGCCTCCTTCTGCACTGCAGGAAATGTATGAAAATCATCCAGAACTGCTGCTCCTATAAGACTATAATACATAAAAACAAAACTAGGCCATTTGGTCCATTGCCTCATGTCTGACTTTATCAAGTTTTCACACTCAAAAACAGGCGCAACACGGTGATAAAATCAGACCCTTAGTGTACATTTCACTCAATTTCTCAGCTGGACTGACAATTGGTCAGAACATGCCTGCGGTAGAAAGGTGGCACAATGGTTAGCACTGTCTGTCCCACCACTCATCGAGGTCATGGCAGATATGATACGATAATCCTGCTGGTGATTTAAAAGTTGGGTTGTGCTGTAAAATGTAGTTGGAGCGTCTTACAGGCCTCAGTATGGATATACAATAGAATGCAATCTGTCTGTATTCCTGATTACAGTTCATGCATGAAAATTGTCACGTGGTAGACAGCTGGAGGTTTCCAACGTGCATGGAACCTTACTTTAGAAAGTGTCATTGCTTTCAGAAGGGATGGAGAGAAAATTAGCCATTATAAACATTCTAGCACATAGTTGGGTGTTTAGAATCATTGTTAGCAGAATTAGAAGTCAGGCAAGAGAATGATTTGCATGTATTAAAAGATGCACGTTGGCAACATGCTTTGGTGATGCATCAAGAATGTCATGTGACATCTATTCATGTATAACCGAATAGAATTGCAGAGGATTAGGAGTTATTTATGCCAATTTCTGTGAATGAAAGGATAACACTCTGGGGAATGGTTAAGTATTATTTGGGAGGGGAGAATTCACTGGCAGTAGCTGTGTTGAAAAGGAAACTGAGGGCAAAGGGAATGGACTAGATTTAAGGGATATCTTGGACAGATTGGGTTAAGCTCACTTTTTATTTCTACTTTGCTCCAAGAGTGCGAATGATAATTTCACTGCCCAGTGATGTGATCTTATGTAGCAGTAAATTATAACTTAATAGTCAAATTCCTGAATGTGTTAAGATGAAACCATGAATCACCTTGAAAACAGATAGATGCGGCAACGTTAATGGTGCATTACTGACATTCTCTCAGTCATGCCAAAGAGTATTAGAATTCATTTGCACTGGTGACTGATGAATTATTGGCCTACTCTCATTTCTGAGAACTTTGCCATTAAAATATCTCCATTTCTTTGTGAATTTTCTGTTGGCCTCTATTAAAAGTATCCTTGCCATCTGATACCAATTTACAATTTATTTGTATTCCCCCTTCCTTCCTTCCTTTGTTTCACACAAAATTTCCTATCCAAAGCAGCAAAGATGACTTCTGCTCCAAAGCCTCTCAAAATGCTGCTCCTGATCCAGCAGTTAGCAGCAACCCAAGTACTGTAGCCTGGCATAAGCATTCTAAGCAGCATCTGCTCTCTGCCATTCTTCTCATTCATTTCCATCTTTCTGTCCTCCAACCAGCACTGTAAGCCATAATTTGAGGGATCATTATTGTTTCTTGGCACAGTTCATTGGAGCTAGACAACACTGCCTATCTCATCCATAAGATATTATACCCCATCATGTTAAGCTCTCCTTTTTGTCAGGTGAATGAAAGTAGCTGAAATTCATCTGAAGTAAACATGACAATCAGATACCTTCGGGTGAATCACATCATTGTTCCATATTCTTATTGTTCGTACAGTCACAATACAATGGCATATGGATGCGCAACTTACCTTGATGAAATTGATCCTTGCCTTAACCCATGCCCCTGGCTTTGGACATTGGAACTACTGGAGGAATAAGTACCTCAAGTTAAAATCTCTTAGGATGGCATGGTGGCACAATAGTTAGCACTGCTGCCTCACAGCATCAGGGACCTGGGTTTGATTCCAACTTTGGGTGACCGTCTGTTTGCACCTTCTCCCCATCTCTGCGTAGGTTCCCTGAAGAGATTCCGGTTTCCTCCCACACTTCGAAAGATGTGTAGGTTAGGTGGATTGGCTTTTAAGGTCCCAAGATGTGTAGATTAGCTATGGGAAATGGGTGGGGTTATGGGGATAAGGCAGAGGAAAGGGCCTGAATAAGATGCTGTGTCAGAGAGTTGGAGAAGAACTGGTGGGTCAAATGGTCTCTTCTGCATTGGAGAGATTCTATAATTCTTTACATCTGATTAAGTGAACAGCCACAACAGAGAAACATTTAAATTTTATAACATAAATTAGAGTATGGAATAAGAAAAATAGAATTAAGCATTTATTCAGTGAAAATCATGTTTAATTCAGGTTTGTAGCAAGGTTCCCTGGGGTCAGTGCTGGGAGCTTTGTTCTTCCAGATAAATTAGTGACTAAGATCTTGATGTACTGAATACAACTTCGCAATTTGTGGATGAGACAAAACTTGTGAACTGTAAGGAGGATAATGTAGAATTTCAGAAGAACATTAACAACTTGGTTGAATGGATGGAAAGTGGTAGATGAAGTTCAAAGTGGGAAATGTGAAGTGATTCATTTTGGTAGGAAGAACATCGAAAGACAGTATAAAAGAAAGGATAAAGTTCTGAAGGGGACACAGGAGTAGAGGGACCTGGATGTGTATGTGCAATGTGATTGAAAGTGGCAAGACAAGACGAAAGAGTGGTTAATAAAACATACAGCATCTCAATCTTTATTAATAGTGATACAGAGTATAAGAACGAGAAAGTTATTGTTGAAATTCAGCCTCAGCTGGGATATTGTGACCTTTTGGACATCACATTTTAGGAATAATGTGAAGGTATTGGAGAGAGTGCAGAAAAGATTCACTTGAATGGTTGCAAGAATGAGGAACTTCAGCTATAAAGACAAATCAGATATCTTAGAAAAAAAAGAGAATGCTGAAGAAGCTCAGCAGGTCTGGCAGAAGGAGAGCAAACAAAATTAATGTTTCTAGTCTGTTTAGTTTTTTGTCAGAACAAAGCAAGAAGGAAAATCAGTCACTTACTGTACTGTAGCTGGAAGAGATTGGAACAAAACCATAACAAACGTAAGAACAAGAGATTAATGACGAGGTGCTGAAGAGCAGGAAGGAGTACACTTTCTGAGTCAACAATGTTTGGCATATTTTAAAAAGGAGTTAAAATGGAAGAGGAAGGTCATTTGTGAATTGTTAAACTCGATGTTGAGCCCTGGCGTAAACACAATGGGCCGAATGGCCTCTTTGGGCACAATAGCAATTCTGTGAGGTACAGATTGACATAATCTAAACCCTTGAGGACCTTATGTTCCTATGTCCCCATAAAAACATTTGCTGAGTTTAATATTGGGTGTATCATACTTTCCGAGGACAGGGTGCATTAGTGAATCATCTTTTCTGAAAGCCATTTTGTTTTTGGCAATGATAAAAGTGGCAAGTTGTCTAGCCAGCAGCAGCGCTGTACAATTTGAGAGCAGAGGTAATTCTGCTGTTGACTTTTACAGGATGTGCTGTGAATTTAACACCTTCTTCAGTTCAGACAGCCATTCGTCCAGAAAAATACAAAAACATGCAGCACCCAAACAAGCCATTCAGCCCTACTGGCCTATGCTGCACCCTAGCTTCCGCCTACCCAGCTTCATTTAACTCCATCAGCAACACTTTCTGCATCATATATTTATCTTGTTTTTCATTATCGCATCTATGCAAAGTGATTGAGATTTTCACATTCTAATCACTCGCTGGAATAAAAAGCTCTGAATTCCCTTCTAGATTTAATTTAATTACTGTTTACATTTATGGCCCGTAATTTTGCCCACCAATGGAACCGTCTTCTCTGTGTCCACCCTAACCTTGCATGATTCTGAAGATTTTAATCAGGTCATCTCCTTTTCAAGAGAAAAAAGCTCCAATTTTTCCTGGTAAGAATAATCTCACAGGGCTGGTACCATCTGTACGAATAATACACCCAAGTCCACACATAAGTGCAGCAAGTAGAACAGCCAATATTCCCCCTTTGCCCTAATCATAGTTATTTGTGTAGGACACTATTCTGCTATAAATACAAAGAGACACTTTAGGTGAGATTCTTGAAACAGATATTACCATGTATAGATTCTGCCAGTTAGAAGCATACAATATGTGTATTTTTGCCATTTCTGGGCCCCTGCAAGAAACTGTGCATTACATTCTTGTAAACTGCAATGACAGTGATTACAATACAATTGCTGTTCATGGAATCCATGCAGGAGGCCATTCAGCCCATTGAACCTCACTGACAACAAACCCATCAAGGGCCCCATTCCCGTAACCTCACCTGAAATTTGGAGAAGACTGTAATTCTGGTTTCCTTGAATATTCTCTTGTGTTCTGCTGTTTGCTACATAGGCTGGGATTCTCTGACTTCCTCCACAGCTGGGATTCTCCAGTTCTGCTACTGTGAATAGAGATTCAGCTTAGCGCCAAATTCGCCATTCTCACTGGCAGCAGTGGTGGAGAATTCCAGCCATGCCGTTGACAAATTGAGACATTTTCAAACAACATTAAACTTCCAGTGAAATTACAGCTCCATCATTCTGAAACCTGCTGGGTATGGATCCCTACAGCGAAAATTCTCACCTGCCCAGCAGGTTTCTCAATCACCTGAAGGACAGTGACAAGTGGTAGGTTGGATGATTAGGGCAAAATGAGGAGCAGGGGTTTAAGGGTGAATGAGAGTAACTGCCATGATAAATAAATATGGCTGAAAAATTAGACATGTCGCAGTTTTCCATCTTGCAGTCATCAGAACATTTCGCATGATACCTGTATGAGGAGAAAACAATTTAAATTGTATGAGAAGAGAATTCTGATTGGTTGGCAAGTGGACTCTGATTGGTAGAGACTTTGTCATGAATAATGCACTAGTTGACATTGATTGACAGATAACTGTCAACCACTCACATTAAATTAAAATCTTCTAATTGAAAAACCCTGATATGGGGATTCAGAGCCACTATATTTCATGATGCATTTCTGTATGATTTATATTAAGAGTTTTTTTATGTCTAATTTAGTTACACGGGAATTATAACATGTAATCAGTCATTCAGTCCAAATAATTTGTTCTGTGTTCATGCACCATGGAAGAATTAGTCCTAATCCCATGTGTTCCTCTATCTCTTTATTCCTTTATCCTTCAAAATTCTTATCTAACCTATTCTTAAATGTCAGAATGATCTATGCTTCAATCACTATCTCAGGTAGTGCAATCTGCTTCTATCTACTGTTCATAATTTTCAATGTTTCTATCAAGTTACCACATAATCACTTTTTTTGTAATGAAATCAGCCCTAGTCTAACAAATCTTCCTTCATATTTGTATCACCTCACACCAGACAGCAGCATCCTTTTGAATTTGTAGCAGAAACTGTCAACGTCCATTCTTGGAACCCAGAACCACAGAGGATATACCAACTGAGGCCTTACTCAGGATCAGAAGTTGCAATCAGATGGTGGATGGATGCCTGGACCTCGCTGCTGGAAGAGGCATTGGAAGCGGGTATGGTAATGGCTTTTAAGGGGCATCTTGACAAATTCGTGAATAGAATGGGAATAAAGAGATATGGTCCCCGGAAGGTAGGAGTTTTAGTTAAGTCAGGCAATATGGTCGGTGCAGGCTTGGAGGGCCGAAAGACCTGTTCCTATGCTGCAATTTTCTTTGTTCTTTGTTCAGATAATCCTCAGTCAGCAAGAATAAGCAACAACAGTTTTTCCACGATTATCCTCAATACCGGAGCCCCACAAGGCTATGTTCTCAGTGCCTTACTATATTCCTTGTACATCAATGACCATGTGGCCAAATTTCTCTCCACCTCGTTTTTCAAGTTTGTTGATAACACCACCATATTGGGTCAGATCTCAAACAATGATGAAGCATAGTACAGGAAAGAGATAGAGATTCTGGTGAACTGGTGTGATGAAAATAATCTCTCCCTCAATGTCAGTAAAACGAAGGAGATCGTCATGGACTTCAGGAAGCATAGTGGAGGACATGTTCCTGTCTGCATCAATGGAGATGAAGTGGAAATGGTCAAGATCTTCAAGTTCCTATGTGTCCAGGTCACAACAACCTATCCTGGTCTCTCCACACTGATGATATGTAATTAAGAAAGCCCATCAATGTCTCTACTTTCTCAGGAGGCTAAAGAAATTTGGCATATCTGCTGTAGCACTCACCAGTCTTTATAGAAGCACCATATAAAGCATTCTTTCTGGTGGTACCACAGCTTGGTTTGACTCCTGCTCTGACCAAGACCACAAGAAACTACAAAAGGTCATGTACGAAGGCCAATTCATCATGCAAATCAGCTTCTCATCCATTGACTCCTTCTACTCTTCCCGCTACTTGAGGAAAGCAGCCAGCATAATTAAGGACCCATGCATCTTGGATATACTTTCTTCCACTTCTTCCATCAGGAAAAAGTGCAAAGGTCTGAGGTCATGTAATAACTGATTCAAGAATAGTTTCTTCCCGAACGCCACCGAATGGACTAACCTCATATTAAGTTGATCTTTCTCTACAACCTGGCTATCATTGTAATACTACATTCCACACTCTCTCCTTTCCTTCTGTCTGTATGGTATGCTCTGTCTGTATAATGAGCAAGAAACAATACTTTTCACTGTATAGTAATACACATGACAATAATAAATCAAATCAAATGATTGATTTGAATGGTATTGAATGGTAGAGTAAGCTTGAAGGGTCAAATAGCCTATTCCTATTCGTAATTCATATTTTCCTATCGTATTCTATATTTCTTGATATAAAATCCAATATCCAATTAACTTTTATAATGGGCTTATGCATGTAAAATGCAACTTTTAATGCCTTGTGAACCAAACGTCCAAATTCCTTTGCACCCTCACAGCATCCATTTTTCCCCAATTACAACTGAATGGTCACCTCCAGTGTTGTTAATATTTACGGTAGCAGTGACTGAGTTTACAGGCATCTGTTTTAACAATCTGGCTATGTGTAAAGTAGATAATGGCATTTCATGCAAAAGTGATAATATGTCATGTGTTTGTGTTGCTTGCTAAATACTTGTGTTGTTGTAAAACAGACTATTAGCTTTCTATGAAGAGGGTTTGGGTGATCCATTAGATTGCATATCTTGAGGGGTATTTTTGACTGTTCATTTTTCTGACCTGCTCCTGAAGTCACTGGATCAGATTTCTACAGCCAACAGCCTCCCCGCAGTGCACAGCCAAATTTTTACTCTTGTAGTCAGGGTCTTTGAGATATTACAGCAGCATCTAATCCTATCATTAGTCAACATCCAACTTAAATTTGGATGTTGGTGTTTGGAAACAAATCCTGGCTCACCTTGGGGTGTTGCGGATAAATTTAGGACCCATTCATACTGTCACCTTAACTGGCACTGGCCAGTTCAGCACTAATTGGTGCTGTTCCTTGTTCTAAGGAATTGTCCTGGGAGCTGCGTATGCTTTACTGTATTACAATTATCCCTTAATGTTACCTTTTAAAATAATTAATTCACGAGGTTTTCTCCGCAAAATTACTCAGCCATTTTCTCAATAAGCATAGCAATGTTTCATAGCACGTAATGAGCAAGTGTGTTTGCCACCGCAGCTGATATGGGAACTCTTTGCATTAATAATTAAAGTGCTGAACAGTTACATCTAAACATTTTAATTAATCCACCTTGTGTAAATAATTAAAACATTGCAGTTACGCACAACACTCAAACGCTTTAATTTATGTGCCCTGCTCTTCCAGGAGTGACACCAAGTTGTACAAATAGAGGTAAAGTCGTGATCAATCATGGTCAAAATTTCTCTTCTCTGGCAGGCTACCAACCGATAACCTGGTAACTCTAGTAACCAGATTTTCTGTCAGGTCTTGCTTTTTGATGTTATTCATTCCTCAGAAGCTGGTGTCAACAATTATTCCCCATCAGCCCCACTCTCACACAATGCCTCTACTTTCTCAGAAGACTAAGAAAATTTGGTACTACGACTCTCACCAACTTTTACAGATGCACCATAGAAAGCATTCTTTCTGGCTGTATCACACCTTGGTTTGGCTCCTGCTCTGCCCAAGACCGCAAGGAACTACAAACAGTTCTGAATCTAGCCCAGTCCATCACAAAGACCAGCCTCTCATCCATTGGCTCTGTCTACACTTCCTGCTTGGAAAAATAGCCAGCATAATTAAGGATCCCATGCACACCAGACATTCTCCCATCTTCTTCCAATAGGAAAAAAATACAGAAGTCTTAAATCATGTAGCAACTGACTCAAGAACAGCTTCTTCCTTTCTGCCATCAGATTTTTGAATGGACCTATCTCGCACTAAGTTGATCTTTCTCTACACCCTAGCTATGACTGTATCATTACATTCTGCATTCTGTTCTTTTCTTCTCTATGAATGGTATGTTTTGTCTATATAGCACACAAGAAACAATACTTTTCACAGTATGCTAATAAATGTGACAATAATAAATCAAATCAAATCAAACCAATTGCTAAAAGTTGTCAAATTCATTATCTGTGCTCTCACTCTAATGGTGCCCTCACTCTCAGCCTCTCACTGTTCTGCAGCACTGTGTCCTATTGGTGCCGCTCACTAAATTCACGTGCTCCCCTCCCACCTCCTCCAAGATCGCAACATCCCATGTCACCCCATATCTTCCTGATTAGATGTGGAACTCTGAGGTAAGTGAGCCAGCGCAAGCCAGTGGGAGAGAGACTATAGCGCTCGCTAGTGGGAGTGAGTTTCAGCCAGAGTGAGGGCATTGTGAATTTGGAGCTGAGTGGGAATTTGATGTCGAGAGGAACAAAGTGCTCATTCTCAGGAGAGACAGACATGCGAGGGAGACTGGAAAGCAAATGAGAGGTCAAAGGAAATTGAATCATGCCGTCACAGCCAGCAGGTAAATGTTTTTGTTTTTGGTGATTGTTAAGTAACTTTTTTGTTTTTTACTCTTGGCATTGTTGTTGTTGTTGTACACTACAATAGTGTTTCTGTGAAACTTCTGTGGTTTATAGTTTGTAAAGATTATATTTGATAGTAATGAAAGAAGGGCTCCAGAGAATTGGATATAATTTGAAACAAGGCATCTTTCAAAAGTTTAATTTAAAGGGTTAAGACATGACAGGAGAGTTCCAAGCTGTGGTTTGCTCCGCTTGCTCCGTGTGGTAGGCTGGGGACAGTTGCAGTCCCCTGGGCTGGCATGTGTACAGGAAGTGTCTCCAGCTACAGCTCCTGGAAGCTCGAGTTTCAGAGCTGGAGTGGCGGCTGGAGATACTGTGGAGAATCCGTGAATCAGAGGGCACTATGGATAATGTTTATAGTGAGGTGATCACACTGCAGGCTCAGACTCAGCAGGCAGGAAAGGAATGGATGACCACCAGACAGAGCAAGAGGGATGGGCAGGTAGTGCAGGAATCTCCTGTGATCATTCTGCAAAACACTTATACCACTTTGAACACTGTTGAGGGGAATGACCTCTCTGGGGAAAGCAGCAGCAGCCAAACTCCTTTCACCATGGTTGGTTCTGCTCCAGAGGTGAAGGGTAAGAAGTGTGCCCAGTGCAATAGTTACAGGAGATTCAATTGTAAGGAGAGTAGACAAGTGTTTCTGAGACTGAAAACAAGACTCCAGGATGGTATGTTGCCTCCCTGGCACAAGAGTCAAGAAGGTCTCAGAGCATTCTGAAGGGGGAGGGCGAACGGCCAGTGGTCGTACCATGCGGTGGTACAAATGACGTAGGTTAAAAAAAAGGATGAGGTCCTAAAAGCAGAATACAGGGGGCTAGGAAGAAAGTTAAAAAATCTGACCTCAAAGATAGTGATCTCAGGATTACTAGTAGTGCCACATGCTAGTCAGAGTAGAAATGACAGATTGGATAAATATGTGGCTGAAGAGATGGTATCAGGGGAAGGGTTTCAGATTCCTGGGGCATTGGGACCAGTCTGGTGGAGGCTGACAAGTCGGAAAGGTTACACCTGGACAGGACTGGGACTAATATTCTAGGGGGACTGTTTGCTAGAGCAGGTGGGGAAAGTTGAAACTAATATGCCAGCGGATGAGAACCTAAGCAAGGAGTCAGAGAAGGAAGGAAGAAGGACAAAAACAAAAAGTAGAAAAGAGAATAAGAAAAGTGATAGGCAGAAAAGACAAGGACAAAGTTCAAACAGGGCTGTAGAGAAAAATATTAGGAGCAAGACAAACAATGTTAAAAAGACAAGCTTAAAGGCTCTTACCTTAATGCACAGAACATTTGCAATAAAGTGAATGAACTAATTGTGCAGATAGATATAAACTAGCACAATATAATTAGGATTATGGAGATATGGCTGCAGGGTGACCAAGAATGGGAATTGAATGTCCCAAGGTATTCAATATTTAGGAAGGGCAGGCATAAAGGAAAAGGTGGTGGCGTGGAACTGCCAGAGGAAAGAGGAAATTAACACTTTTGAGAGTATTAATTTTGAGAAAGGACATTAGTTCTAACAACGTGGAGTCTATATGGGTAAAGTTGAGAAATGCCAAGGGACAAAAAACATGAGTGGGTGTCATATATAGACCCCCAAACTGCAGTGGTAATGTTGGAAGTGGCATTAAACACAAAATTAGTGATGCAAGGGAATATCAATGATCATGGGTGATTTTAATCTGCACATAGATTAGGCAAATCAAATTAGCCACAATTCTGTAGAGGGTGAGTTCATGGAGTATATACGGATAATTTTCTTGACCAATATGTAGAGGAGCCAACTATAGAACAGACCATCTTAGACTGGGTACTATGTAATGAAACAGGAATCATTGCCAATCTAGCTATACGAGATCTCTTGGGGATGAGCGACCATAACATGGTAGAATTTTTTTTTCAAGATGGAGAGTGAAGTAGTTGATTCAGTGACAAGTGTGCTAAATCTTAATAAAGGAAACTATGAGGATATGAGGCATGAGTTGGCCTTGATAGATTGGAGAGAGCTACTTAAAGGGATGACAGTGATGGACAATGGTAATGATTCAAGGAAAGTATGGGGGACTGCAGCAACTGTTTATTCCTGATTGGCACAAAGGCAGAATGGATAAGAGGACCAATCCATGGCTTACAAAGGAAATTAGAGAGAATATCCAATCTAAGGAAAAAGCATACAGATTGATCAAGAAAAATAATAGGTGTGAGGATTGGGAGCAGTTTGGAATTCAGCAAAGAAGGACCAAGGGATTGAATAAGAACGTGAAACTACAGTATGAAAGTAAGCTTGTAGGGAACATAAAGACAGACACCAAGAATTTCTATAGATACCTATGATTATAGACCAGTAAGCTCAACATCAGTAATGGGGAAAATTCTTAAATCTATTATTAAAAACTTTATAGCAGTGCGCTTAGAATGCAGTGGCACAATTAGACAGAGTCAGCATGGATTTATGAAAGAGAAATCATGTTTGACAAATCTGTTGGAATTCTTTGAAAATGTAGCTAGTAGAGTTGACAAGGGGAAACGAGTAGATGTGGTATATTTGGACGTTTAGAAAGCTTTTGACAAAGTCCCGCACAAGAGATTATTGTGCAAGATTAAAGTGCCTGGGTTTGGAAGAAGTGTATTGAGATGGATAGAAAACTGCTTGGCAGAGAGGAAACAAAGACTAGGAATTTATGGGTTGTTTTCAAATTGGCAGGCAATAACTATTGGAGTGGCACAGGGATCGGTGGTGGGACCCCAGATATTCACAATATATATATTACTAATTTGGTCGAGAGAACAAAGTGTAACATCTCAAAGTTTGCAGATGAAGGGGGCAGGGGTGGCGATTGGTCTGATTAGTAGGGGAATGGATAAGGGGGGGCAGTGATGTGTGTGGGTAGTAGGGGGGTGGATAAGAAGAACAAACACACACACACACACACACACACTCACACATCATTGCTTCCACTTACCCATCCCCCCAGCACCCAGACCGATTGCCACTCCTGCCCCCCCTCCCCCCCACTGATACCCACAGAATGGCAGCGGACCCTCCTGCCCCCCCCTTCCACCAGAGATTCACTTCCCCCCTCATCAGAGATCCATCTGCATCCCCCCTCATCAGAGATCCATCTTCATCCCCCCCACCACAGATCCATCTGATCCGCCTTCGCCTCCCCCTCCAAGACAACAATCTGGCATCCCTCCCATCCCCGACAACGAACTTGCCTCACTCCACCCCCAGAGAATGGTCTGGTCTCACTCCCCCTCCCCTCCAGAAAACATCTGACCCCCCGCACCCTCCCCACCCCCACCACCACCAGACAATGATCAGACCTTTCCCCTCCACCAGACAACAATCAGCCCTTCCCCCCACCACCAGACAATAATCAGCCCTCACCCCTTCGCCAGAGATACATCTGATCCACCTCTTCCTCTTCCGCCCAACCAGACAATGATCTGACCTCATCCCTTCCTCCCCCTTCCAACCAGAGAATACAAAAAACTTTTACTCTTGAGAAATCAAGACCAAGGCCTATGGTATAGGACCATCAATGTTCAGATACACACATCAAATTTAGTGACTGGCCTGCATATGATTATACAAAACTGTGAGCTGACATACATAAAAGAACAAGACCTCTCAGACATGCAACTTGCATCACCCAGCACATCCATCTCTGTGGAACACTGCCATCCACGCCAATTATAGGGCAGATAAACTCTTCATTTACCTTATTGAATGATTCTTGACTCTTAGCCACATAAATTTTTATAATATTTTTATAAAAGAACAATTGATTTTAACACTGATAATTTTGCATCCTGGTTGTTCACAGCAATTCCTGGAGATTCCCAGGCCAGTCTTGGATGCTTGGCCATGCTGTTTGAGTTCCATGTGTGCAAGTGGTCTTCCAGTTACTTGCTCAAGTGAGCTTGCATCTATTTTTACTTGTGTGAACTTATGTGGCGAGAATCTGATCTACTGTCATTAGACAAATGTGAAGCTGGCAGCAGGAGTTACTGAGCCAAGAAATGAAAAATCTTTACTGAATTCTTCCTTCCTGAGCACCAGGAATGCTAAGGTCATTCTAGCTCCCTTATGACTGCCTTTGCTGTAGGTCAGCTAATTTAGCACAGACCAGAGAGCGAACTTGGGAAGTTCCTGCTCTGCATTACTCATTGCTCCTTCACAAAGTGCATTTTTGTTTTATTTTTAAACCGCTGGGTGGGAAACTGCTGATTTTACTATATAGGAAAGAGTTATAGATTTAATATACATGTTCTTTAAGAAACCCTGACCCCTGTGGACCTATGCAGACTTTCATTCCATTGATTTTCCTTTAAGCTGCAGCCCTTACTTCCCGTATCCAATGCATTTATTCCTGAGGCAGTACCTTTCTTGTTTTTGTAGTTACATTAAAAATATTTTGGAAGGCAGCCTTCATTTATCTTGCTTCATTTATCCTGTTTATGCAGAGCTCTATGTTCATGCTTTGAGCATTTGCCATGGCCATCTCTTTATGTAGCAGGAGCGCAGAGGGGTGAAAAGCTGAACTGATGCCTCCAATGTTTACATTTTTTACAGCTAAGTGCACTTACTGGCCTTATCTCGATTAACATTAAATCTCATCCACTTTCCATTTGATTGCTATCCTAATTTTAAATGATTGACGGAAGTTATAATTTAACTGGGTTGCATTCCCATACAAGAGTTTCCAATGTGTTGCAAAGGGAATTGTAAATTTCCTGCAAAATTGTTCATGTGGGATGAAGTTTGTTCATGAATGAGTGGGAATGAGAATTGAGATGGCAAGTATGTTCCTTTGTTGCTGCACTGGTCAAAAACAGAATGGTGTCTTCAGGGGAGACGATGGCCTAGTAGTATTATTAATAAACTATTAATCCAGAAACTCAGCTAATGTTCTGGGATCCCAGGTTCAAATCCCACCACAGCACATGGTGGAAATTGAATAAAAGATATCTGTAATTAAGAATATACTGATGACCAGGAAACCATTATCAATTGTTGGAAAACCCCAACATTTTCATTAATGTCCTGTAGGGAAGGAAATCTGCCATCCTTACCGAATCTAGCCTATATGTGACTCCAGGGACACAGTGTGTTGTTGACTTTCAACTGTCCTCTGAAATGGCCTAGCAAGCCAGTCAGTTCAAGGGCAACTAGGAATGGGTAATAAGTGTTGGCCAGTCAGCCATGCCCATGTTCCATGAATGCATAAAAAAAAGGCACTAAGGTGTTGGATTCAGAAGTAAATTGCATCAAATCCCATGTTCTTATTTAAAAAGAATTTTTTTTCCCTTGCTTCCAATCCTGAGACTTTGAGGAGGTGTCTTTCCTTTGGGGAGGTGTGGACACCATGCTGAGTCACACTCTGGTACTTCTGAGCTACTCTTCATGTGTGAATCTAGACCATTGGTGGGCAACCTGCAGCCTGGTGGTCACATGTAGCCCATGCAGCTTCTGAGAGTAAACCACGAGCCATTTTGTTGATGGGTGCCCACGTCAAGGTTGCCACATTCTGCTGATTTCTACATGTGCACATGAAGCAAAGGCAAGTGAAGTGAGGTGTGTGCTGACTGCGCACAACATTGACTGTGAGAACTGTCTGCTCCCTCTGTGCCCAAAGTGTAAACATTTCTTTTGCTTTTGCCATGTGAAGTTGATTATAATTATATTAACATATAAATGATTAAGCATTTTTTATAACTCGCGATGAAATATGTATTAAATGTACTTAATACTTTTTATAGAATTCTTATCATGCAGAAGTAGTCCATCCAGTCCAGCGAGGCTGTACTGACCTTCTGACAAAGCATTTTACCCAGGCGGTGGACACTATTTCCATAATCTTGTGCATTTATTATGGTTAATCCACCTAAGCTGCACTTAGGGAGGAAACCAGAGCACCCAGAGGAAATCCACACAGACACATGCAGACCCCACACAGAAAACCATCCAAGATCAGAATTGAACCTGAGTCCCTGGTACTGAGAGGCAACAGTCCTAACCACTGTGCCACAGTGAACATGCCCAATTTCAATCTGGAGCCTATTGAGATGAAGGAGAACCACTCAGCAGTCTAATTTGTCCATCACTTATGTAGACACTGAGAATCTGCAAATTCTTTGGCTGTTGGTGAACATAGCTGAAACTGATCTTTCCTTCCCAATGTCTATCTGTGTGTATTTGTAACAAAGGTCACTGCATGGAAACACTCCTCGCTAACTCAGAACTGATGAGGCTGAGAGACCACCTCCCTGGGTCAGATCAGCTACTGCAATACAGGATGGGAATTAAATCTGTACAGCTCCACCCACCGAATTCCAGAGAAAATTCAGAGCATAAGCGAAGAAGCTGAGACAGAAGCCTCTTTAATTAAGTAAAAGCAGTCTCAAGATAAGTGCTTGTTAAATGCTTGTCAAAAGAAAAGGAAACAGGGAGAAAAAATAACTCAAGAGCCATTACCCATCACTTAACCTTTCAGATAGCATTCTTTGACTGCAGGTTATATGCATTCTTCAAAAAGATAGCTTCCCATTATTAAAATTCTCCTTTAAAGTGCACTTTGTGCTTCACTTTTCAGTTTGTTGTTCTTATGTTGTTATGATACATGACAGCATGAATCACACTAAATCACATTCCACCACTTGAATACATTGCTATCGTGATTCATTTTCTACTCCCTTCTCAAACATGGAAAAGCTTTGCCACAAACATTAGGAAGACCGCACCTATTTGAAAGTCTTCCTTCAATTTCTAATTCAGAAACATTTCAAGGCTTCCCTGCCAGTGTAATGTACAAATATCCTCACGTTGTAGTTAATTCGAAAACATGGGGCAGAGTTTTCCCAAAAAGGGGGCAAACTTACCAAAAATATTTGAAGTGCTGAACGAAGTAAAAAATAGTAATCTCATGACACTTAGTCAAATAAAAATGGCAGGATATGTTTCTCCCCAGTAGGGAGCGTGTGAGTCAGAGCCTAATCTTACCAGTGAAACTATTGAGTTCTGGTGGCACCATTGGTGCAGATGGCTCAATCTCCCAATATACCCTGTAAATCTCCCACCCCACTCCTTTCACAGACATCAGGACCTACTGCTGATCACTTCCTATGCCGGGCTATCCCTACCCCCCAACAAACCGCTCTGGACATTATCCCCCACACCCCTATTAGCTGCCCTTTTGATCAATCCCCACCTGCAGAACTCCCCCTCCATCCCTGGCCCTCTTCCCCAGCCTCCCCTGTCACAGTCCCACCCACTTGGATCCTGCCCTCTCATGTCCCACTCCCCCCCCCCCCCCCACCCCCACCCCCCAGGTCCAACCCCTTTGACACTGCCCAGTAGGGGCAATATCATTTCAAGTGAGAAAACCAGTTGATTTTAAAAGGACACCCTGATCTCAAATTGAAATCGAAAACCTCCACCCTCCCCTCATTGAATGGATGTTGACACCCACTTTCTCAATAAAAGGTACCGCCAGCGTTGGGACATTGGGACCCTCTCAATGTATCCTTCTTTACGACCCCCAGATCATGCCCCAGCTGTATTCGCACTGGCCCCTGGCACCCTGGATGGGCAATGCCCAGTCATATCCCTGATCACCCAGAGATTTCAATGATCTCCAAGCCCCTCTCCCCTGGCATGGTCATTGCGTCTCTGATAATGATAATGATTCCCACCAGGCTACCGCTGGGCCTGAGGGTCAGAAGCTCCAGGAGCAAAGAAGACCCAACCTCAAATAGATTCTGCATACTTAAATGCTCATTTAAGTATGCTAATTTTATTCCCACCCAATAAGGGTGGAAACCAGCTTACTTACAGTGATGGGGAGAAGATAATGACAAGGCTTTGTGCTAGCCCATGACTCTCTGACCCAGATCAGTTCTGCCATGTTCTGTATTGGATGCGATGTGACTGGAAAATTGGGGCCAATTTTTATACAAAAGAAGCAATTGTTACAAAATCATACTTCATCAACGGGCTTGCATGAACAGCCTGAGACAAAACCATCTATGCAATTTACACTTTCTATTGTCTATGGATTTACCAAAACCCATGGGGTACAATCTTATCTGCAGTTCATGCCACGCTCCCACTGCAGTGGAGTTGGAGAATTTGGTGCCAGCCAAATCTCTATTCATTGCAGCAGGATGGGAAAACCTTGCTGGCATGAACAATGTCCTTGGACTCCCAGATTTATTGCCTCTGAATTAAAACTTAACAAGAAATGCGAAGAAACCAGTTCATGATAAGTTGGTGTGAATAGGCCCCATCTATCCCCATTGTGTAGGAATGGCCTATATTTTCACCTCATTTATGTGGGCTATGGAATGATTGGATCAGATGATCCGCTGATTAAAACTGATGCCAGATAACCAATCTTACTTATTTCCAAGCAGCTAAGATAAAGAAGTCAACCTGGAAACAAACAGCATCCCTGTGTGGGTCTTTCTCTTGTTTACTTATTTACAAGCTTGAACCCTGGCTACTAGTTTTGGCTATCCATATGCCCAGACAGATATATTTTTAAAGAACTCAACAGCATCTGTTGAATCCAGAAGAACAGATAAATCATTACTCTAAACTTTATACCACCTTGATGTGAGAACCAGGAAGACCATTGAACTCAGCCTGGATCCATCCAAGTCATGGACCTATGGGAGCCAGATTACTTTAATCTTTCTTGAAAGTTAAATTTACCCCTTATCTATCTTTCCATTTTGTAATCTGACTTTTGAGTGTGTTTTATGGTGTGTGTGAACTTGAGTTTATGTGGAAGTTGGAATGTTTTTAATTATTTCCTCAGGCTGGGTCCTTTTTTCAAAAAAACCTGTCTGTGTCTTTAACAGTTACAGCACAGGAACAGTTAAACATTCACTGAATTGACAAAGCATACCTTTTTTTTTAAAACAATTGAGATGAAGCGAGGAATGAAAAAAGAGGGGAACCATTCTATCCCTCTCCACCTTACCATAACAGTAATTGATTTTCCTAGGTACAAGGAACATAAAGAACATATCTACTATAGACAATTTTCATAGGAGTTAGAAATCTTTACCACACTTGTCTAGAATGATTTTGTTCGGTAGCTTAAACAAATTAATGTTTTTCTTTAAAATAATAGATAATTTTATTTCATTTGGTTGTGTGAAGCATCGTCTGTCAATGTTGTGCAAATTACTTCTAGATTGGAAGTTTTTAAAAAGGCCTATCAGTTTTGAACTTTTTTTCTTCGCCTCACAATTCTTCCAGATGTTGCTCTGGCTGTCGAACCTGAATAAATAGCTCTTAAATTGTGAAGGCAGTTTCAGAGCCTACCAAATATAAGACGTCTTTTTGCTGTCTTCCTGTTCCCGATGTTTATCGCCAAGACTGTGTGCAAAAGACATTTTAAAATAATCTTTATTCATATAAAAACTTGTTTGGTAAAATGATAGTGTAAACCAAAGCACCTATTTCAGAACTATTAATTTAGTATGCAAAACCAAGACTACTTTTTCACATCTACACATCAAATGACTTTCATAGTACACCCATACAAGAATAGCATGGTGTCGCAGTGATTAGCACTGCTGCCTCATAACGCCAGGGACCTGGGTTCGAATCCCGGCTTGGGTCAGTCTGTGACCAGTTTGCATGTTCTCCCCATGTCAGTGTGGGTTTCCTCCCACATTCTGAAAAATGTGCTGGTTAGGTGCAGTAGCCATGCTAAATTCTCCTCAGTATACCCAAACAGGTGCCGGAGTGTGGCAGCTAGGGATTTTCATAGTAACCTCATTGCAGTGTTAATGTAAGCCTACTTGTGACTCTAACAAATAAACTTTAAAAAAGATAGGGGACAATTCTCCCCCAAAAAATTCTAAGTGACAACTTTGCATCAAAACTGGAGTAACCCTCATCGATTTTTTAGCGTGATGTTCCCACACTCTGAACACCTCAGAGTGCGCTAACGAAATTCTCTCTGAAAATCAGTGGACAGGATCTTTTCCTGCTGGAGATGCCGGCAGCATAGCACTGAACAGGTTACTGCGCACGCGCTGATCTATCAGAGTGGAGATCAGTGCATGCACAGTGGCCCCACACTGCTGGCCTCCCAATTGCTTGCCAGTTTGATCGCTGGTCTCCTCCGCAATCCCCCATCACTGCCCTTCTAATCCTGCAACCTCCTCATTGCAGACCTCTCTGATCTTTCTAGCCTCGATCCCCTGGCATTTCCGAACCCCCTCCCCCTCCCACACCCCCACCCTCCCCGCTGACAATCCCGACATCCCTCTGCCGGCAGACCTGACTGCCCCAGCAGCCTGAACCTCCGCCAGCCCCTCCCCTACCACTTGGATGGCCAGCCCCAATTACTCCCACCCTCCCATCCCCTCCAGTGATCCTCTGGCAGAGTGGCAGCAGGAATTTTCACATTTCCGTCCCCACCAATTGCCCAGCGGTAGAGACACACAGAGGCCCAGGCTCAGTGGGGAGCTTGCTAAATGGCCTCTGCTAATGTCTCCCAGTCTGTTGCACTACTAGAGTCGTGCAGCGGGCAGGAAGAATTGCACCTATCATGTTTAAACATTAAATCATCTGAGTTTCTATCTTATATTTTACTGTTTTCCTCACTTAAATGAACTTTTTGCTTAGTTTGGTTGCTGACCTATGACATCATAGAAACATGATGTAAAGATGCCGGCGTTGGATTGGAGTGGTAAGAACTCAGTAAGAATTTAACAACACCAATTATTAATCCAACCGATTTATTTGATAGTAAAAAAGCGAGCTTTCAACACTCCCGTGTCTTCATCAGGCAAGTGCAGTGTTGCAGACCAGAACACTGCACTTGCCTGATGAAGACACGGGAGTGTTGAAAGCTCGCTTTTTTACTATCAAATAAATCGGTTGGATTAATAATTGGTGTTGCTAAATTCTTACTGAGTTCTTATCATAGAAACAAACATAGGAACATAGAAGATAGGAGTGGGATGAGGCCGTTTGGCCCTTCGAGCCTGTTCCACCATTTACTATGGCTGATCATCCAACTCAATAGCTTAATCCTACTTTCTCCCCATAACCTTTGATTCCATTTACCTCAAGTGCTATAGTCAGCCGCCTCTTCAATGCATTCAATGTTTCGGCATCAACTACTTCCTATGGTAATGAATTCCATAGACTCAGCACTGTTTGGGTGAAGAAGTGTCTCCTCACCTCCATCGTCAATGTTCTATCCTGAACCCTCAGATTGTAGTCTGTGGTTCTGAACTACTCCACCATCGGGAATATCCTCCCTCCATCTACCCTGTCTAGACCTGTTAGAATTTTATAAGTCTTTATGAAATCCCCCCTCATTTGTCTGAACTCCAGTGAAAACAATCCTAACCTAGTCAATCTCTCCTCATCCATCAGTCCTGCCATCCCCAGAATCAGTCTGGTAAGCCTTTAGTGCACACCCTCGGGAGCAAGAACATTCTCCTCAGAAAAGGAGACCAAATATGTACACAATACTCAAGGTGTGGCTCACCAGGGGCCCTGTATAATTGCAACAACACATCCCTGCTCCTGTAATTGAAACCTCTGGCAATGAAGGCTAATAGGTCATTTGCCGTCTTTACCAGCTGGTGCACCTGCATGTTTATCTTCAGTGACTGGAGCACAAAGACACCCAGGTCCCAATCCCCCTCCCAATCAGTTGAACTGGCTGTTGACAGGAGCACAGATGAGATTAATGGTGATAGATGGAATGAAGGAGAGGGACAGTCCAACACTAATGCCTGGGAATGTCCTACAGGATTTTAGCCTCACCCATTTTATTAAAATTAAAAATATTGATGTTTTGTGAACTCTGCCTATTGGATAGTACTGATGTCAGCAACAATCACCTAATGCACTTCTTGAGATCATCCATTCATTTCCCATTCTGTAGCTCAGAAGAAGAGGGGGCACATTAATTTAATGATTAGCGTTTGTAGTTTTAATATTGCTATGTAATTTGTGCAAACCATCTTTAGACAATGGAATGCAAAAGCAATGTGGCTGGTACTTGAGCAGTAATTCTACTTAGTTACGCAATAGCAAATTGAAGTTTCTGATTCTTTACATGTTAACATACAGAGGGATATTTTAAGGTACTGGATAGCAAATTAAGTATTTCCATACATACCACTTTAATAATTAATCCACATTTGGCATCAATTTTAACAATTTCTTATAGCTTACCGATCACAGTCAGAATGTTACACTCCCCCACTGGCAAGATTTTAGGTGGCAGTAAAATGTGAAAGTGAAGGGATAGGTTTTCCTGTGGGTTGACGTCCAGTCCAATCATATAGTGATTTTATGTTGGAACAGGCAAGAACTTGGAAAGGAAATACACCCTTGCCCCACTTAAGTGACCAAGGGCCATTTCCCACACAACCTCAATTTTAAGGTTAGCGAGAGGATTGATCTTCCATGGGGCAGGCTGGGAAAGGGTGCGTGTGGGACAGGATGGGGGAGAATAAAGAGCTAGAGTTAGATCTTGGACAAGAAGGATGGAAAGGTGCATCTTTCAGATGCTCCCTTCTGAAGTCTGATGGCCTCTGAATCTCCTTTGTGCCCAACCCCTGCCACCATTCCCTTGAAATTCCATAGGCCATCCCACCTCCCTCTCCACCACCCATTCAAGATGTTCCCTATCTTCCCTGTCCTGGAGTCCCTTGGACTTAACTGGATCTCTGGTGTCCAGATTTAGTCCTTGATATCCTCCCAAACATCCATTTCTGTCCACTGCAGCAACTAGAGAGCTTCCAGCCAATCTGATTGTCTGGCAGGTTTCTAATGTGGGACTTCCTCCCAGATGAGGTGCAAAAGTCCTGCCTGCAGCCACTTAACGCTCACTCAAAACCCCACTATGTGGAATGTTTAGACCCATATTTCAATGAATTGACATGCTTTAAATCAAAACACATTCAAAGTTTCCTGAATAGCATGAAGCTTCTTGAGCATTGTTGAAGCTGCACTCATCCAGGCAAGTGAAAAATATTCCATCACATTCCTGATTTGTGCCTTGTAGATGGTGGACAGATTTAGGGGGTCAGGAGGTGAATTATTCCTGGCAGAATTCCCAACTTTTTCTATTGTTTCCACAGTATTTGTATGACAGGTCCATTTCAGTTTCTGGTCAATGATATCTTCCAGGAATGTTGATAGTGGGGAATTCAGCAATGATAATGCCATTGAGTGTCAAGGGGAGATGGTTAGATTCTCTCTTGTGGGAGATGTTCATTACTTGGCACCTGTGTGGTGTGATGGTTATTTGTCACTTATCAGTCTACACCTCAATACTGCCGAGGTCTTGTAACATTTAGACATGGACTGCTTCAGTGTCTGAAAAATTGTGAATAGTGCTGAAATTGTACAATCATCAAGAACATCCCCATTTCTGACCTTATGATGGAAGGAAGATCAATGACGAAGCAACTGAAGATGGTTGGACCTAGGACACTACCCTGAGGAACTCCTGCAATAATATGCCAGTATTGAGGTGGTTGATGTCCAACATCCAAAACTATCTTCCTTTGTGCTCAGTGTGATTCCAATCATTGGAGCATTTTCCCCTGATTTCCATTGACCTTGGTTTTGTTAGGGCAACTTGGTGCCACACCTAGTCAATTGCTGCTGGGATGTCAAGGGTTTGTTGTTCTTTCCACTAAGTTCAGAGGGCAATAAACAGCATGTGTGCCATACTGCCACACTGTAGACTTATTGAATTTCCTGAATTGGAAAGGATTCCCTCAATGTTGAAATTTCTGCGATCAGCTGCAACAAATCCAAATTTGCTGGGTACTGGCAGCATTTTCTGCTTTTGTTTCAGATTCCCAGCATCCACAGTATTTGACTTTGCTATGACTGAGAAAAGGCAGCAGATTCAATTTCTTGACTGGTGAATGGTGATTGAAGATAGTGGAAAAGGATTATGTTGGTAAATTCAAGCGAAAACTGGATGAATCTTTGGTGAAGGATGTAATGGAGAGTTATGAGACAGCGTATGTGATATTTTCAGATTTTAATGAAAAGAAAAAGACAGGCACAATTTGCAACAACTGATGTCACATTTACAATAGCTAAATGTTTTGCACGTACTCCATTAATAAGCGTTCGTTCCTTTTTCTCTGTTTTTTATTTTTCTTTTCCTGGTCTTATTTTTTGTTTGTACCTTCATTTGCTTTTTAATAGTTTGCTTTTCTCTGTCTGTCTCCCATTCTCTATTTTAGAGGTGGGAGTGGCGGTCTTTTCAGCTCAGGTTTTGACTAATTTCGGCAGAATTTTACCACCCCACCTGTGATGGGAATCGGAGTGGGTGAGGGACGGACAATGGAAAGATCTGTTGACCTCAGATGGGATTTTATGATTTCAGGATGAGCAAAGCCATAAAATCCTGCCCATTGTATCAGAACTATCATCAAGTTTAATCTCCGACAAATGATACATTTGAAGTAGGATAGGTTATTGCCAGTAACAGACCAGAAGTGCAACCAAATATGTATATTCATTGTAGTTGCTAAGAGTTAAAATGATAAATTACAATCAACATTTGCATGACTTACCAGATCAGAAAAAGGAAAACTCAAGCAAATGCCTCCTTTCCAGAAAGTTGTCTTTAACTTTCCAACTCAAGGAATCAGAGCTCTGACCATTAATGCAACAATTGTGAACAGGTAATTTCAGCACTTTCACAGTGATAATGTATCTCATTGAAAATAGTCAGCAGATATAGAAGAACAGTTATAATTCTTTGTGACTGTGTTTTACAAGGGGCAACAACAGTGTGAATATCACTTTAAGAATAAGATAGACATTTACCTGCACCTTATACATTATAGCAAAACAATAAGAGGGGTTTGGCTTTGATTACGAATCTAATCCCTGTATTGCTGATGGCACATTAATCTGTTTGTATCCTGAGGGGGTTGGTCTTAATGTAATCTGAGCAATATATACAGAGCAGTGTTATTACCATAAATTGAGTTTTTATCATAATCTCAATATTATGGGGTTATTATATTAAGATACAATATTGAAGCAATAAGGCACAAAAAGTTTTAAACTTATTGCGTGTTTTAGCAAGGCAAAAAAACTGGCAGATTTCATCTCCACAATTTCAATAAACTGAATTCTTTTCATAGCTTCCAGCATGTGAGAATGTTTCATCACCTAATATTTTTAATAGTAGTTTATAAAACCTAAACGCTGACTGCAATATAGAAGAACAGGATAAGTGGGGGGGGCGGGGGCGGTGTGGAGGGGAAACAATTCTAAGTTTGAGTGTATGTAATATTTTTGGAAGAAAATTGCAACCCTAAATTCCAAATTTTTTAGGCCTAGTTGCAGGAACGTTGACCCCACTTTCTTTGTATTTATTAGAACACTTAGTGGGAGCAAATAGTGAGATATGGCATTTGTGCACATTTCTCCGCAACTGCTGAGTTTTCATCTCTCCAAGTGCTTCTTCAGGCATGTGGAGAAAAAAATTGGAAGGGTCATCACTCTAGGACATTTATATGCTTTCCATTTGGGTTACTTTTTGGGGATGGTGCTGCGGAATGGGACAGAGGCAGCCCTCCTTGCAAGTATCTTAGGCAACACTACTTTAATTTCAGCCATCAAACAAGGTACAGGATGTTAACATGCTTGCATTTCTCTTGGACCTTGATCCTGCAATCGCTACCCGTCTGACTAGCAGTTTTTAATGCTTTTACACTTTAACCTTGACAAAGTGCTAATGGGCTGGGGTGCATGCTGAACCTTTCTAAAATATTTTGAGAATTGTGCGCTCCTATTTTGGCTTTGACTCCCTTTAGCTGTTTTCCTCCCATTAAATTTCACGACCATGCAATTTTGTAGCCACAAGTTCCTAGTTAGTATAGTGCTTAGTACCCTCACCTGGCACACAGGAGAGTGGGGGTTCAATTCCCTGACAGAGAGCTTGGAAGTTGTTACTGATGGCCGATTTGTTCAATTATTTAGAGCGAGGTGCTAATAACGGCCAGAACATGGGTTTAATCCTCATATTGGCTAGTTGCAACTACAAACTATTAGTGTGCTCCCTGCATCCATATGATGCTGAAGCTGATGCCATGCAAGTGAACTAATATGGTGAATTGACTACACTTCCCATTGCCTCAACAAAGCAGCCAGCGTAATTAAGGACCCCGCGTAACCCAGACATTCTCTCTTCCACCTTCTTCCATTGGGAAAAAGAGAAAAGTCCAAGGTCACATACCAATCAACGCAAGAGCAGCTTCTTCTCTGCTGCTGTCAGAGCAGAGAACCTACTCGCATTTCCTTTGAGCCTTGATCTTGCAATCGCTACCTGTCTGACTGCCTCGCAATAAGTCATACTCCTAGCTATGCCTGTAATAATACATTCTGCACTCTCTCATTTCCTTCTCCATGAATGTGTGCTCTGTGTGCATAACACACAAGTAACAACACTTTTCACTGTACGTTAACACATGTGACAATAATAAATCAAAATCAAATTAGGTACATAAAGCACATCTCCACTTAAATTTGTCTTAAACTCATAGATCTAACCATTTGTATCCAAACAATATCATTAGAAGAAACTCTTTGCAATAGGAGGTTATCATAGGTAGCGCATGTAATTCATACATGTGATTTTCAGCAAAGGTAACAACAAAAAGCTAGAACATGTGCCACCTTTTCCTCTCTGCAGTCAGGTGTTGTTAGCCACTCAGTCTCTGGGAAAGCTTAAAATCTACGTATTAATATTTCAGCATGTATTCCTGTTAACTATATAATCTTGAAACAAAGCATTGTGACGTTTAACCGCAATCAGTTCAGGGTCCATTCATTGCAGAGCTGCTGCCACAAAAACACATAGTAGGAGATTAAACGTTGCTCGTGTGGTTATGTTTCCATTGCGTATGATCCATCTTACTGGATTCTTTTATTTATGAGTGGACAGAAGTAAAAGCTCTGTCCACTCATAAATTAAAGCTAGCATGAGGGGACATAGCTTTAAATTAAGGGGTGGTGGTTTTAGGATAGATGTCAGAGGTAGGTTCTTTACCCAGAGGGTGGTAAGGGTATGGAATGCCCTGCCAGCGTCAGTTGTAGATGCGCCAAGTTTGGTAGCGTTTAAGAGGTTAGTAGATAAGTTTATGGATGAAAGGGGAATGGTTTAGGTTAGAGGGTCACTGCTTGTTCCTAATTGGTCGGCGCAATGTCGAAGGCCGAAGGGCCTGTTCTGCGCTGTAATGTTCTATGTTCTATGTTCTTAGAGTTACAGTGCAAATATTCAGTCAAACCTGTATTTCTCCCATTGACCCTTCTACACATATGTTCAGCTGGTGTGGGCATTACTTCAGGAGCTGGCTTGGTTTCTTCTGTGCCATTATCAAGTTTGAATATTTCTGAACTTCATTGTGCAATGATTTCATCTTTTTACTCAATAGGTAATTGTCACTGAAACAATTGATTTATGAAAAACTAGTGATTTATTTTACTGGTAGAGCATCTGTTAGTACTAAATACAAATTAATAAAGAAATATTATGATATTTCTACTCAAAATATTATTTGTACAGTTAAATGGCACGGTGATTAGCATAACTGCCTCAGAGTGCTAGGAACCTAGGTTCGATTTTCAGCTCAGGTCACTGTGTGTGGAGTCTGCATGTTCTCCCCATGTTTGCATGAATTTTCTCTGGGTGCTCCAGTTTCCTCTCATAGTCCGAAAAACGTGCTGGTTAAGGGCATTGGCCATCGAAATTCTCCCTCAGTGTACCCGAACAGGCACCTGAGTGCGGCGACTAGGAGATCTTCACAGTAACTTCATTGCAGTATTAATGTAAGCCAACTTGTGACATTAATAACTAAACTAAATTTAAAATGCTGATTATCTTCACATTTGTAATTTCTTCAGTGTGTTTGAATTAGAAAATAGAGAGAAAAAAAGCATTTATATTCCTTGCATCATGTCATGACTTAGCCCTAATAGGATTGCGATGGCATAATGAAAAAGCTCTGCCCAAGGGTTGCCCCATTTAATTTCATGGACATTTAAGGATTGGCAATAAATGCTGGCCTTGCCAGCAATGCCCATGTCCTAGGAATGAATAGAAAAGAAAATTAAGTTTGTCACCAATTTGTTATCGAGGTGTTCAATTTTTGAGGGGCCTATATGAAAAATACTCAAAATCTAAACACTAGAGAGGCCAATCTTCAAGCTTGTGACAGTCTCATCTGCAAGCCAGGCACTATTATGCACTAGAACAAAAACAGAAAATGCTGGGAAATCTCAGCAGATTTGAAGCATCTGTGGAGAGAGATTAGAGCCAACATTTCAAGTCTGGATGACCCATCATCAGAGCTGAATAAAGCTCTGACGAATAGTCATCCAAACTCAAAATGGCTCAAATCTCCCTCCACAGATGCTGTCAGATCTGCTAAGATTTTCCAGCATTTTCTGTTTTTATTTCAGATTTCAGCATCTACAATATTTTGCTTTTAACACATTTAACATCTGTTTGCCACAGAAGAGACTTGCAATGGTAAAACAAAGTCAAGTTTTTAAAACACTGCTTCTTTCAAAAAGAAATAAAAGCATGATGTAACATAATCTAATACAAAAGCTCCCTTCTGACAAGCATCTATCTAAAAAAACTCTTCTTATTCATAATGGTAGCTCATTTTATGGATTGCTATCCTGTAAAGTGAATTGAGATCTTAACATGAGTAATGCGGCATACTTTATTATTTTTTCATGTCAGCTAGAATGCTATAAAATAGGTTGGATTTCTCTGAAAATAATATTCTGCTTTGTCTTGGACTTTATGCAAAATAAACCAGTTTCCGTGGTCAAATCATCCTTGCCCCAAGAAATGCACTAGGGGGGCCCATGCAAGATGTCATTCTGTGAGAACTCATTACTATAGTTGTCATCTGTTACTATTTAATGTTTAATACTAGCCCATAAAGATAACCAAAAATTTGGAGTCTAGAGTATCAACAGTGAGGAGTGTACATAATTGTGATATCTTAAAACCCACTTAGAAAAACATTCACTCAAGAAATTGTCTTGGAAATGTGTAACATTGAAAGGAAGCCCAGCACTGCTGCATCTGAGAGGTCGGCACTTAAATTCTGTCCATTATATCATGTTTAAGTGCTCTTCCCCATATTAAAGTAAATCTATTTTAGGTATCACAACTATGTTTAGCACAATATCTGAACTTGCTATTGAAAGGGACTGGCTACATTACAGTAACTGAAATCTACTTTAAGCAGTAAAGAGTCCTCTCCTTCTTTCCCACTGGAAATAGGATAAGGTTTTTGCAATTTCTGTGTATAGATATTAGAAATCAATATTTTTTGCTCTCTATCTATTTAATCAGGCATTAGATTTACCCCACTTGGTTTTTGAAGACACTATCCTCACCTGCCCCACCACACTCTCTCATCCAAGCAGAATGATCTGGTATCATTAATGAAAATAGCTGGTCTAATTTATAGAATCCTACAGTGCAAAAGGAGGCTATTTAGCCCATAGAGCCTGCACCAACAACAATCCCACTCAGGCCCTAACTGTGTAACCCCATGTATTTACCCCGCTAATCACCCTGATACTAAGGGGCAATTTAGCACACTTTAAACATTAAGGGACAAAGTAGCATGGCCAATCCACTTAAATCACACATGGCCACATATGGGTCATTGGCCATTTGGAGAACCATGTGACACTCCTTTAAGTGGCTGTATACCTTTTTCTCTGCAGACCAGGAAAGCAACTGAGAAGAACATGACCGTGACTGGGTTCCTTCTCTTTCTCTTCATCCAATTTGCAAATTTTGAACCCTGTCTGTTGATTTTAACTGTCCATGCACTACAGAGAGATTTTATAAAGAACTCCACCCCACAGCTGTTATCTTCAGATAAGATAAATCATCCATCTACATCTGTGAACCACCTTGGCACCAACCCAGAATGAACACCAAGTTCAGCCTTAAACCAACCGAATCACCAGCCTTCAAGGTTTGCATCTTCCTTTAACTTTCTTGGTCCTTAGATCTATCCTCTCACTCTCTAATCTATTTTTGTGAGTGTGAATTTCAAGCGTGTGGCTGTCTGTGTGAGAAAGCTGGGCATTTTTATTAGTGTTTTTAGACTAGTTTTAAGTTTTATAAATGCTACTTACTTTACTTTCTTAAAAAAATCAAGGAAACCTGTCTATTTGTGTCTTTTAGGGTCATGGCATATAGACAGTTAACATTTACTGAACTGATAAGCATATCCTTTTAAAAAAAACCTGTAGGTATCAAATGAGGTGTGGGGAAAAAGAGGAAGCCATTTAACTTCCTCCTCACCTCGTTGTAATACATGAGAAGCGATGATTTACAATGGCCAACAGATCAAAATTAAAACCTATGTTAACTTTCAAACACGAAACCAGTATATTTTTCACATTGTTAAGTTTAAGTTTTAAATTAATTTTTTCGTGTCACAAGTAGGCTCACATTAACACTAAAATGAAGTTACTGTTAAAATCCCCTAGTCATCAACCTTCAGCACCTATTCAGATACACTGAGAGAGAATTGAACATGACAAATACACCTAACCAGTACATCTTTCAGACTGTGTGAGGAAACCCACACAGTCATGGGAAGAATGTGCAGACTCCGCTTAGACAATTACACAAGTCAGAAATTGAATCCAGGACCCTGGCACTGTGAGGCAGCAGTGTTAACCACTATGCTACCATGCTATCTATAAGTCTTCATTCCCTGACTGGGAATGAAACCCAGCTCTCTGGCACTGTGAGGCTGCAATGCTAACCACTGTGCCACCGTGCCACCCATAAGTAAGCTTATTGATTCCCTGACCGGGAATCAAACCCAGGTCACGGCATTGAAAGCACCGAATCCTAATCACATGTAGTATTTGTCATCGCATCGTGGGATATTATTAACGCACAAAATATCATTAGATCTTTCAAAAAATCCAATTAAATGGATAGAAAGAAAGGTGATTTGTTGTGGAGGGGTGATTCTGACAACGAAAACACCAAATCTGTTCCAGAATGGGATTCTCATGATTGTGCCATAGTCAAAGTGCCTCAGACTAAACCTAATGAAATCTTTGCATCGAATGTTAAAACAATTTTGATTGTGGTTAAAGATACCTTTGTAGAATTAATTGATTCAATAAAGCTGTTCTAGTATCTCAGTATTTCTATGATTACTAGTTCATGTCGGCATCATATGCTGGAACCCACTGTTATGTAAGATCATAAAAATATCACACAATTATACTGGAGGGATGAACTCCAGCTGGGAATATCAAGCATTTTAATTCCAAACCCACACACAGCTGTCTTGGTTAAGAGAGATGTATTTAATCAATTATTATTGCTTTCAATTTACATTATTTCTCAATTACTCAATTATTGACTAAATACCTCAGAACTTTTGTAATTTTTGCTTCTGGAAATGTCAAATGTAGCTCACCGGTGGCATTTTTAAAATTAATTGTGGGATTAATGGGAGTTACTAGCAAGACCACCATTTATTATTCATTCATAGTCCTCCTCCAGAAAGTGGTAGTCTCGATCTGATCCATGTCTGAAGTTTCTCCTCTGTTGTTATGGAGAGAGTTCAAGGATTTTAATTTAACAACCATGAAATAAAGCAATATCTTTCTAAGTAGGGATGGTTGGAGATTTGGTGAAACTGATGTTGTCTCCATGCATCTGTTACCTTTGTCTGACTTGGGAGATGTTGTCAGAACATTGAGTTGCTGTAGTGCATCCTGTTGATAGTACGCACGGCAGCTGTGGTGCATTGATGGTGGAGGGTATGAATGTTTGAGGTGGTGAATAAAACATTGATCAAGTTCTATGGCACTTACGCCCATTTGTGAAATGTAAAAATACCAGCTTCTTACAGTAAGCCTCATTCAGTTTTCACACAATAGAGTATTATCGTGTACATACTGCAGAAACTAATTTGCATTCCACATATTCCACCAGAAGGCAGGCAAATATTATATTCAAATATGTCATTGCTACATGCAAGATTTGCAACTGTGTGCTTTACCTTGGTTTGAACTCAATCTGAACTGTTAGATTACAGTTTTCTCTCTCTCTCACAGTGGTTAGCATTGCTACCTCATAGCACCAGGAACCCAGGTTCAACTCCTACCTCAGGTCACTATATATGCGGAGTTTGCACATCCTCACCATGTCTGCGTGAGTTTCCTCCAGATGCTTGAGTTTTCTCCCACAGTCCAAAGATGTGCGGATTAGATTGATTGACCACGCTAAATTGACTCTAGTGTCAAGGAGAGTAGCAAAATAAACGTGCGAGGTTACCGGGATAGGGATTGTGGTCGGTATAGATTCGATGGGCCGAATGGTCTCCTTTTGTACTTTAGAGATCCCATGAATCTTGCTTATAAGCGACCAAAATGAAATGTGTTGGTGTAACCAGTGAAAACTCATACCAATGCAGGGAAATGTTATATCAGTGCAGTAGGTGGTGCTGTTCTGAAGTGGAGGTAAAGTTGCATCACTGGAGCAGAATAGAGAGGATTTTACATTTGTCCTGCAATGTATCCAGATGTGCATGATGTTCACAGGTAGGAAAGGTGTGAATATGTTCCATTTCTCACATTGCTCAACACATAATTCTCAATGCAGTAATAACCCAGCAGCTGGGAGAAATGAAGCAAGAGGAAAGTGGTAATTATAACAAACACCTCTCCACATTTTATTACGCAACATGTTGCAATAAGTAGAATCTTATTAAATATATAAGCTATATTATTATCATAATTATACAAAAGCAAAATATAAACTTTTCCTCCCTCCTCACTCAGTAAGGATATTCATACTCCAATCACTATAATTCTTTACAACTGGGGCATTTACCATCACTATTAAAGATTAAAGTATTGTTGCTCTTTTAGTAGCAAGTGATTCATGTTTCATTGAACAAGCACAACAATGTTTTATTCACCACCTTAAACATTCACACCTTCCATCATCAATGCACCACAGCTGTGTAAAAGGAGGTCGACCCATTGGGTTTGCACCAACTCTCCTGCAGAACATCTTCCCAGGCCCTATCTTGTAACTCCATGTATTTAATCTGCTAATCCCTCTAACTAACACTTCTTGAGATTCCAAGGGCTTAATCAAGGAACAAGGGATTCTAATTAACTAATCCACCTAACTTACACGTATTTGGACTGTGGGAGGAAACCAGAGCACCCGGAGGAAACCTACAAAGAACAGGGAGAATGTGGAAACCCCCACAGACAGTGACCCAAGGCAGGAATTGAACCCAGGCCTTTGGCGTTGTGAAACAGTGTGCTAACTGCCGTGCCACTCTCAGTGAAATGGAATTGGGGTTTTAAGCAAGTCCATTGTCTTGGCAGCCTCCAGCAGGAGGAAAAGGGATTGTGAGATATTGGGTTAGAATTCCAGGAGAGAATAGGGTGAAGAACTTCAGGTAGACACAGGAAGTACCCTCTGCCCTGTGACACTCAACCAGTTACTAGATGAACAATGAAAGCTGCTGTTCTGTGCAGTTGGTTTTGATTACCCCTACTCTGGAATAAAACTGAGTGATAACAGGAGGAGGCCAATTGCCCACTTAAGGGCCTCAATTACCCACAAGAGGACAGACCTCCTGATGCCTCCTCTACCAGTGATTAAGTGGCAGTGGGTGCAGATCAGGGGTTGGTAGGTGGTGGTAGCAGCTTCATGGCATGTCACCCAATTTTATGCCCCATCCACCAGGTCTGCCAACCTGTTCCTGGTTGGAGAGTTAGAAAATCCAGGCCATAGTGAGGGAGATACGGCTGCCTTAACAGCTGTGATAGTAATTTTCAACGTACCAAGGTGTCACAATTTAAGGGCATGAAATGTGGTTTCCTTTCCAAAACAAGTGAAAGGCATTGCTTTGTGACTAGGCTCTTTTGACTAGCAAAACAGTGTCAGGGTGTGGGTGAAATCCCTTGCTTTCCAGATGCAAAAATATGATAAGTAAGAGCACATGGGCAACACGGTGACACAGTGGTTAGCACTGCTGCCTGACAGCACGGGGATTTGGAGTTCATTTCCTGGCCTGGGTCACTGTCTACACATTCTCCCTGTGTCTGCTTGGGTTTTCTCCAGGTGCCCTAGTTTCTTCCCACATTCCAAAAGGTGTGCTGGTTTGGTTCTTTGGCTGTGCTGAATTCTCCCTTAGTTTACACAAACAGATGCCAAAGTGTGGTGACTAGGCTATTTTCAAAGTGACTTCATTGCAGCATTAATGTAAGCCTATTTGTGACATTAATAAATAAATGGTAAACTTACAAAATTTATCAGATTTGTTGGAAAAATAACTCTTTGGGTTTTGGGCAATGCCTTATTAAAGGTAGCTTCTCTGGAACTCAGGATGCCTTTCTGAAAAGAACATGTAGGGTCTTTCCATGTGTAAATAAGCGTTTAACACTCATTTCAAGAGCCTTTCAGTAAATCCGGTGCTTAGCTGCCTCTACATTGCCAGGTTTACAGGCAATCTAACCAGTGGCCTTTCATTGAAGAGACTGCTGGAGGCCTCCACAAATTTTTTTTTGCCTTCTATTTGCTGGGTGGAGAAGACTTGGCTCCTTCAGTTCCACAGCACCACCGTGAGCCTCTGTTGGTCCAAACAAACATGGTCCCACCTTTCCCCAGGGTTTATATGCTGCTGGTGAGATGACCTACACAAATTGATCCTGGCAAATGGGTATTTGAAGTACAACAGGGGTCAGAACCTCGCCACCATTATTACAATGATGACCAAAGCCCAATTTCTGTTGAGCTCCACACCTCCGAGTTTAAGTGCATATTGGCTAAGTCATTCACACAAAGTGTGCCATAATTCACTATCTGCGTCTTTGTAGTTCAGATGGAAGATGGTATTACATCATATTTTTGGGTGAGAAAGGGGTTACAGAGACCCAGTAGCATCACTCCTTCCCCAGTTGAATGTAAGTGACCCACAATCTGAAGTGAAGGTCTTGTGGGTTAGTAGATAGTCCCCTCTGAATTGTTGCACTGAACCTTGAGCCCAGACTCTCTGTGTGCAGGCTCATAGGCAGGGATGTAGAATCCAGAGACAATCTAATCTGATCTTTCCCACCCCTCACTGGCAACTTAATCAGATGATGGGCATGAACCTGATCTTAACCCATTTTGATAAATGTAGATATTATTAACAGGCCTCTCCACAACATGAGTTCCCCCCTCACTAAATATTCATACTGCGTCAAATGGATCAGTCTAGCCAGGTCAACCTGTCAAGGAGATTGATCCCTCCGGGGTTTCAGAGATAAGTATAGATCCTGGGGGAGAGGGACATGGCCGAGCAGTGTCCTGGCAGTGCCAATTTATGCTGGGGTAATGCTATGGGGGGGAGAGGCAGTGGTGTGAGCCCAATGAGGTGAGGGCATTTATGTGCGGTGTAGGGGAGGAGAGAGGTTACTGAGGAATTGAAATGCTAGTGATGATTTTTTTGAGGGGGGCAGGGAAGGTGCTGACGATTACTGTGGGGAGTGCACAGCGAGACTCTAATAGCTCCAAGGTGAGCAGGGAATGCAGAGAGGGGGGTGCAGGGGTGGAGGAAGGGATGGATTTATTTTATTTCTGATTGGGCATCTCTGTGGAGCCTGTTGCCAGCTCTAGGAGTACCCATCTCTCCATACCATACATAAACTTGTGCTCATTCATTTTTTTTAGAGGTTAAAGTTTGGAGAGAAAACTGGTCTGTGCAACTGGAAAGTTACACGCCAGTTTTCTGACTCAGCCTGATATTGACAAATTGACACCCCTCCTCTCGCCCCCAGATTTTCTACATGGCACAGTGGCACAGTGGTTAGCACTACTACCTCACAACGTCAGGAACCCGGGTTCAATTCCCGGCTTGGATCACTGTCTGTGTGGAGTTTGCATGTTCTCCTCGTATGCATGGGTTTCCTCCTGGTACTCTGGTTGCCTCCCACAGTCTTAAAGATGTGCTGGTTATGTGCATTGGTCATGCTATATTCTCTGCCAGTGCACCTGAACAGGTGCCAGAGTGTAGCTACAGCAGATTTTCTCAGTAACTTCATTGCAGTGTTAAAGTAAGCCTACTTGTGACACTAATAGGTAAACTTAAATTAATAGTTTCAAGCCCCGCTCCAGGACTCGTGGGAGGAGCATTCATGGTGCAATTCAGAGGGTAGGCTGATACTTTCCCAATATTCCCCAAGGGGAAAACAAGTGTGTGTAGATACAAAATAAACAATCTGAAATAAAAATGTGATCATCAGTGCATGAATTATACATTTTTTCCCCATTCATAGCACAGAGGTGACACACACACAAATCAGTTAGATTGGTCAAAGTGGGGTCAACCAGCAAGAGTTCCATCTAATACTAACAGATTAAAGAGATGTTCATACGTATTTCTTTGTAAATGTAGTTTGAATGGATGTTTCAAAGCCCAGATGGTGATGGCATAGAGACAAAAGTAAATGTAATTCTCTATTTTAAAACAAAGCTGCCTTTGATGTAACTTCTCAGACACGCTGTTGGATTGTAGAGTCAGTTATATTTAGAACTTATAAGTATCTGATTTGGAAAGATTTCATTAGCTTTTCTGCTGTGTTGCCGCATATTCTTTGAAAAAAGAAACCCGAGTTTCAATGCAATTAAACTGTGAAGGCAACCCCCTTCATGTTTCTTTCTATTAGGGCAGCATGGTGGCACAGTGGTGTCCCTTACAGTGCCAGGGACACAATTCAACTCCTAGCTTGGGTCACGACCTGTGCGGAGCCTGTATGTTCTCTCTATATTTGCATGGGTTTCCTTTGAGTCTGGTTTTCTCCCACAGTCCAAAAGATATGTTGGTTAGGTGCATTGGCCATGCTAAATTCTCTTTCAGTGTACCTGAACAGGCTCTGGAGTGTGGCGGCAAGGGGATTTTCACAGTAATTTCATTGCAATGTTAATGTATACCTACTTGTGACACTAATAAATGAACCTTAACTTATATATTACTTATATGGACCTATTATATATTAAGCTGATCTTTTTCTTTACCCTATCTGTAACTGCAATGTTATATTCTGTGCCCTCTCTTTTCCCTCTCCGCTATGTAGCCTATGAATGGCATGTTTTTTCCTTCATAGCACGCAAGAAGCAATGTTTTTCACTCTATCCCAATAAAAGTGACAATAATAAATCAAATCAAATCAATATTCTATTTCACACATCCTCAGAATCAACAAGAAGCTCCAGCTTGCTTGCTCCATTTTCTATTTAATTAACATCAGAAATTCATGCATTCTCTGGAATCCTTCCAAGGAGGAGGAAACAACATTATTAGAAAAAAACACGTATTTTGCATACATTTTGGAATGTAAGGCCAATGTCCCAGAGCATGGGAAAGCGAAGAGATTTGACCTGGTAACAGTTGTAGAAGGAAGGCAGTGCCATTCCTTTGTCCCACGTCTTCTTAGTAACCCTGGGTTATTATTCCCTGTTGAAATCAGTGGAATGTTCAGACCTTGTTACATGTGCAGCAAATTTGTACACTCATATTTCAGCCCATTGGAATTACTGTTCGAGAGCAACATTTCATAAGGAGCTTGATAAGCACCAGCAACAAGAGGAATTGTGAGAGCAATAAAGCTGGGCTCCAACACTATTGGAAAGATGGTCCTGGCTTGTCGTCAAATGGCAATTAAGAAGGTTTGTTCATTGAGTAGTTGAAAACTGCACTCTAACTACAGCTATAAACTTTACTCTAACCCTAATGCCATGACAATGAAATGGAAGTAAACAATTTTAATTTGTTGCCTTGTCAATACTGTAGTCACTGAAGCACGCAGATGGCCAGTCCTGTCAATAATCATTGGGTTTTTAGTGTTACTTGAAAGAACTTCCTCTCTCAAAACCACTGTCCATTTGTCTATGTATATGTATGTAATTGAGACTGATAACAGCCAGAATAAATCTAACCTAAATAGGTGACATTTTGAGAAGCATCAGATCAATAAAGGCAGGCTGAAGTTCAAGTTTCAACAATTTCTGCTTATGCGACAGTCACACATAAATGTCAATAATGTGATATTATTATTGATTTGCTCTATTTCCCTTTGCTACAGGTACAACAAGCAACAAAATTCAACATGCGGGTGTTTGTAATATCAATAGTTGTGCAAGAAGGATTGCTTGCTGTAAACAGATATATATTAAGAGGAGTAACAAGGAATTGGTCATCGAATAGAGATTAGTCTCCACTTGTCAAGCGAAAAGTTAGTTATATAGATAGGAAAAAATCAAAGTGATGTCTTCCCCTTTAAAACATTATCAACCAAAGAAAGCAAAGTGATCTATAGAATCTCAGTTGATGTTTAAAGGGAAATAAACCCCTGCTTGTATATTACTAAGACTAGTATTCAGTGTAGAAGAACACTTATTACATTTCTGATATACAGCTGAGTTTACTCTGAGCCATTAAAATTAAAAATACCTTGTCTCTACATTGAAGATTTGTATATACATGCCTGTGCTGTGACACACAAAATCTTTGAACATTCTCCTGTCATATTATTTATGCTGTCTTGCCTCAACTGAAATGACCAATTAGTTTTCTTTACATCTTATTGAGTCCCTTCCCCTCACTCATTGAAATTGTCATTCTTTCTTTAGTTGGCTGTTGAATTTTGATGGCCTGGCAGATTGGTCAAAAGCTGCTGGCTGATTGGTAGAAAAAGTCTAAAGCCTCCATTGAGAGATAAGTGTATTTTTATCAAGCAGGAAATGGTTAGCACCGCTGCCGCACAGTGCCAGGGACCCGGATTCAATTCCAGCCTCAGGTGACTGTACATGTGGCGTTTGCACATTTGTCCTGTGTCTGGGTGGGTTTCCTCCAGGTGCTCCAGTTTCCTCCCACACTACAAAAATGTGCAAGTTAGATGGGTTGGCCATGTTAAATTGACCCTTGTGCTGCCTCACCCACCTAAAGCTTGTAAGATGTTGTCCAAGGCCAAAGGGGAATGCTATTCTCTGAGGCTTGTTTGACCCAATTCTATGGTGGGTGAGGCAGTAAAATTCCAGCCTTAGTGTCTGAAGATGTGTAGGTTGGGGGAGTAGCAGAACAAGCACATGGGGTTATGGCGATAGGATGGGGATTGTTCAAGATGCTCTGTCAGAGAATCAGTGCAGACTCGATAGGCTAAATAGCCTCCTTCTGCACTGTGGGGGTTCTGAGAAATAAGAAGGCTGTAAACACTAGAAACAGTGCAGAAAGAGACCATTCGGCTCATCAAGCCGGCACTAACAATATTCTTACTCAGGCATTGTCCTGTAACCCCATGTATTTACCCTTCTAGTTCCCTTGACTTTATGGGACAATTTAGCATGGCTCATCAACCTAACCTGTACATCTTTGGAGCATGGGAGGAAACTGGAGGACCGGGAGGAAACTCAGATAGACACAGAATGAACATGCAAACTGCATAGAATCAATTATCCGGGGCCAGAATTGAACCCAGTTCCCTGGTGCTGTAAGGCAGCAGTGCTAACCAAAGCGCCAGTGTGATGCCAGGAGAAGAATCTGATGAGCAAATGGACAAACAGAAAAATAATTGTTTTCAGTATTAGAAGGCTGATTAAGGGGAGCTCAAGAGTTGGATCTAGCCCACACATTGTGCTTTGGACATCTTGTGCCTAAAGCACAGACATGCCCTTTATTAAGTGCCAGCTTGAAATCTCATTTAAGAGAGGTCAGTGAATTGATGGAATAAATGAAGTAACATGAATGCAATACAAATGCGCTTCTGAGTTTGGTATTAAGCTATTTCACTTCACTTTCAATTAACTACTTGCTTCAATTCAGGATTACGGGGAGTAGGAGCCTAACCGAACAGACAGTGGACATTTGGCAGAATGCACCCAGGATAGGATGCCAGTCCACCACAGGACATACAGATTGCTGTTAAGATACATTTATTGGAAATAAATAAAAGGATCTTACCTGCAGCTAATTATATTTACATATATAAAATCAAAAAGTTCTAATTTTCAGCCCTAGAATCCTTTACTTCGTACACACAGTGTGCACATCATCTCATCCTTCTGCATCTGTTTGCCATTATGTCATTAATACAGCAAATTCTCATTTTGAGTTGTGGGTGTGTTTCTGAAAATGACAACTTTAAGTGAAACAACTTTAAGCGAATCATAGATCCCCATAGGAATTAATGTTAAAACCAGAGATAGGTTCCTTTGGATATTTCTCACCCAGACAAACCAATGTACAAATTGAAATACTGAACCAAACTTATGCAGTATTGTGCATTGCTAGCTGACGTAACTTGCAAAATAAACAGATATCATATAAGTTTGTATGAAGGAACACTCATCAGCATCTCTTCCAACACAGTCCTTTGGGTTTGGGTTGAGTTTCTTCCATTTCAGTTATCTGGGCTCTGAGATGGCTGAGAATTCTAATGCATGATCTGCAGCCTCTGCCACATTTGGGATGCTATTGCCTTGAGGGTCACATATGGTTTGGAGGGTTTTGCACTTTCTTCACTGCCCTGACTCACTTCCCAAAGTTCCCAACAAAGTCTCTAAATTTTGGTACCTTCCAAAATGAAACTTTCTTCATGTTGTTAGTATCAATAGAGATGTTTGACATCTTCAGGGATGTACTGGGGCATTCCGAAAGCATTTCGGTGGAGGTGAATTGAGTGATTCTGGGTTCCATCACAGTCTTTAAAATGGCTTCCCTCCTTCAACTGTTGTGAAGTTAAACAAGAGACAGACTTGAGCTCCATGATTAATCAGAAAATTGCAGAGCCAGGCTCCTGGAGGATAAATACTGCACCCTCTATTTTCACCTAAACAGGCCTTGAGAAAAGGAAAACAAATTTATCTGCATATTGTATAGGAGCAAATGCTGTCTCTCACTCTCTCTCTCAAACTTATTAGAATGGCCTCTCTGCCTTACCCAATGTAAAACACCACAGCAGGCACACCTCAAGGGACTTCAAAATTAAAATCAGCTTGCAGAATTAAGAAATGGGACTTCTCTTCACAAAAACAAATAGCATAGGTTTTTGGAAAAAAATCACAAATCCTTTTTATTGTTGTCACAAGTAGGCTTACATTAACACTGCAATGAAGTTACTGTGAAAATCTCCTATCTCCACACTTTGGTCCCTGTCTGGGTACACTGAGGGAGAATTTATCATGGCCTAACTAGCAAATTTTTCAGACTGTGGGAGGAAACCAGACCACCCAGAGGAAACCCACACAGGCACGAGGAGAATGTGGAAAATTCACCCAGATAGTGACCCAAGCTGAGAATTGAACCCAGGTCTCTAGCTCTGTGAGGCAGCAGTGCTAACCACTGTGCCACCATGTCGCCACTGAGCATGGTTACTGTCTCCTTATTTTCAGACAATGTACAAACAGAGACCCTGATTTTAGACAGGCTTTGATACAAGCTTCTTCCAACGGACTTTGTAATACATACAATAATACAGATTACTTTTACATCTATTTTTGTGCAGGCAACCATTTTAGCCTCTTGGGTCTTAGCCTGCTAGCCCTCTTGCTGTGTGCTATGGTGCGCATAAGAGCATTTAATGTTATTCCAGTTTGACTTGGAGTAAATGATATTAAAGCAAACTCCATGACATTAAGCGCAGTAATTGAAATCCTGTTGTTCCAGCAATCACCTTGCTGTACGTGATTAAAATTCTCAGGTAAAACCCTCTTTGTCAGTGAGTTCAAGGTCTGGTGCCGTAGTTACACAACCCAACTCCTTCCATTGTTCACAGCCTTAGCTATTATCGTCTCTTTCTCAATGTGTTGAGACATGTTTTTCTGAGCATGTTACTCATCTTTGAGCATTAAATTGGAAATCTGGGTTCTCCTAATTCATTTTGTTTTGCTAATTTATAAACTGGTTGGTTAGCAAAATCTTCTTAGGACAGCAAAGTGGCACAATGGTTAGCACTGGAACTCGGGTTCAATTCCAGCATCAGGTGACTGTCTGTATAGAGTTTGTATACTCTCTTCACGACTGCGTGGGTTTCCTCCAGGTGATCCAGTTTCTTCCCAGACTCCAAAGATGTGCAGGTAGGTTGACTGGCCATGCTCAATTGCCCCTTAGTGTCACAGGGATTAGCAGGGTGAATACTTGGGAGTTATGGGGATATGGGCCTGGGTGATATTGTTGTTGGCACAGGTTCGATGGGTTGAATGGCATCCTTCTGCACTGTGGGAATTCTGTGATTCAATGGATGTAGAATTAGAATGTTCAGGAAATAGACTGTTGCAATGAAATCATCAGGATCAACTGGAGTGGAATGGAACCAAAAGTTCAAACATAGTGGGCTGGAATTTCTGAATGCGCTCGCCCCAAAACCAGAAAAATCCTCCCAAGGTCAATGGATCTTTGCATGGTCTGCCCTCCTGCCCGCTATGATTCCCATGGTAGGCAGGATGGGAAAACTCCCCCTGATTAGTTTTTTTTAGAATTTTGGACAATAAAAGGGGACATTGGAAGATTAATTGAATTTAGTTCAGTTTAAATAAGTAGCAAGTGACAGTTCTGAGTATTCCCCTATGGAGCTTTCTGTAATTCAGCCATTCGGAGCAGTTGGGCTAACCTATTCTTTACCTTTTTGATATAATTTGGGAATTTAAAAATTGACGTACTTATTCTAAAAGATTTGAAACAAGAATTCTAGGCATTGCAGAATGCTATCCCTCCTGAGGCGAATACCTTTTATCCTAACTAGTTGCTTGTTGAAAGTGTATGTGCTATTGAAGTAGGATGGCACATCAGTGTATTCTCATCTTTTATGAATAGGCTATTTTAGCAAATTCTGAGGCTTTTGTTATGTGACTATGAGTCATTAATGACTGATTAATGGGTAGACGACAGGACAAAAGAAACCAAGGTCACCTTAGATCACTGCGAGTGCACTGAATGCTTCCTCTTACAGCAGGAATGTAGTGGCACACAAATGAATGGTAGAAAATCCATACAAGAATAAAACATGCTATTACCACGACTGATGTCTGTACAGACGGATAAGTTGGAATGAAGGTGAAAGTAAGCAGGCAAAGATGTAACTGTTTAGCAAAGTAGGTTTAGAAAACTAAGGACAGAAAATGTTGGAAAAGCACAGCAGGCAACATAAGAATTTGAAAAGTAAATGTTAAGTGAACTTAACCATTGAATGGAAACTAAATATAGGAGCTGAACGATCCACATGCAAAATATAAATCTGCCTATTCTCTTTGCAGATGGTGAGAAATCTAATTATTACTTCCAACAGTTTCTGCGGTTATATGTAACCTTTTATTTTTCATCTGGCACGCTTTTCCATCCAGCTTGCAAACAGGAAATGCTGGAAATACTCCACAATTCTGACAGCATCTGTGAAGAGAGAACCAGAGGAAATTTGGCACGTCTGCTGCCACTCTCACTGATTTTTACAGATGCACCACAGAAAGCATCCTTCCGTATTTATCACAGCTTGGCATGGCTCCTGCTCTGACCAAGACTGCAAGAAACTACAAAGGATCGTAAACGAAGCCCAATCCATCACTCAAACCAGCCTCCTGTCCATTGACTCTGTCTATTCTTCCCACTGCCTCGGAAAAGCAGCCAGCATAATCAAGGACTCCATGCACTCTGGACATACTCTTTTCCACTGTTCTGTCCGTGAAAGGATACAAAACTCTGAGATCACATACCAACCGACTCAGAAACTTCCTTGCTGCCATTTTACATTTGAATAGACCTGCCTTGTATTAAGTTGATCTTTCTCTACATCCTAGCTATGACTGTAACTTTACATTCTGCACCCTCTCCTTTCCTTCTTCCCTGTATACTCTATGAATCGTATGCTTTGTCTGTACAATGTTCAAGAAACAATATTTTTCACTGTATACTAATACACATGACATTAATAAATTAAATAGTAGATTTAATGTTTCAGATTCTTAACCTCTTATTAGAATTGCAAAAAGAGATGTTACACATTTTAATCAAGTAAAGATTCAGGATGGGGGAGGAAAGGACAAATGGCAATGTCTTTGATAAGTGGGAATGTAGAATCTGTTCAGTAATAAAAGGGATGATGGAGCAAGGAAAATGGGTGGCAATTGGACAAGGAAGAAAATGAAAGCTTGGCCGAGAGAAGATGTAAGTGAGACTAACAGGATCATTAGCAACAGTTGCAGTCAGAAAAAAATTATTATGATCTGAAATTGTTGAACTCAATGTTGCGTTTAGAGAGCTGCTAAGTGTGTAATTAGGAGAGAAAAGTTGTTGGTGCTCAAGCCTCCACTGAGCTTCATTTGAACTGTTCAGGAGCTGAGGACAGAGAGGTCAGAGAATGAACATGATGGAGTATTACAATGTCAGATGAGCAGGATTCAAGGTCATGCTTACAGATGGAATGGAGGTGTTCCAGGCATGTGCCAACCACAACTCAGTTGTCACCACTATCGCCTCCTCAGCTGAGGAAACAAGATGACATATTCGAGTGCTGAGAGGTGATATAATCAGAACACAGCTGCAAGGAAACAGAAAAACTGGGGGCAGGGAGTAGTGTCTTTATAGAAAATGAGAAGTGTGGTCATAGTAACTGTAGGGATCAGTGGTCTTAATGTTCCCTTTTGATCAATAGCCTATCCCTAGAAATACAGGTATAGAAGTCACGGCAAGGAAGGGAAAGATCAGAGATGTACTGGGTAAAAGTGAGAGAAGAGTGGAAATTGGAAGTTGATTTTTCTTCATTGCAAGAATGAAAATGCCATTAATACAGTCACTCATCTACTGGAAAAAAAAGAGGTGAGGGAGGGGAACTAAATAGGACAGGAACAAGCAATATTCCACATAGCCCTCAAAAGACATAAGTAGGAACTGGATAGGATCCAACAGAATAAGCTTTTAATTGGCAGATACAAGTGGAGTCAAAGAAGTTATCAACGTGAGAACAAGTTAAGCCAGGAGGAGGATTATGGTTGATGGGCATTGGTTGGGGCGACAGTCAAGGAAGAAGCAGAGAACTCAAGCATGTTCTCAATGAGGGTCAGTAGGATGTGAGCTTTGTTTTTGAGATTAGCATTTGTCACCAATCTCTAATTGGATTTGAAAAGATGGCAGTGAGCCACTTTCTTTAACTGCTGCAGCCCATGTAAGTGAGTGGGCAAAAATTTGGTAGGTGGAATATAATATAGGAAAATGTGAAGTCATGTACTTTAGTAGGAAGAATAAAGGAAAATGGAGAAAGACTGCAGAGAGCTGCAGCTCAAAGGGAATTGGTGGTCCTCAAGCATACATCACAAAAAGCTTGCATGCAAGTTCATCACGTAATAGAGAAAGCAAATGGAACGTTGACCTTTATTTCAAAGGGCATAGATTAAAAAAGTGAAGTCTTATTAAAGTTATACAATGCAGAACTATACAATGGAATATTGTGAGCAGTTTTTGTCCCTTTACCTAAGGAAAGATATACTGGCATTGGAAGCAGTCCAGAGAATGTTCACCAGGTTGATCCCAGGTATGGAGGGATTTTCATATGAGGACAGGTTGAGTAGGTTGCGAGTGTACTCATCAGAGTTAGGAGAATGAAAGGCAAACTTATTGAAACATATAGAATTCTCAGAGGAATAACAGAGTAGATGCTGAGAGGTTTTTTTCCCCTTGTGGGAGCGTCTAATACCACAGGGAATAATCTCAGATTAAGAGGTCATCCATTTAAGACAGGGATGAGGAGGAACTTCTCTAAGAGGGTAGTGAATCTTTGGAATACTTTACTTTAGAGGCTGGATCATTACTTACGTTCAAGGCTGAGATAGACAGATTTTGCATCAGTAAGAGAATCAAGTGTAAAAACGATAAGACAGGAAAGTGGAGTTCAGGATTAATCATTTCAGATCAGTCATGATCTCATCGAATGCAGTATAGACTTAATGAGCCAAATGACTTACAACACCCCTATGTCATATGGTCTTATGGTAGTGTAGGTACACTCGCTATGCTGTTAGGGATTTCCAGGTTTTTGATCGAATGACATTGAAGGAATAGCAATATAGTTCCAGGTCAAATGGTCTGTGACTTTGGGGGGAAATTGCATGGACATCCGTGTTGAAAAAGTGACTGTTGGGACTAAGAAACTGGAAGCTGTTAAAGTGGCAGTGGGTGTTGAAAAATCAAGAGATGTAAGTGAGATGACAACACTGGGCAATAGGAGAAATTGGTTTTGTGGAGGCAAGAACACCAAAATGACAGGCCTACCAGATCATTGTGTTTATGAGTCTTGGGAAAGAGATAGAAGAGGGCTGTGTGGAGTTAAGGGAATAAAATGTTGGGGGCTTTGTTCCCTCTCCGTAGATGCTGCCTGACAGCCGAGGTATTTCCAGAATATTCTGATTTAATTTCAGATTTCCAGTATCCAGTTTGCTTTCATAATAGTCTGATCTGTGATAAGGAAATTGCAGCTGAATTCAACTATTCTTCTTCGATTGAATGCCACATTACATTTTGTCAGTCATACCCCGAGGCCTAAAGACTGAAATACTGCACTTGTTTTACAGTATGAACAGGTGCCCTAGTGACCAATATGGCAGGTAGCAGGAGCATGCACATTTTGTGCTGTTGGCCATATTGGTAGAGATATCAAATAAAGAGACAAGCACTGCCTATATCTCAAACAGGCTTTCAACTCCTTTTCGTATGCAAATACAATTCCTGATCATAGAATCATGGGATCCCTACAGTGCAGAAAAGACCATTCAGCCCATCAGGTCTGCATCAACTCTCTGACAGAGCATCTTCCCCAGACCCTCTCCCCTGCCCTACCCCTGTAACCCTACGCATTTCCCATGGCTAATTCATCTAACCTACACACCTTGTGACATCAGAACACAGCTGCAAATGAAACAGAGAAACTGGGGACAGAGAGTAATGTCTTTATAGAAAGTGAGGAGTTTGTTCATAGTAACTCAATGGACTCAATGTTCCCTTTTGATCAATAGCCTATCCCTAAAAATAGAGGTATAGAAGTCAAGGAAAGGAAGGTAAGGATCAGAGATGTACTAGGTAAAAGTGAGAGAAGAGTGGAAATTGGAAGTTGATTTTTCTTCATTGCAAGAATGAAAATAAGGGGCAATTTAGAATGGCCAATCAACTAAACCAGCATATCTTTTGGACTGTGGAAGGGGACTGGAGCACCCAGCAGAAACTCATGCAAACACAGGGAGAAGGTGCAAACTCCACACAGATGGTTAGCCGAGGCTGTAATTGAACCGGTGTCCCTGGAGTTGTGAGGCAACAGTGCTAACCACTGTGCCACCATGCTGTCTAACGCTTCCTAATGTCATAAATAATGTAGGAGTTCTCCAACTGGTGGTGCACTCAAACCATGGACTGCTGCTTGTGCACTCCTCCCCCCACCTGACCATCTCAATTTCCTTTCCTGATCACTCTCTCTCCACTCCCTCTCGAGCACAATTTCTCCCTCTCCAGTCACTCATTACACCCTCAACATTTGCCCCAAACCCCACAATTTTTTGAAGGGGTAAGCAAGAAGGTAGAGGAGGACAGTGCAGTTGATGTTGTCTACATGGACTTTAGCAAGGCCTTTTACATGATAAGTTGTTGCATAAAGTTAAATCTCACGGGACCCAGAATGAGTAGCGAAATGGATACAAAATTGGCTTGATGACGGAAGCTAGAGCGTAATTGTAGAAGGTTGTTTTTCAAACTGGAGGCCTATGACCAGAGGTTTGCCTCAGGAATCAGTGCTGGATCCACTGTTATTTGTCATTTATGTTTATGATTCAGATGAGAATATAGGAGGCATGTTTGTAAGTTTGCAGATGACACCAAGATTGGTGGTGTAGTGGACAGTGAAGAAAGTTATCTCAGATTGCAACACTATTTTGATCAAATGGGCCAGTGAGCTGACGAATGGCAGATGGAGTTTAATTAAAATAAATGTGAGGTGATGCATTTTGATAGATGGAACCAGGGCAGGATTTACTCAGTTAATGGTAGGGCTTCGGGAGAGTTACAGAACAAAGAAATCTAGGGATATATGTTCATGAAATTGGAGTCACAGGCGGACAGATTGGTGAAGAAAACATTCGGCATGCTTGATTTTATCGGTCAAACATTGAATACAAGAGTTGGGATGTCTTGTTGAAGTTGAAGACATTGGTAAGGCCACATTTGGAAAAATGTGTACAGTTCTGGTCTGCCTATTATAGAAAGGATATTATTAAACTAGAAAAAGTGCAGAAAATATTTGCTAAGGTGCTACTGACACTTGATAGATTGAGTTATAAGGAGAGGCTGGATAGACTTGAGCTTTTTTCTCTGGAGCACAGAAAGCTGAGGGGTAATCTTATAGAGGCCTACAAAATAATGATGGGCATAGATTAATGTCTTTTCACAAAGATAGGGGAGTCTAAAACTAGAAGGCATAGGTTTAAGGTGAGAGAGAAGAAATACAAAAGTGTCCAGGGATGCAACCTTTATTTGCACAAAGAGTGGTGAGTGTCAGGAATAAGCTGCACAACTTTGTCTTTTAAAAAGCATTTAGAGAGTTACATGGGTAAGGAGGGGGGTGGTCTTTCGGGTAAGATGGATACAGAGGGATATGGGCCAAATGCAGGCAATTGGGACTAGCTTCAGGAATTAAAAAAAAGCAGCATGGACAAGTTGGGCCGAAAAGCCTGTTTCCATGCTGTAAACCTCTGTGATTTTAAGTGACACTCCAGCCCCAAGTTTAGATGTAAGTTTAAGTTTTAATAATTAATGTCACAAATAGACTTACTGCAATGATGTTAGTCTGAAAATCCTCTAGTCACCACACTCCAGTGCCTGTTCGGGTACACTGAGGGAGAATTTAACATGGTCAATGCACCTAAACCAGCACACCTTTCAGACTGTGGGAGAAAACTGGAGCACCCAGAGGAAACCCATGCAGACACGGGGAGAATATGCAGTCCCTGTACAGACAGTGACCCAAGCTGGGAATTGAACCCAGGTCCATAGCACTGTGAGGCAGCAATACTAACACTGTGGCACTGTGCCGCCCAGATGTAAACATGGGCCTCAGGCTTGCTTTATAATAATATTTTTAAGAAAACATCAGCCTAGCTCTATGAATATCAACAGGTGCCCAGTCCAGCTCAATGTAACATTGTTGTTGTATTATGGTATTGCAGCCAATCCCACACCAAGCATTTTGTTACTAGTGCCAACTTGATATTTTCTACCTCAACAGATCACCTCAGCAGATTTGTTTTTGCGGACGACTGCCTTGATTTGGCTCAAAAAAAAAGTTGGCTGACGTTCCGATCCAAACTGATTGAAAAGGGCTGCATGCCCCATCAGCTCCCTCCAATAAGTAGAAAATTCACCAGTAGCAAAGGAGTCCAGCAAAACATGCTTTGTGTGTGCATATAACTCTCCCACAGCAGCAGCAGCAACAACATTTTGCATTTATATAGCATCATTAATGAAGTAAGATATCCCAATGCACTTCACACGAGTGTAATCAAATGTAAGTATGCAACCTGGACCCCTCTCAATTAGAATTGCCAGCATAATAGCAGCATTAGGGAAAATAACTTAATTTCCATGGACTTGTGTTACGCTTTTGTCTCTCAGCTTCCAGCTTTAAAAACAAAATGCAGAAGTTACAGATAGCTTCTATTAAAATGCAAATCAAATATCACAAAATATTTTTATAGCCTTTGGAATAAATGATGCAGCTAATTTTTGTTTCATACCTTTTATTTATATACAAATCTATTTATCGTGGCTCCTTTGTGCTCATGTTAAACTAGGGGCTCATCAGGGCTGCCGAGAAACAAGCATGCACAGTTCATGTCCTTGATCCCTGCTGACTCTAGTATTTGCAGTACTTCTGATCATAGAAGTCAACACATAGCCGCAGATTAACAAGTTAAGAATGATTTCTTGACCAACTACTTGCAATGATATAGTGCCCCCAGTGCAGAAAAATGTCCAAAGGCTTTTCTCAGATGTCAAAGTCAGGCCTGAAGGCATTGTAATAGCATATTCGTAGGGTAATTACCAACTAATCTGCCCATTAAGGCAACATGGTGGCACAGTTGCTAACACTGCTGCCTCACAGCACTAGGGACCAGGGTTTAATTCCTGACTTGCCTGTGTGGAATCTGCGCATTCTCCCCATGTCTGTGTGAGTTTTCTCCGACTGCTCCAGTTTTCTCCTACAGTTCAAAAGATGTGCTGGTTAGGTGCATTGGCTATGCTAAATTCTCCTTCAGTGTACCCGAACACACGCCGGAGTGTGGCAATTAGGGGATTTTTATAGTAACTTCATTAGAATGTTAATGCAAGCCTATTTGTGACATTAATAAATAATCTTAAAAAATGTCTGGAAAAGTCAGGGGCCTTGCATGCAGAAGTAAATTAATTTTTAATGACATAAAAATTGATAATTGCTTAACAATACCTCTAGTTTAGAAAAAAAAGTCTAGAATTTCATTCCTTGAGAAAAGTAATTTTGTAGTTTTTCAAAACCATTTTTTTCATTTGTTTTTTTCTTCTCTTTCTTTCTTACTCCTATCTTAATTTCACTCATTCTTTATTGAACAATAAGATGTGGATGACGCTTTCTGCCCATCCCTAATTACCCTTGGAAAACTAGTGGTAAGTCACTTTCTTGAACTGCTGCATTCCATGTGGTGTGGGTACTGGAAGGAGTTTCAGGATTTTGATGCAGCAACAGTGAAGGAACGATGATATGTTCCCAAGCCAGGACAGTACATGACTTCCACTTTTACTTCTAGCACTAAGTTGATGTCAGGCAGTCAGGCTAAGCGATTTCAGTGGGTAGATGAGAATCAACCACATTGCTGTGGATGTGGAGTCATATGTAGATGAGACAGGTTATGGATGGCAAATTTCCTTGCCTGAAGGACATTAAGTAAATTAGGTAGGTTTATCTGACAAGCAGGGCAGCATGGTGGCACAGTGGTTGGCACAGTTACCTCACACTGCCAAAGACTTAGGTTTGATTCCAGGTTTGGGTCACTGTGTGGAGTCTGTATGGGTTTCCTCCAGGTGCTCTGGTTTCCTCTCACAATCCAAAAGGTGTGCTGGTTAGATGTGTTGGCCATGCTAAATACTCCCTCAGTCTATCCGAAGAAGCACCAGAGTGTGGCGACTTGGGGACTTTTAGAGTAACTTGATTGCAGTGTTAATGTAAGCCTATTTGTGACTAATAAATAAATTTTAACTTCATAATGTTTGGGACAAGTTTTTTACTTCCATTATGGTTAGGCTAATTTTGTTTGTTAGTGTCAGGTTTGTAGCCTATATCAGTAAGAATTTTTCACTAAATGATTGAAGTGTCTTGCTGTTGCTGATTTCGCTGCTCAGATGCCACAAATCCCCTATAAAAGGAAATCACACTGGGTCAAATGAAAGATTAAAAGAAATCTCCCCTGACTCACTAGTGTGAAGTCTTTGGGCAATTGGCTGTGAGGTGAATGGCAATAGTCGTTCTCTGCCAATGAGAGTAAAAACTGGTCTATTGGCTTCAGTTGTTCCAATACGTTCACTGGAGGAAATTCTGTTTAAACTTTCTGTCGCCTCAGAAAAACAGCCAGCATAATCAAGAACCCCATTCACCCCAGACATAGTCTCTTCTGTTGGGAAAAATATACAAAAATTTGAGGACACATCCAACTGACTCAAAAACAGCTTCTTCCCTGCTGCCACCAGACGTTTAAGTGTACCTACCTCACATTAAGTTGATCTTTCTCTGCACCCTAGCTATGAGTGGAACACAACATTCTTCACTCTCTCCTTTCTTTCTCTATGTATGGTATGCTTTGTCTGTATAGCGCGCAAGAAACAATACTTTTCATTGCATACTAAGACATGTGACAATAAAGCAAATCAAAAAAATTCTCAATCAAATTGTGCTTATACATAGTTGAACATCAGATAAGCAGTATGCCAATACAGGAACAGAGAATTCTTGAATTTCTGTGAACCAAAAGCCCCAAGTTGACTCTGTATCATCTTGGAAGTAAATTTGAAAATGCGGTGGTATTGAACCAGTGTGAAAATTTAAACATAAAACACAATTTTTATCTTGCATTGAACGACAGTTAGCTTCAACGACATTTGACAAGCATTCTTCAACTTGTACAGGTGCATTGGGGATTCATAATTTAAAATGATTTTGCAGGCAAGGTACAAGCAAAAGTAATATGTACATAAGGATCCAAAAGTGATAAATTCAACTTGTCCTTTACAAGTGCTGGTTGTTTATATAATTTCTAATGTCTCTGCACCTTGGGAAACTAAGTTTGATTTCATATGACAACATTTTGGGACATTTTTATCAAGAGATTAATTGATGCAAAACACTAACAAAGGAGTAATTTAATATAAATTAATTGTATTAGTATTGTAGTACACAGGAGAAATACAGTCTGCTGGGGTTTCACTTCTGGTGGGTAGTTTATCAAATTTAGTTCCGTTATAAGTTGATTACATTAGCTTTTGTTTTTGCCCACATTCCATATAAAACTACTGCACCTCTGTATAACAATTTTACAAATACTCAACATGAAGCTAACATGATTTGTTTATATACACGTGAGCATAAACTTGCCAATTTTGGATATGCATTTTTAGTTAAATATGAGTTTTGTTTTAACCAGTGTAAAAGTGAATGAAGAGTTGGATTGAATTTAGAAGCAGCATGTTATTTATATGGCAATTGGAATTCAACTATATTGGACTGAAGATTATCTAATTATTCTAATAACTAGCAATCAGATAATCAGCAGTATAGGAGTACTTTCACAGTCCACAACACTGTGTCAGGATGTAATCATATCAGTACAAATGAGTGGCACAGTGGTTAGCACTGCTGTCTCACAGCACTAGGGACCAAGGTTCAATTCCTGGCTTGGGATGACTGCCAGTGTGGAGTCTGTACATTCTCCCCATGTCTGCATGGGTTTCTTCCAGGTGCTGAAGTTTCCTCCCAAAGCCTGAAAGACTGGGTTAGGAGCAATGGCTAACTTCTCCCTCGGTGTACCCGAACAGGTGCTAGTGTGTGGAGACTAGAGGATTTTCACAGTAACTTCATTGCAGTCTTAATATAAGCCTACTTGTGGCACTAATAAATAAACTTAATATTTCCATTCTTGGTTTTACCACGAATCTGGAGAAGTTTGAATTTGCAAATGTTTACTCTGCGGGCCTTGCCTCTTCACTATTCCACCTGATAAGAGCAGGTATCAAGATGTAAATAGTTCAGTGGACAACCTTACTATTTTCAGTGAGATTTTGCATCAGTTGCTTTTAAATAGCATGTACGTACCACTATAAGCCCACTCTTTCAGTCTGCCTTAACTAGTACACATTTTCTGTGGAACAAGGCTCAACATTGCACTATAAAATACTTCTAAATGTAACAAGCCAGTGAGAAGGGAGTGAATACTTATTTAACATTTTCACGTTGGCTCGTTGTCCAGTTAGCTTTGAACCATTTGTTTTGCATTTCCTCTTCCAAACCTATAACTTGCTGGAGTCACCATATTTAAAAAAAGTAATGCATTAATATGAAAATGCACTGGAAAGTGGCACTAGTTTGTCAGACAGATTATCCAGCGCTCAAAGTTAATTTTGATGCTAATGTAGCAAAGTGGATTCTGGGGTCATTATAGAATAAAGCACAATGTTTACCCAATGGCAGCTATGTAGCTGATTTGTAGCATCCAGGCCTCTATGTAGCAGATGACATAGGTAGGAGAGGGATCACGTGCATCCGAGTCATTGACTTTGCTTTCCTCTCCACTGATCCTGCCAGACCTGCTGAGTTTATCTAAAACATTTGATTTTTATGTTAGCAATGTGTAAGGCTTATGTAGCTCAAATGCAGAAGTAGCAATTATTGCAAAGATCATGGTTTAGTTTATTTATTTGTCACAAGTGGGCTTACATTAATACTGCAATTAAGTTACTGTGAAAATCCCGTAGTTGCCACATTCTGCCGCCTGTTTGCATACACTGAGGAACAATTTTGCATCTAACTGCCTTTCAGACTGTTGGAGGAAACCCACACAACACAGGAGCATGTGAAAGCTCTACACAGAAAGCCAAGGGGGAATTGAGCCCAGGTCTGGGGCTCTGAGGCAGCAGTGCTAACCACTGCACCTCTCACAATAATATTACCACTAAAATCATAGTTGCATTAGGAAAAGCATTGATTCCCCTATAGAAGAGGAACCACTGCAACATAATTTCAATCAAAAAAGGAGCAAGGACAGTAGACACTGACTTCTAATTAATATGTGGAAAGTAAGTGCTGAACTTTATTTAAAAGGAGCATATTAACATTCTTATACCCCCTACCAAGTGTTTACGTAAACACTACTGGGCAGCAAAATCAATCGACAGTTTCACCAGGTTGCTGCTTAGTTCTGACAATTGCAAGATGGTCTTGGGAAGTTAATGCGTGAAGCAGGTGAGAGCTTTATTCAGATAAGGAATGTTGTGGGATGGGGTACAGCTTTATTTTGTAGCTTGGTGCTGCATAGCATATTGCCAGCATAGGTATGAAGCCAGATCACAGAAGGAATCTCTCAATTTTATTCAAACAGCAAGGCTCACGTGTTGAAGGTTTTTTAAAAAAAATTCATTCATAGCATGTGAACATTACTGGCGAGGCCAACTTTTTTGCCTATTCTGAATTGCTCCAGAATGCAGTGGTGGTCAACTACCTTCATGAACCGCACAGTGATACAGTGACTAGCACTACATATATATAAAAGAGGGTTCAAGTCCTGGCATGGGGCACTGTCTGTGCATCGTGTGTGTGTGTGTGTGTGTATAGATTTCTTCAACATGCTCCAGTTTTCTTCCACAATCCAGAAGATGTGATTAGGTGCATTCGGTATGCTAAATTCTTCCTCAGTATATACAAACTGGCACCAGAGCGTAGTAATTTCATTGCAGTGTTAATGTAAGCTTACTCGAAATACACATACTTAAAATAGTCCATGTGATCTTTAGGAGAGCACTCCAGGAGTAGTGAAATAGTAGAGTCAGGATGGTATATGGCTTAGAGCAGATCTTGGCCTTGCCCTCATATTATCATCTTGCTGAGACTCAGTTAATTTTGTTTCTTCTCTCATTGTAGTTAATGTGTATGCTGATAAAATTCCTCTAGGGACAGTGGTTCCCAATCTTTCACCTGACACAGCACACCTTTACTCTATAAAAATCTTGAGTCATACCTTGATAATCACCCTGGAGCAAAAGCCTGTTATCTCCAAAACCTCAAAACCACATCACAGCACCATTGAATCCTATTTTCATTAGTTTTCAACATTTGAATGTGAAACAATATTTTTATTCAAAATGTATGGAAATGTTTCACTTATTTCCAGTCTACATTTAAATCTCCATTCTCAATGTGGAGGTTCAGTAATGAAGGAAAAACTGGAAGCAGCATCAAACCAGTAACGGTGACATCTGGGTCTGCCTCAGAGTAGAATCTCAGTCTGGAGAGAATCCTGTAATCTGGATTTGCACAATGACACTTCACCTGGGCAAGACTGGAATTTGCATTTCTCCCCATTTTAGATTGGATACTGAAACATGCACCTTTCCCACCAGAGGCAAGGAGAAGCTTTCCTGTTTGGAAACATCCACAACTTGAAATTAGCTGATTTGGGGTCAGCGATCGGAAATTCCCCGAATTGGATAACTTGGATATGTTTTGGAGCACCCTCGTCCTGCAGCCCATTCTCATCCAAAACCTGTACCGAGTGGTACCTGTAACCTTCTGTCAGAGAAATAGAAGAACTCTATTTCTATCAGATGAAGAACCCTTGAGAAACTAAAACCATTCTTCACGCATAGATACAGAACATTGTCTGAAACCCTAACCTAGTTTAAGTGAATGAACCTGTTAATATTATTGCCAAGTAATTTGAGGAAAAACATACTTAATACAGTGCAGTTCTGATTAAAGAAAGATCAGCCAATATCAACAAGCATCATCTATGGATGGAGAAACCATAGAGCAAAATGTTTCAGGCTAATCTTCCATCAGAACCAGACATTAGATTTTGAAAGTGCTAAATGAATTATTCAATCAGGTAATAATGGGATCTAGGGGGCAGAACAATTCACAGGAACTGAAATTGCAAGGATCATTGAGAAGAGACAAAAGGTGGCTAATCCCTGGATGATGGGGAACCCTTTGGCCCAAACGGGAAAATCACCAACCCAAACACTGAACTGCATCTGCTTTAATCCCAGTGCCTCTGATTGAGTGATATACCATTTGCCAAACATTCCAGAGGAATTCATGGTTACAACAGGCAGCAAGTAGTGTGGCTATCCAAAAAAAAACCTGATGCTTTTCATATAGTGTACATGGATCTCGGAAACCTGTCTGGGTGGCTCTATCTTACCCGACAAGCAGCTACAATAGCAATCTGGGCCATTTCCCTCAGTCCACTGAAATTTGAAAGGGCATTTGGCATGCTTGTGTCCAGTTCCTGCTATTTACCATTACTGTAGTAACTCCTCTCCTTTCACTGATGCTTGGCTGAGAAAGAAAACTATTGCAAATTTTTGGTTCTGATACTCAGTGTTTCTTCTGCAAAGTACAAAACATGTAAACTTTAGGTACAGAACATTTTAGCTTTAGGATGTGTCAAAGATGCTGTGGGATTGGGTTATTACATTCCTGAACTTTGGTTTTTTCCCAGTCACATCCAGATTTCCCCCATTCATTTTTCTTCCCTGAAGTTAGGGCGCTTCCCTAATTTAGTCCTGCATTGAAGAATTTTACCAAACTCATCTCTAACTTACAGAAAGAGAAATACCAGCACTGGATTTCTTGAAAGCGACTGAGGGTCATAGATTAGAAAGGAGTTTGCAACATTCTCCAGTGTAGAGCTGATTCAGGAAAGTTCTTTTCCCCCTTTCCAGGGAAGAAAAAATATATGAATGGGAAATCCTGGGCAGGATTGGAAGAACCCAACTCTGCACATATTCCCAGAAAATGCAAGTAATAACCCAAAGTCCCACAGAGTCATCTTCATGTCTGGTATGGATTGCTCCAGTGTTCATATATACCTACTTGCATTTTCCTTTTTGTTTTCTCACTGTCTACATCTTCATTGCTGAATTTTGTCTTTGCTGTGATAAAGTTTAACCTCATAACCAGCAGCATCTGGCCCCTTAAGCCTGTTGTGCCATTCAGTAAGATCATGGCTGATCTTTTCATGGACTCAGCTCAACTTACTCACCTGCTTACCATAAGTCTTAATTCCTTTGCTGTTCAACCTTGCCTTAAAAACATTCAATGAGAAAGCCTCAGGTGCTTCACTGGGCAGGGAATTCCAGAGATTCACAATCCTTTATTGGCGCTCCTCATCTCAGTCCGAAATCTGCTCCCCCTTATTTTGAAGCTATGCCCCCCAGTTCAAGTTTCACCTGCCAGTGGAAACAACCTCCCAGGTTCTATCTATTCCCTTCATAAGATCTCTTAGAGTTCCAATGAGTATAGTTCCAGTCTACTTGGTTTCTCCTTAAAAGCCAACTCTCAACTCATACTTTTAAATATCAAATTTTCCTCTTCCAACTGAGCTGCACTTGTGTACAATAAAAATATAGTCTTAAAGACTATAGAATTATGCTTCTTACACTGCTTTTAAACCTTTACGGTTGAATCTAAAGAGAAAAATAGGCATCAAGTCAAACAAAATGAGGGAACATCTGCAATTAATAAATATAGACCACTATTAAAGGGTTTGATTTTGAAATTCTTAACCATTGAATGCTTTTGAACAGATTTAGTGATAGAAACTCACCATGTCATTTGAAAAATTAAGCCAGCATTTAAAAAACCATAACAGACCAAGGAACCAATTTGGCACACAGATGCAACATGCACTACTCGTGTTGTGTCCATTTACAAGCTCCCAGCTGCACTGAACAATGACATTTAGATTGCTACATTCCTCATCTAAAGCTGGATAGGCAATGGAATTATTCAGAATGTGTAGCAATATAAATATTTCTACATTAACCAAATTAAAATCCAAAAGGTCTGTTGATGTTTAAATACATTCCCAAATGTGCCATGTGAAATGCACAACTTCTCTTACTGGTTTATCCATGAGAAGGGTAGTAGCTCACTAAGTCAAATGTGACAAGCAGTGGTGTACAAGATGCTAGACATGTGTTCATTTGAAAATTAGAATCTGGTTGGGAGTTTTATTAGTCAGAATTAGTGTTAAGGAGCTGAGGGAGTCCATTTAGCCCATTGCCTCTGAATCTTAGGAAATGGAATTTTGACAGTTTTGAAAATTAAAATCGTTTCAAGGAGAATCCCAACCTAAATTACCCTATCTCCCTCTAGCCTGAAGCTGCAGATTTACAGTGTGCCTTCACTGTCATATACATTGAGGCAGGGTTTAGGGGAATGCTAGAGGGTGGCACAAAGGTTAGCACTGCTGCCTCAGCAGCAGGGACCTGGGGTCAATTCCAGCCTCAGATGACTCTGGAGTTTGCACATTATCCTATTTGCATGGGTTTCCTCTGGCTGCTTCGGTTTCCTCTCAGTCTAAAGATGTGCAGGTTAGGTGGATTGGCTATGCTAAAGTGCCCATTTGTGTCAAGGGATTAACAGAGTAAGCACAGGGATAGGGCCTGTGTGGAATAGTTGCCAGTGCAGGCTCAATGGGGCAAAAAGACCTCTTCCTGCATTGTAGGGACTCGGTGCATAGAAGTATTACATGTTTGCTCATGGCACATTGTTTTGTCAGTTCTCAACTTTCCTCCCACATGCTACTGCCAAAACAAATTCCATTTGATGTATTAATACTTTACAATAAGCATGAATGTAAGAATATTTCAAGTTTTATTAATTTTGATAAATCTCCAGTCCAATTTCCATTTCACCATTCCCAAAATTTAACTACTGAAGACCCATCTGTATTGTCCAATGTATGAGCCTTACCTTAAACAGAAACTCAGATGAAGTTGCTTAGTGCTTATTTAAGTTAACACTAAAATGCAGGCCCCCCTGCAACAAAAACCATTTTATACCAAAGGGAATTTATAAGCTAGAGTCCCCATCACATGCATCAACCAATTCTACCAGATATTAAATCTGCTAGTTTTCCCATTGACTTGATACTTCAGATTTACATTAAAGATGCAGATTTAAAGAATTGTCAAATTTGTATCAAGGACTGAATACAGAAAGATGTACCAGTATAAAATGTTTGACCAGAATCCTCCCAGTTATAACTACACTCAAATATTAAGAACTTTAAATGCAGCCTTCCTTTGAGAAAGTCAGATTTGTGTGGAAATGTGATACAACAGCAAATATTTTATACAATCATAGATTAAGATCCTTACCAAAATGACATTTGCAAGCACGTCAGCAGGCTTCACCCAGTACATCACATGATATTTCAGCACTCCATGGTAGAAATCAGAATCATACAATACAGGTTGTCATTTGGCCTATCAAGTCTGCACCAATCTCACCCTGGTCCTATCCCCATAGCCCCACATATCTACCTTGCTAATCCCTCTAATCTACACATCCCAGGACACTAAGGGGCAATTTAGTATGGTCAATGCACCTAATCTGCATATCCTTGGACTGTGGGAGGGAATTGGAGCACCTGCAGAAAACTCAGACACACGCAAAAACTCCATTGAGATAGTGACCCAAGCCAGGAATCAAACCCAGGTCCCTGCAGCTGAGAGGCAGCATTGCTAACCACTGTGCCGTGCCTCCTCAGCTAATCACAGCCAATGTTTCTACTCCACATTTACATAAAAAAATTGATATTTTTAGAGTGAATTTGAAAATGATGATTTAGTACCTCTATCTTTCAACTTATATGCTTGATTCTTCAGACTTCATATTGCGAATGTTCAATACGATCCTGGAGGAATAGTACACAGCCGAGACTTTTAAAATTGGAATGGCAGTCAAGTTTGGCCAGTGGAAAGATGCAAAGGCCATCTGTAGAGGCCAGCTTGGAAGATAGTTAAGTCATTTCGTGGGTGAACATGCACTATGTATTTCACAAGTTAGAGTGATAAGATGAGTGTGTGCTTTTAAAAAATATTAATCTGAGCAAAGTAGCTCAATATAACACACAGCAGATGCTGGAAAACAGCTTCAGAAACAGTTGGCAATGCTCAGGTCAGGCAACAACCGGTGAGAGAAAGTTAACATTTCAAGTCAATCTTTCAGAACTAAAGGAAGTTTAAGACAGTGAAGACAGGCTGTAGACCAAGGACAAAAGATCTGTTTATAGAGTGAAGGACGAGAGAGATTGATTTCATGAGACAATTGCCAAAGAGTGAATCTAAATGAAGTATGCAAATGGCCACATAGCAACATGAACTGCAATTGTATAGGGCACTGATGAAGCCACACCTGGAATAGTGTGCAGTTTTGGTATCCTTACCTGAGGACAATGTCCTTGCTATAGAGGGAGTACAGCAAAAGATTTACCAGTTTGATTCTTGGGATGGTAAGTCATAGGACAATAGATTAAGTCAATTAGTGTTATATTCACTGGAATTGAGTTGAGAGGGATCTCAAACTTAAGACCTATTCCCAACAGTGAGGGTTCAGAATTAGAGTCATAGTTTGAGGATAAGGCATCAAACCTTTAGGGCTGAGGTGAGGAGAAATTTCTTCAGAGTGTCGTGAATCTGTGGAATTCACTACCATAAAAAGGTGAAGTTTTCAAGAAGAAATTTGATACAACTCTTGGGGCTAAAAGGAAATGGGGTGGGGGAGGAATTGGAAGAGATCTGAATATTGAACATGATCAGCCATGACCAAAATGAATGGCAAAGCAGACTCAAAGGATCAAATAGAAATTAGGAGGAGTAGGCTATATTTTTGAGAAAAGGACAAACAGAACAAAATGAATACCAAAGTTGTCATCTGAAGTTGAATTCTACCCAGAAGACTGGAACATTGTTGCAAGAATGGATAGCAAAGATTACCAAAAGGCCAAGGTGGAGAATTGAATTGACAGGCAAGCACATTTGTCATGCTTGCAGACAATATAGGTTTTCCCACAGTGGTCATTTGGTCTCTCCAACAAAGATATAAACAGCAAACATACAAAATGGAGTGTACAAGTAAGTTGCTTTCATTTGCAAAGTATATTGGGTACTGGAGTAGGTGAAGAAGCACATTCCCATGCATCACCTGTGCTTGCAATGTGCATGTTAAGAGGCAACTGAGGAGTGGGCCAGGATGTTGGAGGGCAACAGCCCCAAGTGGAAGTGCAGAGTGTTTGGTGGTGGTGTCATCATACTGGATATAGCAGAAATAACTGATGGTGGTCCATTGAATACGGAGGAGAAGACAAGGTGAACATCATGGTCTGAGGGGGGAACGGACAAGAGAAGTGCATTGAACTCTGTGCAAGGCCCGTTCACATACTAAGTGGGAATCCATGTCGGAGGCAAAAAGCCTGGAAAAATGGAGTCTTTATACAAAAGAGGCTGTGAGAAAGTGGAGTCCATGGATTTGTAATGAACATCAGTTGACAGACAAGGTATCAGTTTTATCCCTTCATGTTGTATTCAGATGGTTGTTACAACATCAATTCAAATCTCATTTAGACAATTTTTGTTTTCTATTTCATTACCATTCTTTGTCCATAGCACCCTTGCCTTCCATCTGAATCTCAGACAGACCTTCCCTGGTTTTAAAAACTACCATTCTGATCGTCAGTTCTAATTAAAAAAGGTAGTCAATTGCAAATGTCAACTTTTCTCACGACCTTACTCAGTTGCTGGATATTTCCAGCAATTGATCATTGTTCCATCTTCAAACTGGGACAACCCGTATACAGATGAAGCAATTCAACTCCTGTGAGGGAGATTACTTAGATGAGGAACTACTCAACAGAACGTGGCTGCCTAAAGACTTGAATGTCAACTGAAGAGGAAAGAAAAATAAATTGATATTTGACAAAAACAGCTGCACATTTAGCATTGCCCTTATATTACCTAGCCAATCATTTATACCCTCAATAGTGGGACTATAATTTGGTCTAGTTATACACCAAAATTCAAGACAGCAGATCAAGATCCATAGAAAGATTCCTATAACTTCACAAGTTTCCAGTGCTGATCAATTTGATATCTTTTTGAAGTAGCTAAAGTTCTTAAAAAAGTCAATGTTCACAAGTAGGAACATTTAATTTTCTTTAATGCACACCAGTAATAATAAAATTGCATTACATTTATGTAAAATAAATGTTCCAGTTTATATATACAGAAACACTGTACATACCCTCCCAGACCCAACATCACAAAACGTACAGGCAAAGCACTGCCCAGCTAAACAGGCACAGCTGTGCATCTAAAATCTTAATTGCTCAGTGTTGGAGAAAGTTACTTTAATCCATCCTGGACTAATTGACATGTTGCAAGCAAGCCGACAGATGCTCTCCATTTTCGTTAAGTGAACATCCCACAATGCTTCAGAAGGCCATGGGCAAGTCACTGAACTTGTGATGAGAAACTTCCATTCATTGCCCCTTCCTCATAGTCCATTTGGCAGAGGATCATGTTATTCTTCAGAAAAAATTTGTCTCCCACACAAAACCTAAAAAAGGGAAAATGAGAAGTTACAGATATACGAAGGAGTTTTGCAGAATTTCCCATGGTGAGTGGCCTCGTGCCACTTCACAAATCCTGCTGACCCAAGTGGGCAGCTGGCATGGAGATACACTTCAGATTACTGCCATGGGTGTTATAAGTGGAGAACAGAGTGTTCTCTCCAATATTTTTCCCTTCCTTGGCCAAAAAAACTAACAGGATTATCCATTCATTTATGGATCGAGATCTTGCTGTGTGCAAATTTGCTGCTTCATTTATCTACAAGGTGACCGCTGATCATGAGTAATTAATTTGTGAATAGCTTTCATACATACTAATGGAGTGTTAAAGTATTAGTAAACGAATACTGTAATATCATGGTTACATTACTGAGATAGTAATCCAAAGATTTTGGCCTAGATCCAGAAGAGTTCAAATCCCAGTTTGGTAGCTTGAATTTGAAATCAAGTTATTTCAGAATTGGGCTGTAAAGCTAACATGCAATTGATATACATTAAAAATACTTCTGGTTCAGGAACTAAACCAAGTGCCGGAAAACTCAGATCTGGCAGCATCTGAAGAGAGCGACGGTTAACAACGATTGCTTGTCCTCTAGAGGATGAAATCTACCTTGCTTACCCTGATTGTTACTGATGCCAGTCCCACATCAAAATGGCTCAATTAACTACCCTTGCTAAACGAGCCCTATTGAGTACATCAAACCGTACCTCCCCTCCCCATGTCCCCGACATGGGGCATCCCCTCAATTAATTCAAAGTAGCAGCCCAAATAAAATCCTCTTCCCATTCTTAAAAGCAAGCTCAATCCAGACATTTTAAAGGTGATGAATTCAATAAGAAATTTAGGTACTCCCACATTTCAAAATTGAAAAAAGTGAGCTCAACTGAGCATATAATCATAGAATCCCTATGGTACAGGAGGCCATTCGGCCCATTGAGCTTTCAATGACAAACCCACCCTACCCCTATAATCCCACATATTTACCCTAATTCCTCAAAACTAGTGTCGCTTTAACATGACCAATCTACCCAACTTGCACATCTTTGGACTGTGGGAGGAAACTCTCAGACAGGGAGAACATGCAAACTCCACAGCTGAACCAGGAATCAAACCTGGGTGTCTGGCACTGAGGGAGCAGTGCTAACCACTGCCACTGTAATATATCCACATTTAAAAAAAATAGTAAAATATCCTTTCCTGGCATGCTAAATTGAACATGGAGGTGCCAGCATTGGACTGGGGTAAATAGTAAGTCTCAACACCAGGTTGAAGTCCTATTGGTTTAATTGATAGCAAAAGCCACTATATTTCAGAGTGCTGCTCCTTTGTCAGGTGACTTACCTGACAAGAGAACAGCACTCAAAGCTAGTGGCTTTTACTACCAAATAAACCTACTGGACTTCAACCTGAGTGATGAGAGATTTCTTACTGTGCTAAATTGGACCCATAAATGAAAGACCATGCCAAGTGGTGCATTTAGTAGGAAATAAAACAGCTTAAGACTAGTTATTTAGATTTTAAAAACAGCTCAGGAAATTTCAATTGTATAATAGTTAAAACAGCCTTGCTAGAGACAATGCATTTCTCTGCCTTACCTTTGATTACAAAGCTGACAAGCAAAGCAGTCCAAGTGGTAGACATTTTCACGGGCTCTCATCACCATCTCAAAGGCAGGAATCAGTTTACTGCATGCTGCACAGTTCCCTGTGGTACCAAAGAGCCTGGCCAACGAAGAAAGGCAAAATCCTTTGATAAACTCAATACAAACCACAAAAAAACATTCCAGGGTAAATGGATCCAGTAAACACTCCCATTCCATTTGCAAAGTCATCCAAACTTTGGAATCTGTTTAGAAACTCAAGATAACAGGACAGAAGATAATCCTCTCCAATGTTGACATTCTATAATTCTAGATCAACTAGGAATCCTTGACCACTTCAAACTAGTAATCATACCAATAATCAAGATTATGAGTTCAAACTCACTCATCATTTTCACACAATCTAAACTTTCAATGCAATAGATGAAGCGCAGAAGTGATGCTGCCTTAAAGATGTTATAGATCTGTTCAGCTGGGCACCAGATCCCACGGCATTTGAACAAGTGCAGATGGTCTCCTGACCTCAATTATCATTCCTCAAAAGATTAATTGGCTATTCAACTCTGGAAAGTCTCAACTGTCTGCCCCATATGCTTACAAAATAGAGAGCAGTTACACTTTAGTTGTGAAAAGACAGAGTTCTTTGCTTTTAAAATGATCTGGTTGATCTGTACCTCATTTAATTACATTTCTGCACAATGCCATTCTGCTTCATTAAAAAGTCCAGTTATTTGTTAAATACTTGTTTAATAGTAGCCATTTCCTTTGAAAACATAAGGTACACGAAGTGATGTGAACCATCGCATATATAATCTTGGGATGTAACCAATCACCTTTTAACTAGGACCAAGAGTCACATACATGCCAGTCTCTGAAAAGTGGACAAAAATCAGAGGGTGCAAAGTTTGGTTTAAATTGCATGCTATTTCACTGGAATACGTTGAATTGTTTTGTAAAGAGCTTGTGGTAGTTCACCAATTCAGTAACTCCTCAGTTAATGGCTAGCACTAGTATCTCAGCACCAGGCACCCAGATTCAATTCGAGCCTTGGGTGACTGTATGGAGTTGATACATTCTTGCAGTGTCTGCGTGGATTTCCCTTCATAGCACAAAGACATACAGATTAGGTTGACTGCCCCTTAGTGTCAAAGGGTTAGCAATGTAAAATGTGGGGTTTTGGGAATAGGATTGTCATCGGTACAGGCTCGATGGACCAAATGTCACCTCAGAACAGGCAATTTTCCAAAAAGCTTGCCTGCTCTGTGATCTTTTCCACATTGAAATATTTGTCACAAAGCACACCACAAGCTGATCAAATTTTTTTCCCAAACACCTTGAATACCCAAACAAGCAATTTGTTTGTTTTAGGAATTAACTTCCAATTAGCATATTAGCCACAGCTTATTTGGAGTTTAAATTTCCACATTAGCTTTCAAATTAAAAAGCCTTTTCTCCAGATGTTGAATGAGCAGAATTGAAAAGTGATTGTCTCCCGAAGCCTCCCCTCCCCCAACAAACCCAAACAATTCATATCCAAATGATTTGCCAAATCTCTACCTTCAACTACTTGTACCTATCTCTATCCATTCTGATTTCAACTCCATATTATTAATGGGCAGTAAATCAACAGTACCATGTGCAACTCCTTTTGGGGGGCGTGGGAGGGAATGAACAGGAGAGACTCTTTTACAACTATTCATTTCTTCAACAATTTTGTAATAGCCATCTACCTTTCAATTGCCAAAAAATTTTATTCATATTGCAACTGTTCCAAGAATCTATGCAAGTTATACTCACTCTATACAAAAAAGTTAATTCAGCAACTTGAAAAATCAGAAGTCTGGTAAAAGCCAATTCACTTCCAGAAGTATTTCACTGTTAAAGTGAAGCCCCTAAATAGTCACAATTAAAGACAACTTGTCCAGATGGTACAGACAAGGTTGGTCTGGTTTGACAGATTACCATTACAAGTTTAGTGCTAGTTAGCTGGTTAACTGGAGCATCAACTCGAGAATGAGGCATTGATCCAAAAAATATCAAACACACTAGTATTTGTTTCTTCTGTTCTGCCATCTACCTCAACGGCATTCAAAGCACTTCACGTCAATTTATGCTCATTACCAATTCTGTAAATATCAGAAACAATTCTCTTCCCAACCTCAATAAGTGCACTTCAAGGAATTTTGAGCTGTTCGTAACTATAAGCTCTCATTTCAATGAATTCAGGCTATACTTTTTCCAGTAATTTGTTTCTTTTAACAGCATAATGTACGTGGAAAATATTATACCTAATATACATAACCACACTACAGATAATGACCTATCTATATTGCCTTTTTTTTAAAAAAACAGGTCTCAATATGAGTTTACAGATCCAGAGATGAATATTTCCAGATAACAGGTTCTAATTTTACTACTTCAAACTTGCGCACTAACTGTCCAGTCAAGTCATTTCTTCAATTTGCCAAACCAGATTTAGCATCAAAATCCAATACATTGTTTCCTGCAATGTAAAAATGAAGGCAGTTTCAGAACTGCCTTCTGGGACAAACTATTCTTGTTGTATCAAACAAGGATCTGCTAATGCTTTCCTTCCCTAGGCCTCAATGAAACTGTGATAATATTTAACCTAGAAGCAATACAATAGGTAGGTTCTGCAATCCAATTCTTTTAAGAATGTTTGAAAACTTAGTTTGCTTTAATATAAAATTGTACCTTTCCTGCATAGAAATATTCATCCATCTGACTTGGCAACTCAACCTGGTAGTATCAAAGGGAGCTACAAGAACATTTAGCCAGAGCACAGACAAAGGAGAGCTATAAGCAGAAAAGTTAGGGTGACGGCATTAGTGCACAGAAAAAGAAAGCAAACAGACAAAAAGGAACCTTTTTCTCAAAAAGTCTGTTTGTTTTGTTTGGTCTGTAGGAACTATTAGAGGCAGTATGCAAGCTGGCTAAAATAGTCTAAAACCTGGAAAGCTGTGTGAATTGCTCATCGTTATAGAGCTGTGGGTTTCCCCAAAAGCAGGCAAACCATGTACCAGTACACTACTGGTTAGTTGAAGAGGAACTTTGAAAACTACATCAGGATTGCTATGATTGGAAGAAGTTTGCATTGCAACTTGTCAGATAGGGCTTCTGATCCACATTGAATAAAAAACACCTAACATGGAATTTAGCACTGACTAGTCAGTTAACTAGCCAACTAGCAACTTAAAATGATAATCTGACAATCCAAAGCTTCATGGCTGTACCATCTGGGCCAGCGGTCTTGATTTTGACCACTTAGTGGGATCACTTCAATGAAATAATTCTGGGAGTGAAATGGCTTCTACTTGACTCTCCTGGTAAATAGTGTTTTTTCAGACTTGAAGTCAGTTTTTGTACAGAATGGATTTGGTTTGCATAGATTCTTGGACCAGTTGCAGTATGAATACATTTTTTGACAATTAAAAAGGTGGCTATGAAATTGTTAGGGAGCAGGAAATGTAAAAGGCAGTCCTCCCCACACAACCCCTCCAGAAGTGTGGACAATGATACAACTTTGTGAATGCTTGCAGGTATACAAGATGTATCTTTGCATAAAAGAATTGACACTCACTTCATTTAAAATGTAATTCATGTATTGGTTCCAGTTTGTTAGGCTGGAAGTAACAAAAGTGGAATTTTAATTATTTCTTCACTTGGGGATTATTTAGCAAAATTGAGGTTTAGTGTTCCCAAAGGGATTGTAACACATCTTCAACCATAAGGCTGAAATAGCACAGATTTTGGAAACCCACAGATGAGCAAATTCCTTTTACTTCAATTTAGCCACATATCCCCCAACTTTTCAATCCATTCTGATATCTCAGAACTATAGTCTCTGATATCTATTTAGTACAAGTGAGTCACCTGCTAGGCTATTTTGGAGGATAATCAGCAGTCATCCACTGCTGCAAGAGTGGAATCACTGGAATGGCATATCTGATGTACGAGAGATTGAGCCAGTTAGGATTGTTTTTTCATGGAGTTTAGATAGGATGGGGACAAATCTCAAAATACAAAATTCTAACAGGACTAGACAGGATAGATGCGAAATGTTCCTGATGGTGGGTGGTGCCCAGAACCTGGGGGTCAAATGCTAAAGATAGTGGACAACATTCAGGACAGATGAGAAGAAATTTCTTCACCCAGGGTGCTCAACCTGTGGGATTCACTACCACAGAGCACAGTTAAGGCCAAACATAATGTTTTTAAGCAGTTAACTATAGCACTTGAGGCAACGGGGATCAAAGAACATTGGAGGGATGGGGGCAGGATCAGGCTATTAAGTTGGACAGTCAGCCATATGATACAGCAGAGCAAGTTCAAGTGGGCCAAATAGCTTTCTGCTCCTATTTTCTATGTCTCATTGGCAAAGTAGATTTGATTTTTCCCCAAAACAATAATTGGTAACTTCACGGCATCATTTCAGACTAGTTGAATTTACATTTCATCAACTGCAGGGGAGGGATTCGAATCCTTGACCTCAACCTGTTAGTAGTCTAGTGACACTACCAGTATCCCATCATCTGTGTGAAGCATTAGCTATCTTCAATCTTCTTCAGCCCTACAACTTAAGAATTCTGTATCCCTTCAACTCTGGATTCTTATGGCCATTTCCTTCTTTCATTTTGACTGAATGTTCCAGAACAGCAGAGCAAATGTTATAAGCACTTCTTTAAATATACGTTCGACCATGTCTTGAATTGAACTGATTAGGTTTAGGAGGCATGGTTAGCACTAAAGGTTTGGAAATTTAATGCAAAAGATGCTTAATGGACTTGATATTTTTTGCTCTTGCTGTTTCATTCTACTTTTGTATTGTAGACTTTTACTATTAGTCACAGTTCAGTTTATAAAGTCCATTTAAATTTCATATCTTAATGCCAAGCATTATAATTGCAAACACTGTCTATAACTCAGCCTGGTGGGTTATTTCAGATCTGACAAAAAACTGGGGTAAAGTTAGAAACTTGCTAAACAGCCAAACCTGTACACTATATGGAAATAAGCAGTTTTGATATCTAGGATGAATGACTATTTCTGAAATTACTAGATACCAGCAAGGGCAGCAAGTGAAAGTTATACTTTAATTGGTAGTGATACCTGTAAATTAGTTGGAAAATTAGAAGGGAATTTAAAACCATACCACAATCATTGCCTGAAATAGGCACTTGAAGGGTTTATAATTGATGAGATATTGGTCAGGCTGTCTGCACTTAAACTGGATAAGGCAGACATCGAGACTGGATGAGTTGCATCCAAGGATAGAAGGCAAAATAGAAAATGCTGAGGTACTGGCCATGATTTTTCAATCAATCTTCCTTAAACTTACGGGTGGTGCCAGAGGACTGAAGAAATGTAACAATACCCAGTTTGAAAACAGATGCAAAGTCAAATTCACCATAGATCAGTTTAATTCTAGTGGAAGGAAACAGCTAGAAATAATTTGGGATAAAATTAAGGATCACATGGACAGAAGTGGAAAAAAGCCAGCATGGACTTCTTAAGCAAATCATATTCAACTAACTTGGGAGATTTTCTTGGAAGTAACACGGAATTGATGAGGGCAATGCTGTTCATGTGATATAAATAGGCTAAAAGTATTTGATACAGTACCATAGAACAGAGAAACGTTAGAGCTCATGGAATAAGAAAATAGCAATATAGATATGGAATTGGCTGTTTGGCAAGACAATTGTTGGAGATTTTTCAGGCTGGAAAGTATATAGGGGAGCTCCCTAGGGGTCAGTTTTGGGACCCTTTCTTTTTTGGAGGTTTAGTGATCTACAGTAGTGTACATGGTACATTTCAGAATGTGTGTGGATGATACAAAGCTCAAAGTTGATAGAATAGGCACACATTGAATTTATCTGTGTGGAAAACTATGATGGGATTCATTGAAAATAAGGGTGCAGGATGAGAGAGATCCAAGTGCATGCACCCAGTTAAGGAGGCAGGTCAGGTTGGGAGAGTGCTTAATGCTGTAACACTGAACTTGTACAAGACACCACTTGGTTTCAGCTCAAGTATTGCATTCATTCAGGCAGCACAATGACTAGTATTGCTACCTCAGCACAAGGGACTCATTCAATTCCAGCCTCAGGTGATTGGAGTTTACACCTTTTCCCAGTGTCTGCTTGGGTTTCCATCCAAGTGTTCCAATTTCCTCAGTCCAAAGATGTTAGTTGGATTAGCTTTTTAATTTGGAAGCTAATGTGGAAATTTAAATTCCAAGAAAGATGTGGCTAATATGCTAATTGGAAGCTAATTCCTAGACCAAACAGCTTGTGTGTTCAATGTGTTTACATTGGAGAACATTTTGATCAGTCAACTTGCAATGTGCTTTGTGACAAATATTTCAATCTGGGAAAGATCACAGGGCAATCAAGCTTTTTGAAAATTACCTGTTCACCAAGACAATACCCATTTGGCCCAAGCCCTCCAACAATTCCATCCAGGCCCTATCCCCATAACATCACATTTTTATCCTGCTAACCCCCTGACAAAGGGACAATTAGCCAATCTAATCTGTGCATCTTTGAACTGTGGGAGGAAACCAGAGCATGCAGAGGAAACAAACAGTCACAGAGAGAAGATGCAACCTCCAAACAGTGAGTGACTCAAGTCAAAAATCAAACCCAGGCCTCTGGCACTGTGAATCTGCAGTGCCAACCACTGTGCCACTTCAGGCTTGAGGAACTTCAGTTTAGTTAAATTGTAGGGGTTAAGGGTTAAGAGGTCAATTGAAAATCATGAAGGTCTGAACAGTATGTAGGAAGACACTGCTCCTATTCAAAGGGCTGAAAATGAGAGTCAATTTAATTAGAAACAAAGCAAAAAATGTTATGAGAAGCTTTTATGCAGCAAGTGACTAACGTCTAGGGCACATTGCATAAGTGTGTAGGGAGGCTTGTTCAACTAAAGCACACGGGAATTGCATTTTTATCTGAAAAGGAAACGTGCATTGAGATGGGAAGGCAGGAGAATGGGGGATTGGTAATTCAGAAAGCAGGTGCAGACAATGGGCCAAATGGCCTCCTGTGCTGTAACAGTTGTAATTATGAATGAACCCAGTACCTTGGGACTAAATTCAATTCACAACAGCTTATCTTTTTTGCACCATCCACTTCCGAGACCCTCTTGGGCAAGAGGGAGGAAAACTAAAAGTAATACACCAACTTCCATCTACCAGGACTACAATAAATGTGGTAAGCTTTACAAATGAACATACCCAAGTTCACTAGTTCATTTTAAGAAAAACTGGTTTTTCTGGTAGATCTGGTCATTTTTAAAAGGAAAACATGCCATCCTCAAAAAGCAAAAACTGACAGCTCCAAAAAACATTAAGATGCATGGTTTACAAGCATTTCCTCCCACAGTCCAAAGATGTGCAGATTAGGGCTAATTGACCCTCAATATTAAGGGGTTAGCAGGGAAAAAATGTGGTGTTATGGGGAGAGAGCCTGGGTGGAATTGTTGGAGGACTCGATGGGCCAAATGGCCATAGTCTTGGCAAACAGGTTATTTTCTATGGCATTGAAAAGCCGGTCACTTTGTATCAAATTCAGTTTCAGGGTTAGATTCATTTTATGAGTACCATTGTACAGACGAGTTAACTGCTTCATCTAATTTACAAACAAATAGGTTATGACACACTTAAGTATTGGCCTAATATTGTCAAAAATACACAATGTTTTCCCTTTTAAAAAAGACATGGGACTGATGTATGCTCAAGTTATGATAGGAGGTTTGCAATTCTGCTGGAACAGCCACTGCTCCATATTTCCACACATCTGTTGGCCAAGAGGTGGACATTTTCCCTTTCCCCAGTTATGCCACCATAATATAAAAGGACTATGTCAAAGGAAATTGGGAACAAGAAAATTGTAGAACTGCACACAAAGCAATACTACACTTATGTAGCATGCTGTAGAACACTAGATCCCAAATCTGGCAATCTTAATGTGGCAACAGGTGACTAAGTCATTTTAATGGAAATCGTGGTTCTTATACCCCAAAGCGCCTACAACTAACCTCCATTACTGCAACCCAAAAGATTGAGCCTAACAAGTTTTTTTTAAAAACTGCATTCAATAGCTTAGTCTTGCACTTTAACAGTCTACATATACATTTCTGACTTACGTTTGTGCACAACAAATGGTTCCAATTGCATTCAGCTTTGCTCTCCTGCTGATCCTGACAGATTTTGACAGTCTCCAATTGTTGCTTCTGGGTGCTTTCCAACTGATCTAATGGCAATGATTGGATGTTGCCAATTTAAACAAATGAACTAAAGCTAGGAGCTGACAGCTAGCATTACAGAAGGGGATGGCACCTCAATGAATGGAACAGCAGTTAAAATTAAGATTCCTGCAAGTCAACCAGGCAAAAGCCAAACTCAAAAGTTCACTAGCCAATGAGTAAAATGCACCACTAGATCATGCAGAATGTACAGTTAAACTTGTGGAAATTCTGATGCTAATATGACAGCATTACAAAACTCATCCAATAAGTGGATCAAGACACATTGGATAGTCAAGGCAAAGGGGAAACACAGGAGGGAGGGAGTTGGAAAAAAGTGGCAGTTTAATTTTGGATAGCTATTGCAAGATCAGTGTAGATTATGTGCTGAAATTATCTCCATGCCCAAAGCTACAGTTGGAGGTAAAGTTGCCATAGTCCCAGAAGACCATAGGGGAAACTCCAGGAGACCAAAGGGAGAGCACCAACAGGAAATGTAGGAAAATCTCAGATCTGACAGCATTTGTGGAAAGGGAGTAGAGCCATCAACTCTGGATGATCCTTCGTCAGAACATTTCTCTACAAATGCTGTCAGACATGTTGAGATTTTCCAGCATTTTTGTGTTTGAGTAATAGGGCAGAGCTGACTAGTGGTAACTGAACCAAAGGATCAGCACACCTCAGGCAGGAGGTAAATGGGCTTTATGAATAACCTCAGCCAGTATGGAAATTGAACCCATGGTGTTGGCATTGCTCTCCAACACCAATCAGCTAACTATGGGGGCATGGTTAGCACTGCTACTTCACAGTTCCAGGGACCTGGGTTCAATTCCTGGCTTAGGTCAGTGTGTGGAGTTTGCACATTCTCATGTCCGCATAGGTTTCCTCTGGATGCTCCAGTTTCCACCCACAGTCCAAAGATGTGCAGGTAAGATTGATTGGCCATGCTAAAATTGCCAAGATGTGTAGGTTAGAGGGATTAGCAGGTATAAGTGTAAGGATATGGGGATAGGGCCTAGGTGGTATTGCAGTCAGTGTAGACTCCAAGGGCCAAATGGCCTTTTTCTGCACTGTAAAGGTTTCTATGATTCTAACCAACTTCCCCACAGGACAACATATCCAGCAGTGTCACGGAAAAGGCTGCAAATTCTGAGCAAGCTGCTGGCCCAGACAAGTTGTTTGAGGCCTCTTAACAGGAGTTGGATTCAGTATTCCAGTGGTTGTGGAAATATTTCTAATTCAAACCAGCTGCTCCACGATCAAAATGAACAGCAGCTAAATATTTTAATATTCAACTATTTTAACAGCACTTCCAAAAATGAGTCAACACGAGTCCATAGCTACACATGGAGCCAATCTTGACCAGCTATACACAAGTTATCCTCCTGAATAAAAAGGGACTATGTTTAATGCCACTGACCCAATATTTGGCAGCATAGATCTCAAAGCCCTATTGCAGGATGAGCACAACAATTCAGTGCAGTGACAAGGGAAACATTGTCAAACCAAAAGCCCAGCTACTTCCAGATCCAAACTTCTGAAACAGAAATAATGCCATGCACATTGGAAGGGGTTTATGAATGCTGGATGCAATCTCTATTTGCACGGGACTGTGTACACAAATTTGCCATGTTTTCATTAAGTGGTCATGTTGGGTAATCTGCAGAATGAAATGTGTCAAGTTGGTGCCAAAGTTAATCTGATATGTGGGTACGTGTGCTACCAACCAGGCATGGCTAACATAATGGCGTGAAGTCAGACTGTGCTGCAGGCAGGTTTTCAGGAGTGTTTGCAGGAATCTATACAAGCTTGACGAGTCAATTTTAAATTTACTGCAATTCGCATTTTTAACCCACATTGTAATTGTGGCATATATTGACTGCCTTTTCAATTCCATTATGGATTGGCCCAGTTAGTACTCCATTGTTTTTAAACAGTACATGTACAAACTCCAGACAATGTGCCAAAGATGGCATCCAGGCCACTTTTTAAAAAATTAAATACATTGAAGCAAAGATCCTCAGGATATGTACCTGAAATTACAAGACCTCAAATTACTTATTTTTGCATTTTGTAGTCATTAATGCATACAATTGCTTAAAAGGGCAAGAGATAACAGGAACCTTGACAAGAAACGGGAAATATAGACCAGTGGACCCAGCATCTTTAGTAGGAAAGTTGCTAGAGTCCATTTAAGGATTTCAGGACACAGCATTTTGGAATGCAGTTGTAAATCAGTCAGCAAGGATTTACAAAAGGGAAATTATGTTTGAGAAATCTACTAGAATTCTTTGAGGATGTAACTGATAGAGTTGACTAGAGAGAACTGGTGGATATGATTTGTTTAGACTTTCAGAAGGCTTTTGAATAAGTCAGATTACTAAATCTCAGCACATTGGATTGTGGGATAAGCAGCTGGTTAGCAGACAGGAAGCACTGTTGGAATAAATGGGTCTTTTGATTGGCAGGTAATGACTAATAGGGTACCAAAGAGATCTGTACTAGGACCCCATTTGTTCACGTTTTATATTAATGATTTGGACAAGTGAACTAAATTGGAACGAGATTTCAGAAGTGGAAAAGTAAATTTAAAAAAGGACAAATAAGATAAATGAAATGGAAATGGGGTGATGGTGGAGAAGAGTTCATACGCAAACTGAATTCTACATTTACCCCAGAAGGCTACAAGTGCCCAATTGGAAGATAGAATGTTTTGCTGCAATTGTATAGGGTGTTAGTGAGTAGCATGCAGAGTTCTGGTGTCCTTGAGGGGGAATGTTCTTGCAATAGGGAGTGCAGCAACTGTTTACCAGGTTGATTCCTGGAATGGCAGGACTGTCAAGATGAGAGGCCAATTCAGTTTGGATTATATATTCACTGGCATTTATAAGACAGGAATCCTCAAACTTAAATTCTAACAGGATTAGACATGGTAGATTCAGAAAGAATGTTCCAAAAATTTAGGGCTGAAGTGGGGAGAAATTTCTTTACCCAGAGAGTGGTGAATCTATGGAATTCACTATCTGACTTAGTATAGCTCTTGGGACTAAAAAGATCAAAGGATTTGGTTGGGGGCGCAGTGGATGTAGAAAGTTTGCCTTTTGAATATGATCAGTCATGATCAGAATGAAAGGCAGAGCAGGCTCAGAGGTCCTAGCAGCCTACTTCTGCTTCTATATCCTCTGTGTATTTTTGATAAGACTAAATGCTGATTACACCACTTGTTACAAGCCAAGTGAAATTTTATTCATTGTTGCAGGAGGTTAAGATGCTTCATTTTCCTTTAACAATTTACTCCAAAATGCCTTCACGATCTGTGCTTCCACATTCTCAACACTAAATAAACATCTCATTCATTTGTAATTTTAAGTGTTCAATGCATCTGCCAGCTATAAACAGGTCTAGAATCAAAAATAGCATACCATCTCTCTAAGGCGCTCATCTCAGTCCCCAGAGCAAAGGTATAGATTGTTCCCACCAAAATAGGATGCATAGCATCTTATGGCTACGAAGTGAACCTTACAAAATACAATGGGCTAACACCCAAACAGCACCAACATTTCTGAACCTACATGATCAAAATGTGAGTGGTTAATCCTGCATGCTTCTTAACCTTGTTCTAGTTTTTAAAATTGTTTGTCCACAAAGTGAATAGCTTTTGTATCCAACTAATCCTTACTTTAAAATTTAAATAGGATCACTCCACAACCTTTTAAAATCAAGGGAACATGATCAGGTTTGTGCAACCTGTCTGCAATTTAACCTAAGTACTGGTATCATTTAGCAAATCTGCATTAAAGGAAAAATATCCTTCCAAAGGGTGTCCAGAATTATGCAATACTCCAGATGTGGTTTGGCCAAGACTTTAGAATAAAAGAATCAAACACTTGATATTCTAACATTCCATTAATTGCATTGTGTACTTGTGCACTAATGATTACCTGGGCCAAATACTTGTGTTCTTCCAAAGCTCAGTATATCATTTAGAAAAGATTCAGTTTAATTTTTTGATCTTAGTGCCTCACCTTAGAGATTAGTGAAATTTATGGCATGAACTGCTACCTACAATAAGCAGTACTAATTTCCATAGTTGCAGCTCCTTCATGTTATGTGGTGGACTTCATTCAATTAGCACTACAAATAAATGGCCTTGAAGTTTATACATTTAGGATTGATCAAGATTTGGATGAGCAAAATGGCTGGTAAATTAGCATAACAATTCCCCTACATCAAGTCTGTACAGCTGAACAAACTAGGAAGAGACAGCAGATATTTATTGGTGAAATTAACACCCAAGAAACCAATTTGAAAAGGGACAGACCCATTGTATCAAACTTAAAAAGCATACAGTTGTGTAAAGATGGGTGACAGGTCAGAAAATTGAATATGAAACAGGGAACAGCTTACTTAAGAGATTGAGAGAAAGCCAGCCAGAGACTTTAAAACAAGTTTCTATAATATCAAAGTGAACCTTAGTCCTATAGAAAGTCTGGAGGATGGATAATGGAGAATAAGGACTTGGCAGTTGAATTGAACAGGTATTTTGCATCATGAGGATACAAGCAACATCTCAGAAATGGATGGAAGAGGAAACTCAATCACCAGAGAAGTGGCACTCGAGTAAATTGGAGCTATGAGCTGATAACAGTCCTGGTCCCAACAAATTTTATCCTGGGGTCTTAGTGCTAATGAGATTGCTGATGCATTGGTTTTAATTTTCCAAATCCCCTGATTCAGGGAAGGTCCCATTAGATTGGCAAATGGAGAAGAGAAATTATCCATTTTGGCAGGAATAAAAAAAGCACATTATCTAAATGGTGAGAGATTACAGAACTGTGCATGAATCACAAAAGGCTAGAATATAAATACAGCAAGCAATTAGGAAAGTTAGAATGTTATTTATTGCAAGGAGAATCGAATACAAAAACAGATGTTTTGCTTCAGTTGTATACACTGGAACCATATTTGGAGCGTATGACTGGCCACCTTATCTAAGGAAGAATGTAAATGCATTGGAGGCAGCTCAAAAGGTTTACCAGATCAATAGGATTGGCTTTCGGAGGAAAAGGTTAGACAGGTAGGCTTGTATCACAAACAGTGCATTAAAAAGTGACTTAGTTGAAATGTACAAGATCTTAAGGGATCTTGACAAGGTGGATGTGGAGAGATGTTTACTCTTGTGGGAGAATCCAGAACTTGGGGTCACTCATTTAAAAAGAGATGAGCTGAAACTGTTTCATTCAGGGTCATGAGACTTTGGAACTCTTGTTTCCACAACCTTTTCAGAAGGCGTATTTGAATATTTTTAAAGGTAGAAGTGGATAGATTCTTGGTAAGCAGGGAGATGATGGATTAGGAGTAGGTGGAGTGCAGATGAGGATACTATCTGCCATGATCTCAATGGTGGAAAAGCTAGAGGGGTTTGTAAGGCAAACACCCATTCCTTGTTTGAACATTCGTGTACAGAAATCTTAAGGGGCTTTTACAAATCTGCATCATGTTTAGTTAAAGGATATTCCCATTTATGGATGTTAACCAGCTTCTGGATTAATTTTTTAAAATGATCTTTACCTTAAATAGTCTCTACGACAGAGAATTAGGTTTGCTTTTGTGTAGAGTGTAGATCCGACTTCTCCAAGGCGGCAATCACAACAAGCACATTTTAAACAGTCTTCATGCCAATATTTGTCCAGCGCCTTTAGCAGGTAACGATCCTTGATTTTGCGGTTGCAGCCAGCACAGCCTTTCTGCTTTCCTTTCGGCTGTACAGAAAGCATTGGTACACCTAGAATTCAAGAAAAACATTTAATTGAAAGATAAATTCTTCCTTCTCTCAAGACTTTTGGGCAAGATAAGGAAGTTTACTCAACAATTACATTTGAGTGATTCATTCTGGAACTGGAATTAACATGATCTGGGGATAGTCCAATAAATTCTACTTAATTGTTAGGGTAGTCTTTCACAACTTGCAAGCTATTTATTTCATTTTTTAAACACTATTATCCTTTAAAATATTCAATTTTATTACACTTTGCAGATAGAACTTAGACCTTCCATGACCATGAAGTTCCACAAAAGTGTTTTGTGGGTAACAAAAAGCAGGAATTGCAGCTGATTTGCAAACAAAGTTCCACAAGTGATCAGTGGAAATTTAAGAGCGAGATGTTGATGGGGAGTAGGGAAGAAGAATGGCCAGGATTCCACTGCTCTTCATAACAGTGTGGAATTTGATCAAGCCAAAGAAGCAAGTGGGTCCTCATTTTAACATTCACCCAAAAGATAGACTCTTATCTAGAATTGCTTCAATACTACAATGCAAGTGTCAGCCTGGATTTTGGACTGAAATCTAAGTGGATCTTGAACCCACTACTGACCAATTGAGGAAGCACCAAACCACAGCCAGGTGTTGCAAGGCAGCAAAGAAATGCTGAATTGCAATAACGTAAGAGATTGAGGCAAGCACTTGACTTCTGAAGGGCCTGGATAATGACAGATCACTACTTCTGACCTCTGCCAATATTGACTTCCATATGCAGTTGTTCATCAACCTGATTTCATGCACAATTGCAGGAATCCCACAAAACAGAGTAAAAGCCAAAATCTATACACCATTCAGATGCTTTGAACGTATAATTACAAGTTCCTCTTTTGTACAACAGATATTCAATTAGATTGAAAAGAGGTAAAAACCTTACAGAAGTTGCCTTTTGACAATTACATGTTCATTTTTGGAAGTTACTTTTAGAAAACTTGATTCCTCAGATTATCTTCACAGAATGAGACAAATCTCCAACTTAGTAGTTTAGGGTTCAGCTGTCCCATGAGCATAACAATGTAGCAAGTTGCATGTGCCCAATTAAATATTGTTGCCTGTAAAATAGAATCCCATTTTCCATTTCTGCTGCTAATCTAAAAGTTGCACACCCAATCTATCCATGCTGAACTGAAGAGATCTGACTTCTGTTTGAAAGGAAATTCTAGTTTTACTGTTTATTTGGAAATGAACAATGCACCAGGATTTTTTCAATACCATGGCACAAATTATATTCAAGAAATATGGACATGCTCCCACATGATCAATGCTCTTTTGGTTCTATCATATTGTCCAAGCAAACATGCCTCCTGTTCAGTCCAGATTGACCAGTTTTGTTGCAACTTCATTTCATGGTTTCTGTAGCCAAGTTCAACCTCTAGCTTTTGATGAGGTGAAAAATTTCTATTTGTCTACAAATTTCAAATCCTGCATTCAAGTATTTGGATTATTATTAAAAACTAAGGTAATCAGCTAAACTATTGAAAACAAAAGATTGCTTAACTCTGAATCTACCATGCCATCTAATCAGACTGTGGCTGATCTACAACTCCATCTGCACTATCCAATGGTTCTAGATTCCCTTAGCATCTATAAAGCTAGATGTGCTCAGTTTTGTGACTAAGTACTCACAGCCTTCTGGGAAGAGTGCCAAGATTGCATTCCCGCTGAAGACAATACTCATCTGGGTCAAATGGTTGACAACAGGAGTCTGTGCCCTAGTTCTAATGTCTAACCAGGGCAAGCAACTTCCCAGCATCTATCAAATCCCTTTAAGCATTTAATACTTCAATTAGATCACACCTCACTCCCATAAACTCCAGGGAATACACACCAAGCCTGTTCAACACTCAGTGAGAGTGACCAAGGCTGGGGCGAAAATATTGAAGGATATTTGAAGACAAACTATACAGTTTGAAGGATCCATCCAAACACTCAGGAGGCCTAGCCACACAGGGCCACCAGAAGAAACTGTTTGGCTAATGGTGGGATAGCTCTGTTAATCAAGGGCAATATTTTACAGTAGTAAGTTGGCCTTGTCCAAAAGAACAAGATGTGCAATTTGGTAATGGTAAGAGGCCATTTGCAGGAACAGTTTATAGGTCCCCTAATATTAGGTTGACACAGCAGGGCACAGCAATATGGAAATAAGGTACCACAATAACCATACATCCTTGGATTGTAAATGGTTGCAGATATAGAATCCCTAGTATGCAAAGAGGCCATTCAGCTCAAGTCTGCACAAAATATCTTACCCAGGCCCAACCACTGCTCCCTCCCCCTCCCTTTTAACCAAGTGCATTTATTATGGCTATTCCACAAAAACTACACATCTTCAGACTGATGGTAGACATTGGCTAGAACTTTCACTATTCCTTATATTGCCAGTAGATTGGAAAATAGATAAAGTACATTTCACCAAAAAGCAGACCAGTTAGCTGTCAATTTGTTAATTGCCAAAATCCATTGAGGATATAGCAGCATGCTTAGAAAAATTACATGATCAGGCAGAGTCAACGTGGGTTTGAGAGAACGGAATAATGTTTTAACAATTGGAGTTTGAGAAAGTAACAAGTTGGATAAAGGATCTCATTTAGGTAAGGTGCCATAAGATTACCATACAAGATTAGATGGTGTAGAGTGTATCAACAGGATACTGGAGTCTGCCTCTCATGTCTGCTGGATTTCCTCAGTCCAAAGATGTACAGGTTAGATGGGTTAGCTATGGTAAGATTGGGGCTTTGGGGATAGGACAGTGGTCCAAAAGAATTGAAAATCTTCAGTTCCTAATACAATCCCTTTAATTCAGAAATCACTATTAAACCTCCTTTGAGCTCCCAAACATAGTCCCTCAAAGCTGTATACAGTATTCCAGATGTAGCATCACCAAGGCTCCTATAATTCCATCCACCCAAGTATCCAAATCATTAAATAGATTACTGTCTACCAGAACTCTCTTTACCATTAAAGAGCAGGAATTGCTGCTGGGAAACAATTGATGCCACAAAATCTTCAGACAATAAAAGGCAAATGAACTTCAGCGTAGAAAACCACATGGCCAGTTTAGGGGGTCATTTAAACTAAAGTGGATGGAGGCACTACAAGATTCAAGCATTGCCATTGAATTGGAGGAGAACAAGTGTCACAATAAAAGGGAAAGGGTGATAAACCAGGAAACTACAAATCTTAATGTTATGGAAGTTACTAGAAATGGAGGTTAGAGCCTGGGCCATTTTAGGAAGGAAAACAGGAAACATTGCACAAGGACCACAATAGGCTGTAGATGGGTCTTATTAGGCAAGGGCATTAGAGGAAATGTATTAAAGGGATGGACATCAAATACTGGTCTAGCCAGCAATGCCCAAGTCCTGTAAATGAATTTTAGAAATTAGGCATTTATGATATGAATTAAGGGCAAGTAAATGGATTGGAGACACAGACGAGTGGCTGAGTGGCCTGCTTTTTCATCTTCAGCTTGGATGTAGATGGCAAGTGATCAAAATTCTTCGATGTATTTCAAAGCTCAATATATCTAACATTTTCCCTGCACAAAAATATGCACTTATTCACACCAACGTCATCAACATTCTAGTCGAACATTCACTCAAAATACTGGATAAAGAGTTAAACCTACAAAACTGGAAATTCATTCGTTTAGTTTTTGTTATACCAAATCAATGAGAAACTTGAAAAACAGGATCTGAATTTCTGGCTCCATTATTTAGATGCTGTCTGCTGCATTTCCAGCTGTTATAAACTCATGTTAAAATTTAACAAATTGAATGTGGAAGTAGCCAAAAGTTCCTTACATAGGCACTACTACTGCCATAGCCACTTGCAAGATAAAATCCAGGAATGCATCCATAGCAGCCATTTGCAACCTGAACAGGATATCAACACCTTTCAACTGCATCTCTTCACTCAAGTAAACTGAGAAAAACAGTGAGGCACGACTTACACAAATTGTTAAGCCACCTGAACTCTCAACAAGCAAGCAGAGAAGCTTTCAGATTCACTTAGTTCAATTGATGCCATTTATCTTCATATCAAGATACAAAATAAACATATCATGCTTCCCCACATCAATGGGTTGTCTTGCTTGATAAAGGCTTCTTACTATTCTCCAGCACTCCAAGATTCTCTCAGCACAAGTATTCCCCCAGGCATTCCCTTAAGCCCTCTGTCTCAGCAGCTTCTGCACGTTCCACCTTAAGATCAAAAAGGTTTTCCAATGTAGTTAAAAAAGGTGTTTTTCCACTGCCTGATTAACTAGACAAGTTAATGAATTGCTTACCACATCTTTGGGGGAAATTGAAAAACTATTCCCATTCATCATATTATCTTGCTTCCCTTTTATTTAAAATATTGACAAGTAATATTTTTAATTGTATTTTCAGCCTTTGACTTTTCCATAAAACAACCCACATTTTAAAATTTAGTTTGTAAAGGTTAAGTTTGGTTTAAGAGACGGAGTGTTTTTAGTTGCTGATTTTGGCAGTTAATTAAGGGAAAGAGAGATAGATGTGTTAGATGACAATGTCATGTATATTTACACATCCATAAATATTCAACCAATTTCATCTCAAATTCCACACAAAATATAAAATTGCTCCAAGTCAAAGGGATATTCTTGATCTACATTGTAAGATGCTAAAGGCTCAACGATTGCACAAGAGTACCTTTCAGAGTTACGTACAAGCAGATGATCTGAATACCTTCTACCCAGAAGCTCTCTCTTGTAAAGCAGGCAAGTGAATTGTTCAGCTCACCATAAATGTAGTTTCAAATTAATCATTTCAGCACAGCTACTGAGAGACTTCAGAGTCTCATCACTTCAGTCCCCTTATCGCTGTGCCCTTGGAAAGGATGTTTTGATCATTCCCCACGGAGAGGGGCAACAAAAAGATTGTTGAAACTAGGAGTTTCTCTGAAGTGCTAGGATATCATTGCATAATGCTATAAACCTGCAACACTCAAAACAGCCCTTTGGTGTAGATTAATAGAAAGGACTTTCACCGCAAGAGGTGAAAGACTAAAAAGATTATTGGAGGAAATTCACAAGATTGATTCCTGAAATCAAGGCAATGCGTTATGAAGGATGGTTGACCAGTTTGGACCTATACTCAGACACTTAGAGGACTTAGGATCATATTGAAACGAGATTGAAGAGACGTGACAGCAAACGTTGAGGAAGCTTCCTTTGGAGGGCATGGGTTCTGAACAAAGGTCTTCATTTAAAGATGAGGAATATTTTGGAAGGCCATGAATCTTTGGAATTTTCTATGCAGAGGGGATGCTGGGGTTATTTAAGATTCAAGGCTCTGACATATTTACAAAGAGTCAAAGGGAGGAAGGGTAGAATTTGAAACCATGATTAGATGAACTATAATCTTATTGGGTAGTAGAGCAGCAAACTGCCTACCCGTTCTTATATTCCTCATGCCTTCAAACTTGGACCAATCCAGTGCTAGTGGCATTCCGAGGAGCAGGCAGTTAAAAAATGATCCTGATTACAAAAAACTGGATTCGGACAAATCTGACCATCTCCAGGAAAAGGCTGAGATGATTAAAAACTAGATTTCAAGCAGAAATGAGTTAAAGTGGCATGCTTTACCTCCATTTCTATAGGAATTGGAAAAATTTTCTTCAATGCTTCACAGTACTCTAGTTGTGGATCCTACATTAGTGACTATATAAATTTATATACAAGATTCAACAATATTGCTGAATAAGTAAATGCATACTATTCATAGCATTAAGTGCTACATGTCCGAACTAATCCATTGACTCAAACTGCAGAATTCCCAGCATTTGTGCAAGTATTAGAAGCTACGAGCCAAAATAAGATCTTGTATTTTTCTTAGACCCCATTAACTGCTACATCATTTAGGAATGACCTCAAATTAGGCAAAGCAAGAACTGATCTGAGAAAAGCTAGATAAAAATCTATCCATTCCCAGATGATTAATCCCAAAAATCAAATTCATGGGTCAGCTTCAACTACACAGGTCAATTTTGCATTTCCCCAAGTTTAGTAGCAGACATGTTTAGCTTGCTCCTTTCACATCCTTTTCTCCATCTGCAATACATATGGATCGGGATATGCTGACAAGTGCAATTTTAAGACATCAGCCCAATTTGAAATATTGCTCCAAATGTTTGCAGTTATTACAAATTTGAAATCAAGGTGTTTAAACACTTGTTACTAAATATTCAACAGCTCAGTTGGGAGCTGATGCAAACATGTTGCAACATCTGTTGTCAAATGAACACAAGAGGTAGCTGTCTTTAAAAAAGTTTCAAATTTAGTATTTTAGTTTAAGTTAAAAATTACTTTGGCATAACTAGATTTCCAATTTGAATTATTTGCCTTATTGTTATATTATACAGTAAAAAGTATTTTTGTTGCATTCTATACAAAGCATACCATTCATGAATTATATATCATGCATATGTAAGGACAACAGGTAGTTGAGTTAAAGCTCTGGATTATGCAAAGTTTTAGGTCAGTCATTTTTAGTCAAAAATAGGAGCATTTCCAATTTTCTTTCCCTGCTAAAGGGAGGTGAAATAACTGGAATCTAATTCTGCTTCATTCCAAGCTCTAGCACTACTTCCATTGGCAGTTCAAAAGGCCATTTTGATTCATAGCTGATTCTTGCCGCACTAGCCCCCTATCCTCTGGCATTCAAAATCTTAAAAATTGACCCAAGTGTTGAATCTACTCAACAACTGGACATCCACAAGTCAATCTTTATCCAACAGAAAAGAGATAGGTGACATATTCAGAAACCGAGACCCTGTGTTCAATGCCCAGCATCCACTATCAAGCCCCTTAAGATCATTGCAATTAGATCACCTCAATCCCAGGTAATATAATCTAGTCTACTCATTTTTGTTCATAGAACAGTCCCCTCATCCTAGGAAACAAAGTGAATTTTCATTGCACTCACTAGGGTAAGTATCTCCTTTCTTTGGCAAGGAGACCAAAACAGCACAGCACTTCAAGTGTGGCCACAACAATGTCCCTAAATGGTGGTAAAAGCTGTTTTTATTTTTATTTTGATCTCATTGAACTGTCATTTGTTTTATAATTACTTGCTATACTTGCAATTCATGAGAAAGCGCACTCAAATCCCTTTTGATGCAAACACCTCCCAATTCCACTGTTTAGAAAATGATTCTGCTTAATTTTTTTCTCCTGAAGTGAATATGTACACACTTGCTGCTGCATTCCATTTGCCAAGTTATTGCCCACAGATCTTTTATAATCTCACCAGATACTTTCTCACTTAGCTTTGTCTCATCAGCAAAGTTGGATACACACTCAACATTCCCAAATCATTAAGTGGATTGCCTAGGACCAAGTATGGACCCTTGTGGTGCTGGCTAATTCGACAGCTTGCAATATCCCATTTCCTCCTACCGATTAATCCACACCATAAGAAGTCCCATAAGCCCCAAATTTAATCTAGTGATATCTGGCACCTTATTAAATACTATGAAAACTCACTGGTATCTACCTTACAAGCTCTGTACTCAAAACCCAAGAATTGTTGTTCCCCTTTCATAAATCCATGTTGACAATTGAACTGCTCTATACCACAACTAATACCTGTTTATAGCATTTTGTCCACTGATTTGGATTCACTAGTCTATGTTTTTTCCCCTATTTTCCTCTTCCCTTTGAGTGTGAGGATATGTTGGTTCCAATCTTTAGAAATAGTTGCAGGAATTCTGGAAAATTAAAACCAAAACCAGCCTGTTCACTTCTACAGATACCTCCTAAAACCCTAGGGAGCAGGTAATCAGGTCCAGGGATTTATTACTACTTTGCCCCATTAATTGCTCTAATATTAATACTGATTTCTTTAACATCTCATTTGCACTCTATCCTTTGGTTTCGATGTTTTCTTCGATGTGAAAAGCTTTGTTCAATATGCCTTCCATTTATTCCCTATTACTTCACCTAATGAGTCCACAATACTTCACTAATTGCTTTGCTTGCATTGCAGATGTTTGTTTTCATAACTGTTGCTGCTTTCTCTTGTTACCAAGTTTTTGATCCTTCTTGCTCCAGAATTCAAGCTCTCAATTCACTTTGTTTTTGCTTGGTAACATGCCAAGGCTCTTCCTTTAATCTATATGAATTTAATACAATGTTAGTGCATTTGAGCCTTAATGCATCTTTGTTACAAATTATGCATCTTGATTTAAGTGCTCCAACAGCTATTCTTAAAAGCATTGAAACTGATTACTCAGCTATTATATCTGTGTAGTTTTCCCCAACTTTTGACCCTGGTTTCAAAGTTTTATTATGGTCACTCTTCCCTAGAAGTCCTTTGTTTCTTGCAGCAATGAAACAGAATATTTTGCTACTACTCAAACCACACATGCTAATGTATTAAACCAGAGTTGTCATCATTAGGATGAAATCTCCCTAAATTATGCTGATATTAATACAATGCATTCATCAGTGTCTAAATTTACTAAAAAATCCAAGTTAAAGGTAGCAAACATTAGTAAAGTGCCTTCATGTGCAAGCCAGAAAAAGATAACAAACATTAGACAGAATTGATCTAATATGCTTTTAAAAAAATTCTTTTACTACTGCAGCATTCACGAATCCACACCAACTTTCGATAAGGCACAAATTACCACTCATCCAATTAGAAACTAGGACAGTTAAAAAAAATGGAGTGGAGGGGATTGCATATTTTATCTGGATTTTTATTCCTGCTCTTAGTTTTAAGCCAAGAGCTATTTGATTACATTAAAATTAGAGATACAGCTAAAAGACTGCAGATCAAGAAGCTTCTCATCTAACCCAGCTTGTGGGTTAATGTGTTGGTGATGACCTTTAAAATTATATCAAGTTGAGGGACAATGCACTATTGTCTGAATGATTCACTGACTGCTGTACTGGAATGTTTTAGCTTTTACCTTGCTAAAATGCTGTTCTCTGCTTGACATCTACTCAATATGTATGTGCCATTAACACATGGCAGTTTTTTAATCAAGTGTGATTTCAAAATTCTCCTTGCTCAAATAACTATCTTAACTATTAGCTCAAATAGTTTTCATAATTCTCTTTTTGCATGTATCCAAATCTACTGCCAGAAAGCTGGATCTGCTTTACCAGTTTCAAATATACCTTACACTCTCCAAAGTGCATTCTACTATTCCATTTTATAACATGCTTGACCTCAAGTTCTATAATCACTTCATTAATACTAATTTTACAAATAGTACATGGGAAAGGTAGTGTTAAGTGCCAGGAGGATTATATGTTTCCTAGATCACTAAGAAACTTCCACGATCCATCTTCAATAAAGGATAGTGAATGAGCACAAGATCAGGAGTGTCGCGAACCAATTTAAATATTTGAACTTGAATGCCATACCACTTATGGGTCATCATTTGTTGATAATGCAATAAAGCTACTTGTTTACTTTTGCTCAGCAGTCAGTTATATCTACGCCTGGGATAGAAGGACCCTCACATTCCACAGTAACAGCACAAAGTGGCCAGAAGGTTGTAGGTCTGTGTAAAAGGGTCAGGAAATGTCAACCCTTTAGGCCACTGTTACAAGTAATCCAGGGCAGATAGACGAGTTTTACTTTTAAAGTATAAAATGTTCAAAGGAAAAGTATTGGCAAAGGGCAGAGTGTTCTGGGATTATACAGTAAAGTCTGGTGCTGTGATGAGGGACAAATGGGGGAACACCACTAGGAATACATTTAGAGCTGGCAATCCTAGTGAAATAAGAGTTAGCCTTCAGCATTGATCCTACTCTCCATTTACAGCCAAAGACAATCAAGTGCAAACTTCATTAAATGAGAGCAGCTGAAGCCCAGCATTGGACTGTGGGTCTTTTGAGACTCAGCCCTTAACAGTTTGCCATTTAACAGTTTTGATTAAGCTATGGTAAGCTCCACCTGCAAGAATGCTCTTTAAGATCACCAGGGCACGGGATTTTAAACTATTTTCTGGTATAATTTTCATTGTCATAATGGGCAGCTTTCACACTTATAGAATTCCAATTATGCCCAGAAAGCCAATTAAGCTCCATACTTCTGACTCAATATACCTTTCATACCATATGGCATTTTATGCCCAGTCTGAAGGCAGTTGTCAAGTCAAAGAAATGACCCAAACAGGGTAAGATCTAATTGGATACATAAAGGCACAGCAAGAACAGGCAAATCTTGGTACACGCACAACTAAGTCTCCAGATTTTCAGGAACTCAGTGTAAATGGGGGAGGGGGGGGAGGGAAGGGGGACAAGAAGGAGCCTCCCACTTGGGCTTGGCCAATTTCATCACTAAGCAAGAGGGTCATCAGCCCTGACTATCTGCTCCTTGATAGTAGTCACAATGTAAAGATGCCGGCATTGGACTAGGTGTTGTCAGACTTCTTACTGTACCTGCTCCTCTTCCATGGCTACAGTTGCTGCTGGTGTCTCTGGAAAGGAACAGTGTTCACTGGCACAATCAAGGCCTTTCATGCCTCGTGGACATGGTGGGGACTGGGGCGTTTTAATCGACGTTTAATCATGTGATGTTTTAAGTGCTGTTTGACATTTACTTTGATGTAGAATCCCTTTAAGAGGCCGTCTTTCAATTTATCGCTCAACTTGTTGATTTCGTTATTTGGCTAACCCAAAAGAAACACAATCAACAATCTGTCAGCTATCTTGAGGCCTGGCACAAACCCAAGCAGTGGTCAAGGACAATTGCTTCTACTTTCTCTGGAAGTGAGGCAAATATAGTTCAAAACTTTTGCAGCCAACTGGCAACCCCAGCAGAATGCAGTCATTCAGGGTCATTTCTGCCCCTCCAGGCTCATGGTAACCAAATGCAGCAATTAGTTGCACTCAGCATCTTCCCACCAGACAAAAGCTGCTCAATGTCCTGCTGCAGGCAGGAGTACAGGGATCATTGATGACAGCTTCCAATCTCTGCTGTGAACACTTTACTCTCGCTGGTTTCACTATGTCTCACCCCCAGCTGCTACCTCCAGCACACTATTAAGTGTTGGGAGTGGTACAAGGTGCCACACTGTTCTGGAACATTGCAATACTGAGGGCACTTGTCCAGGTCTACCGTGACTGAAAGCATAACATTTGTATGCTGGAGACCAAACTGAAACGGTTATTGCAGCATTCACATACCATGCAGAAGTAAGAAAACATAAGAATAAAGCCTGTTGCTTCACTTCTTCCCAAAAATTACAACTATCCAGGACAGCTTCCTGAAGTATGCCAAAAGCATCCAGTTTGATGTGCCTCCCCTACATAACATCTCCACATACAAAAAGTAACCTGAAGGAATACACTGCTATGGACAAGGTGCATCACTGCTGGGGTCAGGCAGTCACACTGTGTTACATGATGGAGACACCAAGGATTTTAATCATATTGAAGACTGCTTGCCTGCCATCAGTTGGCATACAATCTTGGACTAGCTAGGTGCTGTCATAGGATTGCATGACATACTCAAAAAGAACTCCTTCTCTGAAGGTAGTGAATCTCGAATTCAGAGGGCTGTAGAGTCTGGTCATGTAGACACAGGTGGATGTGTTTAATCAAAAAAGGTAATCAAGGATTATTGGATAAAGCAGGATAGTGGAGTTGAAGATATTAGATACTGTCAGATGAGTTGTGATATCATTGAATAGCAGAGCAAACTTGATGGGCTGAAAGGGCTACTTCTGTTCTTAGACTTAAGTGTAGCAGTTGGTTACTTGCCCCTAGACATTCAGTATCATGACCAACAGGGTACTGATTGGAAAACTTCCTTGCAACCACCTTGTGGTAGAATTGGCATGTTGCAATGTATCAGCAGGCAGCATAATGCTGCATTGCTGTGTAACTTTCCCAAATATTTGCCATATTATCAAGGTTCTATCCTCAAGAGGCATGTATTTTCAGACTTCACCCAACAATTTAGGGACAGTCTTTTATGCTGTAGCCATCTAACTTTTCTCATCTTCATTTGTGATGTACTCACTAAGTAGACAGAAGCAAAAATGTCTTGGTTTTCAGAGAAGCATCCACAAGTTCAACCATCCAGTTTCCTTCATTCCCCATTATGGTTTAAGAATTTTGGAAAAGTAGCCAAGGAGAGAAAATAGAAAAACTTCAAATTAGTCTCAAGATTTGAGATTCAAATCCAAATACCACCAATGCAAAAATCACTAAACTCTGAACTATTGATGGATGAAGTCTAGTGTTCTACACAGTTCTAGCATTAGTCTTTTATAGTCACTTCAGCTAGAGGCAAGTATCCCATATGTCTTAATCACATTACCTACTGATCCTGTGACCTTCAAGGATCTGTGAACACAGACAAAAGCTGCCGCTCCCCCCATCAACTTTTTTCCAGAATCCTACCATTTACTGTACTCCCTTGCCTTGATTTTCCCTAAATACGTTATCTCACTTCTCTAAATCAGATTCCATTAACATTGTCCACCAACCATGCAACCAATCTTGGAATAAATGGTGACCCCGGAATATTTATTAACAGGAATTATTATATACCGAGCAAGAAAGATGATACTGATTACTCCAACTCCAGCCTCCAGACTATTTGGGAGAACCTGCACTAAGCCCCTGGAATCCCATGCTCCAAAATCTCTCCTTTTAAAGGGGCTTGCTACTATAGTAACCTTTCGTATTTTCTTCCACACTCTTTCCATTTAGACTAAATCATTGACTCATGATAGTCTTTAAGTCACAAAAGTATCTGCTGAATGTTACCATTTCCTGTTGTAATCCATTTTACATAGTCTGTCCTTGGATCCAATGGACTTGCAATACTGGTTAGTCTGCCATGTGGAATCTTGCCGAAACACCCATAAACAAAAAGTTAGACATAATCTTCCCATAATAAATCCATGATTAATCTGTGCTTATCCAAAGGACAATTTATACTATCCCTTGAACCATTTATAATATTTCCCCACTACTGAGGTTAGGCTGACAAGCCTGTAATTAATGTTCAGAGACTAATTTCCTCAGGTGGATGTAGCTGTTACTAGGAGACATAACTATATTGTTCATGGAGATATAGGAGGGATGTCCAAGGTAGATTCTTTAGTCAGTGGTTGGGAATGTGGAATGCACTACATGCTGTGATAGTGGAGTTGGACACTTTAGGAACTTTCAAGCAGTTATTGGATAGGCACATGGAGTACACCAGATAGGTAGGAAGTGGGATAGCTTGATCTTGGGTTTGGACATAGCTTGGCACAACATCGAGGCCAAAGGACCTGTACTGTGCCATACTGTTCTGTGTTCTATTCAATCTTATAGCTTGCTCCCTTTTCAAACAATAGTAGATTGGAAGCAGTCCTCCAGCACCACACCTGCAGTTAAAGAGGATTTTAAAAAGTCAGTCTCAGATATTCCGTCTTGGTTAGCAGCCTCGGATGCATTTCATTTGGGCCTGGAAACTTATCCACTTACAAAGCTATTTCATTCCTTACTACTTAGAACTGCCCAATCTCTATCCTTTAGTTTCCTTGGTTATCCTCTTGCTCTTTATTTTGAAAACCTCTTGGGTTTTCATGGATTTTATTTGCCAAAATTGTTTATGCCCTCTGCTTTCCAATTGTACTGCTACCCCTTCTATACTCTAGGTTTTGCAGTATTAAGCACTGAAACTTTTTGACACAACTTACTTTACACCCTTCCCTGCACATCATATAGGAATGGGTGTCTGAATTTGGGAGTCCCATTCTTTCTGGGATATTTGTTTGAACCCATCCATCACCTTGAATATTTCAGAGTCCTGCAACTGTTGAGAAACTTGGTTATCACAAACACTTGCTATCATTTAGTTCTGTGCCCCTCACCTCCAAACATTCACCCATGAGGAACTTGCTCTTTAGCAATATCCCACTGTAGCTAGGACAAAAATAAACACTTGACTGTTTTGTGGTCAATGTTTTTTACTCATCAGCTCAGGCCACATCCCATTACATCTTGGTGCGAAATTCAAAGCAGTCTCTAGGTTTACATTACACAGTTGTGTTACTATAGCAATATGTAGCTGGCATATTAAACCTTTCAATTAAAATCCCACACAGCTGGTCACTACTATTTTGATATACTTGTTCCAACAAAGAACTTGATATTCTTCAAATATACAAAATCACTGCCACATAAAAAGGCACCCTCATTGAAACACAAGCATTGCTGCCATTTCCCCATAGCAACTGCTCTTATCACCTCTCCCAGGTTGCTTGAAATAAGACAAGAGGGTAAAAATAATCAGAGGTAAATTAATTTCAACAGGCTGACATATAAATTGGAAAATAAAATGCTGGATAAACTCAACAGGTCTGGCAACATCTGTGAGAGAAACAGAATTTAGAAGCATTATATTGATGCAAAATATTAACTATTTCCCTCTACAGATGTTGCCAGACCTGAATTTATCCAGCATTGTCATTTCACATGTTCTATGTTAGAGGTTGTGGATTTTAAGGGAAAATAGTTTGCACACATAGATTCAAAATAACAAACTGATTTTATTTAAAAGTTCTTGCCTCTAGAGTACAAACTGAAAGTAAATCAGCATCCTCATGACATCACCAAATCATGTGATCAGTTCCTAAAGTAAAGACGCAATCTTTTTAAATGTATAATACCAGATTTCCAGCATCTGCAGTATTTGTTTCCAATTGCAAAAGATTGGTAGGCAAACTGATGAAACAATAGGCTGCCTTTCAAGAGAAGATGGTTTGGGTAAAGTTACAGTTGAGGCAAATTCTCACATGGGAAGGCAGGGGGTCAAAGCCTCAAATTCTGGATGAGATGATAAAAAGGATGCACACGATAGGCGTTAGATTGATAATGTATGAGAGAATCAGGTAGAATGTAAAGTGAGGGCAAGTGAAGAAATAAACATTATATATATAGACTTACAGCTAACAAAAAGGGAATTCAGAAGTTTTGTATAGGCAAATAATTTTTAAAAGTGGTTAAATAGAGCAAGGTTAATGAGGGATCAAAAGGAGATTTACACAGAGGCAAAGGGTAAAGCAGAGATACTAAATAAGTACATTTTTCTTTAAAAGTTTTGCTGAAGAGACAGTGAAAGAGGGCAAGCCAATTTGTGATAAATAGGATGGTACTTATTTAAGGGCAAATCAGTTTTGAAGATAGATGAGGGCAACGCATTTGATGTGGAATACATGGCTGTTTGAAAGGCATTTGATCAAGTGCTGCATAACTGCAAATAGAATAAGGGGACTGTGGCAGCATGGATACAAAGCTGGTGAAGAGACAGGAAAAACAGTGAGCAGTCAGTTTTCAAATCAGAATATGGAAGTATATAGTGGGATTCCCCATATTAGCAGCAATGCTTTTCTTGATCTATTAAAAGCCTAGACTTGGATGACCAGGATTATTTGCAAATTTTCAGATGACAAAATGTGCAAATGTGAGGTAATGGAGATGGATGGAGATAAACTTCAAGAGGATGTAGCCTGGTGAAGTGAGTATACATACAGCAGATGAAATTTAAACAAATCTGAAGGGATAAATGTTGGTAAAGATAAACAAGGAATAAAGGTGGTAAGTGCCTGGAATGCAATACTGGAGGTGGTGGAAGCAGATACAATAGCAACTAGACAGATACATGAATAAACAGAGAAGAGATGTGGATCATGTACAGGCAGATCTTCAGTTTAGAATAACGTCATCAGTGTAGGCTTGGTGGACCAAAGGGCCAGTTCCTGTGTACTGTTCTTTAGGAGCTGAAGCAGAGTATAGGCAGTGAAGTCAAGAGAGCAACCGATTGAGTACAAGGTATACAGGAGCCTAGCTTTATGGAGAGATAAAGTACAAAAGGCAAGGTACAAATGAACTTTAATATAATTATTGCCTCAATTGTCCAATTCTAGACACCACGCTTATATCTTCACAGCCCATCTTCCAAAAGAGGGTACAGAAAAGACTTACAAGAATGAAATCCTTTATCCCCAGTTATCAAGCCCCAATTTTTCTATAAAGATGTATAAAATTATGAGGGAAGGTCTAGACAAGAGTAGAAAGGAAAAGAACTGTTCCTATTGACAAAAGCTCAGGATCAGGGCAACACCAGTTTAAGGTGGTTGGCAAAACTACCAAGGCAGCAGAATAGAGCAGAGCTATGGGAGAGAAATGAGGATAATAGGAATGATAACCAAGCTATTAGAGTAAATGGGCTGAATGGTTTGTCATTATGATTATGAAACAGCAAATGCTTAGATTCTGAGATGCACTGCCTCATTATCTGGGAGACAATTGCTGCTTTCAAGATAATTGGATGATTACTCAAAGGGTAAAGTTTTATAGGGCTAAGGGAGAAGGTAGGGAATGAGACTAGTTGAGCTGTTTGCAGAGTCATATGACCTTTTGTAAATATTCTACAATTTGATTTTGGGTGGCATATACTGCAGTGCATGGACACCTAGGAAACTGAATTCTAATTGCCCAGATTCAGAATAGTTATGCAGCAGGCTATTCAACCCACTGTCTGCACCAGCTGTCCAAGTGAGCAATTCACCTAGTGCTATTCCATTGCCTTCTCCTTGTAACCCTGCACATTCATTTTCCAATTATCCAATTCACTTGAATGCCTCAGTTGAACCTGCCTCCACCACACACTAGCAGCATGTTTCTGATCCTAACCACTTACTGCATAAAGTGTTTCTCACATCTCTATCACTTCTGAAATCTGTGCCCCCTCATTTGGAATTCTTCACCAGTTGAAGTTTCTCCTAATGTACTCTTATCCACACCCCTTAATTTTGATCTCCCTTCACTCTTTAAAGAAAACAGTCCCAATTTCTCAATCATTTATAAACTACAGTTCCTCATTTCTGGAACCAGTCTTAATCTTTACTGCAATCTTCCCATTGTCAGCCCATCTAAGTATAGTACCAAGAACTGGATGCAATACTCAAGCCAAACCAGCATTTTATACAAGTTTAACAATTTGCTTGATCTTGCACTCTATAGTCCTATTAAAATCAAATGTAGGTTTTAACAACTCTCAACATGTCCTGCCACTGCTAATGACATATGCACATATACACTCAGGTCCCTGTTACTGCACCTCTTTTAGTTGTTTAGAATCCTTAGTACATTATTTTGGCTGGAATTGTCTTGTATATGCATCTGAAAATGCCAAATACATCTGCATGGGCTCAAAACAAGCTGGCAGCAAGACATATTTAGCATCTAGTCCCAAGTTCTTCACGGAAGCAAAGATGACTCAATGATTAGTGACCAAAACCTTAAACAATATTAAATTTTGAGGAAAGAATGGAAGGTGTTTAGGATATGGCAGTCAAAACAACATGGCTGCCAATGGCAGAACAATTAAAATCAGGATGCACAGAAGGAACAGAATGTTGCTGGGCTGAAAGAGATTAGACATAGGAAAGGGATTTAAAGAGTCAATGCAATACTTAGACATCATATAGGAAGCACAAAGATGCAGGTGAGCAGCACTTGAGTTAGTCACAAATAGGCTTACCTTAACATCGCAATAAAGTTAATGAAAATCCTCTAGTTGCCACAGTTCAGCACCTGTTCAGATACACAGGGAAAATTCAGCATGGTCAATGCATCTAACCAGTGCATCTTTCGGACTGTGGGAGGAAACCCACATAAACATGGAGAATGTGCAAACTCCACACAGTAACTCAAGCCAGGGACCAAACCTAGGTTCCTGGCACTGAGGCAGCCATGCTAACCACTGTGCCGTTAGAGCACAAGCAGAGTTTTGGTGTTCAGGTTTATGAAGGGCAAAATATGGGAGAACAAACAGCAAAGATGGGAGGATTCAGCAGAAGATAAATGAAATAAGGTCAAAATTAGCAGTGAAAAATGCAGTCTTGGTGCAGATTTGTTTGGAAGCTCATTTCATGGTCAAATACAATAACACTTAACAGACTGGTTCAACCTTGGACAGTACACAGGGGAAGGGATGGAGTTGGTGGCCACAGTACATCACAGCTTACCAGTTCTGAAGAGCAGTTCAGAAGAGCTGACAGAGCATAATTAGTGTAAAGTGCAAAAATCAACCTTTCAGTGACAGCCTGCTGTAGACCATTTTCAATTTTATCATGTCCTTTGCTTCTGCAATCCTTTGAAGATTTAAAATTTGACATTATATAGAACTGCATAAACCTATTTTGCAAAAGATTCTAACACCTCCATCAACCCCCCGCAAGAAAGTTCTACATTATTGATTAAGAGATGCATGCCTCGCAGCCTCACCTGCAGTCTATATGCCTTAAATTCTTGGAAGTCTCTGAAGTTCTGAGACAGCAAAGGCACCCCATTCCACGAGTATACATATCGTACTAGGTAAAAAAAACTTGACCTTTTGTGGATAAATAAAAAGCTATGATATTGAACATTAAACATATGCAGATTTCAACAAACCAACCACTTAAGCATTCACAAATCATTCTGCTTATGAGAAATCCACCTACTTAAGTGACATTGTTTTGCAACTGAAGTTAGCTCAATCATTTAAGAAAGGCTTCCATGTTCAGACAAACTTTGAAAATCCAATTCAAGTAAGTTTATAAAAATGATCCGAGTTCTCTTCATGGCAATCTTGGTTTTACAGTGAACAAGTACTGACAGCACAAAATTGCAGTCAAGCAAATCAGATAATGTGCACTAGTGCAAATATCCAGTGTCGTCAATCTAGAAAATATTTATAGAAATTTGTCATGTCAAATCAAAATTCAATTATATAAAATGAAGCGATGGCTCAAGTGTGATATGCAAACTCTCAAACCAAATACACCCCAGAAGTGACAGATAACCCCAAAATTGAATTGAGACACTAGTTTTATAGTCCAGCAAAAAGACCAATAAACCAGCTGAATCAGTATTAAATAGGGATCAGATTTTATTGGCACACAATGTAAACTTTTAAAAAGTTTAGAAATGTTAATCAAGACAGCAAGGACAAGTCAAACTATTTGCAGGGGTAGGGGGCTGGTGGCAGCAGGGTGAAAAGCAATTTGGAAACCAAATACAGTGGCAAAAGAAGAAAAATGGAAATTTGGCTTAGAGAAATTACTCAAGCTGAAACAGGTACTGGTATTCATCTCATTTCTGCCAAGCCTAATCCTAAATCAAGCTGTAGAAACTCAGTATACATGACAGGAACATTACTGTCCACTTTTAATGATATATACTCTTATGAAGGAATCACCATGGCAACTCAAAACAAACAGCAATTCCTAAATTTCTAAATACAAGAAAGCACCCTGAAGCCTAGATTTTATTGCAATGACTGCCAGCAAACTCAAAGCATATTAACATTTGCAAAGGTTTCAACCATACACTTTATGAACACATTACCAAACTGTCTGTTGATCAAAGCTAGCTCAGAGTAAGATGGGCTCAATTTGTCTTCGACTTGCCTGAAAGGGCTTGATTTAGGTACGTGGCACTAATCTCTATAAACATAAACTTTATGGCAGAGAGTAGCACCATTTTGTGCAAAGATAATGAAAGGGGATTCAAGTTAACTGGTTAGCCCATCAGCACAGAATTGAAATTAAGGCCTGTAAATCAACCAAACCACTCTGGAAAACCAAATATAGTTCCTGGGCAAATTAAATAAGTGTTGATATACAATTCCTGTACCTTGCTCTCTCTTTGGAAGAGATCACCAGCTGAATTAGGCTTTACACTGAAATATTCAACTTTTAAGCCAAAGAGTGTATGTCCTTTTCAAAATTCTTGAGAACATCTGTAATAAATTTAAAACAGCTTAAATTCTAAATGTGCAGAGAACAAACCTATACAAAGCTGAGTAAGCTGCTTTTCAAATCAATGCTGGACTTCGGGATGCAAACAATCAATGCAGCCCTCAAAAGGGTTAATCAAGTGTCAATAAAATATTTTGATATCAGCTCATAAACCAAGTTTACTTGCAGCCTTTTCCATCAACAGGAGTCTGCATTAGCTGTAGATTATGAATTTGGATAATAACACCATCTGCTGTAGGTGCATGTGCTGTACAGTGAGATGCTGCCATCAATTTCAGAACCAATTCATATCCATCAGCAAACCATCTTGCATATCAAGCACTCTCCATTTTAGAGGGTCCACAATACTCTCTTCACAATCAGCCTTTTAAACAAGGTATATGCAGCAGCACTGATACTTGACAAAAAACTTTCAATATAAAAAGGATCTCTTTCTAGTTAAAGAGCTATTCTGCAATACGTGAGCATGCATTTTCCAAAATAAAGCAAATACATAACTATGAAGCATTCCTTCAATCACTTCTGCACAGCAGGATTTAAAACAGAAGTCCCTGACCAGATGCAGAATACTCCATGCCCACATGAAGTGAACTTATAAACAATCTTAATGCAAGCAATGGCAACTTATTTAAGCTCCAAATTGTTCCTCCCCAACAGAAGTTGACATTCTCAGACTTGAGAAATGCAAACAATTCAAGCCTGCGAGTCCTTACTGAAGCAAGTCCAGCTGGCTCAAACTTATTTAAATTACTATTAATAGTTTGGATTGACTACTTTTAAACATGTATCAACATGCAACCAAAATAATCCAGTTTAAAAAGCTGGAAAGGTGCTACAGTGCATTTTCTGATACCAATGATCGGTTCACCAAATTGATACCTTTCATGGTATATTTTAAGAAAATGTGTGCCAGGGTGTGTGTGTGTGTATGTGGCAGGTTTGGAGGTGGAATGAGGAATAAAATGGCCATTTAAAATATTGATTTTCTGGGAAGTTACAGATTCTTGGCTGTAATTCACACAGCCCATTTCACTTTTGTGACACCCTCAGCATCTCTCTGGTTGTTAGTTAAAACCATAAAATGAAATGAACATACCTGCCTATTTCAGGCCAAGGCACCAGACAAAAGTAACTTTAAATTATCACTAAAATTGAGGAATGGTAGGGGTAGATATGCCTCCTAAAAGAATACTTGTAGTTAAGACTTGCAGCTATAAATCAGTGCAAAAATCTTTTCAACCTATAAGTGACTAGCTTTTACTGTCACAACCAAGTCCAACAAGCAGAAAACAGGCAGAAAGAAATTTTCAGCTATTACTCACAATGAGTGGTTGAACCCAGCAAGCAAAGGGTGAAGCTTTTAGGCAATAAACAGCAGGTGATCTTGCTCTTCTGGAAGTCCTAATGCTACTAAAAGCCACTCTGTGTACTGTAATTGGGCTTCAGTAGTTAATGTAGTATTGACTGCATTATATGGCCCTGTGTATCCTCTTTTACTAATGCCATTTGTATCGCCTTTGTACATTTACCATATTGCTTAGCCAATATCTGCTAAAAGCAATCCAAATCATGAATCATATACAAAACTTTTAGCAAGACAAGACATCCAAAACAGGAAATTTACAGTTGACTTGGTACGTAGCCCACCTAAACTTGTCTTTTTTTTCCTACTATGGTTTGCGACTATATCAAAACACAAAGCCGCTCGTCACCATTCATTTGTGCCGATTTAACCCTGCCCACACTTTTGCATATGGTGACTTTTCCACAGTAACATCCGAGTGGAATTAACCTCGGCGTGTAATGAACAGCCAACACGGAGCTGCTGTGTCCTCCGTTATCCTTGAAGCTCAAGTCAGGGGCAATTTTATACGAGGACAAATATTTCAGACGTTCTAAAGTTCTTCAGGGGGCAAGTGTTTTTTTTCTTAAAGAGTTTGCTCACTTGACTGACTACCGGCGGCAAGTATAAAGCTGAGACTTCCTAACATTGAAACCCAACCATCTGAATGGGGGGAGTTGATGATTCATTGATTATGTAGGGAGTGTGTTTCACTCTAAAATACACGTGTTTCAGTATTTAGGCTCATTGTAACATGCCACGGAAAAGGGAGCAAAAAAAGTATCAAGCATTTGAAACAAATAGAAGCGAATGGGAAAGTAATTGTGTTAATTGTATCAATTTCATCTCCGTAGCAACGGGGCAAGCGCCAGCAGCCAATGACGGGGGGGGGGGGGGGGGACAACTGGCTACACTTTTATATACGAGCCACGGTAGGAAATTAAACAGCTCCAAGCGTCTCGATATTGACTAATCCCATCGTTATATAGCCCGGCGCTGCTGTAACTTTGGAATTGCATCATTTAATAAACCCACACCACATACTTTCAAAGCAGAAGGGGGGGGGAGGTAGTCTATAGAAGGTTGGGGCGCAACATTAAACCAAACACAAAGTGATTTCTAAAAAAAAGGGGAGGGGAGGGGAGGTGGGAGAAAACAAGCCAACACGTACAAAAGAAATGGTGCGATTTCTGCCGGCCGGGTAAATAATTTAAGAAACAAAAGCTCCAGATTAGAGTTCGCGAGTCCGGTAAAGGGGAGAGTGAGAGGGAAGGGGAGAGAGAGAGAGACACACACACACACAAATGGGAAGAGAAAAGACGCAATGCTTATACACGGCCGACATAAATACGGCAGGAACATGTGAAAAGCATGTAGAATACTAAAGCATGGTGTAAACAGAGCCGAAAAGTGAGCACACACAAAATAGCTTCTATCATTCAGTCGCCGATGTTATTTTGCCAGTTCACATATCAGGAGGAACAGAATCCTTGCTGGGGGAGGTGTAGGGGGTGGGTTTTTTTTTGGGGGGGGGGGGGGGGGAATAAAGCAACGCGTCTCACCTTCCTCCTTGTCAAGCACCATCGTCCTCTGGCTACAGCGGAGTCCGGGGCACGGCGCTCCCTCCTCGGCTTCCCCAGCCAACGAGAGTCGCTGGCTCAAACTGCCTGACTATCTCTCTCTCTCTCGCCTTTTGAAGATAGACAGAGCGACAACCGACCTTTTTTTCTTCTCTCTCGATTAAATGAAAATGACAACAAGCCACACACACACACACACCTTCAAGGCTTTGCACCTAAAAAAAACGCACTAAACCGATCTCAAAAGCCGGCAAACAGCGACTCGCAGCTTTTTCCTCCAATTTATGTGCTTCTGTACCCTTTAGGGTCCCTGGCTGGCGAATAAATGCACACATTTCCCAGTATTCCTCAGGTTCCCTGGTTAATTAAATCAATTCATTATGCTCATATCTGATTAGCGGCCCCCGAATCAATTATTCAATACACAAACATAATTGCCTGTGCCAGAGGTGTCTAAGTTTTAGCTTATTTAACTCCAAGGACACTAATTACCCCTAGGGCAAGGGAACTTTTCTCATTAATTCTGACAAATACAAAAGCCCATTTAAGGAGTGTGCGTGGTTCACTCACAAAGGCAACATTCTGTAACACACGTGCATTTAGCAATGGAGATCGAGAGAGAGAGCAAGAGCGAGGAAGGATTTTGCTACTAATTTATAAATGGTAACCTTATTTCTTCTAAAAAAGCTACAATGACGCCAAACCACCCTCGAATCTTTTTATTAAACCTGGGAGGAAAATGTTCCCCCAACACCCCCCTCCCCCACGACTTTTGTGGGGGGGGGGTGGTGGAAGAAAGAGGAGAGAATCATTAAACTGTGGATTCATATCGATCTTTTAATAAAATGACAGAACAGTGGTTAGATCCAAAATGACCCCCCCCTTCCCTTTTTCTTACACTCAATGCAACTTTAATCCTAACTATTAGGAATTAGACATGCAGAGCTGTCCAGGCAGTGCTAAATTACAATCAAACGGTTACCAATTACACAAATTATTGACGGCAGATTCTCTTTTCAACTGCAAATTAAGGCTATTAAGAAAGCCTTTTTTAATGCAAAAGTGACTAATTAACCAACGGATGGGAAATCTGCAGCCCAGATATCAAAAAAGTGCTCTGTGCACATTGCGGAAACACAAGGGAACCAATTAGTTTAATTATCAAAACAGCTAATTAAAATTGCACAGTTCCTAATTAGTTCTTTGCTTTTTCCTCTAATTGACAGGATGGAGATAAATGGGCAGCCGATGAAAAAAAGGAGAGAAGGAAAACAGAGAAACTCTGGTTGAATATTTATGCTGACTTTATCTCGGTCTGTGTGGCAGCCTTGAAACTGGGAAATTAATGACCTTAATTCCCAAACTCTTTTGCTCTAACTGCGCTCCCCTCTGCGTTCCCTAAGCATTCTGATTTTTATGAGCCTAGCCACCCCGCCAACAATTTACACGGGAAATAAAAGCCCTGGGAGGTGGGGAGGATCCAACAATTCACTGGCCTAATGTGACAGTTCCCAGTTAAAGAGACAGGGCCTTCTTTGTGTGTTACTTCTAATAGCTGCCAGAAATCTGATCATCATTACACTCTCCTTCAACCCGCTTTTTCGGTGCCGCTATGTTCGTTATGACTTTAAAAGAAAAAGAGAGAAAGAAATATCGTTAATTAACAGCTTTCATTACCTGGGGAGGGAGAAGCGACACAAATTGCCCCAAGTGGTACGGCGGTTTCTTTTTGTGATTTGATATAAATTTCACTGTCGTATAGTAGAGCTAAACATCCCTCCCCCCCAAAAAAATTATTGAATGTAGATTATCCACTAATAATAAAATACTATTCATGAAAACAGTTTAAACTCTTACCAATATTCAAGGCATGAAAACTGTGTTAAGTAATGACCTCCAATGCAATAGTATTAAGAACAACAGTTTCAAACTAATAACAATATTCAAGGTATTGAAACTATTATTGTGACGACCCCCCTTTTGTGTGTGCGTATGGAGAAACCGATGGTCTACAGTGACTGAATTATTAAACTTTCATTTTCTCATTGTGTGGGACGCTAAGCTGCTAATTAGCCCCAGATTCTCATTTGCAATGCTCTGCGTTTTCCCGGCGAACACGAGTTTTCAAGATGTCCTTTGAAGGGAACTGCATGAATTTTCACGTGGAAAGAATTCGGCCTACAAGTCAGATACTCCTCGTGACAAAGCCACTTTTATCCGCATCCTTGCAGCCCACAGTCGCTACTAAAATATCCAACCAGTTTGACAATTGGATCATTAGGATTCGGTGGACTCAGCATTATAAATTGCGAATAATTAACTGGCATTGACTGATGTTTTGTTTCTTCCCCCCCCCCCCCCCCCCTGACAGAACGGATGTTCTACTAAATTCTGATCACATGTTATGAACCAGTATGAAAAATGATCAACAATAACTAGTATTACTTCCCGCTCTACTTAGGAATGTAAACCTCCCATTTCATGTTGCATCGGATTGCAGCAGCACAACTCTTTCCATGATGCAGATCCTGCTATGTATCACGATTTTACTTTATGATCCACCAGGAAGTTAAATAGATCTTGCACAATTTAGGTGAATTTAATAATTGTGTTGGCTTGAAATAATGTTGCAAATTTTTAGCTGGGATCCATAAAGACAGGATTTTGAGGACAGGAATTATTTACATCTAGAGTTAAGACGGGGGAAAAAAAAACTAAGTGCCTTAAATGTTAAGGAAATATAAATAATAAAAAGGAAAATCACCTCCCCACCTATGGTATAAATAATTTGAGGAGAGATCTGTAACCAATTTGTTCTATGCTCTGAGGAAGGGTCATCCAGACTCCAAACATTAGCCCTCTCTCCACAGATGCTATCAGACCTGCTGAGTTTCTCCAGCATTTTCTGTTTTTGTTTCAGATTCCAGCATCTGCATTATTTTGCCATTATGCATGATTTACTCTCTGGTTCCCACTTTATAAAATGTTAGCTCAAACATTGACACCATATTTTAGTATACCATGAACCTCATTCTGTCATCTTAAATCCATCAATTAAATGGCTTAAATTGCAAATTTGTGTTTCTAAAACTCTGTAAATCTGTGTGATAACATGGCAACTGGATAAACTCCCTCTTACTGGTCTATGTATGAATTAGACACAAGGTTGAGCAGCTTGGTTTACTGGAAATGGTATCACCTCTTGAGTCAAGAGGTGATTTCAGCCTCTCCCAATTCAGGTTTTCAGCCATTTCATACTAAGGGTAGTACTGCTCTGGTTAAAGTACAGTCCTTTGGACATATTACTAAACTGAGACAGTTTCTACATGTTCTAGTAATCTGGCTGGTTGCTAAAGATTAATAGTATCATTTAAAGCCATCTTTTATTTTAGAACTTCCTGCTTGTCTTGGTCAACATTCCTCTCTCCATCAACACTGCCAAAAGCAAATTAACCAGATTTAATCATGTAATTTGTTTGAGATTTTGTTATGTGCTAAGTAGCTGCAAAAGGCCTGTTTGGGTTCATCTGGCTGTTCTGAGTGATATGGCAATCGTACTTCCAAATATTTGACTACATGCGAAGCGCTGAAAGATGTAATCAGTTGCTATATAAATTTCAGGCTGTAATTTTTTAATTGTGTCTGACTGAAATGTGCATGACTTCCATACTAGTTGGTTACTTTTTTTATATATCATTTTCAACAGTGAATTTCTAAAAATTTCAGTTTCTATATGAAGTCCAAGATTTGCACCAGTTTCTCGATTCAATTATGAGAAAAGTAAAAGTATTTAATGGCCAGCCGTATAAAACACAAGTCAGAAGTAGTGCAGGTGACATAATCAGACTATTCTAAGTTTATAATTCATATTAGAATTAAATTAGTAAAAGCCCAACTAATTATATATGTATGAACAGAACCTGGTTTATTCCCCATATGACAAAGACTTTCAAAACATATTCACTGATGAATTATTCCTATTTTTGCATGCATAGAATAATCTGCCTATTTGACATTGGGCATCATCTGGTTTATCACTGCCCAGTTGTTAAGTGGCTATGATTAATGCAAAAAAAATGTTATTTACAGTTTAAATGTTATGGCTTTACCATGCATCTTTCCACTATTGTTAAAGCTTACAGCATTTCTTCAATTTAATGGTTGGGAGACCGATGAAGTGACACCACCCACACTGGCATCTTGTGAGGTTTCAAGACGCGTGGAAGAGGGAAAAAAAAGCTTTTGTCCTACAATCTCACACAAAAGGCCTTGCTATAACATTGTACTAACTGAAATAAAATCTATAGCCAGCCAGTGGAATGTCATTTGCTATTGGTACATCACCTGAGTGATGCTATTTCCCTAGAAATATGGATTACTACTGGATTCATTATGAAACATATCTAGTAATTAACTTTGAACTCATAGCAGTCAAGTAAATGATTATCAGAAAAATTGCATTAGAATACAATTGAACTCAAGAATTATACAGAGGTCAGAACTTTACTTAAAGGGAATGAATAGAAAGTGATTTGGTAAAATTAAATTCTACAGTTGAATCAGAACCATTTTAGGGTTGGTTAAGTGCTTATCTGGAACTGGCCAACAAAGTGACTGTACTGTAATCAGGCGAATTTAATGAAATTCAGATTTTAAAAAATGGTTATCAGCACTAGGATTCTGTCTCTAGCAGTTAGTTGCCTATGTTTCATCCTTGTATTTATTTGAATTTTCTGGGAATTTAGGAAAATAAAAATTCAAGCATCAACTGCAAGTTATGATCATATATTTAAAAGTTTGGTCTTCTTTTTGCATACAAATATTTTAGCAAATTTGGATCTTTCTACAGTGGAATGTGGAAAGGTTTAGACAATTTGGAGTAAAATATAGCAAAAAATAAGTAGAGATTAAACAGTGAAATTGGTACTATGTCATTTTCCTCAGAGCAATTGAAGGAGGTGGTGGTATTTTCATTGGACTAGTAATCCAGAGACCCAGTGTAATGATCTGGGGACCTGTGTTTGAATCCCACCATGACAGATGGTGACAATTGAATTCACTAAACATCATAGGATCACAGATTGAGAATAAGGAGTAGTAAAGCTTTTAGGACTGAGATAAGAGGAAATTTCTTCACCCAGACAGTGGTGAATCTGTGGAATTCACTCCACAGTAAGTAGTTGAGACCAAAGCATTGTGTGATTTCAAGAAGAGATTAAATATAGTTCTTGGGGCTAGAGGAATCAAGGTATATGGGGGGAGGCGGGATCAGGATATTGAACTTGATGATCAACCATGATCAAAATGAATGGCAGAGAAGGCTCATAGGGCCAAATGGCCTACTCTTGCTTTTCTATGTTTCTAACTGGAATTAAGATGACCATAAACCCATTGTCGATTGTCCATTAAGTCCACTAATGTCCTTTAGGGAAGGAAATCTGCCATCTTTGTTTGGTTTAGCCTACATGTGACTCCAGATCTATGTGGTGCACTCTCTGAAGTGACCCGCCAAGTCATTCAGTTCAAGGGCAATAAATGTTGGCCCAGCCAGCGATGCCCACATTTCATGAATGATTAAAAAAGGAATTTTTAAAAGTTGATAAAAATCTGGTTTCAGAACAGCAGCCAGCCTTTCCACTTAATTAATGTGCCATTATTGTGCTATAGATTTAAAGACGGTTAGGCCACTGTTTGAGTAGTTATGTCTTTGGGCAGCTGGTTTGAAACTGGCCCAAATCATTTTACTCTGCATACTTAACAATAAATGAAAGAACCTTTCTACTGCATCCATCTGGGTTGCATTTGAACCTGTGTCACAGAGACGAATGGACAATTCTGACCAGCTGTGTTAACCAGTTTCCCTGAAGACAATATTAATGGGGGTAGACTTGACACTGTTCTTCTGGTTTCACAGAAAAGTTTCCTTTCAAAAAAATCACTGCCTACCTTTGGCTGGCACTAGATGGTGCCATTGAAGATTTTCTATCCTGCTTATTGCCAACTAATTTCTAGATGGGGGTCTTTCTACAGGCATTGGGTACTTTACTTGCATGTAAAAAGGTGGTCCAATATCTGTTTTTTGATAACCGCTTGGGACACCCAAATAAACCGTTACAAATTTAGCAATGGGATTAAATCTGCACAGATGAATGCACACTATCTTATAACTAAATGGGTATGCTTGGTGTCAACCTTGTGCCCGAAAAATGGGTGCAATGCATATCAATTTCTACTCTTATAAATTTAAAAGATGAAGGAAAAACATATGAGGAAAAAACATTTACAGAAAATTACATTTCAACTAGTTTTTCACTTCAGTAACTACAAAAAATGGAATTTCAACTGCTCTATTGCATCATCAACTTTAAGACATTAGTTTACAGAACTTTAATAAAGGTATCCTTTTCTCAATACACTAACACAAAAATACCACTTTGCTGTTGGACTTCCTCTGTGAAATGTTTTCTTATTCTGTCATGTATTTGTTTAAGCCTTCTTGAGGAATTAAATTAGAACTGGTTTGACTGGCAAAAGGCTTTAATGGTGGAGTGTTACAATCATAGAGCCTCTACAGTGCAGAAAAAGACTATTTAACCCATCGAGCCTGCTCCAACCACAATCCCAGGCCCCATCTCCATAACATTATGGGGGTATTTACCCTAACCCCCCTGATACTAAGGGGCAATATAGCATGACCAATCAACCTGACCTGCAAATCTTTGGACTATGGGAGGAAACTGGCACACCCAGATGAAACCCATGCAGACACTGGGAGAATGTGCAAACTCTACACAGACAATGGCCTAAGCCAGAAATTGAACCTGGGCCTCTGGCATGTGAGCAGCAGTGCTTGCTACCATGCCGCTATCTATATCTGAAGCTTCTAATTGAAAGACATTACAGTATTAGCAACATTCTTTCAAATATTTGTTGTTTTGATAATACAATGTTTTGCATTGTATTTTGACCCCACAATCTGAAGCACTGGATGGGCCAGGACATGAATGCAATTTAGTCTACCCATCACGAGACAGGTTTGAGGATAAAAATTCAACCTTGTAATTTTTCCCCTCTCTGGCTCGGACAGCTAGGATTTACAGTCAAAACCATGCCATTCAACCTACCAGCCTGTTCCAGTGTTTATTATGCCATGAGTCTCTTCCCATACTATTTCACCTGCATACTCTTCTATTCCTTTTTCTCTGATGTGCTTAGCTTCCCCTTAAAGGCATCTGTGCTATTTGTCTCAACTATTCCATGTGTTAGGTTCAGACTCTGACCACTCTCTCAATAAATCATAAAATTCAACTGAGATTGGATATCACAACTGCTGGGGAATCTCAAATGCAATTTTAGTTCAAACTGGCTTTCAGATTTGGGTCAATTTACTCTGAGTCCGATGGTCTACTATCCCAGTTAACCCCTTATATCCTGTCTAGAAACCAAGAGAATGTAAAATCTTTAAACAAAGCTGTAAATGTACTTTTGTGCCACAAACATTTAACCCATCCTCCTTCAACTTTATGTGTGCTTTGTTTTCCCACTTGTGACTCGTCCACATTGGCAGATCTTTCATCCAGATAAGCAGGAGAGCAAAAATATACTCAATGGCACTCAGAGTTCCATCAATAAAAAGGATCACTTGCAAGAGAATATATGAAATAATTTTTGCCCCATTGCCAAGGTAGAATGCTACAGTTTTGTGAAATGCAATCCAACGAGATTTGATTTAAATTTAAGTTCAGAACAGAGAACAGGAATAGGCCATTTTGACTCTTCAGCTTTTTCAGCCATTTAATGAAATCGTGTGTGATTTACAAACATTAAAATGGAGATTGAGAAATGTGAACATTTGATTTAGCATCAATAGCTGTTTGCAGAACAGAGTTGCAAGCATCTATCACCCTTTGCTTGGAGAAGTGTTTTCTAATTTCATCTTTTGAAGGTCCTATCTCTAAACTTTACACTGTGCATCTTAATCTTAAGCTTCCCTATTAATGGAACTGGCATAGAAACAGTAGAAAGTGGAATGGTTTTCGGCAGGTCTGGCAACATCAATGGAAAGAGAAACAGAGTTAATGTTTTGAGTCCATATGATTCTTTAAAATTGAGCAGGAGTTAAAAAGTGATGGATTATTTGTTAGAGAAGCAGTTGAGAAGGTGGAGCGGAACAGAAAGTCAGGGATAGGTGAAAACTCAGGAGAGATTGACAAAGACGTCACAGACATAAGACAAAGAGAATGTTAGAGACTGAAAAAGGTGCAAATAATGACATGAAGGTAAGGTAGCATAATAGCAGAATAAGTGTTAGCGCTCTGAAAGCAAAACAAGTTACAGATGGGGAAGGAGTTGGGGAAATAAAATCAAAATGGAAGATGGGGTCTGTGGTCTGAAGTTGTTGAACTGAAATATTAAGTCCAGAAAGCTGTAAAGTGCCAAATTAGAAGATGAAGCTGCTCTCCCAGTTTGCATTGGGCTTCACAAGAACATTACAGCAGGCCAAGGACAGAAATGTAGATATGAAAGCAAGATAGTTAGTTAAAATGGCAAGTGACAGGAATGTCGGGGTCAGGCTTGTGAACTGAGTGAAGATGCTCCACAGTCACCCAGTCTGTGTTTAGTCTCCCCAATGTAGAGGAGTGTATTGGAATTGGAAAGTGGTCTTGGTACTTGAACCTGGAGCAATAAATTCTACAGCCTCTGCCACATTGATCGATTAACTAGTTCTTTTCACAGTTAAAAAATATTTTAGAACGGAAATTTCATCCTCCCCTCACCACCACCAGCCACCCCACTAACATTACCTAATTTGAAGGCACAGGTCTCGCAAGGAAAAAGTTTCACAGCTGCAGCCAATACTCCACTCTCTCAACCAAGAGGTTATTCTAAAGGTATAAACCCAGAAAGGATGTGCCAACAAACTATTACCTGTGGGAAACATGACTTGTGCGTCAGTTTAAACCTTGTCTCAACCAATATTCTCAATCCTTGAGCAAGGATCTGTATATCGATCAAGATTGGTGACTTGCTGTGACCATTTATGATGCTCCATCATGGTATGCTGACTCCAATCTGTTAGTTCAGCTCAGAGTAGGGATTTAAACATGGCACCTTTTGCTCCAAATGGCTCAGGATTCTATCAGGTGTTGCATTGACCCAATAAGGGTGACAAAGCCATTGAGAATTCTTTAGTAGGTAAATATTACCTGAAGAAAATAACAAGTTTCCCTCTAAAGGGTGCATCTGAAACATGCTGCAATCTTGGCCAAAATGGTTAATGGATTTTTTTTTTTGCCTTCAACTACTTGAGGTTAGTTTAATTAAACTTTTAATTAACCTTAAAAACTATCAGGACAAAATGTGAAAATTTGAGGGTACATTTAAAAAAAAATCAATATCAAAACTCAAAGAAATTACTAGCAATTCATCATTTTAATGCAATTCAATGAAGTTAAGAATTTAAAAATAGATGTTTAATTATGTTATTCCTTACATAAAACTGCATAAAATGTGGAGTCACAGGGTTGCTATAAAAAAGCCATCAGCATGTTTGTGGACCACCCCATTGTCAGATATTTATAGAGATGGAACTTATTTAGGTTGAGTAACTTGAGTCCACAGGTTTTCATATTAAATGTCTTGAAAACTCAGCTCTGAAAGGGTCATGCGATTACTGAACCTCGTCAACCAAGGCTGAATTTGTATTGTATGACACCACAGCTGAAGTGTGCAAATTAATTTGAGATGGACAGAGTTCAATAACTAGCCCACCCATGTAATAGGGAACTTCTAGAGTTCAAGGAATAGCCTAGAATGATTACCAGATTATATTCATTTGTTGTAATGCACAGACCTTGCTGTCAATCACAATGCAACTTTAATTGAGAGGGCAGAAGCAGGGTTGTTTAGACAGTTGCTTGTTCAGTCTGCCCTCGTAACTACCACTGCCAATGAGTGCATACTAAGCAGCAGGAGTGCACGCAAACTTTCTGCTGCTGTTTGCCAATTCAGAAATGAGTTTTGCCCACTCAAGGATCGTTTGATTCCTATTCCATACATGACCAGTATGCATCATTGAATAGATTACAAATTTATTGAATTTTTGAATGCTTAGCTTTTTGAACCAGCTTCACCTTTTCCTTTGGTCTAATGATATAAAAGATGAAGCAAGTTAATGTGTCATTCAAAGGCTAATAGTACTCAAAAGTCACAACATCATTCCTGGACTGGCAAGGGCGCCATCTCTCTGTGATTCATTTGGTAGTTTCCGAGTCACAAGATTTTGGGTCCAAGGCCCGCTCCAGGATTTGAGCATAACATTCCAGGTGTATACTCTGTTTTAGCACCTAGGCACCATTGGACTGTCAGAGTCTTTGAGCCAAGTTGTTAAACCACTTGTCCTGTCAGGCAGATAGACAATATTCCATGACACTCTTTCAAAGAGAGCAGGGAAATCATCTCTGGTGCCTTGCAATATTTATCCCTCAAACAGCATCCCAAAAACAGATGATCTGTCACTGTCATATTGCTGTATGTTGGATCTTGCTGTGTACAAAATGGCTACCATGTTCCTTATGTTACGACAGTGATTACACTTCAAAAGTACTTAATTGGCTGTAAACTTTGAGGCATCTGATGATCATAAATGGTATTTCATGGAAGAAAGGCATACAAATGTGTATATCTGCATTGCTGTGCATATTGGATAATTTTTTTTCCATTAGACTATTTATTGTCTCTGACCGGAGCAAGCATCATCTTGACTCTGCAGTGATGAAATGTTTAGACAGCGAGTGCTGTAGCATATTGGATTAATCACATGGCACACAGGAACTTGGTAAAAACACTTCCCCAGTGGATTGGAGGGACATCAAGCAATCGAGTCAGTCTGGGTACTCATATATATCTTACTGAGTGGCTGAAAGAGTAGCATTTGAAGAGGCATGGGGCAATGCTATTTACTTACTGGCTGAGGAAATAGCACAAAGTAGATGTGGAAGGTGTAAAGAATGAGGTTAAAGTTTTATAAAGTTTATTTATTATTGTCACAAGTAGGCTTACATTAACACTGCAATGAAGTTACTGTGAAAATCCCCTAGTCACCACATTCTAGGCACTTGTTTGGGAGAATTTGGCATGGCCAATGCACCTAACTAGCATGTCATTCAGACTATGGGAGAAAACCAGAGCATCCAGAAGAAACCTACACAAACACATAGGCTGGAATTTTACTAGCATGCCCACCCTGGAATTGCCCAAGCAGGGTCGTAAAATCCTGGCCTTGGAGGACATGCAGACTCTGCCCAGACAAAGACCCAAGCCAGGAATTAAACCTCGATCCCTGGCACTGTGAGGCAGCAGTGCTAACCACAATGCCACTGTGCCATCAGGGCATCAGGATTAACAAATTAAATTTGGGTTCATGTCAGGATAAATTGACAGAGGTAAGCGGCCTTTAGCGACTTGAAGGATAATGGGTGGCATTGTAAGTGCACAAAGTAAATCATTTTGCTTTGCTTTATTGTTTCAGATATGTTAATCAGTAAGCATGTTGTAATTATATAATTGTTTACATAAGAGCACCGTATTGCTTAAGTAGATAGAATGGACTTGTTACACTCTTGCACAAGTTCCTCATACACCTTAAAAGCTGATTCTGAATAAGCACTGAAATAACTTGATGCTAGCAAGATTAATGCAGAGCATTGCAATCAACGAACACATGGCTAGATGCCTTCTTTTGACACTGGCACAAGGCATCAGCATAAAAATGGGTCATCTGGAGAAATTTTATTAGAATTTTGACTGCTAATTTCAATATGTTAATTGGTTTGCATAGTCTTTACATTAAATGTGAAACCAAGCCTCCCTGGAACAAAAAGGACAATATGAATTACATAAAACCAACTACTTTAAGTTTTAATGATTAAAAAATAATGCAGCTGAGCCTAAGGTGTGCTTGGTTAGTAGAAAGTGGGCTTTATATAATTTATACACCAGCTGTTGCAACAGTTATCTCTATATGCTTTTCTAGGCCATTTCTTTACTGACTGCGTCTGATGAAATTGTGTTGTGAGAATTGGCTGAGGAAAGGGGGAAGGATTGTGGGAGGGGGGGTGGTGGCGGTGAATTGAGGGTTTTAATTCCACTGGTGTTACTGAATGGAAAGGCATACTGGTGGGAACTTCTAATGGAAGGTCTGTAATCAGAATACACTTGTATTCAGCCCGACAATAATGAATCTCATCAAATGTTAAAGCACAGGCATGTGTGGAAGGATAGAATTTCAAGGTTTTAGACTGTCCCCATTTTAGACACTCCTCCGGGAGCATGTGATTACTCAGGTTTAGCAGTTTATTGCCTCATCTTTCAATATCCAGTGAAGCACAAAATTCTAATCTAAGTTGTTCTTTCTACTTAAAGAAAAGGCGTCGATATGCTCAGAGACTTTTGTTAACATTCCGGCAAGTCATTTCTTGCTCTGATTCAAAATGATGTGGGTAAAATGATTTTCTGATGTGAACAGGCAGTCCATTATTGGTGCAGTTAACATTATTTAAAAAGAACATCCGAAGATACAGGCTGTGCAATCCAAGAATAATTTGGATCTTTTACTGTTTAAAAGTAGAGAACTATGCAGCTCAGCAAAAGCTGAGTATCATTATGGGGTTTTCATTACAGGAAAGACCTGGTAATCTGAATTTATGTTAGAGAGGTCATAACACTTTGTTTAGCTACTGGATGAATTTAAAATTGAATGTATATGACACTCCCTTATACTCTGGTTCTTAAACTGAGGCGTTTCAAAAATACAGGGACAAAAGAAGATAATGTTAAATAGTATGAATCCAATAGGCTGAATGGTCTCTTTTGTGCTATGATTCTAGAAGAGTTGATCAGTTGGTATCACCTTTTAAAAAAAAACAGGGACCCAAATATTAGAACAGGCTTAACAATCGTTAAAGGTGAGATTTTCTGGACGTGCTTCCCCCAAAACAGGAAAATCTCACCTGAGGCCAATGGACCTTTGCATGGTCTCCTCCTCCCTCCACCCGCTATGATTCCTGTGGTGAGCAGGATGAGAAAATTCTGCCCAAGTATTCGTGTCCATTTCCCAGCGCTCCCTTTACTTTTCAATCCTAGTTTTGTGTATTATATTAAAAAAAGAAATCTCTATGCACCCATCTGACATTAACAGATTATTGCAGTAAAGTTTAAATGGGTTTCCAAATTAAAGGTGTCGGTTCAAATGAGGGCCATTTACTTGTAAATTGTTGTAGCTTTCAATACGGAGTCTATGAAAGCAAACAAAGCCCAGAGAGAGAAATGTTTAATCCTTAAAGAGTTCTTTTAACTAGGTGACCACACGTACCAGGAGACAGCATGTCTTTTGCGTAGAGCAGTCTCCCACTATTTTTTATCCAATTTCCAACAAAAATTAAATTTAATTATCCAATTACGATGATTATCTTGCAGAAGCTGCCCACAACTGTGCCTTTATTATCCAGTCACAGCTGTTATATAACTCAGCAAAAGACTCTGTAATTAGACATTGACCACTTAAAGAGAATTGTAACAGCAGCAGAGGTGAAAAGCATCAGAAATTTCAAAAAGCCAATCCCTAAGTGAAGGTCAACATTGGTCATCTTTGAAAAAAGTTTTAAATTTGTTAAATGTTTTTATACTTTATGTATAAATAATGAGATAAGTTTGCTGAAGGCACCATCAAAAACAGTGCCTCGGGTGGAAAGAGGTTATTGGGTCTGATATAAAGACAGGACAGGATCTTACAGCCTCACTTGAGTGGGACGAGAAATACCTGTTTGATGTCAAAGGACATTTCCATTATCCACTCCTCGCCTCTCCAATTCCATGGTGGGCGGTGTGGTAGAATTCCAGTGAATGAATCAATGAAGGTTCAGTCATTAATCCAAAAGTTGAATAATGACATAATTTTTAATGTTGATTTTGCCCCCTTGGTGTCTTCTCCAAGTCACTTCTCTTACCATCAAATATTGTGAAAAGGGCATTAGGAGGTTATAAAAGGATATAGATAGGTTAAGTAAATGGATATGGATCTGGCAAATGGAGAAATATGTGGGAAATGTAAATTGTCCATTTTACCAGGAAGGATAAAAATGACATATATTACCTAAATGGTGAGAAATTGCATAGCTCTAAGGTGCAGATGGAACTGGGTGTCATAGTGCATGCACCACAAAAGACTAATATACAGGTACAGCAAGTAAGTAGGAAAAAAAAATGATATCGTTTATTGGGAGGGGAATTGAATACAGAAGGAGAATCATAGAATTCCTACAGTGCAGAAGGAGGCCATTTGGCTAATCGAGTCTGCACCAACTCTCTGACACTATATCTTATTAAGGCTCAATCCCTTGCCTTATCTCATAACCCCACATATTCATAGGATAATCCATCTAAGCAACACGAAAGGGAAATATAGCATGGCCAATCCACCTAATCTGTGCAGTTTTGGACTTTGGGAAGTTATGCTTCAATTGCACAGAACACTAGTGATGCCACATTTGGAGTACTGTGTGCAGTACTAGTCTTTTGTGGTTCATGCACTATGACACCCAGATCCATCTGCAATTTAGAGCTATGCAATTTCTTACCATTTAGATAATACAATTCATTTTTAAGGAAAAATGTGCATGTGTTGGATGCAATTCAGAGAATTTTCACCAGATTAAAAGTAGGAACGGTGGGTTGTCTTATGAGGAAAGGATGAACAGGCTACCCCTCTTTCTACTGGAATTAGAGGAATAAGCGGTGACTTAATTGCAACATAGAAGATTTTGAGGTTTCATGACAGGGTGGATGTGGAAAGGATGTTTCTTCTTATGGGAAAATCTAGTGCTAGAGGTTGATGTTTAAAATAAACAGTCACCCATTGAAAAAAGAGTTGAGGAAATCTGAGAGGCATCTGAGTCTTTGAAACTCTCTTTGTGAAATTATGGTGGAAGCAGAGTCTTTGAATATTTTTAAGGTAGAAGTGGATAGGTACTTGGTATGCACCTATTATTGGGAGAAGGCAGAGTGCAGATTTGAGGTTACCACCATAGAACATTGAAACTCTACAGTGCAGAAGGAAGCCATTCAGTCCATTGAGTCTGCACTGACATCAAGCTCACCCAGGCCCTATCCCTGTAATTCTACATATTTATCCCGCTAATCCCTCTAATCTATGCATCCTGGGACACCAAGGGGAAATTCAGCATGGCCAATACACCTAACCCGCACATTTTTGGAGTGTGGGAGGAAGCCCACACAGACATGGAGAGAACGTGCAAATTCGAACAAGCAGTGACCCAAGCCAGAAATCGAACCCCAGTCTCTAGAGCTGTGAAGCAGCAGTGCTAACCACTATGCCACCCCAATCAGATTAGTTATGATCTTATTGAATGGCAGAACAGGTCTTAGGGACCGAATGGCCTATTTCTGCTCTATGTTTATACATTTTACTTAAATTCAAGACAAATAGGAAGAGGATATTAATCATAATTAATAATTAATCTTATTTTAAAGTATAATATTATAGTTTACATAAAAACAGTTGAATCACTTCAGCTATATTTCACCTGTTTATAAGGCTCTAATTTATCAAATCATCACAAAAAAAGCCTCAGTACATCTTCGCAAAATAAAAACATTGAAGGAGGAAATGGTTTCTGGCACATTGAGTGCGAATCTTCTTCAGATTATCTCCACTCTAAATGATGGCAACTATCTCACCTATTTAACCTCTGGAGGGAAATGCATAAACAATCCCCAATTCCCCAGTTTGCAAAATTCAAACTATTGATCCATTTTTAAACCTCCACAGACTTCTTACCATTCATAAACAAAAAACATTTCCTCCCCACCCTTTCCTAGATACGCGGGAACTATTGCCATGTATGCATTATTTTAATATCTCAGTCTTCACTGATCTCTGCAGCCTAGTCCATTTAAATACTTACCTGTCTCTTAGAAGAAGGCAATTGATTTAATCTCAACTAATTTTCCTGGTGGCCTGAGTCATGTATCTACTCTCTTGTAGATAGAAACCTGATCTAAATTTCTAGAACAAGTACAAAAAATGCTGGAAATTCTCAGCAGTTCTGACAGCATCTGTGGAGAGTGAATGGAGCCAATGTTTCGATTCTAGATGACCCTTTGTCAGAGCACTGACAAAAGCTCTAGCAAAGGGTCATCTTGACTCAAAAGATTAGCTTTATTTTGCTGTCAGACGTGCTGAGATTTTCCAGCATTTTCTGGTTTGGTTTTAGATTCCAGCATCTGCAGTAACTTACCTTTATGTAGCGCTGGCACGAGGTAACTTCTTGCAAGGTGTGCCCAGCATACCTTTGAACTCTATCTTTTACTCTCGTTCTATGCCTCTAAAACTTCATTTTAACTCTTTTAAACTCTCTAACAATGCTGCCATTAGATTTTTGAATGGACCTATCTCGCACTAAGTTGATCTTTCTCTACACGCTAGCTATGACTGTAACATTACATTTTACACTCTCTCCTTTCCTTCCACAATACACACTATGCCTTGTCGATATATTTTTCATTATATACTCATATATGTGACAATAATAAATCAAATCAAGTTATCTTAATTTCTGGAGGTGAGACTAAATCTGTGTAGTCACAGACTAAAATTAAAGTTTATTTATTAGTCACAAGTCGGCTAACATTAACACTGCAATGAAGTTCTGTGAAAATCCCAGAGTCATTACACTCTGGCACCTGTTCAAGTACATTGATGGAGAATTTAGCATGCCAATTCACCTAACCAGCACGTCTTTCAGACTGTGGAGGGAAACCGGAGCACCTGGAGGAAATTCACACAGTCACAGGGAGAATGTGTAAACTCCACACAGTGACCCAAGCCAGGAATCAAACCTGGGTCTCTGGCACTGTGAGGCAGCAGTGCTAATCACTGTGCCACTGTGCTATCCAAGCTAAGTTAAATAGCTCACTTATATCTGTACTAATTATATCTCTCAGGTACTTTAAAGACCTGGGACGTATCCTCCTTTAAGTACAGCACAGTTGCACTAGATACTCTTTACACCTTAGGACATCAAGATGTAGATTCCCTGTTTCTTTTCTGAGCACTCTGCCATGCATCAATCTAATCAATTCCTATACAAGTAACGGAGTAGTGAGAGCTGTGCCTAAGAATGAAACCTGAGAAGGAAAATAATCTGCTTAAAATTGCTGCCACAAACTGGCAGATTTTTCATTATAACTTAGAATACATTCTAATGTAACTGCCAGAAATGAAGCAAATGTTTCCTTTACTTTAGCATTCACGAGCTGGCAGAGATCGCTTTCTCCATTTCCTGGAAGCAAGTCTGTTTTCCAGCAGATATTGTTTCTCAATATAATATCCTGAACAAAAAAAACCTGAATACTATAGACAATGACAAGTAGAGGCATATTGAACACATCCTTCGTTATAGTGAAGTCTAAAAAAAGGGACAGTTCTAATCTACTATTGGGAGTTTAAACAGCAATGCATCTACAATCCTCAGAGGGTTAAATGAAGCAATAACAAAGGTTGATTAAAGAATGGTCTGGTCTTCATCCAGTAGTTATTCTGGGTATCCTCAGTTATCTTATACATTTTTCAGTTGATTCCCCTACTTTAATTGTCTGCTTTATTTTTCATTGAATCAGCAAATTCTTAATTAGCAACAGTACTATATTCTGCAGTCAGTCAATTCCTAATTACATTCATTTATGAATCAGCCAATTATTGGGTGCATTCTCTGAACAGTCCATTGATTCATTTATCCATTCTCAAAGTGATTGACCAATCTTGACTTTTTCTCCTATTTTCCATGTGGTCTCTTCTCAGATCCTGGACAAAGTTCTCCATCCTTCATTATACATTCTTCAAGGTGATCAGATTTGGTTATCAGTTATATTCCTCAGCCTCACATTAAATCCTGTTCACCCATTACCACTGTGTTCGCTGATCTACATTGATTTCAGGTTCACTGATGCTTCCATTTTAGAGTTCTTATCATTTTTCAACTCTCTCATGACCTCACTCCAACCCATCTTTGCAATATCCTCCAGCCCCACAAATCTCCTAAGAATTTTGGTCTCTTGCCCATACCTAAATTTACTCCACCATTGGTGGCTATGCCTTAAGTTGGCAGGGTGCTAAACTCTGGAATTTAATTCCTACATATATATATAGCTGCATCTCTACCTGCACCTGCCAGTGTGAACTCGAGGGTTGTAGGGCCTCTTCTGTGATATATGATTCTACCTCATTTAACAAGTTCCTTAAAAGCTACCTCTTTTCCAAGCATTAGGTCATCTGCTGATTATCTCATGTCGTTCTGTCTCTAATTTTATTAAAATGCTTCTGCAAGATACCTCGGGACATTTTACAACATTAAAAGTACTATATAAATGCAAGTTGTTGCCAATCAGTTTATGCTGATGACTAATCAACCCATCTTCAATTACTGTGCCTGCACTCCAATCAGTCTATCCTAAATTATTGGATACATCCTCCAATCAGTCCATCAATAACTGAATACATTCTTCAATCAGTCAAACTATCCTCAATTACTGGATACATTATCCAGTCAATTTACTGATATCAATTACCAGCTGCATTTCCAAATCAGTCTATCTCGATGACCAGGTATGGTTTTAAATGAGCCAGTTCTCAATTACTGGCTACATTCTCCACTCAGGCCAGCCTCAATTAGTGGATTTACTCTCCAGGAAGAGCCAAACCTGAATTACTGTCTCCAGTCAATCAGCCTATATCACAATTACCGAGTGCATCCTTCGGTCTTATCCTCACTTGCTGGCTACATTTCCAATTAGCATACCCTCAATTATTACTGGGTATATTCTCCAATCAGCCAATCTACAATTACTGACTATATTCTCTAATTAGCCCATCCTCAACTGCTGTCTACTCTCTGCAATTAGCCTATCTTCAATATCCACTGCATAAAGTATACCAGAATAATGGTTGCGTTACTCATTGATCATCCATGGAGACCTAAAATAATAATCCAGTGAATGTACATTTAAGTCTTACCATGGCAGATTAATAATTTTAATTCCGCATTTTTCAAACGTGGACATAGAAACAGCTGATGTTAGCAAAAGCAAACCAACACACTCACTAGTGTCCTTTAAGGACGGAAACCTGCTTTAAACATGACTCCAGCCCCTCACCGCTGTTGTTGACTCCCAACACCCACTGAAGAAGCTTTTCAAGCCACTCAAGAACATCTGGAGATGGGCAATGAATGCTGGCCTTGCCAGTGATGCCCACATCCCAAGGTGAATAAAAATAAATTCTCCAATTAGTGTAACTTCAATTATCGCTACATTCTCCAATTAGCCTATGCCCAATTACTGGCTGCATTCTCTAATTAGCTTATTCTCAGGTAGCAGATGCATTCTCTAGTCAATCCGTCCATACTGAATTGCTGGCTACGTTCTCCAATTAGTGTGCCTTCAATTATGAAATAAAATTTTAAATTAATCAGTCTAGCCTCAATCTTAACTCCATCCTGCAGTTAAATATTACTAGGTATATTCTCCAATCAGCTCATCCTCAATTATCCATACATTCTTTAACTCATCTCCCCAGCCTCAATCACCTCCTACAGTTCATTGCCTAGTTTTAGACGCTCTGAATATTGCTGCTGGTTCACAAACAGGAAAGCATTAATCTTGTTCTGCAGAAATCCTGCCAACTTGGTTTTGTTCATGTGTGATATTGCTGAAATAGCTACTTAGTGTGTAACAGTTACCATATAAGGGAATTTCAGTTATACGTGAAAGTAAATGCTTTGTCCATCCAGTATTACATTTCACAATACTATGGCATGGCCAAATATATAAATACGTACAGAAATTATTGCGGTGCAAATGACTGGAGACTTCTTCTAAATTATACAGTGGTGTGGCGACTCAGTGATTCACAGCTTCAGGGATTTGGGTTCAATTCTGCCCTTGGGTGACTGTCTGTGTGGAGTTTTCACATTCTGTCTGTATAGGCTTCCTCCAGATGCTCCGGTTTCCTCCCACAGTCCAAAGATGTGCAGATTAGATGGATTGACCATGCTAAATTGCCCCTTTGTGTCCCAAGATGTGTACGTTAGATGGATTAGCCACAAGAAATGGGTGGGGTTACAGAGATAGGGCAAGAATGAAGACCAGGGTAAGATACTCCATCAGAGAGTCTGTGTACATTAAATGGGCCAAATGGCCTCTTCTGCACCAAAGGGATCCTATGATTCTTTAGGTACTGCTCCTTAGAACCGATTAGTTTTGGGAAGAGTGCAGTGCAGATTCACCAGGACTCCAGGATTACTTAACTAGTCTTGTAGTCCCCAGTACAAAGATGGCTAAAGGGTCATAATCTTAGATGTTTTAGTACATCAAAAGGAGACTATAAGGTTTTTCTGCTGGTGGGGATATCTAAAGCAACAGGATATAGCCTTAAAAATCAGAGCCAGATTGTTCAAGAGCGCAGTTAGAAAATACTTTCAACCAAAACAGAGAAAATGGAAGCAAAAATAGACCATTCATCCCTTCAAGCCTACTCCTTCATTTATTTTGATCATGGCTAATCATCAGTTTCAATTCCTAAAACCCCAAGAACTCTATCTAATTTCTTCTTGAAATCACACAATGTTTTGGCCTTAACTGCTTAATAAATTCCACAGATTCACTACTCTCTGCGTGAAGAAATTTCTCTTCAGTCCTAAACGGTTTACCTCTTGTCCTCAAACCTAGTTCTGCACTCGCAACAGATGGAGAACTGTAGAATTCTCTCCCACAAAACACAATCAATGCTATCTCAATCAATAATTTTAGATCAATAAGCAGAAAATTTTTAATAACCAAAGGACATGGAGCCAAAACAGGCAAATGGAGTTAGATAAACCATAATCTCATGATAGATGAACAGGAGCTGAATAGTCTTCTCCTGTACTGGAATTGGATTGTTAATATTCTTTTTGCTTGCTATTGGCTGTAATTGTCATTTGAATAAGGTTGTTTTCAAACTATACCTTTAGTTAATAATGCTAGGCATCTGCATGACTTGTCCAGATAGTGTTTGTGACCAAGTGAACCATTTTCTCCCCATTCATAGCTGCTGTTTATCCAGCCAAGGCCCTTAGCCTGCCTAGGGCACTATTTATCAAACAATGCGATATAGCATGGTAGCACAGTGATTAGCATTTCTGTCTCACAGCACCAGGGGCATGGTTTGATTCTGGCCTTGGATGAATTACTGTGTGGAATTTGCCCATTCTCCCTATGTCTGCATGGGTTTCCTTTGGATATTCCAGTTTCTTCCCACACTCCAAAGATGTGCAGATTATGTGGATTAGCCATGCTATATGCACTAGGTTATCGGGATAGGGCGAAGGCGTGGAATGCTCTTTTGGAGAGTTGGTGTAGAGTCGATGGGCTGATTGGCCTATTTCTGCACCGTAAGGATTCTATGGTTCTATGATTTCCATTCTCTCATCAAAAGTGATTCAGGAATACCATTTGGAGGTAAAGTTGACCCATGCTCTTCAATGGATTGTGGTAGCACCAGAGAGGTTAGCTCTGATTTACCACTGATCTATCACCTCAGTGCAGATTCAAAACAATCAGAAAAGTATTTCACAGAGGCCAAGGGACAGCCTCTGACCATGTCAAAGCATGTGGTGGAATAATCACTGAACTGCATAACAATGCTTGCAGTGAAACAGCAAGTCTCAATAGTGCTGTATGGCTTAGCAACTTCCAAGGTATAGAAGGGAGTATTTTAAATCTCTGGCTGCAAATCACCTCCATAAAATGCACTGAAGTTTGATGGTAATGCTTGAACACCTTGGTTGAATTAATGCTTTGTTACTCACTCCCATTCTTGCATTATTCAATGTGGAACGTGTGGGTTGGTTGCATAGTTAACCTGAGGAGGAACACTGACATTTTAGATAAAACATCTTCACTTTTCATTAAACAATAGAAAACAAAAAAAAAGATCAAAATATGGAAAATCACAACAGTTAAAATTCAGGGTCAGCAGAGTTGATTATTCAGCAGCATGTCATGTTAGAATCAAATAAATTATGTTACATAAGACAAGGAAGAAACACATAGACAACTATACCAGATGTGCTTGTTTTCCATTCCCAGTAACCTTTGTTCTAATACGAAAGTCCTTACTATCCCGATGAACAGTCAGTCAAATTAATCTGAGGGTCACCAAGTATTCAAGCATTAAAAAATGCAAGTTGGAAATGAAGTTAAAGGAACACCAAAATAAATTGGCTCTGTCAAGTCATTGGACTTACCAGGAAAAGAAACTCAACTTTAATGGCCTTTTTTTAGGCACAAACAGAATATGATCTTCCATGTTCAGTCAACCCCAGAAGTGCCATATTAGATCCGGTGATTTTTTGAAAAGGTTTTCAGGCCAGCTCCTTTAAAGGAATGAAAATATCACAATTCATGTTGAGTGAAATATTATTCCACTGTCTAATATTTGGCCTTCATGACCATTATTAATTGAATTGAATTGATTTCTTGTCATCACATGTATTTGAATACAGTGAAAAGTATTGTTTCTTGCGAGCTAAACAAGCCATTCATAGAGTACATGGGAAGAAGGAAAAGATAGGGTGCAGAATGTAGTGTTACAGTTACCAATAGGATGTAGAGAAAAATCAGCTTAATATATATTAGGACCAGTCAAAACTCTGAAGGCAGCAGGGAAGAAGCTCTTCTTGGGTTGTTTGCTGTTCTCAGACTCTTGTCTCTTTTCCCTAAAGGATGAAGGTGGAAGAGAGTATGTCCGGGGTGCGTTGGGTTCTCGATTGTGTTGGCTGCTTTTCCAAGACTGCGGGAAGTGTGGACAGAATCAATGGATTTATCTATATACCTTGATGGTGAATGTGAGTTAGTCGTTCCAATACAGGTTGCATCATAGCTCAACCTGTTGTTATTCCCAACGCATGCTCATTTCTAACAGGGGAAGCTTTGAATTGATCAAATAAATTTTAGTTGATTCCACCCCCATCCTCCATCCCTTCCCTCTCTCCTCTCCCACCCTTTCTGCATCAAACCCTCTCACACCCTCCTGTTCTGAAATGAATGGCCTTGAGATACATAGTTCACTCCCCAGCTACTCTTCCTCATGCATGAATTGGACTGCTAACAGGGAATTTCTACTATCAGAAATTGGTGAGTAGGATGTTAACATGTAAAAACAAATTTCAGACACAAACCAAACCAGCCCACAAATGTTGGTTTTATCGGAGACAGGAGGTCGAGAGCTGATGCCCAACCCACCAAGAAAGTATTTCAATATTTTAGTGGATTTCTTGCTGCAGATATTGTCTTCCATTTTAATAACTTTCTCAGGCTTTGGGTTACCCGATGGATAAGCAGCAACTGTTACACAGAAGAGCTATGTGTCTTCACAGCACAGCATGCTGGTCAGGTTCAATAGAACTTCCCCATTGTTTATTTTCCCAAGGATCAGATCTGCCCATGGATCAAGCCCCCTACTCCATGAATGGACCCGTCAACATTGACCACCATTCCCCTTCACTGCAATCATTGATCCCACCAATCCCCCGCTCACTCAGAACTCCCTATTCTTTCCAAAATTGTCTCCCATATCAACAATCAGTCTTTGAATATCTGGGGAATTGGAAGGTCTACCTGATCCTGGACTGTGGCCTCTCTGGGAGCCTTCCTCACCTCACAGGGGACCAAACACTGGAAATCAAGCTGGATTCTGGGCAGGAAACCTGGACTTCTGATCCAAATCCTATCCTCCTCCCCTTCACCAGCTTGGAAATCCCATCCCAGTAAATATTGTGATTCTCAGACCTTTTTATCTCAGTTAATCCTAATCCAGTGATATCCATGGTCCAGGTACCATTACTGGGATACAGGAAACTTGCTAATAATATTTTATTTCCATAGCACAGTGACACTGGGATTAATTGCTGTGCCCCTCCTGTTATGACTGAGGTCACCTAACTAGCTGCAACTTCAAGGTCTAACTTGATATTTACCTAATCCAAATGAATTCTTTTGAACCATTTATTCCCAGAATCATCAGATGTTAAAATTTAATTAGCAGGGAGACACCAGAGGAAGTTATCTTTCCTTCCACCTGGATAGCTCCGCAATCATCTCTCAATAGAGGAAAGATCTTTGGAAATAAAGAACTGTAAAGCATAAGGATTAAACAGAGCTTACTTCATCCTGACAGTTCTAACTTATCCATTAAATTTATAATAATTTTTCACAGTCCTCTATCCTACCAGCTACAGAAATACATCTTTGTTCCCTTGTTCAATTTGATGGTCTCCTCCAGTGGTCCAATTTTCATTTCAGGAACTTTCATCTGCATTATAAAAAGAATCAAATATTTTTTGAATTACACTTGATGGTATCTTGTGTAAAAGGAGGAGATTTCTATGACACTGTGGTTTAGAGCTATTTGTATATTACAGTGGAAATTAAAATAATAATTTCAGGATCAATCAATGAAATGTCATAAGATTTATTTTCCACTAATGTACTTTCCCTAGATCTGTCACTTGCATTTTAATATTACTTCCCTCATTCTACTTTGGAGTTGGTTGTGCTAGACTTCAGACTTTGGTCAAGATGTCAGGATGGTCTACACTGTCATTTACTGTCCACTATCTCCACTATCTACACTGAAAAACAGCCAACATAATTATGGAGCCATGCACCCTGGAGACTCTCTCTTCCACCTTTTTCCATCAGGAAAAAGATACAAAAGTCTGAGGTCATGTACCAACTGAGTTAAGAACAGCTTCTCCCCTGCTGTCATCAGACTTTTGAATGGAACCATCTCACATTAAGTTGATCTTTCTCTAAACCCTAGTAACACTACATTCTGCACTCTCTCCTTTCCTTCTCTGTCAATAGTATGCTTTGTCTGTAGAGCACGCAGAAAACAATACTTTTCAGTGTATACTAATAAATGTGACAATAAATCAAATCAAATCAAAATCAAAAATGGCAGCAAACTCCAAACCTCTGACAATGCCATTCTTAAATAAAATGAGAGCAGCATAAGTTAACTCATTGGAAGATCCACCCTTCCTCTCTGGAGCAACCCCTGACTGGTAAATTGTTCTGCTCAACACAGCTGGACGAGTTGTGAATAGAGCTTTGCATTTTTCAACACTTGTTTTCTTTTCAACCATTTCTTTTAGCTGTGCTATGAACACGTGTTCTTCATAGATTTTCTAAGGCGTATGTTTGAAACACAACTTCCCTGCCATTTGATAACCTAACCTGAACATAGTCATCAAAATAAAGACTGTATTCGACAGGGAGATAGTCATACTTCTTGCCCATTCTTAGAAACAGCTTTTGTGCAATTTATCTGTAGATCATAGACAAGTCAGTAAAATAAGGGTCCGAGAGGTGGGTGTCACACATTTTTCCAATTAGAAGCAATACTATGGCCAAGCAAAAAATGAACACGTCCAGTTACTTGCAATTGGGCCTGAACAATGCAACTGTAATTTATGTTTAGATGACCAGATAAGCTACAAGAGGAAAGCGTGAATAGTTTATAGATCTCACTTGAACCCATAGTATTAAATTACACCCTTACAATTTCTACAATAAATATTGAAGTCTTAATAAAATGAAAACAATGCCAATAACAATTAGAAGCATCCCTGAAAATGACATTGATCGAAGACTGTGAGGTTAATGTGGTGTCATCTTTGCAGAACACTGTCACATGACTCATAAGAAGGAGTAACCAGGAAATGAGATCAGCAGAACTTTACTGAGGCAACTCGTGTTGGCTATCACATATTCTATTCAGAACATTTGTAATACATCTTAACTTTAAAGATAGAAAGTGTGTGGTGTTTATGTCAGATAAATCTGTTATTACTTTAAATAGTTAACAGAATGTATCTTCCACTAACGTTAGGCCCACTGATAGTTCAGTTTTGTAATAGGGTGGCACAGTGGTTAGCAGTGCTGTCTCACTGCGCCAGGGACCTGGGTTTGATTCCCAGCTTGGATCACTGTTGTGCAGAGTCTGCACAATCTCCCACTGTCTACATGGGTTTCCTCTGGTTTCTTTCCACAGTCTGAAAGAAATGCTGGTTACATGCACTGGCCATGCTAAATTCTCCCTCAGTGTCCTTGAATAGGCACCAGAGTGTGGTAACTTCATTGCAATGTTAATGTAAGCCTACTTGTGATAATAATAAATAAACTTAAACAATCGGGAATGAAATTCTGGATAAATTATGACTATAACTTCGTTTTCTGATTCAACCAACTTTTGTTTGCCCCCCTGCTGCGATTGTGTGAGCGGATTATTCAGTGAAGACATAATAACAATCTCTCACTTTGCTCACTTAATAGAATTTTGATAGCCTTTTACTTGTATTTGTGAAGTATTAGTTGTGACAGAAACCTATATATACCCAATGACAGAGAATAACTTAATTGGAAGTTAAAGTTCAGGTGACATTCAGAATGCACTTCATTTTCAAGGCTCATAATTCTAATGGAAAGTCTTCATTAAATTTTAGCCTCATTTCCTGTTCTTAACACTTTTGTTTATCCTTACCCAAAGTGCATTGCTGCTTTATTATCGGTGCTGATGCATCAATTACAAATTTGAAGGATGTGTAAACATTCAGGTTCATTTGGGTTTTAATAAATTCATAAGACAAAATATTTTCCCCATCTACCACCTATGGTTCTATTGGATTAGTTGTCAAAAATCTTAATCTTCACAAGTCTAGAAATTATCAGGCAGCATTGGTGGTCAAAGGCTATAATAATTTGTGCTGTTATTTAAAAAAAAACTCATTTACGCAGACTGACATCCTGACATAACAAAGAATAATAAATCAGAAATACTCCCCTCAAGATTACATTGTAAATGTCAAACTAGACAGTAAATTGCAATTAAAGAAGGGAAATTGCTTCAAAGAAGCACTTGATTTCCAAATGAACAGCGAAGGATTTCTTAAGCATTTAATGATGGTTGAATTTACTCAGCTATTTTTAGGCAGAAGGATGATGATATAATTTTAATGTGCTTTGTAACTCTGTTTTTGTTCCAAAAGAATCATTTCAGAAACTAACCACCAACTACCTGGGAAAACATCACAACACATCAACAGCTGTTAGAGCTGACTTGAAGGTTAAATATTAGGAACGAATCCAATTTCTCTTGTCTGTTCAGCCCAGCAGTGTGTTATATTACAGTTGGATTGTGCTTATGGAGTGTGGGATATGAAGTAGACTAATCAATCCCCTCTGCTCCTGTTCTCAAATTGCTCTCATATCAGGTCCGTGCCCTCGGGCATCCTTGTGGTTTCCAAAAGCTAATTCCATAAAAATCAAAATTGCGACCTGCAGCCAAAGGGGGAAGTTACGTTTTTTCCCTCATGATTAATCTCCTCTTGGGTGGTTTTCAAAATAAAAACACGCAAGCTGCTGCCTCACGGATGAGAGCTTTCCTCTTCCAACAAACCTTGATCTCTGGAGCCAGATCACCAGGAAAGGAGTGCATTTCTGATGGCACCTCCTTTTGACATTGAGAACATTAAGTACAGACTACTGCTAACCAACTCCTGTTGTGCTTAACTTCACACAAAGTGAATATATTTTGCAGCTACAAATTAGGACTGTTCAAAAAAAGCAGGCAAAAGGAAACCTCACTACAGTTGGTAAGAGTAATTGGGAAATATTTAATGGGAGCATTTTGTTTGTAAGGTTTTCTTTTTCTGCTGATTTTTCTGCGTATTTAAATCAGTTTCAATGAATAAATGTGTATTGATTGATAAGATAATCTGATACATAGAGGCCATTTCACTGCCACAAGGATTTATTTATTGACAGATTTCAAACATATGATATTAAGCACAATTGAGTTACTAGTGTCAAGTTGTAATCTAGTTTATGTTTTTATTATTTAATGTTTTAATGTTAAATTCAGATATTTTGCCCACCAACATACTTGTTATTGAGTGTACCCAGCATTTTACTATTACAACCTCTATACTGTTAGAGTGAGTAGAGGATCCTTTTAGTTTAGATTTCAGTTCAGCCAGAGGCCAGTGTACATGTTCACCCATCTGGTGGAGTTGGCATTTACTTATTAGTGTCACAAATAGGCTTACATTAACATTGCAATGAAGTTAGTGTGAAAATCCCCTACTCCGGTGCCTGTTCGGGTACAATGAAGGAGAATTTAGCATTGACAATGCAGCTAACCAGCATATGGGAGGAAACTAGAACACTCAGAGGAAACCCACACAGACACAGAGAGAAGTGCAGGTTCTGCACAGTGACCCAGGCCAGGAATCAAAGCCGCTGTGAGACAGCAGTGCCACTGTGCCAGCCCCATGCAATTTATTCCCTATTAAACCTTCAAGAATTTGATGAATGCTTTTCCTTAACTGCAAATCCCACCCCAGTCATTTCAGAACAGACACATATCTACCATTGAAAAATCAGTGATATAAAGGATGGATATTTATTCTCCCTTTTCCCTAAATGTCCTTTAGGGGTCAAATACATCAACCAGAAAAACCAAAGAGTGTGTTGTTCCTAATAGACATCAAATAATTACTGCCCTGAAGCAAAAGTCTAGTCCCAGGAACTGGATTTGGTGAGTATAAAATTAACCAAAAATACAAATTTATAAAATCACAACAGTGCATATATATGCAAAGAGAAACTTAGGACTTTGTGCATTTATACTCATATATATGGCAGCAATGTGGCACCAGGGACTCAGGTTCAATTCCGGCCTCAGATAACTGTCTGTGTGGAGTTTGCACATTCTCCATCTCTGGGTTTCCTCTGGGTGCTTCTTTTTCCTTCCACAGTCTAAAGATGTGTGGGTTAGGTTGATTGACCATGCACAACTGCCCCTTTGTGTCAGGAGAGTAGCAGGGTAAATACATGGTGTTATGAGAATAAGGCACTGGTGGAATGGGCTGAATGGTCTCTTTCTGCACTGTAGGGATTCTTTGATTGAACAAAGATCCATTTAATGCTCTCCCTGCACAGGATTACTTATTTTATTTTAAAGGCACAGATACCTCCAAATCAAATTTTTGACTTTGAGTTTAACTTTAATTTTTTAAATTCTTTAGAATTGAGATGAGAATTTTTTTCACCTCGTGGGTAGTGAATGCATGGAATTCATTACCACAGAATATAGTTGAGGCCAAAACGTTGTCTGATTTTAGGAAGAAATTGGGGCTAAAGGGATCCAGGGCTGAGGGGGGAAGGAGGGAATCAGGATATTGAATTCGATGATCAACCGTAATCAAAATGAATGGCAGAGCAAGCTTGAAGGGCCGAATGGCCTAGTTCTGCTTCTAGTTACTATGTTTCGAAAGGGTCAGAACTATCAATTTTGGTCTATCTTAGGTTTCCTACTGAATACTTAACCATAATTTATTTGTGCAAAGTTTGACACATTTTCCTACATAATCCATGTGGGCCTGTGAAATATAAGTTTTGATCTGCAATCATCTTTCGTATGGATAATGCAAAATGTCTTTCTCTTTATAAACCACCTAGTTTGTAAAATTGCGCGGTATCAGAGTCTACATAACTCAATTGTCTGTATGTAATGGGCAAGCCTTTCTCCATCTAATTCTCTTGAATATGGTATAGTCTTTGAACAGTGTGAACTAGGTCTGGCCAATAGCTATTTAGAATCCCACCCACACACACAAGGAGGTGCTGAACATTAACTATAAATGGACAGTCCATTTACAGTTAACCCGAATCAAAATTACCAGCATCATGCAGTCTTAATGCATGAGACTGCAATAACAAAATTCACACTAAACTCTCACAATGAACAAAGGTCAGTTTTATGGGTGATTCACACTCAACACGCCACAGAATTTCCAATGGATATTGGTTTACAAAAGAATACTTTATGAAATACAAAGCAGAAAAACAATAGAACAAACGGTACTAACAACATTACAAGGACCATAGAAATATACAAGAGGAAAATAGATCAGAAAATTCAATTTAAGCAGTTCAGGATGTAGAACAGGTGCTACCACACAAAGTTCAAAGGATCAATGAAGAGAGGTAACTGGTCTTATCAAGAAACACAGCTGGAAACAAGACAAAGGATGGAAGTCATTCAATTACTAACTCAAAACTTGAAAACCAACAACAAAGTGACAGACAAACACTGAGTGATTTTCTCCCAGGAAAACAAAGGTCAGTAATATTAATACCACATGGCCAACTGGACAAAACATTACAAAAATTCATCTTACCAGTAAAACAGAAAGATGGCACAGATTATGAACCTTGCCTCACCAGGAGCAGTACGACGAAGCACAGATATTTGAAAGAGAATCACTAACCATTTGTCATTGCACCAGACAGAAAATTCACAAAAGTCTAGCAGCAAAGAAAAAAAAATGAAAAGAAGAAACAAAATGAAGCTCGGAGGAAATCACAAGTGACATAAGTGAACAATTATTTCAGAAAGAATAACTAAGCAACTACATACCAAGACTGGCAATAACTCTCCAGAGATTCATTGCCATGCTCTATTTTGTAACAAAGAACAATCACACTTGGGATGAAGAATATTGCTTTAAAAATAGAATGAGGTAAAACGAACAATGACCACTACAGCCAGAAATAAAACCAGAGCAAGAATATGGCTGTCTGCATTGGGTTTCCTTCACCTACCCTGGTTTCCTCCTACAGTCCAAAATTTGCATTGGTTGTGCTAAATTCTTCCTCAGCGTACTTGAACAGGTGCCAGAGTGTGGCAACTAGGGGATTTTCACAGTAACATCATTTGAAGTGTTGATGTAAGCCTCTTGTGACACTAATAAATAAACTTTAAACTTTGAAACTTAAACTGAAACTCATAGCAGGTCAGTCAGCATTTGAGAGAGAAAAATATGCGTTAAGATTCTACTGCCCCGTCCACCATGGAATTGGAGCGGGCGAGGGGCGGACAATGGAAATATCCTTTGACCTCGGGCGGGAATTTCTGGTTTTGCTCGAGCAAGGCTGAAAAATCCTGCCCATGGTAATGTTTCAGTAGATTAATTTCCTCAGAATTGAGGTTAGAGGTTACACAGAAAGTAGCCGCAAGTCATCAACATGACAGAGAAAACAAGACAAGGTGGGAATGGAGCAAATATGCCATGAAATCGCAAACACTGTTTTTATCTTTGGATTCCTGTCGTAACAGCTTTGATCCGGAGAAAACCTGTGCGGTGTTTGGGACAGAGTCCCACTCAAACAATGAGTTCAGCTCCTTTTTAATGTGTTAAGTCACTTTACTGCTTATCTGCAGCAATTGCTACAATTATTTCAGTGAAAGAAAGCAAAAACACACGAAAATTCCATGAGCGAATACGTTACATAAAAAAACTATAAGATATACATTCATCCAGAGGAAAAACCATTACAGCATACAAAAGTTACAGAGACAAATGACCACCGGAGAAGCAACACAAGGACACACTATTTTATCCATCAATCAAACCACAAAACCTACACACTGGATGGGACTTGTACATCAAAAAAAACATAAGAGTCATGGATAACAAAATGGAGAAGGACAAACCAGCACAAGCGCACAAATCACCAGTATGGAAATGTCTCTTGAGAAAGTCAAAATATAAGGCAGGCAAAAATAATGTCAATTCTGAGATGTTAAAAGAATCTTAACCATTAACATTCAGAAGCCAAAACTAATCTACGCACATGTTCACTCACCCAAATGCCTTAATTATGTTGTTTTGTATATTTTTGTGCATTTGCCGGCACAGTACAACGATGCTGAAGGCAACTGTCTAATTAGTTTGAACCCAACAGTTAGTAGGCTTATACAATAGGCAGAAATTGTACCAAAATCCCAACATAGTGAATTACAAATTTCCCATAGACCGGTCATGATCCAACATTCGATCAGCATACATTTCAACTTCTGCATGTAAGGTTCACAAGTACTAGTATTCTGTAAAGCTTTACCACTTGGGAAGCTTTTACTTCTGGTGTAAACATAAAGGTTTGGTGTAAACACAAGCAGCTGTGGTGGTCCCTCTTTGCACTGCAGAGTTCAAGTGTAAGAAATATTTTTTATCCAGCCTGCCAAGCAAGAGCTGCAGTGATTCATTCGTTACCGATTGGATGTAGTTTTTAATAGAACACTGAATTTGCAACAGTAACCAATAGGCCTGAGTTTTCCCGAAGATTCCACGCTTCCATTATGATCCCTGTCCAGACTGATAATTTAAAAAAAATCAAATTTCCAGGTCTTAGCTGAAAGGATGGCATGTCAAGCTGTCACCATTTAAAACTTTGACTGTAACATCAGATTAAAAACACCACTGACTAAACAGAAGGCGAGATTTTCCTAGAACTTATCAAAGGCCGATGGTGGGTGGGAAAAGTGACGCTGAAGCTGCCGACAGCAGTGGCAACTTTCTCCAGTCCTGGACTTCAAAGAAAGATCTTAAATGGGCAGATCCCATGAAGAATGTCTGGTGGAATGGGACAGCCTCTGGTTCATCTGCCTCACTAACAACTTAGACACTTGTGAATCACGATGCCATTTTTAAAGGCCGCCCCAGTGCAAAGGAATCCATCCTGGAACCCCCAGGATTGTCCCTGGCACTGCCTGTGCAGAGTCAGGAGCTGCACTGGGGGCAGTGCCCAGGCTTGACCCACTCTCACCCTGAGAATGCAGCCACCTAAGCACTGCAGGAAGCCTGCTCACCAGGTGCGTGGCTTGGGAGACCAGTCGGGATTCATACTGTTCTGCCATCATGCCAAGGGGAGGGAGGGAGATTCAGGCATGGGGAACAGATAATTATTTGTAAATGTATTGAAATGATGTTCCCGATGTTCAACTTTTGGAAACGTATCCCGTCACATTCATTAACATTAACCATGACCTTGGCCTTCTCACGGTATTTCCCACTCCAGCAGCTGAACCCTACGAATGGAAATTTTGCTCCCGAGGTCTTACTTCCTTCCTTTCTGGTCCTTTCCTTTCCAAACCTGATAATTTCTAACGCAGTGAATGTTTCTCTCGAAGGGCCAGATTTTACCAATCAGAGCTGACTGCCGGATCCGGACGTGAAACAGATCCGAGCCCGGAATCCTCGTTCCAGCACACCCATACACTTTTTGCTGGCTCCGGTCTGGTCCGCGCTGTGGGCGGGGCTTAGCACTGCCGGAACGATTGGAGCTCTGAACTGCACATGCTCTGAACTGAAACAGTGCGCTGGGTTGCGAAAGACAAAACAGAGAGAGCCGGGGTGGGGTGGGGGGGGATGAGCCGCAATTGGACCCCCCTGGGAGACAGCCCCCCCCCCACCCCCCTGGCAGATGACCCCCGATCAGAACCCTCCAAGAGGCAGCATCCCCTCCCCCAACCTGATCAGACCCCCCCATCTGGGAGGCAGACCCCCCCCCCACCTCAACACCTCCCTGCAATCAGACACCCCCTGCCCCCTGAGGAGGCAGCTCACCGGTAGGCACCCTGTCCCACTGTCAGATCCCATCCCCCCCGGAAGGCAGGCTCCCCCTTGCAGACTACATCCCCAACCTATCTAGATTGCTGCTCTCCCTCCACTTTCCTTCTGACCTGTTGATGTGGAAATGCCGGTGTTGGATAAAGTTGAACATAGTAAGAAGTCTCACAGGTTAAAATCCTGTTGGGCAGTCCTGTTGGACTTTAACCTGGTGTTGTGAGACTTCTCACTGCATTCGTTGGACACCTTCCTGGCCTTCTGCTGACGTCTGCTGGAAATGGGGAGCGGGCTCAGATGGATCCTTCGTTTGGGGGGAGGGAGTGGTGGAGAATGAGGGGAGGGTGGACTTGAAGAATGAGATCCATCTGAGCCTGCCCCCCCACCCTAACCAGAGATCCATCTGAGCCCGCCCCTCCACCCTAACCAGGGATCTATCTGAGCCCACCCCCCCTCCCCAACCAGAGATCTATCTGAGCCTGTCCCCCTCAAACCAAAGATCTATCTGAGCCCGCCCTCTCCTCTGGCAGACGCCAGCGGGGGGCTGCCTCCCGGGGGGAAGTTTGACCATGGGGGGGGGAGGGGCCTGCTTCTCAGGGGGGTCCGACCACGGGGTGGGGAGTAAAGGGTATGGTCTGCTGGGGGTGGGTGGTGGTTGTGGGGGGAGGCATCTGCCTCCTGGGGGGTGGGTCAGATTGTGGGGGAGGAGGAAGTGTGCCTGGGGGATTAGTGGGGGGTCTGCAAAGGGTCTTCAAGAAGAATGGACTTTGGAGGTTCCCCTGCAGAATAGGAATCCACTTCAGATTTTTATTCTGCAAGTTGGTAACAGCACGGATCTGAAGACAGTAAAGAGGGATTTGGTGGTAGAGTTGGGCGCGTGGTTCATTAAGTTGATTTAAATGAATGCTAATGCATTTAAATCGTTGGGCTGCCCGATTGGGGCTCAAATTGGGTTTCAGTAAAAACGTGATCTGCTCAGTTTCAGATGCCTGATGCCCATATTTACTGCAATTTTGATTTTTGATAAAATCTGGCCCTAAGTGAATCTTTCAGCCTTGTTTCAAATCCTCGCTGAGTAACAGCAGTTGATGAATCCGATGGTGCAGCACAGGTAAGCTAAAGAAAACTGAAGAAAACAGGAGCCAGATCTAGACCCTGAAGTTAAAATCAAGTTGCTGTTTCTGTTATTTGAAGATAACACTGGGGGATCTACATTTTTCAGAATGTGTTGAACTGATTCTCCAGATTCATTAAAGGAATAGGTGTGGCCACAAGCCATTCTGAGGAGGGGTTCCCCTATAGCCTGACATTATGACCACAAATAATTTTATAGTTTTCCACATCTTCAAAGGATATTTCCATCTTGAGACATTCTCTCATTTCCTCTTTGCTGCAGTTTTCCTGAAGATTCCATGCCTTCATTATGATCCCTATAGAAACCGATAATTTAAAAATAAATCAAATTTCCAGTTGATAGCTGGAAGAATGGCGTGTCAAACTGTCACTATTTAAAACTTTGACTTAATATCAGATTAAAAATACCACCTTTCCTGGTGGGGCTGTTGATAGGACATTGCTGTGGACCCTCCCATTGGCTGTGCTTGTTACCTCTAACAAGAACTTAAGAACTAGGGGCAGGAGTAGGCCATCTGGCCCCTCGAGCCTGCTCCCTCATTCGATAAGGTCATGGCTGATTTTTTTTGTGGACTCAGCTCCACTTATCCGCCTGCTCACCGTAACCCTTAACTCCTTCACTGTTCAAAAATGTATCTATCCTGGCCTGAAGATCACTCACTGAGGTAGCCTCAACTGCTTCACCGGGCAGGGAATTCCACAGATTCACAACCTTTGGGTGAACAAGTTGCTCCTCAACTCAGTCCTAAATTTGCTCCCTCTTATTTTGAGGCCATGTCTCCTAGTTCTAGTTTCATCTCCCTGCTTCGATCTTATCTATTCCTTTCATAATCTTATATATTTCTATAAGACCTCCCCTAATTGGATGGCTTTTCCCAAGGCAATCCCTTAATTGACTGCTTCTGTAAAGATTGCGCAGATGAGGAGCCAGTTACCACCAGCCACTTCAGGATTTGCTTTCTGTTACAACCCCTAATAAACGTGCAATGTGGTAGAATTCCATTTTCAGATTCCATGATGGTAAATCACACTTTAAAAAATGTTTTATTGCTTAAGAAATCTTTTACACTTTTATTTAAAGAAACAACTGAAAGAACCACCAGCAAAGGAAACAAATCAGCGAATACCAACAAAACTCACTCTTTCTTCAAGTGAATGGCCAAGTATAACATTATGGTTTAAGATTTAGTAAACTTTGCTGCTTGTATTTTCTGTACTTAATGCCATCTCTGTTGATTCTTTCATTGTTTGTGTGTCTTCCAGGAAAGTAAGAGGGGTTTTAAATTAAAACTGTGTTTCAAGTCATATGTCAGTTTCTTCGTATTTCATAGGGAAAATAAACTTTTTCCGCCAGTGCCAAACATTGTTGGCATCAATCAATCAGGTCAGTTGGAGGGCCTCTTTCTTGAAAAAAGCAGGATCTTCCCTAAAGTGAATGTATTAGCTGCTTTTATTTGAGCATTTGTGCCTCTGCACTTATAGAACTATTGGGTTTGTGGATATAAAGTAATGAGTGAGATTGCTGTGATGAAATTAACCTACGCTAGAAGCATGAAATAGGCTGATTGCAGATCTGCAGTCCGTTTTACACCATGCCCGATTTAGTTTTCTATTAAAGTGTATAGCTATGGGCCCCATTTCCATTACAGGCATTGACCGATTTTACCCCCAGTAGGTTTTACTTGAATATTTTTAAAAAATCACACTGCAATTCCTGCATTAGGGATGGGCAATAAATGCTGGCCAGCCAGTGATGCCCATGTCCCACAAATGAAGAATAAAAAATTCCTGCATTCACTTTGTGATTCCTATATTTTAAAAATTCTACAACAGCACATTATTGTGAGGTTTGATGCAGACGGTGTTTGGTTATAACCTGTAACTTTGGGAACTGTTTCCAAGTGGTTTAAGTGCTCATTGTGGCAGTCACTCTGTTATCAAGCACAATTTGGGATCAAAGAGGCAAAGAAATTGGGAATTCATTATAATTATTACTCAACCTCACGCAGTGACTATTAAAAGTTGATAGTTAAAACCTGAGAGTCCCCTCCGGGTCAAGTTGGTTTTCAACAGTAGGCAGTCTGCTTAACACTGTCACTTGCACCACTAGTTAGGGTGTGACGGGGAGAACAATGAGTTAAACCAGGTTCTGGCCTATTTATCTGTCTGCCAGACTTTCTGCCAGAAGTGAAGACATGCACTTTAGGGTGAAAGGAAATGTAAGGAGCAAGTATTTTGAAGGGAGTGGTAGGTATCTGGAACATGCTGCCAGGGGTGGTGGTGCAGGCAGATACAAAGAGCAAGGAACAGTACAGCACGGGAACAGGCCCTTTGACCCTCCTAGTCTTTGTCAATCACGTTTACCTATCTCACTACCTGCTTGTATTCCTCTATTCCCCGTTTGTTCATATGCTTATCAAGATAAGTTTTAAATGTGGCTAACGTATCTACCTCAACCACTTCATTTGGCAGTGCATTTCAGGCCCCACCACTCTGTGTAAAAAAACTTGCCTGCACATCTCTACTGAACCCTTCCCTCCTTATTATGAACTTGTGTCCCCCTTGTAATTGTAATTTGTAAACATAATAGAGGCGTTTAAGGCCCTTTTACATAAGCACATGACGGGCAGCACGGTGGCACAGTGATTAACATTGTTGCCTCACAGTATCAGAGACCCGGGTTCAATTCCAGCCTTGGGTCACTATCTGTGAGGAGTTTGTACGTTTACTGCGTATCTACGTGAGCTTCTTCTGAGTGCTCTGATTTCCTCCCACAGTCCAAAGATGTGCAGGCTAGGTTGATTGGCCATGCTTAATTGATCTTAAGTGTGAGGAGGATTAGCAGGGTACATAGTTAGGGTTATGGGGATAGACTCTGGTAGGGGTTATGTTGGTGCAGGCTCGTTGGACCGAATGACCTCCTTCTGCACCATAATGATTCTATGAATATGCAAGGAATTGAGATATATGGATCTGGGGCAGGAAGAAGGGATTAATTTCATCATGTTCGGCACAACATTGTGGGCCAAAGGACATGTTCTTATGCTGTATTGTTCTATAATCTATCTAAGGTAGGTATTAGAATTGCTGACTGAATTTTGAGCGGATGAATTGAAAGGAAGTGATAAGGATGTTTTGGCATCAAATTGCATTCTCCATCATTATAACTTTCTTTATCTTTGTTACAACTAATGGATATTTAGAAACCTAAGTTGCTATCTGCAAAGTGGAAGCAGAAGTGATAATTAAGGGATGTAGCGAAAAATATTGAAATCCCCGGCAAACATTTCTTTCCATTTTTAATAACATTTTGACTATTGACAACAGGACCTTGGGCATTTCCTGTGAGAATAGCCCTGTCCGTTCATAGCAGCAAAAGCTGAAGAGATAGGCTGGTCAGACTGCACAGTAGGGACATGGCATTCACCTAGATATCCAGCCAACAAAACATACAGACCCTGCAGCATTGCCTGAAGAGGCTGTACTTCAAAAGGGAAGCCATTAATGACTAGTGCTGTTCATTGCAATCAGATCTGCTAATCAGTTCTGCCATTGGCACAATATATCAGTGGCCATTAAGTTTACCATTGGCCTCAATGTTCTTATTCAGGTTTATTGGGAAGGTGATAGCCTAGTGGTATTACCACTAGACTATTAATCCAGAAACTCCACTAATGTTCTGGGGAACTTGGTTTGAATCCCACCAGGGCAGATGGTGGAATTTGAATTCAATAAAAAACAATTAAGAATCTACTGACAGCTATAAAGCCGTTGTCAATTGTGGGGAAATTCATCTGCTTTACGAATGTCCTTTAGGGAACAAAGTCTGTCTTCCTCACCTAGTCTGGCCTACATGTGACTCCAGAGCCACAGCAATGTCTTCTGAAATGGCCTAGCAAACCATTCCATCAACAAAAAAAAATCCAGAACTCAGAGTCCACTGGTGAATCCACCGTCGACTATTGGAAAACCTCTTTTAGTTCTCTAATGTCCTAACTGCCATCCATACATGGACAGGCCAACATGCGAATCTGTGTCACTCAAGGGCAACTAGGGATGGGCAATAAATGCTGGCCAGCCAGTGATGCCCATATCCCACAAATGAATAAAAATAAATCACTGATGGTAAGCAGCCAGATTTGTACAAATCTATTGTTTTGCACAAACAAGCCAATTCATCACATTTTTCATTTATAAGTGATGTGAAGTGACTGGAATAATTTTGCTGATTCCCGAAAGTGTAAGATATTAAAGATGACAGCTATATGACCCTTCATTAATCTGAAGTTTACATCAACAAAATATGATTTCAATCTCCCCATTCCAAGCTCACTAGGGACCAACTGTGTCACAGCATGCAAATCAATGTTCACTTCCCTACCACTTGCCATGATGGTGTTACGTGAAGGCAATCCACATTTCCATCACTCTTCCATTAAGGAAATTTGAATCCTCCAAGCTCAAAGCTACTTTCTATATCCTGTGCTGATGATACATGCACTTTCCCAAGACACCAACTTAATGTTGATATCAAACTGCATTTTATCAGTAGAGTCATCATTCAAATTTTCTTTAAGTTTTTATTTATTATGTCACAAGCTTACAATAACATCACAATGAATGATATGCCAAGTAAGTATTAAAGTGTTGTTGAGAGGGAGTAACACCACAAAATATATCTCATTCCATTTGCTCTCCTCTTAAAACTGAGCCATGGTGGATATTAATATTCTTTTCCCCTTAGCAAAAGTGACTGAAAGTTGAATTATATTTTCTTGTCCCTATGGCCATTGGTAGAACAGGCATTATGTACAGGGAAAGTTGGCTCAGACCTATATAGCTGTGTCACTGTAACATTGAGCATAATTTTCCAGCGAGCTTTTTAAGTCAACCTAAAATGGTGTTACCAAAATGAACTTGGGTTCATTCAAATACCCAAATATAATTAAAATGAAAACACAGTTTTTCATCTATTTAGAATGGTTTGCACATCTGGAGTAAGCCTAAAGGAAATCTTGTGCAACTCTCAAACGCTTGAGGCTTTTAAGCATCTTAACAGTTCCAGTTCTTTTTTATTCCCATGAAAAACATTGATTCTTATTCAAGGTCTTTTTAAACCTTAGAGCACATGCCATTTGTATGGAAGCTAAAATGGCCAAATATTCTGTCAATTCAGACCATAATTGAAGCTCTTACCAACAGGAGCAAGTGAAAGAATAGGGATATGAAATAGGAGCTGTTAAAATGTAAATTTCCATACAGTTCAGGAGGCAATGTTGCAAACATGTGAAGTGATCCATTGTGGTTGGCAAGTCCAATCAAAATTAATGATAGGGGTTGATGTTCATGGTTGAAAGGATACGAGATGAAATAATGCATTCTCAGAAAGATAGCAATGGGTACCAGAACTAGACTGTGCTTCCTTGCCTTCACATGGTGCCACCAAATATGTTTGTACAACCCGGCCTTACTGAACAGCACAGGGAATGGGTTCTGCAGTTTCTTGGTCAGCGTTGAGACAGTTAAAGAATTGTGTCTTCGGCTGCAAGAGTACCAACAGCCAACTTCAGTGGAGAGGAAAACTACTCAAAGCAATAATTTGAATCAAAATTGATAGTCACATGGACAAATGTGAGTTAATTAAGGAAATCCAGCATGGATTTCTTAAGGGAAAGCATGTTTAACTAACTTGTTGGAGTTTTTTGAGGAGCTAACAGAGTTGGTTGATGAGGCTAATGCTATTCAAGTTGGGAAAGAGTAGGAACTAGGACACCTGATTAACCACTTTGTGAGCTGGGAGCTTGGTCATTGACATCTTTCTAAGGGTCTTAGCGAAGAATGAAAGGATGACACTAGGGCAGCAGGAGTGAAGGACAGAGGATGAAATGGATAAGGAGATGTCCACTCCTGTTATGGAGTACAAGATATTCTTCACCATAGACCTTCTCCACCAGTACTTCCAATGCCAAATCTAAAAACTTTCTGCACCCACTCCCCTTAGTTCCTGAGCCATCTGCAACTGGCTAATGTATACCAGCCAGCAATCTCCACACGTTCCATGGAAGTCAACCTAAGCTATTGATGGGATGGGCTCATTCAGAAGTTGCCCCACCAGCATGGCATCATGGGGCTCATCTCTTCATTGTTTTTGGCAAATAGTTTACAAATACAGGGGGAAAACCTGGTAATGCACCCGATAGGATACCCTTCGCTTTCCCACATGGGATGACACTTTGTCTACATTTGTTACTTTTCAGAACTTCTGCAACTTTCATCAACACAGCTAAGTTTTGAAAGCCTTCCAAAATCATACCTGCAGAGTGGAGATGTAAACATAGGTTTGGAGCTGAGAAGATTATTAGTGGTAAGTAAATATGGTATTGCCTTCTTCACAGTTCATCTTGAATTATTGTAGCCTGTGTCATATTACCTACTAAAGAGAACAATAACAGTATTGCAATTAGCAAAGACAAGTAACCATTGAATAATATAGCCAAGAAGTTCTTACTTCTGATAACTGACATGCTGTCCAGTGAAAAAACAGCATTTTAAAATGGAAAGGTCTTCCTATGCATTAAAATAGATTATCTATTGGAAAATGTGCTATTTTGCATTTTACAATATTGAAAGGCTAACTGACTTAAAGCTAATCATTTCAACTCTCCATTGTTTTATTTTATGCATTTTAGAACAGCAGAGCCAACTGTTTGGCTGTTGGATGTGTGAGCTTTTGGCATTTTTCAAATGTAATATAATGGACAGGATTTTCTGGCTGCACTTGCCCAGGAGTGGAAAATTCCATCCGAGCCAACAGACCTTTGCATGATCTCTCTCCCACCTGCTATGGTTCCTGTCTGTGGGATGGTAAAATTCTGCCAGTTGTGTGATATCAGATTGTCAATTTCATAATACTACAAAACAAAATCACACAGTATATGATAAATACTAAAGGAGTTCAATATGGATGATGACAGTGGGATGATGCAAGCCAGCACTCTCTATTTTCCCAATTTCTTTCTTTGACCACAAATTCAATGATACACATGGGCAAAAGAAAGACTTTCTAATGCATGTAGGGAAATCTTAAATCATGAAGGAACTATGTTTTTTTAAAATTCAATTATGGATGTGGGCATGACTGGCTATGCCAGCATTTATTGCCTATCCTGAACCATATTGAATATCCTATTGGATCAAATGCTCTCTGTATCATCCCAATGAATATCTTTCAGGTTTTTTCACGAGTCTATCAATGCCAAAGTACCACCTTCTCCTTCTTTTTATGTCTCTACGGCACACTAGATCAATGAGTGTCTCTTACACATATAAGTGGCATCTTGGAGATGGAGCTAAACCTGGATTAAGCATTTAGTTTGTACTCCCACGAATCTGAATACGGTTCAGGGTCAATATAAATCAAAGTTAAATTATGATATTTGCTGGAGGAAAGGGAGCGATATTATAGAAATCATCGTGGCAAATACGACCGTGATTACGTAAAGCAACAAAGGAAGCCGTATCTTCTGTGTTCACAAAACACAGGTGCATTGTAAATCGTTAATAAACTGGACAGCAAAATAAAATGCAGTGTCCGTTTGGTTTAACTCTCCAATCTTCTTTTGGAAATTTATGAAATGCAATTATAGTAATTTACTTCCTATCATCATTCCTCCTGAACTAGCTGTGAGTATGATCTTGGTTACAGTCAAATAAAAGTGGAAAAGACTGGTTGGAAAACCATCATCCTGCATTACTATCAAGGAAGACAAGAATGGCTGGATCCAAATATTGCTTTGGATTCCTCTACGGCATGGTGACACAGTGGTTAGTACTATTGTCTCACGGCGCCAGAGATCAGAGTTCAATTCCTGGATTGGGTCACTGTCTGTGTGGAGTTTGCACATTCCCCCTGTGTCTGTATGGATTGCTTCCTGGTGCTCTAGTTTCCTCCCACAGTCTCAAAGACGTGCTGGTTAGATGCATTGACCTGAACGAATGCCAGGATGTGGCGACTAGGTGAATTTCGCAGTAACTTCATTGCAGTATTAATGTAAGCCTTACTTGTGACTAATAAATAAACTTTTTAGAAGGTTGAACGTCTGTGCATCTTTTAGCAAGTTTTCCATAACTGAGCTCAATCCCGGCAAATTGCAGACAGTTATTGGTGGATATCAAAATATAGCTCGTTTTGTCAGATTATCTGGCAAAACAAAACATTCCTACACAGAAGTCCGATATTGGACAGATTTATTCTCAACGCTACAACAACAAACTGATGTGTTGCTTTGAGAGTCAAGAGGTACATATAGAACATACAAAGGAGATGCCTGAACAAGAATTCTCCCATCCCGCCCACTGCTGGAGTTTTAGTGGGCACATGACAGACAATGTGTAACCCCATTGACAGTCAGACAGGAATTTCCAGCTATTGGACTAGCGCGGCTAAAGAATTCCAACCTTGGTTTCTCAAGATCATTGGGAAAACCTTATTTTTCATTTCCTACAACTGATTACATAATATACTATTTCAACTGAAGTACATTTTTGCTGGATTTTGAAATGGTATTTATGGGATTCACATGCTATTATTTCAGGAAGAACTTTAATTCAATTAGGGACAGAGGACGTGTGCTGTACAAGAAATCAACATATCTGATTCACTAATGGAATCTTTATCTGAGAGAAATTCTGATGAAGACATCCATGACAGCTTCCCTCCAAACATTAAACACCGGAAATCTATTGTTCAGCAACACTAGTTGAGGCAGCATAGTGGCACAGTGGTTAGCACTGCTACCTCACAGCACCCGGGACTTGAGTTCAATTCTGGCCTTGGGTGACTGCCCGTGTGGAGTTTGCACTTGCTCTCTGTGTCTGTGGGTTTCTTCTGGGTGCCCCAGTTTCCTCCCACAGTCCAATGACATGCGGGTTAGGTTAATTGGCCAGGTTAAATTGTCTTTAGTGTCAGGGGGACCAACAAGGGATTACAGGGTTAGGGCTTGGGTGGGATTGTGGTCAGTGTAAACCTGATGGGCTGATTGGCCTCCTCCTGCACTGTTGGGATTCTATAATTCTATGAGCCGTCCAAAGATGAAAGCAAATTACAGCGGATGTTGGAATCTGAAACCAAAACAGAAAATGCTGGAAGGTCTCAGCAGGTCAAACAGCACCTGTGGAGAGACAACAGTGCCAACATTTCGAGTCTGGATGACCCTTTTCCAATTGTCCAGAGATTGTCTGAGCGGACCAAGCAATCCCTTGGCACCATCAGCACTGTTATTGAACAGTATTTTGGGATGTGAAAACATGTTTGGCTATTTAATTTTTTTACTGCTGCTTGGTAATGTTTTATCACTGATTCATATTTCTGGTAAACATTTATATCTATGGGGTTTCCCAGCTTACACACCTGTGATTAGATGTTATAATGTTGTTTGATAATCTGGAAAATTCCAGAATCCAGCAACGACTTGGTCCCAAGTATTTTGGGCTGGAGAACTTCCAACCCATGTACAGATCAGGATTAATCTGTGACAATGGCACAGTGGTTAGCACTGTTACCTCACAGCGCCAGGGATCCGGATTCGATTCCCTGCTTGAGTGACTGTCTGTGCAGAGCCTACAATTCTTCTAGTGTATTCAGGAGTTTCCTTCAGGTGCTGGTTTCCTTCTAAAGTCTGAAAGATATGCTGGTTAGGTGCTTTGGTCATGCTAAACGCTCCCTCAGTATACCCAAACAGGCATCGGCTTGTTGCGACTCGGGGATTTTCACAGTAAATTTACTGCAGTGTTAACGTAAGTCTACTTGTGACACTAATAAATAAGCTTTAAACTTTAGTGAAGCTATGCCTTGGCTCCATGAGTAGTGAATACTGACAATGCTAAATATTCGTCCCTGATGGATATAATCCATATTCACCTGGATTATTCCATCAACAAAAACCTTCTTACCAGCCTCCTTCATAAATTAATACGTTGATGATATGTTGCTAAAGTTACTTGGAATATCTGATTTTAAACAATGGAATGTCCAATGGTTTTAGACTCCGATAAATTTCTACAGTACAATGATGTTGTGAAGTATGTATTTCTGCTCTTCTGTTGGTGTAGGTGTCAGTAATTGCGTAATATAATTGCAGTAATAAACTCACAATAAGTGTTCTCTCGAGGTTTAGTGTATAATGTCCACTGGAATGAATTAATTTGTTTTTGCTTCATTAATAGAATCTTTATTAGGGAGAAAGCTATCAAATCCTATTGACATACTGTGGGTGTAGAAACATATTGTTATAAGCATGATTGCTTGAAGATTGTTCTAATTAAATGATATTGAATTAATTTTTATAGACTAAATATAGAAACTGCAATGATGGAAGCTCTGATGTATCTCAGTGAGAACACCATCAGTCTGGCAAAATGCTAATTAAAATGATAAAGTTTAATCCTACAAAGTTTAACACCATGTTAGGTAATTGTGTAAAAAGCATGATTAAACAAGTCCAGTTTCAAATTTAGGCATGGCATCTGAATGATTTTCGAATACAAAAGTACAAACAAAGGGTAGAATTTTACCAGTACGTCCATCTGAGGTTCATACGATCCCAACTGAGGCCAATGGAGAATGCAGTTCTCTGATCCTCACCTGCCCTGGAATTGGGATGGGTGTGCTGGTAAAATTTCGGCCCAAGTCTCCAATCTTGCAGCAAATTCAGAGAGCTTTGGATATTGCTGGGAGCCCTAATCATACAATTTGAAAGAGAATGTATCTCAATGGAAAGATTGGAAACAACATTATTTCAAATATTGAATAGAGAATTTAACTCTGACATTACTCTTCAAGATGAACACGAAAAGTACTTTAGAAACTGTTGGACCTTTCAGAAATTAGTGTAAAATGGGCTAAATCCAGCTTTTTCTAAACCAGGGCAGAATTTATTTTCATTTTCAGGAGGTCCACCTTCTTTCTTCAATGGTGGGTCAGTGATGTTGGGTGACTTCTCCATGTGGCACCCAGACATGACAGTGGACTACACTCCATCACTGAATATGGTGTGAAACACCTGGGTGCATAATTCATGAGGTCAGGGTTGGAAGATTTGGCGTGTTTTCCCATCAGCGCTACTGTGAAAGGCATTTCACTTTCCCATCCTTGCCTCAGCACTTAGTCTCAAAGCGGGAGAGTTTGGATTTTTCAAAATGGTGCCCAATCACCTTCATCAATTTTCAAAAGGAAATGTCATTGTGTTTCCGTCAAAAATAAGTAGTAAAGCTCACCAGTTCACCATCATCAGTATCCTTATTCTTAAAACACTTGTGACTTGTGTCCAGACCTGGTACAGGAAACAACTTCGAGTGAGACGCTTTAATGAATAATAAATATTTGTTTTCGGAGAATTACTTGTTGTTACATATTTGGTTTTGTTTTATTTTATTCTGCGGTGTGGAAAGGTGAAGGAAGAAAACAATAATTATCTTCTCAAATGAGAGTTTGTGTCGAGTCTGGGTGCTGTGTAGGGAAGGGCTGCAACTTTGCTTCAGTTGAACTTGATTGATTGAGGTGAAGTGAGTGTGAATACATTAGTCTCATCAACAGCAAATATTGATTAGTGATTTTTAATCTTTTTAAGAAATCAATCTAACAGTATGTCCTAGCTATAAGCCCTGCCAACAGAAAAAGAGAACTCATTTTAATTTCATGGAATTTGAAGCTGACAGCATTATAATGGAACATCATCTAAAATGTAGGTATTTTGTTGGATACAATCCCTTATAGCAGAGTACCCTATGTACCCTGCTCTTTAATATTCTATGCTGGGTCCAATCACGTAAAGTAATTTGGTTCTTAATATTGCATAACAAAAATTCTGTTTTTGCCAATGGGAAACAGAGGGAGGGGAGTGTTGTGCCCTAAAATACAGCTCCTGCTTTTTTCTTTCACTTTAAGGGTCTAGATTTGAATTCTGTTCAGACTCATCAAATCGCTACAATGCAAATGGAGATCATCCGGCCCATTTTGTTTGCACCAGCAACAATCCCACCCAGGCCCTATCTCCATAACCCTACTTATTTACATTGCTAACCCCCTCAACCCTGAGGGGCAATTTAGCACGGCCAATCCACCTAACCTGCACATGAAATCATAGAATCCCTACAATGCAGGAGGAGGCCATTCGCCTCCACCTGCCTACTCCAACAGCAATTCTATCCAGATCCTATCCCCAAAACCTCACATATTTACTCTGCTAATCTCCATGACACTAAGGACCAATCCACATAACCTGCACATCTTTGGACTATGAGAAGAAACCATAGCACCCGAAGGAAACCCACACAAGCAGGAGAATGTGCAAACTCCACACAGACAGTGACCCGAGGCTGGCATCGAGCCCCAGTCTGTGGCACTGTGAGGCAGCAGTACTAACCATTGTGTCACTGTGCCACCCTTATAAATGATAGACTTTCCTCTCTGATGTTTGTAATTGTAAAGTTTGGATGTGGATCCTAATTTATGTTAAATTAATAGACTTGATCAGAGTACTCACAAGGATAGATGATTTGGAAAAGTGGATGTCTCTTATGAAGACAGGATGATGTATGAAATAGGGTTGAGGGAGCTCTTTATTACATTTGGTCAATGCAATATCTGACCTAGGAGTTTCTATCTCAGTTCTATCATCGTTTTTCTTGCTGAACACACACGTACACAAATGAACGCACCTAGGTTTGACACATCTGGCAATTTCTGATATACAGCAGGACCCACAATACTAATATATCCCTGCAGACTTCAAAATGGCTGCTTTTGATCTGCTTGAACAATATGATTTATAAATCATTTCCACTTCACTGTGGGATAAAAATCTCCAGCTGTTACCATCAAACATGAAAATGTTCACTCATCATAGCACTCCTAAAAAAGCACTGTTGCTGGTCACATTCAAGGTCAGTTTAAAAACTGTACATTTTAAGCATTGTTTTCTCCAGTCACAGCTTGCAGAACTGGGGCAGAAGCCCCACTTGGTGGTGGATTGTCCAAATGGGCATTTCAGTACTCTCTCTGGCTGCAAACAGACATATTTGTAATCATTCATTCTGCAGGCTGCTCTGTGTGAAATCTTCACTAAACCCCTTCAATTTCCATGAGCTTGCAATCCCCCAACCTTTCAGATCGAACTTGCATCAGGTCAGATTTCCAGAGTTTAATGTCTCAGCAAAGAATGAGGCCTTGCCAATGACACAAGTAGGCCTCATTTAAATATTTTGTCTCTAACAACAACATGCATTTAAATATTGCCTCAAACAGCATAAAATGTTCCATGGGCGCCACTCAAGCAAAGAAAGTTTTATTTATTTAGTAACACAAGGGAGAATTTAGCAAAGCCAATGAACTGAACTAGCACGTCTTTTAGATTGGGAGAAAACTGAAATACCAGAGGAAACCCACGCAGACACAGGGAGAACGTGCAAACTCTGTGCAGACAGTGACCCAAGCTGAGAATCGAACCTGGATCCCTGGCGCTATGAGGCAGCACACTGTGCTGATGTGTGAACCATCTGGGATGTGATTAGGACAGATAATGAAGAACTTGGTATTTAAGAAAATCTTAAAGGAGGAACAGAGGGTTTGGTTGGAGTTAGCTGAGGAGGTCAGCAGGATCACCTCCTGGATCCAGTAGTTTCATGAGCTATCAGGAAAAGTGAGGACAGTTGCAGATTCATCTCCATTGTGTCAGGCACAGCCTCCTCACTCACTTTACATCCATTTTCTACGCACTCTTTCACCTCACCATTTATCAACCCATCACTGCCGATCATTCCATCCCTATACAATGTGATGCTTGTGCTGAACAGTCAACATTATTGCTCTTACAGACAATGATAGATCTGTGGTTGGCTCTACAGAAGAAATGAATGCAAGTGGTGAAGAAGGCATATGGTGTGCTTGCCTTTATAGGATGGGGTAAAGAGTATAAAAGCTGATGTTGCAGCTGTATAGAACGTTGGTTAGGCCACATTTGGAGTACTGCATCCAGTTCTAGTCGACGCACTACCAGAAGGACGTGGAGGGTTTAGAGAGAGTGCAGAGGAGGTTTACCAGGATGTTGCCTGGTATGGAGGGTCTTAGCTATGAGGAGAGATTGGGTAAACTGGGGTTGTTCTCCCTGGAAAGATGGTGAATGAGGGGAGACCTAATAAAGTTATACAAAATTATGAAGACTATAGATAGGCGGAAGTGGGAAGCTTTTTCCCAGGTCAGAGGTGACAATCGCGAGGGGTCACAGGCTCAAGGTGAGAGGGGCGAGGTATAATTCAGATATCAGAGGGACATTTTTTACACAGAGGATGGTGGAAGCAGACAAGCTGGTATCATTTAAGACATACCTGAATAGTCACATGAGCAGACTGGGAATGGAGGGATACAAACGAATGGTCTAGTTGGACCAATGAGCAGCACAGGCTTGGAGGGCCGAAGGGCCTGTTTCCTATGCTGTGCTGTTCTTTGTTTTTTGTTCAAAGGAGAGGAAGGGAATTGTGGGCTATGTATTAATGGCTATGGAGATCAGTGATGTATTTGCATCCCTAACCATCAGAGCTGGGGAAACTGTGACTTCCTACATGCCTCTTCACAGATTAAATATCTCTAACTCAAATCTTAAACAAAAGCTCAATGATTCTGACCTGATTTCAGCATCTACCAAAATATCTTTATTATTCTAAGTAGCATTTTTTTATGCTACTATTATTTCATAGAATCACACAATCTCTACAGTGCAGAAGGAGGCCATTTGGCCCATCAAGTTTGCACAAACTCTTCATCAGAGCATCCCATCCAGGCCTTATTTCTATAACCCCACAGATATAGCCCACTACTTCACCTAATGTATAAATATTGAGACACTAAGGGAAAAATTAGCATGACCAGTCCACTTAACCTGCACATTTTTGGAGTGTGGGAGGAAACTGGAGCATCCGGAAGAAACCCACTCATACACGGTGAAAATATATGAACTCCACACAGTCACCCAAGGCTGGAACCACAATAGCCACATATTTAAAGACATTGCTGCTGCATCTCCCTTTCTCTTGCAGGACAAAATGGTAAACAACTGGAAATATGAAGAGATGAAGAATTCTCCCTTGGGAGTTGGTCCGGGCCATTATGGGAAGGCCCACTGCTGAAGCTGTGGCCACTATTTGGTTATAACATTGAGCATGAGGGTATCCATGTAGCTTAATCTTCCATCTCACATCCGACTTCTTCATCATCTGCAGTCCATTCTGACTGAACGTAAACATGAACTTCTTTAATTTCTCCTCGCTACTCACAACAGCCTTGTCACTTTTTCCTTACACATGTCTAAGAACTGCAACTTGCTCAGGAAGAGAAGTGAGGAGACGGTGGAAATGAAGACATACCATCACTTGATTGCACAGTTGTAACCATCAGCTCAGCTAAAAGGATATACTGGCACTGGAGCGGGTGCAGAGGAGATTCACTGGTTGATTCCGGAGTTGAAAGGGATGGCTTATGAGGAGAGACTGAGTAGACTAGATTATACTCATTAGAATTCAGAATAATGAGGAGAGATCTCATAGAAACATACAACATTATGAAGGGAATAGATAAGGACAGTAGTTCCAACTGGCAGGTGAAACTAGAACTCTTATGAGGCATGGCGTCAAAATAAGGGAGAGCAGATTTAGGACTGAATTGAGGAGGAATTTCTTCACGAAAACGTTTGTGAATCTGTGAAATTTCCTGCCCAGTGATATAGTTGAGGCTACCTCATTGAATGTTTTTAAGGAAAGGATAGATACATTTTTGATCAATAAAGGAATTAAGGGTTTTGGTGATCAGACAAGTAAGTGGAGCTGAGTCCACAAAAAAATCAGCCATGATCTTATTGAGTGGCAGAGCAGGCTTGAGGGACCAGATGGCCTACTCCTGCTCCTAGTTCTTATGTTCTTATATACCGACACCACCTTGAGTTTGGACAATGCACTTCAGGCATCTCTATAGTGCCTTTAAGGCAATCAACATGCAATTGTAATTTGATACTAGCTTTTCCATTTTGGAGCTCCACTATCCCTCTCTGCAAACTGATGCTGGATGCGAGATGAATACATGCTAATCTCTTTATTAATAATGTATGTTATTTTGGAACCTTAAGGGATCTCACAACACCCCAGAAAGTGGATGCTACTGAGCCCACATTTGCCCCTAACAGTTTGGACTATTCTCCAACTCTTCCTTTTTAACAGAAAAGATACAATTTTTCACTTCTCTGCACTGAATTATTCTTTACCTATCTACCCTTGTAATGTTTTACATTCCTCTGTCAGTTTCTCAAATCCCTAACTTGGACCATCTCTATTCTTGTATCTATATCCAAATTATTTATATAAATGTCAAGCAAAGAGGTCATAGCAAAGATTCCTGGGTATGCCATTACCTGTGTCCCGCCAATCTAAAAAGTTCCAATTATGCCGAGTCTTTGCTTTTTGTCCTCCAGCCATTCCTCTATTCATATCACTCCATTCCCTTAATGACATGTGTCTTCATTTTTGTAGCATGGGAGAACTTTTCAAATGCTTCCTGAAAATCCATATAAACAAAATGCATGATTTTCCCTACACCTGTGCATTCAGTGACTCTCTCAAAGAAATCAGTTAACTTAATCAGCAAACCTGACCTTTACAAATCTAAACCAACTATCATAATTGGTGACACATTACAACAACAACTTGATTTTATATAGCACCGTCAACATCCTGAAGCATCCCAAGGAACCTTGCAAGAGTGTTAATAAACAACCTTTGATCAAGACTCACATGAAGTGATATTGGGACAGATGGTGAAACTCTTGGACAAAGAGGTAGGTTGTAAGGAATGGCTCAAAGGAGTGGAGAGAGTGAGATATGAGAAGAGCTCTACGGAAGGAGTTAAAAAATTTAAGGCCTAGCTAAGGCACACTGTCAATGGTGGTGTAATATTGTTGGGAAAACTCAACTGGGAATGTAGGAGGAGTGCTGAGGTCATAGAGAGTGGAAAAGATTATAGGGATGGGAAGAGACAAGGCCATGGAGTGATTCGAACACGGGCTGGGAATTATGACTTTTAGTTGTTACAAAGCTGGAGTCAATGTAGGTCACTGGGCACAAGCTGATGGATGAGCATGATGTGGGGTGAGTTCAGATATGGACAGAAGTTTACAGAAGGTGGAAAGCTAGCCTAGGGGTAACAAAAGCAAGGATGCTGGAGTAAAACAGGGCAGAAAAGGCTAATACTACTGAAGTGGAATTAGATGGTCTTGTTGATGGGACAATAAGAGTTAACAGTGAGGATTATTTCTGCATACAACTTGACATGTTCAATTTTATCATCAGGTATGTCTGACAACACTGGAAATACAGCGTCATTTTCAATACTGAAGATTAATACAAACTAACCAGTTAAAACCACAGCCATTCTTTTGGAATTCCATATAAATCTATACTGTTGAAGCCCCAAATAACTGACAGCCCTTAACAGTTCTTACAAATAATACATGAGCCATTGTGAATCTATTTGCCTTCAATTCTGTGCAAAGTAATAGAAACTTGACTATTACCTGAACAAAATTAAGCTGGTAAACAGCAGTCAATATGGATGGGAAGGATTTTACTAAATTGACCTCCTTGAAGGAATGGGCTGTGGAACATGTTATGACAGGACAGTGTAGAAGTTATAAAGCCATGTGCCTTATTTTCAGGTATATTTTTACAATGTGTGTATTGTTCCCATTGCCAAATTCATGGCACCCATTTTTTTTTTGATGTTCAGTCCCTTTGGTATGTCAAATTGTCAAATACCTGTGAAAGGATTCTTGGCAAATTGGTCACTTCATATGTGGTAACGGCTTCCCCAATGATGCCAACTGGAGAGAAGTGTTGGAACTTCTTCTTCAAAAACAGTCTCCACTGGAGTTGTGAATGCCACATCCCATCTGGATGTATATCTGGACATGCGATCCCGGAAAGTGTAACCCCAAAGGTGAAAGCCCTGGAAGGTGAATGTTGCAAGATAACTTACAAGGGACTCTATTGTTACTTATAATGGACTCTACTGTTAATTATAATAGGCTCTATTGCTATAAAGGCATTGTCTGTTATTATATTATTAAGAACAAAGAACAAAACAGCACAGGAAACAGGCCCTTCGGCCCAACGAGCCCACGCCGCCACCCCGATGTTCCCACCTCTACCCACGATACCTGTCCATGTTTATAGATCTATGGATTAAAAACCAAATTTGAGACAATTTAGGGAGAATTTGTTTTGCCAATTAGCCTAAGAGCACATCTTTGGAATGTGGGAGGAAACCAGAACGCCCAGAGAAAACCCACGTAAGCACAGGGAGAATGCACAAACTCCCACAGACACAGGCCCAAATCCATGTATCTGCACGGCACAGCGATAGTCACTGAGCTGTCGTGTTGCCCATCAAATGGTCCGGGTCAAGCGTACACTAACGTGACGTGAAGCACTAGGATACTCTCGAAAAAGATCCGAGAGCAGCCCTCTCATGACCCATCGCGTGTATACCCCTTGTTATTAAGTCTCTACTGTATTAATTTGTTGATCTATTCAATGCGCCCTAAAATTAACTTCTGTATCAAATTTTAGTTAGGCTGTATTTGGAATATTGCATGCCGATCTGGTTGCCACACTACCAGAAGGATGTGAATGTTTTGGAAAGGGTGTAAAGAACGTTTACCAGGATGTTGCCCGGTCCAGAGTGTTTTAGGTATGAGGAGAGGTTGGAAACATTCAGATTGTTTTCACTAGAAAGATGGAGGCTGAATGGCAATTTGATAGATGTCTACAAAATTATGAGAGTCACAGAGAGGATGGATAGTCAAAGTCTTTTTCAAAGGGTGGAAGTGTCAATTATAAGAAGGCACAAGTTTAAGGTGAGATGTGGTAAGTTTAGGGGAGACGTACGGGGGGAGGTTTTCACACAGAGGATGGTGGGTAATGCATTGCCAGTGGAGATGGTGGAAGCAGACATCTTAGCAATGTTCAAAGTGTGCCTTGATAGACACATGAAAGTGAGGTGAACTGAGAAATAAAAAGTGTGTATCAGTGTCGGATCTATGGGCTGAAGAGCCTGTTCCAATCCTGAATTCATTTTTATTCTTTGTTATTCTGTGAGATGAGCAACCAGTGCTGACAGTTTACCTTGAAAATGCGAATGAAGCCAGTCTGAGAGTAGGATAGATATCCTAAAAGCTACGGGAATCTAAACCAGTAGAACATAAATTTAATGATCACGCAATCCTCCAGGGTATCTCAGGAATCCTAGTTTCAAAATTATGCAATAGAAAGGGCATATTCATGTCTATTTATCCTGGCAATTTCCAGTTCTGTCTTAAATCAGATATTTGTCTAGGTTCTTTTCACAATTCGCATATTTACATTTCTCAGGAACAGATGTGTCAGTAACTAAAGGACACAGATTTAAGGTAATTAGCAAAAGACCCAGAGGTGATAGAAAAACATTTTTAATGCATCGAGTTGCTATGATTCGGAATGTGTTGCCTGAAAAGGTGGAGGAAATCCAATAATAACATTCAAAAATAAATTGGATAAATACTTAAAAAAGAAAAAATAAACATTACTAGGCCAGTGGGAAAGGAGCAGAGCTATGGAACTGATTGCAGAAGACACAGGCACAATAGACATCCTTCCATGCTGCAACATTCCAAAGATTTTATGTTTCTGAGCCACATACCGCTTATTTTTCAGTTCTGAAAAATGTTTAATCTTTAGTCTCACTTCAGATTTGCCAGTTCTGTATTAATGTTTACTAGTCCTGTAATCGTCACTGACTTAAGTAACCCAACCCTTTATTTCCTTAATCTGCCACCATTATTTTAAATACCTGGATCACGTCCCCATTCAGATTTCTGTCCTCCTATAAAAGCAAATGGCATTTTCTTCCCCTAACCTCAGCATTCATTTCAGGGCTTAATTGACTTTATAGACAACTCCAGCTTTGTTCTCCACTTTATGATGTCATTTGAACGGCTGAGATGCAATTCCACCTTTATAATGCATATTCTGGTTTTTATAAACCCGTGAATCAAAGAGTTACAAAGAATTAGTGGCTCCTATTTTACACATAAAACATCAGAGTATATGGTTTTTGATGAATGCGCTTCAGTGAAGGCAGTGTCAAAAATACATGCAGCACAGTAGCACAGTAGTTAGTGCTACCGCCTCAGGGACCCAGGTTGGATTCCCAGCTTGGGTCACTGTCTGTGCTGAGTCTGCATGTTCTTCTCATGTCTGCATGGGTTTCCTCTGGGTGCTCCAGTTTCCTCCCAAAGTCTGAAAGATGTGTTGGTTAGATGCATTGGCCATGCTAAATTCTTGCTCAGTGTACCCAAACAGGCGCTGGAATGTGGCAATTAGGGGATTTTCACAGTAACTTCATTGCGGTGTTAATGTATGCCTACTTATGACACTAATACTTAAACTTAAAAATATATTATAAACTATATATTGTAAACTTTCCTGTGTGAATATCATACAGAGAGGAGGAATATCTAACATGATGGAGATAGGGAACCTCATGCACCACTAGTGTATGTTATATATCTATCAAATGCTAGCAATTTTCTAATATTCATTGTTGGCTTCCTGGTGTTAATGGGGACTCAGACAATAATCTTTATAGTGCATAGTAGTGGCTGCTCAGGCAGAAGGGCAACTATCAGTCTCTTCAAAATCTCCACTATTTTATAGTTAACACACAACAGTGATCAAAACATTGGGGAAGAAAATTCAGAATCATACTGACCTCTACTGAATTTTAAAAGATAATCCCAGTCCCTTAAATTCTGTTCTCATCCTTCCATACCTCCAGTTGGCTGCTCTTTTATGTCCCCAGCCACTTTGGTTTTATACGTTAACCTTTGGCATCTCAGAAGCTTACAACACCAGCTCGGAGCCTGAAAGTTTTGTTTTACAACTTCACTGAGGTTCATGCCTTTTAGTAACACACCAGGGAGAAACAAGGTACACAGCTTTTCAATAACCTGAACAGCGGTCTTCAGTATCCAAAAGGGAATTTCCAAATGTTGTTTCCTTTTGTCTACTGTGGCATGCCTTAAAGATTTATATTTGTAGGTTAAAGCTTTAAATGCTTCTAACAAGTCTGAAATAGAGCTTTGGAGTCCATTTGCCCATTGTTTTGTCTCTTCCTTGGGGGAGGAACTGGTTGGAGACAGTGAGTAAAAATTCCCTTAGCAATAGAAGAGCACTTACGCACGAGTAGAATGGGGTCAGGAGAAGACTTCAACGTTATTTCAAGGGCATTGAAATCAAACTTTCTTTTGTTTCCCTTTCACTTATGCAAAAAACATCCAATGGACCTCAAGAAGATTTTATCACAAGTAATTGGTTGTACATCTGGAAAAAAAAGCATTTGCATTAATTGGATGGGCGATATCAATGATGGAATAAATTAAAGGCAGACATATCAGTTTGTATTCTTTTACATGGCAGGGGCTAAGAGGGCTTTTTAACTCTTTCAGTCAAACAATAACAAGCGTATACTTACAATGTCCAAGATAGTACACAATACCAGTTAAGTATTGAGGCCACAGGGCACAGAGGCCACATTATTTCAAACTTCATTGACAAATGGAGATTATTTTTCTTATTTAAGTTGCTTTGATCTATTGCCACTTAATTGGATAGTTAAGTGGCTGCAATGAAAATACTACCTGAGGCATTTTTTCTTTGATTTGTCATGTATAGAAATATTTTCTCTCTGACTGTCCATAATCAATATGTTTTCTCTGAGAAACAGTGCTGCTCCTCCAGCTTCTCCCATGGCCCAATCATGGCCCCCCCATTGCAGTTCTTGGGCCAGTGCTGAACCCCTCCCCCCTCCTGTCCTGGAGTGCATCGATGTCCAGGCCCAAACCCCTCACCCCAGCGGAGCCCTCCCCAGGCTGACACCCCCTCTCAGGGTCAGACCCCCTGGAGGCAGGCACCCCCCTGGCAGACCATCACCCCACAGCCCATCCCAATTGCTGCCCTCCCTCCATCCCAGAGTGATCCTGTCTGCAGAGTGACAGCAGGATCCTCTATCCCCATCGATTACCCCTCGGCCCCGCCCAGAATAGAACCCACATCCCTGGCACTGCCTGAAGCCTGGTGGGCACTGCCAAGATGCCCGCCAGGCTTGGATACTACCCCTTAGACACTGCCAGTGGACACAGGCTGGCACTGCCAGGGTGTCTATGCCAGGGGACACCCCTCCGGCACCCGACCACTTGGGGGCCCCAGTTGCCTCTGTTCATTCCGGCGGGATCTCCCGCTAGTTCCTTCAATGTGGGGACCTGGTCTGAACTCTGGCAGAATGAAGTACCCGTGGTGGGGTGGGAGATTCAAATGGGACTTGAAAGGTCCTGATAATTAACTAATATGCTTATTTAAAATAGATTAAAAAGAGATTTAAATGACTTACCTGCCTTCCTGCTGGTTTCCAGCGTGTTCTGACTAGTGACTGTTCACTGGCTCTGGGAGATGTGAATGTACTCCCGGTGCATGGGCATATCACAGTTCAAGGTCACATACCAGAGAAAATGTGGATTGCAGTGAGAGAATCGCAGCCATAATTCCTGTCTCTCACATGGTAGGAATATGGTTTCTTGAATGGATCAGGTGACTTTAAATTGAAGAGACCGTCTTGTAAAGTGAAGGGTTCACATTATATGGCAAAGTTTCTTGTTATCCAGGAGCTTAGTCCTTAGGTCACAGTTGAAAATGGAACAGGTTAAGTACTCTGGCAGCTAGTTTCAGAGTCTGGTTCTGTGACCAGATAACTACTGTTGGTTGTTAGGATGACACAGCCTTTCCCACAGCTGTTATTTTGCCAGTGTTCTTCTGAAGCTGTCCAGGTCTCTTCCAGGTCTTTGGATAATAAAGGATCTCAGTTCAAGAGTCAATTTCAGTGTTATAATCAATAGATATTGTCCTCCCAAAATTGCTGAAAGCTAAAAGGACATTGATATACAGTGGGAGGTAGATGGTGGTCTTTCACACTTAACTGGTGGATAACTGACCATATCAGGTTTTCTTTGTTGAATTGCAAACCTGGAAATATAAAGCGTAGAACTGGAATTTTCCAGCCTGTCACGCTGAGGGAGCTTCCTAAGGTTTTAATGATTTATTAGCCTTGCCACAGGAGTACCCACTACAGTGGGGAGGGCTGGTGGGTGGTGGGGGGGAGGGGGGTGGGGTGGGTTCTGAAACTTCTGGCCGAGTAGTCCATTGAGTCTGTGTTTTGAGTAAGTTTTGAATAATTATGGATGTGAATTCCACGGATGATATTTGTGTGGTATACCCATTCTAGGGAGAGATTCCCACCCATAGTTATTCAATGCTGATCTATCCAGAAGCTTAATAGTTCATATTGAAAGGCAAAGATCACTTGATTCCTTGCCATCTTGACAGTTCAACAGTGTCCATTTTAAACAAATAAAATGCATGTTCCAGAAGCTTCCACATGAGCTCAGTCCAGGTCTAAAGTAATGACCAGGCTACTTTCTTGGGCATGACAAATTAATATAATTTGGCGCATTAATAAGTAATAGGGAGAAAAAAAACAGAATGCAACCTTAAAAAATAAAGTAACTTTGTCAGTCCCTATGTGGCCTTGATGAAATTCTAGTTTAGACATTGATTTTTTACACCTATGATCTGGAACCAGATTTTCAAAATGGGTGCCGGAAACCAAACACACAGGGGGATTTTATATCCTGACTTCATGCCTCAATTGTGCCGTTTATGCAGTGCAGCTTTGAATATAAATGCTCCAATTGGGCAGGAGGTGAAGGCACCAAATGACTCCCAGAGACCCGAGCATCCTGCTTGGTGCCACTGGCAAAGGAAGCTGGCAGTCATACTGGGGCCTGCTGCCTATTCGCCAGAGAGTAAAACAGTTCATCAGAAGGTCATGAAGAGTAAATGGTTGGAAATGTTTGTTGCTGAGGCAAATCAATGTAAAGCTCACACTCCTGTGCAAGTTACCATGAGGCCCAATAACTTGCACCATTTCAAAGGTATCTTTTCTTTGGCCAGACTTTTTGGGTGTGCCAAAGTTAGCTTTAAAAATCTCCATCTGGAATGCACCCCTGCCCCTTAACTACTTCCTCAAGGAGACTAATGGGCTGTTTATTGGCAAAGAGCAGTTTGCACCACCAACCAAAAACTTTGAAAATTTTGTTCTTTCCCGGAAGCATCGAGAACTCAGATTTCAAATTTAGCTAATATCAGCTGCTGACACCTTTGGGAAAGTAAAAATACTCTCCCTGGTGTCAAATACATAGCAGGCCAATGTGTTAAATGTCTCTTGTGTGTGTTAGCAGCATGTGAATTATTAGACCCAGTTCTACTTGTCATAAAACTGGTCCTCTCACTCTGAGCATTCGCAATGATCAGTGTTAGAAATAGACCAAGGTACACAGAACCATAGAATACCCACAGTGCAGAAGAAGGCCACATTCAGCCCATCAAGTCTGCACCAACCACAATCCCACTCAGACCCTATTCCTGTAACCCCATATATTTACCCTGCTAATCCCTCTAAACTATGCATCTCAGGACACTAAGGACAATTTAGCATGGCTAATGCATCTAATTCGCACCTTTTTGGACTGTGGGAGGAAACCAGAGCACCCAGAGGAAACCCACGTGGGAGAACGTGCAAACTCCACACAGACAGTGACCCAAGCTGGAAATTGAACCCAGGTCTCTTGAGTTACGAGGCAGCAGTGCTAACTATTGTGTCACCATTCATAGTAGGGGCAGAGTAAAGCATTTCTTTCTCTTTGCAAACTTTACTACACCAGACCTGGAAGTGCAAGGACGTGCTGGGAAAATGACATAAACTGGCCTTTATACTATTATATCCTCTAGCAACTACACTCATCACTCTCATCACTACACTACTGTGCCCTTTAATCACTACACCATTTTATCCTCTAACCATAACACCACTGTATGCTCTAGCCACTTCACCACTGTATCCTCTAGCCACCGCACCACTATATCCTCTAACAACTACACTACTGTACCCTTTAATCACTACACCACTGTACCCTCTCACCACCACACCACTGTACCCTCTCACCACCACACCACTGTACCCTCTAATCACTACACCACTGTACCCTCTCACCACCACACCACTGTACCCTCTAATCACTACACCACTGTACCGTCTCACCACCACACTACTGTACCCTCTCACCACCACACTAATATATCCTTTAGCTACCACATCACTGTACCTGTTAATCACTACACTACCATATCTTCTCCATAGTTGTATAAGAAAAAAGCAAACAGTTAATCAACAAATTCCTTCTGAATTTCCATTTGAGCACTCTGGAACTGTGGACAGCAGGCACACTGAGCGCCTGACAATGAAGTGAAAGTACATTGTATCCTTACAGTTACTTCTGGGGGAATAATTTCTGCCAGTTTTCCCAAATAAGTGCTTGTGTATTCATGTGGTAGTAGGGTAGGGGTTAATAATTCAGCAAGCAATTCCTAAACCTATTCCTTGCTCTTCTCATTAAAGATAATCCCATACAGTGGGAGGTGAAGGGATAGAAAAGTGAGGTAAGGATACGAATTAATATATAGTAAATTACCATTAAATATAGTGCCCATGTGGATAAAGAAAAAACAACTTTTAAACAAATTGCTAGAATGCTGCATTGTATAATTGCTTTTCTGTTTCATTTGGTAGAATGTGTTTTATTGTTATTATTGAACAGAGTTTTAAAGTAAATGAAACCATCTAAAATTGCCTGTAATTGTGAGCAATTTGGGAATAGATTATTGTGCTTTTGAAAAGCAAAAAGAAATCATGTTAGACAGAGGAGTGTTCGGCATGTCATAGAACCTCTATCCTTCCATTCATATCTTCTTGATGATTTAAGTAGCACTTCAGGGTTCATAATCCATCAGGAATGAAATAATATCTGATCATTAGACTGCTGCATTAATACAGAAGAGAGTTTCACACTTTTAGTTTAATAAAAGTGCCCTTGGCATCTGTATTAAAACAGCTTCTTGGATATTTAACTGGGAGAATTTCATTATTGTAGCAGTATCTGCAGCTCCTACTAAGAAAATAACCCGTACTAACAAACCATTATTCACTAATCAAGCACATTCCTTCTATAAAAATCCTTTAAAGATGTAATTGTGTTACAGCGGCAATCTTTCTGTAAACTCTGCTTAATTTAAGTCTACACCTCCTAAGAGCACAGCATGTTTATGGTGTCTGTTTTTGTAAGAACTTAAATTCTTTGCAAAAAATATGATTCAAATAATCAGCACTTTATTCTCAGTCAATAATTTGCAGCAGGCTTCCAAGCCAGTGACAAAAATTGTTTGCAGCCCCATTTCAAAAAGTTACTAAATCAAAAGAGACAGTTTGCTCAGTAAGGCGAAACAATAGCACAATTCCCCACATGTTTGCACAAAGGATAAACAGTAGAACTTTGAACATAGTATCACTACATTTACCCCATTGAGTCTGCACTGAACACAGTTCCACCCAGGCCCTATCCCTGCAATGCCATATATTTTCCCTGCTAATCCACTTGAATTAAGGGCAGTTTTTCATGACCAATCAACCTAACCCATGCATCTTTGGATAGGGGGAGGAAACCAGAGCACTCGGAGAAAACCCATGCTGACATGGGGAGAATGTGCAAACTACACGCAGTGAGTCTAGGTCAGATTTGAAACCAGGTCCCTTTGAACTTTTGAACTATGGGGAAAAATGGTTACTGTTTAACCCAGAATTTTTCAACAATTCATTAGCACACGCTAAAGAATTTTATTTTTAAGTGAGCCACTGAATTTCTTTTATTTTGAAACTTAACACACTACTATTGTTCCTTCAAGTGAAAAATTGCTGTTTCCATCCCAACATTTCACTAAATTTCTCTCCACCTCTCTTTTCTTCTCCTTCTAAAGACAATGGCTCCATGCTGGACTCTGACTCTGCAGAATGCATCTAGTATCAGGCTCAGTGGGAAACCGACAATGCATCACATGCAAAGAAAGATCATGTTTCCTGCCCTGACAGCCACACAAAACAGTTGTTGTTGGATTAAGATCAGAACTAGGAGCTCTGGTCAATGTTGCCTTCCCTCATTAGGCGAAGCCAATAGGGGAACTCTGCAGCTGTCTATGCTGAAGTCAACTAACTCATAGTAGAACCTAGGATCTCCTTTTCATGCTTTCCTAGTATGTTAAATTTACCAGGCTACAGTTCTCCATGATTCTACAGTTCCACTTGCTACACTCCTTCTGATTGCAACATTTCTGTGATACTATTGAACTTTACATCTGGGTCTTTCTTACCCCAGATCTTTTTTCTGTAACCACACATCTTGCAGGTTATCAGTGACCAGAAACTGAATTGAGTTATCCATTTAAATACTATCCCTACAAGAGTAGGTCAAAAACTAGGAATCTTGCTGCAAATAACTTATTGCCTGACTCTCCAAAACCTGCCCACTGTCTACAAGGCACAAGTCAGCAGTGATGCTACACTCCCCACTTGCCTGGATAACTGCAGATCCAATGACACTCAAGCAGCCCAACACTATCCAGGGTAAAACAGTCGACTAGATTGGCACTCCATCAACAACTTTCAACATTCAGTCCTTCCACCACAGATGTACAATGCAAGCAGTGTGTACCATCTACAAGATGCTGGATCTCAGACAACAAAGAACAAAGAATGGTATACTGCAGGAACAGGCCCTGTGTATGATGCTTTAACTAAACCAATTCATGATGCCCTAACTAAACTAAAATGAAACCTTCTGCCCTTACTCGGTCTGTATCCCTCTATTCTCTCCCTTTTAATGTTCCCATCCAGATGCCTCTTAAATGTTGCTAATGTGCCTGCTTCCATCACCTCTACTGACAGTGAGTTCCAGGCACCCGTCATTCTGCATAAATTCTCCAACAGTGTACCCGAACAAGTGCCAGAGTGTGGCAACTAGACGATTTTCACAGTAACTTCATTGCAGTGTTAATATCAGTCTACGTTTGACACTACAAACAAACTTAAACATGTCTTAGCTTTAAAACCAAAGATCTTTGGAATTCAAACACTAAATATTGAGAAAAACTCAGGCGTCTCATATAATTAACACAGAATCTGAGTGATTCCATCACTGCAAATGAGTGACCCTGACTCTATTATGTAGTCTGTTACTTGGCAAAATGTTTCTATTGTTATAGTTCAGCTATTTTCTCTTGTGAGGAGCAACAAAAAAAGCTACAAGACATTTCAATTAAAAAATCATTCTTCTCTTTCATTTTAATTTCACTTCTATACAACACTTTGCTGAAGCCACAAGTTATTTCCACCATCCAAGTTCAGCTTAGTGTTTCAGAAAACCCTGTTCTTCTTTGCTAATTCAATTTTAGCTTGTCATTATCCAAATTTTATTTATCATATTCCTTAGTGATATTGCCTGACTAGTGATGCAACCAAAATCTGTAAAATAATCTGAGGATACTGGAAATCTGAAATTAAAAAGACAAAATGCTGAAAACAAAAACTCAGCAGGACTCTCAGCATCTGTGGAGAGACAAAGGCAAAGATATAACATTTTGAATCCAAAATGACACTTCTCCAGATCTCGCTGTGAAGAAGAATCATATGGATTTAAAATGATGGCTGGAATTCTCCGGCCATTTACGCTAACAGTATCCTCCAGTTCCGTTGGCCGCACACCCTTTCCTGCGGGTTTCCCGCCGGAATGGGGTGATGTCAATGGGAATTCCCCTTTACAGAGGCAGGACCAGAGAATCCCACCATAAGCGAACAACTCCCACTGGTGGGAAACATTCAGCTGGGAGGTCAGAGAATCTCACCCGTTAAGTCTGTTTTTCTTTTTGCAGATGCTGCTGGACCTGCTGAACTTTTCTTCCCCCCAGAATTTTCTGCTTTTTGAATCAAAATCTGTATATTTCTGCAAGGACAGAACTGTACTCCAGCTTGTTATACCCTTAGTGGTGCTCCATTCATTTACCGACACACTGTAAGCAAAATCTGTCACTGTCTAGAGCTTCTTCTTTCCACAGCTTTGAAGCATTTCATGCCAAATTCTTCAATGCATGGGCAGTTATTCAATGACTGGGATTACTCATTGTATTCTAAGTCATGTTGTCAAGAAAGTTCAATAAAACGGATTTTCATGTAATCAGATAGCCAGAAAATTGATTTGTCAGATTTCTCCAGTTTTTACCAGTAAATGTATATGTTACAATTATATACAGAGTCATGTTCATTCTCAGCTGCTGGATTAACTTAGCTGCAAAAACCCGCGCTCATTCACCATTGGGCATTCGGGTCACCTGACCCTTGTGATGCACGTCCCTTAAAGGGGATATCTGCGACATAGCTGAAATTATTTCTACATGTAAGTAGGAATCTATGATATCTAGGAATTTGCTGCTAGTTTCATTTCGTAAATTGTTCTCTCAGAATATGACATCAAGCACAAAAGGGCCTGAAAGTTGCAATCAGTGCTTTCTGTTCGGTGCTGTGTTGCCATCCCAAGCCAAGGAATGAAGACTTCGGCTGTAAGAATCTTATGAATTTGGATAGACCAAAGCAAGTTCCACATGGGCATGGCCCTGTACACACACAAATGCCCATAATTCAGCACATTAAAGGCAACAGGGTGGTTAGATAAGGAAATGGAAAATTGTTCAGAAACTTCTTTGTGAATATTGTTGGGGAAGGGGGCAAGTTTAGCCTGTAGTACATTAAGCTGTGGCCGAGCAACTGATTGGAAACTCCTTTTGGTTCAGCTTCTAAGAGATCTCCCTGATCTCCCAGCCGGAGGAAATGCAAGGCCCAGGCATAAAGTTAAAGTTTGTTTATTAGTCACAAGTAATGATTACATTAACTCTGCAGTGAAGTTACTGTGAAATTCCCCTAGTTGTCACACTCCAGCGCCTGTTTGGGTCAATGCATCTAACCAGCACGTCTTTCAGGGAGGAAACTGGAGCACCTGGAAAAAAACCCACGCAGACATGGGGAGAAGTGCAAACACCACACAGAGAATTACCCAAGCCGGGAATTGAACCCAGGACCCTGGTGCTGCGAGGCAGCAGTGTTAATCACTGTGTCATCGTGCCACCATTCGCAGGGAATAACCAACCACAGGGAGTAATAGAAATAGCCTATTTTTATTTCAGTCAAAAAATCTGAATATGAGCAATATGGCATTTATTCAACAAATACACGAGGATGATAAGCACCGAAGTTCGAGCCGTCATCCAAACCTTAGGCTAATTCATTAATAATGAATTTTGGCCAAGGTTAGATCACTGTCAATGTACCTGTCTCTCTGTGTTGTCTACATAATGTAAGATTAACCAGTTGTATGCGCATATCAGCATATTCAGCCATTTTTTTGCGTGGGTCACTTGCATCTCAGTCCAGGTCAGTGATAACTCTTATTAGGTGGAATGTAAAGCTCTTTGTGCGTATTGACAACACTGTGTGCTATATTGTGTTTACAATTTCCATTTCCCAGCCAGCCAATTCCACATTAATTTCCAAATTCTAGGCAATTTGTCCAATGAAGCCCTTCTCATTGGAAACTGATACTAGCCAAGCCCATGTTATTGAGGTCCCTTGAACACTCACAGTGAAAGTAACAAGACTTCTAAAACATTGGTTGGGCTGAAAAAGTTGCTAGTATATGATGTTAAGCTTGATTGTCACAATATAAAACAGTGAACTTGGGCCGACTGAAGGGTCAGTTTGATAACCCTTATCTGCCCATGCAGAATAATACATTTGCATTTAAAATAAACATATTGGCCGCGTGTATGGAATAATACATTTTTTAATAAGCTGATACGAACATCTACAGGCTGCAATTATTGCGTTGCAAAAATCCATTACTATGTAGTTACTACGACAGTGCTGAATGTATAATCGAATTGCTCAACCTTAACAGGAAATGATCAATAATCATACCAATGAGTGTGTTATTATACACTGTGACGGTGGTGGCTAAGCTTTATGCCATTAATTTTATCGTAACTCATTTCTTCTGCTTGAACATATCAGGATTTAATGTTCCCATTCCCGTTCCTGTTCTGCATGACAAATTGTTTTAATAAACATATACCAGGTAATAATAAAGTAATAATAATCCGAGCAGTCACCTTATATCAATGCTGTTTAATCTCCCACGAGCCAACTGTTTACAATGACAATTACAATACTGCAAAATTTTAACACACTAAACACAACGGACAGATTTAATATTGTTTTTGCAAATGTGATTAGTGTCCTGTCACGTTATTGTACTCTGGTGCTTACATTTCTCTCAAGGGCCCTAACAGGGTGTGCAGAATGTTTCCATCAGTCTTCTCTACCTACCTTCAATGCATAAAGCTACTTAATAAAATAAAACAGCACCAATTCTTAATATTCTGGTTATCAATCAACGATATTAATTTTGAAAACAAATGTTCCAAGCATGCAATCCCCTAAACCCCTCCCTTCTGAAAAAAACCCACATAAAAATGTTGAAACTAATGAATGCGTTTTGTTTACAGCAGTAATTTCGTGCTGCATTTCAATTATTGCTTATATTTATTTAAGCTGCTCCAGCTCCCAAGCCTACTCCAGTTGACTTAAAAGAATTGGATCAATTTCCACACCAGCCTTTGATGGGAAGCACTGCTCATTCTGATAAAGTGCAAAAACTCCCTGATGTTCTATGGCTCAAGTTTATGAAACTTTCATCTTTTGCATTCATGCAATAAAATTGTTATTAAAAAAATATGTCTTTGTTTACAAAATCATTTGAATTACTGAATTAGCCATAAATAAAATCCAGGCTGCAAAGATGTTTATGGACTGTTAAACTATAACACTCCGAAGATAATGAACTCAAAACGATGCATGTTTTGAGAGGATTCAGACTAACACTTGATGTTATAGCTTACAGCTAAGCCAGTGGAGAAAGGGATACCAATGGAATGAAGTTAAGGATGGGTATACACTCTGAGATCACCATTGCCACAGTCTAACCTCACATTCAGTGTTCAATTTAGAATGATGGCTGAAGCCTGAATGAACAGGACTTTGTGTCTTCCCTCTTCTAATTCTCTCAGGTTGGGAGTGGAATTGATTTGGGCTGTACTGCAGAATAGGCGATAGCAAAATGGCTGTCTGTTTTAAAACATATCCCACTTTCTTCCCTACTGAAGTCAATTGAGTTGCGGATCACTACTTCCTTGTCTCCCATACTATGCTATGCTGGGAGTTATGGGGCCAGTTTTATATCTATCTCATCAATCCTTTTCATATGTTCAAAGAATATTTATTAATCACAAGTAGGCTTACATCAACACTACAATGAAGTTGCTGTGAAAATCCCCTAGTTACCACGCTCTGGTGCCTGTTCAGGTACATTAAGGGAGAATTTAATGCACATAACCAGCATATCATTTTTGGACTATTGGGAGGAAACCAGAGCACCCAGAAGAAACCAACACAGACACAGGGAGTACATGCAGACTCCGCACAGACAGTGACCCAAGCTGGGAAGTGAACCCGGGTCCCTGATGCTGAGAGGCAGCAGTGCTAACCACTGTGCTACCATGCGTATGCATATGAACATTGAAATTCAATGAGTTACTTGCGTGGGTGCATCATAACTGAGACGAATGCTCTTCTTACTCAACTTGTGAAGGGGAAAAGTAAATTTCCTCCAAGTGTCATTCGTAGTGAAATTGTAAAATACGTTTAATAAAGAACACATTTATAATTTAGCTGCAGTCTGAAAACAGGCAAAATCTTTCCTTATTGTTCCACATCAGCTGGAATATGAGACAAGATGAAGCACTTATCACATCTCTCACTAGCCCATGGGCAAGCTGTGAAGTAGGGTCAGACTGAAGGTGTACAGGAACAGCAAGCAGCATGGTCTGTTCAGCCCGCCCAGATTTAACCTGACATTTGGCAATGCAGTAAGGCTGCGTTCTTCTAATTACTTTACACGTTATGCATGGAATTTTCTCCTGTGAATTGTACTGCCGGTTTTTCCAGCCATATGTTTTGACAGCTTGTCAAAAGAAATCTTGGAGCTGGTTTCCACGAAGTCATGCTGGCTCATTCTCAACCTTGGCACTAACAGATTGGGGTGCCCTTTGAAAAGAAGAAGAAATGAAATACCCCAGACTTGCTCCCCTGCCCCTCCCCAAACTCAATGGGCATGGAACCACCATCTCATGGACACGATACCCCACCCAGGGGATTTCCTCACTCCAAACTCCCAAATTGAAGGTCTCCTCCCACCACTCCCCCCAGCAGGTATTGCCCTCTGTCAGTGCCAGGGCACTGCTAGGGTACTTCCCGCAAATCACTTATCTTCCCTTGGGAACAAATTTAGCTCTGCGTCCCCAGTGGGTTCTCTTTGCCAGGTCCTCACTTACCCAGACCCCGTTGATGCGATGTTACAACAGCGGTGGAAGAATTCCTTACGTGAGGGATTAAAGAGTGGGGAAGCCTGCTAATGACATTTAAATGTATGGTAATGGGATTCCTGATCTTTCACGACAAAATTCCATTATGACATTGGGATGGCGGTGGAGACTACCTCAATGGGAAATCCCACCACTTTAAGTGTCGTTTTTTGGAATCCTGTTAGATTCTGTACCCCCTACACCTCTCCCAATCACTGAAAATGGAGGCGGAAAACCCCTCCCCATGGCTCTGAAAATCACAGGATAAATGGTAGAGTTACATTGAAATTTCACCAGAAACTGGCAGAAAATCCAAATCAACATTGGAGTTATTTTCAACTCTTCATTCTCTTTTTCCTGATTCCTGCAAATCTCTTATCAGAATTCCAATGTGTACTTCATTTTATTAGTGTCACAAGTAGGCTTGCATTAACATAGCAATGAAGTTACTGTGAAAACTCTCTAGTTGCCACACTCCAGTGCCTGCTCCGGTACACTGAGGGAGAATTTAGCACAGCTAATCGACCTATTCAACATGTCTTTCAGACTGTGGGAGGAAAGCGGAGCACCTGGAAGAAACCCACACAGGCACATGGAACACATGCAGACTCTGTAAGACATGACCCAAGCTGGGAACTGAACCCAGGTCCCTGGCGCTGTGAGGCAGCAGTGCTAACTACCACTAATTTCAGATCCTACATATAGTCTATTGTCAACTGTTATTGATAGGGTATAATTAGTAATTGATTAAAACCAATTAAAAACTACTGCTTCCTTGTGCGATATATATTCACTCAGGTTTATTCTATCAGAAATGGTAAGACATCTCTCAACTTAACTAAAATTATAGCCAATTATTGATAGCACCAAATCAGCGTGCCATCATTTGATATTTATTTGATAAAATTAGTTTTGCATCAGCTCTGTTACCCATCGATGACCAGATTTGGAAATACAGATTAGGTTTGAGGAAATATACACTGTATAGCTTTCATCATCTTTAACCTCTCTCTTTAGCTTAACTTTTTCGCACATCATTTGCTTTCTGGGTGAATGGAAAGCCAGATGTTGGCAGTTCCTGACTGTGTTACTCTATTTCCAGTTCCTGCACAGTGCAAAATGGGCATGTATAAGATTGAACTGTGACTCCACCTTCTACTTGTACGTACAAGGTTAGGAGCTTGAAATGGACACGTGTTAGCCTTTTCTCATTTCATTGCAGCTGAAATAAAGAAGAGGTTGTGAAATGCATGAGATGTGAATCAATAGTGATGTGTTTATACGGAATATATCCATAAACAATATATAGCAGTTCTGACTTGTATATTCCATTGCCTAAATTTTGATTGAACCCAGCTATATGCGTAAGAGCTCAGCACACATTCCTCCATGATTCTCACTTAATTGGTGTACACTCTCCTCATTGTGTAAACTAAAAAGTGTTATTTTTACTAATTGCAACCCAACCTGAACTTCCTAAACCTAGACTGTCTATATTAACAGTGTAATAAATAAGTATTCATTCACTTTTTAACTTAAGGAAAATATATTTCAATAATGATGGAAAGTAGATCAAAGACAAGGGCAGCTCCATGGTGCAGTGGTTAACACTGCTGCCTCAAAATGCCATGGATTTTGGTTCAGCTCCTGATTTGGGTCACTGTGTGAAGTTTGCACATTCTCCCCGTGTCTGTGTGGGTTTCCTCCCGCAATGCAAAGATGTGCGGGTTAGGTAGATTGGCCATGCTAAATTGCCCCTCAGTATCGGGGGATCTAGTAGGGTAAATGTATGGGGTTATGGGGGATAAGGCCTGGGTGGGATTGTGGTTGACTTGATGTCCAAATGGCGTCCTTCTGCACTGTAGGATTCTGTGATTTTATAATTGATATAAAAGTCATGGGACAGGTGAGGAGAATTTTTTTTTAACACAGTGAATTGTTATCAACTGGAATGCATTGCATGAAATGTTAGTGAAAGCAGGTTCAATAATAACTTTCAAAAAGGAAGTGGATATGTACTAAGAAAGAAAACAAATTGCAGGGCTGCAGGGAATGGGCAGGGGAGTGTGACTAACTGAATAGCTCCTTCAAAGAACCAAACAAGCACAATGTTCTAAATAGCCCCTTCCATATACGATGTTATATTCCAATATCTGAAAGGGTGGGTGAGTGTTGGTGTGTAGGTGCATGGAAAGAAAGCTAGCTGGTTAAATCTATTCAACAGAAATTGGAAATGTTTCACAAGCTAAATACAGAGAAAGAACATTAAGGGGTTTTTGAGTGTCGTGCATCAGAATTCTGTCGGGAAAAAGGTACAAAAATTTGAGATCATATACCAACCAACTCAAGAACAGGTTCTTCCCTCCTGCAGCAGACTTTTGAACAGACCCATCTTATATTAAGTTGATCTTTCTCTACACTCTAGCTATCACTGTAATATGACATTCTGCCCCCTCTCCTTTCTGTCTCCCCCATGTACGGTATGCATTGCCTGTATAGTGAGTAAGAAAAAATACTTTTCACTGTATCACAATACATGTGATAATAATACAGCAAATCAAATCAAAAAGAACTAAACACTCCAGAATGATGCTGCTTCTAATAAGATTCACAAATATAATGCATTTTTTTCTGGCTGCTCATTATAGAGGGACATACCAACTCTATCTTTGCATTCAACTTTCTGCAGTGCTTTGATTTAATGCTATCAAGGAATTTTGTTCTACTGAAAAACCACATTAAATTCAAGTCAAAATGATTCAAATCAAATTAACTTAAGAACTTAAGATGTAGCAGGAGATGTCCAGAAGAGCCCCCGAACCTGCTCCACCATTCAATAAAATCATGATTGATTTGATGTTGGCCTTATTTCCATTATCCTTTCTGTTCCACATAGTCTTCCACTCCCCTTATGTCAAAAATCTGTTCATCTCAGCCTCAAATATATTTAATTTATAAAAATTCATTCATGAGGATGTGGACGGTGCCTGTGTCTATTGCCCATCCCTAAGTGCCCTTGAACTGAATGGTTTGCTTGGCCATTTCAGAGGACAGTTGAGAGCCAACCAGCTTGCTGTTAGTCTTGAGTCACATGTAGGCCACATGTAGGGCAAGACTGGTAGATTTGATTCCCTAAAGATTAGTTTCATGGTCACGATTACTAATTTTCAATTCCAAACTTTATTAATTGAATTTATATCCCACCAGCAGACATGGTGGGATTTGACCCAAGAGCATCAACCTGAGCGTCTGGATTACTAGTCCTGTGACAGTACCATTACACTGCCATTTAATGGCTCACCTTCCACACTTCTATGGGATGCAGAATTCTAAACATGCATGATCCTCTGAGAGAAAAAAAATTCTTTTTACCTCCCCCTTAAACAGGCAACCTTTTATTTTGAACCACACTGATGCTATCTGATTGTATTATGGTTTTCTAAATGTCTTGCTACTGTCTTAATCCTAGATCCCAGCATTTCTCCAGTGACAGACATTTGACTAACTGGCCTGTAGGTTCTGGTTTTCTGTTTCCCTCCTTTCTTGAATAGGGTGCTACTTTTAAGGTTTTCAGTCCAATGGGACCTTGCCAGAATCCAGTGAATTTTGGAAGATTATAACCAAAGCATTCATTATTTAGTTGGATTGGCCTTGCTAAATTTCCCTTTAATGTTCCAGATTGTATAGGTTAAGTAAATTAAATATGCCTTATCCATTCTTCAAGGCTGTTTATGTCTACTCCATCAATCTGCTACTCCCAAACTGTGCCTTAAGGCAAAATTGGAATCTGTTTGAACTCAGCAATAAATTAAAATATAAAGGCAAATTACTGTGAATGCTGGAGAGGTGCTGGAAAGCACATGGCTGGAAAGGGTCATCTGGACTCGAAACATCAGCTCTTTTGTCTCCTTCCAGATGCTGCCAGACCTGCTGAGATTTTCCAGCATTTTTTCAATAAATTAAAATAGTCCTGTTGAGTTTGGATTTTCTTTCTCTATGATTTACACATTCCGCCAAACATTGAATCTGTCAGAATTAGGAGCTGATTTCTGCTTCCAGGTCCCATCTGCCTTGTTTAAAGTTCTGCAAAATCTTCCTGGCTGTGAACATCCATTGTTATTACCAATATTGTAATACAGCATTAATGCCTTGTCCTTCATCCTTAACTTTCTAAATTTCCCCTCACATATATATCACCCCCCCCCGCCCACCCTCCGACTATTTAGTTTAAAGCTTCATCTACAGCTTTATCACAGTTATTCTATTTAATGGGACATTGCTCACAACACAGTTCAACTAGAACCTGTCCCAACTTTACAGTTCTCTCTTTCCCCAATATTGCTGCCAGTGCCTGATGAATTGAAACCTATTTCTGCCATACCAATCTTTGAGCCACGCATTCAACTCTCTGATCATCTTGACCCTATACATAGTAATCCAGAGTTTTTAAATTATTGGGGTTCTGCTTTTTAATTTAGGCCCCCATTTCTCACACTCTCTTAACTGCACTTCTTTCCAAGTCCTACCTATGATATTGGTATTTCTTTGGCAATGATATCCGATATTTCGGTTCGGTGGCGTTTAAGAGGTTAGTAGATAAGTTTATGGACGAAAAGGGAATGGTTTAGGTTAGAGGGTCATTGCTTTTTCCTAATTGGTTGGCGCAACATCGAAGGCCGAACGGCCTGTTCTGTGCTGTAATGTTCTATGCTCTATGTTCTATTTCCCTTCTCAATTCCAAATTCTTCTTCAGTCTCAAGGAGATGTTCCAAACCCTGGTCCCGAACATGCAGCACTGCTGTAAAAGCTCACTTGGCTGTAATGTATGGGGTTGATTCCCCTAAATATACAGGCTGCTATTTCTGGAAATTCTTCTTTACTCCTGCAATTGAATTGCTCCCTGTACTGTGGTTAAATGATTTATCTTCTCTGCAGTCTCTGTTCTTTACACACAGTCTATAAGAATCTGGTACCTATTGAGTAAGGGTCCTCCAATGCTACCTTATAGGGAGTTCCCATATCTCACCCATTTTCCTTGACCATGGACAAAATCTGAAGCACCAAACCAAAGCACCTTGAATGTCCAAGAAAACGTTTTTTTACAAACATTTATTTAATTAGTCACAAATAGGCTTACATCAACACTGCAATGAAGTTACTATGAAAATTCCCTAGTCATCACATCTGGCACCTGTTGGGAGAATTTAGCACAGCCAATACACCTAACTAGTGCATCTTTTGGTATGTGGGAGGAAATTGGAGCAACCAGAGGAAACCCAAGAAGACATGGGGAGCACATGCAGACTCTGCACAGACTATGACCGAAGTTGGGAATCGAATGCAGGTTCCTGATATTGTGAGGCAGCAGGGCTGACCACTGTGCCACTGTGCCACACACATCCATTGCAATGTCCAAAGCTCAATCTCCAAGTGGTCAACTCTGTGCCGAAGTTCCTCATGATGCTGAACTGTACTGTTCTGGATCTGGCTGTTGTGGATCACAGTGGCGTCCATTAGCTTCTACATGCTACAGCTGCAACACATCCTCTGCACTGCTATCTCTCATGCTTTTTATTTAACTTATTAGATTTTTAAGTTTTGAAATATCATTCAATTATTTATTGATTTCATCTGTAATTCAGGTAATAGCCTTGTTTAATTCATTAAATTTAGTTATATGCTTCAAGTCATCACTTTAAGTTGGTGCACAATTTAACCACTTTTGTCCCTACAGTGCTGAAGGAGGCCATTTGGTCCATCAAACCTGCAACAACAGCAATCCCACCCAGGTCCTATCCCCAAAGTATCTACCCTATCAATCCTCCTGACACTAAGGGGAAATTGAGCGTGGCTGATCCATCTAACCTGCACATTTTTTGGACTGTGGGAGGAATTGGTGCACCAGGAGGATACCCACACGGACATTGGGAATGTGCAAACTCCACACAGATAGTGACCTGAGGACCTGAGGCTAGGATTGAACTGGATCCCTGGGATTGTGAGGCAGCAGCGTTAACCACTGTACTGCCCCCCAAAAATGGAACACTTCACAAAGGATGTGTATCTTAACCCCAGCTCACTAAATTCCCAAACTTGCCAAATTCATTTATATTCTGATGAAGTTTGCACTCAACTGACACTGATCTGTGCTCAAACCCTTTTTTCTACCTCACTATTTTGCTCACCCTAATTGAAGTGTTTAATTTCCCAGTTCATTGTTTAAAGCTCTAGTTTAGACAGAGGGAAAAGAAATACCCACCAACCGATCTCTAACCTGCTTTCCTGCAATGTCACACTCAGTTTTTCATCCAATAAAATCCCTACAATGTAGAAGGAGGCCATTTGGCCCATCAAGTCTGCACCAACCACAATCCCACCCAAGCCCTTTCCCCATGCATTTACCCTAGCTAGTCCACCTGACATTAAGGGGCAATTTAATCCATCTAACCTGCACATCTTTGGCCATCCTTCCATTTTTCAACTTCTTGGGCTTAGATTTTCCAGACCCCCCTCACGCAAGGTTTTCCTAGAGTAGGTGGAGCAAGCCTTTGGCTATCACAATATCTTCCAGTCCCACCAAAGCTGATGGCATTTTGCATGGCTTTTCTGTCTAGCCTGAAAAGGGCTGAAAGATCCCACATTAATTTGAAAGTTGCCAGTAATTCCCATGCTGCTTTCAAATGTTCTGCTCTCACTTTGCACTTTGCGGCTCTGTCTGAGGCAGTTCATATTGAACACAAATCCTAATAGATATATACTGGGGCCTAAGGAGTGCATGATAGTTGGTATACTGAATTTCAGCACAAGAAGAAAGATAACCAGCTAGTCTGAATTCAGCAGACTTCCAATCAGTGCAAGCTAACATTTATTTACAGTTGTCAAAATGATATACAATGTGTCATCTTGGGAGAGGCCAGCCTCACGCTGATGCAAATGTGGTCTCAATCCTCACCTACCTGCTCAGCAAAAGGAATGAGGGGTCTGATCTCAGGCATTCCACCTCCCATCTTTCCACTCTCCGTCCTGTTGCCTGTACAAAAACATGGATGGATCAGGAGCACAATTGATGGAAGGATAGATTTCAGGCTATTAATTCTGTGGCTAATAACTGACCTCCTGGCTTCCCAAAGCCTGCCCATCATGTACAAGGCACAAGTGAGGACTGTGATAGAATATTGTCCATTTGCCTGGATATGTGCAGCTCCAACAACATTCAAGGAACTTGACACCATCCAGGACAAAGCAGCCTGCTTGACTGGCAACTCATTCATCACCTTCAACATTCAATCCCTCCACTATTGATGCACAGTGGCAGTGGTGTATATCATCAACAAGACAACTGCAGTAACTCAACAAAGCCCCTTTGACAGCACCTTCTAAACCTGCAACCTCTACCACCTAGAGGGGCAAAATGTGAAAACCAACACCTGCAAGTTGCCTCCACTCCATATGCCATGGCTGTGCTTTCACTATGGATAGGACAACATCTTGTATTTTCCTCCCTAACAGCATTCCACATGGATAGAAATTTAAGGGTGGGCAATATAAATGCTGACCTTGCTTGTAATGTCCAGGTCCCAGACAGAATCACAAAGTGAGCGGCGATATGGGTTCGGACTGAGTAGAAGGTTTTCTTACCCTTGTGGAGAAGTGGTACTTTCATCCATTTCCTGCACTGCAGGGCGATCCTCTTTTGGACTCCGTAAGTCCTGACCTGCATAGAGATCTCCTTCCCGGCCACCATAGTCAGATGCGTGACCCTCTTCCTGCCAATCCCTTCGAAAAAGAGCGTGGCAGAGATTCCCTAGGGAGGCATCATTGAAGTGTGGAGCAGGAGATTGCTGCCTTCCCATAGATTTTTTTTGTCTCCTAAAATCCTGGTACAATGAATGATTAGCTGTTCTTTTAAATAAATGGCATGACAGTGTGATGTGGCCCTTCCTGCCCACTCCACCACAAGACTCAATGTGAATCTTGAGGCTGCATTATTAATGCGGGGTGCAGCATGCAATTCAAAGTGCTTTCCCGCCCTATTCTACACCGAAAATCACCCCGACTTCCTGCCCCCAGCTTAGTCCTAGAGCAGAACTTCTGGCCTTTTGGACAATCCTCATTGGAATAAACATATCGAGCTGCATGTGCCAACTGGATTAATGAATTCATCATTCAAGACAGCCTGATGCAAACCTTCTACTTTGTATCTTAGATCTGATAAAGGTCAGACTAAGTAAATCCCCAGCACATGTCTGCGATTTCTATAGCAAAATTGTATGAATTTGCAATGAGTGGAGTCAAACCTCATTGTGTATGAATCTTGCACCAATCCAAACATGAAAAGATATTCATGAGATGTGTATGATTTTAGTAAAAAAAAATGCTCTGATGAACCTTGATAGGTTTTAATAAGTCTATGTAATGAAGGAAGAGGTTGAAGCATGTTTAAACCGGTCAAAGGAAAAAGGATCTTTCTGGAGCAATGTCTTCGCTTATTAAATATTTTTCTGATACAATAAACTTATCTCTTTACTCTCAAGCTCTATGATCAAAATGAGCCATATTACAATATGAATTTCTTATGTTTGCCTCTTGAGCTGAACTCATGATCAATACGGTGTCACAGTGATTAGCTCTGCTGCCTCATAACACCAGGGACCTGGGTTTGATTCCCAGATGTGTCATCTTCTGTGTGGAGTCTGTACATTCCCTCTGTGTCTGCATGGGTTTCCTCCAAGTGCTCTTGGCTCCTCCCACAGTCTGAAAGATGTGCTGGTTAGTTGCATTGGCTGTACTAAATTTCCCCTCAGTGTACCCGAACAAGTGCTGGAGGGTGGCGACTAAGGGATTTTCACAATAACATCAACGCAGTGTTAATGTAAGCCTACTTGTAGCACTAATAAATAAACTTTATCATTCCTTAAAATGTCTTCCAAATAAATTTTAATACACAAGATCTAAGTTGGGTGATCTCATCGGCAGTAGCAATCAGAACACTGCCAATGGATTCAGTACCCCTGCACTAAATAAAGGGAAATCAGTGAGCGGGATCCTTCTCCTGGTCACTACCCAATCATTCCTAATGGAACATGTTTGTTGGTGGACAGATGTGATGCAAGAACAGTATTAAATTTGTTTCTTGCGCTTTCTTGGTTGCTGAGACTTGAAGAATAGATACTAGATTGATCCTGACATCTATGGACCCACAGCCAGGAAGTGTCTAAGAACATAAAACTCTGTAGGCAGCTAAACCTTCCCATTAAAACAAAACAAGACTTTTGAGATATATATCACACATTGCTAATGCCTCCCTGTGCCAGGTAAACATCATGTAAAATACAAACTTTGTAATAAAGCTTTTATAGTGTTGTTCCCAAAGGAAGCTGTATTATTATCCCAGAAAATGTGTGTAGAGTTGTGGACATATATTCAACAGTTGAATATTGGGAAATATGTTGAGCACCCATTAAATATGGTATAATTCACATCACCAATTGTAAAGTGGCATTTTGGTTGCTCATTACTGATGTTTTAGATAGTTTTAGCGTTGACTTTGTTCTAAGTCTAACATTGTTCTCCTCTTATAATTAGATAATGCAGCCATTCTATTGCACGTTACCATTTCCCTCTCTTAGCATATTCACACTGTATGAAACTGTGTTTCTTACAAAAGCACACACTAACTCATGCCCACATTTCTTGCAGGAGATGTTGTTGACCAAAAACAGAAGAAACACCAGAACTAGGGGAAGACAAGTCAACAGGCAAGACCTGTGTCAGACCTGTGTCAGGGGAGGAGATGGCCTAGTAATATTATGGCTAGATTATTAATCCTGAAACTCAGCTAATGTTCTGGAAACTCTGGTTCAAATCCCACCACAGCAGATGGTGAAATTCAAATTCAATAAGAAATATCCAGGATTGAGAATCCACTGATGACCATGAAACTATTGTCAATTATCAGAAAAATCCATCTAATTCACTAATGTCATTTAAGGAAGGAAACCTATCATCCTTACTTGTTCTGGTCTACATGTGACTCCAGAGCCTCAGTAATATGATTGACTCTCAAATACACTTGGGCAACTAGGGATGGGCAATAAATACTGGACAGCATGCTCATGTCCCATAAATAAATTAAAAAAAGATGGAGGAAGCAGTTTGGGTGATTGATGGTGCAGGAAGGTTGCACAGCATTGAAGAAAACAAGAATGAAAATCAATTGCGGAAAAAGGATGTTTGGCTACTTCAGTATTTCTTCTCTTTCTTCATACAATCACATACAGAGATAGCATTGACATCTGGTGCTGCACTACCACCTTTCCTCTACTGCTTATCCTTCCCCTTACAACTCACCCGTGCCCCACTGCTCCTTTTCCAGGTTCAGGTATTGGATTGGGTCCTATTGTAAAGGAATAAGGGGAAAAATATATGGGATAAATGGAGGAAATTAATTTAAACATTATTTTTCAGTAAAACATAAGGCAAGCTGCATTCTTCTAAATGCAAAATTGACCAAGCACAAGCTTGGACAACTTCCTTTGCTTCAGTGTGACATTGCTGATGTAGATCACACACATCTGGAAGCCACTATCCTAAGGGTCTTTACAGTGACAACTTGTACAATGACAAATTATAATGCTAATTTGGATAAGTAAAACCATAATTTGATAAAGGAGCACTAGACTATTATGTTAGCAGATGCAAGATGTTGACCAAAGCAAATTGACCAACATAACCATTACCCAAACCTAGATTTTCAAGAATAAATTCAAAAATTATTCTCAGGGAAATAATGTGGCTAAATCTGGTTAAACAAAAGTAGGATTTTAGACTATTGAGAGGAAGATAACACTCTCAACTCAGTGGATAGCACAGTTGCCTCTGAGTGCCAGGGACCCAGTTTGATGCCCGGCTTGGGTCACTGTCTGTGTGGAGTTTGCATGTTTTCCCCAGGTCTGCATGGGTTTCCTCCCATTGTTCAAAGATGTGCAGATTAGGTGGATTGGCTTTACTAAATTTCCTTTTAGTGTCAGAGGGACTAGCTAGGGTAAATGCATGCCTGGATGTGATTGTGGTCAGTGCACACTCAATGGGCCAAATGGCCTCTTTCTGCACTAGGCGGACGTTTCCTCTTTGCTTCTGTTATGACTGATAAGGTCAGTTTAAGGGTACTCCATGTATCCTTGGATATGGGTGATACTTGGAATATGGCACAGCTTCCTCACGTAAGCGCTGAACAATTCTACTCTATACTGGCTGCAAATGATGACATGGTATTCATGCATGTTGATGACCGTGGTGATACAGGCTTTGGCACAATTTATGTTTCAGATGATCGTGGAATAGTGTAGGATTCTATGATTCTTTTGGGTGGGAGGCTAGTTGGACTCTGTGCCCTCTAATATGTAACTGTCTGACTGGTTTTGAGAGGAGTTAGTTTAGATTCCTGCCAGATCCTACTAACTTTGCATTAGAGTTTAGAATTGTAAGAATGCTACTCTACAGCATTGGTCACAAAGGAGAACTATCTCCATGAAGATGAAATATCATTCACTCCATCTTTCAAACACCAGTACAGAAAGTGCATTGTTATAGACAGTGAAACAGAAATATCTACAGCACTGAACAGGAGTTAGAAATATTGGAAAAGAGATATCAGGTAATATAATCTGCTCTTCAAGTGTTTTTTCTTCTCCTCTTTCCTCCTTCTCTACGGGTCTATTCTTACCTCTAGAGTTCCTCTCTACTTCTGTTCCACTCTCCTTTCTCTTACTGCTTCTATTCTACTATACTCTCTCACTTTTCCCCTCCCCTCTCACCCCTCCTATTGAAAGTCATGAGGAGTGGCTGGACATTTGCTTGTTCTAACGGTTCAATATCTAGCACATACAAATTTCAATGTTACGTACCCAAGTGTGTGTATTATCCCAATCCATTTGAGAGCTGGGCTAAATTATTGGAGCAGTTGTCATGGGTTTGGAGCTGTAAACAAGCCCAGACTGGACCATATGATGAAACAGCTGTGGATAGTCAGACTCAAGTGCCTAAATTTTGCTCCTATTCATGCTGGCAGTATGTTATGCTCCCGCCAGTAACATGCTGATGCTGCAGGTTTCCAGGTGGCATGGGGCACATTCAACAGGAAATCCCGTTGACAGCAGCAGTACCATAAAATCCCGCTGCCAATGACTACACACTGCCTCCCGCTACCGCAAAACACTCTGCGGAGCGGGAGAAAAAAATTCACCAAACATGTTTCCCTGAGGAAGTCTTGAGACTGTAATAACTAGTTTCATTAACCACATCTACCATCCTTAGTCCTTAGTCTGATATATAACCCAAGCCGCTCGAGCACCTTTCTTCATTGATCCAGGTTGGCTTCTATTTGCCTATCAGTTAAGTGCTACTGAGATGTCAAGGATAGCTACTCTCACTTTCCCTCTGATGTTCAGATCTCACATCCACGTCTAGATCAGAATGGTGAAGGGTCCTGGAGCAAAGTAGCTCTAGCAGAACCTAAAATGTGCACAGGGAGCAGATTGTTTGTAGTCGATGTCAATTGATGGCATGTTGATGACATTTTCTGTAATTTTATTGACGATTGGAAGGAGACTGGTGGAGTGTTAATTGGCTGGGTTAAATTTATCCTTTTTTTTGTCAATAGAACATACTTGAGCAACATTGCTGAGACATCATACAATGAAACAGCTTGTCTTAGTTAGTGGCTAGGTTTGGTGCTCAGGTCTTCAAAGCCCCAACCAGAATGCTGTCAGGCCTCATAGTTTTTGGTGTGTCCTGAGTTTTGTGAGTTGACATTAATTAAATGTATGAAGGTGCTTGCAACTTTCTTGCCATTACTACAGAGTTTTATCTATTGAAATTTGAAGGTCCAGGTTGGATTTTTCTTTAAAACTAAATCATTAGCCTGAAATTTTCATCCATCGGGCACTTGAACACATCGTCCCTTAGGTGATATTGTAGGTTCATCGGCGAACAGGCCCATACTAGACCGTATAATGTGGTCAGGTCAGTGAGGAAGCATTTTAAGCTAGTTGGACTCAGGGATTGAAATCTTGCTCCCATTCATGCTGGTGGGACCTTATAGTGCTGTCAACAACACATTCCCATGTGGGTTTCCAGCAGTAGTGGGGGGGCATTCAATGGGATTGTCAACAGCGAGACCTTATGTATTCCCAGCCATGATCTGCCCCCAGAATGTAATTTCATGCTGGCTGGCCAGTTAATGAGTGACCAGAATGAAACGTGTGCTGGGATAAGCTCGATGTTGTCAGGGAGGGCAGGAAGAAGTCGGATACCTCAGGGGAGATGGCCACTGCAGAGTATCTCAGTGAGCAGCAGACATTAAAAAAAATTGTGACAAGAAAGCTATGCAAAGAGTGTTGAGATAGCACATTCAAACTCAAGCCTTATTCCCAGAGACCTTTTTAATTTTATTTAAGCTCGAACAGTTCACCCTGCTCTGCATCCGGGTTCCAGCTGAAATGTAAAAGCTGCCTGGCCAATAGGCCTATTTGCCAACTGTAAAAGCAGATGGGTGAGATAAAATTGTGTTCAATTGACCTCTCAATAGACTAGATCGCCAGAGTGAATGTCACCAGCCACTCTTCTGACTTTCGTGTGTGCTCGCTGCTGAAATATTGCATGTATGATGATAGCAGAATGCACAGCCATCATTTTCGTGAGCAATCACGTGTGCTTCTAGGTTGCATGCGCACCTGCCCAAGCAGTGTAAAATTCTGACCTTTGAAAAGTAGATTTCTCTAACCAAAGAGGTATTATGCTCAACCTGCTGCAGTATGTTAATTCAGGAGCAAGTATATATTAATGTCACAGCCTATTGAAGCTCACCTCTCATATAGAATTAGCACAATGAATGAAATTAGTCTACAAGAGTAAATGATTAATACGGTCAAATTGACAAAGAAAACCAAGGCAAGGTGGAACATTAGTAGTACTGCTGTCTCACCGCACCAGGGACCAGGATCAATTCAGGTCTTGAGTGACTGTTTGTACAGAGTTTGCACATTCTCCCTATGTCTATGTGGGTCTCTCCCAGGTGCTGTGGTTTCTTCCCTCACTCCAAAGTTGGTGTGGGTTGGGTTGATTCGTCATGCTAAAATTGACCCTTGTATTAGGGGATTAGCAGAGTTAATCTTATGGGATTATGGGAATAGAGCCTGGGTGGGATTGTGGTTGGTACAGACTCGATGGGCCAAACGACCTTCTTCTGCACTGTAAGGATTCTGTGATCGAAGGCACAATAACTCGCTTTACTATGACCAAGCAAACAGCCCACCAAATAAAGGTGTACCATATGATCAGTCAGAGAGTTTCGTAGTTTAGGAGTCATGATTCAATGCTGCGCCAGGAAAGAATAACTTACAGCATTCATTGTGCTGATAACTGCAGAAACAGCACTGTTTGCCAAACTAGAAAACAGCTTCAAAAAAGGTCACAAAGATTGCCTTTCCAGCCCTGAAAACTTCAAATTGATAATAGCAGTCAGACAATTCTTTTGTTTAGATGATATAACCATTACTGGCCCTTGGGGCCTCATTAGGCTTAGTCTGGTAATAAGCACCTCAGGGTCCTTAATGACCATAATGCCCTCCAACATTCTGTTATTGCAATATTAGCATTGTCTTTTCTGAACTTAGAGTGCTTCTGAAAAATAGGATAGAAAATAAACCACAGTTCAGATAATCCTCTCTTAGATATGTTTGTTCGTGACTATCCATTCTCTTTGTTTCTTTTTCTGAGTGGAGAGGAGCAGAACTGATTGAGGTTCTAACTGCTTTATTATTAGATTGAAGTTGTGGCCCTTTTGTCCTGAATTTACAGCTATAGGAATGATACAGATTTACCTTCTGTGTGGCATTTACTCTCTTACATATCCTTATAACATCATCTTTGATTTGATTTCTTATTGTTACATGTATTAGGATACAGTGAACAGTATTGTTTCTTGTGTCTATACAGATAAAGCATACCACACGTTGGGAAGGAAAGGAGAGAGTACAAAATGTAGTGTTACAGTCATAGCTAGGTTGTAGAGAAAGATCAACTTAATGCGAGGTTGGTGTATTCAAAAGTCTGATTTCTGGAGGGAAGAATCTGTTCTTGAGTTGGTTGGTTCGTCATTTCAGATTTTTGTATCTTTCTCCTGATGGAAGAAGGTGGAAGGGAGCATGTCCAGAGTGTATGGGGTCCTTGATTATGGTAGCTGCTTTTCCAAGGCAGAGAGAAGTGTAGACACTGTTAAATGATGGGAGGCTGGTTTGCGTAATGGATTGGGCTTCATTCATAACCTTTTGTAGTTTCTTGTGGTCTTGGGCAGAGCAGGAGCCATACCAAGCTGTGTTACAACCAGAAAGAATGCTTACTATGGTAAATTTATAGAAGTTGGTGAGAGTTGTAGTGGACCTGCCAAATTTCCTTAGCCTCCTGAGAAACTAGAAGTGGGTTTTCTTAACTATAGTGTCCACATGGAAGGACCAGGGCAGATTGTTGGTGTTGTGGACACCTAAAAACTTGAAGCTCTTAACCATTTCTACTTTGCCCCATGATGTACACAGGGGCATGTTCTCCACTATGCTTCCTGAAGTCGGTAGTTATCTCCTTCATTATGTTGACATTGAGGGAAAGATGACTGTCATCGCACCAGTTCACCAGATTCTCTATCTCTTTCCTGGACTCCAGCTCGTCATTGTTTGAGATCCGACCCACAATGCTGGTGTCATCAGCAAACTTGAAAATGAAGTTGGAGGGGAATTTGGCCATACAATCAAAGGTGCATAAGGAGCATATAAGGGGCTGAGGAAACATTCTTGCAGAGCACCGGTGTTGAGGATGATTATGGAGGAGGTGTATTTGTCTATCCTATTGTTAGCAATCTGTGGGTTAGGCTGGCGAGGATCCAGCTGCTGAGGGAGAAGCTAAGCATCAGGTCACAGAATTTGGAGATGAGTTTCTTAGGAATAATGACGTTGAAGGCTGAGCTGTAGTCGATAAATAGGAGTCTGACATAGGTGTCTTTGTTATTTAGGTGTCCCAGGGTTGAGTATAGAGCCAGGCATCTGCTGTGGACCTGTTGCAGTGATAAGCAAATTGTAGTGGATCCAGGCAGTCCAGGAGGGTGGAATTGATTCATGCCATGAATAACCTTTCGAAGCATTTCATAACGATGGATGTCAGAGCCATCAAAAGGTAATCATAGTGTCTGGCTGTTTTCTGGTAAAATGATGATGGTTGTCTTCTTGAAGAAGGTAGAGGCCTTAGATTGTTATAATGAGAGCTTGAAGATATCAATGAATACCCCTGCTAGCTGATCCACTCAGGATCTGAGTGTTCATCCAGCTGATCCACTCAGGATCTGAGTGATGATCCAGCTGATCCGTACAGGATCTGAGTGCTCATCCAGCTGATCCATACAGGATCTGGGTGTTCATTCAGCTGATCTGTACAGGATCTGAGTGTTCATCCAGCTGATCCACACAGGATCTGAGTGTTCATCCAGCTGATCCACACAGGATCTGAGTGTTCATCCAGCTGATCCAGACAGGATCTGAGTGTTCATCCAGCTGATCCACTCAGGATCTCAGTGTTCATCCAGCTGATCCATACAGGATCTGAGTGTTCATCCAGCTGATCCACACAGGATCTGCGTGCTCATCCAGCTGATCCGTACAGGATCTGAGTGTTCATCCAGCTGATCCACTCAGGATCTGAGTGATGATCCAGCTGATCCATACAGGATTTGGGTGTTCATTCAGCTGATCCATACAGGATCTGAGTGTTCATCCAGCTGATCCACACAGGATCTGAGTGCTCATCCAGCTGATCCATACAGGATCTGAGTGTTCATCCAGCTGATCCACACAGGATCCGAGTGCTCATCCAGCTGATCTGTACAGGATCTGAGTGTTCATCCAGCTGATCCATACAGGATCTGGGTGTTCATCCAGCTGATCCACATAGGATCTGAGTGCTCATCCAGGTGATCCACACAGGATCTGAGTGTTCATCCAGCTGATCCACACAGGATCTGAGTGTTCATCCAGCTGATCCACACAGGATCTGAGTGTTCATCCAGCTGATCCACACAGGATCTGAGTGTTCATCCAGCTGATCCACACAGGATCTGGGTGTTCATCCAGCTGATCCACACAGGATCTGGGGTTCATCCAGCTGATCCACACAGGATCTGAGTGTTCATCCAGCTGATCCACACAGGATCTGAGTGCTCATCCAGCTGATCCATACAGGATCTGACTGTGCATCCAGCTGATCCACACAGGATGTGGGTGTTCATCCAGCTGATCCACACAGGATCTGAGTGCTCATCCAGCTGATCCGTACAGGATCTGAGTGCTCATCCAGCTGATCCATACAGGATCTGAGTGTTCGTCCAGCTGATCCATACGGGATCTGAGTGTTCATCCAGCTGATCCACTCCGGATCTGAGTGCTCATCCAGCTGATCCATACAGGATCTGAGTGATGATCCAGCTGATCCATACAGGATCTGAGTGTTCATCCAGCTGATCCACACAGAATCTGAGTGATGATCCAGCTGATCCCCTCAGGATCTGAGTGCTCATCCAGCTGATCCACACAGGATCTGGGTGTTCATCCAGCTGATCCACACAGGGTCTGAGTGCTCATCCAGCTGATCCATACAGGATCTGAGTGTTCATCCACCTGATCCACACAGGATCTGAGTGATGATCCAGCTGATCCATACAGGATCTGAGTGTTCATCCAGCTGATCCACACAGGATCTGAGTGATGATCCAGCTGATCCATACAGGATCTGGGTGTTCATCCAGTGATCCATACAGGATCTGAGTGTTCATCCAGCTGATCCACACAGGATCCGAGTGCTCATCCAGCTGATCTGTACAGGATCTGAGTGTTCATCCAGCTGATCCATACAGGATCTGGGTGTTCATCCAGCTGATCCATACAGGATCTGAGTGTTCATTCAGCTGATCCACACAGAATCTGAGTGATGATCCAGCTGATCTGTACAGGATCTGAGTGTTCATCCAGCTGATCCATACAGAATCTGAGTGATGATCCAGCTGATCCGTACAGGATGTGGGTGTTCATCCAGCTGATCCGTACAGGATCTGAGTGCTCGTCCAGCTGATCCACACAGGATCTGAGTGATGATCCAGCTGATCCATACAGGATCTGAGTGCTCATCCAGCTGATCCACACAGGATCTGAGTGATGATCCAGCTGATCCATACAGGATCTGGGTGTTCATCCAGCTGATCCATACAGGATCTGAGTGTTCATTCAGCTGATCCACACAGAATCTGAGTGATGATCCAGCTGATCCGTACAGGATCTGAGTGTTCATCCAGCTGATCCATACAGGATCTGAGTGCTCATCCAGCTGATCCATACAGGATCTGAGTGTTCATCCAGCTGATCCACAGAGGATCTGAGTGCTCATCCAGCTGATCTGTACAGGATCTGAGTGTTCATCCAGGTGATCCATACAGGATCTGGGTGTTCATCCAGCTGATCCATACAGGATCTGAGTGTTCATCCAGCTGATCCACACAGGATCCGAGTGCTCATCCAGCTGATCTGTACAGGATCTGAGTGTTCATCCAGCTGATCCATACAGGATCTGGGTGTTCATCCAGCTGATCCACATAGGATCTGAGTGCTCATCCAGGTGATCCACACAGGATCTGAGTGTTCATCCAGGTGATCCACACAGGATCTGAGTGTTCATCCAGCTGATCCACACAGGATCTGAGTGTTCATTCAGCTGATCCACACAGAATCTGAGTGATGATCCAGCTGATCCGTTCAGGATGTGGGTGTTCATCCAGCTGATCCGTACAGGATCTGGGTGCTCATCCAGCTGATCCACACAGGATCTGAGTGATGATCCAGCTGATCCATACAGGATCTGAGTGCTCATCCAGCTGATCCACACAGGATCTGAGTGATGATCCAGCTGATCCATACAGGATCTGGGTGTTCATCCAGCTGATCCATACAGGATCTGAATGTTCATTCAGGTGATCCACACAGAATCTGAGTGATGATCCAGCTGATCCATACAGGATCTGAGTGTTCATCCAGCTGATCCATACAGGATCTGAGTGTTCATCCAGCTGATACACTCAGGATCTGAGTGCTCATCCAGCTGATCCACACAGGATCTGGGTGTTCATTCAGCTGATCCACTCAGGATCTGAGTGTTCATCCAGCTGATCCATACAGGATCTGATTGCTCATCCAGCTGATCCATACAGGATCTGAGTGTTCATCCAGCTGATCCACAGCGGATCTGAGTGCTCATCCAGCTGATCCATACAGGATCTGGGTGTTCATCCAGCCGATCCATACAGGATCTGAGTGTTCATCCAGCTGATCCACACAGGATCCGAGTGCTCATCCAGCTGATCTGTACAGGATCTGAGTGTTCATCCAGCTGATCCATACAGGATCTGGGTGTTCATCCAGCTGATCCACATAGGATCTGAGTGCTCATCCAGGTGATCCACACAGGATCTGAGTGTTCATCCAGGTGATCCACACAGGATCTGAGTGTTCATCCAGCTGATCCACACAGGATCTGAATGTTCATCCAGCTGATCCATACAGGATCTGAGTGTTCATCCAGCTGATCCGTACAGGATCTGGGTGTTCATCCAGCTGATCCACACAGGATCTGAGTGTTCATCCAGCTGATCCACACAGGATCTGAGTGTTCATCCAGCTGATCCACACAGGATCCGAGTGCTCATCCAGCTGATCTGTACAGGATCTGAGTGTTCATCCAGCTGATCCATACAGGATCTGGGTGTTCATCCAGCTGATCCACATAGGATCTGAGTGCTCATCCAGGTGATCCACACAGGATCTGAGTGTTCATCCAGGTGATCCACACAGGATCTGAATGTTCATCCAGCTGATCCACACAGGATCTGAGTGTTCATTCAGCTGATCCACACAGAATCTGAGTGATGATCCAGCTGATCTGTACAGGATCTGAGTGTTCATCCAGCTGATCCATACAGAATCTGAGTGATGATCCAGCTGATCCGTACAGGATGTGGGTGTTCATCCAGCTGATCCGTACAGGATCTGAGTGCTCGTCCAGCTGATCCACACAGGATCTGAGTGATGATCCAGCTGATCCATACAGGATCTGAGTGCTCATCCAGCTGATCCACACAGGATCTGAGTGATGATCCAGCTGATCCATACAGGATCTGGGTGTTCATCCAGCTGATCCATACAGGATCTGAATGTTCATTCAGCTGATCCACACAGAATCTGAGTGATGATCCAGCTGATCCATACAGTATCTGAGTGTTCATCCAGCTGATCCATACAGGATCTGAGTGTTCATCCAGCTGATCCATACAGGATCTGAGTGTTCATCCAGCTGATCCACTCAGGATCTGAGTGCTCATCCAGCTGATCCACACAGGATCTGGGTGTCATCCAGCTGATCCACACAGGATCTGAGTGTTCATCCAGCTGATCCAACAGGATCTGAGTGCTCATCCAGCTGATCCATACAGGATCTGAGTGTTCATCCAGCTGATCCACAGAGGATCTGAGTGCTCATCCAGCTGATCTGTACAGGATCTGAGTGTTCATCCAGGTGATCCATACAGGATCTGGGTGTCATCCAGCTGATCCATACAGGATCTGAGTGTTCATCCAGCTGATCCACACAGGATCCGAGTGCTCATCCAGCTGATCCGTACAGGATCTGAGTGTTCATCCAGCTGATCCATACAGGATCTGGGTGTTCATCCAGCTGATCCACACAGGATCTGAGTGCTCATCCAGGTGATCCACACAGGATCTGAGTGTTCATCCAGGTGATCCACACAGGATCTGAGTGTTCATCCAGCTGATCCGTACAGGATCTGAGTATTCATCCAGCTGATCCACACAGGATCTGAGTGTTCATCCAGCTGATCCGTACAGGATCTGGGTGCTCATCCAGCTGATCCACACAGGATCTGAGTGATGATCCAGCTGATCCATACAGGATCTGAGTGCTCATCCAGCTGATCCACACAGGATCTGAGTGATGATCCAGCTGATCCATACAGGATCTGGGTGTTCATCCAGCTGATCCATACAGGATCTCAGTGTTCATCCAGCTGATCCATACAGGATCTGGGTGTTCATCCAGCCGATCCACACAGGATCTGAGTGTTCATCCAGCTGATCCATACAGGATCTGATTGCTCATCCAGCTGATCCACACAGGATCTGAGTGTTCATCTAGCTGATCCACACAGGATCTGAGTGTTCATCCAGCTGATCCACACAGGATCTGAGTATTCATTCAGCTGATCCATACAGGATCTGAGTGTTCATCCAGCTGATCCGTACAGGATCTGGGTGTTCATCCAGCTGATCCATACAGAATCTGAGTGATGATCCAGCTGATCCGTACAGGATGTGGGTGTTCATCCAGCTGATCCGTACAGGATCTGAGTGCTCGTCCAGCTGATCCACACAGGATCTGAGTGATGATCCAGCTGATCCATACAGGATCTGAGTGCTCATCCAGCTGATCCACACAGGATCTGAGTGATGATCCAGCTGATCCATACAGGATCTGGGTGTTCATCCAGCTGATCCATACAGGATCTCAGTGTTCATCCAGCTGATCCATACAGGATCTGGGTGTTCATCCAGCCGATCCACACAGGATCTGAGTGTTCATCCAGCTGATCCATACAGGATCTGAGTGTTCATCCAGCTGATCCACACAGGATCTGAGTGTTCATCTAGCTGATCCACACAGGATCTGAGTGTTCATCTAGCTGATCCATACAGGATCTGAGTGTTCATCCAGTTGATCCACACAGGATCTGAGTGTTCATCCAGCTGATCCACACAGGATCTGAGTGTTCATCCAGCTGATCCACACAGGATATGAGTGTTCATCCACCTCCATGCGGATCAGTCGCTTTCCGTGGGCTAACTTTTTGAGAAGGGCTGCTCTGATGTCCGCAATGGTGACCTTGGATATCGGTTTGTCAGAGGTTTCTGGATGGAAGGCGTGCTCTTATTGACCTCTTCCTCAAAATGAGCATAGAATGGGTTGTGCTCTTTGGGGAGAGATGCATTAGGGTTGATGATTTTACCTGCCTTCATCTTGTAGCTTGTTGTGTCTTGCAGACTTCATAATAGTCAACAGGAGACTGTATGGCTAACCTGGGACTCTAGTTTGATGCGGTGCTGCCTTTTGCTATCTTTGATGGATCTCTGTTGATCATATCTGGCTTCGTTGTATAGGTTAGTGACCCTTGACTTGAACGCCTGAGACCTCAACTTCAGCAGGCAGTGAACATTCCTATTTATCCAATAGTTTCTTTGGAACACAGTTTTCTACACTCTTACTAATGAAGTCAGTTACTGTAATGGCGTACTCATTCAGGCTGGTCACAGAGTTTTTAAATGCTGACCATTCCACTGACTCTAAGCACCCCCATGAGGAGATCCCCCGACTCTTCAGATCAATATTGCATGACTTTCTTTGACAGATTCTCCTCTTTCAGGTTTTGCTTGTAAGCTGGGAACAGGAACACAGCCTTGTGGTCTGATTTGCAAAATGTGGATGGGTGATTGAGCGGTTGGCATGCTTGATATTTATGTAGTAGTAGTCTAGGGTGTTTGGGCCTCTGTGGTAACTTCGTAGTGTGCTGTTGGTCTTGGCCTGATTGAAGTCCCCAGCAAGGCCTCAGACAACCCCAGCAAACAGGTAGGGTTAAAATCAAACCTGAGGTTCCATCAGTACTTTCCTTACATTCCACAAAGGGCAAACCAGTTCTTCCCTGAATTGCCTGCAGAACTTCAGTGCCTCATTCATGTCTAGACCTGAAACAATGCTCAAGATGTGGTCTGATTCGTACACATTCTCTTCATCTCACTTGAATTCTACACTTGACTATTTGCTTAGTTGATTGCTCTTCGAAATCATTAACAAAGGTGACTAATTTCCACCAAATCAATATTAATGCAAATTAGAAATGGTAATGGTCCCCATATTGATCACTGGGGCATGCCAGTAAGGACATCCTTGCATCCTGTCATAACGTCTCTATCAAGTACCTGTAGTGTTTTTACCCTACAGACAAAGACTGGGCTTTTACTAAGTTCCACTGCAGTGGATGGGAGTCTAACTCGGAAGTGTGTGAATTGTTGACTCCTGCTTCTGCTTTGAGTAGATTTAATCAGTTATTAAATGACCACCAGGCATGTTCTTACCCATCAGGCTTCCTGGGCGGGGGGCTCTTGCCTAATGGGTATTGAAGGGTGGGCAGTGTCGGCTGGCAGGCTCTGACCTGATAGGAGGTCAAGTCCACTTGTTTAAAGGGTCCCCTAGTGTGGGACAATGTAGGTGCTCCAGGGCTGAGAACATGTGTGAGCAAAGAAGAATTATTTTGCTGCTGATGAAGATTTCAACTCACTTGCTCAGGTGAGTGTCAATTTTTATGCATTTGTGTGCTTAATTGCCTATTGTTAGATTAATGAACTGTGACAGGCTGAAGAAGACTGGAAACATTTCCAACATAACCTGATGATTGCAGGGATACCATGAGAATCAAGCTTTAAACTCACCTTGCAACTCCATAGATAGCCAAGAGAAGCAGAGAGCCGCATGCAAGAAAATCTCCAAGAATCGATGACACCTCCCTGTGAGCTCTGCTCTAGGCTGGAAGTGCAGATGGGAGGTCCTATTGCCAGCTAGTGGTGCAATATGTCCCAACCTGACAAACGCATCCTGGGCAAAGTGTGCAACAGAGGTCAATCGCCTTGAGATCATCAGATGGGTTTCGATGTGGTGTAGGAAGCATCTCAAAGACTTTGTACAATTTGTGAGTGTAAATGAAGCTCCACGTAGGAGAATCAAAAGCAACCAAGGATGTAAGAATGCTCAGTGCAGGCGCTGAGGTAGATTGATGCAGCGATGCTACACTACACTGCCCCAAAACCTATTAAAAGAGCTTTTGGTTAGTGGGCAGGAAGAAGTGTGAAAGGTGCACTGTCCATTTAGCACTGCAGATCTTGAGGCCTGGAGAATTCACAGAGATCAGAAGAGTGAAGGAATGGTTGTGCAATGTCTGCCAAATCACTACAGTGTAGCATTTTCTTTGCAGGAGAAGAGGGCACACAATACCGTTTAGAAGTTGAGGGCAGGAGGCTGTCTGCCAAATCTGACCATCCTTATGCCACTGGAGGGAATAGGCTTTGCAATCTACAAGTAACAAATCGATCCAGTCAATTGGGGGAGGTGAGATAAAAGAAAGGCCTGGGGGGAATGAGATTGCAAGAGGCATCATGTGTTTCTGAGGGTGATGTGCATGTACAGGGCTTAGGGGAGGATGCATGATGTCATGTATGTTGTACTGAAAGAGGAATTGATAATGCCTGCTCAACAGTGCTCTCATACATATGTGACAAATTACTGAATGCATTTTTTTTGTTTATTCGTGGAACGTGGGCATTGTTGTCTGACCAGCATTTGTTGCCCATGCCTAATTGCCTTTGAACTGAGTGGTTTGCTTATTTCAGAGCGCAGTTGAGAGTCAACCACATCGTGGCTCTGGAGTCACATGTAGGCCAGGCCAGGTAAGACTTCCTTTCCTAAAGGACATTAGTGAACCAGATGGGTTTTTTCCAACATTGACTTTATTATTAGATTCTTACTTCCAGATTTTTTTTATCAAACTCAAATTCCACCATCTGCCATGGCGGGATTCAACCCCAGAATCCCCGAACAATAGCTGAATCTCTGAATTAATAGCCTAGCAATAATACTACTAGGCTTTAACCTTCCCAGTTGGAAGCTGTGAAATGGGAACATGAAGTAGCAATGCGCTTGGACATCGTGGAGAGGAACATTGGTTTGTGCCCAGTAAGGAAATTGGATGTAGATGAATCCCATGGATGGTCTTATGTGAGTGTGTATTGTGCCAACCAGAGGATTTTGATGGCTGTGGTGACAGGTAAATACATCTCTACAGTGTGATTGTTGGGGCATCAAAATCCTTCAATGCCTGATAACAGCAGGCTGTGAGACAGATTTCACAAACTAATTTTTATTAACTTAGAATAGACACTCACACAAGTATATCACACTCACCAACATGGACATCCCAAGTAGTTTGAGAGACAAAGGAGGTAAATGGATCTTCATTAGCAGTGCCAATGACAAGAGTTGGAAACCAATTCTTTTCGCTTTATGCATTCGACACGATGCAACAGTGGTTAATACTGCTGTGTTACATCGCCAGTGACATCGGTTCAATTCCAGCCTCGGGTGACTGTTTGTGTGGAGTTTGCACATTCTCCTCATGTCTGTGTGGGCTTCCTCTGGGTGCTCTGAACTCCTCCCACACTCCAAAGGTTTGCGGGCCAGGTTGGTTGGACATTCTAATTTGCCTTTTAGTGTTGGGGGAATTAGCAGGGCAAATAAGTGGGTTTTGAAGATCAGGCTTGTCTCGGAGAGTTGTGGATTGGCCAAATGGCCTATTTATGCACTGTAGAGATTCTATGATTCAATTGCTGGACATGTGAGTCACTGACTGGCCAGTATTTATTGCCCATACCTAGTTATCCTTGTTCAGAAGGCTGTTGAGGTGCACATTAGTACGGCTCTGGAGTCACATGTAGGCTAGACCAGATAAGGATGGCAGATTTCCTTCCCTAAAGTGTATTAGTCAACCAGATGATTTTTCTAATAATCGCCAATGATCATCAGTAGATTCTTAATTCCAGATATTTTTTATTGAGTTAAAATTCCTCCATCTGCTGTAGCAGGATTCGAACCTGGGTACCCAGAACAACAGCCGAGTTTCTGGATCAGTGGTCTAGTGATAATAGCACTAAGCCATCACCTCCCCTGCAGCACATTCAATTTTCCTTTCCTTTGGAGTCAATGAAAGAGAAATTCAGGCATATTGTAAAACAGGCTGTTGATATACTAATGCCCGTTTTCCATTAGTAGAGAAGACGAATGTCACCTCCACAGGATTAGATAGTATAACAGAGTGCGCAGACTGATGAAAGCCTGTACTTATGAAATGGTAATATAAAAATGAGTTCAGATAATGTATAAATTCAAACTGATCTAGATATAGGGTGATCAGAACAGCCAGTTCAGTGTTTAATTCTCTCATTCAAGTAATGTCTTTCCTGCCTCCTACTTATTCCGATGGAGGTTTATTTCATCAGATTTGGGGGTTGATGTTTCTGCTTGTGAAGATTAACAATGTTAGTGCTGATGACTTTAGGCTTTCAAACATTAAGGAGGAAATTTTCAGTTCAGTGTTACTGATACAGAAATATGTATTGCAGGGAGTGCAGAAGAAGGAAACTTAATCCCAAGTGTCAGTATCATGCATCTGTGGTTCAGGTACACTCACAACCAGCTACCAAATAGCCTTACGCCTGGCCTCAGCAACATCAATTAGCTTTTAGAAGATTATCCCTACTGTATCTGTGTGGCACTTCTATTTCCATGTTACAGCCAAGTGAGACTTTTCAGAATGGCTCTCCTCTCTTCCCATCTCTCTGTTAGGGTTGGTTAAATTGTTTAAGTGTATCCAAAAGGAAAATTAATAATATATGAATCCAGCATGTTGATGCATTATACGATTTCAGGTTTGTTCAGTGATTTTTTTTCCAGATTCAGCATAGTAACAATTTCAAATCTTAGTAGATAATCTTTTCCTCAAGTCAGCAGCAGTTTGGTTTTAGTTATAAGTGCCACCAATACTGTTTGCCTGTCAAAGATAGGCAGGGCACAGACTTGCAGAGTATCTACTGAGACATGAAGGGTCTGCAAATTCTCTTTTTGTTGTTACCCACTTCTTTATATTTCTCTGATGCCAGAAAAGCAGTTTCTTTATACACAAAGGAACACTGTGCTATCTCGTAATCTTCATTCCCAACCTAGGCAGATATCAGATATAGTCACAACAATTCTGGGTCCATTATTTTACAGTGATTATAAAATCATAGAATTCTACAGTGTAGAAGGGGGCCATTTGATCCATTGAGTCTGCATTGATCACAATCAAACTTAGGCCCATGCATTTACCTTAGTCAGTCCCCCTGACATTAAGGGGCAATTTAGCATGACCTATCAACCTAAGCTCTTTGGACTGTGGGAAGAAACTAGAGTATTAACTAGAAACCCACACCAACATGGGCAAAATATGCAAATTCCATGTAGGCAGTGACCCAACCTGGAAATTGAACCCAGGTCCCTGGTGCTATGAGGCAGCAGAACTAACTACTCTGCCACTGTGCCACCAGAATTAGATTAGATGACTGATGGCTGGTGCTATCAGTTGCCATGATGTAGACATGCTGGCGTTGGACTGGGGTAAACAGATAGTTTACAGGTTATTGATTAGAATGTGAATCTTTACACCTAATCAGTAATCTGTCTGTGCTGTTATGTGTGCTGTCTGAGACCAGAACACCTCATTCACCTGACAAAGAGGTTGAAACACCTCAGAAGCTTGTGAGTTTACTATCAAATAAATTGGTTGGACTTAAACCTGGTGTTGTCAGACTTCTTGCTATCAGTTGCACCAGAGACCCAGGATCACTGAGGAACTCAACGATGAAGGTGAGTGAATGTTGGATGGAAGTCACAGGGAAAGACTTGTTGGCCAGGAAGTGTTGGGGATGATGGTTGCGGTCAGAAGAAAGTATAGTGGGTGACTTTTAGCACCTTCATCCCCTCCACATCCCCTTCCTGATGCCAGGTCCCTTGTACCTGGACAATGAAGGAATGCTACCCCTGAGCAATCCTGACAGTGTTTTGCTTTTTGAGCTCAATGCAATGTGGTTGAATACCAGCAGTGGTGGGATATGACCCATAAGTGGACCTTAATTGCCCACTTAATGCTTCATTTAGCAATAGGAAGGTCTTCTTCATGCGTGTCCCATCCAAACATTACTGGCACAGTGGTGGTGAGGCGGCAGAGTCCCCACCTCGCATCCTCCCACCTGATTAAATTCCCATCTTGCCTCCAAACTCAGCTTGGTGAAGGCATCAACTTCCACCAAAGAGTAACATTCTGCATGTTGAGTAGCTTTTTGTGGTTACTAAAGTCACAACTAGTATGTCTTAAAGTGGGAATATAGCTCAAAGTCAGAAGCACATGAAAATTAAAGGATTAAGTAAGATAAATATTTGGAATATTAATGAAATGGAAGTAGCTCATGCATAAAAGGTGAAATACAGCAATTTAAAAAGCAATAAAGAAGTTCATGTTACAGCTTCTGACTTTTCTCGCTAACAAACTTCCTGCATTTTGCTCTTAGGCAATTTGAAAATTACCTTCTACAGAAATGTTGCCAGTTCTACTGGACTGCATTGACTTGATGTTGCAAAAGACAATAGCGGAATTTAATGGCCTTGCTTGCCCGAAATCTCAACATCCAAGATCAATGGACCTACTCCGATTCCCATAGCAGGCAGGATAGTAAAATTCTGGCATCAGTTTCGAGATGATCATGTGGATCACAATGGATGCATAACACAATCAAGCAAAAATAGATCCTGTTGTATAAATGTGTGAATCAGGAGATATTGACAATAAAATGTAAAAATACAGAACTCACTATTAATCCCTATTTTGTCACAAAACTAATTGAATAGGGTGCTAGCTAGTGCAGGTTAACATGGGTCCAGGCTACCTTTGTTGATATGCTTAAATAACTGCATATATGTTTGGGATGAAAAGGGATAGACTGGTATCAGGAGGTGAAATAAGATTTTTTTTATGATTTTATATTAGAAGGTTCACAATTCTACTCAATTACTATAGATGGTGACTACCTTCAATTTCATCAATCTTTTCATGTCTTATACTGAATAATTTATAGCATTGTTGAATGCACCATTACTATATTAGCACTTTAAAAAAAAATTAATCTAATTGTGATTTTTAAAGTGTTGGAAAACAGGAAGAAAATGATGCCTCCTGTTAATAAGACCTTTGCCTACATTTACAGCTTATAAGGATGCTTTCATTAGCTCATATTATTCATTTCTATATTTCTGTATTTCATGTTTTATGCATGAGCTACTTCTTTTTCATTAAGATTCCAAATATTTATCTTACTTATTTTTTTAATTTTAATTTTTCTGCTATAATTTTTCTTCCTGTTTTATTTTTTCTGACCTTCAATGTGCCTTGCTCTTTGTTTTTAATTTTTATCCCACTTGCATGTTTTGATTGTGTTTATTTTTGTAACTTATATTTTCTGTCCACAGCAATTTTGGGGTGGGACAGTGGCACAATGGGCAGCACTGCTGCCTTGCAGTCCAGAGACTTAGGTTCAATTCCAGCCTTCGGTGAAAATCTGTGTGGAGTTTGCAAATTCTCCCCATGTCTGCGTGGGTTTCCTCCAGGTGCCCTAGTTTCTTCCCACAATCCAAAGATGTGCAGGTTAGGTGGATTGGCCATGATAAACTGCCCTTCAACGTGTATGTTATATAGATTATCCATGATAAATGTGTGAGGTTACAGGGATAGGGTGGGAGAGCAGGTTTGGGTAAGACAATCTATTATAGATTAGTGCAGATTTGATGGGCCAAATAGCCTCCTTCTCACTGTAGGTATTCTTTGATTCTATGATTTAATTCAATGCCTAAAGCACCACAGTATTAGCAGACACAGGTTAATCAGTTGGTTACGATATTGTTTCCTCACTCATTAAATATCCTGGGGACTCGGATTCAATTCTTGCCACAGTAAATACAGTAGATGGTGAAATTTGAATTCAATATAAAAAGAATCTGGAATTAAGAATCTACTGTTGACCATGAAACAATAGTCAATTATCAGAAAAATGCATCTGGTTCACGAATATCCTTTGGGGAAGAAAATTTGTCATCCTTACCTGGTCTGGTCTACATGTGACGCCAGAGCCACAGCAATGTGGCTGACTCACCACATTTGAAATGGTCTAGCAAGCCACTCAGTTCAAGGGTGACTAGGGATGGACAATAAATGCTGGCCAGTCAGCGATGCCCATGTCCCATGAAAGAATAAATTCTATTTTCATTACTTTTTGATCTACGCTTTACTACTTACAACCACTTTCATTTAATTTTTCTTTCCTCACTAACTTTAACGGTGCTTTCTTTGTGTTTGCTGCATATTTTAATGGGCCAGTTATGGAGCAGACTTTTTTTTTGTCAATTTAACACAGATCTGCTGTGTAACTGTATCAATTTCCTTGGGATTGATCCCAACAGGAGTGGGATGAGATCATTTTCAAGAGATGGTATATTACTCATTCAGTTCACACCTACTGCAGTCAGACTGCAAGCTGCTGCGAAGCAAATATTGGAAAAAAGTCTTGGATGGTCCAATTTTATTTATTTACTGATCTTTAAACATTTTGATGTCAGCAAATATTCAACTTCTTACCTGTTCTTTGCTCCAATCGTTTGTGCTTTCTAGTGAGATACGAAATATACAAAAGTCTGAGGTCACGTACCAACTGACTCAAGAACAGCTTCTTTCCTGCTGCTGTCAGACTTTGGCAAGGACCTACCTCACACTCAGCTGAACTTTCTCGATACTATGACTGTACCATTACATTCTGCACTTTCCCTTTTCCTTCTCTATGAACTTTATCTGTATAGCATGCGAGAAACAATTGTTTTCACTGTATACTAATATATGTGACAATCAAAATCAAACCAAATCAAAGAGTGGGGTTGTGTGCTACACATTATTATGCAAACACTGAGCTCTCTTTTCTCTCAGTAAGGAAACGTATTTCTGGTATAACTCAGTGTAGCTTGAATTGATTTGTCTTAAATCATTGCCTGCAGTAAAACTGGACCACTTATTGGCTTCCTTAATGTCTTTTTTGTGTTTCTGAACAGGTTCCATTCATTTGAGTTTCTATTTATAGGTATTTTAAACACTAATTGTTTTGGCTTATTGTTGCATCAATAATGATCTATTTAGGATAATTGTAGTTGATGACAGATTGGATTGAACTAAATGGGACCAAGCAAGATGGCACTTTCCACCCAAAGCTTCTGAAATGTCTCTTTCCTTAGTTGAAGATCTCCCTCTGCTCCAATAGGCAGGATCTTAACTGAGTCCGCTTTGCTGTTCTCACCACAATCTCCTATACAACAGTGATAGGAGTGCACTCTTCCCCCACCCCTTTGGACTCACTTTCTAGCCCACCAGCTTTTGCATTGCCTGATCTTCTGCCGTCCATCTCACCTCCAACACGATCTGACTACCAAATGCATCTTCTTTTCCTTTCCCTTATTTCTGTTCCATCTTTCCCTCTTTTCCACCTCTCCACCTGCTGTCCTTCTCCTGGCAGCTTTCAAACAGATGAAACAACACCAGTCCATTCACCTCCTCCCACACCATTATCTAGGTTTTTAAAAAGATTCATTCATGGATGTAGACATTGCCGGGCATGGCCAATATTTCCCCCATCCCCCCTTTCTGGTATGGCCAGTATTTATCCCTCCCCCCCATTGCTGGGCATGGCCAGTATTTATCCCTCCCCCCCATTGCTGGGCATGGCCAGTATTTATTTTCCCTCCCACCATTCCTGGGCATGGCCAGTATTTATCCCCCCAAACTGCTGTGCGTGGCCAGTATTTCTCCCCCCTCCCCCCATTGCTCGGCATGGCCAGTATTTATTCCACTTCCCCCACCCCTCTATTTGCCATGAACTGACTGCTTGGCTATCTCAGAGGTTGGTTAAGGGAATCGACCACATTGCTGCTGATCTTGGGTGATGTATAGGCCTGACTGATTAAGAGCAGCAGATTTCCATCCTTGAAGGATCTTATGACAATCTTATGGTCACCATTACTTATGATTGGATTTAGTTATTAGCTGAATTGAAATTCTGCTCACCCTGTTTTTCCTGGAAGCAGCTTCCCCCCACTGCCTGAAGTTGGTGATGGGCGGTTGTGGCAGCTCTTGTCCCAGAGTTTGACTCCTCCACTGAATCCAGTCTCTTCGTATTCCACATATATCAGCACATCCTTGTTGAGTACATGGTGAAAGCTGTCAATCAGCCTTGCTGTCTCACACTTTGACTCAAACCCCCTCCCCCACCACCCCAACTTCCATGACCCTGCTTACCATTGTGAATTGGAGGGTTAACCTGGAGGTGACCTTTTAATTGGGCACCCCTCTCCCCGCTACACTGCCCCACCAAAGTATCCCAGAATGGGATCAGTGTCTGAAAATGGTCCTGACTGCTGAAAATGATCAAAGTCTGGAAGGTTCAATTCTTCAATTCCCCATCCCTCTCCTACTTTCACATCCCTTCCTTCAACTATCTGCACTCCCCATGAAGTTGGAGAAACAGTAACTTGTCTCTTTCCGTGAAGCATTTTGAGGGCCTCTAGTTTTAATACTGCCTTGAAGAGATTTTGATTCTGATTTTACCCACTTTGCCGCATCTTCCTGTTTTTGTTTCAGGCTTGCTGTGCTAAATATTCCCATGAGTGCTGGCAACCAGACATTGGAACTATTTCTCAGTTTCAATCCTGCTGATGCCTGAGATCCACAATCCCTGGCACAAGCTTATGGGTGAAGAGTAATTAAGTTTGTCTTGGCATTTGCCATCCAGTTGGGTTCTAGAGGCAGGTAAATATAGCATTGAAGCATATTCCAGGGGAGGCCAACAGCACTTCAGTGGGCGTGCAACTGATGATCAGACTGAAGAAATTTTGATTTGATTTGATTTATTATTTCTCAAATATCATAGAATCATTGAAACCCTACAGTACAAAAGGAGGGCATTTGGCCCATTGAGTCTGTACTGACCACAATCCCATCCAGGCTCTATTCCCATAACCCTCATTTTCCCTGCTAATCCCCCTGGCACTAGAGTCAATTTAGCATGGCCAACACACACATCTTTGACGTGTGGGAGGAAACTAGAGCACCTGTAGGAAACCCATGCAGACACGAGGAGAAAGTGCAAATTCCACACAAATAATCACCCAAGGCCTGAATAGAAACCAGGTCCCTAGCGTTATAAGGCAGCAGTGCTAACAACTGCACCACAGTGCCATTTTAATTAGTATACATTGAAAAATGTTGTTTCTTGTGTGTTATACAAACAAAGCATGCCATACATAGAGAAAGAAAGGAGTGGATGTAGAATGTACTGTTACAGTCATAACTAGGTTGTAGAAAAAGATCAACTTAGTGTGAGATAGACCCATTCAAAAGTCGGATGGAGCAGGGAAGAAGCTGCTCTTGAGTCAGTTGATACGTGACCTCAGACTTTTGATTCTTTTTCCCGATGGAAGACGATGAGAGTATGTCTGAGGTATGTGGGGTCCTTGATTATGCTGGCTGTTTTTCCATGACAGCAGGAAGTGTAGACAGAATTAGTGGGTGGGACACTGGTCTGCGTGATGGACTGGGCTTCGTTCACAACCCTTTGTAGTTTCTTGCGTTCTTAGAGCAGGAGTCATATCACGCTGTGATACATCTGGAAAGGATGATGGCAAGGAGGCGCTACTGTTGATGAAGTGATGAAAGTTTGCATATATGTGACCATTGGAGACATTTGTCTCCTTATTTCAGAACTCAAAGCTTGCAATGTGGGCAGACAGTAACATGGCCATTTTCTGACAGTGAGCTTTTCAACAGTCTTAATACTTCTCAGGCTCTGATGCCCAGAGAGCAGTCACAGCAGGGGCCCACATGCCACTCACAGAATTTGAACTCTGTCCAAAAATAGGGTTCAATTTCCCCTTTTAAGTGCTTTAATTCATTTCCATGCTAATAGTCTGCCACTGGCAGCCCACCTACAAGAAGAGTGCTCAGAGTTGGGAAGACATCATGAAGCTGAGTTGATTTCAAATTTCTTCACCATTCCCTCAGCTCCAAAGCTGGCTCCAAGGTCTTGGCAATATTCATCCTGTTATAGACCCAGCATCTATTTGTATTTTCTCAGTGTCTGTTAATTATCACAGATTATTTCTTGTCTGCTGTTTATCATCTCCTGTTGGTATCACTTCAGTCATTTAACCATCCCCTGTTTTCCATTTAAGCCCTTTAATGCAGTGCATCTGGTGAATGGCACAAATGGCTATTGTGCGTCGGTAGTGGAGGGAGTGGATATTTGATTACAACACTGACAAATTGCATTTAGAAAGAAAAAGAAAACAAAAGTGGTGGTGCAGGGACACAGTCGTTAGCACTGCTACTTCATAGCACTAGGATCCTGGGTTCAATTCCCGGCTTAGATCACTGTCTGTGTAGAGTTTACACATTCTCCCCATGAGTGGATAGGTTTCCTTTGGGTGCTCCAATTTCCTCCCACAGTCTAAAGATGTGGAGGTTAGGTAGATTGGCCAAGCTGAAAGGGGGACCAACTGGGTAAATGCATGGGGTTATGGAGATGGGTCTGGGTGGGATTGTGGTAGTGCAGACTTGATGGGTCAAATGGTTTCCTGTACAGTAGGATTCTATTTTCCTCTCTCATATGTTGAATGCTTTGTTTTTCTTACCTTGCTGCTGTTCATTGATGCCTTTTCCCAGTTTCTATGAAGAGTTAATACACCTGAGACGTTAACCAATCCATTCACTTTACCGAGGAATGTTTGCAAAATTTTTAGTTTTATTTCAAAACCAAAGAATGTTTCTAATTTCTGTAGGTTTCTTTAATGCAGCTTTCAATCTTCACCAAGCTTGAGGGCATTTCTTGATTAATGCAGGCAACATGAAGCACCGCACATATCTTATCCTATAAAAGTGTTTATATTCTGAAAGGATGAGACAGAGTATTTAGAAGCGGTTGAGAAAGAGGGCCCATAAGTAGAAGATTACATGTAAAAGATTTACAACTAAGGGCAGGAGAAACATCTTTACATAATTGTGAGGCAGTGGAGGTCACTCCTATGGTTAATGATCAATGCAGGAACTAATACCAGGAATGGGCAGGTTGTCTTATGAGGAAAGGTTGGAGAGGTTAGGTCTGAATTCACCACAGTTTAAAAGAGTAAATGTCAACTTGGTTGAAACCTTTAGGATCCTGACAGCAACGGACAATGTGAATGTGGAGAAGATATTTCCTCTTGTGGGAGATTCAAGGATTAGGGGTCACTTATTTAGATGGGGAGATCAATTTTCTCTCAGAGGATTGTGAGTCTTTGGAACTCTCTTCCTAAAAAGACAGTGGAAGCTGAGGGAAGGTTTTCTCGCCTGTTCACACCAGTGGAATCTTCTGGTCCCATCGATGGTAGACCCCCGCTGCTAGCTTACTGTCGATGAGGGTTACATTCAGTGGGAAGCCCTTTTTACGATGATGGGACCAGAAGATCCCACTGCTATTAGCAAGCCAGGGTTATGGGGAAGGTCCCAGCAGAGTCTTTAAATATTTTTAAGGCAGAGCTGGATAGATTCTTGATCAATGAAGGGGTGAAAGGATATTGGGTGTAGGCAGAAATATGGGGCTGAGGTTACAAACAGATCAGCCATGATTTTATTAAATGGTGGAGCAGTTCGAAGGGCTGAGTAGCCTGCTCCTAATTTATATGGTCATATGTTTGTAAGTCAACATTTAAAATTAGGTTGAATAATTAAACAACCTTAACCCTGTTCAACAGGCGAGCTACTTGGCTCTTTTATACCTGCCTGAATATGGCGTCAGGGAAACCATGGGCAACAGAGTAAAACAGAAGTCAAAACTCTCATTTTCATCAGTTTTCAAGAAATGGAATGTACAGAGTTAAAAGAAAAGCAGATTGTATTTGGTCTGTGAAAGAATTAACAACTGAGCTTGATTTTTTTTTTGCCATGCTTTCCCTTGTTCAGTATTTTAATGAGGAGACATCCTGGGATCAGGAGGCCGCTTCTAGGTTTGCCCAGCAAACATCATGTTAGGTTTAATTTCTTACAAACGTGGTTTGGTCATTTTGTGGAAAGGTTTCCTCTGTGTGCTGAACAAAAGGAAATGGCAACCACATTTACCAAGAGCTGGTTTGTGATTTCACATTTTCCATGTGCAACGGAGCAAGTTTCCACCTGTGTGTTGCCCCTAATGAAGCATTGATATTGTGGAACAGACTAAGTAGCTCATTCCAAATGGTGAACAGTGCTGTACATCTGAGAGTTTAATTATCCCAGGCACAAGGACCCTGTTTTGAGCAGGTTGGGAAAATAAACTTGGTTAAGTAGTGGGTAGGGTGACAATAATACTAGTGACCACGACTTGCGCACCATCCAATCGGTTAAAGAGTTAATGCTTTATTCAAAAGCACCGTAACAAAATCTGCAAAGAACTGAGGCCAAAATGCAGCATTTGCCGCTACTAAGAAGCTTTAGTGTCTCCTACAACAACCATGTTTTAAAATTCATAAATGCTAATCCCTTCATAATTTACAGTTTAAGCAGCAGTCCCACTCACACACCCTGTGGCTAGAGCTCTGTCAGAGTAATTATACAGTGAAGCTGAAGACTGTGACTGCTAACTGTGACTTTAAAGGTGACAGGAAATCCTCCACACTGGCAAACCGCCAAAAATCTCCCTCCAAAGATGCACATTATCAAGTACTTTTACAGTCTGATCTCGTTAGAAAATTGCAGCTTCATATTTTAAACATCTTGATTGCAGGAAGACATGAGTGAGCTGTTCAATTGTTTTTATACCCAATTATTATAGATTTTGTTACTTCGCACACTAAAATCTTCCATCCTACTGGACTTTGCCTAAAAGGTAAAGCCATTATACTTCCAGGTGACCATAAACTGCTTGAGGGGGAGGGTTGACTGGTGGCAATTTAACCTGAAGATCACCACACCTCAGGCAAGGGACAAGGTTGAGCAGGCAGGACCTTCATGAATAATCTCAGCCAGTATAGGAATTGAACCCACATTACTGCCATCATAAACCAACCGTCTAGCCAACTGAGCTACCTGTCTCCCCAAGGGTTCTCTAGGTTCCACTTTTTCCCTTTGTTCTAAAATGACTGATTGATGACGGGATACCATTCTGTGGGTGATGTCTGTAATGATACATCAACTTAGAAATGGGGATTTGTAGATGTTCCCGCAATGTCATTGAGCGCCCATGTTTCAATCCAGCAAAGAGAATTTGTCATTGTTTCTTCAGTTTAAATTAGGCATGGTGGGTTGGAATTAAATTGGAAGGGTGACTTTAAAGCAAAAAAAAAGCTGGAAAACTGAATGAAAGCAGAAAATGTTGAAAATGGTGAGCCAACATCTGCGGAAATAGGAGATGAGTTAATCAGGCCTATACGCTCTACAGGCCTTGCTTGATCATGAGCAGCATCTTTGCAAGATTTTCTGTTTTTGCCTTGGAAAAATAAATTGTCTGTAAGTTATGCTTCTCAAGCACAGACTAGCTGCTAAATGTAAAGCCACACATAATTAAACCGATTGTCATTGTTCCAGCATTCCATCAATATAATGTGCAGACAATTCAACAGCAAGTTTTTAGTGTTTTCACAAGTCCCCATCTGAGATGCATGTGCCCCCATAAAAAAATCCTTGCTTTTTATTCTTTTGGATTCCAAGTTAAATTGGAGTGACTTACTAACCAGTGAAAATCACTTTGTCTATTTAATGAATAAAACTTCTTTATTCCCTTGAACACATCAGCCAAATCTTATCTGAACTTTCACTATTCCAATAGAAACAATCCATTTTTCCATTCATAACCGTTCCTCCAGTCCCTGACATCATCTCAATAAATCTCTTTTTGTTCTTGCTTGACATCCTATTAATCCTGTGCCAGGTTATGGCCCATTTACCCACTATACATTCTCTAGTGAACCACTGGATCTTTTAGTTACGCTATGTGAAAAAGCTTGTTTCTTCAGAAGTCGTTGAATCATAACTTACTGCTTTCCTATCAATTTCCTTTTACTATAGCCCTATAAAAGTGTCAGTCATATTTTAAAGTATTAATAGCAAAAAATGCAAACATTGAAACCTCATTTTCTTGTGTAAATTAATATTATTCACATGTGATAATAGATCAGAAACCCAGACCTGACACTCAAACAATATGTTCCCTATGCGGCAGCTGTCTCAACAGTTAATGAATGTCTGGACATTCAGAGCTTGTGCTCCATGCAGCCATACCACCAAGGTCTCAACAATCCTAATAATGTGCTGAAGCATAGATTGCTGAAATGCTGTGAAAGTCTGAAAATCCTCCTTGAACACTGGCATCCGCAGCCAGCAAAATACACATAACCTCTTTAATGCGTGGCACAGTGGCGCAGTGGTTAGCACTGCTGCCTCACAGTGCCAGGGGCCCAGGTCCTATTCCTGGCTTGGCTCACTGCCTGTTTAGGGTCTGCACATTCTTCTTGTGTCTGCATGGGTTTCCTCTGGGTGCGCTGGTTTCGTTCCACAGTGCGAAAGACGTACTGGTTAGGTGCATTAGCTATGCTAAATTCTCCTTCAGTGTATCCAAACAGGTGGCAGAGTATGGCGACTAGAGAATTTTCACTGTAACTTCATTGTTAATGTAAGCCTACTTGCGATGTTAATAAAAATAAAATAGTGCATACCAACATTCATCTTATCTGCCAATCTTCAGGGCAGATGGATTGCGACTTCTTTAACAAGTGCAATCTTACATTAAATTTGAGTGTTTCCCTCAAGATCCTATTTGGCCACATTGGAATCTTTTTAAATTATTGGAAGGACCTTACCTATGTCAGTGAGCAAACTTGATGTCATATAATCTATTTCCTGATTTGACTTGTCTTCTGTTTTATTTTATTGACCATGAATTTCCATGTACCAAGTGTGCTTGGGGGTATTTGTGTTCCTCAATCAGAAGAAAAGACTTCTGGATTTTGTGTGATATAAATTTTTTTGTCTCTCCCATTTTTCCCATTTTCTCTGCTAAAGGCAATATGGGCAGTTGCAGAAGTCTTGGAATATGGGAACAGCACATTGAGCTGTCTGATTAGAATATAATAAGGAGCATGTAGGATGGCAAACTTGGAGTTTGGAAGGTGTTGAGCATGCTGTTTTTTTTCCAATCCTTCTTTAGTCTTGATTTTTCAACTCCAGTATCTTGTTTCTCTACGTTGCAAGTTTCTTTTTTGCTCTTGTGTTACATGTGTAGAAATGTGCCTGAGAAGTTGAAGAGGAGATTGGTAATTATGTTAAATTATAGAATCCCAACAGTGCAGGAGAAGGCCATTCAGCCCATGGTTTGCGCTGACTTTCTGATTGAATATCTCTCCCCGGTCCTATCCAAGTTACCCCATGCATTCCCCAGGACTAATCCATCTACCCTACATAGCTTTGGACACTAAGGTGCACTTCGGCATGGCCAATCCACCTACCCTGCACATCTTTGCAATGTGGGAGGAAATTGGAGCACCAACCCACGTGGACACGAAGAGAACATTCAAAATCGCAGATAGTCACCTAAGGCCAGAATCAAGCCCAGGTGTCTGGCACTGAGAGGCAGCAGTGCTAATCACTATATCATCATGCAGCCTGGGAAATTATTGGAATAATTGTTATCCTCATTCTAGTCACCTGCAGTCCAAGACACCGTGAGTAGACGCATTGTTGGGGGCAGCAATGGCAATAAAGAAGTGAAAAGATAGGAAGGGCTGAGAGTTGGTGATGAGCAAGGATTAAGGATGGAGTCATCAAACATAGGAAATGATGGCTATTGAATAAGTTTGTGAAGAACATGAAGAAACTGGTAATGAATTGAAATAAGTAAAGTTTTCACTGACTAATGGAATAGTGCAGGGGAAATTGAAATATAGTAATGGGCCTTGCATGGCAAGAGTGTAGGACATTGTGAGCTATAAGAAACAAGAATGCTCAATACTTGAAAGAATTTAAAAATAAAGACTTCATTCTGTAATTTTAAAATGCATATGAACTAACCTGTACACAGTTTAGCTTATACAAAGAAATTTATTGCTTTAAGTCAGAAAGAGCTCCACTAGAAATGGGCAACTATCTGAGGATGGGAAGAGAAAATCTATACTTCTGATACAGCAGTAAAATGTATATTGAAGGAAATATTCCAGATGAGTTGGCAGGATTGAATCACAATGAGTGTGGAACTCACTAGTTTGCAGCAAGGGCAGCCTTATGTGATCTTCTGAGGCTGTCCTAATGAAATATTCATAGTCCACTTCTAGTCTGGATTGGATCTGGTGCTGGGAGCTTGTCTAATGCAGAGATGGGATTTGTTGTATGTCTTTTAATGCCAGACTGTTAATATGAAAGCAATGTGCTGCCTGGTGGTTTCCAGATCTGGTTATTTCAGCTCAATAACTTAGAAGAAATACGAACAGAAACAACCCAATTTTCAGATGTAACATCCTAGTACTGCAACACTAGTGCTCCTAGTGAGTGCAGTGCATACAATAAAGCCATACAACTACCAAGTGCAAATAGCACTCTGATAGCCCCTCTTGTTTGGATGCTGTGGGTGAAATAGAGATGGAAATGTCTCCGATGCACAATACTACCTTGAACTGCATGGGAGGCAATCTTGGTGAGGGTGTTAGCATGGATGTGCAGTTGCAGTTTTGAAAGTGATGTTGAAGGAACCTTGGTGAACCATGGTGTTGCAGCCCATTTTGTACATGGTACACATTGCTGCCACTGGTGGTGGAGTGAGTTGAAATTGAAAGTGGTGGATGTGGTGTCAATCAAGCAAGCTGCTTTGTCCTGGATAATGTCCAAGTTCTTGAATATTATGGGAACTGCAAGAAATACAAAATAGAAATGATCAAAAGCCTGCATGGAAGGAGAGTCCGCAACATATGACACTTAATGAGGAGGCCAAAGGAGGGAGACAAAGGGTCTGTGCCAACGTTAAAACACATACCATTTCTTTTTCTATCATTCTTTCTTACTTTCCTCACTTTTGGTACACTTACTGTCACACGGACATGTACCACGCACCACACTAAACCACAGTATATTGCTATGTAATTTCTGTTTGAATAAATGACTTGCAATCATCAAAATCCCTTCCTCAAGCTGAAGCATCCAGTATGATAAGTTGAGCACTCTCGATATCTTAATATACTAAGCTGTAAGCAGGACAGAAACATTCTTTTTGGGGAATTTAACTAGTTAATTTGAGGAGGAGATTCGGGAACAACATCAAGCATGAATGAGAAGGAATGAGTTTGCAACAAGTGGAGGAGTAGGGTGCAGTTTGCTGCACATCTTCTACTGAGGGCATGGTTTGGTGTTACATTCATCTGGACGTAACAAAAAACTGGTACTGGAGCACTAATGCTTGATGCAACAACCTGAAGGTGTGTAAAGTACTCGGTGGAGATCATGGAGGACCTACTTCTCCCATGTCTGAAGCAATACACGTTCATTTGAACTATGGAGTCTATAGTCAGGATCAGTTTCAAACAAAACCTCAGTGACAGATATGATCAAAATATCTCAGGAATGTTGAGACAACACTTATAGATACCTTAAGGTGTAATCTACAAAGGATCCTTGAGTGCAGCTTCAGCATTCTGGGGAAGTTGACTGCAAGGAATCTTCAATTCGGGCTTCACTGGCAGTATTTTAGTTCTTGAGTCTGCTTCTGGAAAGATCAATGGGCTCACGAAGGATACCCGCATCAGCAGGACACAGTGAGGATAGGCCTGAAGGATACAGCTATTTCTTCAGGCAATTTCATATTCATCCCACCAAATGATAATCTCTTGGATAGTAATGGGTGAATAAAGATATCGTGAGGTCCAGAGAGATACTTCATGATCCAACGCAAGGAATATACAAGGTCATTTCATAGAATCATAGAGTTTCAACAGTGCAGAAGGGGGCCATTTGTCCTACAAATTCTGCATTGACTTTCTATCTTATTCAGGCCCTCTCCCACACTAATCCTCATAATCCCACACAATTTACCATCACTAATCCCCCTAATCTTTGGATCTTGGAATGCTAAAGAGCAATTTGGCATGGCCAACCCATCTGACCTGCATATCAATGGACTGTGGGAGGAAACCGTAGCATCCAGAGGAAACCCACACAGACACAGGAAGAACATGCAAACAATCAGCCAAGGCCGGAATTGAACCTGGATCCCTGGCGCTGTGAGGCAGCAGTGCTAACCACTTGTGTCACTGTGCCACCTGTCTTCTGATCCATTCTGGTCAAAATAAACCAAAAGCAGATTAATCTGTCAACATTCTTTATGTATGCGAATTTGATGCAACATTTGCTTTTCAAAAGAGTCTTATATGGAATGTTTTAAGACTTGTCTGAGTGATAATAGATGTAAGTCTATTTGTCTTCTGGTGATTCTGGTGCATGGCATCACCCAGATGTCAGCACTGGCTATTTGTGGACATAAAATGTTAGATCAGCATAAATCAGGCGAACCTCATTGGAAAATTCACTGGTGGTCCATTATGGTACATGTCTGCTCAGCTTTCACACTCCATTTGCAAATCTGGGGAAAACAGGAGTAAGCATTGGCTACCTGAAGCATTATTAAAATATTTAGAGGAGGCACTGAATTCTAATTCCCAACATCTGTGCTTGCACATTGCTCAGTGATGTATATATCCATGAATAATAGGCAACTCGGGTTGCTGGGGAATCAACTGTGAGCATCAGTTCATTTCAAGGATACAGTAAGTAAATTGATTTGACAGTTTTAAAGCCATTTCTGGATCATTTTGCCTCTTTTGTTTTTTGCTGGCACTTAAGTTCTTGTGGGCCTTTATGTCAATTGTTCTAAATATCACTTCTGTAGCGAACTTTAATATTGCAGAGATATGCTGCTGAAACTTTTCATCTTGCACTCATCAGGATAAACACAAGAATATCAAATTTCAAACAGTCTTAATAATTTATACCACGGAGAAAAGGATACTGGTTGGTTGGCAAGTTGATTCTCATTGGCTGATGCATTGCTATTGAGAAAGCAACAGGGAACTATAGCCTCCCCAGTTTCCTGGGTCATTCAATCAAGGTGAAAGCTTGAATGTGGGCGGCACGGTAGTACAGTGGTTAGCCCTGCTAGCTTGCAGCTCCAGGAACCTGGGTTCAATTCCTGGCTTGGGTCACTGTCTGTGTGGAGTTTGCACATTCTTATCATTCTCCTCATGAAATCCTACATGGATTTCATCCAGGTGTTTCAGTTTCCTCCCATAGTCCAAAGATGTGTCGGTTAGGTTGATTAGCCATGCTAAAATTGCCGCTTAGTTCATGAAATGCGGAGATTAGAGGGATTAGCGTATAAATGTGTAGGGATATAGGGGTAGAGCCTGGTTGGGATTTGGTTGGTGCAGAGTCGATGGGCCGAATGGCCTCCTTCTGCACTGTAAGATTTCTATGAATCCCTGCATATGAATGCCTGTTCTAAATGGATTTATTTTTTAGCTTCCACTTGAAGAAGGAAAAGGAGAACATACATTTGTATGATGCCTTTCATGATCTCAAAACATCCTAACTTTTGTTTGCCATGTAACAGCATCAACTTCATCAGAAGGCGGACACATTGAAGGGCCGTTACCTTTGGGAGTCCCGAAGGGGATCTCCCAGTCTGAGATATTTGGAAGAATAGAACAACTAATATAGAGATCTAGACAAAATTATACCCATCCATCAATTCCCATAAACAAAGCTTAACATGCTTTTCAACAAAACCTTCGAGATAGCAGTCAGGAGCAGAAACTCTGCAGAACTTGTTTTTCACCATCTTCAACATAACATTCTAATTGTTGACTTGGAAGCAATCAGCAAACTGAGATTGAATCTTAAATCTTCTAGTCTATATAGCTTGATGCTTCAAGCTATATAGACTAGAAGATTTAAGTAAAGTTAAAAGTGCATGCTTTTCTTAAGAAGAATTCAAAATTAATATTTTTATCTCGCTTTTTAACCTCCCAAATCTTGAGGAAAATGGTTTACAAGCTTACAACCAAATAGCCACAGTATTTGGAACTGTGCAACAAATACAGTTCTGAATCGAAGATTAAACAAAATAACTAAAATACATGGTTAAATTTCATACTTCTTCACCGCACAATTCTTGATGATTCTCATATGGGCAAAAGTGGAACACCTATTATTATTAACAAGCAATATTAATGGGCAGGATTTTAAAGAACCTGTGATGGGTTTGCAGGTAGGATGAGGGCCTAAACATTTCCCAGCAATCTTCAGGCCACCTTCCTGCCTGCCACCGACATGTCTACAATTTTATGGGTGTGAGGAGTGGGCAAGCTCTGGAGCAGCCTGGCCTTCCCCTTCCAGCCTTATTTGTCACTCAAATACCATTCCCCATCAACCCTAAATTTAGAGTTTGGCAGGAGGAATTCAGAAACAGTGAGAAAGCCCGGTATTTCACCCTGCTTGGGCTTTGGGCAAGATAGAAGGAAATGCCTCTCTCATTGTCTCCTCTCCGCATTCTTTATGTCTATCCCTGCAAGTTCTGGCTTCACCACCACTCCACCCCTCCAGCAACTCCATCAAAACCCTCATTGCCCTCTCCCCAACTCCACCAGGCCTCACCCTTCTTCCTCACATGAAATCCCTCTCCTCACTTCCCTGTTTTTTTTACTTCCTGGGACCTCAAGTCTGAGGACTGTTGTAATCCTAATCATGCTTGCTGTTCCCACTAGCCCTGCTGGGACTACAGAGAGGCTAGCCAATCAGTTTGGCCAGTAGCTCTCTAATGTGGAACTGCCAGTCCTGTGAGGGGGGGCAGAAATCCTATCTCTAGATTACAATCCTCGGAGCATTAAATGGCCTCGGGGAAACATAGTCACCCATAAAATCCTACTCATTGTGGAACAGGTAAAATATTTTCAATCTCAGGCAGAAAGTTCATGTTCCTTTCCAGCCATTAACCTTTCAAAGTAAACTTTCTCACCACACTCCAAACATCTCCCTGTACCCTTCTGAAGGATGAATCCTGTAGTTATGAGGCAGCAATATACTTGACCTTGTCTCTAATTTAATTACCATCTCTCTCTCTCTCTCTCTCTCCCAAAAGGAATTAACCTATGGTTAATTCCTTTTACCTTTAAATGACTGAGTATCTTTCAAAACACTTAAGAGACTTTCTCTCTTCTCTTAACCTGTCCTGGAGTCTCGCTGCCCATGTTTCACCACTGTATGAGCCTCTAACATGTGCTCATGTCTCTGCCAATCCAATAAAATGAATAGTCTTTCACTTTGACTTCTTTCCAGTTTGGAGGAGCAACTAATATCCACTTGACATGCTGTGTTGAAGAAATCGGGAAAAGATGATTGTGGCATTGAACATACATCTTAACATATACATACACACATACATGGCACAGTGCTGAGTACTGCTGCCTCCTAGCGCCAGGGACCAGGGTTCAATTCTGGCCTTGGGTGACTGTCAGTCTGGAGTTTGCTCATTCTCCCTTGTGTCTGCATGTATTTCCTTTAAGTGCTCCGGTTTCCTCCCACACTCCAAAGATGTGCAGGTTGGGTGGATTGGCTATACTAACTTGCTCCTTAGTGTCAGAGGGGATTAGTGGGGTGAATACGTGGAGTTATGGGGTCTGGGTGGGATAGTTGTTGGTGCAGGCTTGGTGTTCCCTTCTGCACTGTAGAGAATCGATGATTCTATAATTGCACAGTCTGCTGTGCAACCTTTATCCATAAGGGAATAAAATATTTGAGCTGATTGCCAGAAATGTTGACAAAATGGATGCTTCCATACAGAATTTGACTTTCATTTTTGAGACGATTGCAAACTGTGACAGATAGTTAACAGCAGCATGGAAATAAAAATCTTAAGGAAAGATTACTTCCTCACCAAAGCAGACTGTTATCATTTTCTGAAAATGTGAGGTCAGTTATAAGTGTGCCATGATACAAAATACAATTGAATTTGTTACCTTCGACAGGTCCATCATCTCAGAATTCCTCCCTTCCATAATTACCCTGGTGATGTAACTTACTGGGAAGAGCCGATTTCAGAACAGAAAATCTTTATTTATATGTGGGCTTTGGGCAGGATAGAAGGAAGTGCCTCCTTCATTATCTCCTTTCCACATCCTTTATGTTTACCCTTTATGTCACTAGCTGGCCAGCATTTATTGCCCATTCCTAGTTGCCATTGAGAAGATAGTGGTAAGCTGCCTTCTTGAATCGCTGCAGTCCATTTTCAGTGGTTTGACCCATAATACTGTAAGGGAGGGAATTTTGGGATTTTGACCCAACGACTGCGAAGGAACGGCGATCTATTTCCAAGTCAGGATAGTGAATGGCTTACAGGGGAACTTGCAGTCTCCCACAATAGAAGCTATAATTCTGTTTAGCCCTGAAGAAAAAAGTGCCATCAACCTGGCCAGGTTTAAGTGTATTTATTGGTGTCACACAGAGGCTTACATTGACATTAAAATTAAGTTATTGTGAAAATCCCCAAGTCTCACACTCCAGGGCCTGTTTGGGTACACTGAGGGAGCAGTCAGCATGTCTTTGCACCTAACCAGCACATCTTTCAGACTGTGGGAAGAAAGCGAAGGAGTCCCACGTTGACACAGGGAGAACGTGCAAACTCCACATAGACAGTGACCCAAGCCAGGAATCAGACGTGGGTCCTAGACATTCTAAGGCAGCAGTGCTAACCACTGTGCTACCATGCAGGCACTCTGGATTCAGTGAAGGATATCACAATTTGTGGTGATATGCTGGAGTTTTCATCCATTTACCTTTGGGAAACAGTATTAATGCTGAAATTATAAACTTTTTAGCTAGAAATGTTTTCTGTTCTTACTTTTGTGAAGAGATTAAATAAATTGAAAAGAAAGCATATGGCAAAAACATTGTCTATGGTCCATTGATCTGAACGCTCTTCTCATGCATAATACATTCTCCTGGACATTACTTAGTTCCTTTCATGTGAAATTTTCATTCAGTAGCTGAAGATTGAGTATCATTTCTATCTTGCAGAGGTAAGAATATTGTAATAGCCTTATTCCACTTAAATGCAGGCTGATCTGTCCGATAACTTTCACATGCTTGCCTGAGTACCATTCATATTGTTCATTCGTTCAATATTTTCCATTTTTCTGTTACTTTGCTTCTTCCAAAGTTTCTTTCTCATGAAGTTTTTACTCAACTGAATGAGGTAAGAACTACCTCCCAGGCTCCTGACAAAACTGCATGTAATAATTTGCCCTTTGCCCAGGAAGATTTTAACAAAATAATATATCAGCTGCTGGGTCAAGATGCGAACGTTGCCAGCTGAGAAACTGCAATGTGAGCACATTTTCAACCAATCTACTCCAGGTATAGAAACTCATGACAACAACACATCATGTAATAAGCATTCATTCTTGATTCATACAACTTAATGTGACGGGATGTGAAAAGTATTCTGAAGCCCATGCATCGATTTTTACCCAGATGATTGTAATAAAGAAACCAATGGCAAAATGATGTGATGATCAGCTTCCTGTATAAATAGGAAGAAGATGGGGCTTATGTGGAGTTTGTGTGGCCCAGGGTTTGGCCAGAGCGTTGGTGTAATGAACTTTCTTTATTGAAGCTTTTTCTTTGATGTACTTTGAAAAGCTAGTTCTGCGGTTAATTATAATTAATTCTTCTATTATTTGTCATTTATATAAATGACCATGTTGGGGGGTTGGATTATTAAGTTTACAGACGACACAAAGATTAGCCGGGTGATTAACAGTGAGATGGAGTGCCTTGGGCTACAAGAAGACATAGACAGAATGGTCAAATGGGCAGATCAGTGGCAGATGGAATTTAACCCTAAAAAGTATGAGGTGATACAATTCGGAAGGAGTAATTTGATCAGGAAGTACTCAACACATTTCAACCATGAAGTTCTGTGGAACAAAGGAACCTTGACGTGTTTGTTCACAGATCTCTGAAAGCAGAGATGTTAGTAGGATGGTGAAAAAGGCATATGGGACACTTGTCTTTATGAATTGAGGGTAGATTACAAAAATAGGAGCTGTATAAAACTTTGGTGAGGCCACAGCTGGAATATTATGTGCAGTTCTGTTTGCCATATTATAGAAAGGATGTGATTATACTGGAGGGGGTGCAGAGAACGTTCACCAGGGAGCTGAGATGGAACATTTAAGTTATGAAGAGAGGTTGGGTAGGTTTGTGTTGTTTTCGTTGGAGCAGAGAAGACTCAGGGCGACCTGATAGATATGTACAAGATTATGAGGGACATGGATAGAGTGGATAAGGTGCAGCTGTTCCGCTTAGTTGAAGGATCAGTCACATGGGGACATAGGTTCAAGTTGAGAGGTGGACAATGTGAGGAAAAACGTTTTTACCCAGAGGATGGTGATAACCTGGAATATGCTGCCTGGGAGGGTGGTAGAGGGAAGTTGCCTCACATTCTTTAAAAAGTATCTGGATGAGCACTTGGCATGTCATAACTTCAGGGCTATGGGGTTAGGTGGGAGTTCAGCTGTTTCTAATGCATCAGTGATGGGCTGATGGGTCTGTTCTGTGCTGTATGATTCTATGACTTTTTTATGGTTTGCAACTGGAGTATCCTTACTCTCAGATGAACAATGATTAACCTGTAATGTCTAATTGCATTGAATTGCAATTGAATTGAAAATTAAAAAGGTTCTTTTTCCATTTTCAGTCTGAACTGACACTATTTATGGAAGTCAGCTAGTACTATTCATCCAGCTGGATACACTTAGAAATTATACTGTAAGGGTCTCTCAATGAGGGCCTTCTTATTCTCTGTTAGTGCCAGAGCTCTAAGTCCAAACTGCTACATGCTGTTACCAATGCCCTGGGGTATTGGGGGTTGATATCTGGGTGGGAGGGACTCCTATAACTGAAACTTGCTGGCAAAGTTCTAATCTTGACCAAGCAGTTGGTATATTCTTTCTTTCTTAAAAGTCTTCTGGCCGAGGGGCAAACTGTTACATGTGGCTTTGTAATTTCACTCGTGTCTAATGGATGTTTTTTCAGATTAAACTCTCACTGAATGAGAATTACTGCAGACCACTGGTGTGTTTATTCTGTGGTGATTCTCTGGCAGGGACTAATGTCCCTTGTGAAGTGGTTAAAGTTGCAGGCTTGGGAGGTAGCATTGATGAGCTGCCTCAGTGCATCTTGTAGATCGTACAGACTACAGCCATTGTGCACCAGTGATAATCTCATTGGAAACAAGTGGGGCAGCTGTGGAACTACGCAGGCAACATAAACCAGCCCTGACCCCAATCGTAAGTGTCCTTTTACCCTGGTTAGTAGATAAATTAAAAACGTGATATCTGTGAATAATCACTTGGTTACAAACTGTGATTGTAATTTCCAAGTGATTATTCATGAGGTCACCAGAAGGTCATATAAGCAATGAAGCTTTAAATTGATTGGTTTATTTGCCTCCTATGAATTGGCAATGAAAGAAGTAAATCATTAAGATCGGGTCAAGTTTTAAACTCCTTTTAAAGGGACACATATTTCAAAGGAAGTCCATGTTTCTCATTAGTTTTGTGAATGAAACCATTATCAATATTGTGTTACAGTAATAGTAGATTTAATTAACTTAAAGGAGACTTGTGATTACAGGTTGCTTCAACCCAGCATGTTCACAAGTACCGCCGCACATACTGAACCAAATCAATCACATATCTGTAATGCATTCCCCAAATACTCTATTAATTTTGTATTAAAGTTGTCTCTATTAAAGGTGTCAGCCATAGCCTATTGCGAGCACACTCACCGCTGCATTGGAGATAAAGGCACATAATCTAAACTGACCATGCAGCGTTACTTCACTGAGGGAATGATGTACAGTCAGATGAGAAGTTAAACTGAGGCCCCAATTGTCTTCTCGGATACCAATGAACATGGTACCAATTGAAGGAGAGCAGGGAGTTCTCCAGGTGTCTTAGCCAACATCTAATCTTGAAGTTACATTTCTGGAACCCCTTAAAGTCACTTTTCACATTGAGGTTTGGAGTTTCTGCTGCATGGATTCCCTCTTTCCCTTCTAACTTTACAGTAACTCCACTCTAAACGTCACTGATTGTTGATGTGAAGCTTTCAGATGCTCCCTGAAGCAAATTTTCTCCTTTCTTTATAATGTGCAAAATAAATCCTTATTCATTACTTCTAATCACAAAGTATTATCCAAAAAACTTTAAGAAAATGAGAAGGCACCAAGATGAACCATGAGTATGTAGCATAGTGGCACAATGGTTAGCACTGCTGCCTCACAGCTCCAGGGATGCAGGTTCAATTCCTGTCTTGGGTCACTGTTGGTGTGGAGTTTGCATATTCTCCCTGTGTCAGTGTGGGTTTTCTCTGGATGCTCTGGTTTCCTCCCACAATCCGAAATATGTGCTGATAAGGTGCATTAGCCATGTTAAATTCTCCCTCGGTGTACCTGAACAAGTGCCAGAGTGTGACAGCTGAGAGATTTTCACAGTAACTTCATTGCAGTGTTAATGTAAGCTTACTTGTGACACATAGACAAACTTTAAACCAATCGTGGGGTGATTATATTTGGAGGTATATAAAGTGTTAACTGCAAACTGATTGTTTTCAAAGATTAAAAATACTCTCTGTAGGTTGTGAATTGTTAACCATCGTTTTCCTGAAAGCAAGTTGGAGAGAAGAATGAGAGAAGCTGGAGCATAAGTTTTTGATGGAAGCTAATCTCTTTCTTGATGTAAATTTAAAAATTCTGGTATGGTTTAAAATGTAATTTTATGCGTAACTGCATGCGTCATCTATAGCTGGGTGTCCCGCCTTTAGGAGTGGTTATTTGCCAATAATAGGACCGTGCACAATTACACCATACAGTTTAACCTCTTTACAAAAAATAAGTTTAAACCTACCATGCATTAACTATCCAAGCCCATGTACACAATAAACATTCAGCTCCTATATGCAGTAGAAGCCCAAAGGCCACCTTATGTTTACTTTTAAAGTACTCGAATGGAAGTTCACTATCAATATTTCGTTTGCCATTTTTCTTTTCACCTTGCTGCTTGGTATGATTTGCTGTATCCCAGCATACAGTTCTCCTTCTGCTTGGCTTGGTCTGGTTCACAGACATCTAGTGTCTTGCTTGGTTTCTGGCTTCCATATTGATCTTCTTCACTGTTGTCCCTGTGTCTGCTGACACCCAAGTTTGGAAAATGTGGAAGTATTCAAACTCTCCTGGTTGGACTTCCTCTTGAGATTGAGCACCTTTAATGGATATCCTCTGAATCCCGGAATCGGGAAGAAAACCTATTTTAATCCAAAAGACACATGAATTCTGAAGAATTGTGGTTGAGAACAGAGAAATGAAATTTATTTATTAGTTGAAAGTAAGTTTACATTCACATTGCAATGAAGTTATTGTAAAAATCCCCTAGTCATCACACTCCAGCGCCTGTTTGGGTTCATTGAGGGATAATTTAGCATGGACAATTCACCTAACCTGCAAATCTTTGAACAGAGGGAGGAAATCAGATCATCTGGAGGAAACAGACACAAACACAGGGATAACATGCAAACTCCACACAGATAGTGATCCAAGCTCAAATCAAGACTCTGGCGCTGAGGCAGCAGTGCTAATGACTGTGCTACCCTGCTGCCCAAAGCATAAGAAGAAAGGAAAGATCTTAGTTTAGTAAAAGGGGAAGTGCAATGTGACGTCATGGTGGAATAGTCACTGAAAGTTGGCATGATGGTACAGCAGGCGCGAGGAAAGCTAATGCATGCTGGCCTTCATAGCAAGAGGACTTGAGTACAGGAGTAAGGATGTCTTTCTGCAGTTACAAGGGTCTTGGTGAGGATACATCTTGAGAATTGTGTGCAGTTTTGGCTTCTTAGTCTGAGAAGGAAATTTGATTGAGGGAGTCCGGTGAAGGTTCACCAGACTGATTCCTGGAGTGGCAGGACTGACATATGAAGAGAGTCTGGATTGACTGGGATTGTACTCACTGGAATTTAGAAGAGTTAGAGGGGATCTCATAGAAATGTACAAAACCCTAATGGACTGGACAGGTTAGATGCAAGAAGAATGTTTCCAGTGTTGGGGAAGTCCAGAACTAGGATTCACAGTCTAAAAATAAGAGCTAAGACATTCAGGACTGAGATGCGGAAGAACTCTTTCATGCAAAGTCGTAAACCTGTGGAATTCTCTACCACAGAAAGTTGTTGGGGCCAGTTTGTTAAGTATGCTCAAGAAGGAGTTGGATGTGACCTTTTAGGGCATGATCAGCCATGATCATATTGAATGATGGGGCAGACTAGAAGGGCCAAATGGCCTATTCTGCACCTATTTTCTATGTTTCTATCTTCGCTTGATTAAAGGGGCTTGTGATTTTGTATGTCTTGGAAATTTGTGGGTGAATTGGATATCATTTCTGACCTACAGCATTTTTAAGGGCACAGCCTCTGCACAGTTCCCACCAAACTAAAATTGATTTGAATATCATTACAGACAGTGTATTTATGAATACTATAACAAGTAGGAGATAACCATTATCTATATCCTGCTAGAAAGCTGTTATCTCAAAGTCAATACCGTGACGTAACATGTTCTTTTTCTGTAAAAGCCCTGAGATGATTATTCATCCTCAACTTACATCCTTCAACCAATAAACAGATGGAAATCTGCCGAAACTTCAATTAAAGGACCCTGGAAAAAAATGGAACAACAGTTAGAAACATTTTGTTGTGGTCTTTGTTAAAGGATCACATTTCATTAACTTTAATATCTCCATTTTACCTCCTGATTTACCTGTATTTTTGTATAACTCTATGTTCTATAATAGATTTGTTCTACTGATTTGAACTTGGCACATATTTCTGGACTAGTTGTCCAATAATCTAATCCCAATTGTTGTGAGGTGAGATACGTGTACCTTTAAGCGGGCATATCTTAAACTAATGTTAATCACTATCACCTCATCAGGACGTGACTTGATGACTCATGACTGCTTGTAGACCGAGTGCAAGTCTCATGACTTGCACTCGGTCTACAAGCAGTAGCGACTGAGATCTGATGTGCTATTCATTGATTGGGATTCTCCAGCCATTCATGCCAGCGGGATTCTCCGATCCTACTGCAGTGAATGGAGATTTAGCTGAGTGCTAAATTCTCCATTTTCATTTGTGGCAGGGCATAGAACTCCAGCCATTGTCTCCCACTTCAGTAAACTTTTCTTAAAGGTTATTTACTAGTCACAAGAAAGGCTTACATTATCACTGTAATTAAATTACTGTGAAATTCCCCAAACTCTTTATATAAAATTTTATCTTCAAATGAAGAATGCACATTATTGTTTCACCAACTTTGTAGTGTGATTAGTGTGTTCATGTTAAATAGAAGAACACAACATGGTGGCAGCTTGGCTTTGAAGATTTGATCTTTTAATTACTGTTCTGAGTGCAGTACTTCGAGTTAATTTGAATGAGAAAAAACAGACTCAATAGCACCACCATTGCAGGTGAGCAATAATTCACAAAAAGCTAAGGCAGTGGCCACTGCAAGTACTGCAATTCAGAGCTAAATTAATTTTTGGAAGAGCTGTTAACAACCTGCATATTAATCCAGCTGTAGACAGTTCCAGATTGCATTGAAAATCCTGAACACAATTAAAAGATGACCACAGAATGTCCAGTACCTTATTGAAAGGCAACATATCACCTACCTGAGTCTACATTGTTTTGACAATGTGTCGAGTTTTCTGGGCCTCAGTGTTTCCAAACCTGATAAACAAATCATTAAAATTGCTGTGGGTAATGAAAACCTCTATTCACTGATGTGGTTGGTTATGTCTGATGACCGTCTTAAAAATCCAATTAAAATACAGTCAAAAGAGATCAATAAAGAGTGTGACTTCCAAATACACTTTCTGGAATTCATGTCTTTTAAGCAGCAACCAGAAGTGACCAATGACCAATTCATAGGTCAATGCAGAGACAAGGGGTATGATTATGGTTTCTGTTGACCAGCCAGCAGAATAGTCAAGCCTGTGAGATCATTTACCCCATCAGAAACATTCCAGAAAAGATCTCTTGGACCAACTCAAAGAAGCTACTATAAAGCAGATGCAAGTTGGAGCCATATTACTGGTTGAATAGTGTCTACAGACTATGGGCAGAATTTTCCCATTCTGCACGGGAATCATAATAGGCAGGACATACATCATGCAAAGGTCCATTGATCTCAGGCAGGATTTTCTGACATTGGGGCGAGCGCGGCCAGAAAATCCCACTTCAGGCATAATTTGGCATCATTGGCATCATTGGCAGGATAGCCAATACAGGCAAGCATAGTAAGCAATGTAGGCTATGCAGTCTCATACATTCAACTAGAAAACAAGAGGCAATAGCCTAGTGGTCTTATTGCTAGACAATTAATCCAGAAACTTAGTTAATGTTCTGGGAACCCAAGTTCGAATCCCAGTAAGGCAGATGGTGGAATTTGAATTCAATTTTTTTTAAAAGTCTAGAGTTAAGAATCTCTTGGTGTTCACGAAACCATTGTCAGAGAAACCCATTTTGTTCACTAATGTCCTTTAGAGAAGGAAATCTGTCCTTATTTGGTTTGGCCTGCATCTGATTCCAGAGCCACAGAAATGTAGTTGACTCTCAACTGCCCCTCCAAGGGCAACTAGAAATGGGCAATAAATGTTGACCAGCCAGCAAAAGCCCATGTCCCATTAATGAATAAAACAAAATGTCTGGCTTTTAACAGTGAATGCAGCATCGGAGAACATTGGAAGCGTCGATGCATCCTTCCACTTCTGACACTGCATGCTCTCACAGAAATGGCAAGCGATAATTCTGATCAATTACTGCCAAACTCACTACATTCAATTCAGCAAGAGTCCATTCATACAGCCGAAACAGTGCAGAATTCAGCAGAGAAGTATGGATAATTCTCCACATCATCATTGGTCAATATGTCCGGAAATACAAGATGCACTAATTGACAAGCAAGGAAAGATAAAAGATGCCCATGATCAATATGTGGGCAATGAATGACCCAACCTAAACGTTAGACAGAAAGTTTGAGTAAAAAATCTAACTATTGTACCTGAAACCATCATCAGCATATGCCCAAAACAAGACAGAATCAAATATGAACACCAAATGTCATGACAGTGTGATGAAACAGATTCCAAATGCCAAATACCACAATCAGAAACAGAGTAACCCCATTGCAAGTAGAACATGGTCTGAGAAGCAACATAACAAAGCACCATAAACATCGTTCTGAATATGTACATCAGCTTCCAGCAAAGACCATCAGAATTAGTGTGGACATATCAGCAAATCGGCAAGTTGTTTCAGAGACTTGTAAATTGGATCTGTGAATTTTTAGCTTTTGCAAAACGGTTTATGCAGACACAATGTTATTTTGGTTTGCTGCCATACAAATTGTTTCATTCTTGGAAGGTAAAGCTTTAGTTTAGAGAAAAGGGGGATGTTGCACTATGAGGTACATGCACCTATAAGGGTGTATATTTTAAACTGCTGTCAGTCAGTGCCACCTCGACAGTATGCGATGTATTAGTCCCACATCTGGATTCAGTCTATAAGCAGATGTACTCTCCACAGTCTCCCACTTAACTGTTTTTGTATATAGGCTTATCTTGAAATTAAAAAAAAACACATTATTATTTCATCAGTCCTGCGTGTGATTGGTATATTTACAGTGGACCGAAAACTGTAACAGCAATAACCCAGAGAATGCAGGTATATTCACAATGAACAGAAGAACATAGCACCAATAACCCAGAGAATGCAACTTCAAATGCCACGATGGTAATCTGAGTATTGGAATTCAGTTTAAAAAAATGGAAATTAAAAATCCCATTGGCCATAAAATCTATTAGTTCACTAATGTCTTTTAGGAAAGGAAACCTGTCACCTTTTCTCAGTCTGACTTGCTTACAAATCTAGTTTTTCACAAATGTTTTTGGCTTTTAGGTTCCTTCTAAAGTGGTCCAGCAAACTACTCAGTTGTATCAAGTTGTTTGTGGCACACTACTGTTACTATCTTCTCAAGGCATGAGTGATGGGCAATAATTGGTGGACTTACAAGCATGCCCACAACTTGAGAGAATTTAAAAAATTTTAATCAGCAATATTTAGTTTCATTTATTAACAGAAATCATGAACATACAGTGATCGCCCTACATTATTTATCTTGCAAACTAGCAGGGAAAGGGTATGTTTTTAATCCTTGGGTGTATAATATATCACTCAGTATGTGCAGCAGTCGGATCAGATTTTGTAAGGCCTGCCTTTGAATACTGCTTTTATTTTGATTATTGGCAAAAACCCCAAATTGTAACACAGATATTTCAGCTTGCTCTTACACCTTTGTGGTTATATAGGCTCAGAACTGAGACAAAGGGGGAAACGAGAGAAGGAAAGAAATACAGAGGAGATGTATAAGGATATCACTAAAGATAAAACTGTAAGACCATAAGAACAGAATTAGGCCACTCGACCCATTGAATCTGCTTTGCCATTCAATCATGGCTGACTTTTTTTCTCATCTCCATTTCCCTGCCTTTTCCCCATAACCTCTGATCCCCTTATTATTCAAAAACTTATCTTCTCTGAATTAAAGACACTCAATGACTTGGTCTCCACAGCCTTCTGCGGCAAAGGTTCACCACTCTCTAATTGAAGAAATCCCTCTTCACCTCTGTTTTGAAGAATCGTCCCTTTAGCCTGATGTTACGCCTTCTGGTTCTACTTTTCCTACAAGTGGCAATATCCTGTCCATGTCCATTTTATCCAGGCCTCACAGTATCCTGTGTAGAGTGAAGAGTGTAGAGTGAAGGCAGTTTCGCAGAAGATCTGATGCCTGAAGAGAGAGTTTACCTGTCTCCCTTGAGAAAGACATCTGGCCACATTTGAAATGCCCTCAAATTCGACCAGTGTGCAAGAAAGCATTAATTTCCGATGAGGAACACTGTAATAAGCTGTCCCCTTCAAACAGTGGGGGGAGCTTCAGTCAGGCATGGGCATGCTACAAGCCATTTCCCAAAATTTAGATGTACAGGGCATTCAGTTAAAATGCATTTCCAGAGCTGCGCAGCAATAATGTGACTTCCATAGACATTGGAAAGGAAACAGTCACATTTAAAGAGAAATTCAAACAGCGGCAATGAGTTACATACATTACGCCACAAGATTCCACGGTTTAAACAAATAAATTTTACTACACAGTAAAGCAGACACTATGAAACAAACGCTGGCCCGATATTCCACGGAGCAGTAATCATTGGAGGATTTGTTGCTTTACTTGAATTTGCCACGTTGCAAAGCTGCTCCACGTTTGTTGCTGAATCTTCCAGAAACGTGGTACACAGTGTTCATTGAACCACTGCATCACACCACAGTAGTGTCAAGGTACAGGGAGGAACAGTACATGTCACCTTTTACACCTCTAGCTGTCATATAGTAAGTTTAAATGTCCAACAGGAGTGTTAATGGACAGGTAGGTAGATGCATGGGTAGGGTGGGTGAGGTGAGTGTGTAACTGGATAGCATGATAGATGGCTGAGGTGGTTAGGTAGATGAGATGGGTAGGTGGATCAGGGTAGTCAGGTCAGGATGGGTAGGAAGGTTGGAGGCTAATTAGGTTGAGTCAGAGATCTGGAGTTAGGGGCCAGCTGAAGAGGATTGGGCATAGTAGGATTCAAGGAGGGTCAGGGATAGTCAGGAGGATCAGGAGTTGGGGTGGTTGGATACAGAGATGGTGAGAGGTTCAGAATTATCAGTGTGAGTAAGTGAGGGGGTCAGGTCTATAGTTATACAGGAGTTAGATTAGATTTTAATATTGCTAATATTTCTTAGATATCTTTCCAGATAAATACCATGGAACTGTCTGAAGTCTCCAATTCTATTTCAGGGTCAAAGGCATTCATTGAGGGTCCTGGGAAGCTGAGGAATCACCAATCAGAGGTTGAAACTTGCCAGACAATTCCTAGAGGTCAGGATTTCCACGGGATTCCTTTACACATCTTGGGTCATATGTTTAAGCTCTGACAATCTGGAGGCTGGTAGATTTGCATCATTGTCTCAAATGAATACTTACAGGTTACTTTGAAAAGCATGATACAACACAATCACGCGTTTAGATTAAAAAAATCACCTATACTTCTCCCTTTCCCTTTTGACTTTCCCCAGAAAGTTGCTTTTCATGTTCTTGAAGGTTCCTTCACTTTTGGGACCAAATCAAAGTGCCATAACTTTCAGAAATTAACTTTATTTCCTCACCAGTTTCCCAGTTTATATCTGAGGTATGAAATGTCATTCTTCTAGTAGTTTTTGGCTAAACATTCCTCCAATTTCTCTTCAAAGCCTCAAAACTATGGACATTTCAGCTCAGACTTACCCTTAACGGCATTCTTGCTTTGTACCTTCACCTCAGAAATATCTCAGATATATTTCAGCCTTTTTGTTTCTAGTTTAAAGTGGTTTTTCAACTCCTAGCAAATAAAAACAAATTACTGTGAATGCTAGAATCTGAAACCAAAGGAGAAAATGCTGGAAAATCTCAACAGATCTGGCAGCATCTGTAAAGAGGAAAAAGAGCTGACATTTCGAAATGACCCTTTGTCAAAGGTGATGATTTATTTCTTTCTCTGCCTACTGAACTCGGAGCTTACGCCGACCAACGTGTTAGCTTCAGCCCAAATGTCTTTTGGAAAAGTCCTGTGCAAATCTTTCCAGAACCCCGATGAAGGCTCCGTCTTGAATTACTCATCTCTATAGTAATAGAAGTTAATTGAGATGTCCAATAAATTTTTAATTAATGAATTTTTTGCTTCAAAGTCAAATCTCCAGCTTTAGGATCCAGTTGAAATCTTTTGAATTCCTAACGAAGGGCACAGTCTTATCTGCTGTTTATGCCACGCTTGCACTGCAGTGAGGCTGGAGAATTTAGCATCCAGCCAAATCTCTGTACACTGTGGCAGGATAGGAAAATCCCACCAATATGAACGATGGTAACATTTCAGCATAAGTCTGGCAATTCTTCTCAGACTTATTGTCCGGAGTTCCCCAACTAAATGAAGGCCACCTGCTGCTTTTAATGCTTTCACCTCTGGCCTCAAAGTACATATGAAACTCTTTGAGCTGTCATTATTAGAGGTCTTCTGGCATTTTCTAAAGTCCAGCATCTTAATTGCTTCACCCTTATAAATTTAATCATCTCAAAACTATCTAAAACATTAACATGCACCATGAACTTGATGAATGTGACCGCAGGAATATCAAGGTAAGAATATAATAGCAATCTCCTAACTGGAGATTGCTTTAGTTTTGTTTCTGAGCCAGGTGCCACCCTTCCATCGATTTTGTCTCCACACCATTACCAATATCCAATGGCAATCTCCCTACTTCAGGTGTTTGGCAGATGAAGAGGGTAAATGGACAATTGGCTGACAGGTCAGTCTTTACAAAAACAGATACCTTCTGTTGGCTCACTTATATCCACAGTTCTCACATCTGAACAAAATCAATCAATAAACCTACATATGCACCTGCAGGTCCTGATGTTTTCTCTGGGAATGACCTTAGAGAAATGGTTTTACACAGTCTGAGTCATAGTCCTCAAAGAAACTATGTAGCATAGGCCTAGCAGATCCTGTGGTAGTAAAGATCCACTGGGACTCTACCTTTATGGGCTAATACTACCCACCTGGGCATGTGCTTAGTTTAATTTCTCACCCCAAAACACCCCAAAACCCCAAAACACCAAGCATTCCCTACAGTCCTTCTTGCTATACTGATTTTTTTTTTAAATCTTGTTATTTCATGGGATGTGGGCATTGTTGACAAGGCAATATGTATTGTTCATCTTTATTGCTCTTGAGAAGGTGGTGATGAGCCGCTTTCCTGGACTGCTGCAATCCACCTGATGTAGGTATATCCACAGTGCTGTTAGGAAAGGTACATATCAGGAAGATGATGGAATAATCTCCATTTGCCTGGATGAGTGCAGCTCCAACGAGACTTAAGAAGCTCAAAACCATCCAGGGCAAAGCAGCCTGACTGATTGGCACTCTAAGTACCACATAGGAAAGGAGTTCCAGCATTTTGACTTAGCAACAGTGAAGGAATGATGATGCAAAGTTTAAAGTTTGTTTATTAGTGCCACAAATAGGCTTACATTAACACTGGAATGAAATTACTGTGAAAATCCCCTAGTCACCACACTCCAGTGCCTTTTGGGATACACTGAGGGAGAATTTAGCATGGCCGATGCATTTGTTTTGGAATGTGAGAGGAAACCAGAGCACCTGGAGGAAATCCACGCTGACATGAGGAGAATGTGCACACAGACAGTAGCCCAAGCTGGAAATTGAACCCAGGTTTTAGCGCTATGAGGCAGAAGTGCTAACCACTGTGCCAATATATTTCCAAGATAGGTTGCTGTATGATTTGCAGGAGAACTAGCAGGTGCTGATTCTGTTTTTATATTTCCAGGTGATAGAAGTTGTGAGTTTGGAGTGTGCTGTTGAAAGAGCCTTGACGAGTTACTGCACTGTATCTTGTGTATGAAAGACACTGCTACACCAGCGATGGAGGGAGTCAATGTTTAATGTGGTACTTAGAGTGCCAATCAGTCAGGCTGCTTTGCCCTGGATGGTTTTGAGCTTCTTAAGTCTCGTTGGAGCTGCACTCATCCAGGCAAATGGAGATTATTCCATCATCTTCCTGATAAGTATCTTGTGGATGGTGGACAGGCTTAGGGGAATCAGGAGATGAATTACTCAATGCAGAATTTCCACTCTGACCTACTCTTGTAGCCACAGGATTTATATGATTCGTCCAGTTCACTTTCTGGTCAATGGTAAGCCCCAGGATGTTAATGCTGAGTCGCTCTGTGATGATCATAAAGCTAAATGTCAAAGGGAGATGGTTAAATTCTCTCTTTCTGGAGATGTTCATTGCCTGGTAGCTGAGTGCCATGAATGTCATTTATCAACTCAAGCCCAAATGTTGTGCAGGCATGGTTACATATGAACATGAACTGATTCAATGTTTGAGGAATTTTATTGGATGTTGAACATTGTGCAATCTTCAACGAACATACTCATTTCTGCTCTTCTGAAGGGAAGGTCATTGGTAAAGCAGCTAAAATAGTTCTGCCTAGGATACTATCCCGAAGAACCCCTGCGGCAATGCCTTGGGAATGAGATGAATGACCTCTAACAACAATAACCATCCCCCTTTGTGCTTGATATGTCTCTACCCTGTGGCGAGTTCTCCCACTGATTTTCATTGCCTTCAGTTTTGTTATGTCTCCTTGATCTTGCCATTGGTCAAATGCAGCTTTTATGTCACAGAGAGTCAGTCTCATCTTTTGAGTTCAGCATTTTTGTCCATGTTTGGACCAAAGCTGTCATATAGTTTGGAGTTAATTGGAAGTGATGGAACACAAACTAAACATCAGTGAGTGGGTTATTGCTGTGTAAGTGTCATTTGATTGCACTGTGCAGCACTGTTGATGGCACCTTCCACACTTTCTGATGATTAAGAGTATACTGATGTAATTGCCTGTGTTGGTTTTGTGTGTTGGTGGACAGAACATACCTGAGCATTTTTCCACATTGCCAGGTAGATGCCAGTGTTGTAGATGTACTGGAACAGCTTGGCTAGAACCACAGCTGGCTCTGGAGCACAGGACTTCAGTGCTATTGCCAGAATGTTGTCAGGGTCCATAATCATTCCTCTATCCAATGCCTTCAGCCATTTCTTGATATTACATGGAGGGAATGGAATTGGCTGAAGACTGACCCCTGTGATGTCACTCTCCTGATGAAGGGGCAACCCCTGAAAACTAGTGGTGTTTACTACCAAATGTTCCTGTTAGACTTTAAACTGGTGTTGTGAGATTTCTTACTGTGTTTACCCCAGTCCAATGTTGGCATCTCTGCATTATATTCATGAGGAGGCCAGAGATGACTCACCGCTCAGCACTGCTGGCCAAAGATTGTTGAAAATGTTTTGGTCTTGCCTTTTGACCTGATGAGGAGCGTTCCTCCATCATTGAGGAAGGGATATTTGTGGAGCTTCCTCCTCTGGTTCTTTAATTGTTCACTGCCATTCATGACTGGATATGGAAGACTTGTAGAACCTTGATCTTATCTATTTTTTGTGGGATCACTTACCTCTGCATCTTGCATATTGTTTCTGCTGTTTGGCATGCAAGTAGTCCTCTGTTGTACCTTCACCAGTCCAGCACTTCATTTTTGGGTATGCCTGGTGTGGTCATGCTCTCTTGCATTCCTCACTGAACCAAGGTTATTCCCCCAGCTGGATGTTAATAGTAGAATGGGCATATGAGGTTACAGATTGTGATTAGATACAATTCTGTAGCTATAGATGCCCCACAGTGCTTCGTGGATGAGTTTTGAACTGTTACAGCTGTTCTAAATGTCAACCTAAATTATAGGCTTAATTACTGGAGGAAGGCTTGAATCCTGCACACTTCTCCATCTAGAGTGTTACCCACTGAGCAAAACTGGCATTACAGAATCTTTAATTTAGATAGAGATCAATGTGTTCTTGTTGTATACTATCCTGAAGAACCCCTGCAGCAATGCCTTGGGAATGAGATATTGGAGAGATCGGAAAATCTTTGGTGAAATTCTCCATCCTCCCAGCCGGGTGTTTTCCTGGGTGATGGCACATTGTTTGTTAACGGCAGGATTCTCTGGTCCCGCAGCTGTCAATGAGAATTCCCTTGATGCCACCCCACGCCGGCAGGAAACCCATGGGCAGGAGTGCATTGCCGGTGCGACCAGAGAATCCCGCTGGCATGAATGGATGAGGAATCCCGGCCTTTATTTTTAATTTTGTCGTGCTATCTGGTGCAATAGAAGGACTGGATTAAATTGCTTCTGTACACATCACACAGGTCTCTAATGTAGCCATAAAATGTGGCCTCTAGAATACTTACACACAACAATTAGTTAGTTCCTAGCTAATCAGTTCCTATGTTTTCATAACAATATGTAACAGGAACCAAATATATTGCCTAGATTCACATTGAAATATAATGTGAACCAAACAGACAACTCTGCTGAATGTTTCTTCCGACAATGAACATTTCACAGTGAAATCAAAGCCATCTGCACAAATATTACACAAAAAAGAAATTGAGTTTCACTTCAATAAAAGTATATTTCAAGTTTTATTTATATAAAAGTATGTAGAACATCACTACAAAGTTAATTTGTAACAAAAAAGTGCATTGTTATTATGCCTCCAAGGCTGTTATGTTCCTGTATCTGCCAGTGACACATGTAAATAATGAAAGTTCACTTCATAGAGGTTTACAGTGATATAACAGTCTTTATATCGTTCAAATTATGTTAAAATGGGATTCAATTCTTGTATAACATTTAATGGCAGTGCCCACTAACTGCGGCAATGCATGAAATGGTCTGATGTTCAAATAAGTTCTAAGCTTATCCTGGTGGCACTGGGGCCTTGAATTTTAACCTTAAAAGCAATAAGACTAAAAGAAAAATCCATCTATGTTGTTTCGCTTATTTTAATAAAGGTTTGACTTCTGTAGCTATTTCACAGAAGACGATAAACAATCCATCCATTACATTGCATCCTTTATTCCCATTCATGTTCAGTAAACTGCAAAGGAAATCAGTGCAGGAGCAGTACATAAAGAGATAATGCATTACTTAGAACTATCTAGTGACCCAGGCACTAACATTGAAATAAATGTCTTTCTACATGACAAAAAAAGTGGATTTTTAAATTTACCAGTGGACATGACAATCAATTTTACCTGACATTTTCATTGCTTTGTTTTACATTTTGTCACAAAGCCAGACGATTTTAGCGACAAACTAGTAAAATGATCAGTTTTATATGCTGGTTTTCCAGGTTTTTTAAGAAATATATATTATTTTAAATATCAAGTTATTGCCTCCATGTGTGACATTTTGCTTCAATTTGCTTTTCCTTCATTTAACATTGTGCTGCATTCACTCTGCTTTTATGTGTAAATTGCTACTCGCTGTCAAATAATTAGTGTAGTTGAATTTTTCGCTTTTCACCAATTATTACACACAATTTCCTGAGCAGGAATTAACAACCTGAACAGACTATACTGGGGGAAAAAGAATTGCAATATGTTTTGTTCTGGGTTAAAAAAAATTGATAGTATAATGCGACTTCAAGGGTTTTGTTCTTTAGGAAGGTATGTAAATGCTTAATGGCAAGTACAAACGAGAGAGGTCAAAAATACTTTCATAATAAAACCGAGAAATGATTTAACAGTATTCCAAAGTGCTTCAGTGATGACACTGAAAACAATGGACATCAAGCATTATAATTCCAATAATTGCAGGATGAAGCTAGCTATACAGAGTTAATGAATACCTGGTCTGACTATGGGCACTGTCAATTCACTTTTCATGGATTGCAGTGTAGTAATTCCGTTGATGGGTTCAGACATATAGAGAATAATACAGCTCTGAGAGTGAATGCATTAGGCAAAGCAAGATAGTGTCACTCCCAGTCCTTCTATTAATGCTTTTTCATCTTATTTCCCAACATTTAAAATGTTTGCATTTTAATAGTAAATGAAGTATAGAGCTGTTAAGACTGGAAAAGGCTATTCCCTCCTGTGCTTTATGTTAAAACTTTAAAACTTATTTATTCATGTCACAAGTAGGCTTACACTAACACTAAAATGAAGTTACTGTAAAACCCCCTAGTCACCACATTCTGGTGCCTGTTTGGGTACAATGAGGGAGAATTTAGCATGGCCAATGCACCTAACCAGCACGTTGGTTAGGAAATGTGCTGGTTAGGTGGGAGGAAACTGGAGCATCTGGAGGAAATCCACGCATTCACGGGGAGATTCTGCACAGGCAATGACTCTAGCTGACAATCCAACATGCCTCCCTGGCGCTGTGAGGTGAAGCAATGCCAACCACTTTGAAACAATATTGCATGCTTTCCACAGCAAACAAAGCACTCTGTTTCCATGTCCCCCCCACCCCCACTTCCTCTCTCCCCCACCTCAGGAAAGCACAAAGATTTGTGCAAAGTTCAGTGCTAAGTTTCAGGTAGTGGAAGTATTCTATTGGCTCAACCTTGTAATAGTGAGAAAGAAGCTGATTCCTTGCTTGCAATTCGGTGACTTTTTGCAGAGGAAAGAGATGAATTAAAACAAACACCCAAGCAGGCAAGAAAATCTATTGGTTGTGCATGCAAACGAAAATTTTGGGTGACACTGTGGCACTGCTGCCTCACAGCACAAGAGACTTGGGTTCAATTCCCAGCTTGGGTCACTATATGTGTGGAGTTTGTACGTTCTCCCCATGTCTGCATGGATTTTCACCAAGGGCTCTGGTTTCTTCCCGCAGTCTGAACGACGTGCTGGTTAGGTGCATTGGCCATGCTAAATTTAATGTGATGACCATGGGATTTTTACAATAACTTCATTTTTGCGTTAATACTAGCCTATGTGTAACACTAATAAATAAATTTAAACTTTAAAATTATCTACAAGTTGTTAATTGGGTCAACCAAAAAAAGCTTTTCTCTCTGCCCTTAATTGATGGTATAATTGACCATTTGCAATTATGTTCTGTAGCTGAACTTTGTTAATGCAATGTGTGGTTCCCCTTCTAAAAAAGTGTTTGCAGCCACACATGCACTGTTTTGCTGTAATTAGCAGTAAACTTCATTTTGCTGTGTTATTAGGTTGCATGGAATGTCTGCCGTAAGCGTGCAGAGCAGGCAAATTCAGCATACAACACTGATTTGATATCAGTGCTGCCATTTTGTACCTCAGTGTTCCAGTCAATGGCCTCTCTGAACCTCACACAGTTGAACATGCGTGCAACAGCAGGAAGGATACCCAACCAGCATGGTTCAAAGGGATTACCAACCATTATCAGGATAGCTGCTAATTGATTTCTAATGACTGTTGCTGTGATTTTAGGAATGTTTTGGTGGTTTCTAAAGGTTGCTAAAGTTGACAGGGAATTGTGTGGCATGTGGTGAAAGACTTTGTTCTGACGTCAGGAATTCTGCACTAACCACTTACTCCAGGCATGGGTCGAGTTGTTTGCATGTCCCTTGGGTTAAAGAGTAATAGGGAGAATGAGCAGAGGCAGCACAGAGCTAGTAAAGCTATTGGTGTAGGGGAGAGAATGAGGCAGTGATGGGGGCTCTCAGCAGAGAACTGTCCAGAGTGTTCAGAAAGCAATTCTGCAACCTGAAGCACAGTTACAAACAGTCTTCCAAACATTTGCATTCCTGTAAGGAACATCCTCACTGGAATCTGCTCTCTGCCGCAGCCACACTTGGGTAGGAACAGCATTGTGAGTGGCAGTGAAATTATATGTGGCGATCTCATTCCGAATGAGAACCAGTGGTACTTCAAACATCTGCTAGATTGCAGTCTATTGATGCTTAAGGAAGATTATTGGTGAGATTCTGAATTTCAAGAGAGCTGAATACATTTGAGAGCTGAATACTCTGCTTGCCAGAGAGAAGTGGGCAGAGTGAGGACACAGATTTCTATGGATTGCCACCTTCTCCATAGTGCAGGGTGCCTTTGATTGCCCACTTATGCTTTCTGGGCACTGCATGTTTGAGATCCACCTCAACCAAAAGAGGTTCCACTCTCTCAACGTTCAGTTGGTGTGAGACCATATGCAGTGTATCATGAAGGTTCATAGCCAGTACTCTGGTATCTTCATTCTGTGGCATTCCTCGGAGGCATCTGCACTTAAGCTACTATGACAACCCAAAGGGTGACCCTTTGACAACATGAACTGGTGGCTACAGCCATGATAGCAAATTCTATTGCTTTCCTGCTCCATGCACTTTCCCTTTGAACACTGTCTGGCCAATTGCATGCTTGGGTTTCTGAAATGAAAGAAAGCTGCAAGGTTAGTGTTCCTCATGCCATCAGCAACTTGTAAAGCAGAACAAGTTATGGTGTGAAAGATAATTGAGATGTGAAAAGGAAGATTAGGTCAGAGGACACACAGGCTGTCAGCCTCAGTATTCCAATGATTAAGAACCATGCTGCTATACCTGTCCTGTACCAGTTAGCTTTTAGCCTCTTGCTATGTGCCACTTTGCCCTGGAGGACACAGGGAAGCATGTCAATGCACATGATGCAATGTGTGTGAGGAGATATGACTGTCATGTTTGGATGATGCGTAAAAGCTGTGAGATTTGTGCATGAGGCTTACAATAGTGGGAACTATATGAGGATGAGTTGAAGCTATGAATATTAGGTGTGAGTTATCATTGATAGATTGTTGGATGGGGTATGATACATTGAGCATTGTGTGAGGTTAACGGTGCAGTTGATGGGATGTGACTTCTGGGTGTTTGCCTCGTTAATGTCTCTTTTGAAATGCTCTCAGCACTTGCTCCAGTCATAGTATACCTCCCCTTTAAGTGGTACAGGTTAACTTTAAGTAATACAGACTAGCTTTAACTTCTACCAGCTTCTTATGATTTGTGTACAGCAAATCATAAGATTTCCAGGACTTTTAGTGCTGACTGCAAGCTGCCATCATTTAAATGAGCTGAATCTTACTGTCTGTATCGCGACAGATGCATGTTCATCTTCTGAACCAGAATCCATGGTGTTATTGATGAATGACATCTAGAGTCATGAGATGGTGGATGAGTTACTCATCTAAGTGAAATTTTTATTCCATCATATCTGATGTCCCTTATATAAACTTCTCAGGTTAATGAATCTTGATACAGAAAGATGTCTCCATCATCATCACTCCTTTTTGCTGATGAAACATAAGCCTTGAACCATCCAAACTGTCAAATTCCGTTTGGAGCTTTTGATTCCAGTTCACATTGTTGCATCTTTAACTGCACCTAATATTGATGATGTGGAGATGCCAGCGTTGGACTGAGGTGGTTACAGTAAGAAGTCTCACAACATCAGGTTACAGTCTAAGAGGTTTATTTGGGATCATGAGGTTTGGGAGCCCTGCTCCTTCCTCAGGTGAGTCAGATTCACCTGAGACAGGAGTTGATTGACCACTGGTTCATTTCCTTCAGGGCTTCCAGCTCCAGGCTTACTTTGAGATCCTTGGACTATTTTTTTCAATATTGTTAGGACCCCTCAACATGAAGGTGTCTTCAGAAGCTTTGATTTGATTTGATTTGATTTATTATGTTGTATATATTAGTATGCGGTGGAAAGATTTGTTTGTTGTGCATTATATAAAGCATACCGTTCATAGGAAAGGAAAGAAGAGAGTGCAGAACATAATATTACGTTGTAGCTAGTGTGTGAAAAAAGATCAACTTAATGCGAGGTAGGTCCATTCAAAAGTCTGATGGCAGCAGGGAAGAAGCTGTTCTTGAGTTGGTTGATATGTATCCTCAGATTTTTGTATCTTTTTCCCAATGGAAGGTGATGGGAGAGAGAATGTCCGGAGTGCATGGGATCCTTGAGTATGCTGGCTGCTTTTCTGAAGCAGTATATCATATTAATGATATGTTAAAATGTGCTCAGAGGGCCATTAACGTGGATGGAAAATCACTGCACTGGAAGTTTCATGGCTAAAGCTGTGGCCTCCATACTTCCACTGACACTTGATGGTCCTATGGCAGGACTGGGCAACCTGCAGCCTGGGGGCCACATGCGGCTTATCTAAGCTCTGAGTGCGGCCCAAGAGACATTTCATTCATTATTGCCAATCCATAGAGTCACCACATTTCACTGATTTACATCTGCTTGGTTTTTTACGACTGGTGTGACTGAAGTAATATGCACATAAAATAAGGGTAAGTGAAGTGAGGTGTATGCTGATTGCACACAACATTGACTGTGAGAGCTGTGCGCTCCCTCCGCATCCAATCAACTGTAAATAATACTGTGTTTACCACTTGAAGTCAATGACAGTTCTAATAATATATGAATGGTTAAGCATTTTCATTTGTTATGAAGTATCAACTTAATGCAAGGTAAGTCCATTCAAAAGTCTGATGGCAGCAGGGAAGAAGCTGTTCTTGAGTCGGTTGATATGTATCCTCAGGCTTTTGTATCTTTTTCCTGATGGAAGGTGGTGGAAGAGAGAATGTCCGGGGTGCGTGAGATCCTTGTATTATATGTATGTAATCTTATTAAAGTCACCTATAAGGTGCTGTCAGCCTCAGTGGGTCACTGTTCTGATGGTGACAAAATCTTAGCTCCCAAGTGTGGTATTAATTGGACTAATTGCCTGCTCCCCACCCCCACACTGTGCTGGGTGGCTGTCCTTTCTGAGAAGCTCCATCTGGAAAATATTTATGGAGATGGCAATACACAGAGAATACAGCAGACTACGCTGCAAATCAAATTTGCTGCTCGTTTGCCTTCTAACTCACTTCTACCTCCATGACAAGATCCAGCTCCTTGTGTCAGGTCATGGCAAAATGTGACCAAAGAAAATCCATCTTCTTCCCTGGACTATCACAGTCAATGGTAGCAACTGTGTACTTTGTTAAGTCAGCTGATGTGAATCATTGCCAACATCCACACTGGAAAATGTTGCATGTCTTTTGCATGGCTCCATTAAAGCAACACAGCAAAGCAACAGCGGTATTCTCACTGTTACTTATCACAAAATCATACAGTGCAACAGAAGCCTTTCAGCCCATCAAGTCTGCACCAACACTGAACAATCACCTAACCTACCTACTGAATCTCATTTACCAGCATTTTACCCATAGCCTTCAATGTTATGATGTGCCAGGTGCTCATTCAAGTTTAATGTTTGTTTATTTATTACTGTCACAAGTAGGCTTAAATGAAAACTGCAACGAAATTACTGTGAAAATCCTCTACTTACCACACTCCAGCGCCTGTTCGGTACGCTGAGGGAAAATTTAGCATAGCTAATGCACCCAACCGGCATGTCTTTCAGACTGTGGGAGGAAACTGCAGACTCTGCAAAGACAGTGACCCAAGTTGGGAATCGAACCTGGGTCCCTGGCACTGTGAAGCAGCAGTGCTAACTACTGTGACACCGGTGCCGGTCTTTATTTAAGAATGTAAGGCAACCCACTTCCACCGCCCTCCCAGGCAATGATTTCCAATTGTCCCCATCCCTGTGCAAAAAATATCCCCCTAAACTTTCTGTACCTCACCTAGAAATCATGTCCCCTCGTGACTGACCCTTCAGCTGAGGGGAACAGTGATCCCTATCCGCTCTGTCCATACCCCTTATAATCTTGTAAACCTCAATCAGGTCACCTCTCAGCTTTCCCTGCTCCAAGCCTACCCCAACCTCTCTTCATAACCGAAAAATTCCATCCCAGGCAGCATCCTAGTGAATCTCCTCTGCATCCCCTCCAGTGCAATCATATCGTTCCTATAATGTGACAAGCAGAATTGCACACATTACATTATCTGTGGCTTCATCAAAGTTCTGTCCAACTCCTACATATCTTCTCTGCTTTTTAAATCTATGCCTCGATTGTTAAAGGCATGGATCCCAGATGTCTTTTTCACCACCTTACAAACATGCTCTTCTGCCTTCAGAGATTTATGGGTGAACAAGGTCCCTTTGTTCCTCAGAACTTCCCAAGATCATGCCGTTCATTGAATACTATCTTATCAAATTACTCCTTCAAAAGTGTATCACCTCACATTTTTCAGAGTTAAATTCCATCTGCCACTTACCTGCCCATTTGACCATTCCATCTATAGCTTCTTGTAACACTGGACACTCAACCTCACAGTGAACCACTGTTCTGATCATACCCATCATTAATGTTGTTGAATATGAGAGAAGTATAGAAGCAAGTTAACCTGAAAAAGGGCCTGGTAATGTTCCTATGGGAAGTAAAAATGTAACAAGCAGAGATGCACCTTTACAAGTTGAGAATCTAATTTCTGAAAGTCTAAGCAAAGTTACCTCTGCTGTGGAGACACCATCTGCAGATCTGTGTCATTCCCAGAGGAAGAGGAGGTCCCAGATAAATTGAACTTATGAACTTCTTTATAGTTTTATTGTCAAAAGTTTAACTTTTGTCTCCATATGGTAGTAAAGGACTTAAGTGGGGAGGCATAAAGTAGCAAACCCCTTTTAGGAGCAAGGTTTTCAGTGGGCATGTGACCCGATCGGCCAAGTGGGCCCAAGTGCACGAATCCTGGGGTTGAGACTTGAGTCAAAGTTGTCAGTAGCATATTTTTTGCACTCTGTACATAATTCCATACGAATGGGATAGGGGGTTATAGGTAGGTCTGTGGATTGGTAGGTATAGATGTGATCGGCACAACTCGTGGGCCAAAGGGCCTGTTTGTGCTGTCATGTTCTATGTTCTATGTTCTAATTCATTCATTACAGTAAATAGTTTATTTAGTTAATAAACTTGATGTTTGCCAATTATATGATTAAGCTATCATAGAGACAAAATCACTACAATAAGAAATGCTTAAAAATTACGAAGCATTGGGTGAGGAGAAAATGTGGGACAGTCCAAGATGGATTTGGAGCCCTTGTGCAAAAGTGTGTGGTGTGTTTAAAAAAAAAGTTGGTGAGCTGCAACGATAGACTGCCGTCTCAAATCATAATGTGGTGACAATAAAAGTCCTGTTACAGCAAGGAAATTAGAAATGTAATATTGTTGGCTATTCAGGAAAGAAAGGAATGTAGATGGATGGCAATGCGAAACAAATATCCCAGTACAGTACAGCAGAGGAATGATGTAGTTGAGGGATCAAAGCCAGGGAATATTTGATTATAATTAAGGAACAAACGAGGAGTTATTATGCTACTGGATGTATATTGTTAGCCACAAGATAGTCGGAAGGAGCTAGAGCTGAAAATTTGCAGGAAGTTACACTGAACAACAGAGCAGTGATAATGGTGCCTTCAACAATCAGAATATAGACTGGGAAAGTGAAAGACAAAGAGAGGGAGAAATTCCTGAAATATATACAAATTAATTATCTTGACCAGTGTATTGCTTGCCCAATGAGGAAGGAAGCAGTGCTGGATCCAGTTCTGGGAAGAGGACTGGGGGATATTTCACAGTAACTGTAGGTTTAGAATAGTAATAACAAAAGAAAAGGAGGAATCAAAGAAAAAAGTACAGACACTTTTTAACTAACAACTTAACTTCAGTGAATCTGAGCAGAATCTGACCTAGGGAACTGGAATAAAAAAAAATGGTCATTTGTAGTTGAACAATGGGAGGACTTCAAAGAAGAGATGGTTTTGGAACAGAATAAACACATTCTCACACAAAGAGGAAAGGAAGGGCATTCAAAATTTCAACTTCCTCAAATACAAAAGATATTGAATTTAAAATGAATCAAGAAAAGAAGGTTTTTGACAAATTTAAGTTAAATAATAGTTAAGAACCAAACTGAATATCGAAAGTACAAAGAGATCTAAAAAAAATGAATAGTGAATGTGAGAATTGATTAGTTGGTAACATAAAAGGGAAGCTGTAAAGTTTAATGCACATATATGACAGAATCCTCCTGTCTAAAAGCCGCAAATTTCCTCCCAGCTGTGAACAGGGGTTTCACATTGTTTGTGACATGTCTGCTAAAATTCCAGTGGCGGGTGGGATGGGAGAATTCCACCCATAATTAGGAAAAGGGTACTCAAAGCAAAGAGACAGGGCTGATTATGGATCAACAAAGGAGACCTTTTGGAGGAAGCAGAAGGTTAAGATACCAATTGAATATTTTGCATCTGTCTTCACAAAAGATAAGGATTCTGCCAATGTGGCTGCAAAGGAAAATGCTGTATAAGATAAAAATCAAAAAAGAGGAAATACTTTGATGTGGTCTAACAATCCCAATGATTGGCTGATTGAATCAAACCACGTATTCTTTTAGTTCTTCATTACAATCAAAGTATCCAGCTGCCTGCCTCTGCAAAACACAAAAGAAAATGTCAACTGTTGGATGAGATTCTGCAATTGGGGAATTGTTGAACAATCCTGAATGCGCTAATAGCTACACCAACAACAAATTTAAGATTTTCAGTTGAGCTGCTCATAACGTGGACCTTTAAGCTTGCTAGAAGTGGCAAACATTCATATGCATGGGCATGTTCTCTGTAAACAAAAGGAGTACATCCAAATTTCGTACCTGTTTTTAGATTATTAAAGTTTTTTTTATTAATGACAAGTAGGCTTATATTAACATGACAGTATAGTTACTGTGAAAATCCCCTAGTCACCACAATCTGGCCCTGTTCAGATTCATTGAGGGGCAATTTAGCATGGCCAATGCATCTAACCAGCACATCTTTCAGACTGTGGGAGGAAACCCAGAGCGCCTGAAGGAAACCCACACAGGCACAAGGGGAATGTGCAGACTCCACTTATACAATGACCCAAGTTGGGAATCAAACACGGATCCCTGACTCTGTGAGGCAGCAGTGCTAACTTGGCAGTTTGAGAGCCTGTTGTTTTCTCCATGGTAATACCTCAGCCAAACAGATTTGACTTGTCAACAAATGAGCAGCCTTTTTGTGTGTGGTGCAAATTGTCATGGATGCTTGAATTGTGGCATTCTTGCAGTTATTCTGATGAGTGCAAGACAAAAAGCTTCGATAAAATACCTTCGCTTTTCAGCAATATTCAAACATATATTCTTATTACATGAGTTTTTTTATTGATGGTATCCCAGAATTCCATTTCTATTTCCATGAAGGCAAGAAAGACAATTATTACAGCTATCATGCACAAAGGATTTGTTGTTCTTTAAAATGGAGATGAACATTGTAAATCAAATTCTCCTTTTATTATATGGGAATCTGAGAATTTCAAACGTGCATTTTGCAGATGACATTTCAACCATTTTTCTCTGAAAGGTGAAAATCAGGAGCCTAGCAAATGAATTTTGATGCCTGCAGTATGGAGATCTGCTCCACTGAACTGTATCGGAAGTGTCAACTCTATCTTGCCCCCACAGTGACTCAGACACTTGCTGTACTCAGTGAAAGAAAGCTATATCTTTTCAAACATGCCTTGGTTGCCAAAGGTAAAAGTGTGAAATCCTCGCCAACCTCTTTGCAAGCGCCACAATCTGAAATAGTACATTGTAGTCAACAAGAGTGTTTGCCTTTAGGAAGGTATCATTTATTTCCTGGGTACGAAAGGAATGGAATCAGTCAGCCTGAATATGTTCCAATACAACAAATTATTCAGCGGTAATGCAATCAAGCGTGATTACGGTTGGCTGCAACCTCCAGCCTTGTGTGTTTTATATTTGCCAAAGCACTAACCACAAAAAAAGAAGAGTATGGTTGCAAGATGTCACAGAAAAATATACAATAAAGAGTCAATCAATTCAGAATTCCTTAAACTGGTTCCTATGATTTCAATGTTGGTCTGCATTATATTCCATGTGAGATTTTTTAAGTGTAGTTTTTTCTATTCCATTGCACAGAAACTGAATATGACTGACATATTCCTGTTATCCATTTTAATTGGCCTACAATATCTTGCTCCCACACCCTTAGAGGATTTCCTTATATCCTCTTATGACATCATGATAATTACATTTCAGATTAATGATATGAACTTAAAATTGAACTGTTCTTTTGATCATAGTATGTTTCGGCACAGAAGGTGCCCATTCAACTCATTGTGCATGCATCCACTTTATTTCAGCTATCTAATTAGTCCCACTCCCCTGCTCTTTTACTCTAGTCCCTACCAGCTCCACTTACCCACCCACTCACCACAACCCTTAATTCCTTTACTGTTCAAAAATCTATCTTTGTCTTAAAAACATTCAACAAAGTAGCCTCGACTGCTTCATTGGGCAGCAAATTCCACCGATTTGCAATCTTTTCCATGAAAAAGTCCCTCCTCAACTCAGTCCTAAATCTGCTCCCCCTTATTTTGAGGTTATGAACTCTAGTTTTAATTTCACTCGCCAGTGGAAATAACCTCCCTGCTTCTATCTTATCTATTTTCACCAAAACTTTTATATGTTTCTATGAAGCCCCTCCTCATTCTTTGAAACTCCAATGAGTTTAGTCTCAATCTACTCATTCTGTCCTCATAAGCCAACCCTCTTAACTCTGGAATCAACCTAGTAAATCTCCTCTGCACCACTTCCAGTGCCAGTACATTCGTCACAAGTCAGGAGACCAAAACTCTACACAGTACTCCAGGTGTGGCCTCACCAACACCTTATATAGCTGCAGCACAACCTCTCTGTTTTTAAACTCCATCCCTCTAGCAATAACCTCTCTGTTTTTAAACTCCATCCCTCTAGCAATAAAGAACAAAATTCTATTTGCTTCTTAATTACTTGCTGCATCTGCAAACCAATTGTGATTCATGCACAAGGACACCCAAGTTGTTATGATGTATGAGTCATGAGAGTTCCCTGGGGAACGATACAGACCTGCATCGTTCCCTTCTGGTAGTCACACAATGCAACTGGCTGTTCCCTAGGAGTCCTGGTGTCCCTGTGTGTATGGTCAATTACACCTTCTGCCTGTCCTCACAATAGCCCCAGTGTTTGAAAGGAGGGGCAAGGCCACAGAGCGCAAATTGCAGAAGCTGCACCATCAAAAAGAGAATGTGTCTCCCCTCAGCAACTTCTGATTCAGAGGGCAAATACAGCGGAACAAAGCAAACCCACCTGATTCAGCATCTTTCAAAGATATAGTCAGTGGGCAGCACAGAAGATTAATTTCTGGCACTCAAAACATACCATTTAGCAAAGCTGGATTGTAAATATTTAGCAACACTGGCAGCAGTATTGTTATGCAAGTGGCTTTTTTTAAAATTAAAGAGTGAACAGCATTATGGGCAAGATTCTCCAGCCTCACAACTCTGTGTTTTCTGCTGGTAGGAGGTGGCACATTGTTTGCTAGCAGTGGGATTCTCTGATTCCTTTGCTATCGATGGGAATTCCCACTGATGTTACCCCATGGTTTTGCAGCCAGCTTGCTGTCCAACGTGCTACTTTTCCCTGACTCCACATGTTCTGATCTTTGTCTTATGTTTACTATGTGGTACTTTAATGTGGTACCACCATGGGACTGGAAAATCCTGCCAGTGTGAACAGCTGGAGAATTGCAAACTATATGCAAAAAATGTAATGAATCTTATTCATCTAAGCAACTGGCAGCAACAAATAAAACTGAAGTTCTTTTTGGGTACATAGGCTGTGTTACATTTTTCTTTCGTCTACAACTGAACTTTACCGATTTTCTTTTTCTAATAAACATTTTTGAATCTGATGGCTCCAAAGTTTTTAATGATATGTTCACAATAAACAGCTCAGTTGCTGAGATTTTCCATATAATTTTTGTGCAATAATAATTAAACAAACTTGAATGAGATAGATGCATTAATTGTATTAATTAAGTATATGATTAAAACCAAGATTAGCTGAAATTAAACTTTTAATTGATGGATTAGCTGAAATTATGTTTTTAAATTGTTGAATAGGTCTAATCATTTTTGTTTCAAATAAACTGGCTGAATAACTTTTAGCCAATATGCAGTGGTCTAATGGTATACATTTTTCTAAGTAGTCTAAAAAATGGAGTGGAAACCTCACATATTCACTAGTCAGCCATTTAGAGCAATTCAGGGTTAAGTTGTAGATCTGGCTAACTTAACATATTCTGTATAGAATAATAATGGAGATTTCAGATCATGAGAGAATTGGGGCTGCTATGGAAATTGATCCAACTATGTTGGAAAAGGCCTGAATGTCATTGTCTCCTGTGGCATTTTCAGCCATCTTAGCAACAATTCCATGTAACTACAGACAATTTAGCTTGACATCAGTGATAGATAATTGAATCTTTATTCAAAAATGTAACAATAATTCGAAGTCAAAATATAATAAGAGTGGTTAGCCAGGATTTTCAGCCAAGAAGCATATGCTGACTACAAAATCGAAACCAGAGAGCTGGGGGAGGAAGGTGGGGAGGGGCTAAAGGATAACTATTCGACAAAAGATGGAAAGTCATATTGCACAGAGATTGGAGTTGGAACTACTGTTGCTCACAATTTACATTAATAATTTGGATTCAGGTAGGAGAAGTACAATTTCAACATCTGTAGACAGCACCAAGAAATGCATTTAACACAAAGGAAAAATAACAATGCAGAAGAAGACATTAATCATGCTTGCAGAATGGATGTGGAATTGGCAAATTAATTTCAATATAGATTAGTGTGAAGTAAATATTTTGGTACGAAGACTAAGGATAGGCTGCATACTGCTTGGAAAATAAATGTTTATTTGGTGTAAAAAGACCTGTGAATATAAATATACAAATCACAAAAACTAGCAGCATTGATTTTTTTTATTAGCGTCACAAATAGGCTTACATTAATTCTGCAATGAAGATACTGTGAAAATCCCCTAGTCGCCATATTCTGGCACCTGCTCAGGTACACTGAGGGAGAATTTAGCATGGCTAATGCATTGAATCAGCATGTTTTTCGAACTGTAGGAGGAAACCAGAGCACCTGGAGAAAACCTACGCAGACATGGAGAGAATACGGCTAATATTTATTAATCACAAGTAGGTTTACATTAACACTGCAATGAAGTTACTATGAAAATCCCCTAGTCACCACCCTCCAACATCTGTTTGGGTATCTGAGGGAGAGTTTAGGATGGCCAATGCACCTAACTGGCATGTCTTTCAGACTGTGGGAGGAAACTGGTGAACCCAAAGAAAACACACACAGACATGGGAAGAACGTGCAGAGAATGACCCAAGGCGAGAATCAAACCTCGGTCCCTGGCACTATGAGGCAGCATTGCTGACCACTGTGCCAATGTGGCAGCACAAGTAAATATCTAAGTACTCTTAAATGTTACGTGAGTTTCTGACTTAATCACTCTTTCAGGCAATGAATTCCAGACTACTTCCACTCTCTGGATGAAAGTATTTTTTCTGCAACTCCCCTCTATCTCTTACTTTAAATCTATGCCCCCGGGTTATTGGCCCCACTACTAATGGAAAAAAGTGCACTCCTATCCATTCTATTTATGCCTCTCATAATCTTATACACCTCTCTCCAGTCCCCTCAATAATCTTTGCCGCTCCTAAGAAACCATTCCCAGTGTCTCCTTATAACTCAGACCCTCCAGCCAGGCAGCATCCTTGTAAATCTTCTCTGCACTCTCTCCAGTATAATGACATCCTTACTATAATGTGGTGACCAGAAGTGCACACAGTACTCCAGTTGTGGCCTTACCAGTGTTTTGTACAGTTACAGCATGATCTGCTCTTGTATTCTATGCCTTGGCATAGAAAGACAAGTATCTCATATGTCACCTAATGTATCTGCTCAGTCAACTTCAGTGTGATTAAGATTAAAAATTAGGTTTATATGGATAGCTTGTTTCAATAAATAGGCAAGAAAGGACCAGGCAATTCTACATTATATTAACCAGAACCAGGTTAGATGTCATTTTCCCAAAATATTTTGGACTTCTAGATCAGTCTGTTTACTTTCATGGTAAATGTTGATTAGCTAAAACCCTTCAGGCAAGAGTTAGATATGTTTTTGATTGAGGCAGAGAGCATTTAATACATAAAGGTCTCCTGGACTGGTTTCCAATGTCTAATGGGGTCGTAGAGGAATTTTCCAGATTTTGCCTCCCAAAATCAGCCTGGATTTCTATCTGCCTTTTAAATGTCTCTTTTGGAGATCATATGACTTTCAGCTGAGATTTAGAATCATAAAATAGAGAATCATAGAATCATAAAAAGAGGACATTTGACACATTGAGTCTGCACTAATCACAATCCCACCCAGGCCTAATCCTCATAACTGCACTTATTTACACTACTAACCCCCTGACAGTAAGGAGCAATTTAGCATGGCCAAACAACCTAACCCACACATCTTTGGATTGTGGGAGGAAACAGGAGTACCCAGAGGAAACCCACACAAAACGGGGAGAATATGCAAACTCCACACAGACAGTCATTCAAACCGGGAATCCCAAATCCAGATGGCACTATAAGGCAGCAGTGCTAACCATTGTGCCACTGTGCTGCCTCTCAGCTTGTGTCACATTCAACATCACAGTTATATAGGAGAGACTTGATGAGATTAAGAGTCTTTTCTTAGAGCCTTAGAAACAGACATTATGGCATAGAGACCATTCAGCCCATCATGTCTATACTAGGTAAAAGGAAGAAAAAAAAACTAATCACTTATTTTAATTCCATTTTCCAGTGTCTGGTCCATAGCCTTGTGGTTACAGCACTTAGAACTAGATCCAGGTACCTTTTAAATGAGTTGAGTATTTCATCCTCAACATCAACTTGTGCCATGAATTCCAGAGGCTCACCACTGTCTGAATTAAAAAACGTTTCCTCATGCAATCTCCTTAAATTTGGCAATTGACTCCTCAGCCAGGCAAAGAGGTCTTTTCTGTATATCTCTAGACCTTTCATAATTTTGTGCAACTCAATCAGACTCCTCCATTCTAGCGCAAACAAACCAGCCTGTCCGGTCTGTCCCCATAACTGAAATTTTCAAGCCCTGGCAACATCCTGCTCTCCTCTACTCTCTTTAGAGCAATTACATCCTTCCTATAAGGTGGTGACCTGAATGGTACATAAAACTCCAGCTGTAGCTCAACCAGTATTTTATACAGTTCTTCTATGCTTTTATATTCAATACCTCGCCCAATAAAAGAAAGCATTCCGGTGTCTTCTTGACCACCTTGTCCACTGTCCTGTTACCTTCAAGCACCTGAGGACATGCACTCCAAGTTCTCTTCCCTTTTGTTGAGTACTTCCTTGTTTTCTTTGCCCTCCCCAAATTGCGTCTCCTCACACTTTTCTGAACTAAATTCCATTTGTCTCTTCCGTGCTCACTCAACCAAACTATTGATATCATGATGGAGTTGACAGCTATCCTCTTCACTATCAACTGCACAGCCAATCTTTGTTTCACCTGCAAATTCCCCAATCACGCTGCTGATATTTAAGCTGGAATCATTAATATATAAAACAAACAGCAAGGCCCCTAATACTGAGCTGTGGGGAACACCACTGCAAACTGTTTACCGTTCACAAAAACATCCATTAACCATTACCCTCTGTTTTCTGTCATGAAACCAATTTTGGATTCAACCTGCCACTTCCACTTGTAACTCTTTTATTGATCAGTCTTTCTTTTCTGGTCGTCTCTTTTTTCTGATCAGTCTGTGGGACTTTGTCAAATGTTTTACTGTAAAACAAGTATACAATATATACCAAGGCTACTTTCATCAACACTCCTTGTTACATCCTCAAAAAGATTGTAGGACGTAATCTTCCCTTTACGAAATCACACTGACTATTCCTGATCCACTTGTGCATTTCTAAATGATAATCTATCCTATCTCTCAGACTCAATACCAGTAAATTCCCCACCAGTGAAATCAGACTGACCAAAATGGTTGCCCACTGCCACTTCACCCAGCTTCATTTCCTAGGACTACATCTAGAATTGCCTGTAATTTTCTGGTCTATCTTTCACATCCTTTTTAAATAATCAAACAATGTTTTGCAGACTTACAATCCTCTGATACTTTATTTGTATCTCATTTGGATTGGAAAATGATCACCGGAGCATCTGTTGTTTCCTCCTCGTCTTCCTTCAACAGCCTGGGAATAAATTCATCTGGTTCTGGTAATTTATCCACCTTCAAGGATGCCGGTTCCACCAGTACTTACTCTCTCACTATGCTTATTGTATCTAATATTTCACACTCCTCTTTAACAAGAATGTCTCCTTAGTGAAGGCAGAAGCAAAATAAGAACATAAGAATATAATAAGGACATAAGAAATAGGAGCAGGAGTAGGCCATCCAGCCCCTCGAGCCTGTCCCGCCATTCAATAAGATCATGGCTGATCTGTAGTGGTTCAGTACCACTTTCCTGCTTTCTTCACATAACCCTTAATTCCCTTGTCAATCAAAAACCTATCCACTCTTGACTTGAACATATTCAGTGAATGAATGAATGAAGCCTCCATCACTTCATCAGACAAAGAATTCCAAAGATTCACCACCCTTTGCGTGAAGAAATTCCTCCTCAACTCTGATCTGAACCACCCCCCCTAATCTTTAGGCTGTGCCCTCTAGTCCTGCTATCTTTGCTAAGCAGAAAGAGTGTCTCAACTTCTACCTTATCCATCCCCCCCATTATCTTATATGTCTCGATAAGATCCCCTTCAGCCTTCTAAACTCCAAAGAGTACAAACCTAGCCTATTCAGTCTCTTCTCATAATCCAATGCCCTCATCTCTGGTATCAGCCTAGTGAACCTTCTTTGCACCCCCTTCAAGGCCAATATATCCTTCCTCAAATGCGGCAACCAAAACTGTACATAGTACTCCAGCTGCGGCCTCACCAGCACCCTATACTCCAGCAAAAGTGCCTCCCTACTTTTATATTCTATCCTCCTAGCTATAAAGGCCAACATTACATTTGCCTTCTTAATCACCTGCTGCACCTGCATACTGTGTTTTTGCAATTCATGCACAAGGACCCCCAGGTCCCTCTGCATCATCACGCTGCAGCTTTTCGCCATTTAAATAGTAATCCTTCCTATCATCACTCCTATCAAAGTGAATAACCTCACACTTGCTAACATCATACTCCATCTGCCAGGTCCTCACCCACTCACTCAACCTATCCAGATCCCTCTGTAGGCTTTCCATACCCTCCATGCAATTTGCTTTTCCACTCATCTTTGTGTCATCAGCAAATTTCGTCACCCTGCACTCAGCCCCTTCCTCCAGATCATCTATGTAAATGGTAAATAGTTGAGGCCCCAGCACCGATCCCTGGGGCACTCCACTAATCCCCAGCTGCCAGTCAGAGTAGCACCCATTAATACCTACCCTCTGCTTCGTATTAGACAACCAATCCTCTATCCAGTCTAACACCCTACCCCCAACTCCCTGCACCCCTAACCTTCCGCAGCAAAATACTCATTAAGAATCCACTACATCTTCTGGATCAATCCAGAAGTTATCCTGTAAGTCTCTGATAGGTCCTACCTTTTTCTTAGTTATTCTCTTGCTCTTAATGTATTGGTAAAACATCACAGGATTTTCTGTGATTTTAGTTTGCCAATAATTGTTACTTTTTTTATTCATTCATGGGACATGGGCTTTCTGGCTGGCCAGCATTTATTGCCCATCTCTAGTTGCCTGAGGGTAGCTGAGAACCAATCACATTGCTGTGACCCTGGGGTCGCATGGAGACCAGACCAGATAAGGCCAACAGATTTCCTTCCCTAAAGGACATTATTGAGCCAGATGGGTTTTTTTGACAATCAACAATGGTTTCATAGTCATCAATAGATTCTTAATTTACTGAATTCAAGTTCCACCATCTGCTGTGGCGGGATTCAAACCCAGATCCCTCGAAATTAGCTGAGTTTCTGGAGTAATAGTCCAGCAACAATACCACTTGACTATCGCCTCCCACTTACCCACTCTTTGTTTTCTAATCTCTATTTTTACTTCAGCCCTGTGCTTCCTATACATCTTAAGGCTTTCTACAGTATTAAGACTTTTTTGACTGTCATGAGCTTTCTTTTTCTCGCTGTACATTTCTGGAGAACCAGGGACTCAAGATTTAGCAGTACCAGCATTTTCTTTGCGGGGACTTGTTTGCACAGTGTCTGTAGAATTTCGCCTTTGAATGCCTCTTCTGCTTTGACACAACTTTCCTTCAAATAAATATATACACTGTACTCTGGCCAGGTCATCTCCCAGCTTTGTAAAATATATCAACCTCTCATTTAGAATATTTACTCCTATCTTTGTTTTTTTCCATAATAATGTGAAATCTAACTGTATGGTGACTATCTCCATAATGGTCTGCCAATGCTACTTCATCCACTTTCCCAGCTTCATTTCCTAAGTCTAGAATTGCGCCCCATCTTGTTGGGCTTGTTACATGCTGGCTACAAAAGTTTTCTTAAATGCTGTTCAAGAATTCTGTGCTCTATGTGCCCTTCATGTTCCTTGTATCCCAGTTGGTATGAGGATAGCTGAAGTCTTCAATGATTACTGCCTTATTGTTTTTGCACTCAGAAATAGGTCAACATATTCGGGGCAGTGCAGTGGTGCAGGGGTTAGGACTGCTGCCTTACAGCTCCAGGGACCTGGATTCAATTCTGGCCTTAGGTGACCATCCGTGTGGAGTTTGCACATTCTCCCCATGTCTGCATGGGTTTCCTTCAGGTGCTCTGGTTTGTTCCCACTGTCCAAAGATGTGCAGGTTATGTTAGCATTAGACATGCTAAATTGCCCATTAGGGCAGGATTTTCCAGCCATACTCACCCCAAAGCCAGAAGTTATCACCCAAGATTAATTGGTCTTTGCATGGTTCTCCCCCACCTGTAATGATTCCCATGGAGACTGGGATGGGAAAATTGCACTCTTGTGTCCCAAGACGTGTAGGTTAGATGGGAATGGCCATGGTAAATGTGTGTGGGATTACAGGGAGAGGACCTGGGGAAGATGTTCTGTCAGAGAATCAGTGCAGATTCAATGGGCCAAATGGCCTCTTTTGCACTGTACAGATTCTACAGTTTGCTCTTCCTATTCTTGTTCATCGCTGTCAGTATGGTCTATTTATGATACCCCTTTACCTGCTCTAACAATGGTCATCAAAAGAATAAAAACTGCTAGATTTGAAAAATACAAGTCAATTCCATTCCCAATATCACAAATGTCAAAAACCCTTCTTTCAAAAAAGTACTGAAGAAATGCAATATAGGAAAAAAGAAAGAAAAAATATCCATGTGCAGCATTGCTAGTGCTTTGATAGCTAGATCCTTTCGAAAGAGTCCGGCACAATCAGAAAAAAAATATGGAAAAGAAATATTTTAATTAAAACAGTAATGCAGGCCAATAGGCTGGAACGGACGATAAGCTATTTGATTGAAAGATGAGATCAATAGGTCAAGGTCTTCAATCAAGCAACCCCTAACATTCCAGTGTGCTGTATGTCCACAAGTTTTTTTATTGCTATTCAATCATATTATCTTTAAAAACCTTTTGAAAATGTAATGTTCACAACAGTTATAGAAGGTGTTTTCTTTTATTGAAATCTGCTTCTTTCCCATAGAGTTAAATCATTTTTCTGCACCTCTGCACAATTCTATTGTGTTGTGGCCCGGGAATGTGTGAGATTTCATTTAAAAAAGGATTAGGAGATTTTTTTTGTGCAATTACTTAACAATGATTTTACAGATAGCTGATTCATTTGAGAGGTGAATCAATACATAGATTTTAATTGTATCGCGGAAGCATTTTATAACTGTCTTGTGTGCTCCATGCAGGGCATTTTGAATTTCACCGAGAATCAATTCTTTGTTACTGGATTTGCTGTTTTACCTCATGTGGCAATACGTGTTTGTACCAACATTTCTCAGCAAGCTCTTTTTCTAAGATCTCTGTGCTCGACTCTTGCCTAAAGGAAACAATGATGGCTCAAGACACAGAGCCATCAAAATAACAAGAACAATTTATATAGCACCTTTAATGCAGTAAAACATCTCAAGCTGCTTCAAAGAAATAATATCAAATGAATTTTGACACAAAGCCACATAAGGAAATATTATAAAGCTTAGACAAAAATAAGGTTGATGGTGAAATTTGAGTCCAGTAAAAACTCTGGAATTACATGGTCATCTAATGATGACCATGGAACCATTGTCAATTGTTGTAAAAACCCATCTGGTTCACCAATATCCTTTAGGAGAGGGAGTCTGCCATCCTTACCTGGTCTGGCCTACATGTGATTCCAAATCCACAGCAATATGGTTGACTCTTAAATGCCCCCAGTTCAAGGTAACAAAGAGTCGGGAAATGCTGGTCCAGCCAATGACGTTGACTCTCTGACAGGATACATAACAAAGCCCTCTCCCCTATTCTATCCCTGTAATCCCACACATTTACCATGGTTAATCCTATCTAACCTACACATTTGAACACTGAGGGGAAATTTAGAATGTCCAATCCACGTAACCGACACATCTTTGGACTATGGGAGGAAACCGGAGCAGTATTTTGCTTTTTATAATGAGGAGAATGGGTGGGATTCTCTGGCCTCTCCGCAGGGATTTCCCATTGACTTTACCCCACGTCACTCGGAAATTCGCAGCAGAGATGCACTGTCAATGGGAGCAGAAGACCCTGCTGGCGTGAGCAGCTAGAAAGTTCCAGCCAATGGTTCTGGTCTTCCCAAGGTTTAGCTGGAGGAAATACCTGTTTGTTCAGAACTGGGTGTCAGACATTTCTGACAGATCAGAAATAGAAGAGGGATTGAGGAATATTGTGATGATCTAGAGCTAGGCATCATTAATGTACATGTCAAACCTGATGGTGGGAGTGTGAATTTTCTGCTCGCCCCGCTGTGGTGCGGTTCTCAATAGTGGGAAGTGCCCAGCCGTTGCGCAGTGGCAGAATCTGCTGGTTCTACTGATGTCAATGGGCTTTCCCATTGATTCCACTCCCCACCATTGGGAAATTGTGAATTTCATGCTTTCCCACTGGCCAATGGGGAGGGTGAGGATAGGATGCCTGTTCTTGTCCCAGTTGAGACCCTTAAGTGGCCAAACCATTTCCCATCCAGCTGTCAAGCAGCAAGAGGATTTCCCGAGTGTGGGTGAAGCCCCAAAATGATCAGGTTTAGGCCTCAGGTGGGAAGGGGTTGGGGCTGGCCTCAATCAGAAAACCCCTTCTAATGCCATCAGACAAATGAGTGGGTGCTCCAAAAAGCTGATGCTAAGAGGACCTTGTTTGAAGCAATGATATCCAAGGAGACTCACATATTTTGAACATGTATACCAACAAGAGGGGAGCGTTTGGAAAAACAGATAATGCAGAGTAAAAACCTGGAAAATATCCACAAGGAAGACCCAAGATGGCATGGGTGGATAATATCAGAACATTGCCTGGCTTCTTGATGGGACAGGCAGTGAGGGCAGCAGGGAATAGAAATTAGTGGGGAACAATTTTTTTATTATGTAGACAACCCTTGGAATGAGGTTGGACGAAACAAGATAAGCCACAGATACAGAATATTATTGTAAAGGTTAAATATGCACCATGTGTACAGTCCTGAGCACTTTGCTTTAGAAAGAATATAATAGCCTTGAAATTTACGCAATACAAATGCAACATAATGGCCACAGCTCCAAGGGTGAAGTTATGGCAAGTGTTCATGTAGAAGAAGTTTGTAGTCTCTGGAATATAGATGATTTGAGACATGATTTAATTATGATTTTTAGGATTTTTAATGATTTGATAGATTTGGTAGAGATAAACATTCATCACTAATGGGAGAGTCTAGGATAAAGGGATTTAAATTTAAAACAAGAGTCAGGTCACTTCTTGTTGATAAGTCACAATCTTATTGAAAGGTGCAGCAGGCTTGAGGAACTGAATAGCCCAGCCCTATTTTTATGTTCACAATGGAATTATATCCTTATTTCAAAGGATCTGAAATTGAAAAGAGAGGAAATTATTCTTCAGTTGTACATAGTTTTGGCCAGATCCCATATGGAGTATTGCATTCATACCTCAGGAAAGATGTAATGGCAGTGGAAGGGATATGATGCAAATAATACTAGGCTTAAAGGATTAAGTTATCTGGATGAGATACGTAAACTTGCCTTCATTCCCTTGAGTTTAGAAGGTTGAGAAATTATTTTAATTGAGGTCAAATCAATTAAGGAATTTAATAGGATACAGAGGTGTTTCCTATAATATAGAAATTCACGAACATAGAAACCAGAAGCAGGTGCAGGCCATTCAGCCTTTTGAGCTTGCTCCACCATTCATTTTGATCATGGCTGATCATTGAATTTAATACTTTGATTCCCTCTTCCCCCATATCCTTTGATCCCATTAACCCCAAGAGCTACATCTAATTTCTTATTGAATTCAGATACGTTTTGGTCTCAATTGCTTTTTGTGGTAGTGAATTCCACATATTCACCACCCTGTGGGTGAAGAAATTTCTCCTCACCTCAGTTGCAAAAGATTTATGCCTTATTCCCAAAGTATGCCCTCTAATTCTGAACACCACCACCATTGGGAACATTCTTTCTGAATCCACCATCTGTAATCTTGTTAGAATTTTATAAATTTCTATGAGATCCCTTCTCACTCTTCGAAACTCTAGTGAATATAATGTTAACTGACTTAACTCATATGACAAACCTGCCGTCCCAGGAATCAGGCTGGTAAATGTTCGCTATACTCCTTCTATAGCAAGCACGTCTGTCCTTAGTTAAGGACACCAAAACTGTGCACAATATTCCAGATTTGGCCTCACCATCACCCTATACAATTGCAGTAAAACATTCCTATATTCCTATCCCTATACTCAAATCCTTTCACTATGAAGGTCAACATGCCATTTGTCTTCTTTATTGCCTGCTGTACCTACGCGTTTACTTTCAGCGATTGATACACGAGGAGTCCAAGAACTCGTTGAATATCCAACTCTCTCAATTTACACCCATTCAAATGATAATCTGTCTTCCTATTATTTCTACCAAAATGAATAACCTCATATTTATCCACATTATACTGCACCTACCATGCAGATGCCCATACACTCAGCCTGTCTAAATCATGCTGAAGCATCTCTGCATCCTCTTCACAGCTCACCCCACCCCACTCAACTTTGCATCGTTTGCAAATTTGGAAATAATGCATTCAGTTCCTGCTTCCAAATCATTAATATACAATGTGAATAATTGGGGTCCTAGCACAGAACCCTGAAGTACCCCACTAGTCTCTGACTACCAATCAGAAAAAGACCCATTTCTGCCAACTCTTTGCTTCCTATCTGCTAACCAGAACAAGAGGGAATAAGTGGAAATATCGAATGCACCATCCTCAACCAGGATCTGGATGTTGAATAATACAATAAACATTGGGTGAAATTGTCACATCTTGGACTAAGTCCCATGACAGGTGCAGGAAGCGAGAGTCCTACCATCATGTCTGGGTGACAATTTGAAAAGGTGATGAAAATCACTGACCCGCCATTAAAGGAAGAAGATGGACCTCTTGATAAAGGAGATGGATCTGTCAGAACACTCTGAGGAAGATGGAGCTTTTCAATGATACTGAATCTGGAAAATCCGCCTGATAGATGCTCCCTCCAGCCACTACTGGAGACTGCCACTGTTCCAGAACTCTGGAGGCATCCCGGTTATTCAGGTGAGTCCATTCCTCTCTACACATCATATTATTCGAGATGTGTTCTGGATCAGCATGTTCCAATACTACGGATACGATTCTCCCATCCTGACCCACTAACTTTTTGGTGGGTCAGACTAGGAGAATCTCGCGTGTGCGCCGATTCATGGGATTTGCACATGAGCACACATCTCGCAGCAACGGATATCCGGCATGGTCAAGGCCACAACGGAAATTGGTGGGAAATACAGGTAAGTTATTTTAATCTTATTTGAATGTAATTTAAATGTGATTATCAGACCTGGGGCTGAATTCTCTGGGCCTGACAGCATCTCCCACCCCACTAGTACAATTTCACTCCGATGGGGCTTAGAGTAGTTTTTCACTTTCAGGGGGCAATTGGGGTTCCCAAGGGATTGGGTGGTAAGTGGTGGTGCTTCCTGGGCATAAGCACCTTTGTAGTGCCAGCCTGTGCTGCCAGTACTGCCCAGGGGGTACCTTGGCACTATCTACAAGGCATGGGGCAGTTCAAAGGGGGTGGATTTTTAGGGGATGAGGCTTAGGGGCCAGGGCTTGGAAGTAGCGTCTGAGGGGTGATTGGTGGCTGCTGCTCTACATTAGGATCAATCAGTTCTGGAGGCTAGCCAACGGACAGGATGGGGCTAAGGGGTTGGGAGGATTCATCACTTCTGAGGGTGGGAGGGCTGGAAATTGGAGCTGGCCTGGGAATGCCTGTGGGGCTGTGATCAGGCCATGGGATGCTGGGGTGCCAGGGTCGTGAGCTGGCCAGCAATCAAACTGGCCAGCAAATGGAAGGCTGACTGTTTGGGGTCACTGCACGTGCGCAGAAGTGTCAGATTCTGACATGAATAGGCCCTGCCCTCAAACACTTAACGTTAATCACTGTTGTGACCTCTGCATTGTGGGAGATTCGAGTCTGAACTCCCACTGAAGAAAACAGTCATGACTTAACACGAGTTTTCCCGCAAATTCAGCACTTCACATTTTTTTTGGGGTGAATAGCTCCCTACATTTGATTGCTGACCAGAAATCCCTGTTAGAAATATATTTCTCTCTGGACCTCGAGTGAAAGTACTTGCCCGTGTCAGCCCTGCAGTTAAATAGTGCACTCAGACTACCAAAGACCGCCATACAAATCATGGCTACTTGGCTGAGATAACAGAGAGAGTGCTAATGCCATGTGAGGCAAGTACTGCAGCGAGTCACTGACCTCGGACGAGAAAGGAAGAGAAGCAGTGAGAACCTTTGACTTGCCAACATACCTAAAGCTATATCTGTGTCTGTCACTTTACATTGATGCAAATTTAATCCCAGTTGCACTGCAATTACCCAGGTTGGCTGAGGTGCAACCTCACAGTTGCATTCGCACAGCTTAGAGATAACACTGATCACAACAGTGAAACAGTAGAGTTAGATTTTCCCTTTAGATTGGAGTCTGCATCCGTACTCATAGGCTCGAGGTTGAAAAAACGCTAAATAGTAATCGAAGGTCCTTTATCGTTAACTAAGTCTCTGAAAAATGGCTGATTGCTGCTTATTATGTTGCATTGAATCAGGTGGCATATATTTACTGGCACAGAGACTAGTGAGTGATAAAAACAAATGTGAAGCTGTCAACATCAAAGAAACTGAAGAGCAAAACTGATAATCGCAGCTAATGAGAGGTTCAAAACCCATTTAATCAAATGGAGCAGTGCTTATTCTTAAGAGCGACAAGCATCCAAATAGGATATGTTTTTAAACCAAAATGAGTGACACTTGATAGATTTATACATAATGTACACCAGCACCAAACAATATTAAATTAGACTCATTGTATTGACAAAGCAATACACTTTGGGGCAACTACAAATCAGGATGTATTATAAAAAGAACATTGATTTATGTGTTGGAGTATTAAAGAAACTTGAACATGCTAAAGGTGGATTGAATGGAAAGCTGCCAGACTTCTGTGCATCGGAAAATGCTGCTCTGGCCAATAATCCGAACGTAACAATGCAAGTCATTGCTATTAAATGAATAAGCTGTTTTCTGCCACATTATATGGAGTTATCATTTCACTGTAAAATTTCTGTGACTAAAAGGATTTATAAAAAGAGTAATGGAAACCTGGGACTGATTACAAGGCAGTAATCTAATTGAAGGGTTCAGATGACATCATAAACTGCAAGAATGAAGCTTGAGCAGTTTATAACAGTCATCTAAACCTGAAGGTTAAATTACTGACTTGAATCATTCCACAGTTTTGTTACACAATATGTACGGTGAACATGATATGATAGTTTTATTTAGGGTTGATCTTTGTGCCACCAGAAGCCGACATGAAAAGTCCGTGAATGTAAGTTCACTGATTGCTGTATAAATCAGAACAACAGGATTCACACTGCAGGGGGAACAAGTTCCAATTATGTTTTGAGAAATCCAACGGTTGTATAGATTATTTTAAAACAACACTTATCTATCTGCATGGTGAATTTGCAGCATTAGCGAGTTTTTTTGGAGGTGCTGAATGAAGAACAGCTACGTCCAAAGGAAGGAATGAAGAACCTCAGTCAGTATTCATAGAATCACAGAATCCCTACAGTGCAGATGGAGGCCATTTGGCCCAACAAGTCTGCATCGACAACAATCCTACCCCGGCCTTTTCCCCATAACCCCACGTGTTTACCCTGCGAATCTCCCGACACTAAGGAAGAATTTAGCATGGCTAATCCACTTAACTTTCACATCTTTGGAGTATGGGAGGAACCGGAGCACCCAGAAGAAACCCATGCAGACACAGGGAGAATGTGCAAACTCCACACAGACAATAACTTGAGGTCAGAATTGAATCTAGGTCCCTGGCACTATGAGACAGCAATGCTAACCACTGTGCCACCGTGCCATCCACAGATGTTTTGTCTAATGTCATAACTGCAATCATTGACAAAATAATTATTTGCAAAAATATTATAAACGTTAATCAAATATAATGAATACAGGTTTGTTCCTGCAAATAATTTATTCTTTATCTGAATGAACTCATTATTTCTTTCATCTAATATTGGGTAATGTTTTTAGTTTGATTTGATTTATTATTATCACGTGTTAGTCTTCAGTGAAAAGTATTGTTTCTTGCACACTATACAAAGTATACCTTACAAAGTATACTGTACAGAATGTAATGTTACACAGTCCTGGTTGAGTGTGGAGTAAAATCAACTTAATACAAGGTAGGTCCATTCAAAAGTCTGATGGTAGCAGGAAAGAAGCTGTTCTTGAGTCTGTTGGTACATGTCCTCAGACTTTCAAATCTTTTTTCCCGAAGAAAGAAGTTGGAAGAGAGAATATCTGGGATGCATGGGGTCCTTAATTATGCTGGCTGCTTTTCCGAGGCAGTGGGAAGTATAGACAGAGTCAATTGGTGGAAGGCTGGTTTGAGTAATGGGCTTCGTTCAGGACCCTTCGTAATTTCTTGTGGTCTTGGACAGAGCAGGAGCTATTCTGATTGCCCTTTGTAATACAACCAGAAAGAAGGATTTTGTGGTGCATCTGGAAAAGCTGGTGAAGTTATAATGGACATGCCGAATTTCTTTAGTTCTCTGAGAACACAGAGACATTGGTGGACTTTCTTAACAAAGCATCGGCGTGGAAGGACCAGGACAGGTTACTGGTGATCTGGACACCTAAAATCTTGACGCTTTCGACCACTTCTACTTCATCCCCATTGATGTAGATAGGGGCATCTCCTCCATGAAGCTTCCTGAAGTCGATGGCTATCTTCTTCATTCTGTTGACATTGAGGAAGAGATTATTGTCATTGCATCAGTTCACCAGATTCTCCACCTCTTTCCTGTTCTCCAAGTCATCATTGTTGACATCTGACCCACTATGGTGGTATGTTCAACAAACTTGAAAATCGAGTTGGAGGGGAATTTGACTGCACAGTCATAGGTGCATAAGGAGTATAGTAGGAGACTGAGAACATAACCTTGTGGGCTATCGATGTTGAGGATGATTGTGGAGGAGATGTTGTTGCCTATCCTTACTGATTGTAGTATGTGGGTAAGGAAGTTCAGGATCCAGTCACTGAGGGAGGAGCTGACCCCCATGGAGTTTGGAGATGAGTTTCATAGGCATGATGGCTAAGTTTATTTGATAAATAGGAGTCTGACATAGGTGTCTTTGTCATCTAGGTGTGCAGGGTCAGGCATCTGCTGTGGACCTGTTGTGGTTAGACAAACTGTAGTGAATCCAGATAGTCTGGAATTGACTCATGCCATGACTAAGCTTTTGAATACTTCACAATGATGGATGTCAGAACCACCGGATGATAGTCATTAATGCACGCTACTTAGCTTTGCTTTGGTATGATGGTCGTCTTCTTAAACCAGATAGGGACCTCAGATTGTTGTAAAGAGAGGTTGAAGATGTCTACAAATACCCCCGCCAGCTGATCCATGCAGGATCTGTGTGCTCATCCGGGTAGCCTATCCAGGCCAGTTGCTTTCAGTGAGTTGACCTTCAAGAAGGCCATTCTGACATTTACAGTGGTGACTTTGGATGAAATTCTGTTAAAGAACCCATAGATCTACTTTTGTCAGGACTTTCACACTTACACATGATCTTGGAAAGGGCCTGTCTATTAAGGTTCCTTTGCCTATGTTGACTGAAGAGCAAGAGAAAGTACAAGGACAACTTGAAGCAAAGTTTGATTAACAACCCACAGTAAAATACATAATGGATGAACATCCAGAGGGAAATGAGAAGCAGATGTGTGGAGCAACTCCCATATAAAGGAAAAGAGACTATAAATGCTGCTTTGGATGAATTATCAATATGACTTCAACTCAACTTACACTCACTCTAATAAGTGACAGAATCCCAATTCCATCCCCAGTGAAGCCAGGAACAATGGCACCAGGAAGTTATGGTACGGAGACAAAATAAAAATAATAGTTACAAAGCCCATGCATTATCAGTTAGGGCGATTTATAAGACTTATGTTAGATCATGATGGAGATCAAAGTCAATTATCCACAACAAAATACATTCCCAGCAAAATAAGTCTCTGAACAAATCCATACCCCCAAAAGCATTGACAAATACAATAGATATTGATGAGAATTGATCTTATAGTTATTAATTAATCAGAAGAGAACAACAACTGTAAATCAAACAAAACACATGGAAGGAATTTCAAGCATGCTTATTTAAAATGAATACAGATAATTATTTTATGTTTAATGAATGTAAAATAGAAATATGCAGATAAAATGATTACTTAATCTGCTAAGTCAAATGTTCCTTCAGCTAAAAAACACAACTGAGAAAAGGTTATTCTGCTCATCTAGCTCTGAGCTTTGTTTGATTTGCTTTTAGATTTTCTCCTCAGTCATCAAATCATCATTTCGTGGCACAGTGGCTAGCACTGCTGCCTCACAGTGCTAGGGACTGGCATTAAATTCCTGACTTGGGTCACTGTCTGTGTGGAGTTTGCACTTTCTCCCCGTGTCAGTGTGGGTTTCCTCCCGTGTTCTGGTTTTCTCCCATACTCCAAAAGATATGTTGTTTAGCTGGATTGGCCATGCTAAATTCCCCTTCAATGTGCCTAAACAGGCTCTGGCTTGTGGCAACTAGGGGATTTTCACAGTAATTTCATTGCAGTTTAATGTAAGCCTACTTGTGTCACAACTCAGTCCGACTGCCTTCATTATTGTTTAATAATTGCTTACCAGACAAAACGGTAAAATTAAAATGATAAGGATGCATCTGAAATGGCAGACTGGCTGAAGAGACACAATGGCCCACTCCAATTTGTAAAGGGGGATTTTGTTGAGGAGATGGTGGTCCCAGCTACCAGCCGGAGAGCAAGTGAGACGTCTGCATTGCCTCCTTTGAAGAAGCCCCATCCCATTACAAGTCAATTAGGAAATTAACAAGCCCACTAGCCATAGGATCAGGACTCCAGAGTGGAGGGTGACCATGGAGCGATCCACACCAGAGATAATCTGATGATTGGAGGTGTTTCACATTGTAGGGGTTGCAGGGAGGGGCTATTGGGGGCCAGCAGCTAGTAAGTGGCACCCCCTTCCTGATGTTGGGTGGCCCAAGTGGGCTCCAGACAGGGAGGGACTGGAAATTGCCAACTTTTCCACTGCAGGAGGCAGGAAGGTACTGGGCACTCCACTCAACACCTTCTCATGCCATTTTGTCAATCAACCTTCCCACCTTCAAGCTCATTCCAAAGGCCCCATAAATTTCAGGTTAAAGAGTAGTGAAAATCTGGAACTCTGTTGAGTCTGGCTCATTGAAAACTTCAGGACTGACATTGATAGATTTTGCTAAGCAAGTTTATTTCACAATATGGAACAGAGAGGACAGGGGGCTAGAATAAAGTTAAGCTACAGATTGGTCATGATCTAATTGAATGGCAAAACAGGCCATTTCTATTCCTGTGTTCATGAATACTTATCAGGGACACTTCTGGACAGAACAATGCCAATAATTTTGCATAAAAAAGGTAATTAGCAATTTAGAACAATACTTTGTTTCAACCAAGCGAGTAACATGCTCTGCTCCTGCACTGATTTCTATTGTAAATTCACATGAAAGAAAGACTTGCATTTATATTGGGCATTTCACAACTATAAAATGTCCCACAGTGCAGTCATTGTTGTAATGTAGAAAATATAGCAGTCAATCTGTGTACAGTAAGATCCTATACAATATATATAGCTATACAATAATGACCAGATAGTTTGATGTTTTTTCTTATAGCAATGTTGATTGAAAGGTAATTTTTGGCTAGAGCACCAGGGGATAACCCCACATCCACTACCCCCCCCACTCCCGCCACCAATCCCCGGTCTTTTTGAAACAGTTCTATCAGAGTATTTACATTCACTTAAATTGGCAGATTTTGGCTTGAGGTCTCATTTGCAAGGTGACATCTCATTCAGCACTCCCTCAGGGCTGCACTGATGTGTTAGTTCAGATTGTAGTGGTCAAGTCCTGAGTAAAACTTGAACCCCCAAACTTTTGACTCACAGGCTAGATTATGCTACCAAATGACCCTTATTTAAGATAATTACAGATTTTGTTCCCTTAATTCCCAAATTGTGCATAAGAATGGCTCCACTATAGAGGCCTATGAAAAAAAGGCTGATCATATCTTTCCAGTCAGAGAAATATTTTATCCCTACCCTTTGTGGTTTAGAATCCAACTATCTTTTCTATGCATGTGCCTCATTTCCATTTCTTTAGAATAATGGGGTTTCCAGACCTACCATCTGAAGAGTCAGTGGGAAAACTGGTCACTCTGTAGCCATTTAACACTCAGGAGCTTTAATTGACTGGAAAGAAGAAGCTTCACCTCCATGAGCTGCTGGAAAATCCAACAGGTCAACAGGACTTTAGTCCCAGCAGTGCCAATGGCAGCAATGGCCAGGACTGGTACTACAAGCATTTCCCAGTTTCAAAGTGCAGGGGTGGGGGGGGGGGAGAGAGAGGGAGCGACCTTACTAAAATAATTCTAAGGGCCAAACGGGTGAGGTTCAGATTTGTTTTATTGGTGAGGCCACCAATCAAATCTTATGCCACGCAAAACATGATGCACAATCTGCTTTCCACAGAAAGGGGCAGGGCCTAAGGTTACCAAAAAGCCGGCTGCTCATAGTAGATTGTGCAATTGCACATGCACAGGTATCTCTGTCCAGTGAGGCGGAACAGAAAGATCTTGTAGTCAATTCCATCCTCTGGATAATGCCCACCTCCCGTCCTCCCCCAGCGAATGCTCTTGCACAATCTTACCAGCTTGCCCACCCATCAATCAGCAGCATGAAAATTAAAATCACCCTTCCAGAAGTCCAGGACAATGTAGCGCAAGTGATCACGTGGTTGGGTGAAAAAGAATGAGACCTAGGGAAACAGGGATGTGAGAGGTGAGTTTTGAGGAGAGGCCTAGGGACAGGGAGCACCCACAGGCAATAGAGGCAGACATTGTTGTGAGATGGAGTGTGAGAAAGGGTGCTACTTGCTGTGAAAAGGAGGCTATTGAGGGAGGGACTCCTCACTGAGGTTGCTCAGGGTAACTCTTTCTCCATTAACTCCTCCAATGGGGTGGGGAATGTCCATTAAGTGGTCATTGATTGTTAGATTAAGGGCCTCAACTGGGGCAAGGATAATGGGAGAGAAGTTGTGGACAGTTTGGGGTTACTGGGAATGTGCTGGGAAGGCGATCCAGGAAACTTAATGGAATCAAACTGGAATATGAAATTCTGTCCATAGCTTGTTACAATTCTCTTAAGTGATGCCTTATCATGTATTTTTTGAAAATTCATGTAAGGTACATGTGCTCCATTTTCATCAACTATCCTTATTTATGTATTTCAAAGGTTATGTAATATTGGTCAAAAGATTTTATATTCTTCTCTGATGGTTGTACAATCTCAATTTGCAATTCCAATGTGAAAGGCTGGCATTTTACGACCTCTCTTGGGTAAGGCTTGTCAAATTACACCGGAAAACAATGGGGAATTCCATTCTTCGAGCCACATCTGCTGCGATTTCAGGATGGACGTGGCGGTAAAATTCCAGCCACAGGGTGATATTCTCCGGCCTCCCCTCAGCGTGTTTCTTGGTGATGGGAGGGGGAATGCCATTCATTAGCGACGTGATTCTCCATTCCCATCGCTGTCTTTGGGAATTCCCATTGAAGGCACATCATGCCATCCAGAAAACCCGCAGCAGGAGATGCACTGCTGGTGGAACCAGAGAGTTCCACTGGCATGAATGGCTGGAGAATGAAAAGTCCAGAATTCAATGGGAATTCCTATTGATAGGGACAGCAGCAGAAGGTCCCGTCATCAGCATGCTGTCTCCTGCTATTGAGAAAATCACTGAGCGAAAAAGGTTTTTAAAAGTAAAAGTTTATTTATTAAGGCATATATATATAACAAGTAAGGCATACATTAACACTGCAATGAAGTTATTTTAAAATTCCCCTCATCGCCACAGTCCAGCACCCTTTCAGGTCAACACACCTAACTAACACATCTTTCAGGAGGTGCAAGGAAACTGGAGCAACCAGAGGAAACCCTTGCAGACATGGGGACAATGTGCAAACTCCACTGTAACCCAAGCTGGGAATTGAACCTGGGTCCCTGGTGCTATGAGACAGCAGTACTAATCACTGTGCCACCAAAAGCTAGAGAACTTCACCCCAAAGTTATATTTACTATCTCAATCATTCCCTCCATTTTCAGCACAAATTTTGCCCCTTTTACCTTTTAGCAAATCTACCTGTGCTATAACTCCCCCTTGGGCACTATACTGATGTGTCCATGATAACCTTGAATTGAGTTTTTCTTCTTTTTAGCTAGTTTTCTTTCCAAACCTTCTTTGCTATTTTACGTTCTGTATTTTGTAGTTTTTTTCTATTTGCCCCAGTATTATTTTTACAAAGATATTATTTCTACTGTCTCTCCTGAAGAGCCAGTCACACTTATAGCAATCCTGCTTGCATCTTACATTCCACACTACAAATCTACTGAACCAGTCCATAAACAGACAAGAGGAATGAAAAGATTCACAAACTTTTATAATTGGGTGAAAATGCAGCAAGATGTAGTTTAAGTATATTTATTAGTGTCACAAGTGGGCTTATATTAACATGGCAATAAAGTTACTATGAAATTCCCCTAGTTGCCACATTCCAGCACCTGGTCGGGTACATCAAGGGAGAATTTAGCATGGCCAATTCACCTAACCAGCATGCCTTTCAGACTGTGGAAGGAAACCAGAGCACCTGGAGGAAAACCACACAGACGTGGGGAAAACATGCAGACTCCGTACAAACAGCAAAGCCGAGAATCGATCCTGGGTCCCTGGTGCTAGGAAGCAGCAGTGTGAACCACTGTGCTACCCTGTGTTCAGCATGAGTTACATATATGGCTGTGGCAAGTTTAAGTTAATCAGACTTCAGTTAGGCTGAAACAGAAGTTATGTTTGTATGCAGCTTTGTGTGAAAGAGGAAAAAAAATGCAGTTATATAATAACATCATTGATTCCAGGATGTCCCAAAGTGCTTTACTGTCAATGAAGCACTTTTGAAGAGCAATTCCTGTTGTAATGTGGGAAGCACAGTGGCCAATTTGTACACAGCAAGGTTCCTCAAACTGCAATGAGATAACGACCATATAATCTGTTCTAGTGGTATTGGTTGAGTCAAAGTATTGGCCAGTACACTGGAGATAAATCCCCTGATCTTCATCCTTAAGCTCTTCAGTTTTACTGTGCATGTCTGGGTGTGTGTGCACAGAGTGAGAAATAAGGTTGGTGAACTGCCAGTCCAGATAGCCACACAGGAATCTAATGTTGAAAATGGAGACCTGGTTCTAAAGAGGTAAGACTGGCTGCTAAATATATAAGGGGTTCGAGAAAGTTCAGAAAGCAAAGAGGTGGAGTAACAGCTCTGATTAAGGAGAATACCACAGTACTGGAGAGAGAGGATATACTACAGTAGTCAAGGACAGAATCTATTTAATTTGATCTAAGAAATAATAGAAGTACCATTACACTATTGGGGGCACTTTATATACTACCAACAAGTGGGAAAAACAAAGAAGATTAAAATTTCAAGAGAATTATGGAGAGGTTCAATTCAAATAATGTTGTTATCATGGGGCACTTTAATTACCCTAATATAGATTGGATAGTAATAGTCTAAGTATTGGTGATCCAAGTAATCGTATATTAACACTACAATGAAGTTACGGTAAAAATCCCCTTGTCACCACATTTCAGCACCTGTTCAGGCACACTAAGGGAGAATTTAGCCTGGTCAATGCACCTAACCAGCACAGCTTTCAGACTGTGGGAGGAAACTGGATCACCTGGAGGAAACCTACCATGTACAGAGAAAACACAGATTCTGCAGGGAATCAAACTTAGGTCCCTGGCACTGTAGGGCAGCAGTGTTAACCATTGTGCCACCATTAAAGGATGGACAGTGTGCTCAGCAGAACTTTCTAGATCAGTATATTTCTGGCCCAAGGAGAAAGGACGCGCTGCTGGATGATGTTCAGGGAAATGAGTTGGATCAAGTGTTGGTGGGGAAATATTGAAGGAACAATAATCAGGTTTAGATTGGCTCTGCAAAAGGACAAGGCACAATCCAGAGTAAAGATGATTAACTGAGGATGGCCAACTTCAATAGGGGAGACACATTCGAACCAGGTAAATTAGCATCAAAATTTAGAAGGCAAGACTGTAATGAAACAATATGTTACTTTCATAGGGGAAATAGTTTATATATTGCCACAAAGAGGAAAGGTAAGACAAACAAATCCAGAGCTCCCTGGATAATAAAAGCAATAGAAAGTAAAAGGGTCAATAGCAGCATAGGTATGAAATGGTCTGAGTTACGGAAAAAAGAGCAGTGGCACTTATAGCTGTTGCTCTAATTGTGGTAAGTGTTGTTTTCAGAATGGAGAAAGTTATTTGTTGGGTTTCCCCAGGGGTCAGTTTTAGGGTCCCTGCTATCCTTGCTAAATGTTAATGATCAACACTTAGGTGTGTAGCTAGGGCACAATTTCGAAACTTGCGGATGACACACAACGTTTCAATGTTGAGAACTGTGACGAGGATATGGTAAACTTCAAGAAGGCATTACAGAATGGTGGAATGACAGATGAATAATAGATAAAATTTAAGGCAGAGAAGTATGAAGTGATGTATTTAGATGTGAATTTTAAGGAGGCACAATATAAAGTAAAGGGTCCAATTCTATAGCGGGTACAGGAGTAGAGAGACATAGGGTACATATGTATTAATCATGGAAGGTGAGAAAGTGGTGAATAAAGCATTCAAGATCTATAGAGGCTATATAGAGGCTAAGAGTATAAATGCAAGGAAGTTGACATAAATCTGCCTCAAACACCGATTCAGCCTCAACTAGAGTACTGTATCCAATTTTAAGTCCCGCACTTTAGGAAAGATATGAAGGCATTAAACAGGGTGGAGAAAAGATTGACACTTATTTTTCTAGGGATGAAGAACTTCAATTTTATGGATAGATTGGAGAAGCATGGGCTATTCTTTTTATAGGAGAAAAGACTAAAAGGATATTTGATGAAGGTGGTCAAAATTATGACAGGCCTAGACAAAAGACAAGTAACTATAAAATGGTTGGCTTAACTTCTGTAGTAGGGAAAATGCTTAAATCTATCATCAAGGAAGAAATAGCGAGACATCTGGATATAAATTGTCCCATAGGTAAGACACAGCATGGGTTCATGAAGGGCAGGTCATGTTTAATTAATTTGGTGGAATTCTTTGAGAACATTACATGTGCAATGGACAACGGGGAACCTGTGGATCTGGTGTATCTGGATTTCCAGAAGGCATTTGACAAGGTGCTGCACCAAAGCCTGCTCATAAGATAAAGTGCACAGTGTTACAGGTAATGTATTAACATGGATAGAAGATTGGTTAATTAATAGAAAGCAAAGAGTTGTGGTAAATGGGTGTTTTTTTGGTTGGTGATCAGTGCCTAGTGGTGTGCCTCAGCGATCAGTGTTTTGGACCATAATTGTTTACAATTTACATAGATGATTTGGAGTTGGGGACCAAGTGTGTCAAAATTCACAGACGACATTAAGATGGGTGGAAGAGCAAAGTGTACAAAGGACACTGAAAGTCTATAAAGGGATGTAGATGGTCTAAGTGAGCGGACGTGGGTCTGGCAGATGGGGTACAATGTTGGTAACTGTGAGGTCATCCATTTTGATAAGAATAACAGCAAAATGGACTATTATTTAAATGAAAAAAATTGCAGCATGCTGCTGTGCAGAGGGACCTGGGTGCCCTTGTGCAAGAATCTCAAGGAGTTGGTTTGCAGCTGCAGCAGGTAATTAAGAAGGCAAATGGAATTTTGTTCTTTATTGCTAGAAGGATGGAGTTTAAAAACAAGGAGATTGTATAAGGTGCTGCTGAAGCCACACCTGGACTATTGTGGATAGTTTTGGTCTCCTTACTTGAGAAAGGATATACTGGCAATTGAGGGGATAGGTGCAGAGGAGATTTACTAGGTTGATTTACTAGATTGAGAGGGGTGGCTTATGAGGACAGACTGAGTAGACTGGGGCTCTACTCATTGGAATTCAGAAGAATGAGGGGAGATCTTATAGAAAGATATAAGATTATGAAGGGAATAGATAAGGTAGAAGCAGGGAAGTTGTTTCTACTGGTGGGTGAAATTAGAACTAGGAAGCATAGCCTCAAAATAAAGGGAAGCAGATTTAGGACTGAGTTGAGAAGGAACTTCTTCACACAAAGGGTTGTGAATCTGTGGAATTCCCTGCCCAGTGAAGCAATTGAGACCACCTCATTGAAGGTTTTTAAGGCAAAGATGGATAAATTTTTATACAGTAAAGGAACTAAGGGTTATGGTGAGCAGGCGGGTAAGTGGAGCTGAGCCCACAAAAAGATCAGCAATGATCTTATTGAATGGTGGAGCAGGCTTGAGAGGCCAGATGGCCTACTCCTGCTCTTAGTTCTTATATTCTTATGTTCTTATCTTCTGAGGAGATAACGAGGAACTGTTCCCATTGGCAGAAAGATTGAGAACCTATGACATGGATTCATGGTGATTGGAAAAAAAGCAACGTGAGGAAAACTTCATATGTAGAAGTAGTTAGTATCTAAGCCTCCGAATGATGATTATCCAATTTATCGGGAAAGAAAAAGTTTGCATTGCTATGGGGAAAAAAGATAGGAGAATGGGACTAGAGAAATTACTCTAGCAGGGAGCTAGTACAGATATGATGGACTGAATAGCCTCCTTCTGCGCTACAACCTTCTATCACTCTATGAAACTAGTGCCATGGGATCTTTCATGTCCACCAGAGGGGGCATATGGGACCTCAGCTTAATATTATCAGAGTCTATATGCACAGAAATTCCCAGTAATGATATTTCAGTTTGATTAGTTAAGTTTCTTTCGGCATTTTGGTTTTGTTACAGTGCCCCACCAGGGGCTGCCTAATTTATATATTTATTCATCATTTGTTCAATTCAAAAAGAGTATGTACTCACAGAATGGCACTTGATGAGTGTATCTCGTTCTATAGTTGTCGGAATTGAACCAAATTCAAGCAGTTAGGAAAATACGAATAATGACTTGCTTTGGACCACATGTGACAGGCAATTTACTTACTCATAACGAAAATGTTGACAGAGTGCATGTCCTTTCCAGTGGGTACGATAGCACACCTTCCAGCCCTTTCAAGGGTTAAGATCTGTTTGTCCACAAACAACTGACAGCTCCCTAATGCAGTTACATTAAAGTGCTTCTCTGAATGCGATGCAGCTTTAACTAGGTCCTGAGGGCATTGTTAGTTATCATTGCCTACCACTGTTGAGAGTAAGTGTCTGGTAAAAGCAATTTTACCGTTGGTCCCAATCACCCACAATACACACAGAGTGGGATTTAACGAACGGGCACTTCCTCTGCTACAGCTCCGCTGATGATTTTATCTTGTTCTTTACGCCATTTAGGACAATCTAAAAGATTTGGTGATGTACTCTCCCCCCCCTCAAAAAAAGACAAATTTTCACAAGGTCACATCTGTCACACATCAACACCAGAAAGGAAAGCAAAGTGCATTAGCTTTTAAGTGCTTTAAGTTGTACCGTGTGAGCGTGGAACAATAACTCAAAAAAAAATTAACAATGACTTCCAGTGTTCTATAGCAATGACTCATTCAAATGGCTACATTCGTTGAGAACAAATCCTACTGGATTAGCAAGCAACCAAACAGAACACACAAGATGAGTTTATTTAGGGTATCAGTAAGATTGAATTCGATTAATATATTAGTACCAAAACATGAAATCAAACCAAACTGTATATTTTTGTTATGCTCCTTTCTCTCACTAAAGTGAAACCAGATGAATTCGTGGAGACAGTAGAGGCTAAAAGGCCTACACATTGATTATATTTCCACCATTGCTGGATCCCTCCAAACTCAAAAGCTTTTTTTTGAAGCTAAGACAATGCTTTCACTTGATTACACATTTTATCAGGTGGCACGGTGGCCACACAGTGCTGGGGATTTGGGTTCGATTCATGTCTTGAGTCACTGTTTCTGTGGAGTTTGCGCATTCTCTCCATGTCTGTGTGAGTTTCCTCTGGGTGCTCTGGTTTTCTCCCACAGTCCAAAGATGCACAGATTAGGTGGATTGGATGCGCCCTATTTGCCCCTTAGTGTCAGGGGAACTAGCTAGGGTGAATGAATGGGTTATAAGAATAGGGCGTGGGTGGGATTGTGGTTGGTGCAGACATGATGGGATTATGCATTCTGTGATTCTATGAGTTCATCAGCAGAAATTACAGAACCACATTTTACTGAGTTCCCAGCACGTTGTGTCGATTTTGTTTTAAAGTTTCCAAAGCGTGACATCTAGGATGTTTATGAATCTCTCCCTCTGTCCTCTGTAATCTCAGAACATTAATCTACCATTTCAGAAGGGTTCGTAAAGCTTTAGAGCAGCGAATCGTCTAGAAAAAAGAACAGGAAACACAGTAGATGCATTATGGAATACTTATTTTCTGGAACAGAAGCCTATTTTGCATTTAATTTTACCACTGCTTAACCATCAAAATCTGGAAAGTCGAGGTGGGTAAGTTCAACTTGTCAGATACCTTCACTGGAATTTTACTGCCTCTCTTGCCCGAAACTCATAAGATCTCACCTGAGGCCAACGGAGAATGCCATTCTGATTCTGGTAAAATTTCAGCTCTTTTGTCTACATTGCATGGAGTGCCAATTTTGTACTGCCTGACAGTTCTTGACAGCGTTGTACTGTTTACCTTGACAGCAAGGTAAATGATGATAACCATTTAGCTGACATAATGGGTTAGATTTTCAATCGCAAATGAGGTGAGGTTAGGGTACATATACATTGAAAATCACAAACTGAAATAATGTCTCTGGTTTACAAGAACGGTTCTGGGGTAAGAAACTCCAGTCATGAGGATAGATTCAGACTGTTAGTCGTAGGGTCCAATTTTATCACCATGTTGCACCTGTTTTCAGGCACAAAAACTTGATAAAGTCAGGAAAAAACATGCAATCATGAGGATAGGACCTGGGTGGGATTGTGGTCGGTGCAGAGTTGATGGGCTGAGTGGCCTCCTTCTGCACTGTAGGATTTCATGATTTGAAAGAAGTGTTCAAAATCATTAGGGGCCTGGACAGAATAGATAAGGGGAAATTGTTCCTGCTCATAAAACAACCAAGAACGAGAGGGCACAGATTTATGGTGGTTTGCAAAAGAAGCAAATACCATGTGAGAAAATACATTTTCATGCAGTGAGTGGTTGGGGTCTGCTTGGAAATGTGATGGAGGCAGGTTCAGTGGAGGCATTCAAAATGGTGTTGGATGATTATTTGAATAGAAACAATGTGCAGGGATATGAGGAAAAGGCAGGGGATGGCACAAAGTCATGACACTCATGTGGAGAGCCAGTGCAGATGCAAAGGGCCAAATGGCCTCCTTCTGCATCATAACAATTCTGTGATTCTGTCTCTGAAATTTCTGGGCTGTGATGTGTTTTTCAAAGGCAGAACCAGCAACCTGCACGCCTCCAGTGAACAAATTATTGAACTTGTTGTGTGATTCATTAAGAATCTGGGGAGCAATGGCGTGGAATCTTCAATTGTGAAGCACAGAGTAAATGTCTGGGACATGTTAGTGTGCAGCTGTTGGAACATAGCTGGAAGCCATAAGAGCAGTGGTCAACTGAAGATTTAAACTCAAATACTCAGCTAGTGCTGTACAGTTGCCATCACTCGAGCTGAGTGACTTGTGCTTCTGAGGAGTGAGTGGATGCATTCTTGACAGAGATTTGAGGTTACTTTGGCATCAGACCTAAGTAGAAGTAGCCCTTGTAAAGCAATCATTAGGAGGTAAGGGTGTTAAAGTGGAAACAAGCTACGCTGGTATTGAACAGAACAGCGAGGAAGAGCTTTAGCAGATGCATTGTACTGGTTAAGAGAAGGCCAGCAAAGCCTTTGTATTATGGCATGGATTGCGTAATACTCAGACCAATTGACTTGTGAACAAACTCCTCTCCCATTGATTATTATTTTTTAAATGACTGATAGACTATCGCTTTTTTATATTCTTTCTTGGAATGTCGGTGTTGATAACAAGGTCAGCATTTATTGCTCATTTCTAATTTCCCGCACGCTGAGTGGCTTGCTTGGCCATTTCAGAGGACAGTTAAGAGAGACCAATATTTCTTCAGGGAAGGGATTGCGACAGAATGAATAGCATCCTTTCCCCTCACCCCTCCTCCCATCTCCCAAGCTTCAGAGGAGCTGCCAGGAGAAGAAAGGGCAACCAATAGCATCAGAGGCACTGCCTAAGAATCAACTACTTGGAAATGAGTGCCTGTGCTGTAGGAAACCGAGTCTACCCAGGCAAATGTCTCTGTCATTTGTGCTCTGGTCCTCAGTGACCTGAGTCTTCATATTCCTTGTGAAAGTCATTGTCACCAGGAGTTTTTGTGTATCCAGGTCATTCTAGGGAATAGCTGCTTACTCTGGGTGACATTCTAACATGCCATCAGAAAGGGAATGTTTGCCATGTTCCAGAAAGCAGGGGAATTATATCCATTTTGATGTTGGTGGGCCATTGCAGACACAGTGGGCATAAAGATTTGCCACTATCAGTGAAGTTCCTCACATCTGGGGGGGTGGCATGGATTGCACCCACAAAGTAAGAGGACAGCTAGTCAGATTCCTGAATAGGAAAGATTTCTGTTCAATAAATATTCAACTACTTTATCCACAAGAAATGCATCCTGCACATGAGAGCTCAATTCCCAGGTTTGATTCCTTCACCCTCTATGAGTCCTAGCTCCTACGCTTCTTCAGGTAACATCTAGATTCCACAAGTGGCTGCTAGTGGCTCCTGACACCCTGCCTGGTATCCAATCATAGAGACATTACAATCAAAATTATCTATAAACATGGACTGAATAGACCACTAGCATTGTGGAGATGCATTTCCATTATCTTGACCAGTCAAGTGGTGTCCTCCAGTATGTGATGGTCTTTTATTTGCTGTGCACTCTATATGACAATGCAAAGAGGCCTGGATCTGGATGAGGGAGAAGATCTTCAACACCATTCTTCTTTGCATGAGTACCAGAAAGAGAACCCTGGCACCCAGACATATTGGAGGTAGGTTGCTGAGATGCTCTCTGACCTCACCCCAATCAAAAGGCTGGCATAGCTACATGGACCATGCAAATTCATCAACATTTCACTTGAGTGAAGGGAGAAAATTTAATGGAGATGTGCGGGGGAAGTTTTTCACACAGGGAGTGATGGGTGCCCAGAACACTCTACCGGAGGAAGTATGGAAGCAGGCACATTGGCAACATTTAAGAGGCATCTGGGTGGGTACATGAATAGGGAGAGAATAAAGGGATACAGACCAAGGGTGGGCAGAAGATCATGATTGGCACAGACTGGAAAGCCGAAAGGCCTGTTCCTGTGCTGTAATTTTCTTTGTTCTCTGTTCTATTCTTTGAGTGGCTCTCTACCCTTATGACAGATGACTTTACAATTCACCTTCCATTAGAGAATGAAATTATCCAATAAATACACAGATCTGAATGTTCCCATTTTCACACCTAAAATGAACCTTAGATCTTCAACATTTTTCTCCAACACAGATACTGGTATCACATGAAACCTAAGCAACCCAGTCCCCTGACCTCCAACCTTGCTTCTTCAACAGCACCTTCCTTCAGATTCATGATCACCATCATTCAGGAGGACAAAGGCAGCAGATATCTTAGGACACCAATTTCCTCCCAAGACACTCACCATCCTGATTTGGAAATATATCATGATTCTTTCACTGTCGGTGGGTCAAAATCCTGAAGTCCTTCCCTTACAGCACTGTGGGTGTGCTTACGCTACATGGACTACAACGGTTAAAGAAAACAGTTCACCACCACTTTCTCCCAGAGAATGAATGTTAGCCTAACCAGGGAAACACACATCCTGTGAAACAATATTGTTGTTTCCTTGCTCGAGGCAATGATAAACCCAGTAATGGCTATTGTTTATTTTTTAAAATCAGCTTCCATAACACTTTCCTCCAGGATTGACATCATCCATGGCAAAGCAACACTCTTTATTGGTACCTCATCCACCATCTTAAACATTCACCCTCTCTGCAACTAATATCAATTGGCAACAGCATGTAGTCCATACAAAATGCACAGCAAGCAACTCAACAAGCCTCCTCCAATAATGTGAGCAATCATTCCAAGCTCAAATCTTTCACTGACCTTCCATTTTGCTTCAAGTGCTCTAGTCTCCTCTTAAAAAATATAAAATCAATCACATTTTGCCCTCTCTTTAGTTTTAGAGTAATGCTGATTCAAAACATTAACTCTTTTTCTCACTCCTCAGATGCTGACACTCACGTTGATTTCTCCAGCATTTTCTGTTTTCATTTCAGATTTTTAGCATCTGCTGTATTATGTTTCTACCCCTTCATACATCTACCACACCCACCTAAAAAGATGCACAGGAACACCATGACCTAGAAGCTCCTCCTCAAACCATTCACCGTTCTGACTTGGATTTCTAATATCCTAACTACATTAGGGATTGTGGGTCTTACACAGAAAGAAAAGGCTTGGTTTGCACACACAGATTCGAACTAATACATGACAGGTTTTATCGAAAGTGTTTTCTGCGCTAAACAGAATACAAAACTAAAACATCCAAATTACATCACCATTAAATCATGTGAGCAGCTATTAAAGCAACCTACAAGCCTTGTAAATATACAACAGAGCTATTCTGACAAAAGGTCATCTAGATTCGAAACGTTGGCTGTATTCTCTACCCACAGATGCTGTCAGACCTGCTGAGATTTTCCAGCATTTTCTGTTTTTGTAACAGAACCAAATTGCTGTTCCTTTACTACTGCTGGGTCAAAATCCTGGAACTTCCTTCCTAACAGCACTGGGGATCCCCACACCCAATGAAAGAATAATAAAAATGTGCCATCTCATGTTAAGCCCCAGCAACATCAAGGTCCTGATATATGGTTAAACCCATAAAACTTCACAGACATTGTCTGTATCTGATCAAAGTCTTGGTGGTCCAGATGAGATAGCTCATTCAGCAGAGATTAATTTCAATTTGATCATTACAAATCGAAGATTGTCATTTTGTTGAAATACCCATATTTATGGCAAACAAATGGGCAAAGGTTTTGCTTCCACCTCAAATCTGAGAGGCCAGTTTTATAGATTAGTTTAGATCATGCATGAATGATATGAGAAGAAAAGGGATGGATGAAGACAGTGCAAAAAAAAAGCGAATAGGAATTAAGCTAGGGCCTCATGGTAGATCCTCAGAAGAGAGTCCTGTGGAAATTTTATGACAAAGTGACATTTGTTTTTAAATACATGCTGTGAAGAAGATTATCAGTGGTGGTTGGTTCAGTTCTTTTAGAGAAGACAAGTCTAGCCTCTTTTATTAATCTTTAACTTGTATCTCATTAGATTTGTGCAAAGAAATATGAACAGTGTCCTTTATGGTCTGGAATGTGTACTTCCTTTTCTTGCTAGTTAGTGACATAACATTAGTTTGGCTGGGTGTGCTTTACAGGCACACAGGAGCAAAAATGCTCTCATTTTAAAGAAGGACTTTACAGAATCTCATGGGGAAAAAGCATGTTTTTTATACATATGTCAGATTCCTTGAACAAGTGAACTTAAACTTATCTTTGCTCCACTTTTGCTTGCACTTTCCTTGACTTCAATGCTGAGCTGGCAGCTGCTAGCAGATAAATTTTTATTATAACAGTAAACTATCTACCAAGTGGACTCAAGATGGAATGAGTAAAAGCTTTATCCACTGGAAGGACAGTGTACTATTACAGTAATAACATTTTATTTCAGGTCAGCACTGAAGTCAGGAATGTGGTGTCCGTGTCCAGCACTCTTAATTTATGCTGTGCCATTTTCAAGCACCATAGCACTCTGAGTGAGTGTGAGCAGGAAAAATAATCTAATCACCGCAATGACCCCGAAACACAAGATAGACTTTGGTGGATTTAAAACAAAAATAAGTCACGCTGAGTTTAAAATTGATTTCCTTTATCTAACGGAGACGGCAGACATTAGGGGGAGACTCGGTGGAAATATAATTTTTTGCCAAGCACCAAGAATAACTTCATTAAATAACTTAAGCGGTTTGGCGGAGTTTCAATAAATTTTGCAGATAAGCACCTGGATGTTCCTTCCAATTCTCTTTAAAGTTGGATAAAGAAAAGGTGAATTTTAAGATCAAGGAGTTGGCAATATGTTGGGCAGTGGCATATCTTGGGTGTAGTAAAATGGGGTGGTGTTTCTCAGCAGCCTGTTACCCCCAGCGTCCAATATTTAATTCTATTAACTGCGATGGGACAGAATATCAAGTGCTGTGTCTAACTGGCAGCGGATCTGATACCATCTGTTTTGTGCCAATGCCTGAGGGGAGTTTGTAGCCCATAGGGTTAAATTTTCAAAGGGAATGAGGGGAGGGCGGGGCAGTTTATTGTTTGCCCTTCCCCAACCCCTTCCCTCAAGAAATATTGGCCTCTTCACTGTCCTCTGAAATGGCCTTGCAAGCCACTCACTTATGAGCAATTAGGGTTGTGGAACAAATGTTGAACTTTCTAGCAACACTGAGATTCCATGAAAAATATAAAGAAAGGATGGGCTGGTGCTGACATTGGCATCCCGTCTTTCATTGAAAAAATAATAATTAATAGGCAATTCAGCTTGCTTACAAGCCAACCGACCTGAATATTATGCGGCCCACACTATAATATGGATGACAAGGGCATGTAGGTAGGAGTGGGTAAGCCGTTTTTTTGATCAAGCTGTTTAAAAGGTGGGAAGAAAAGGGAACATTGTGGACCTCTCCAAGTTAACAACCCTTCTTTCTTCCCCCTTTCTCGATGTCTAAAACCTGGACCACACGCCTCTTCTCCCCCAAGCTCCTCCTGAACTCTGGGGATCCATTGGACTTAGCACTGGTTGCAGTCCTGACAGCAACCACTAATGAGATAAAACATTGAAATATAGAAATTAGGGGCAGGAATAGGCTATTCGGCCCTTCAAGTCTGCTCTGCCATTCAATAGGCTCCTGACAGATCATCTATCTCAATGCCATATTCCCACTTTCTCCCATACCTTTTGATGCCATTAAAATCTATCTCTTTCTTGAATACATATAGTGACTTGGCCTCCATAGACTTTTATCGTAGAGAATTCTGCACACTCAAAACTCTTTGAATGAAGAAATATTTCCTTATCTCAGTCCTAAATGGTCTATCCTGTATCCTGAGGCTGTAGGGTTTTAGATTCCCCAACCAGAAAAACATCTTCCCTGCATCCAGCCTGTCCAGCCCCTGTTAGAATTTTATGCATTTCAATTAGATCCCCCCTTATCCTTCTGAACTCAAGTAAGTACAGTCCTCATCAAACCAATCTCTCCTTATAGGACAGTCCTGCCAACCCTGGTATCAGCCTAGTGAACCTCCACTGCACTCCCTCTATGACAAGTATATCCTTTATTAGATAAGGAGAACAAAACTGCAAGCTGTACTTTCAATGTGGTCTCACCAAGGCGCTGTATAACAATAGTATGACATCGCTACTTCTGAACTCAAGCCCTCTCTTGTAATGAAGGCCAACATACTATTTGCCTCCCTAATTGCTTGCTGCACCTGCCTCTCAACTTTCATTGACTGGCATACAAGGACATCCATATTCCCATTCACATTCACACTTCCCAATATATCAGCATTTAGACAGCACTCTTCCTTTCTGTTTTTCACACCAAAATGTGTAACTTCATATTTAGCCGCATTGTACTGCATCTGTTCACAAGCTACTGTTTTCCCTCTCACTCAACTTGTCTAAACCGTCTTGCATTGGTCAGCACTGCTGCCTCATAGTGCCAGGGACCCAGATTCAATTTCAGCCTTGGGTGACTGTCTGTATGGAGTTTGCACACTCTTCCTGCGTCTGCATGAGTTTCCTTCGAGTGCTTCGGTTTCCTTTCACAGTCCAAAGACATGCTGGTTAGGTGAATTGGCCATGCTAAATTGCTCCTTAGTATCCCAAGATGTGTAGATTAGTAGTATTAGTGGGGTAAATATGTGGGCTTATGATGATGCTTTGTCAGAGAGTCAATGCAAGTTCGATGGGCCAAATGGCCTCCTTTCGATTGCTGTGATTCTCCCATCCCGACCTGCAACTTTTCTGGCAAGTCGGGTTGGGAGATGCTTTGTTCTGGGATTTGCGCATGCGCTGGGAATGTGTGTGCATCTCCCACAGTTGGAGAATAGTTGCAGGCCAGACCATGCTGGAAACCTGCACAAAGAGAGGTAAGTCACTTGCATCCTTTTTTAATATCTTTCAAATGCATTATAAATGTAATTATTGCAAACTTATCAGTCCCAACTGTATTTCCCATCCCCCCAGGAGCATTTCATTCTGGCGTGGTTTAGAGTAGCTCCCCATGTTTGAGGAATTACTGGGAGACGCTGGCCTGATTGAAGAAGGAAGGGCAATTGGGATCCCCCAGGGGGTTGGGCAATGGGAGGATAGTGCCCCTTGGACATGGGCACCCTGACAGTGCCAAAGGGGCAAAGGTCCTATGCCCAGGGAGTATGTTGACACTGCCTGTCTGGCATTGGGCAGTGCCAAGGGAGCGGGGCCTGTTGTCAGCAAGGCTGATGGGAATGAAGGATCCTCATCCCATTCTGCATTGCAATTGGGCTGAGAGAGAGAGGGCAGCGATTGGGATGGGCTGGGGAGGGGGTGATAGTCTGCTGGAGATGGGCAGGGCCTATTTTCCGGTTTGGGGCGGGGTGGGCGCTGCCTGATCGTCACTGCTGGGTGCAGGGGGCTGGACATTGGGGTGTTCGGGGGGAGGCTGCAGGTGCGGAGATCAGAGTTTGCCCAAGAGTTGTTGTGGGAGCCACAATCTGGCTATACGGAGGGGGGTGGAGAGGGCAGCACTGTGGAGCGGTCCAAATGGCCAGCAAACTGAGAGACTGACAGATCAGGACCACTGCACATCTGGCAATTTCCAATACGCTCAGACACTGGTGCAAAAAGGCCCCATCCCCCTGGATTTTTAATAAGAATCTCAATTGGGACCTCTGCAGTGCACAAGGTGGAGAGATTCGAATGAGAAGTTGAACTGACAAAACAGTCAGAATTTAAATTTAGTTTTCCCACCAGTTGGGAGAATCGCCCCCTATAATTCTATGATTCTATCCTTCTCACTACTCACAATTCCCTCTGGATCTTGGCATTTCTAGTATTGCTGGAGCTGCCAGCCAATCTCAATGAGGGGAGTAAGCTCACTGTCAGGCAATGTAACCCTCTTGCAGCACCTTATGGCTGTGGGGGTGTTGGGGGGGGGGGGGGGGGGGGGGGGGCAGGGGTTGCAGAGGTGGTGGATGGATGCCAACGTGGAGTGAGTCAACAACAACAGATCTTGCTTCTGGGGAGGAGGGGTGGCACGATGCACAGCCCATGATATGTTTTCACCTAGAATATTCTTGCCTTTTAGCATTGCCCACTCTTGACACTACTGGGACTGCTCGAGCTACCTCGCAACAGTGAGACTTCCTCCAGCTGAGAGGTGTTTTCATTCCTCTGGTGTTTGCATTCCTTGTTGAATATTTTGCTGTTAGTAAATTCCAGTTTATTACTTATAAAATCAGATTTTCTGTCAGTGCAAGCTTCTTTTCATGACTTTGTAGAAAATGTAGTTTATTATTTATTGTTCATTGTTTCAAGTACATTTACCCACAAAACTGTGTAAATGTGCAGTATATCAACAAATTCTGCAAAAGCCATACCAAATCTACCTCCAAGAAGTGACTGAATACCGGTGAATATTCATGGGAGTGTGACATAGTTGTAGACCTTGATGTTGCTCGGCCATTTAACCATGTAGCATCTGAGGCTGAGTGAGATAGTTTCCAGCCTCAGCATCCTATTTGCCTGTAAACTGCTTCTGACTTCATATACTTGACAGCACATCCCTGTAACAATAAGCATATTTGCCTTCTCCCATTTGCTGCTGAAACTCCCCTTTGTCAGCTAAGAGTTTGAATATTCCAATTGTTAGGATCCTCATAAAAATAGCTAACTTTTTATAAGAAATTAATTTCCCAGCAACTGATAGAAATTACCAAGAGAAAGATGTTACGTTTTAAGACTATTGTTACAAACAAACTAAATTCAATAGAGATCAAACATTACTTAACAGGCAACTAATGCACCAATCTGAATACAATATAACTAAAAAATGCAATCGAGATATATTTTACCATTTTCTTTGCTGTACACGATACCGCTGGAAGAATGCAGCAATACAAAATTATTTTCCAAGTTACTTAGAGCTTACTAGCAGGTTCATCCTCCCTTTCACACCAGGTCTACTCTATTAATGTCCTTCAAACATTTTCCCTTTCAGATTGAATATCCCAGGGCTGACTTTCACTCCCAAAGCCCATTGGGAGACTATTTGTTCCTTAAATCTTCAAAAATCCCATCAATCCTGTCCCTTTTGTTTCAAACGTGAAACCATTATACTATAAATATTCTGTTTCATCGTTAACACAAAAACAGTTCACTTTATTCTTCACAATACTAACTGCTTTCATTCCTTTCTCTCCGTATCTTTGAGGCTGTCTCCAAAAAGCAGCTGCCCCTTTTTTTCTGCGTCAAGGTGTGAAAATTGTCTCTTGATGTTTACTAGCATTTGGTTTGGGTTCCCTTCCCCATGACAACCAAATCACATTGTCCAGTTTCCATGCAGAGGTTTAGTGTGATCACGATCCCTCTATCCAGAACAATCTGTTTCACCTTAAATTAAAGGAGACAATTTAAAACATCACTGCCCTGTATTGTTGAATGTTCATAACACGATGTTCTCCTGATCTGCTTCCCATTTTCCACCTTTCATAAATCTATGAAGGGAATAGATAAAATAGAAGCAGAGAGGTTGTTTTCTCTGGCAAGTGAAATTAGAACCAGGGAGCATGGCCTCAAAATAAAGGCAAGCAGATTTAGGACTGACTTGAGGAGGAACTTCTTCACATAAAGGGTTGTGAATCTGTACAATTCCCCCACCCAGTGAAGCAGTTGAGGCTACTTCATTGAGTGTTTTAAGGCAAGGATAGGTATATTTTTGAACAGTAAAGAGATTAAGGATCATGGTGAGTGGGCAGGTAAGTGGAGCTCAGTCCATGAAAAGACCAGCCATGATCTTATTGAATGGTGGAGCAGGCTCAAGGGGCTAGATGGCCTACTCTTCCTCCTAGTTCTTATGTTTTCCTGTTCTTGCATGATTCCAAATGAATTGCTGCCCCTGCTGCTAATCCATGTTGGCTCCTGGCCCACCAACACCTTCTAATTCAAATTTGTACCCTCAGATTTAAATCCATCTATTGCCTTTCCACTCTGTAATCACTTCTAGTCCAAAATCCTCCAAGAACTCTGCTTTCTTCTGACTTTGAGCTCCAATGCATCCCTCAATTTCTTTATCGAACTATTGGTGGATGTTTTTCTTCACCATCTAAATCCAAAATACCCTGATGTGGTCTCTAAACAGCTCTGCTTCGCTCTCTTTCAAGATCGTTCTTATAAAACATAGTTCTTTGATCAAGCTTTTAGTCATCTCTTCTTCAATGGCTTACTGTTAGTTCTTTTGTCTGATTATGCTCCTGTGAAGTGCCTGGAGATGATTTCTGAGATTAAAGGCATGATGCAAATGCAAATGTGATTTTGTTTCGAAGAGACATTGTCTTAAAGTCACAACATTATAAAGAAACAAATTTATCTTTGAAGCCAATGTCAGTGCCTAAATCTGAAGTGACAAGGGAAAGAATTTTCTAAGTTCAGTGTTCATTTATTAAATATGTTGAATGTCTGATCCATATTGAACATTGTTGTTACTTCGCCAAACCAATATTGCAGCTTGGTATGGCTCTTGTTCTGCCCAGGAGAACAAGAAACAACAAAGGGTCATGAATGTAGCCCAGTCCATCTCGCACACCAGCCTCCCATCTCTTGACTCCCCTACACTTCCTGCTGTTTTGAAAAAGCAGCCAGCATAATCAAGGACCACACACACCCCGGATGTACCATCTTCCACCTCCTTCCATTGGGAAAAAAAATGCAAAAGTCTGATGTCATGTATCAATCTACACAAGAACAGTTTCCCTGCTGCCATCGGGCTTTTGAATGGATCTTCTTCGCACTAAGGTGACCTTTCCCTACACCCTAGCTATGACTGTAACACTACATTCTGCATTCTCTCCTTTCCTTCTCTGTGGACAGTATGCCTTGTCTGTACAGCACACAAGAAACACTGTTAATACGTGACAATAATAAATCAAAGCAAAGCAATGTTACCCAGCAAGACACATGGCAATACTTAATGCTGTGTACCATATTCAGAGAACCTAAGATCAGGAAGATGACTGCACATTGTCAGACCACACTTGGAGTACTGTGCGCAGTTCTGGTCGCCTCACTATAGGAAGGACGTGGAAGCTATTGAAAGGGTGCAGAGGAGATTTACAAGGATGTTGCCTGGATTGGGAGGCATGCCTTATGAAGACAGGTTGAGGGAGCTGGGACTGTTCTCCCTGGAGAGACGAAGGTTGAGAGGCGACCTGATAGAGGTTTACAAGATGTTGAGAGGAATAGATAGGGTGGACTCTCAGAGACTATTTCCCAGGGCTGAAATGGTCGCGACGAGAGGGCACAGATTTAAGGTGCAGGGAAGCAAGTACAGAGGGGATGCTAGGGGAAAGTTTTTCACTCAGAGGGTGGTGAGTGAATGGAATCGGCTGCCGTCGGTGGTGGTTGAGGCGAACTCGCTGGGGTCTTTTAAAAGACTTCTGGATGAGTATATGGGATCCAATGGGATTGGGGGTTATAGATAGGTCTATGGCTGGGTAGGTTTTGATGTGTTCAGCACAACTTGTGGGCCGAAGGGCCTGTTTGTGCTGTAGTGCTCTATGTTCTATGTTCTATGTACATCTTATAGGAGCTGCCAAGATAAGACCACCCAAGTTAACCATTTTACAAGACAGATGCTGCAATTAGCTCAGAACAACAGCAGCATTTCACAGCATGTAACATCTTTTTTACCAGAATTTGCACATATCAGCACATGTCATGATGGAAGCAGTTATTGAGCAAAAAACTGTTGTTTGAAGAACACGTGACTATCATCAATCACACCTTAAACTTGGCTGTGGGACCATGGCGAAAGCATGCCACGCTACTGTTGCAAACAGGAGTGAACAAACAAAAGGCACAAGTTTTGATTCATGAGTTGAAGAGGAACTTCTTCACACAAAGGGTTGTGAATCTGTGGAATTCCCTGCCAGTGAAGCAGTTGACGTTACCTCATTGAGTGGTTTTAAGCAAGGATAGATACATTCTTGAACAGTAAAGAGATTAAGGATTATGGTGAGTGGGCGGATAAGTAGAGCTGAGTCCACAAAAAAGACCAGCCATGATTTTATTGAATGGCGGAGCAGGCTCAACATTCAATAAGGATATTGGTCGGCATTTTAACTGCCATCAGCTTTGATGGCAGCAAGTGACCTTGACTGCAACTGGCAGTGTGGCTCCAGTAGTGTTGCTCCAAGAAAATGGCAGCCAGGCTCACTTAATCCCAGGATAATCTGCATGCCAATCTCCCAATTAAATTGGATACTGAAAGGGGGCCATGGTGGAAATTTGCCCACCTTTGATGAGATGCCAATTGGGCTCCCTATTGAGTTAATTGATGCTAATTATCACTGAGCTTGCTGGAATTTAGTGGCAGCTAAGGGATGAAATGGGAGGGGCAGAGCCAGTGTCTCCTGAAGCCACCCAACATATCCTGTTGTCTTTACCTGCAGCTTTCAAGAGGAGATCCTTCTTTCAAAGCTACAGTGCCCAGTCAAGAGATCTGGCTTTAGGGGAGGGGCAATGAATGGGATTAAAGTCTTAAAATTTATTTATTAGTGTCACAAATAGGCTTACATTAACACTGCAATGAAATTATTGTGAAAACCCCCTAGTCGCCACATTCCAGCGCCTGTTTGGGTACACTGAGGAAGAATTTAGCATGGCCAACGCACTTAACTAGCACACCTTTTAGGTTGTAGAAGAAACCGGAAACTCAGATATGGTTGTTGAATCATAGAATCACAGTACCCCTACAGTGAAGAAGGAAGTTATTTGGCTCATCGACCCAAACCTCGTGTATTTACCCACTAATCCTCTGGCACAAAGGGGGAATTTAGCATGGCCAATCCACCCCGTGCATATCTTCGGACAGTGGGAGGAAACACATGCAGACACGGGGAGAACATACTAACTCCACACAGACAATCACCCAAGGCTGGAATTGAACTCAGGTCCCTGGAGTGTGAGGCAGCAATGTTCACCATTGTGCCACCATGGCTGAAAGCCAACCTTACCTCTGGCCCTTCTGTTCCCCTCCCCACAATTTACTCCCCTGACCTCTATTCCACCCTTACTCACCAGGGATCCAATAATAATCCCTGGTGAAGAGCCTGCAGCAATCCTGGCAGCAGATACAATTTCCAGTGATGCTGCCAGCCGTGGAGAACAGCCAAGGAGGTTCTCCCCATCAGTGGCAGATTGGCATCTCCTGGGATTAAGTGGGCCTGGCTGCCATGTTTCTCAGAGCAGCACCTTTGGCCAGCAACTCTCAGTGGATGTAATTTCCCAGTCACAGTGTTCTAAATCCCAGGCAAGGTGTGGTGTTAGCCAGGTAATCGCGTGGGCCTTCCCCTCAGACGCAATGCAGGTTTCCCACCAGTTCTCTGACAAATGAGCTTTATCCATTTCAGTTACATTAAGTTCTGCCTTATTAGTCTATAACCTTCAGTCATTTCAAGGGGTAGTGGGAAGGGTGTTGTGAGCAAAAGCCTCCTGATGTGGGTGGTAACATATCAATAGGTGTCTTCTGATCTCCCTCGAGTCTATATTTTAAAACCAATTACCACCATTAGTTCAAACTTCACCTAGCGACCACTATGGGATGCTATTGCAAACACTTCAGTCTCCTTGAATTCTCATGAAAGTTTATATTAAGAAAGCTTATTGAGTATGTTTTTTTAATGGGGCGCTTCCTGTGCTGGTATAGTCTGGGAAATGCTTCAATCGAGCCTGATTTCTGGTAATTTAACACACAAGATTAACATGTTTTAAGTGCAATATAAACATCACGATGTCTTCTGCAAAAGGTGCCTCCCAAAAAAACAAATTATGAAAATATCTTTTAGTAAAAATGCCAATACAATGAAAATCTACATTCAACAAAAACTGTAAATGATAACTAATGAATGATTAAAAAGCCTGTTTCAATTTAATAGCTCCTTTGTATCTAAGAGTTTCTTTAGGCCTGTTCCTATGGCAAGCAAGGCAAATGGCACAATCACTTCATTAGTAGATGGGAATCCCGCTCTGCTTAATTCAAGCATATTATGATATTTAAATTAAGCTGTCATCCATTGTAGACAACTATGGCACAGTGGTTGGCATTGCTGCCTCAAGTGTCAGGGACCCGGGTTTGATTCCTGGTTTGGATCACCGTCTGTGGTGCACCTTCTTCCCGTGTTTGCATGGGTTTCCTCTGAGGACAATTTCCTCCCACAGTCTGAAACACATGCTGGTTAGGTGCATTGACCACACTAAATTCTCCCTCAGTGTATCCACACAGGCCCCAGAGTGTGGTGATTAGGGGATTTTCATAGTAACTTCATTGAAGTGTTAATGTATGCCTACTTGTGACACAAATAATTTTTTTTATAAAAGTCTGTCCTAGAGCTGGAAAATGATACTCAGGGCAATCGTGGCTATATGGAATTGTGACTGATTTTCCAACCAGCACCCGCCCCCCCCAATCTCCCCTCTGCCCCAGTACCATTCACCAAGAAATGTGGAAGTATGCCCAGTATTGCGTCAGCTACTAATTTACCACATTAACTTTCATAAACTGTTGATGCTGGAAATCTGAAATAAAAACAGGAAGTGCTGGAAAAACTCAACAGGGCTGGCAGCATCTGTCAAGAGAAGAACAGAGTTAACAGACGGGATCTTCCAGTCCCATCTACAGTGCACTCCTGCCATGTGTTTCCCAGAGGCGAGGGATGGATTTAATGGGATATCCCATTGCTGTGAAACACATCACAGTGGGGTGGCGTGGAGGATGCGGGGAGAGCAGAATATAGCAGAGAATTCCACCCAATCCCACCCAATGGCCGGAATTTTACCAGCACACCCGGAATTGGGATGGGCAAGGCTCACAGAATGGCATTCTCTGTCGGCTTCAAGTTTCTCACAAGTCTTGAGCAAGCAAGGCAGTAAAATTCCAGTAAATGTTTTGAATTCAACGTGACTCTTCTTCAGAACTGAAGACAGGTAGAAATGTGATGAGTTTTATACAGTTGAGAAAGGGAGAAGTGTCACGTGGAGCAAAAAGGAAGGCCATGGACAGGTTAGCAGGCAGGAAAAGGTAAATGACAAAGGTAATTGATTTGATTTGATCTTATTTATTATTGTCACATGTATTGAGATAAAGTGAAAAGTATTGTCATGGAACAAAAGGCAAAGGGAGCATAATAGTTGTAGTAAAGGAACAAAGTATTGGTCTAGAGTAAATGTTAAAGACGTGAAAATAAAACATAGACTGGCACTTACAAAATTAAGAAGAATAGCAGTGCAGTGGGCTGGAAGAATCGCCGCCAGAGAAACTGGGAGAATGGAATGGAGACTTAAAACATGCAGGGTGTTCGTTCGGAAGTGTAGCCAAGGTAGCTGTAAGAATCAATGGGCTTAGATATTAATATATAAACAAATATCAAGAGTTGGAAACAAAGAAGTTAAGGGAGGGAAGGGATGTGCCATAGATAGACCATGTAAAGGCGGGAGTAGTGTGAATATTCAAAGCACAATTGATTATTTTTTCCAGTTCCCAACGTGAGCAGCAAGTGGTGCAAATACAGTCATTGAAAAGAGTTAATAGAAGGAGCCTGAGACTAGGACTGGAACAGGGAATGTTCAACATGCCCCACAAAATAACTCTCAGTTCTACATGGGATTAATTGTAGTTGCAATGGCTGTGCTTCCACTTAAAGAAAAACGTATTTTTAACAGAAATCTGATCGCACTGGGGATTATCCGACAGGGAAAATAAATTTAACTTGTGCTCAAAAGAATGGAGAGGCAGTGGGAAAGGTTTCAGAGAAGGGCAAGAATGTTGATTGCATGTTTTAGATGACTGAACCATGGGGAGAGGTTCAGGAAGCTAAACATGTTTTTTCTGGTCAAAGATATTTAGCATGGATATGATCCAACCTTTCGAAATAATGAAGGGATTTGATATGGTGAATGATGTAGAAAACGTTTTTGTAGAAAGTCTGTGACAGAGGAACACCAGAGGACGTGATTATAGCCTACAAGGGGCTTGAACTAATCTTAGATTAAGAAATAACTTCCTTGGACTCAGATTTCTCAACTTGCTCTCCAGGTTTACAGTGTGGTAACCCAACTGAAACATTCCAAATGGAATTGACTTATCTTCTGAGTTAGCAGTGAGTAGAGGACTATGGGATTAGGCGAGAGAAGAATAATGAAAGGCTAGATTGAATCCCTAAACAGGAACTTTGATTACTGAGTGAACTGGGTGGCCAATTCTCAATCCGATATTTGGCATGCTCCTAAAAAGCTTACCAAATAAATAGCACACACTGCACTCTCCACTCACTTGCTTCACCATCCATCTTTCTGTTCCCCATCCCCTTCGCAATACAATCATTTTCTTATGTGACTGTCCTTGGGGAAAGAAAAATGCCCCCAAGCCACTTACAGCCTCACAACCAGGGCAGTACGATGGCATAATGTTTAGCACTGCTGCTCAAATGCCGGAGGCCCAGGTTCGATTCTTGGCTTAGGTCACAGTCTGAGTAGAGTTTGCACAATATGCCCATGTCTGCATGGGTTTCATTCAAGTGCTCCGATTTCCAGCCACAGTCCAAAAGCTGTGCTGGTTAGGTGTACTGGCCATGTTAAAACTCCCTCAGTGTACCAAAACAGGTGCCAAAGTATGGCAAGTAGAGGATTCTCATAGTAACTTCATTACAGTGTTAATGTAAGCCTACTTGTGATAATAATAAGTAAATCTTAAAAAATACTTTACAAATATTGTCCTGAATCTTGAGTGGAGCAGCAATCATAATGGGATTGTCACGCCACTCTGAGGGCTCTAATTTCTGAGCTCCAGAGCATCAAAGCTTCCTGCAATGGGAACTACCCAAAAGTATAACATAAATCACAAATTTTGGATGGTTCTGACACTCTTACAGCAATAGTTACCCAGAGAAAGTAAAGTTAGAAGGGTTAAAATCACACCTCCATATCTCCAACTTCCACAGCCACATCCCAGCTCCCCAATAAGTCCCTGCCACAACAACCCCACTGAACCTCCTCATGGGACTCTCTCGACTTTCCTTCCCAACTTTAACTTTCACCCTCAACTTGCTACCGGTCCTACTGATGACCCCCTCAACTTCCCCTGACTGCTTTCCTCATCAAACAACTACACCCCGATACTTCATGGGAATCCCCAACCCCCCCCCCTCCACTGCGCTCCCCAACAGCCCTACTAACTGCCCGTTACACCACTGACCAAGTTCCACATGTCCTCCTCCCACTCACCAACCCCCCTGCAATTACCTGACTTCCCCCTCTGACCACCCCATTAACCAGATAAGCACTGAGGAGGGCTCAATCTAACCGTGCCATTCCAGGTTATTTACCTTGAATTCCAGCTACTCCTTTCTCACCCAACATTGTGACACCGACTGTTGGAGGCATCCTATGCAATTGCGAGTTCAGGGGTGTTGGGGGATGGTCGGGTAATGGGGAGGGGAAATTGGGGGTTCCATGGAAAGTGCGGGGATATTGGAGTGTGCTGTGGGAGAGGGGCAAGAGGGAGGTGAAGGGTTGTAAGGTAGTCTGTAAGAAGGAAGGACAGTTGAAGCATCCTGCCAGAGATCAGAGGTTAGTTAGACAATGGGGAGGTCAATCCACTGTTAGTTGGGATGGGGGTAGAGGGGTTTAGGGGGACTGAGTTGAGGAATTAATATAAATGGGGAATGTCCTGTGAGGTGTCTGTGGGGGTGGGTGGGTCTGACTATAGGCATCGAAAGATTAGAAATGATTTAATTTTTTCTAACTTTCTCTAAGTACCGCTTACTTTAAGACAGACAGAATTGCCCAAAGTTTGCAAATTATATCAAATGGTTCCAAGGATGAGTGCTGGCGCCTCTGTTGCTTAGAATATATATAAATCATTTGCAAGAAAATGTAGGTAGTCTGATTAGTAAATTTATGGAGAAAAAATTGGAGGAGAAGTGAGGAGGTTTATCTGAGGATACAGAAAAGGCCAATTACCCAATTGGAGTTTGAATTTCTCCATGCACTCCTCACATGGGAATTTCCAGTGGGGCTGAGTGGGGGTTGGTGAAGGAAGGAAAGAGTCCCATAACTTATTTTTGGGGTAGTCCAACATCTACCCCCTCCACCGCCTCCAAAACATATGATGCCCTACAGCATAAAAGATACAAGCTGTTTCTCTCTCTAGATGTTCCCTGAAGAAAGAATAGTACAGCAGAGGAACAAGCCCTTTAGCCCACCAAGTCTGTGTCGACACAATACATTGCTCATCTAATATTTTATTTGCTGTATGTGGTACATATCTCTCTATTCCCTGCCTATTCATGTATCTATCCACATACCTCTTGAACGTTGTTGTAGAATAGCTTCCACAACCTCCTCCAATAGTATGTGCCAAACATTCACTATCTGTGTGTGGAGAAATTTGTTTCTGACATCTCTTTTAAACATTTGCCCTTTACTTTCAACCTATGCTCCTGAGTAATTGACCCTTCTACCCTGGGAAAAAGACTCTATCAACTGTATCCAAGCCTGTCATAATCTTGTAAACCTCTCTCAGGTCCCTCCTTATTCCCTGACACTTCAGTGAAAACAATCCAAATTTGTTCAACCTTTCTCCATGTCTATATCCTCCAAACCAGGCAACATGCTGATAAGTCTTTTCTGCACCTTTTCCAATGCCTCAATATCCTTCCAATAGTGTGGTGACTAGAATTGCACACAATATTCCAAATGCGGCTTAACCAAAGTCTTATACAGCTGCAACATGATTTTCCAATTACTATACTTAACACCTGGGACCAGTGAAGGCCAGCATACCATACACTGTCTTGATCACCTTGTCCACTTGAGTTTCCACCTTCAGGAAACTGTGGATCCCTCTGTATGCTAATATTTCTTTGGACTCTACCATTTACTGTACATATGCCTTTTGCAGAAGATCTTCCAAATCACATCATCTCATATTGTCCAAGTTAAATTCCATCTGCCATCTTTCAACCCAAGTCTCCAGCTGATTAATATCCTCAAATAAATCTCCTCACTATCTGCTACTCCCCCAATTTTTGATTCATCTGCAAATTTACTGATCAGACATTTTCCTCCAAATGATTTACACATATTACAAACAACAGAGGCCCCAGCACTTATCCTTGTGGAACATTGTTTGTCACAGACCTCTAGATAGACAAATACCCTTCCATTGCTACTTTCTGCTTTCTATGCCCAAGCCAGTTTTATATCCATCATACCAGCTCATCTTCTGTTTCAGCCTGTCATGAGCAATCTCATCGAAGGCTTTACTAAGTCCATGAATGTAACATCCATTGCCCTGCCCTGGTCAATTTCTCTTGTCACTGCATCAAAGAATTCAATCTCAATCTTCTCTTCACAAAAACATGCTTCCTATTACTATTAAATCTATACTCTTCCAGGTGATACATCCTGTCCCTAAGAATCTTGTCCAATAATTTCCCCACTACTGATGTAAGGCTCACATGTCTATAATTTCCTGGATTGTCTCTTCTGCCTTTCTTAAAATGAGGAAAAATGTTAGCTACTTTCCAATCCTCTAGTACAATGGCTACAGAGGAGACAAAGATTTTGGCCAAGACATCAACAACTTGTTCCCCCACATCATTCAGTGTTCTGGGATAGATCCTTTCTGAATTTTCAATTAATGATTTTCAAAATCTCCAATACCTCCCCCCTTTTTATCTCAACATGTCTTAGAATGTCAACATCCCCCTTTCTACACTCACTATCTACTACATTCTTCTCATTTGTGAATACTGATGCAAAATACTCGTTCAGAAGCTCACCTACCTCATCTGCCTCTATACACAAAATCCTTCCCACTGTCCTTGAGTGGACCTAGCCTTTCCTTAGATATCCTCTTCCTCTTTATATATGCATAAAAAGCCTTTGGATTCTCCTTAGTCCTGCCTGTCAAGAACATTTCATAATCCCTTTATGCCCTCCTAAGTCCCTGTTTAAGCTTTTTCTTGCTAACTTTGTACTCCTCAAAAGCCATATCTGTTTTCAATTTATCTCTTCTTTTTTACTAAGCTCACCTGATGTGTACTTTTACCATTTTGTGAGTTTTTTGAACATCATCCAAATCAGGAGAAGATGGTTTTGTTACTGAACTAGCTATCCAGCAACCCAACATAATGCTCTGGGATCCGGGATTCAAATCTCAGCACAGCAGATTGTGAAATTTTAATTAGAATTCTACTGATGACCACAAAACCATTGTTGATTGTGATAAAGACCCATCTGATTCACTAATGTTATTTTGGGAAGGGAATTTTATGTGGTCTGACATGTGAATCCAGACCCAAAGAAATGTGGTTGACTCTTAAAAAAATGTCCCCTGCAATGCACTCAGCTCAAGGTCATATTGGGATGGGCAATAAATGCTAGCAGCCAGAAATTCTCCTATCCTTTGAATGAATGAAAGTAAAACAATACTAGTGCAACTGTTCAACCACCGACAGACCCACACCTTTGATGTTCCTTAACCCAACAAAATGCTTACTCTCTTCTTGACCAATACCCCTACCATGGGCTTCACTCTCTCAAGTCTATTGGGCACAGAATTGAGTATATCTGGTGTATAATTGGTTCATCACCAGATCTAACTTGACCACATCTGGCACCATCGGGTCTCATTCTATTTTGTCAAAACCACTTTTTAATCCAGGACAAAAGCAAACTGTATTTATACAGCAGTATAATAAAATATGTCACGAGAACATTGTCAAACAATGACAAGAACTTTCCAGCTGTTCACGCCGATGGGATTCTCCCGTCCTCTGGCAGCTCAGCCCTGCCTGTGGATTTTCCATCGGCATGGGGTGATATTAATGGCGAATTCTATTGACAGCAGTGATTCCAGAGAATTCCACTGCTAGCAAACAACGTGCCACCTTCCTGCCAGCAGGAAGCATGTGGCTGGAAGATCAAAGAATCTCTCCCAACACCTATACTCAGATTTCAGAGCAGATAACTCAAAGTTTGATCAAAGTGCTGGGTTTTGGGGAGCTAATGAAGGAAGCTAGAGAGGTTGGGAGATTATGGGAGCGAATTTCAGAGTGTTGACAGCTGAAAAATGACTAGATATCTGAGAGGGGTGGAGGGCTGGAGTGGATCACAGAGCTAGGGAAGACTATAGCCATGGAGGGATTTCCCAGGGAGTGCATTGCCATCATCACTGGCCATAAGATTTCTTCACTCTGATGGAATTGCACATCTTCAGATGGGAATTCTGATCTGGACAATCACAGGGTTAGATCAGGAATTAAACTGTGCAACATTTCCAGTATAAGTATTCAGGTAACTGGCCCAAGTGTCTGACCCTGAGCTCAGGGTTGGAGACTTTCATGGATGGTCCCAGGTAGCACAAATCAGCCCATTGGAAGTTTAAACAGTGCATGTTTGTGTACCGCACTAGGGCTTCCTGGGGGACCTGAGGAACAACAGACTTAAATCCAGACTTGGTTGTTCTGAATATTGGAGATTTGGGCCAATGTTTCTTCTTGTGGGGAAGAGTGTAATTGGAGTCCATCAATATTAGATAGACACCATAAAAGCCCAATGGATGTAACCCATTGTTTGGATTCAAGTTTTCAGAAAGTTACAGGCCATTACCACCTTTTCTACAGCAGGATCCAAACTGGCATAGGATTCCTCCAAATAGATTCTTCAGTAGGTTACACCAAAGTGTTTGTTGATTTTGTCATTGGCAACATACGCCCAAGTTTCCTCAGAATTTCATCATCTCAACTCTACCCATGACAAAGCAGGCCATCCATTCTCTCCACCAACGACACACAGGGGCAGCAGTGTGTACAGTGTCTATAGGCTGCACTGCAAGAACTCACCAAGGCCGCTTTAACAATATCTTTCAAATCCATAATCACTACTGAGTAGAAGGACTAGGCCAGCAGATGCATAGAACTTGACCAATTGCTAATTTCATTCCAAGCCAAACAACATCCTGATTTGGAAATACATATCTATCACCATTCCTTCACTGTGACTGAGTTAAAATCCTGAAATTCCCTCCCTAACAACACTGTGGTACCTATACTACACGGACTGCAGTAGTTCAACTCACCAGCATCTTCTAACTGGTAATTAAGGATGGACAACGAGGGCTGGCCTAGCCAGTGATGCTCTAATCCTGTGAAAGAGTATTTTTTTAAACATGGAACAAAGCCAACAAACCAAAGCAAATTCAATATTAATAACCAGTGTTTAACAGAGCTTACACCATACTCTATTATATAGGAAAGTTAAAAGTTTGGAACAATCAAACCAGCCTTTATGAATATTAGGACCACATGTTTAAGAAATTGGAAGCATGGGAGATTTTCAATTTTTAACACAACTCACTCTGATCCCATAGAAATACGTTTTGCCAGAATCTTAGCTTAGCTTTCCCCTTAATCTTAAATGCAGTTGGATTAAGCCTTATATCTGCTGTTTAATTGTGATTTTGAAAGTAATTTTAAAATATTTTTCCTCACATTTTACATCTGACCGAACCCAGTCAAGTGTAAGAATATACTATGCCTTTGTGAAGCTACTGGGTTGCTAGACAATAATTGTCATAAAAGTTCTCAGTTGATTGTAACTGTGACTGTACTCTCAACAAGTTACCCTGTATGGACTTGTAAATATCTGCTTCCAACATCTAATTCCTAAAAGTTGATGGCTGATGGTGCATATGAAAACAGTTTATTATTGCAGAACATTATTAAACATTCAACTGATCAAGCCACTTTTGATAGACCCTTTGATCAATATTTACTTCACACATTCAATTATTTGCATAGGCTTCATCCTGAATAATCAGAGTCCTTCAGTGCTGGAGCAAGGCCATTCAGCCCATCTAGATCTTGATTTGATCTATTATGTCACATGTATTAACATATAGTGAAAAGGATTGTTATCCTTGTGTTCTGTACAGACAAAACATACCATTCATAGAAGCAAATACAAAGGAGATGTCAGGGGTAGGTTTTTCACTCAGAGGGTGGTGAGTGAATGGAACCGACTGCCGTCGGAGGTTGTTGAGGCAAACTCACTGGGGTCTTTTAAGAGACTTCTGGATGAGTGTATGGAAAAGAATAGGATAGGGCGTTATAGATAGGTCTGTGGATTGGTAGATGTGATCGGCGCAACTCGTGGGCCGAAGGGCCTGTTTGTGCTGTATTGTTCTATGTTCTATGTTCTATAGAGAAGGAAATTAGAGAGTACAGAAATTAGAGAGTTACAGTCATAGCTAGGGCATAGAGAAAGATCAAATTAATGCAAGGTAAGTCCATTCAAAAGTCTGACAGCAGCAGGGAAGAAGCTGTTCTTGAGTCAGTTGGTACATGACTTTAGACTTTTGTATCTTTCTCCAAATGGAAGAAGGTGGATGACAGAATGTCCAGGGTGTGTAGAATTCTTAATTATGCTAACTGCTTAGTCGAGGCAGCAAGAAGTGTAGACAAAGTCAATGGATGTGAGACTGGTTTGCGTGATGGATTGGGCTACATTCACAACCTTTTGTAGTTCCTTGCGATCTTGGGCAGAGCAGGACCCATACCAAGCTGTGATACACCAGAAAGAATACTTTCTACGGTGCATCTCTAAATGTTGGTGAGTCATAGCTGACATGCCAAATTTCCTTAGTCTTCTGAGAAAGTAGAGGTGTTGGTGGACTTTCTTAGAAAGTTCAGGATCCAGTCACAGAGAGAGGTGCCAAGGCCCTGGCTACTGAGTTTGGAGATGAGTTTCATGGGAATAATGGTGCTAATAGCCGAGCTGTAGTCAATAAATATGAGTCTGACATAGATGTGCTTATTATCTAGGTGTTCCAGGATTGCGTGCCGGGCCAGGGAGATGACATCTGCTGTGGACCTGTTGCAGTGATAGGCAAACTGTAGTGGATCCAGGCAATCTGAGAGGTTGGAATTGATTATGCCATGACTAACCTTTCGAAACACTTCATAATGATAGATATCAGAGCCACTGGCTGATAGACTGAATCAGCTCTCCAACAGAGCATCCCACCCAGGGATTACCCCATTAATCCACACATCTCAGGACACTAAGGAGAAATGTAGCATGGCCAATCCACCTAATATGTACATCTTTGGACTGTGGGAGGAAACCAGAGCACCCTGAGGAAACCCTCACAGACATGGGAGAACATGCAAACTCCACCTTGAAAATGGAGTCACAAGTGGACAGAGTGGTGAAGAAGGCATTCGGCATGCTTGGTTTCATCGGTCAGAACACTGAATACAAGAGTTGGAATGTCCTGTTGAAGTTGTTCAAGACATTTGTAAGGTCACACTTGGAATACCGTGGTCACCCGGTTAGAGAAAGAATATTATCAAACTAGTAAGAATGCAGAAAAGAATTACTAGGATGCTAGAGGGACTTGATGGTTTGAGTTATAAAGAGAGGCTGGATAGACTGGGACTTTTTTCTCTAGCGCGTAGGAGGTTTAGGGGTGAACTTATAGAGGTCTATAAAATAATGAGGGGCATAGATCACTAGATAGTCAATACCTTTTCCCAAAAGTAGAGGAGTCTAAAACTAAAGGGGAGAAATACAAAAGAGTCCAGAGAAGCTATTTTTTCATACAGAGGGTGGTGAGTGTTTAGAACAAGCTGCCAGAGGTAGTAGGAGAGGCAGGTACAATTTCGTCCTTTAAAAAGTATTTAGACAGTTGCATGGGTAAGATGGGTAAAGAGGGATAAGGGTCAAACGCGGGCTTTGGAGCTAACTTAGTGGTTAAAGAAAAGGGGTGGCGTGGGCAAGTTGGGCCAAAGGGCCTGTTTCTATGCTGTAAACCTCCATGACTCTATGACCCACGGCTGGAATAAACTGGGATCTCTCAATACCAAACTGCTGTATTATGAGATCAGCTCCTGTACAACACTTGCAGCATATAGCATCCATCCTGAAACCCATCTTTGCAATTGAAAAATTGCAAGAAACCATTCATAGAATTCTGGACACATTCTGCCAGATTGAAGTTTACTTTCTGGGTCAGTGCTGGGCCCTTCTGTAGAGAGACCAATCCAACAGTTCACCACAAGGCAATATTTGTGATCTAATTACACGGAGAATAGAAGGCAATCGGGAAAACATTCTGGAACATAATACAATTAATGGAACTTGGATGAGGTGATAAAGTGCAAGAGTGGTTCAACAGTCAAAAGTAACTTAAAATTGTGCTGCCATCCGTAACACTTGTGCCTTTATCAATCTGTACAATCTTTAATTTAATACTACTTTTTAAAAAAATGAAATAATGCTCCATGGTCACAAGGTTTTTAATTTAATTTTGCTTTCATCAATCTCCAGGATGTGGCTGTCACTGGAGAGGCTGGTATTTATTATCCATCTTTCTTTGTCCTTGAGATGTGAGTATTGGGCCAAGCCAAGGGGTGTGCGACTTAAAGCAGAAACTAGAGGCCATGGTTTCTCCATACACCTTGGTGCCCTCATCCTTTTAAGCCACACTTTTGGGAGGTGCTATCTAAGAAGTTATGCCAACTTGCTATGCTACATCCTGTAGTTAGTAGAGAGTGCAGCTATAGTACACCAGAGGCATAGGGATTTGGGATTCCAATTAAGCAGAATGCTTTGTCCTGAATGGTGTTGAACTTTTAAGCATTCTTCTCGCAGCACCCATCCAGCAAGTGGGGGGTATTCCATTGCATTTCTGACCTGTATGGGGGAGGTGATAGAGGGTTAGTCACTCGCTGCAGAATACCAATTCGGTAGCTAATGTACTTATGTGGCTGTTCCAGTTAAATTTTGATTCAATGGTGAATCCTTCAAGATGTACATGGTATAGGACTTAGTAATAGTAACACCAATGAATACCAGAAGAAGATAATTTGATCCTCTCTTGTTGGAAATGCTAATGGTCTGGCATTCTATTGGGCAAATATTACCTGTCATTTATCAGCCTTAGCTCGATTGCCATCCAGTACTTACAACATGTAGGCATTATGTTATCCATGGAGCTGAATATTGTGCAATCATCACTTTCAATCTTTTAATGAAGGGAGATCATGAAGCACGTGCGGATAGTTGGGCTGGAGTGCAGCTTTTCAGAGAGTTATTGTTTTGGGTCTGAGATTGTTCCTTTCCAACAACTACAACCATCTTCCTTCCTGCCAGCCATTGGATAGTTTTCCTCTGAAGACGACCGTTCAATTTTTGGTGCAGCCCCACCCACCCCATGGTGAACCAGCACGTCGGGTTTCCGCTCCAACCCTGAAATCAAAGTGTTGTGGAGTAATGCACATGGCTCCAGAAGGTGCTCCATTCACTTAAATACAATCAGCTCCAAAGCAGAATCATTTACATGTTTTCTTGAAGCTATTACTTTAAAATGTAGTAAAATGCTCCTCCACTGAATGTTACAGAATAATGTCTGGGAGCAGCTTCTTAAGCTGACAGACTAAACCATTCACATTTTTATTTGCTAATAGGAAAATTTCTTTATCCCTTCAATGAGTCAAGTTTCCACAACTACTTTAATGTATTTACATTTCATTTAAGTGTTCTCCTTTACACTAGTTAGCCTGCTTATTGATATTATAAATACTGACATAAACAAATATAGTTCCATGTCCAACATCACAGCAGTAGTTAGACTAAGGTGCAGTTTCAGGCATTTTATTTGAGGTTCAAAACTATTAATATAATATGACCCAAGCACCCCAGACATGTTCTCTTCCACCTTCTTCCACCAGGAAAAAGAGACAAAAGTTTGAAAGCACATACCGACTGATTTGAGAAAGCTTCTTTCCTTCAGCCATCAGACTTTTGAATGGCCCTACCTTATATTAAGCTGATCTCTCTCCTCACTCTATCTGTAACTGCAGCACTATATTCTGCACCTCATCCTTTCCTTTTCCCCTGTGTACTCTATGAAATATGTTTTGTCTGTACAGTGCACAAGAAACAATACTTTTCACTGTATCCCAAGACATGTGACAGTAATAAATCAAAATCAAAATTATGCTGCGTTAAGGATAATTTTCTTCATAAAAACAAACTGATGTTAGTTAAAAGAAAGCATCTTTTTCACCCTCACAATATTACAGGCAAGTTAGACAATAATGCATTTTCATTCTGTCAGTGTTGCATTGAGCATTTACAAAGTTATCAAGAATTGTTTGACACTTTCTTTTCACTAATGAAGACAGTAGTGCTGTTTTAAGAATAAAGTAATATTTGCTTTTTGAATTGAACCCCAGAGGTGTTAGAAGTAAAACATGCCATGACTAGCCACGTGGTAAACATCTCCATTCATTAGGTGGTGTGAAGAGAGCTACCTCATCACAATGTGAGCCGGGATGAAGCTTTGGCTAGAAGGCGGCATGCAGATAGTCACAATGCAATTAACAGTAAGCTTTAAGAGCAGTTCCCTGTACCTCTATGGCCACCCTTTGTGAACAACACCAGCCATTTGCTACAGAACGTCGGGTCCTCTCATCTCATGAGAACTCCTGTCAAGTTTGGATACAATTTTGCAGCAGCCTGGTTCCTCAATTCGAGGAATTCAGCTGCTTTGTAAAAAAGAGCAAGAAACATAATGGACTTTAAATGTCATTGACAAATGTCTATTCCCAGGATGTGCATTAGCAAAACATTCGAGAAGCCAGAGCATACAAACTGAGGTTGCATGTAAGATTTCTGTTCATTCAGGCTGAGTTCTCTGTGAAGTATGCATGCATCGTGCACTAGCTCAGGTTCTGAAATTGTACTGTCTCCAAAAAGTCAATTAATAGTATCACTAAATTGGCTGAGTAATCACTTAAGATGGTTTGCCTGCTTAACAGGTGCAAAACAGATTCCAAAGCATCTGAAACTGCATGCAGCAAGAGTGCACAAGTCTGCTACATCCATTACATTGGTAAAACAATAAAAAGAGAGGTTCAAGACCCAAACCTGAAAGAACATGTTATACCCTATGCTTATGGAGCTTGATGTCTGCTTGATAATGCTGTATTTACAAATTTGCTCTATCCTGGTTGTGGCTTGTGTCAGGCCAGCATATCAAGAAAATGTGGTCTGCATAAGACCTACCCAACAGAGCTCAAGGTGACCATTTGCAGCCTCCTTAAAAAAGGTAAGTTTATTCCTAAATATGTCCCTAAATAAGGAACCAGCATGATCGGGAGTGATCCTCCCAGCTGGACTCTGGTACCAAAGACCTTTGCCGCCTCTGGCGCATTGACGAGTTCCCTAAAGCCTAAAGTTTGATGCTGAATGACTGGTGAGCTACCTGGGAATGTCCGAAGGCCAATTTCCAACATCAAGAATGCTGACCCATTCAAGATAGGGATTTGCACTAGAAATGCAATCTGCACTCAGATACAGCTTGTGATTGATATGGTAACTAAATATGACAGGAGCAAATTTATTTAATGCGTGCTTGTAAAAACCAGAGCTAAATCTCATGAAGTTACAATACAGCCATGATACGGTTTAAGTTTATTTGAAGTTTAAGTTTACTTATCACTCTCACTAGTAGGCTTACATTAGCACTGCAATGAAATTACTGTGAAAATCCCCTAGTCAACACACACCGATGCCTGTTCAGGTACATTAAGTGAAATTTAGCAAGGCTAATGCACCTAACTAGTACATCTTTCGGACTGTGGGAGGAAATTGAAGCATCCGGAGGGAACCCACACATAAACACAGGGAGAATGTGCAGAGTCTGCATGGATAGTGACTCAAGCCAAGGATCATGATGCCACTGTGCCACAGTGCCACCCCATACATGCACATAAGAGAGGCTGAGGGATTTGAGATTGTTTTCATTAGAAAGGAGGCGGCTAAGAGGAGACCTTATTGAAACATATAAGATGATTAGAGGTTTAGATAGGGTGGACAGTGATAGCCTTTTTCCTAGGATGGAGAAAGCTAGCACGAGGGGACATAGCTTTAAATTAAGGGGTGGTAGTTATAGGACGGATGTCAGAGGTAGGTTCTTTACCCAGAGGGTGGTAAGGGTATGGAATGCCCTGCCTGCTGCAGTTGTAGATGCGCCAAGTTTGGTGGCGTTTAAGAGGTTAGTAGATAAGTTTATGGATGAAAAGGGAATGGTTTAGGTTAGAGGGTCATTGCTTTTTCTTAATTGGTCGGCGCAACATCGAAGGCCGAAGGGCCTGTTCTGCGCTGTAATGTTCTATGTTCTATAAGGTACAATATTGAAATTTACTGCTGGTATATTGGTCCCAGTTCCACACCAAAGGAGCGTTCTCAACTTACAGAGGGAATTATGGTTACAAGAACTGAAGCCAATAGTGAATTGAAATCCCAGATCTCATTTGCATAGCCTACTCCTGTCTGGCGTTGTTGGGGGTGATATCACTGGTGAGAGTTAGGAGTCCAAATGTGTGTGTTTGATGCATTCCAGGGCCTGCTAATTATCACATGAAAGAGAAAGGAACACAAGAATGTGTCAATGGGCTTCGAAGGAGCATGATGAGAGGAACATCAGTACTGCCTGTCTGATTGGGCTGTTTTTGTGCTACCTGTTACTTTGTAAGTGTATTAGTGAGACTCAGATGGTATATTTGAGGCAATGCCAAAGATAGGAAAATATAGTTATATTTTGGTTATATTTCAGAAATAGACCACTTGACCGGCTGCTTTTTGCAAGAGTCAGAATTGTCTATCACATTAACTTGCCGATAGTCAGCTCATTCACCTTGAATGCTGCTTCTGCGAGTTGCTTTTCACAGAAAGAATCAATTAATACTATTTTTTTTTCCTCTTTTTCTTTTCTTGAATTGTGTGAACCCCTGTACACTTCATTCACAGTGCCCCTCATAGGTGTGAAATGCTATTAACCGCACAGAGTGAAGCTCAAATATAAATCCAGGTTAATGGCATCTTGAAGGGATTTTGTTCAGACCTACGGAGATGATTGTACTGCTGAAGAGCTCGAAGCCTCCCATGCAGATCAGAGGCAATTCAGATTAAATCTAAATTAAAAATTCCCAGGACCCTCTCGCCACTTGAAAGCGCGATTGCCAGCACTGAACCCACAAGAGTAAATATGTCAAAAGGAAGCTGCCTTATTTATTCCACAATATCAGATCTCCAAAGTCGCACTGATCTTTTGGCAAGTTTCATGTAGAGTTTTGCTAAAAAAAAAGGCACGCAACTTGCATGCTAATTTGCTAAATCAAGTGTTGAACCAATTTTAATTCAGGTTATGGCTGTGTGGGACGGGGGAACCAAGCTGCTGGATCGCATCCTGAGACCCTCCAGAGGGTATTGTATTTCTATCAGATGAGGACAGCATGGTGGCACAGTGGTTAGCATTGCTGCCTCACAGCACCAGGGACCCAGGTTCGATTCCCCGCTTGGGTCACTGTCTGTGTGGACTCTGCACGTTCTCCCAGTGTCTGTGAAGGTTTCCTCCACGTGCTCTGGTTTAGTCCAAAAGACGTACTGGTCAGGGTGCACTGGCTGTGCTAAATTCACCCTCAGTGTACACGCACAGGTGCCGGAGTGTGGCAACTAGGGGATTTTAACAGTAACTCCATTGCAGTGTTAATGTGAGCCTACTTGTAACACTAATAAATCAACTTAAAACTTAGATGGCTGGATTTCCAAATTTCTAAATGATTTAATTGTTGATATTATATAACCAGCAAAGGTATTAAATAACAAATCGTCACCCTGCAAACCCTACCCGCCTTCCCCCACACCCATGGCAAGTATGAATCACAAAGGATTCTATTCAATTAATGGCGAGATGGACTCAAACCGCCAGAGTAGAACAAGACAACTGACTGCCATTGTCTTTCTTCGATTGAGTGGCAATTCCTATCCCTAACTTGAGAAAACCATAGAACAAAAAGAATGACTTCATTCAAGCTGACCCTTCGAAATAGGACAGGACATACAGTCAATCTGGGAGTCTCATGAATCTAATGTTTTCCAGTCCCCACAAGTTAGAAAGAACCTCACTTCAGACTAAAGATGCTGTGTCTTCAGCGAGTGCATTCCTTCAAATGGCCTGCAAACTGATAGACTGATTGATCATTGTTACTCAGCACAAGACCACAGTGCAGCAGGAAACATGGCACATCAGGATATATATTCACATAATAATTAGTTCCTATGTCATTACAAATAATTTAACTGTGTAACAGTGAACAATTCCCATTTCCTAAGCTAATCACAGTATTGGTTTTCATACTTCTTTGAGGAGTTCCTGTCCAGCCGCAAAGATACTTTGTACACAATGCATGGATGGAATCCAACCACAGGGAGAATAAAAATCTTATGCTTTTTTTTGCTCTTCTTGGGATCAATGCCACTCTCTGCATCATATTACATCCCCGCCTCCTCCTCCTCCTCGAGTCAGATTCCCATTCCCAGCTGAGCTGGTAGTCTTGTTCATTCACAATGAGTAATGCACAACACGGAAAAGTAAACTACATTTCTTTAAAGCAGAGAATGGGCCGCCATGTCTGGAAGTAGTAGCAGGGAGGTTAGGCTTATTTTTACAGCCTGGCCTCATTAATATATTCCAACTCTCCAACCATTTCAGTGGGAACGTCAGTGAGAGGTAATGATTCGAATCTCCTTTCGAATTGCAGAAGGCAGTCGAAAGGAGCCCACAGATGGTGCCTGGCACAAAGTGTCTGAGATAAAACCTCAGCAGACTTTGAAGGGGTTTGTGAAGCCTACATTTCCTGCGGGACTCAGAAGAGTACTGTAGGCCAATAGAAAAAACTTGTAAAACAATTTATAAACTTACCTTGCTGGGCCTCTTCTGACCCTGAATGCTGCAAGTTATAATGACTATAATAAGGCCCATGAGGTTGGCCTTTTGCAGTATGAACTTCCTGATTGAGCTCATAAATGCTTGCCCTCCTCGTTAACCTACTCCTGGGCCTGGCAGAGCTTGCCATAAACAGGTCCAGGCAGCAGGCGATCAAGGGGGCCATCCAACCTGACTGTCCCTCTACCATGGCTATATTCATGGCCAGGTGTCCCTGAGTCCACTGGGCACTGCAGGGATGGGGGTGCATTATGGACATCTTTAATCACATTTTGATTTGATGTTCTAAGTTTCCTTTCTGTTTTGTCCTTTATAGTTCCCTCCTGCTGGGAGCTGTCCTTTTAATTTGTTCCCTTGTTAATTTGATCTCCTTTATTTGGTTGGCCAAAAAGATTGGTCAGAATTGCCTGCCCAATCAGGGAGCCTCACCTGTATATAAATATGGGAGTGTCAGGTCTTCTGACAGTCTAGATTCTGATCGTGTGCCTGAATGGCTTGAGGAGTGGTGTTAAGTTTGCAAATAAAGGGAATCTGGCCTCTGAGGAGTTACTTTACAGTTCTTGTTGGCTGGTTTAGACTGGCAGGATAGCCTTAATTGTTCCCTTGCTCAAGTCTCAGGTTAACATCACTGTTTGGATCCAATGCATCACTGGCCTTTGCTAGGGTCATACTGGAAACGCTCCATCAATTTGTAGGTCCAGTTCATGCAGAAATGCAGTGCAGTTTCTATGCTGCCTGATCTACTGTGAAGATGATCTTCTCCCTATGCCAGCTACAAGACAAGCATGGGAAAGAGAACAAAGCTCTCTGCCTTACTTTTGCTGATTGTATGAAAGCATTCAACATTGTCAGCATAGCAGATCTGTACAAGGTTTTGGAGAAAATTGGCTGCCCACCAAAGCTCCTCTATTTATCTGTTCCTTTCATGACCACATAGATCTTACTGTCCAATTTAATAGTACAATTTCTGAGTTTCAGAATGGAGTGAAGCAAGGTGTGAAGCCCTCACTCTGTTTGCTATTTCTTCATGCTCCTAACCATTGCCTTCCAATTAGATATTGAAGAAGATTATCTGCACACTAGGTTTGGAGATAAGTGCTACAACTGTTCAGATTGAAAAAACAGAACTGTTCTGCACTTATCATGCTATGCTAGTCACTCAAGGAAACTCAGCTACAAAGACTCCTGGATTGTCTCTTCAACAGGGCATAGGGTATAAGAGCAAGATGGTCATGCTTATATAAGACACTAATTAGACCTCAGCTAGAATAGTGTATGCAGTTCTAAGTGCTACACTATAGGAAGAATGGAAATGCATTCGAGAGAGTGCAGAAAAGGTTGACAGGAATGGTCACAGGGTTGAGAAACTCCAATTATGAGGATAGATTGTAGAAGTTGGGGACTGTTCTCCTTGGAGAGGACTATAAGGAGATTTGATAATGCTCAAAATCATGAGGGGACTGGACAGGGTTGATAGTGAGAAACTGGCCCAACTCATTAAAGAATCAAGACCGAGAAGGCACAGATATAAAATGATTTGCAAAAGAAATAAATGTGATGTGAGAAAATACTTTTTCACCACCACAGGATTCAGGTCTGGAATGTGCTACCTGGAACTGTGATAGAGGCAGATTCAATTGAAATATTCAAGATGATAATGTGAATAGAAATAATGTGCAGGGATATAGAGAATGGCACTAAGTCACAATGCTTGACTGGAGAGCCAGTGCAAACACAATGGGCCAAATGGCCTCCTGTGTTGTGATGATTCTGTGAATGCCTGTAACTTGTTCTCCTAATAATTTAAGCACCAAGGAAGTTGTGGTTGTGGGACGGAGTGTCACAACACAACTCTCAACAGATTAAACAATACCGCACTGGATGTCAGAGACTCATACAGTGCAGAAAAGGTCCTTCAGCCCATCATGTCTGCACCACCAATAATTAACACGAACAGTGTGCTTATCCCATTTTCCTGCATTTGTCCCATTTCCTTGAATGTTATGATATTTCAAGTGCTCATCAAAATATTTTTTAAAGCTTGTAAGTTTTCCAGCCTCTATTACCTTCCCAGGCTGGGCCTTCCAGATTCCCACCACCCTCTGAATGAAAAATTTTATTTTCAAATCCACTCTGAATCATTTGCTCTGAATCTCCCACTCTTTACCCTCAAATACTGCCCCTTGTGATTGCTCTCTCAATCAGGGGAACAGCTGTTCCATACTTTCCCTGTCCATGCCCCTCATAACTTTATACCCCTCGATCATGTCCCCCTCAGCCTTCTCTGTTCTCAAGAAAACAATCCAAGCATATCTAGATTCTTCTTATAACTCAAGACAAGATCCTGGTGAACCTCTTCTGTACCCCCTCAAGTGCTATCACATCCTTCCCATGTTACAGTGACCAGAACTGCAACAGTATTCTAGCTGTACGTACCTAATGTTCTGGATAAACTCCAACATTACCTCCTTACTCTTATATTCTATGCCATTGACTGGTAAAAGCCAGTGTCCATATGCCTTCTTAACTGTCCTATATGTGATCTGCTGACCTCAGAGATCTATGAATAAGTTCTCTAAGTTCCATCTGTTCCTCTGAGTTTCCCAGTTTACTGCCATTCTTTAAATAGCCCCTCATCCCTACGACAATCTTCTTCACTATTAACCACCCTAGCAATCTTGGTGTCATCTACAAACTTGCTTAATATCTCCCCCCTCCCCCGCTCCAACATTTTCATCTATTAATTATGCATATAACAAACAATAAAGGTCCTTATTGTATATAGTGGATACTGGCATCCAGACACTCGAACAACTTTCTACCACTCCCCTTTCAGTTTTATTACTAAGCCAGTTTCTGATCCATCTCACCAAGCTTCCATGAATTCCACCTTCTCAATCAATCTCCCATGTGGAAGATTGTGAAAAGCTTTGCTGAAATCCGTATAAATGACATCAACTGAACTTTCCTCATCCACACACTTGATCACATTTTTGAAAAATTCGAGTAAATTTGTTAGGCATCACCTCCCTCATTACAAAGCTGTGATGACTATCACTAATTAACACATTCTTCAGGCCTTGTGTACCAGTGCAGAAGATAGAAAAAATAATGACCTGAAAAGAAAACAAGTCAGAAGACCTGATATGCATTGTTGATTGAGTGTCCTAGGAAGCAGAATATAGGACAGACATGTTCCAAACCAGGGAGTGGAAAGGAAGAGACAACAGGAAGTTCCAGATAAGATACAATGACAGAAATAAATCCTATTAAGTTAAAAAAAGATGCAAAGAAATAGGTTCCAATTTAAAGAAAGAGCTACAGGGAGCAGACTTGAAGCAAATTGGTCTTGAGAGAAGCCCTGCAAATCACAGAAGACAGGTGAAGGTCGGGAACTTCATGCTGAGAAAACAGGGGCAAGGGCACCCCTTTGGAACAATGGTGGTCTGCCTGGGGTGTTTGAGAATCATAATCTGCCCTTGGAATGTGAAGCTTGGGTGTGTTCAGAGACCCAGGGGAAAGGAATCTCAGAATAAGAGGTTGAAGCCCTGTGAAATGGGCACTGTTGAAGCCATCCAAGTAGAAGCAGCTTTTGGAGAGAGTTCTGAGGCAAGATCCTCTAAGGTTGAGAGTGGAAACCTTTGGGCAGGATGGGAAAATTCCAATGAGATTGGTTGGCCTACAATGTCATGATGTGGAGATGCCAGCATTAAACTAGAGTGGGCACAGTAAGAAGTCTCACAACAGGTTAAATTCCAACAGGTTTGTTTGGAATCATGAGCTTTCGGAACGCTGCTCCTTCATCAGGTGGGCCTACAATGTGATAAATGTCTGAATGGGTTGTTATGAAATCCATGAAATCTGTATTGTTCATCTCTGTCATTTCTTGTGTAATGTGGTGAGTTTGACCACAATTTGCCTGTTTATTCACATTACCTCACACTTACCCTGAATGTTAAGTGTTTTATCTTTCTGAGCTTTATAGTGAAGTTTATTTTTGTTCAAAACCGTGGAATCTTGTAGTTCTATTCACTTAACAAGTGTTCTGAATCTCGAATTTTATCTACCTTAAACAAAACATTGTGTCCCCTTAACTGGATCTCCCCTTACGATGCAGAATTGATGGGATTGTAACCATTCACAAAGATGAAGGAAGGATATCAGTGTCAAAACCAATGTACATATTTGAATAACTCTTACAAACATATATAAAAAAGATATAATAGGGCAGAAGTAGGCCATTTAACCCTTCGAGCCTGCTCCACCATCCATTGATGGTGGTTGAACTTTACATTGACTCTACCTTCCATCACTGTCTCTCATATTCCGCCATCAATTTCAATTGTGCAGATACTCAGCAACTGAGCATCCAGAATTTTATGGGATAGAAAATTCTATAGATTTACAAGCCTCTGAGTGAAGAAGCATTTCTTCATCTTAGCCGTAAATAACTGACCCCGCATCCTGAGACTGATACCCTGAGTTCTGGGCTCCTCAACCGGGAGGGAACACTATCTGTCAGCATTCACCCTGTCAAGCCGTCAAAGAATTTAGCACAGTTTGTGCTGGGTATCCTTGCTCCCTGCAATTGAAAAACTGCAGTCGGTCCAATCTAGGTTGGAAAGGAGGAGATAGATCACCTTCACAATGTCAGTTACTGTCCCCACTTACCCCCACCCTGTCACTGCATGGCCTTCCTTAGCTGAGGACTGCATTCAAATCGACCACCACACCTTCAAATGCCTTTATCTGACGAACATGTGTGGCCAACAGCTTCTTTATTGAGACAAATCCATGACCTGCCACTTTTCAGCCTGGCGCAGCACATTGCCCCTTCTTTTTACTTTGTTACGACAGTCCAGGGTTAATCCAAGTTGGGAGAGGGCAGAGAAGTGAAGGGGACCAGGGACCAGCTCTACGATGGATGGCCGGAGTCAGATACTGCTTAAAATGAACACATTCACGTGTTTACACCACAGCGGTGAACTGAGAATAGACTTCAAGCACCAGACCTCTAATGCCCACTGGCAGACAGATTGCAGCATTGCCCACTGAGCTGTAGCAATTGAGCTCTATCTAAGAAAGCAGGCTTTCAGCATGCGTTAAATCGCTTTTTTTTCAGCCAACAAGACCCATCCAGCATTTAATAATCTACCCACAAACAGGTCATCAACCAGGACTGCTTAATGGCCAATTTGTGGTTTTCACACCTCTCTACTTTCAGGATTTCAAAAGCCTATCCCACAATCATTTCTACCCTGCAGGAGGCAACAGCATCTGTCAAAAGCCAGGGAAACATTTTCTCGAAAGCTGCGTGAATCGAAGTTGCCCTTGTTCTTGCTCATAACCTAGGAAACAGGATCCTGTCTGCGCCAAAGAATTCACTTTGCAGTCTGAATAAAATCTGTCCTTGACTAAAAGAACGGTCTCTTTCAAAACTTGAAACAAAATGGATGCTGTGCCTCAGGTGATGTACAAAATGCGGGCAAAAGCCCCGATAAACCTCATTCCACCAGCCATTTTATAATATTTATCGTCTTTTTATTTTGCGAAAGGAAATAGATGAGGGATTAGATTTTCAACAACTGAAGGTATTATCATTGTTGATGAGAAATCCAGATACTGTGGCTTAGTTTAAATTGTTTGCCCCAGGATACAGCCCTCCTCGGTAAGTTAAAACCTGATCCACCGCATGTTTTCTGATTCAGTGTTAATGTGGCTCTAACTCTTCCCCGACCCCATTATTCCCTGCAAGAAACATCACGAACGAGCACTATTGAATATTTATAAACCGCAGAACTGTTTTCCCTGCAGTATTGTTTTATCTTAATTTTCTTACTTACAGATGAACTTCATTAGTAAGAACTCCATTGGGAACAGCTAAAATGGTTCTCATTATTGAGGTTGTACAATAATCCGTTAAAACATTCTGGGACTGATGGATTTGAGCTTGCATTAACACTGTGAGATCTGAAGGATATTTGTAGTTTTTTTCTTATTTTCCTTCCTTTTTTTAAACTATAAAAATTTGTGAGGCTGTCACACACTCAAAACGTATTTGTTCTGCCAGATTCTGGCATCAGGAAGCTTGAGGGGATGTTTTTTTTAACCACAAACCTGAAGGAGCTTTGCTATTTAAAGATCTTCAATCCAAACTTTAAAAAGAAACGCTTCCTTCTTCCCAAATACTGAGCTGATTGAATTTGAATTTTGTCCCTGGTTGCCCTTGTTTCTAGCTAGCATTATCTGGAGAGTGGGATAGGCCCTGATTAACAGTTGATTTCCTCAGAGATGTTAGTTAATGGGATGAAGTGTCGCATATCCCTGGGACCGAGGACCCAGCCTGTAGTGTGGTTATGATGTGCCCAGACCACAAACTCTCAAACCTTCTACATGGCTTCTGAAGCAGGATTCTGAGGTTTGTTGAAGTGTTAAACTCTGGGACATGGGCATTACTAGGTAGACAGCATTTATTGCCCATCCCTAATTGCCCTTGGAGGGCAGTTGAGAGTCAACTACATTTTTGTAGATCTGGAATCACATGTAGGTCAGACCAAATAAGGACAGCAGATTTCCCTTCCTCCTTAGTGATCTAGGTAGGTTTTTACGACAACCAACAATGGTTTCTTGGTCAATCAGTAGATTCTTAATTCCAGACATCTTTTATTAAGTTCAAATTCCACCATCTGTCCTGGTGGGATTCGAACCCAGTCCCCAGAACATTAAAGAAGATATTAAAGAATTTTGAAAAGGATCACGCTATGGCAGACATGTTTTTTTAGTGGAGCCAAACCGTTGCCAAGAAATTGAGGTGTTAACAAGTGTAGGCCATCAAGATATTGACATTTTGCATTCCTCCATTGGTAATAGATGTTCCTGACTGGTCATTTTGTAACTGATACCTAACAGCTTTTAGAGGGCAAAAGAAAATCAAATCAAGGTCTTCATGCAACATCTGAGTGGTGACAAACTTCAAAATGTTTTAACCATGGACATCAGGTCAGCATTTGAGCCAATGCCAATCAACCTAGAATATGATTTTAATTAGACTTTCTTAAATTATTTAAGAATTCCTGTATCTTTAGCAGATGTTTTTTTCCTCCCAGGAAGAATACTTTATACACACATGTTCAAATTTCTTTGTCCATTTGTGCTTGTTATGTTTTTCTTCCATTCAGTTTTAGGGGATGTGTTGTTGGTTGGGGTAAGCATTTATTACTGCCATTTATTGCCAGTACTTATTGTCTAATTGACCTTGAGAAAGTGTTGTTGAACTGCCTTCTTGAATCACTGAAGTAACTATACCAATGGTGCAGCTACAAACGTGGTACTGTTAGGGCGAGGGTTCCAGGATTTCCAGTAAAGGAATGGCGATGTGTTTCCATGTCAAAACGGTGGTATAGAGAGGACATTCCAGACGGCGGTGTTCCCATGTTTCTGTTCCCTTGTACTGCTACATGATAGTTGTTATGTGTTGGGAAGATGCTACTTAGAAGCTTTGGTGAGTTCCTGCAGTGCATTTTCTCGATAGAACATACTGCTGCCACTGTGTGTTGGTGGTAGAGGGAGTGATTTTTTTTGTCCATGGGATGCCAATCAAGCAGGGTGTTTTGTCCCGGATGATGTAGAGCTTTTTCAGTTTTGTTGGAGCTGCACTCATCCAAGCAAGTGAAGAGTATTCCATCACACTTCTAACCTGTGCCTTGTTGATGGTGGACATGCTTAGGGAGTCAGGAGGTGAGTTGCTCACGTCAGGAGTCCTAACCTCTGACGTGCTCTTGTAACCCGAGTATTTATATGGTTGGTACAGTTCAGTTTCTAATCAATGGTAATCCCTAGGATGTAGATAGTAGTGGATTCAGCAATGCCATTGGATGTCAATGGACAACATTTAGATTCTCTTTGTTAGAAATGCTCATTGCCTGGCACTTGTGAGGCATGAACGGTACTCACTGCTTATTAACTCAAGCCTGGAAACTACCCTGATCTTGTTGCACTTGGACATGGACTGCTTCAGTATCTGAAGAATCATAAGTGGTGCTGAACATTGTACAACCATTGGTGAACATCCCCATTTCTGATCTTATGATGGAAGGAAGATCATTGATGAAGCAGCTGAAAATGGTTGGATCTAGGACATTATCCTGAGGAATTCCTGCAGTGATGTCCTAGAACTGAGATGATTGACCTCCAACCATTTTCCTTTGTGCCAAGTATGATTCTAACCACTGACTTCAGTTTTGCTAGAGCTCTTTGATACCATGTTTTGTCAAATGCTGCCTTGTCAAGGGCATTCACTCCTCACCTTAGTTGAAAACTCAGCTTTTTTTGCCCATGTCTGGTGCCAAATTGTAGTGAGGTCAGAAGCTTTGTAACCCTGATAAAACCCAAACTAAGCATCAATGAGCACATTATTACAACTGCATAGACCTGGCTCAAATGCCAAATATCAGTATTGCTCCAAGTCTTGCTGTGGCCTTCTTGTTCAAGAATAACCGGAAAAACAAAGACTTTAGGCTCCAGTGTTTTTGATTACAAAACAAAACTTAGACAAGAGCTTTCCCTGGCATTTCCAGTTTGGGTGCAGTGATGAATGTGAGAAAACTTAAAAAGTATGTCTCTGTGCCAAACACCAGTGGCTTCATGGACTTGTGGTGTGTTCTTAATGAGACTTTGCATTCTGATTTGCATTGGTACAACTGACAAAACCGTACCTCAAAAAATCATCTTTATACAGCTTTGGTCTTGATTTTAGATTTTTTCCTTGCAGGCTGTTCACCAGAGGCCTTTGCACTCTGTTCATAGCTCACTTTAGTATTACTGTCTCTGTCATGGACTCTGTCTGTCATGCAGACCAGCTATTGCTCTTTCTGGCAAATTCACTTGAGAGATCCTGACCAAAAGCTTTATCAGCTATTGGTGTCTCCAGTCCTCTCTTTTGGATAACGAAACAATCCATATTGTTATGACATGGAGCTGACTTTTCCCTCTGCATGATTTTAGAATCACCCAAACATATATGCCTCACCTTGTAATCTTGTACGAGTATGAGAGGTAGTAGGAAGTTATTGGTTTTGGTAAATTAAAACGGGATCTGACACTATCATGAACAATTAACAGAACTTTATTTTTTAAACTGATGACAGCGTTATTAAAAATTAACAAACTGAAAAAAATCACAACAAAGTGCCATTGAATATTACAAGACTCATTCAGGAATAGTAAAATAAACCTTTACAGAATTTAGTCATTCTCAAGTAAAATACAAACACGTAACTTTGGAAATGTGACCTTTCTTCAATGATGCTCACGCCTGGAACACTTTCTTGGTTGGTATTTCTCTCTGGTGGTTCAATGAAGACATACATGAAAACTAGTGATTTACATGAGAGCCTGGTCTTTCCCTCCTTCTGATTTCAGAGGTGACAAGCACACTCTGCTAGTAATTTCCCCCTTGTCTGGGTTCATATACCTAGAATTATCTCACAGTACTTCTGTGATCTGAGTGGCTTGAGGCTGTCAAAAACCTCACATTTAAATTCCATTTGCTTGGTGTCTCTGCGTGCTTGCTTTAAACTCATTGGTTCAATTCGAAAGCCTGTTTTGTTTTGTTGTAACACTGACTGCCAGGAGCTGGAAACAACTCTCTCAAACCAGCTTCTGCAGTTTAAAATCCACACAAAGACACATGTTTCTTTTTGAAGGGATAATGCGTTGTGATTTCTTTTTTTTTAGTAATTCTTTTCACTATATACATTGTCAAACATCACTGTTTTAAACTTACATACACAACTTATAACAATGTCTACAAATCAGCTTACTAGAAAGGTAAAGAAAATTTGTGCCAAGTGAATTGACACCAACTGCACAAACTTGGGACCAAAGGCACATTTGGAGCATGCTAATCTGTTTATCTGGACCTCATATCCGGTACTGCAGTGAGAATTTACTCAGAGAGAAAATGGAAATAAAGGTCAGGTAATCTTTGGGGATCATTTTTGGTGACCCCAATTTGTCAACATCCTGCTGTCCACCCACAGCTGCGACTCCCACTTTCAAAAACATAATTTTCAAGATCTTCTGCTTCTTATTAATGGCATATATTTAATGTGTGCCATTATTATATTGCAAGAAAAGACAGGCATTACAGGGATTCATAAAGGTTCACCTAGCAATAACTTTTAATTGGAGAAAATTAGTGGTGTCAAAGGAGAAGCTGTTTAATCCAAGAAGCGCAATGTAACTTGACAGCACAGTGGTTAGAACTGCTGCCTCACAGCGCCAGAGACTAGGGTTCAATTTTGGTTGCAGGTCACTGTCTATGCAGAGTTTGCACATTCTCCCCAAGTCTGCGTAGATTTTCTCCAGGATGCTCTGGTTTCCTCCAACAATGCAACAAAGTTTAGGTTCAATGGCTTGGCCATGCTAAATAGACCCTTAGTGTCAGGGGGCTAACAGGGTAAATATCTCAGGTTACAGGGATAGGGCTGAGGTGGGACTGTTTTCCATGCAGTCTCAATGGGCCAAATGACCTCTTTCTGCACTGTTGGGATTCTATTCTGTTCTCTAATGAGTACAGCCAGACTGAGGAGCCTGATTGTTGATGGGGATTGATTAGGTTTTGGCTCACCAAGAAAGCGAAGGTCCCGAGGTGTAGAAAAATTGAATATTCATGGTGACATCAGACAGGAACTATCAAAACAGCAGAGCGCATTGAAAGTATTGAGCATGTAGGTGAGAAGGGATTGGGCTGGGGAGAAAGAGTAGGGTTGAGATAGGAAGAAATATGTTTTGTGTGGCAAGAACAGTCTGAGGTTATGGTGAGGATTCTCTCAGAAAAAATTCAAAGTTCCCAAACTGCAACAAAATGGGAGCAATTCCTGCTGGTTAGGACTTAGTGTGATTTCCAGAGCAAATCTCCGACACACTGTGCACTGCAGAGTGCCCTAGCAAGATTCACTCTGGAAAGTAGGGAATGGGACCTATTTCAATCCGAGAGGTGCCAACATAGCACTGAGTGGGCCCCTGCATATGCACTGATCTGCAGTGGTCCCTCCATTGCTGGCATTCCTGATTGCTGGCCAGCCCTGCAACCCCCTGATCACTGGCCTTCTGGACCTCCCTAGGCCAGCACTGACGTTAGCATCCTGCAATGGCCAGCCCTGATCTCTCCAACCCACTATCCCTTAGCCAGCCCCCATCCCCCTCCAAATGACAGTAAATGGTAGAGCCTTTATAAATATTAGCATACAGATGGACCTAGACATACAGATGCACAGGTCCCTGAAGATGGCAACTCAGGTGAACAAGGTGGTCAAGAAGATATATGGCACATTGGCCTTCACTGGTTGAGGTTATTGAGTTTTTCTCAGAAGACTAAGGAAATTTGATATGTCAGCTTTTTTTATAAATGACCTGGATGAGGGCATAGAAGGATGGGTTAGTAAATTTGCGGATGACACTAAAGTCGCTGAACAGTGTATAAGGATGTTGCAGGTTACAGAGGGACATAGATAAGTTGCAGAGCTGGGCTGAGAGGTGGCAAATGGAGTTTAATATGGAAACATGTGAGGTGATTCACTTTGGAAGGAGTAACAGAGTACTGAGCTAATGGTAAGATACTTGGTAGTGTGGATGAACAGTGAGATCTCTGTGCCCATGTGCACAGATCCCTGAAAGTTGGCACCCAGGTTAATAGAGTTGTTAAGAAGGTATACGGTGTGTTAGCTTTTATTGGTAGAGGGATTGAGTTTGGAGCCACGAGGCCATGTTGCAGCTGTACAAAACTCTGGTGTAGCCGCACTTGGAGTATTGTGTACAGTTCTGGCTGCCGCATTATAGGAAGAATGTGAAAGCATTGGAAAGGGTGCAAAGCAGATTTACCAGTTGCCAGTATGGTGGGAAGGTCTTATGAGGAAAGACTGAGAGACTTGAGACTGTTTTTGTTAAAGAGAAGTTAAGAGGTGACTTGATAGAGGCATACAAGATGATCAGAGGATTGAATAGGGTGGACAATCAGAGCCTTTTTCCTCAGATGGTGATAGCTAGCACAAGGGGACATAGCTTTAAATTGAGGGATGATAGATATAGGACAGATATCAGAGATAGATTCTTTACTCAGAGAGAAGTAAGGGCCTGGAATGCCCTGCCTTCAACAGTAGTGGACTTGCCAACTTTAAGGGCATTTAAATGGTAATTGGATAAACATATGGATGATATTGGAATAGTATAGGTTAGATGGGCTTTAGATTGGTTTTCACAGGTCAGCGCAACATTGAGGGTTGAAGGCCTGTACTGTGCTGTAATGTTTTATATTCTATGACTCTCACCAACTTTTATGATGCATCACAGAAAGCATTCTTTCTGGTTGTATCACAGCTTGGTGTGGCTCTTGCTCTATCCAAGATGGCAAGAAACTACAAAAGGTTGTGAATGTAACCCAATCCATCACACAAAGCAGCCTCCATCTATTGACTCTGTCTACACTTCCCACTACCTCGGCAAAGCAGCCTGCATAATTAAGGACACAACGCATGCCAAACATTCTCTCTTCCACCTTCTTCTATTGGGAGAAAGATACAAGAGTCTGAGGTCAAGTACCAATCTGACTCAAGAACAGCTTCTTCCCTGCTGACATCCGACTTTTAAATGGACCTACCTTGCATTAAGTTGATCTTTCTCTACACTCTAGCTATGACTGTAACACTGCTTTCTGCACTCTCTCATTTCCTTCTCTATGAATGGTATGCTGTATCACACACAAGAAACAATACTTTTCACTCTGTGCTAATACATGTGACAATAATAAATCAAATCAAAATCTAAAGTATAGGAATTGGAAAATCATGTTGCAGCTGTATAAAACTTTGAGGCCAAATTTGGAGTATTGTGTCCAATTCTGATCACCACACTACTGGAAGGATGTTGATACATTGGAAAGGGTGCAGAAGACATTTACCAGGATGTTGCCTGACTTGGAGGACATAGATTATGAAGAAGGCTGAACTTAAATTATTTTCATTGGAGCGTCAGAAGATGAGGGGACCTGATGGAGGTTTACAAGATATGTTTAGAATGGATAGATAGAGTCTTTTTCCAAGAGTTGAAGGGTCAATTACTCAGGGGTATAAGTTGAAAGTGAGAAGGCATTCAGTCTCTGAGTAATGCTGCGAGTAAGCATTCTCCAAGGCAGCCTTCACGACACAAGATAACGCAGAATCACTGAGCAGAGAATGATAGCCAAGTTCTGCACACATGAGGATGGCCTTAACTGAAATCTTGGGTTCATGTCATACTAGCTGTAACCCCATGGACTTGCAAAATCTCATTAACTGTCCTGTCTGGAGACAATACACACCTCTTTAACCTGTGCTTAATGCTCTCTCCACTCACATTGTCTGTAGCTTTTAAGACTTGATTAGCTGTAAAAACTCACATTTCAATCATTATTCTGTAAATTAAGTTTGTTTGTGAACAGATCTCCCACTCACTTGACGAAGGAGCAGCGTTCCGAAAGCTAGTGGTGTTTGCTACCAAATAAACCTGTTGAACTTTAGCTCTGTATTGTGAGATTTCTTACTGTGTTTACCCCAGTCCAACGCCAGCATCTCCACATCACGATTCTGTTTCCTCCAGCAGGCTGGGTGTGTGTTCCCCTTTAGAGGGGAGTAATTGTAAACCGCACTGGAGGGAACCACTCCCGGCTTGGGAGGGAGAAGCTAGTGGGCCCGGAGAACGCTGTCCCGGGCCCACTAATCATGAAGAAATTTGGATTTCAATATGCTAATCAGCTCTGTGACAATAAAAACGTGGTTGGGAAATGTGCAGATGCCATGGCACCCAGTATGAATCCTGCAAAACGACTGTCACTGGTGTCTCCAAACCTGCTGTGCTATTCGAGCTGGGAGAGTCCTGGCCTATATACGTACCAGCGCAGTCTTCTTTACAGACTTTGGCCAGGAGCCTGAAGCAGGTTGAACAAGGTTGGGGTCCATGAAGTTAAAGCCATTAAAAAGGGCATTCCAGGGAAATTGAGGTCAGGTACAGTCTGGAAAGCGATGTTTGGATGTTTTGATAGCAGGGTCATGGTCCATGGGAAAGTAGGAGGAAGCATTCAGTTTTCTGCCCATCAAAGAAAAAAAAGTACTGACCTTGCTTGGAAACAGGTCAATGGCAACATCAGTGTTGGACCTCAGGGAAAGAGAACACAGCAACTTGAGAGAGAAGTTTGATTGTGGTGACTAGAGAAATCGAGATGTCTGTTATCAATGGAAAGTCTGGGGAATGTTTGATTGGAACAAGAATTCTAAAGATAGGGGAAAAGAGTCCACTATTCGACAAGAGATTCTGGCAATGGAGTGAACAAGGCAAGAGTGAAAGAAAATCTCGGTGGCATGTTGAGCTTGTAATTCATTGAGGTGGACGCAGAAGGGGATAAAGCTGAGGCACTAGCCGAGGACTGATTGAGGTCAGAGAGAGAAAAACAGAAGTGAAAACACAGCAAAATGTGTGATTGAAAGAAGGGTCAGACCAGAGAAAGGCAAAGTGAAAGAAGGCATGGGTATTAAGAATTGTTGCAGCTTTCAGTCTTTGACATAGAATCACAGAATCCCTGCAGTGTGGAAGTAGCCAATTTGGTCAATCGAGTCTGCACTGACCATAATCCCATAACCCCATATATTTACCTTCCCAGTCCCCGTGACACTAAGCGGCAATTTAGCATGGCCAATCAATCTAACCTATGCATTTTTGGAGTAGGGAAGGAAACTGGAGCACCCAGAGGAAACCCAAGTAAACTCAGGGAGAACATTCAAACACCACACAGACAGTGATCCGAGATCAGAATTGAACCAGGTCCTTGGAGCTGTGAGGCAGCAATGCTAACTGCTGTGCCACTGGGCTGCCTCTGACATCTCAAAAGATGGAATAACTGTTTTACTGTTAGAGCAGAACAGGCTAAAATGGAACTGCCGACCAAGATAACTCTCAAAGAGAATAAATTGATTGTACATATATATATACATTTACATACACACATATACCTCCAGTCATTGCCACTAAAAGTACAATGAGCAATGTTCATATATAAATATTAAATTGGGGCAGCACTGTGGCACAGTGGTTAGCACTGCTAGCACACAGCATCAGGGACTTGGGTTCAATTCTGGCCTTGAGTCACTGTCTGTTTGGAGATATGGGTTTTCCCCATATCTGCATGGGTTTCCTCTGGGTGCTCCGATTTTCTCCCAAAGTCCAAAGATGTGCGAGTTAGGTTGATTGGTAATGCTAAATTGACCCGAGTGTCAGGGGGGTTAGCAGGGTAAATACATAGGATTATGAGAATAGGGCATGGCTGGGATTGTGGTTAGTGCAGGCTCGATGGACCTAATGGCCTTCTTCTGCACTGCAGGGATTCTATTCTATGCTAATACAAAGTTAATACAGAGCTTTACAAGATAGTCATGATCCAAACAGCACATTACACAACCTTGACTGCAGGGATGCCTAAAATCTTCAACAGTTTCCCATCAATCATTCCAAATCAATCATGGAAATGAACCACTGTGAACTTTGGAACAAAACGCCCTTTCAATCTCTCGAATGAAAGCTTCTATTTGAACTTTGAATGGGAAGGAGCACAAACGCTGTTGTACATTCGCAACAGTGATGTGAATGATCAGGCCCTGCTTCTGACAATCTGCTGATTCAAGCTCAAATTAGCTGGAATTTTCAGTCACCGAATGAAAAAGGTGATGGTGACTGACGGCCTAAACCGAGAGCAGTATTAATTCCGATTTATTCTGAGTGGGAGAGTGAGAGAGGGAAAGGGCAGAAATCAGTGAGGAATCAAGAAAGTGAGCAAATTCATTCGGCTAATAATTCAGAACAGAACCTTGCTCTTAAAGTTTTAACTATTTCATCAGCAGTTATTTTACAAGAAGGCATTTTCACTGGCTTCGAGTAACTTGAAAATGCTGGAGAAAGTGAGCAGCAAATGTTATAGTGGAACTGCAGACAAATGTATCCTTAGCTGCTGAAGTGAGCATGAGGTTACCAACCTCCTCCCAGCCTCCGCCTATCCCCAGTTCCTTCCCCATCACCAATGATCCCTACCGGGATGACGGCTCAGTTGATGGACAGCCTTTCAGCATCTACCCAGAAATTGGAATCAAAGCAGAAACCCAAATTGAGCAATTTCAGGGTTTGCTTTTGCTCCCAGTTGTCAAACTCAAAACCTCATTCAAATCAGTTCAGGGAGAGGTGACCTGTTAACTAAAACTGGCAATGGGTGGCCAGAGCGGTACTGCATTATATAAGTGCAACATGATGCGTTGGGAGGATACATACTGGCATCATGATCCTGATCTGTGCCCCCCAATTCCTTGTTATCTTGGCTATGCCAATGTCTGATCAAAAGAAAATAAAATGAATAGTTTTCCCTACAACTTCTCTGAGGTGTTTATTTTGTAGAATCTTTGTGCCTGAATTTAGGCCATTGCTGATTGTACCTCAGTGCCCTCACTTTCTTTTTTTGTCATACTGTGCTCTATTTCATTAATTAATTGTCTCACACCAATAGACAATGTTGTTCCCTTGTTTCAAAAAGGAATCAGGGATAATTCAGGAAATTATAGGCTGCTGAGTCTGACATCAGTGTTGGGGAAGCTTTTGGGAGAAGATACTGAGGGACAGGATATATGTACATTTGGAAGAAAGTGGCTCAGTTAGTGACAGGCAGCGTGGTTTTGTATGGGGATGATCATGTTTCACCAATTTGATTGAATTTTTTGAAGAGGTGACAAAGATAATTAATGAGGGAAGGGCTGTAGTTTGTATGAATTTAATAAGGCGTTTGACAAGGTCTCACATAAGTTTTACAACACCAGATTAAAGTCCAACAGGTTTATTTGGCAGCACAAGCTTTTGGAACACTTCTCCTTCACCTGATGAAGGAGCAGTGCTTTGAAAGCTTGTGCTAGCAAATAAACCTGTTGGACTTTAACCTGGTGTTGTGAGACTTCTTACTGTTCCTACCCCAGTTCAACGCTACCATCTCCATGTCAAAGGACCTACATGGCAGACTGGTACAAAAACTAAAATCACATGGGACTTGGAGTGGGTTGGCTAGATGGATACAGAATTGGCTTGGTTACAGGAAACAGAGAGTCTCCTGTGGAAGGATATTTATCGGGATGGGTATGTGGAGCCAGTGATGTTCCACAGGGATCAGTGCTAGGACCTCTTTGTGGTATATATTAATGTTCTGGACGAAAATATGAATGGTCTGATTAGTAAGTTTGTGGATGACACGAAGTTAGTGGAGTTCTGATAGTGCCGGGGATTGTCAGAGGATATAATAGGATATAGACACATTGGAGACTTGGGCACAGAAATGGCAGATGGAGTTTAACCAGATGTAATGCATTTTGGAGGATCAAATTTAGGTATGAATTATACTATAAGTGGCAGAATCCTTTGGAACATCAACATACAGAGGGATCAGGATGTGCAAGTTCACATTCCCTAAATGTGACAACACACAGATGGTTAAGGTGATTAAGAATGCCTATGGCATGTTTGCCTTCATTGGCCAGGGCTTTGAGTACAAGAGTTGAGAAATTATTTTGCAGCTTTATAAAACTTTGGTTAGGCCGCATTTGCAGTATAGAATGTAGTTCTGATCATGTCACGACCAGAAGGATTTGGAATCTTTGAAAAGAGTGTAAAGAAGGTTCACTAGGATGTTCCTGATCTCTAGGATATCGGCTATGAAGAAAGGTTGAATGAACTAGGATTGTTTTCACTGGAAAGACGGAGGCTGAGGGAAGACTTGATAGAGGTCTATGAAATTATGAGAAGCATAGACAGGGTGGGTGGTCAGAGGCTTTTTCCCAGGGTGGAAGTCACAATTATAGGGAGACACAGGTTCAAGGTGAGAACTGGAAAATTTAAGGGAGATCTTCAGGGAAGTTTTTCACACAGGGAGTGGTGGGTGTCTGGAATGCATTGCTAGAGGAGATGGTGGAAGCAGGCACGTTAGCAACATGTAAAAGACCTCTGGATGGGTACATGAATAAGGAGGGAATAGAAGGATACAGACTGAGTAAGGGCAGAAGGTTTTTTTTGGTTTAGTTAGGGCATCATGATTGACACAGGCTTGGAGGGCTGAAAGGCTTGTTGCTGTGCTGTACTTTCTTTTGTTTTTTGTACTTTTCTTGACCGCGATTGAGCAGATTGATGGTTGCAGAAAAACTGGCAAAGATTAGACAGTTGGGGGTTTAAAAGTGTAAGTAAGTGAGAGGGAAGAGGCCATCTGAAATGGTAAGGCCGCAAGGTATCCATGAATATGGCACAAGGTTTTATATGAAGAGAGAGATTTAATAAAGAGACAAATGGAAATAACTGAAGATTTGACTTAATGTAGCTGTTTAAACAATGTAGGAGGGCAGTCAATTAAAAGAGACAGATTTTGACCAAGCATTTGAGCATTCTTCCTAATATTTTCTTTGGATTGCGATCTATTTATTTCTGATTATTCCACGTGATGATTTTCCACAATGAAATCATTACAGAAATGTAACTTGTGTCATTTTCAATTAAATTTAATATTAATCACTTGTGATTATAAAGCAAACGTCTCTTCTCATATTCCCGTTATCTATCTAATTCTGAAATCATGGCCTCTTATGTTAGATTTACTTAGTCATGGAAGTAATCTCTTTATTTTAGCTACACCATCTTTTTAAATTCCTCCTTATTTCTTTTAATAGAGAAGTAAGGAAGTTCACTAATTGCTTAAGCCTGTTCTAATCATTTCATCCTCATTGCTCATTATCACCCTGGGAACCCACTTTCTATAAGGCCATCAAATCCCTCAACCTGACAAATTTAAAACTTCAGATGCAATTCCAGATAAAAGCAAATTATTACGGATGCCGGAATCTGAAACAAAAACAGAAAATGCATGAAAATCTCTGCAGTTCTGACAGCACCTGTGGAGAGAGATCAGAGTTGATGTTTCAAGCCTGGATGACACTTCATCAGAGTCCAAATATGACTTCACTATTAATTTTATGTGAAGTATTTATCTTAGGGTCTAAGCTATCAGGCCCTGGGGACTTGTCCACCTTTGATCCCAATAGTTTGCTCAGTACTTTTTCCCGAGTGCAATGATAGTTCTAAATTCCTCCTTTTCTACAACATCTGTATTTTTTGTTACTATTGGATAATACTCGTGTCCTTGCCACAAAAACAGAGGCAAAATATTGATTTAGTGGCTCAGCCATTTCTACATTACCCACTATTAACTCCCCAGCTGCATTTTCCAATGAATCAATATTCACTTCAGCTAATCCCTCTCTCTTTATATATTATAGAGGCTTTTGCTGTCCATTTTTATACTTTGTGCTAGTTTTCTTCCAGAATTTATCTTTGCTCTTTTTATTACTTTTTTAGTGACCTTTCATTGATCTTTAAAAGTTTCCCAATTTTCCAGTGTGCTACTGACCTTTTCAATACGGTATGCCTTCATTTTTGTCTTTATGTTATCCTTAACTTCCTTGCTTTGCCATGGAAGTCTTTTTTCCCCCTTATCACTTTTCTCCTCTCTAGAATATATTTCAGTTGGAGCACTTGAATATTTCCATAAATATCTGCCACTGTTCATCAATTGTCTTACTTTGTAATCTTCTTACCCAGTCTACTAGGGTCAAATCTGTCCTCAGGCCAATGTAATTTCTTTTGTTTAAATCCAGAATGCTCAATTCTGATTTCAACTTTCTTCCCCTCAGTAGCAAAATTGAAATTCTAGCATGCTATGATCACTCTTTCCTTGAAGATCCTTAACTATGAGATCACTTGTTAGTCCTAACTCATTACATAATACCAAATCTAGACTAGCCGACTCTGGTTGGTTCCACAACAAAAAAAAAATCCAAGAAACAATCTCTAATACATTCAGTGAACTCTCCCTTGAGGCAACCCTTGCCAAATTGATTATTCTAATCAATATGCATGTTAAAATCATCCATGATTATTGTCACATCTTTCACAATGAACTTGCCCCCCAAAAAAGAAACAAAATTACAGGACAAGCAGTATCCCAGCAGGAGTCAAATGGGGCACAGGAATCAAATATGGAACATCCCAGAAAATGGGGGAAGGTTGATCATCCTGATGCTAGCATTGGTGAGATCCAAACAGCCAAGGTGGCAAGGAAGAAACAGAGCCACCATCAGTATCAGAGAAATAGCTGAGGCTTCATTTGGTCTTTGATGATAGGAGGCATTCGTCTCCAGTAATTCCACATTCATTAGTAAGGCTGCAACATAGGAAGACAGCAGCATTGGCATTTTCTACAAGTAATCTTGAAAATACATTCAGCTGTTTTGTAACTTTGATCTAGGTGGAGCTACCTTCTCTTAATTACCAAGAAATGGACAATGCAGGGGACACACTGAACATTTCCTCGATGTCATACAAATTGTTTTTCTTATCAGGCTTCTGCCATTTTCAGACAGATTGCTGTCAACTCTCCAAGTCCATTTCCTAGAAAAGAATACAAAGGTTGTAGATTTGACCCAATACGACTCATTCTAATTTTCCAGGCCTCTCCAGTTACCTCCAAACTTGAATCCAAGGGTCTGGAAAAATTCTGGCCTTTGTGCAATTCCTACAGTTTACTTTCCCATCTAGTTTTACATCATCAGCAATCTCAAAAACACTACACTCAATCCCTTATCCTAATTCATCAATGCAAATTGTAAAAAGCTGAGATTCCAGCACCCATCCTTGAAGCACTATATTAGTAGCAGCTTGCCAGCCTGAAAAATGACCCATTTATTCCTACTCACTATTTCTCCTCCTTTAACCAATTCTTTATCTTTGCTAATAGAATAGTTCCAATGGGACACATCAATCATCTTAACATAGACTGGGATAGTAATATTGTAAAGTGAGTCCAAGAAAACTTTCTGTTTCAGTATGCTCTCAGTCTAACAAGAAAGGGACCACTGCACGATCAGGTTTTGACAAATGAGGTAGACCGAGTGCATCATGTGTCAGGAAAATATTAAGGTGACCTGGATCACAGTGTCATAAGGTGTTGGTTAACTTTGGAAAAGGAAAAGATGCAATCTAAAGTAAAAATAATGAACTGAGGGAGTCCCGACTTCACTGAGGTGAGAACAGGCCAAAGTAAATGGGAATCAAAGACAAAACTGAAAATTGAACAATGGGTTGCCTCGAAAGACAAGGTTGGTCGGTTGCAATCCAAGGTACATTTCCATGAAGGGGAAAGGTAGGACAAACAAAGCCAGAGCTCCCTGCATGATGAAAGAAATACAGAGTAATGTGAAGCAGAAAAGGGGTGCTAGTGCCAGACATCAGGTTGACAATAAAACTGAATATAGGTCAAAGGGGAAATGAGAAAGGAAATAAAAGCAACAAAGAAAGAGTACAAAAAAAAACTGGCTTTCAGTTTATCATCTCATCTGAAAGACGATATGTCAGACAGTGCAGCACCCCCTCAACACTCCTGAGAATATTGGCCTAGATTTTGTGTATGAGCACAGGAATGGGACTCAACCCCACAATATTCTGACACAAAGGTAAGAGGTCTCCTGTGGAGTACATTATTGACATCAATATTATAATTTCTAGTAAATGTCTTACTACTGGAGATATGCGGGTTAGGTTGATTGGCCATGCTAAATAATCTGTGTGAGATTATTAGGGTAAATACATGGGGTTACAAGAATAGGGGATGGATGGGATTCTTGTCAGTGCAGATTCGATGGGCCGAATGGCCTCCTTCTGTACTGTAGGGATTCGACAATTCTATGATTGAAATGAAAAAAAGTAAACCTAAAGGTCGATAATTATGCAGCTTATCCCTTGCCCCTATTTGAACAGAAATGTTTCGCTTGCCTTTGAGCAAAACTCCTAACAAATAAGCTTTGGAAAAAAATATTTATTTCCACTTCTGTTACCTCCTTAACTTGATAAAATATTTTGGCTTTATTGATGGCTTCATTTTTTTTTTAAAGCTCCCTCTGGGGTTTGCTGACTTCTCGCCATGTTTTTACTTGTAGATTGGGATATTTCTTAAGATTTTCCTTTTATCACTTCCTGGAACATCATTGTATCCACTTTGATCTTCAGCCAGCTATTCACCTCTGGATTCACACCTGAGATGCAGCCCCTTATTTCCCTTATTGGAATATTCCGAGAGTGTGCTGTGCTAATCTCACACTTAAATATTTCCACTATTGCTCCCCTGCTTTACAGGGTGACTCTTTTAAATGTTCACAAACTAAATCCCCTTTCATCCCTTTCTGGTTTGCAATTCTCTAATTAATCATTTGTTCTACAGTTCTTTCTTCCTTATCTTAAGATTTAATCTGGTATGCATATGGTTTCCAGCTGTAACAATTTAAAATCCAATGTATATTGCTGAAGTTGTCTGTGTCCATATGCAGCAAGATCTGCACAATAATCTGGCTTGAACTGACAAGTGGCAAGCAGTAACCATCTCCAACAAGAGAGAATCTAATCACCTCCTCTTGCTGTTCAATGGCATTACCAACACTGAATCCCCCACTATCAACATCCACGGAATTATCATTGACCATTGCTACAGCTGTACAGAAACTTAGTTAGGCCTCATCTGGAATATTGTGTACAATTCTGGTCGCTGCAATACCAAAGGATGTGAATGCTTTGGAGAGAGTACAGAAGAGGTTTACCAGGATGTTGCCTGATCTGGAGAGTATTAGCTGTGAGGAGATATTGGAGAAACTTGATTTGTTCTCACTGGAATGATGGAGATTCAGGGATGATCTAATAGAGGTTTACAAGATTATGAATGGCACGGACAGAGTGAATAGTCAGATGTTCTTTCCTAGGGTAGAAAAGTCAAGTACTAAGGAACATAGGTTTAAGGTGCATGGGGAGAAGTTTAGAGGAGATGTGCAAGGCAAGTCTTTTTACATGGAGGGTGATGAATGTCTGGAATGTGCTGTCCAGGGAGGCAGTGGGAACAGGCACAATAGCAACATTTAAGGGGCAACTAGATGAATACATGAATAGGATGGGAAATGGAAGGACATGGACTCTGTAAGTGCATACATTTTTAGATTAGGCAAGGATCATGATTGGCTCAGGCTTGGAGGGCTGAAGAGCCTGCTCCTGTGCTGTACTTTTCTTTGTTCCTTGCTCCAGGAACTGGACTGAAACTGTAGCCATATAAATGCTATGGCTACAAGAGCAGATCAGAGGCTGGGAATTCTGCAGCAGATAATTCACCTCTTGATTTCACCAAATCTTATCCACCTACTACAAGGCACAATTCATGCATATGATAGAATATTGTCCATTTGTCTGGATGGGTATAACTCGACCAACATTCAAAAAGCTCAACACTGACAACATTCAAAAATTCAACACCATCCAGTCCAAAGCAATCTGCTTGACTGGCAACCCATCCACCAGCTTCAAAATTCATTCCTTCTACACTGGGACACAGTGGCAGCAATGTGTATCATCTTCAAGATACAGTGCAGGAACTCACTAAGGCTCTTTCAACAGCACTTTCCAAACCTATGACCTCTCCCACTTTGAAAGATTAAAGCAGCAGATGCATGGGAACACCACCAACTGCAAGTTCCCTTCCAAACCACACAACAAGCTGCCTTGGAACTATATCATCGTTTTCACCGAGTCAAAATCTTGGAACTCCTCCACCCCAAATGGTAATGTCACTAGACAGTAATATAGAGGCTCAGACTAATGCTCTGCGAACTTCCAATCAAATTCCATGATAGAGCTGCTGGAATTGATATTCAGTTAATAAATTGGGAATATATTGTTAGTTTCTATATTGGTAACCACAAAACTATCACTGATTGTCATAAAAACCATCTCATTCAGAAAAGAAATTTGCCATCCTTACCTGATCTGGTCTACGTGTGACCTCTGACATACAACAGTGTGGTTGACTCTTAACTGTCCTCTTGCCACTCTCTGGGAAGAAGACATCTACTCTTTCCCTCACTGCCTTGGGTGTCAGTCTCCTTGTGGCATTGTGCTTTCCTCTGGCTCAGTGGAAGGTTTTGGCACAATCAGCAGATTTCTCTCTCAGGACAACCAGCAGCCAACATGGAGAGTCTAAATCAGTTCTACACTACTTGCATATGCAAGGGCCAGCCTCATTCCTGCTCCATTGGCTGTAAGTCAACAGGAAACTTGTCTCCATATCAATTAAAACTTTGTGAAACTCTGAACTTTATTCAGTTTCTCAACACAGGCAGCTCCCGAACCAGGAACAAACCCACCTCCTGTTTCCCATCTCCTCGGAGAAATACAACCCCATGTTTTCTCCTGTGGAATTTCATGCATCCAGCAATCAATGGACATAGATGGATTAGATGGACACTGCACTCAACTAAAAATGTTTTGATCATCTGGTTAACAACTTCATGGGTGCAATGAGAAAATTGATTTTGTAAGAAGTGCAGAACATGGATTTGATGCAAGTCAAATCTCCAAGGTAACATTACATTTTGGTTAACAATATGTTTTGTTCCTCTCTTTTGATACAGCGCTGAGGAATTTTAGCACTGGGAAATAAAACATTTTGCCATTTCAGCTCTTGCAATTCAGTGCAAACGAAATCTGTCTTCTCTTCCACCAATATTATTCTGATCTCTATGTGATTGAAATGTATCACATCAGTGACATCTTCCTTTCTCCACCAGAGTTTTCCATTTTGTGGCCATTTCAAGTCATGCTGGCCTTGTGATAGTCCCAACATTCACATCCTTTTCCTCTGATTGGTCTAAGATTTTCATTATTTTCAAGTAAAAAAGTTTTTTTCAAAATGAAATAAATTCATTACAGGAAAGGCATTGTGGCACCTAACACCAAACCCTAATGCAGTGGTTAGTACTGCTGTCTCAACACCAGGGACCTGGGTTCAATTCCAGCCTCGGGTCACTGTACGTGTAGAGTTAGCATGTTCTTCCCATGATTGCATAGATGCCCCAATTTCCTCCCACAGCCCAAAGACATGGAGATCATGTTGATTGGCCATGCTAAATTGACTCTAGGGGCAAGGGATTAGCAGGATAAATATGTGGGTTTATGGGGATAGGATCTGAATGGGATTGTGATCAGTGCAGACTGATGGGCAGAATAGCCTCCTCCTGTATAGTAGAGATTCTATGATTCTATGATCCTATGAAAAGTTCACTTGGTTTATTGACTGAAGGACTTCATTAACAATGCTGAGTCTAGAGTCAATTGTAGGACAGACCAAGGAAAGGATGGCTGATTTCCTTTCCTTAACCAGATGGATCTTTATGACAAGTTGATCATTTTGTGGTTATCATTACTGAGATTTCAAGCAGAGCATAAATATCGTTTCAGAGAACTAGGCTGGAATCTTAACCCCATGCTCGCCCTGATTCCGGGGATGGGCGAGGCTCAGAGAATGGTATTTTCTGTTGGCCTTGAGTGAGATCACAAGAACCTTGAGCAGATGTGCCAGTAACATTCTGCCCCTAGTGTCAAAACTCAAAGCTCTGTTGTGACCATGAGCGTGAACACAAATCTCATTGATTGAAGCATAAGTTAGAACTAAACTGCCAGGAACTCAAAGGTTGCCATTAGGTCAGAGAAGATTTAGATAGTTACACTTTTTTATTATTTATTTTATTTGATAAATCCCATAAGTAAAAGGAGAGGTGTCAATGTCCCTGCACTAGTTATCCAGAGGCTCAAGCTAATGTTCTGGGGTCATGAGTTCAAATCCCACCACAGCAGCTGTTGGAATTTAAATTCAATTAATAAGAATGGGCAATTAAAAATTGGTCTAGTAACTGTGACCTTGTGACCATTGTCTATTGTCATATAAAAAAAGTCCTTTAGGGAAGGAAATCTGCCATCCTGACCTGCTCTGGTCAATGTGCAAATCCAGGCACACATCAGTGTGATTGACTCCTAAGTGCCCTCAGAAATGGCCTTGAAAGCCACTCAGTTGTATCAAACTGCCACAAGTCTTGATCTTTTGGCTAAGATCAAGTGTAGATTTGGCATCCTGCACTTGGTTGAAATCATGAGGTTACATTGAGGCTTCATTTGAAGCAATTTTGTAAAGCAGCATCTGGGCCTTTTGGCTAAGATGCAAATGAGATCAAACGCTGGAGAAGGTGCAATGCCTGCTCCTTTATCAGCTTGGATCATTTAGATCAAGCCCAAGACAGGAAGTGGTGAGCCTGTCTTGTCAGCTTGAATCTGGAATGTCACATTTATGGAGACTTTGAATTGGACTTTGGATTGAATTGGATATATTCAAAAAAACCTCTATTCCCCTCAGCACTGTGGGTGTGGGTGCACCGCCACGACATGGAACTGCAGCAGTGGAGGAAGGAGGATTGCCCACCATAATCTCAAGGACAATTAAGGATGGGCAATAAATGCTGGCATAGCCAGCAAAGCCCACATCCCATGAATGATTAAATTAAAAAGAGTAAAAAAATGATGAAATGGGCATGTATGTAAAACAAGTCGTCTGAGTCATCCAGGTGTTAAAACAATCAACTTTGGAATGAGGCTCAGCTGCAAGGTCACTCAACATCTGGGTTGGAATGGAATAATGAGTTTTGCCTGAGTAATGATGTCTTTCAGTCAATAAACCAGGTGAACCCTTCCTGTAAGGAGTTTGTTTCATGTTTTTAAAAATCCTTACTTAAACAAATTGCAAATCTTGAACTGATCAGAGAATAAGGATGTGAATGTTAAGGCTGACAGAAGGCCAGCATAACTGTGGTTACAAACTTACACAGAGATCAGCATGCTCAAGTATTTTGATAGAATATTTCAATTTTCCATGATATTGGGTTTTATTCTGTTTATGAACCTTTTTGAAGCGACTATCAGTTTGTACAGTAATTCTATCCTCTCTTAATATGATGTATCCATTAAGAGCCTTTACTACAGCACATCAACCCATTCAACTGTATAATGCATGCATCACTGATAATGTGCCAATTTGTATTTGAAGATAAGCAGTTTTTTGCATCTCCAATTATCTAACAAAACCTTCCCAGCTCAGCATTACAAGCAGTTGTTTGCTCTTTGTTTTCACTTTAGCAATGAGATAACCATTTATCTGGATGCTTTTTAAGAACAGGTTATATTTAATTAAAACATGGAAAATGTAAAGCATTAGCTGGTTGATTGTTGGTGCTGGTTATCAGTGCTTGTTGTCCACTTCACTGGTTCTGGCACTGGCACTGGCACCGGCACCATTCAATTTGTTTCCTGTGGCTCACTCCACTCATACTTAGTGAAATCAGAAAATGCAAAGTGAATAGCGTCAATGTTGTGTCCAAGCCTCTAATTGTGACAAGATTTCTTCATAAGAAGTTAAAGTCTCAAGAAGCCCCTGCCTTGCCATCATGTCATCAGCAATATACCTTACTGCATTAAATAATGTACTCACCTCATATGTTTAATCTTTCTGTGTAATCTTGAAGCAGTTCTGAACCTTGTGAGCCATTTTGTCCAGTTAGAGTCATAGAGATTTACAAAATGGAAACAGGCCTTCAGCCCAATTTGTCCATGCTCTGTTTTTAAAAGCACTAAGCTAATCCCAATTGCCCACATTTGGCCCATATCCCTCTATACCCATCATACCCATATAACGATCTAAATGCTCTTAAAAAAAAATTGTACCCACTTCTACTACTACCTCTGGTAGTTTGTTCCAGATCACCACCCTCTGTGTGAAAAAATTGCCCCTCTGGACACTTTTGTATCTCTCACTTCTCACCTTAACCTATGCCCTTGAGTTTTAGACTCCTCTACCTTCGGGAAAAAAATATTGACTATCTACCCTCATTACTTTATTGACCTCTATAAGGTCACCCCTCAGCCTCCTACGCCCCTAGAAAAACTTCCTCCTGAGGTGAGGGTTGGGGGAGGTGGAAGGGTGGTATGGGCGTCCTGCCTACAGCCAGTGTTCACTGGAGTGAGAATTGGCTGGCAGGGTCGGAGGAATCAGAGGGGTGTGTTCCCACTGACTCGTTGGATGGTGGGAGGTGACACCTCACCATTCAAAAAATACAGGCCCATATATCATTTGTTTGGTCTGGGCACACGTGGGGGTTTTGGGAATTGTCTAGTCTCCCAAAATCCATTCTCCCAAATTACTCTTTATTTATAAGTATGTAGTGATTAGCATGCTGCCTCACAGTACCAGGGACCCGTGTTTGATTCCCGGCTTGGGTCACTGTCTGTGCAGAGTTTGTACATTCTATAAATGTCTACTTCCAGGTGCTCCGGTTCCTTCCGCAATCCAAAGATGTGTGGCTTGGGTTGATTGGCCATGCTGAATTCGCCCTCAATGTACCTGAACAGGTGCTGGAGTGTGTCGATTAGAGAATTTTCACTGTAACTTAATTGCAGTGTTAATGTACGCCTACTTGTGAAACTAGTAAATAAGCTTTACTTTAGATATTTGAACCTCAACATGAGGCTGGAGCTTCTCCTCATTCTTGATTTCTCTTACTTCTCAGTCATGTGATCGAACATTGTTATTGTTTTAATGGCTTCAACAAGCACTGGAGGTAACCCCCTTGGAGTATGAGCTCCCTGATTGAGGATATAATTGCTAGCCCAATCAAACTGGGATTGTCAGGTCTTTTGGCATTCCGGATTTTGATATTGCATCAGAAACACTCTATAAATGAAATAGAGTTTATAAATAAAAGGAATCTGGTGAAGGGATACCTGCTTCTGAGAATTATTTCAATTACCTCAACTTCATGTATGCTTCTGACGTTAACTCTTTACTCTCCAGCCAGAATGACAGAGTCTACAGACTGAGAGAATTCCATCATTATACCAGATGACAAGCAAAGCCAAGTGAATGGATTGAAGTCAGATTTTGAAATCCTCAAGACTGGTACTGAAAGACACGTACAGAAAAGAAAAAAAAGCTAATTCAGAAAATTCAGGCAGCTGAAGAAGTTTCCAGAAACCTTTGACACTCCAAGATGAAAAGTGAAAAGAAAAGAAGAAAGACTTTGACCTGGAAAGACTGAACGCTGAGCAGGATGTAATGTGACAGGTTGAAGAGGAATGTATGGAACAGAATCTGTACTGTTAGCAAAGGCGGCATCAAAAAGGAAAATCCTGAACTTCAGGTCAAAACATCAACAATACATGCTTCAAATAGACGTACCAGAGAAAGAGAAGAATGGCTGATACTGTTGGGTTTGGACGGCAAATTAGTGAACTGCAGATGCAGCTTAATATGATATCACAGTCAGAGAATGGTTTACCAGTGACCAATAACAAACTGCAAGGAATGCTGGAGGGTGTAAGAGAGGAAACGCAAAATGCAAGAAGCCATACAAGAGCACAGGAGGAAGCTGAAAGACAGGCCACAATGAAAACAGGCACATCAAGGGGCTGGAAGAGACAAAATATGCAGCAAAACTGTAATTCAGAGCTTGAGAAATACAATCAGGACAGAAACCAAATGCAGACTGCTAGTTCAACTCAGAAGAAACAGCATAACATTTTACTCTGAAAGTGATGCCATATGTTCCAAGCGATTATTCAGAATTTTCCCATCCTGCTTGTCACGGGAATCGTAGCAGGTGTCAGGCAGACTGTTCAAAGATCCATTGAGCTCGGGTGGAACTTTGCAGTCTTGGGGCAAGTGCGGCTGGAAAATCCCACCCATTGTAATCTCAAGTATTACTTTAAACAGATCTTCACCTTGGGCTAATGGGTGACTTGTTAGTCTACAATGACTGAACTCCTTCAACGTCTTCAAGCCAGACATTGTCCAACAGGGGTATACACACGATGGGTCTAGAAGCTCTTGGATGTTGCTTCTAAAGTAGCCTAGTGCTTCACGTCACTAGTGTATGCTTGAACTGGACCAGTTGATGGGCAACGCGACAGCTCAGTGACTATCGCTGTGCTGTGCAGATACATGGATTTGGGCTTGTGTCTGTGGGAGTTTGTGCATTCTTCCCGTGCTTGTGTGGGTTTTCTCCAGGTACTCCGATTTCCTCCCACATCCCAAAAATATGCTCTTAGGCTGATTGGTAAACCAAATTCTCCCTAAATTGTCTTGCAAATTTGGTTCCAATGCAGATTTTAATAAACATAGACAGGGATCATGGGTGGAAGTGGGAACATCGAGGCGGCAGCGTGAGCTCATTGGGCCAAAGGGCCTGTTTTCCGTGCTGTTTTGTTCTTTGTTCTTCGTCCTTAGTTATACCAGGGCCAATAACATACCATCCAGTACTCAGCTAGCACCCACAATTTCAGATGGTGGTGGAGCACCCCAGAGCTATTGAAGATATGGGCTGGAATTTTATCACCTTGCCCGCTCCAGAAGTGGATGGGCAAAGCTCGCTGAACGTCATTCTTCATTGGCCTCAGGTGGGATTTTACAATCCTTGGACAGGCAGGGCAGTAAAATTCTGGACATGATTTCCAATTATACTACTTATTCCATCAAAAGACAAGACCACAAGGAACCGGTGATGCATCCTCCTCCCATCTCCACCAAGGGAATACCTCAGAATAGACCTTTTATTCTTCAAACATTAAACACACACTGGATCAAAGTTATGGATCCATCTCAATAGCAGTACTCAATGCAATTTTTGACACTTATGCATCCCCAATTTGGTCGTATCTGATAACAGCTCCCAGTTTGCCAATGACTTCAAATGCTTCACAGAGATATAATTCTTCATCTACATCACCAGGCACTTAGGTACTCACAGGACAATGGAAAGGCCAAAAGAGAGGTCCGTACTGTCAAATCCTTGTTGAAGAAAAATTATGATAATAACCTGGCCTTATAAGTTCCTGGTCTACATTATTGTAGGATGGTTTGGCTCAGTCGGAACTCTTAATGGGTAGGAGATTACTTATACAGCTCCCGAGTCTCCCACATACCCTTCCACCATGTCTCAAGATGATAGGGATCTAAGAAGTTCAGGAAAAAGAAGACTATTGCCAAGTGCATTAGGTCTTGACATGCATCTATCACCTCAAAGCACAGGATCTACCAACACACTCACCATGGGGATCTGTCTAATTTGTTTTGATTTGATTTATTATTGTCACATGTATTGGGATGCAGTGAAACATTTTGTTTCTTGCACAATATACAGTCAAAGCATGCCATATATGTAGAAGGAAAGGAGAGGGTACAGAATGTGATGTTACAGTCATGGCTGGGGTGTAAAGAAAAACCACCTTAATGTATAGTCGGTCCATTTAAAATGGAAAGAAGCTGTTCTTGATTTGGTTGGTACGTGACCTCAGACTTTTGTATCTTTTTCCTGATGGAAGAAGGTGGAAGAGGTATGTCTGAGTGCGTGGGGTACTTGATTATGCTGGTCGTTTTTCCGAAGCAGTGGAAAGTATAGACAGAATCAATGGATGGAAGGCATGTTCGCGTGATGGACAGAGCTTCGTTCACATCCCTTTGTAGTTTCTTGCAAGATTGGTCAAATAGGAGCCATACCAAGCTGTTTAAGGTACGGTTCAAGACCAGAACTAGCTTAGCCAGGTTTTGGATCAGTCTAATCATCCACACTCCTATCCTGTGCACGCTGACCATGATATCCTCCAGCAGAACAGGTCTGCAATTCTATACACCAGCAGTCAGCCTCAACAAGATCGGATTGAACAGGCAACTAGACAAGCAGATCAATGAGTCACAAAGAACATTGTGCCCTTACCCTTTTCCAAAGGAAACAAGAACAGGATATATAAATAGTTAATTTGTAGTTTAATGAGTGGAATGAAGGACTTGGAGGAGATAATGGTATGAAAGGTTAATAGCTAGTATGACAATAGCGAATATACACCAACAGTATTGTGAGATCCCTTGTCTCGAGAACTCAGAGAAATGCTTCTGGAAGCAGCCTTGTACCTACCTATCCCTGTACCTAGTTGAATATAATTAATAAACTTTTGAAAGTTCCTGGATGCTTTGTTTCTAGTAGTTTTTGTTAAACACACTCTAGGACATCTCTGATGACACTTCATTGTGAATGATGTTGTGAGAAAACAAAATGAGCTCTAACAGACTCTATAGATCTTCAGTTTATTAATAAAAGTTGATTGTTAATCTTCTTTAGCATAGACGTAATGTAAAAAGTAGTTAATGATTGGGTCCGTTATCTATAGGGACCTTATTTTTTTAAAGAAAAATGGACGTTATTTTATTCATAAAGAAATAAGGAAAAATCCTGATGTGTTTATGGATGCAAGATGCTACATTTACAGCAGCACACCCACCAGGTGCCAGGAAACATTGGATAGGATTTTCCGGTCGCGCTCATCCCAATGCCTGAAAATTCCACCTGAGGTCAGCGAACCTTTGCATGGTTCGTGTCCCGCCCAGTACAATTCCCATGGTCGGGGCAGGATGACAAAATTCTGCCCATCACATCAGTCAACAGGTCACATGGAGAGCTTCAGGAAACACATTTGAAGAAGCCCCAGCATAAGTCTCAAAATGTGTCTATTTAAAGTGAATGGGAACCAGAAGACTTAAGAGCAATGTCTTTCTCACATTGACCATCACTCCCTTCAGACTTTATTGATTCCCACAAACGCTTTCAGGTGCTCATTACTTCAAAAGTCAGCTGGGACCATTCCAGAGCCTGCACTTTGGTTGGGTGTACCTCATGTTGCTGAACATATGATTTCCAATTGTACTACTTAGGAGAGTTTAAGAGTGGAGACAAGTAGAATGCTGAGGTTGGATAGGGCAGATCAGGCGCCAATTCAGCATCAGACCCTGGCTAATTTTACAATTTTTCTACTTTTCACACTGTTGATACACACTAAATTTCCTCAGTGTTCAGCACAGGTCATGACAGACAGGCTGGTGTAATAAATTCATGGAGGTGGAAGTTCCTTCACTAGAATCCCTTCACTTACAGTTCAATCAGCAGTATATTGAATGTTGTCAGTCAGTAATCTATCTTCAGGAGTGGCAGAGGAACTGACACACCCCAGCCATATACAAAGTAAAGTCTCTCTGATTGGCTATCAATTGGCCCCTCAATCAGGGAGTTTGTATTCCAATAGGCCAACTTCAATGGCTTGCTTAAGGTCATTACAGATGGGAATGGCACACATGCTAATTTTTCATAAATCAACACCCTCAGCACTGTGTGTTTCAGTTCGATGGGGTGGTCAGATAGGACCTAATTCTTTCTTAGCACCACAATGGGCTAAGTAAGTGGCTGGAGTTCATATACTCCAGTAGTGATCCAAGTGTGTGATTTTTGGAACAGGTAACAGCTACAGTTTGACAGTGAATCTCCTTTAATATTTTACCTTTCTTCTTCATTCCTCAGAACTGTATTTGAAAGAAAATGGATATAAACAGCCAGGATTTATTCAGCAAAAAAGCGCAGCACTGTGAAGTGTTTCACTGCTTATGTCTATAGCGTGTCTGCTAAAAGCTTTTATCAGCTAAAGTGTTCTGTAACTATAAATTGTTTCTGTCTGTGCATAATGACTGCAGAATATTAATGTGACTACAGTTCAAGAGGATAAATAAGGGACAAAAAGTTTTACTATAATATTCAGACAAAGCTATAAAATGAACTGCGTAACGTTTTCCAGCTGTTATAAGCAAATCTGGTAGAAACAAAGCACTTTGATTCTTAAAACTGAAAAATCCACTTGTCAGAAGATGTCCCAGATAACTCCCAACAGACTGAGTCCAAAGCTACACTGAATTCAGTCAACATATAAAAATATTAAAATTTTATCATTTCCAAAATTCCTGCTGTTGCATCAGCCTTTTGCAGATGCCATTGAAGAAGGTCACAGAGTGACTGAGTAGTGAATAGTTGACTCCTTATTTCTCTGCCGCAGTTCCATTAATGGTGAAGTCGCCCAGGTGTGAAATGTAACTGTTAAAGCCCAAACTCTCAACTCAGAATGCAACAGATAAATTTAAGTTAGCGTCATCCAGATTGCAGAGCTGTGTGCCAGTCAGGAAAGGGTTCATATCAAACGGCTGGCGCACATGAACAGATAATTAAAAAGCCAGGCAGATAAGTCCATTAGTGATCCTCATGACTGATGCAGTCGCCAGGTTTCTTCCACTGACATCTCTGTTCCAGACTCAAGCACTCAGTCTCTGAAAAGTAGCGTTGTTGTCAGCCTGTCTCCCTTTCTGCTGCACATCACTTCTTCTCTCCCCTAAAGTTGGTTGCATTTTGATAAACTTAATATCTCAGATTCCTGGATCTGCACTTGTACTTTGCAGCCGGGAACATCCATGGATGAACCCTTTCTCTGCTGGTCCATTATAGAGTTAAGTTTATTTATTAGTCATAAGTAGGTTTACATTAATACTGCAATGAAGTTACTTTAAAAATCCTCTAGTCACCACCCTCCAGCACCAGTTTGGATACACTGAGGGAGAATTTAGCACATCACTTTTAGAGTGTGGAAGGAAACCAGAGCATCCAGAGGTAGCCCACACAGACACGGGGAGAATGTTGGTGCAGAGTTTGCTTGTTTTCCCTGTGTCTGCATGTGATTCCACCGGGTACTCCAGTTTCCTCCCACAGTCCAATGATGTGCAGGTTAGGTGGATTGGCCAGACTAAATTGGCCCCTATGTCAGGGGGACTAGCTAGGGTAAGCACATGGGATTATGGGAATAGGTTGTGGGAGGGATAAAAGTCTGTGCAGATTCGATGGGCTGAATGGCCTCCTTCTGCACTGTAGGGATTCTATAATATGCAGACTTCGCACAGACAGTGACCCAAGCCGGGAATTGAATTCGGGTCCCTGGTATTATGAGGCAGCAGTGCTAAACGCTGCACCACATCATCCAAAACCTTACAGAAGGCAAGCTAATGCTATGACTGACCTTTGCAGAAGATGTGATGCCAGTAATTAGTTAATACGTTGCTCCACATAATGAATGTTAGGCACTACACAGTCTGCCATGCAGATATATGTTCAAATTACCTTCCACCTGCACATCCAGGATATATCAGCACATTAACATTACCAGCAAACATACACACTCTTACTACAGAACATTGTCCATAACATTGACCCAAATATATAATGACATAATCCCATTAGCAGCACTATAATATGGTTAGTACATACACATGAATGACATTAACAGCATATTTAAACTCATATTTTTGACACAAAAAATGTTCTTCTAGTTAATATTGCAATTCCCAACACTCCAAGAAAAAAATAAATCTTATTGCTGTTTCTCCTGTTGTCAGATGCTCAGCAATAGGGTTAAAGTGATGTTTTCCACACCACTTTAATATCCTTCTACATCAGCTTACACTCACTTTCTTCCTGTCCAGTTCCTATATGTTTTTCTGCTATGCTTTATGGATTTTCTGCTTTGCCACAAACTCAATGCAGGCACTTAAAATCGGACTATTATCCACTTCATCCTTCGGATTCCTTTGAACTAATCCCAGTCACTTTTCCCTTCCATCCCCAACAATAAAGCTGACTTCACTTTTTAATCAGCTGGGGCTCAATTCTTTTCTTCATTGCCATTTTTCTTACTGCACTCTCTCAGAAGCAGCACTTCTATAAAATGCACCCACAACCAATTTCCATCAGTAAGACAGAGTGAGGACAAGATGAAAGTGCACACAGGGATGTACATCACTACTCATTCTGTTGAAAGTGACTGACAAACATGTGGAGAGGAAACACTTCAGTACTTTAGATATACCTTCCAACAGGAATCCTTGAAGTTAGTCACTTCTGGATGTGGAAGAAAGCACTTGTTCTCATTTAATGAGTGCCCTGGGTTCTTTATGACAACAGCAACTAGCAGACACTCCTGGACTGCCCGTGTACACATGGGTAATTTAATTCTCTACCTAAACTGCAAGTCAGTATCAAAGAGGTGGTTGAAACTACTTATCTGAATGTTGCCAAATTATCTTGACCATTCTGCTCCGTGTGATTACATTTAAACAAACTTGCCCGCTAACAAAGAGAGACCAAGAGGAAAAATGCTGGAAATCTCAGCAGGATCTGGCGGCACCTGCTGAGATTTTCCAGCATTTTCTCTCTTCAGACTCCAGCATCCACAATAATTTGCTTTTATCCTTTTGCCCGCCAATATCTACTCACCTGCCAAACTGATCCAGGAGCCCACACTCCAAAAAAGCACTGGTTTTAAATATAAGAGAATGTGAGAAGGGGTGATAGGGAAAGAGAGGAGGAAAGAGAGAAAAATAACCAGTAAACCTCCTCGTATTGCAAAGTGATTGCAGTCTAACAATGAGGCACAGAAAGTGGGAAAGTCCCAGGATTGATTCCTGAGTTACCTGAACTCAGCTGGGTTGGACAGCACTGCGGTTATATATACCTCAGCTCACTGCCACTGGAAAAACCAGAGATTCCCTGTCCTGATCAAATAATATTTCTCCTGATCCTCCACTACGATTTTCCCCATGGTCATACAGCCTGTCACATTAAAGAAAAAGTGAAGTGCTTAGTTCTTCAGCGAACAAATGCTTATGGTCCAGTGCTTACTGCTGTGACTCCTAAGTGCACACTGATGTATGCAGAAAAAGTGTTGTATGATCAGTTACATGCTTAACAGGAAAGCTCCATATTTCAAGTACTTTACTACAAATTCAGGCTAATCCCAAGTGGCCCAACAAACAGTTCACCCAGTTGCTTTCAGTACAGAAGCTGCTACATTATTGTTGTAAACACTTTATTTTACCTATAAGCTTTGTCAAATTCCTGTCATTACTCAAAGTGCAGCTTTCTTGGTTCTGACTGATGTTAAGTTATATTCATAAATTTTCTGTTCTTGCCAATTCCAATTGCTATCTGAATGACTGCATTAACTGTTGTTGCAACTGTACAAAACTCTAGTGCGGCCGCACTTGGAGTATTGTGTGCAGTTCTGGTCGCCACATTATAAGAAAGATGTGGAGGCATTGGAGAGGGTACAGAGGAGGTTTACCAGGATGTTGCCTGGTATGGAGGGCAGGTCCTATGAAGAGAGGTTGAAGGATTTGAGGTTGTTTTCGTTAGAAAGGAGGCGGCTAAGAGGGGATCTTATTGAAGCATATAAGATGATTAGAGGTTTAGATAGGGTGGACAGTGATAGCCTTTTTCCTAGGATGGAGAAAGCTAGCACGAGGGGACACAGCTTTAAATTAAGGGGTATGAGTTATAGGACGGATATCAGAGGTAGGTTCTTTACTCAAAGAGTGATTAGGGAGTGGAATGCCCTGCCTGCAGCTGTTGTAGATGCGCCAAGTTTGGTGGCGTTTAAGAGGTTAATTGATAAGTATATGGAAGAGAAGGGAATGGTTTAGTTTGGAGGGGCATTGCTTTTTATTTCGGTCGGCACAACATCGAAGGCTGAAGGGCCTGTTCTGTGCTGTATTGTTCTATGTTCTATGTTCTATGTTCTATAACTCTGTACATTTGGACTGGTTTTGTGGGATGAATGAAATGCAGCATGGACAATTTAGGGGATTTTCACAATAACTTCTTGCAGTGTTAATGTAAGCTTTATTTGTGACACTAATAAAATAAACTAAATAATCCTAAAACAACTGGGAGAAACAAGCAGGGCAGTCCCAGATGAAGCTAGCTATTTCTTATTTATTCACCTTCATGGGATGAGGGTGTCATGGCTGGACCACCATTTATTGCCCATCCCTTGCTGCCTTTCATTTCAGAGAGCATTTGAGATTGTTGTGGCTCTGGAGTTACATGTAAGCCAGACCAGGTAAGGATGGCAGATTTCCTTCTCTAAAGGACATTAGTGAACTAGATGGGTTTTTTCAACAATCAACAATGGTTTCACGGTCATCAGTACATTCTTAATTCCAGATTTTGCTTTAATTGAATTCAAATTCCAGCATCTGCCGTGGCAGGATTCGAACACAGGTCCCCTGAACATTGGTTATATAATGAGTATATATAGTGATCTGTCTATCCAAATGATGAATGAGAATTAGACAGAAAAGTGAAGTTGAAGTGAAAGGTCTGCCATCATCTGCTGAATAGCAGAAAAGGCTTGAGGGGCCACATAGCCAACTCCTACACCCATTCCTTATGAATCTATTAGACAACTGAAGGAAGGACCAAAGCTCAGGTCCATCCAGCCTTTAGACTATTCTTAAATTTGTTAAGTAGTTCAATTCATTTATGTTTAACTCCAAACTTGCAGTTTCACCTAACCTGTTTAGCAAAGTATGGTGCTGAGAATTGGTGGTCCAGACTTTGTTACTGTGGTAACTTTGATCCTTTGAGTTGAATTGGAAAAGAGAAAGGGCAAGATATTCCAGCCATGCTTGTCCACGACCAGAAAATCCCGCCCAAGATTAACAAACCTTGGCATGAACAAAGAAAAGTACTTTTGGAGTACTTTTGGCCCTCCAAACCTGCACCAACCATGCTGCCTGACTTAACTAAAACTCCTTACCCTTCTGGCAACCATATCCCTCTATTCTTATCCTATTCATGTATTTGTCAAGATACCCCTTAAAAGTCATTATCATATCAGCTTCCACGATCTCCCCTGGCAACAAGTTCCAGACACCACCACCTTTTATATAAAAGATTTTGTTTCATACATTTCTTTTAAACCTTGCCCCTCACACCTTAAATCAATCCCCCTAGTAAATGACTGTTCCACCTGGGAAAAAGTTTCTGACTATTCACTCTGTCCATACCCCTCATAACCTTGTAAATTTCTATCAGGTCACTCTCAACCTCTGTCACTCTACTGAGAACAAACAAAGTTTCCCCAACCTCTCCTCATAGCTATTCACTCCATGCCAGGTGGCATCCTGGTAAATCTTTTCTGTACATTCTCCAAAGCCGCCATATCCTACTGATAGTGTGGTCACCAGAAGTGAACACTATATTCCAAGTGTAGCCTAACTAAAGTTCTATAAAACTGCAACATGACTTCCCAGTTTTTAAACTCAATGCCTCAGCCAATGACGGCAAGCATGCTGTGTATCTTTTTGACTACCTTCTCCACCTGTATTGTCACTTTCAGATTCTTATGTACCTGTACACCCAGATCCTTTTGCCTATCAAAAATCTTAAAGATTCTGCCATTTACTATATATTTCCCATTGTATTAGATCTTCTAAAATGCATTATCTCACATTTGTCCTGATTAAACTCCATCTGTCATCTCTATGCTCAAGTCTCTAACCAATCTATATCCTGCTGTATCCTCTGACAGTCCTTATTGCTATCCACAAACCATTTTTTGCTGTCTGCAAACTTACTATCTGATTTTATTTATTACTGTCACATATATTATCATACAGTGAAAAGTATTGTTTCTTGCACACTATATAGGCAAAGCATAGTGTTCATAGAGAAGAAAATGAGTGAGTGCAGAATGTAGTATTACAGTTTAGCTAGGGTGCAGAGAAAGATCAATTTAATGAAAGGTAAATCCATTCAAAAGTCTATCAACAGGAGAGAAGCTGATCAAATGAATTACATTTTCCTCCAAATCAGTTATACATATTACAAACAGCAAAGATCCCAGTACTGATCCCTGAGGGATGCCACTTGTCACAGCCCTCCATTCAAAACGCGCCCTTCCAACACTATCCTCTGCCCGACCCAGTTTTGTATCCATTTGCCAGCTAACCTTTGATCCTATGCCACTTCATCTTCTGTACCCTCTGCTATGTGGGACCTTGTCAAAGGCCTTATTGATGTCCATGTAGACAACATCCACTGCTGTGTCCTCATTAATCACCTTCGTCATTTCTTCAAAAAGCTCCATCAAGTTAGTGAGACATGACCTCCCCTTTACAAAACCATGTTGCCTCGTGCTAATACATCCATTTACTTCCAAGTGGGAGTAAATCCTATGTCGAAGGATCGTCTGTAATAATTTCCCTACTACTGACATAAGCTCACTAGCCTGCAATTACCTGGATTATCCTTGCTACTCATCTCAAACAAAGGAACAACATTGCTTATTTTCCAATCCTATGGTCCTGTCCTGCCTATTATGATTCCCATGGCAGGTGGGACGGGAATTTCTCAAAGGAAAATAAATATAAATTTTTTTTAAAACTCAGCGAGTTAATCATCCAAGTTAGTCTCACACTCCATGGGATGGCTTGGATATAAAACCCGCTAATAGACTGAAGTCTACTTTTCATTGATGGTTTAAACTTATGTTGTGGAGATTACTAAGCAACAGGAGAAATATAAGCTGAGTCCCTCTCAAATGATATCCAGTTATCATGAAGGCTATAATGTCATGGAGAGAAGGGGTGTAGGGGTATTATTAGGAAATACACCAGGTTTACAATACAGGAGTATTGTTGCCAATGTTAAATGGGGAGGACGAGCATGTTAGTGCAGCAGAGGAGGGTTTAGAAATAGGTAGGAAGCTTTAAGTCACATCTGTATCGTTAATTTGATACAGCAACAATAGATAGGAAGAGACGCAAAGGCTGTACAAAAGATTAACTATATCACCCAATTCCTTTTGGGCAAAAGTCATTCTAAATCCAGCCTTCAGCTATTGTGCTTGTATCTGTGTAATTTGTGTTGTGTTTGGCTGTTTCTATAGCGGACACAGTAAGTGATCCATGTTAAAATCAATACTCTCCAAATAACACAACTTTTGCTGGTTAGTTGTAGTTGCTATCAAGGGCAACATTTACAACGAATAAACCTCAAATCCATTTCAGAATTTAATTAATCCGAATTGGAATTGTTTTAAGTGATGGCTAATATTCTCTGATATTGTATGCCCCACCATTGTGGCAGGAGTAAAAGGAGAATTTGGCACTCAGTCAAATCTCCATTCACTGAAGTGGGACCAGAGATGCTAGCCACGGATGAAGGCATTTAAGAGTCAACCACATTGTTGAGGATCTGGAATCACATATAAACCCAGATTGGGTAAGAATGACAGATTTCCTTCCGGAAAGAACATTAGTGAACAACATGGATTTTCATGACAATCCACAATGTTTCATGGTCACTGTTAATTCCAGATTTTTATTAAATTCAAATTTCACCATCTGCCATGGTGGAATTTGAACCTGGGTTCCCAGAGCATTATCCTGATTCTCTGGATTACTAATCCAGCAAGTAATCCACACAACTCCCTCCACTGTATTTGTAGTTTAGATTTATTTTCCGAATTGGATCAATTCATGCAACACCTTTATTTCAGGTTTGAAGAGGGAAATTATTAACCAGCTAATAAGGTTTTAGACAGAATATATAAGACACTTACTGAACTATCAGCAAAGAGTGAAATGATTCTTGAAACAAAGATAATAAGCTAATGAAACAAATATTTTACATATATGCGGATGCAATAAGAGAGTCAAGTAAATAATTATGATTTTAAAACATATATGCTGATATTTTAAATATGGAATGAATCATTGTTCATTTCGGCTAAAAGCAAATTACTGCAAGGTATGATGGTAAAAGTGAAGAGTTCAGAGCTAAAGGCTTGGAATTTCAGTAGTTAGCAGAACTCATATCAGGACGTGTCTGGAGGGGGAACACATTTTGCAACTTTATGAATAGGGACATTCATTGTCTAGACATTGAATAGATATGTACCTAGAGGCAGGATCACGTGACTATCCAGTTTTGGCAATGAGCCAGTGCGAACGTTCACTTTGACCTCTATGACGAGTGTCCACAGTTACATAGCAACAGGGGAATGAGTTCAGTCAAGATGGGAGTCAGATCCAAATTAAATGGACAAATGAGATATCATTATGCTAGATAGTAAAATGCAATTGGCTGAGTAAATTGTCAGGAATTATTATTGATGTATGTTTACTGAATGTAGTTGATTTTAAACTAATATAAGATGGGAATGATTCATAAGAAAACCTATAATTGATCTGTTTTTGATTGTGCACATTAGATTCATCGGAGAGGTTCTGCCTCTTCTCCAGGGCTGCTTAACCCTTTTGGTGATCTCTGAGCAGCTGCTTGGTGTGTTTTTGTTTTAAGTAAATATTACGACCTTATACAGAGATATCTGCCTCATGATTTTTATACTGTCTGCAGTGAAAGACAGTATTGGCTTCTCAGATTCCCCACAACAAGATTAACTCACAACTACACAATGAATAACTGGAGTACATTCTCTTTCTATCACAGAGGATTTTAGATGTTTCAGGGATTGTGTTCCACTTCTCCCAGCTATGAAAGTAGAAACTTGCCTCTAATAAATGAAGCACTTGCAATTCCCTCAAAGTTTTAGCTTGGCTCAGTTTGCCAGCACTTTGTTTAGGCATTTAATCAGCCAGAAGGTTGTCAGGTGGAGGCCCAAACGTCCTTCTGTCTCTACTCAATCCAGTCTGGGATGTTAAATCTCATGGATGGTTTTCCCACTCAGATGCTAACTGAGTCTGTCAATTAAACAATTAATGCCCAGTTAAGAGCACCAACCCACTATTGCTGATGTTCAACTAGTAGGGGAGTCGCCACATGGAAAGCCTGAAGAGGAAGCCCTTCTTGCGATTTGCTTGTGGCATTGTATAGGGGGACCCTTCATTCAAAGACTCTTAGTGCCGTTTTCTGATTTTGAGCCAACCTTTTATTCAAGTTGACATTCAGTTGCACGAGGTTCAGTTTTGTTAACCAACATATTGTAGTTTGGGTGGAACTTTGTTTACTTTTGCAAATTGCTCTCTCAGATAAGAAAAGCAGCCCACCAGCTATGCTGCTGGCTTTTCTCACCAAATTTTCCAGTACTTTGAGGAAACAAATGCTGGAAGTGGATCATCTTCAAATATGCTGAATGGCTTTCATGAATGGAACCATTTTTTGTATAGTGAACTCTAATAAATATTTTGAATTTAGTTTTATATCATCTCACTATGGCTGCTGAGATCTGCCTATGGTGGATAGTGAGTGAGTTGATATGAAGGGGTAAGGAAAAGAGTGATGGGAGGAGGAATGGATTGGCATGAATTGAGATTAAATTGGTATTGGGCTATAAGGGGCATGGAGTTAGGTTGGAGTCATGTGCGTTGGTATGATGAACAACTAGATTTGGGAGGGGCTAAATGGGTTAGCATGAGTTAGCAACGGATGGGGCAGAGAGGTGGGTAGGAGGAATAAGGGAGCTGAGAGATGAGGAATAATTTTTTTTTAAGTGGGACAATGTCCTAGAGAACTGGCATGGTAGTACAGTAGTTAGCACTACTGCCTCAGTGCCAAGGTCCTGGGTTTTATCCCAGCCTTGGGTGACTCTCTGTGTGGAGAGCTGCCAAACAAATCTGTTGAACTTCAACCTGGTGTTGTGAGACTTCTTATTGTACTTACCCAAGTCCAATGCCGGTATCTCCACATCATATTGAGAATCCCACAGTGCAAACTGGGATATCCTGTCCTTAAATAAATCCCACACTGTTCTCCCCATGATTATGTGGGTTTCCTCCGGGTGCTCCTGTTTCCTCCCACAGAGCAAAGATGTGCAGATTAGATAGATTGGCCATGCTAAATTGCCCCTTAATGTCAAGGTAAATAATGTGGGATTATGGGGATAGATGAATAGTATTGGTGCTGGCTTTTTGGGCCTAATGGCTTCCTTCTGCATTGTAGGAATTCTATGATTTTATTCTATTACTAAGGAGACTCTTTAAGCAACCTGCTTTGGTATTCGGCAGCTTGTGTGACCACCGCCAATCTGTGTCAAAGAGAAACAGACCCAACTCCATTCCACGTCCCACCCAGAGAGAAAATTGAATCATTGTAGGCACTTCTTCCCTGATGTGCATGTGCCTGCATCAGGAACAAAAATCTGGCCACAAGTGTCTGTTGTTTTATTTTCCCTGAATTATTATATCTAAATCTTTACACACCACTGATGAAGACTGAGATGATAAAGAATTTCTTAGCTCAAAGGGTTTTGAATCCGTGGAGTTCTCTCCCCAGTGAGTTGTGGTGTTCCTTATCGAATATATTCAAAGCTGAGATAAGCAGATTTTTGCTCTCTGAAGGATATGAGGAGCAGAGGGAAAAGTGGAGTGGAGACAAAAGTCCAGCAACGTCATACTGAACAGCAAAGCAGGTTCAAGGAGCCATAATAACTACTCCTGCTTCATGCAGGACAAGGTGAAATCCAATCTCAATACTTCTGGACAGATCTGATAAAAGAAAATTGTACTGAACATAATGATAAGCAGGTGTAAACATCTAAGCTTACCTTAAATTTAGCTATTGATTCTGAGACTTAATTGCTTCAGTTTGAAAGATTCAATGGCACAAACTTTGACCATCTTATTGCTGTGTTTTTCATTATGTAAGCAGTTTATAAAATGCTGAATTGTGCATTAACAAGAACAGGGTTATCACCACTGTGCTGCAATCAATGACTGTTCAATGACTAGTCTCAACTCAATGTGCAAGATTTGTGACCACAGAGTTTATCAGTAACCATTCTAGACCAGGATGAGTGGATGAAAGGTCCTTATTATTGTTGTGATTCATTTTGGTAGGAATAATGTGGAAAGACAATATGAAATAAAGAACGCAGTTCTGAAGTTGTCGGAGCAGAGGGACCTGGGTGTATATATGCATGAGTCATTGCAGGTGCCAGGGCAAATTGGAACTGTGGTTAATAAAACATTTTGGGCTTTACTGGGCACACAATACAAGAGCAAGGAAGTACAAGACACCAGTTCAATGTCAGCTGGAGTATTGTACTAGTTCAGGCTATCATGTTTCAGTAAGTATGTGAAAACACTGGAGACAGTGCAGAAAAAAATACACAGGAATGAAATGTGCTAAATTGTCCCAAGTTGTACAGGTAGAGTACAGGTAAGGTGTTACAGAGTCTGGTGGGTGGGATGGATATGATAGGTGGGGGGAGAGGAGGTTGGAGTGTAGACCTGTGTTAGATGCTAAGGCAGTGCAGACTTGATGAGCTGAATGGCACTCCTTCTGCACTGTAGAGATTCTATGGCCTTGTTGGACCGGAGATCAGAAAATCCCGCCTGAAGTCAATGGATCTTCTTATTGTCCTCAACTTGCCCACACCAATTCCCGTGGTGGGCAAGGCAGTAGAATTCCAGTGTATGATTCTATGATGTGGCCATCATCAATTCGTCTCACATGACCTCAAAGCAAACAAAAAAGGCGAACAGCATTTTCAGCTTTTATAAAGAGGGACTAGGAATGCCAGATGAAAGAAATAACTCCTGCAAAAGAAAACAATTGGGAAGTCAAGGAAAGGAGATGAATAATTTAATATTGTCACTCCGGCAAGGAGCTCAGAGATATTTCATGAACAGAAGGTTGGTGAAGCAAGGAATAGTTACACACAGAGATGGATAAACATTTGAAGATAGGGAAGATACAGGGATATGAAGAGAGGATAGGGTTGTGTAATTCACTTTGGATTGCCTTAATAAAGAGCCAACACAGATTTGATGGACCAAATGGTCTCCTTCCATACGGTAAACCTCTACAGTACAATATAAGTCACTGTACTTGTAGAATTCCCACCTTTTGGAAATAAAATAGTAAATGGAGTAAGAGTGACAAGAATATATTTTATTTTTTTAATTAATTGAGAATTATATATTTTACTAAAGAGTAAAATCTAATGTTTTTGATTTGTACAACCGCCTGTAAATTTCAAATCTGACTCTGTTGGCTTATGCAGTAATGTTATTACTTATGCAGTAATTGGTAGGAGAGTCAACACTGTCCACACTACACCGATCAACATCCATAAGGAAATGTGAAGAGTGAGATTACCCTCAGTAAGGGCCTGATTTTACCATTTTCATTTTAAGTGCTGAATCTGGGCGTAATGCAGATCCGACTTAGAAATCCGCTTTCAGGTCCCCCCATACGCACTCAGCCATCTCCAGTCCCATTCATGGTGGGGGTTTAGCACACCCGAAATGATCGGTGCTCTGAACTGCACACGCACAGTTAGAAAAAAGTTGGAAAAAGTGTGCTGTGTCAGATCGCTCCTGGGCCACAGAAAGCTAAGAAAGTGGCCAGGAATGAAAAGTGGGAGCGATGACCCCAACATACATCACTGTCCCCTTTATCCACCCCCTCCACTACCCACACACATCACTGTCCCCATTATCAACCACTTGCACGACCCACACATCACTGTCCCCCTTATTCACCCCCCACTATCCACACACTTCACTGTCCCCCTTATCTAATCACTTCACTACCCATGCACCACTGTCCCCCTTATTCACCCACTTCACTACCCACACACATCACTGTCCCTCTAATCCACCCAGCCCACTACCCACACACATCATTGTTTCCTAATACTAAATCCCCACTACCCACACATCACTGTCCCCCTTATCCACCCAACCCACTACCCACACACATCATTGTTCCCTTATAACCAACCCCTGCCACTACCCCACACCACTGTCCCCCTTATCCACCCAACCCACTATCCGCACATATCACTGTCCCCCTTATCCACCCCCCCTTTTACCCATACAATCACTGTCCCTTATCTATTCCCCACTACCCTGACCAATAGACATCGCTGCCCCTCTCACCAACAATCACCCCTGAGTGACATGCACTCCCCCGCCTCACTGTGCTCGCACCATAGATCCATCTGCCCCCCCACCATAGAGCCATCTGCCCCTTCCCCCACCAGAGATCCAATTATCCTTCCCCACCAGAGATCCATGTGCCATCTACCTCCTGACCTTTGCGCTTCCCACCCGCCCCTGACCCATCTCCCTCGTCCTTTTCCCCCCCCTACAAGCCGAACAACAATCTTGCCTCACTCATCCTTGTCTCTTCCCCAACAGGAACATCTGAGCCACCTCCTCCTCCTTCCCCACCAGACAACGATCAGCCCTCCACCACCCCACCCGCCCCAAACAGAGATACATCTGACCTGCCTTTTCTCCTTCTTCCCCACCGGACAACGATCTGGCCTCACTCCCCTCCTCTCCCCAACCAGAGAATGATTTGGCCTGCCTACCCCACCCACCCCACTCCCCCACCGCCCCCCCCACCCCCCCACCCCACAATACTGATCTGAGTCAGAGAGCCGTTGGAAGTTCTGAACGTGTTCTTCAGTAGCTGGAGCGACCCATTCAAACTTTTATTCAGCAGGTCCATTACGGCACAGTTCCGGATCAGCAAATGTGGTGGTAAAGAGGGAAAAGGGTGATAAAGTTGGGAGGGCAGTTCATTAATTCAATTTAAATGCATGCAAATACATTTAAATCGCTGTTGCGCCCATTTTGGGTGCGAATTGAATCGCTGCCATTCCTGCGTTTTGGTAAAGTGAGCATCTGCACCTGCACGGATGCGGGCGTGGATTGCGTTAATGGCCTGTCACCCAAATTTACCATGTTTTTGCACCCGAAAAGCATGTGCAATGCAATGGTAAAATCAGGCCCTAAGAGTGTATAATCAATTGTAAACCACATTCTGGAGGTAGTCAGTCAGATCCACTTCAGAGCACAATGTTCAGCTGCATGAATGCCTGCTTCTCCAAGACATATTTGTGCAGTTTTAAATGATTACCGTCTCCAAAGATTTCTACTTTCAGGAGGAGAAAATAAACCTTTTTGATGGCAACAAAAGACAAAATGGACTAAAGATTGCTCTTCAAGAATAATGGATGAAGACTGCTGCATTTACAAGGTTTTCCTATTCTTTAAGGTAAACACAGCTAAGCACTTGTCCACTATCATCCTCAAAATCATTTTTAACCTCATGCTTTCAGGATAGAAAAACAGGTCATGTTTTCCTGTGCTGATAAGCTATGGGTGCAAGTTTGAGCCCGCACACTCCATTTGCAGGAATGGCAGCACGCACTCCAAATCCAGCGAAACTCGACTCGCGCTGATACATTTCCCAGTTCCGATCTTCCAGCTCCTTGCCAGCGGAGTAGCGTGAAACCACAGGACCCCGGGAAGCTTATTTTAATACATTAGCATGTTATTCGTGAACACTGTCTCCGGGACTACCCTACCTCCTCACCGGATACTCAGTGGGCGCCGGCGTGATGTCATCCTGCCGCCATTTACAACTGGTTTGCTTAGGCATGAGCCATTGTGGAATCTCCCTGGGGATATAAACGTAAATATAATCCCCGGGGAGAGGGATATGGTTGGGAATTGGCCTTTCAATGGCTCCTGGCATTGCCCATTGGCACAGGTTAGCATTGCCAGTTTGGCACCATGCCAACCAGACAGTGCTAATCTGCATTAGTAGGGGCCTCATGGGGGAAGAGGGTCAATTCAGATTTGGCTGAGTCAGGGGTAGATGGAGGAACATGGGATGCTGATGGGTAGAACTGTGGGAGGATCAAGAGGAGGTATAAGAATGAGTTGCTTGGGCCTGTAAATGGAGGCTTGTAACTTTATGGATCCAGCTCTTCTGGAGATAGCAGTAAGCTACTGCACCATACGCTTGGAATTAGCTCTTCAATTGATGCCTTTTGCTCTAGGTATTATTTCTTTCCTCTTTTTCCACCTCCTTTTCCATTATTCTATTTCAGATACCTGTCCCATTTCATTTGAATGATGCAATGGCCACTTGTGGTAACATTTCTGGAGCAGCTTCCATTTAGTTTCATTGGCTCTATTTATGCAATTTACCTAAAACTAACCAAGACAGTGCAGTAGACTGCTGAACATTCAATACAATTTTTGTTCAGTGCAAATTGAGTTTCCATCATCTTTCGCACTTGTGTGAAAAGCACAACACAAATTACAAAACTGGAAGCTGGATTACAAACCACATCCCTGAACCTCCTCATGATCTCCTATCCTTCCCTCTTGTGAACTCTGACACTCCACATCACAACTTGCAGCCTTCCCTCACCTCCCTGACACCCCCTTTCCATAATCTGCCTCCATGTCCACCTCAAGATGCAGTTGTTCACCGTTGTGGGTCGATTATAATTTTAATCACCTGCGAAAGGAGGTAAAAATGAACAGATTCTCATAATCCTTACTCAGATTCCAATATTAACCTGCAGGAATTTGCAGGCAGATGAAGTATCCACCTAAATTTAGGATCCTGGAATTGTACATGGAACATAGAACACAGAACACTACGACATAAACAGGTCCTTCACCCACAAGTTGCGCCCATCATATCCATACTTACCAGGCCATAGAACTATCTGTAACTCCCAATCCAATTAAATCCCATGTACTCATCCAGACGTCTTTTAAAAGACCCCAGTGAGTTCGCCTCTACCACCACCGATGGCAGCCGATTCCACTCACTCACCACCCTCTGAGTGAAAAACTTACCCCAACATCTCTGTATTTACTCCCCAGCTCCTTAAATCTGTGTCCTCTCGTAGCAACCATTTCAGCCCTGGGAAAGTATCCGAGAATCCACCCTATCTATTCCTCTCAACACTTTATAAATCTCTATCAGGTTGCCTCCCAACCTTCGTCTCTCCAGGGAAAAGAGACCTAGCTCCCTCAACCTATCTTCGTAAGGCATCCAGGCAACATTCTTGTAAATCTCCTCTGCACCCTCTCAATAGCTTCCATATCCTTCCTATAGTGAGGCAACCAGAATTGTGCACAGTACTCCAAGTGGGGTCTAACAAGGGTCTTATAAAGTTGCAGCATTATCTCCTGACTCCTAAACTCAATCCCTCGATTAATGAAGGCTAGTACACCATATGCCTTCTTGACCACATCCTCCACCTGTGAGATCTATTTAAGAGTCCTATGGACCCGGACCCCAAGTTGCTTCTGCTCCTCAACACTGCTAAGAGTCCCACCCTTGATATTGTACTCCATCATCCCATTGGACCTGCCAAAATGGACCACTACACATTTATCCACGTTGAAGTCCGTCTGCCACTTCTCTGCCCAGTCTTGCATCCTATCTATGTCACGCTGCAACTTCTGACATCCCTCCGGACTATCCACAACACCACCAACCTTCATATCGTCGGCAAACTTATTAACCCATCCCTCCACTTCTTCATCCAGGTCATTTGTGAAAATGACAAACAGCAAGGGTCCTAGAACAGATCCCTGGGCACTCCACTGATGACTGACCTCCATGCAGAAAAGGATCCGTCTACAACGACTCTCTGCCTTCTGTAAGTTCACCTTCAAATCATATAGGGTCTTGATTTGGAAGCATTTCACCATTCCTTTACTGGATCCACTAGGCCAAAGCCCCTTGGATCCCATGCCCTCTCACTTTCTCAAGAAATCTTGCATGGGGGACTTTATCAAATGCCTTGCTGACGTCTATGTAAACCACATCCATTGCTCTTCCTTCATCAATGTGTTCAGTCATATTTTCAAAGAACTCAACTAGACTTGTAAGGCATGACCTGCCCTTGACAAAGCCATGCTGACTATTTCTGATCATACTAAACTTCTCTAAATGCTCATAAATCCTGTCCCTCAGAATCCTCTCCATCAAGTTACGAACCACTGAGGTCAAACTCACTAGTCAGTAATTTCCTGGGCTATCCCTGTTCCCTTTCTTGAAAATAGGAACCACATCCATAATCCTCCAATCCTCCGGAACCTCTCCCGTCTCCATCGATGATGCAAAGATCATCGCCAGGGGCTCTGCAATCCTTCCCTCACCTTCCACAGTAACCTGGGGTACATCCCATCCGGTCCCGGTAACTTAACTATTTTGGTAGAATTTAAAAGTTCCAACACATCCTCTTTCTTAACGTCCACATACTCAATCATTTCAGTCCACTGCAAACCTGCAGTACAACCTCCCATTGTAGTAAAGGCCTGAGCAGGAAAGCTGCAGTGCTCCTCTGCTCAGTGATCTGCATGAGATTACCCAATGAATTCCTGCTGACTTGGCCAGCCGCAGAATTAACTGGTCTCAGTAGATTACCAGCAGAAATCCACTGATTCAGAACCTGTCCCACTGGAACAAATAATTACCTGAATCGATCATCTGCAATGTAAATATCCAGAAGGATTATTTAAAAATGAGAATCTTCAACTCTCGCAGATGGTAGAACAGAGAAGCCACCAAAATGTGTTCAACATTCACCTCTCCAACCCACAGCAGGTAACTTGAGATTAGCTCCTGTTCTTTCCAGATTGAAGCCTTAAGTCACATACTTGGATATTATAACTTTGAAACATATATTTTCTTTTAAATGTCCTTGGACAAAAAAACCAACTGCTCCTAGTTTTGGGAAATGCTTCTGAGTTATCTCTCTAAACTTTCTCGGCACCCTAGCTACGTCTTAACACTACATTCTGCACTCTCTCCTTCCCTTCTCTATAAGTGGTATGCTTAATATAGCATGCAAGACACAATACTTTTCAGTGTATACCAATACATCTGACAATAAGAACATAAGAACATAAGAAATAAGAGCAGGAGTAGGCCATCTAGCCCCTTGAGCCTGTCCCGCCATTCAATAAGATCATGGCTGTTCTAAAGTGGATTAATTCCACTTTCCTGCCTGCTCCCCATAACCCTTAATTCCCTTGTCTATCAGGCATCTATCTACCCGTGACTTAAACATATTCAGCGAGGTAGCCTCCACCACTTCAATGGGCAGAGAATTCCAAAGATTCACCACCCTTTGAGTAAAGAAGTTCATCCTTAACTCTGTTCTAAACTGACCACCACCACCCCCCCCCCCCCCCCCCGTAATTTTGAGGCTATGCCCTCTAGTTCTGATTTCCTTTTCTAAGCGGGAAGAATCTCTCTACCTCTATCCTATCTAGCCCCTTCATTATCTTGTAAGTCTCTATAAGATCCCCCCTCAGCCTTCTAAACTTCCAACGAGCACAGGCCCAGTCTATTCAATCGCTCTTCATAGGCTAACCCCCTCATCTCCGGTATCAGCCTGGTGAACCTTCTCTGTACTTCCTCCAAGGCCAATGTGTCCTTTCACAAATGCAGTGACCCAAAACTGCACACAGTACTCCAGTTGTGGCCTCACCAGTGCCCTGTACAGTTGCAGCAAGACTTCCCTGCTTTTATATTTGAGATGGAATTTCCTTAGATGTCTGCTCAATCTTTGTTGGTTTATTTGTTGGAGGCAAAGACAAGTATACAACACACAGTCAGGTATCTTTCGAGAGAATACCACCGTCTGGAGGTTCTCCTCCAAATCATTCACTATCCTGACTTTCACAATTGCTGGATTAAAATGCTGTAACTTCCTTCCTAATAGCACTGTGTATCCATACCTGAGACACTGCAGCGGTTTGAGCAGGTAACTCACCACCATCTTCTCAAAAGATGAGTAATAAATGCTGGCTCAGCCACCAACAACCACATCCCATAAATTAATAAATAAGGTCTCAGCCCATTTTAATTGTGGAAATCTTTGCCTCTCTGCATTAATATCATGCTCCCTATATATTTTAGTTTGATGAACGATGCCTGCACTTTTTTGCACTTTTGGTTTATCAATGATCCTTTCCCAGACAGCTTGCAAAAGGGAATTCCCATAAGGTGCATCCAAGTAATCTTTACCAATTGCTTCCTGAGTTGGCCAATTAAAAATTGTTCATTTTTCGCCAGGCATTTATGGATGTTCTGGTGGTCACAATGCCCAGGGAGTGAGACTTGTTTCTGCTCTCACACACGGACAGCTGGCACACAGCTTGGGCGAAACAAAACCCTTCATTAAGAAACAAATATTCTGCTCCATTTCCAAAAATTACTGCACATTCTAAATCCCCTCTTCCTGGAAGAATAAAGAGGCTGCGTCTCCTTCGTGACTACAGTGTTATTTCAACAGAAATTTGTGTTTGTTAAAATAAAACCGAGGCAAATGATAATTCACTCAGCATGCTGCATTTTGCTGTTGGATAGCCTAGTTATATTTATATAATGTGTTATGTATTGTTTGGATTATATATTACATATGTATTCTGTTGTGTAACTTATGGTAAATCACAAGATAGATTTCTTCACATTATTCATGTTGCTGGTTATTTTTTCCCTATCTGTCATTTTAAGTTTCACTTGTTTCTCTGACCTCTTTTGTTGCTGTCTCTTTTAGTTCATTCTCTATCCATTATGCTTCATTACCCTGCAGCATGATGGCACAGTGATTAGCCTCACAGCACCAGGGACCTGAGTTCGATTCCTCGCTTGGGTCCAGGAACCTGGGTTCAATTCCTTGCTTGGGTCACTGTTTGTGTGGAATTGGTATGTTCTCTGTGTGGATGTGCTCTACTTTCCTCTCACAGTCCAAAGTTGTGCAGGTTAGATGTATTGGCCATGCTAAATTCTCTCTCAGTGTGGCGACTAGGGAATTTCAACAGTAACTTCTTGCAATGTGAACGTAAGCCTACTTGTGACTAATAAACAAACTTTACTCTCTCTTATTTCATTTTGCTCTCCGTTTTTTGTTCCTGGGCAGCAGCAGGTACTGTTGATGGCCATGAGAATAGACAGGAAGAGTAACTACAAAGGAACAGCTGCATTGTGGTTCAAGAAGGGAACAGTTTTCTAAAGCTCGTGATAGAGCAACTTGGCTTTGGGAGGACTGAAATGTTAGGACAATTGTAAGATTACATACATTCCCTGGCTAATCAGTTTGGATGGGCAGGATGGTGCTCTGGATCTATCAGAGAAAAGATTTCTAATTTAAAGGATGTTCCAATACCACATAGAATTCTGAGGCTGCTGAAACCTCATGAAAGGACAGGGGATCTGGGAGATATTGTAGGGGCTCATAGAGAGGTAAAGACTGGCTCAGGTGGGGACAGCTTTCCAGTGGCAGCTACGTTATCGATCGCTAGCCTTACTTGCCCCTCTGGTCCACTGGGAAGGTGGTCCTGTTTCAGCGAACTGCAGATGTTAATTATAGACTGTCATAAAAAACTGATCCCTTTGAAGGTCCAATGTTCTCACATGTCGTGAGAGCCAATCTTTGTTTTGAGAGTTTGACCTTCTTCAAACTGGATCCTGATGTCCAATCCCTCTGCCCTGTAGAAGGTTCAGTGGCAGAGGAGAAGGCAAATAGTGCAGCTTTTGAAGTTACTATTCCCATTACCCTCCCCAGCAAAGGTGCAAGATAGAGATACATAAACTGCTCCCTTGCTGTGATGCAGACTGGCATCAGGGAAAGGCAGTAGGAAGTGAGATAAAAACAAAATGGGTGAAGTGACCACCAAAAAGCTGCCAAAAGTATGAATCTGTCAACCACTGAAAACACTCACTGAGCAAGCGCCTTTGAACCTGGCCATGTTGCAGCTCTTTGGTTTTGATGATCAAAGCCATTCCAACCTGTCAGTTTCACTGCAGAAGCAATTCCCACTGTCCGGAATTCTACCATCTCAACTGCTACAGAATCGGAGCAGGTGAGGGGCCGACATTGACAATTTCCATTGGCTTTGAGCAGGAATTTCCAGTTTCCCTCGAACAAGGCAGTAAAATCCCACCCACTGCGTCCAGTGTCCCTGGCAAGTTGTGGACAACTCAGGAAATACCTATCTAGCTGTTAAAGCCAAAATAATTGGTTAAAGCAGTACTTAGTTACCTGTTATAATATTTAAATAATTTACTATACACCAACAAAGGGAACCCATTTCTCCTTCGAATCTGCCTGAATGAAATCCAGAAGTGAATGGGACAATGTCACTTTTAAGGATTATCTCTCCCCGAATGAACCCAAACAGCTCTCCCCTAGCTTGTCAAAATTTCCTCCAATATTTCTACATGAGAGAGATCACCTAACCTGATCTTCCTTTCACAGAATACCTATAATGCAGAAAGAGGCCATTTGGCCCTTTGAGTCTGCATTGACTCTCCGAAAGAGTTAAATACAGGAAGCACTTCTATAGTGTAGTGGTTATCACATTCACCTAATACGTGAAAGGTTCCCGTTTGAAACCAACGGAAACATTTACCAGGTGGCATAGTGGTTAGCAATATTGCCTCATAGCGCCAGGGACCCGGGTTCAATTCCAGCCTCGGGTGACTGTCTGAGTGCAGTTTGCATGTTCTCCCCATGTCTGCATGGATTTCTTCTGGGTACTCCCATTTCCTCTCACATTCCAAAGATGCACAGGTTCGGTTGATTGGCCATGTTAAATTGACTATTAGTATTGGTAGGATTAGTCGGGTAAATAGTAAGGTTACGGGGATACAGCCTGGGTAGAATAGTTATCGGTGCAGGCTCAATGGGTTGAATGGCCTCCTTCTGCACTGTAACTATTCTATGAAGTGCACATATACGTAAACTTGCAATATACAATAAATTGTATTACATATCTGCAATGGATGTGAATTTGCTGTACTTCCTCTCCTTTCCTTCACTATGTGCGGTATGCTTTGTCTGCACAGCGTGCAAGAAACAAGACTTTTCACTGCATACTAATATATGTGACAATAATAAATCAAATCAGATTTTAAAAATGGGGAAATTATGATTGATCAAGAGTTCAGAATAAAAAAAATCCTTGCCATTCAAATTTAGTTGTGGCCTCAGTGTTTCAGAAAACAATGCCTTAAAGCAAAAAACTTCACCTCATTATTATATGTGTTGGACATAGCATTCAATTTACATCTCAGCACATGAACTGAATCAACCTTTACGACAACCAGCTGGGTGAGGGGGGAAGAACAGAATTACAAAGCATGGAGCATTTTGTTCAACTTTCTTTGAAAAAGTTGTATTTCAATTTACTGCTTTCTGTCCCCTTATTTCTTTTACACAAACTTTGCCATTGCATCTTCACTGAATAAGTTTTCTTTTTTAAAAAAAGCAAAGGAACACTTCAATAATCTGCAGCACACCAGGAAACCAACATGAAGGTCAAGTCAAACAAACCCACTCGACCTCCTACATTGTCTTTGTAGGCTGCTCAATTTTCGAATATGGGAAACAAATTGTTCCCTCTACAGCTTTGCAAACTTTTCAAATCTAGGAAGGTCACAAGCCCTTTCAAGGCCATTTAGCAAGGTCAGCTGGTAATGAGCTGCAACTACTTTACTTGCGATTTGCAGCTCAGAGGGATTAATTGTCCCTGCACTGTCTCATGCACGATCTAAGGCTGAATTGTCAAAATGATCCATGGCTTTCGTCCCTAGGCCCATACTCTCATTATTAAGGTGCTGTCTAATCGATACAAGAATTTTTACATTTCGCCCCAATAGTTTTATCAACCCTTATTATCTAATGACCAATATTTGATTATTAAAACCTTTCAGTTCACCAGCACCCGCTGACAATTTAAACACACAATGTCATGCATTTTTAATAAGATTTGGTTACTGCTTAAGTTACTTAATATGCAAAGAAACCTTTTTAAAAATCTATGGCGTATCTACGAGAATTTACAGGAACTCTAGGAGGGTCTGAAAGAATTTTAACCGCAAATCTCTCAAGTGAAAGGGATATTACTGCAAACCTTTCATGTGGCATTTTCCGCATTAAATATAGATTGTAGAAATTATTTGAATAAAATTGATATTCTCTTGGAGCACCAACTGCCTGCTTAAACAAAATGAGTTATTAGATCAGTCATTCCGGGTTTATAGTCAAACATAGGATTATTCCATATTAAAAACAATTACAATGGAGCTTTCACAATTAATAGCAAAGGAAATATGTCCTATTTTTGAAGAAAAGCTCCTTTGAAATATCTAACAGAAGAAGTGATGCTCATCTTGATGCAAATAAGTCAATCTAGTGTTTGAATGCATTTTTTCATTTGCTACAAACCAATTTCTGACCGGGTCTGTCATTCCAGTATTCAGAATAATCTACTATTTGGGCTATCGATTTCAAAATTCCGATATTGTTCCAAAACCTGGGACAAACAACTGAAGTGAGGAATATATGGGCACCGTGGCAATTTAAACAAGGATCTGATGGCAACATACACTTACTACCCAGGTCCTAATGCTGTAAAGTGGGTGAACATCATTTTACATATTGTCAATAGTAAATTAATCAGGAGTTGATCCAAATCATTGAGCGGATGAAGCACTTTATTGTGACTAATTCAAACCTGCTGAAAGTGGTGGAATGAAATCTAAAAATAAAAACTAAACTCAAAAATGTTCCTGCGCTGAGGAAGCAAAATCTTAAATAAAATGCTTTTCCAGACTTGTTATGCCGAAACCGGAAAATCCTGCCTCAGGTCAACGGAACCTTTCTATGATCTGCATCTCATCCACTCCGATTCCCGGGGCGGGTGAGATCATTGGATCCAACCCCATTAGATCTACCAATTTCTAGCACGCCAAATGGACAAACAGGAAAATGGGGATTATGGCATCGCGAAGTGAACAAATTATCCAAATTCCCAAAAGATTGCGGGGGTGGGGGGGTGCAATTCTCTCCAAAAATTCACATAAACACTGAAGCAAACCACATCAGTTTTTTCAGTGGGAATTTCAAAATGAATCTCCCACACCCTGTGCACTGAGAGCATGAATGAGTCCAAAAATCAGTGATGCTGGAGAGGTGGCAGCAGAGCACTGAGTGGGCTACTGCGCATGTGCCAACCTGCCAGCGCCTACATCAGTGCATGTACAGTAGACCTGCATTGCCAGCCTCCCAATCACTGGCCAGCGATTGAGCTGGCAAATCCTGCGAACACCACATCAACAGCTGTGCAATTCCCTCCATCCAGCCCCACAGTCCAATTGTTGAACCCCCTGGATGTGTCCAGGGCAGTGTCACCCCCCTCACCCTCCAACCCCTCAATGTCTCCCCCACCCCCGCAGCCTTGATCTCCCGATTTTCCCACATCGCCCCCACGCCCCCCACCAACAGACCCAATCCCACACACACACAGTCCGGACCCAACACCCCACTCCCCTTGCAGCCCCGATCCTGACCCTCCACCTCCCCCACCAAGCAGGCTAACATCCCTCTCCCCCAGCTATCCTGATGCCCAGCCCTGATTGCTAGCCTCCCTCCTAAGTGCAGAGTGAATAGCAGGACCCTCAGCACTACCGATCGCCCTCCCTGGACGCCCTGCCCCTCATTATGCCCTACCCATAAGGCTCCACTCCCTTGTCACTGCTGTATGCCCAATGGGCAGTGTTTGGGGGTCAAGGCTGGCACTGTCAGGCTGACAATGCCCACGGGACACCTTCCCTGGGGTCTGACTCTGTGGGGGAGGGGGGGCCTTGATTATTCCCTTCACAATTGGGGAACTATACTAAGCCCTGCTGGAGTGAGCCAGGAGTGAGGAAAATGCTAGAGGGCCCACAGAGTTCAGTTTCAGGCCCACTAATGAAATGTAGAATTGATGTAATGTATATTTGCATAAATTACTCAGCTCTGCGCTGATTTCTGATTAGGTGCCATGCTAAATTCTCCCTCAGTGTACTCAAACTGGTGCCAGAGTGTGGCAACTAGGGGATTTTCATAGTAATTTCATTGCAGTTTTAATGTAAGCCTATCTGTGGCAGTAATAAATACACTTAAAATCCAATTTGGTCACGGTACCATCAGTCTACACTTGGTAATCAGCTGATGGAAGGTTTATAGCAGCGCTATCAAGTTGGTGATAACCTGCTCAAAGATGCCCATTTATGTTCTGCCAGGGTCATTCAGCTTCAGACCACATTACAGTCTTGATCTAAATATGGACAAAGAGTTGAACTCAAGAATGGCTGCCCTCAACATCAAGGAAGAACTTAACCAAATGACTAGTTTGGTTAAATGTCAGCCAGAATGACTGCCCTCACAGAACTGAAGTCAGTGAGAATCAGCAGAAAATTCTCCAATGTTTGGAACCACACATTGCACAAAGGAAGATGGTTGTGGTGTTGAAGATCAATCATCTCAGACCTGGCACATCACTGCAGGATCTCCTCAGAGTAACATCTTGGGCTCAACCATCTTCAGCTGTTGCAGCAATGACCTTATCGCCATTGTAAGGTCAGAAGTAAGGATGCTTGCTGATGATTTAACAGTATCCGTAGATATTGAAGCAATCTGTGAACATATTTAGCAAGACCTGGACAACATTCAAGGTTGGGCTGACAGGTAGTAAATTACATTTGTGCCACACAATTGCCAAGCAATGACCATCTTCCAAACCCATGACCTCCACCATCTGGAGGCACAAGGGTCGCAGACATATGGGAACACCCTCAACTGAAAGTTCATCTCCAAGTCACACACCACCCTGTCTTGGAACTATATTGTCTTTCTTTCACTATTGCTGGATCAAAATTGTGGACCTCCCTTCCTAACAGCACTGTGGGAGTACCTGCACCACATGGACTGCAGCAGTTCAAGAAGGTGGCCCATGACACCTTCTCAAGGGCAATTAAGGATGGGTAATAAATGTTTGACATTGCCAGTGACATCCATATCCCATGAAAGAATAAAAAAACTGTGAGGACATTATGGCATGTTCAGTTTCAAATGGTACTTCTTTGCATTGTCCTGATACATGCACTCAATAAAGAATAAAGTACCTTGTCTTAGTTATAATCAAGGCATGTTTACTCCAGGTAAATTGCAATTATCTTATGGACTTCTAATATGTCTACTCAGAATAATGCACTTACAAGTATGTAAAGATAACTCAGTGCACTTAGGCACAATACAACAAGGGACACTTCATCAGTAATTTTTTTTACACTTTATATTTTGTGTTCTGTCAAATGTTTAAGATGTAAAGAGGACTGTTATCAACATAATAAATGTTGGACAGCTGTGACTTACCATGCTGGTGGAATATGTCATTTTAAAAATTAGAGTCTGAAATACCATTAAATTTATTGATTATGCCCAAACAGTTGATTCCATTGGCATATTATTCCACAAGCATTAAGCATTTACTGCAGTCTCAAACCCACATTAGAATGCATGAAGTTACATTATTTGAGCCTGGATCATTATTTGCCTTTAACAGCAAAGTTAACAGATGAATTAAATTTAGCCTGAAAATAGTTCCACCTATTGCTAAAATACATTATGGAATATATATCTTCATAATATGGATTTTGAATTGGCAGCACTCAGATAGAGTGACTGCTTATTCTATTTCAGCAAAATACGATGTCAAAATTCAAGGCCACCTTGTAAGGTAACCAGAAATAGGCCCAATGCCTGCATTAAAATCAACTGCTAGATTTTATTTCCAATGAAAGTTTGTCTTTTAGATCAATAGCCACTAGTGGTATTCATTAATTCAGCTTCAGAAACTGAAAGGTAACAGTAATCTTACTTAATTTTATGATTACTTGGATTTTATCCCAACCTACATGGAACAACATACATAGTATCTTTAATTGTAATCAAACATTCAAAGGGGCTTCACTGGAGCATTGTAAAGCCAAATATGATACTAAGACATTTCAGAAGATATAAAGTCAGATGGATCAGGTTTGAAGGAGTATCACAAAGAAGAAAAGAGAGACAAAGGGGGGAATCTTCCCGTCCCACCCACCACAGGAATTGGAGCAAGTGGAGGGCAGAAAATGCAAAGGTCCATTGACTTTGGGGGGCAATTTTCCAGTTTTGGGATGAGCGTGACCAGATTTTTCCTGTGGACTTCAGGACTCCACAGTCAAGATCAAATAGAGTTCAGCTTGCAGTGTGTGGGTAACAAAGAGTCGCCCATGATTTTTCTGAGTTCTGTGCCAGACCATCTCCATGTCAGTCTCCATAGAGGCCAAAGAGTCATAGGGATGGAATTCCAGAGCTTGAGGTCGAGACTACAGCAATGGTGGAATGATTAAAATTGGAAACACTCAAGAAGCCAGGATGAGATGAGTACAGATGGTTGTACAGCTGGAGGCAATTGTAGAAATAGGGAGGGAAAACAAGAATGAGAATTTTATCAAAATGTTTCTTGAGCAAGAGGCACCATAAGTCAGCAAGCACAGGGAAGATAGAGAAATGGAGCTCTGTTCGGGTTAAGACTTGAGCAGCAAAGTTTTGGAATTTTAAAGTTCACAGAGAGTAGAATATGGAAGACCAGCCAGAAATATGTTGGAATGGTCAAGTTTAGAGGCAGCAAAGAAATAATCGGATGGTTATGGGAGTAAGCAGGAGAATAACACAAGGTGAAATATACATTCGGATAGCCAGTGCAGGTATGATGGGCTGAAATGGTCTCCTTCTGTGGTGTAACAATTATGTGATTAGCAATATTATACCAGGGGTAAGGTTTTCCCTATGGACTTCAAGACCCCACAGACAAAATCAAATAGAGTTCAGCTTGCAATGTGTGGGAAGCAAACACTTACCCATGATTTTTCTGAATTCTGTGCCAGACCTTCTCCATGTCAACCTCCATAGAGAATGAAAGGTTCAATCGTTAGATTGCAAAAATCTCAAACTGTTTGCCAGAGAGAGGGTTGGAGTCGGCAGACAGGGAATGGAGTTTGGAGTGAGGACTAAAAACAATGGCTTCAATTTTCTCAATATTTAAATGGAAGATATTTTTGCAGATCCAGTCCTGGGTGTCAAATAAATAATCTGATAACTTAACAACATAGCCAGAGTCAGGAGGGCTGGTGGTAAGCTAAACGTTTTCAACATACATTTGAAAATGAATGCTGTGCTTTCAGATGTTGCCACCAAGGGGTTCCATGTAGGTGAAAAACACAAAGACACCAAGGAAAATCAATAAATGTGGAAGCTGCTGAAGAAATCTCCCTTTATGATAGATTTCTTATGTTCCAAATGCAATTTATCTTCTACATATCCAATCTCAACTATATTCTTTGTAGTCTCCATAGTGAGTAACTCATCTGCCGACTTCCTAAAGCGTGTCCACTATCTACAGAGAACAAGTCAGGATCAGGACTTGCCAGACGACTGCAGCTCCAAAACATTCAAAAAGCTCAACACTATCCAAGACAAAACAACTTGTTTGATTGGCACCCCATCAACCATCTTAAACACTCACTCCCTCCACTACTGACTCACAATGGCAATGGTGTGTACCATCTGCAAGATGCATGGTGGAAACTCATTAAGTTTCCTTCAGCAGCAGCTTCCAAAACCACAAGCTCTATCACCCAGAAAAAGGCCACACTTACAAATTCCTCTCTAACTCACTTACCATTCTTTCACTTCGCTGAGACAAACTGGAACTGCTGCCTTAACAGTACACCACATGGACTACAGCGGTTTAAGAGGCAGCTTATCTCCATCAACTCAAAGCATCACATGCTGGCCTAGCCAACGACGCTGACGTCCTGTGAAAAACAATCAAAGAGGTTAGAAACACTGATTTAACAATAGTCTACACTATTGACATGGATAAAACATGCATCAAGTAAGAAATATAGTGATGATCGCCTAACCTTCAAAGAATGTTTGCAACTGTACAAAACTCTAGTGCGGCCGCACTTGGAGTATTGTGTGCAGTTCTGGTCCCCACATTATAAGAAAGATGTGGAGGCATTGGAGAGGGTACAGAGGAGGTTTACCAGGATGTTGCCTGGTATGGAGGGCAGGTCCTATGAAGAGAGGTTGAAGGATTTGAGGTTGTTTTCGTTAGAAAGGAGGCGGCTAAGAGGGGATCTTATTGAAGCATATAAGATGATTAGAGGTTTAGATAGGGTGGACAGTGATAGCCTTTTTCCTAGGATGGAGAAAGCTAGCACGAGGGGACACAGCTTTAAATTAAGGGGTATGAGTTATAGGACGGATATCAGAGGTAGGTTCTTTACTCAAAGAGTGATTAGGGAGTGGAATGCCCTGCCTGCAGCTGTTGTAGATGCGCCAAGTTTGGTGGCGTTTAAGAGGTTAATTGATAAGTATATGGAAGAGAAGGGAATGGTTTAGTTTGGAGGGGCATTGCTTTTCATTTTGGTCGGCACAACATCGAAGGCCGAAGGGCCTGTTCTGTGCTGTAATGTTCTATGTTCTATGTTCTATGTTCTATGAATATAAAACTACTGTGAAATCATAGATCCTTATTTTTCCCTTTGGCTAGAAAATGAGTTCATCTAAGTGAAGGACAGATCATTGAGGAATGAATACATTTCCCAGTTTCCTAATGTAAAAACATCCGTAATAAAACACTGAATTCATACCAATGCAATAGTTACTAATTTTCACGAGATATGAATCACTTCAAATATTTCTATGTTAGAAATCTTAAGCAAACCTAACTCAAAATGCATCAGAGCAAACCTTTAATTGCTGTAATGATGCAACAGTTCTGACAGGACATTTGTCACGATATTATTTCCACAATGACTTTCACTCTGGACCAAGAGCTTGTTGCTGACACATTTTTATTTTGTTCCTTCCTCTCACCTTATTTTTTTAATGTAGCTTTACCCACCCAATATTCCTCTTATACAAACAGCAAATGAGTTAACTGCCTCTTACTTCTATTTGCAGAGGTTTGAACAGAGCGCAGTTTCCCTTGTGACAGTTTACAATATTCCCAGCTTCAGGAGTGAACTGAATAAAGCATGCTCCAAAGGTGTCTGAACTAACAGTCCAGCCTCAGCAGCAGCTAAACTCATTGAGCATGTTGCTAATGGTTTCTAAGGTCAGGTAGTGTTGAAAATCCCATCTTAGCTGTACAATGTGTAATTTGAATAGTCAAACAGCTTCAATATATTTCTACTCTCAGTTTTTCCTCTCAATGTTCTCTTCTGTAAGACAGGGACTCACAGGCATTCACTTCCGGCAAGGTGAGTCACACAAGGCTGTTCTACATTTGCAGTTCTGAGCAGCAAGTGGGATTGTTTGATTGTGAATGCATTGACCTGCACTCCATATTCATGAACAGCTGTCAAGAGCGGTGTCCTGACATATTTTGCTCTCTCTACCTTGAAGGGGGAACAGAGTTATAGACCTTCCCTCAACAACATTGCCATTGCTGAGTCCATCCCTTTCCCTCTCCCAAACACACCATCAAAATCCTGGGAGTTTACCATTGACCAGAAACTTAACCAAACCTGCCATATAAGTCAATGAATGAAAGTTGCCTAAGTCCCAGAGGATCATTAGAGAGCACGGCAGCACAGTGCCAGGGACCTGGGTTCAATTCCGGCTTGGGTCACAGTGTTATGTCTGCGTGTTCTCCCCATATCTGCATGGATTTCCTCCAGGTGCTCTGGTTTCCTCCCACTGTCCAAACGATGTGCTGGTTAGGTACAATGACCATGCTAAATTCTCCCTCGATGTAACTGAACAAGCACCGGACTGTGGCGACTAGATGCTTTTCACTGTAACTTCATTGTAGTGTTGATGTAAACCTACTTGTGTCACTAATAAATAAATAAACTTCATAGGCTGTTTTCCCCTTTTTAAGAGAGAGAGATGATTGGTGATGATTTAACCTGAAGGTTACCACATCTCAGGTAAGGGTCAAGGTTAAGAAGGCGGAGCCTTCATGAATAACCTTCGTGGGTATCGGGAATTGAACCTGCACTGTTGACGTAGATCCGCATCACACACATGCCATCCAGCCAACTGAGCTAACTGACCCACGATAATATTCCACTTGTGGTCAATAGGTTGGAGCATTCATCTGCTGTGCAATAAGAAGTAATAAATTTAATAATAATAAAGAATAATAAGAAAGCAGCTGGCCTGATATTTATAGCAGTAAGCATTAACTCCTAATTAAAGGGGTGAGAGTTTTAATCCAATCCTCGCCAGGGGTACTTTACCTGCCCCAGTCAGGATTACACTCAATCAAACTTGGAGGAACATCTCAATGCAGTAAAAGCCAGTCCTGTTTTTTTTTCCTGACAATAATTAAATATTATGAAAAGCTTTGAGCTCAGATATTCCGGTCCTCATGGCAAATAATATTAATTAAAAACACATCCATTTTTCTTTGAGATTAATAACAGGCTTGTGAGGTCAGTTGGAAACAAAACGAGAAATCTTGCCTTTTAGTCAAGGGGAAAAAGAAATGATTTAGCTAGCACTTTTCCATTTTCTCTTTTGATAACAGCCCCCGACATGCAATACTATTATCATCTTTTAACCAACATGCTTTTAAGCCTTATTAATGTCGGCTGTGAGATTTATGGAAATTGGGAACAGTTGTTCATGAATTAGAAAGGACACTTGATGGATATAGATCAGTCAAATGATTGCAGCAAAAAAATCCCCAGGCACAAAACTCAGTTTGGATATGGCAAGGAGGAGATACTTGAATATTTTAAAATCCAAACAGCATTATCGAATACTTCCATATTATTTAAACACAGCGCAATGCTTCCTTGTCCGTTATTTTAGTTATTTAGCCCCTTCTTGGTTTAGGCAGATTGTAAAGCTCCATTAATGTTTTCGCCTGCTACGTATGCAGCACAGAAACAATCTAATGGATTTTGTAAATAAGAGCTCTTTTGATTTTTAGGTTTATCGATCCTTAATGTGTCAAAACAAACACGCAAGCGTGTGATAATTTGAAATTATTTCTCCTCTATCTGTATCCATTAGCAAGCTTCCAACAAACACCACAACAACCATTTGTAGATGAACAGAAAGTACACAGCATTGTGCTCCCCTGTTCAATATGATGGGTCCCACCAATGGACCTGATCAAATGGAGATTAAATAGTAACTAACATTTGGGAGCTGAATAACAGGATATAAATATAGAGGAATATATTGCTGAGTTATCACCTTCTATTTTACAATTTTAAAAGACTTTCCACTTCTTGAAATTGCTTTGAAGTCTAAAATAGACTGACAGGATGACTAGTTTTGTTCAGTCTTCTCACCCACAAGGGTGATGTGTCACTTGAGCCCTTTCAGTCCCAGTTCCCACAAGTTCAGCACCTACAACACAAAATCCTCCAAATTTGACATATTAATTAGCATTGATGCTCAGAAAGCCCAAAGGAATGATTACAACAGAATCTTCCAGACTCACTTCATGGGGGAATCTTGGTGAATGGAACAACTTAATTCAGTAGGAGGCCAAATATCACTACAGCAGGATGAACTTTTGCAATGATTGTCTCAGAACTTTAACAGTGGTTCACATTTCCCAATAAACAGTGCCAGGAAGCCTTTGTGCATGCATTTGCATGCCATGCATGTTTGTTAAAAGCGCAGCTTGTCAAAATTAAAATCCCCCTCCAAATAAACACCACCACACACTGAGAAGTCTTTGTATTCATATTTAGGAGTGTGTATAAGTGATGTTTCCATGAGGAGATAGACTTCTTCCCTGATTGCCAGTGAATAGTCACCGCATTTTCCTCTTTGGGCAGCATCTATTAATGTAGCCAGTGCATGAGAACAAGTGATTGCAAAGCAAATGGTGAGGAAGATGACTGAGAAACAGATGAAGGGATGCAGGCTTAGCAGGAAAGTATGATGCAGTAGCCAGGCAAAGGCAGAGGGGTTAATGAGGAATACTGAAGCAGGGAAGGGGCAAGAGAGGCAGGGTTAATACAGGCTAACCGGGGAGGCTTAGCGCAGGCAAACCAGGAACGGCCTGGGTGGGAAGCTCTTTCAGGAAGTCAGTGCAGTCTCGATGGGTTGAATGACCTCTTTCTGCACAGTAGGGATTCTATCAGACTGTTGAATGGTGAATCTGTTGGGCAGTTCTCCCGATTTCAGTACCGATCACCAGGCATTGGTATGAAGGATATTGAAGATTGTCTAGCTATTGGCTAACACCTGTTTCTTTTGCCATTGCCAATATTGTATCTGAGATTTCTTTTACTTTTTTTTTTGCAAAGTTATTTCAAAGGGTAACAATGCCAATCACAAATTATATGACTGGAATACCCTGGGGGCCAGATTGATTAAGGGCAACAGGCTCCTTTGTTTAAAGAAATATTGAGCCAGTTAGATTCTTGATTCAATTGAATTGATTTATTATTGTCACATGTATTGGGATACAGTGAAAAATATTTTTTCTTGTGAACTATATAGATAAAACGCACCATTCATAGAGTATAAAGGGGAAAAGGAAAAGAGAAGAATATAGTGCTACAATTACTGATAGGGCGAGGAGAAAAGGTTAGTTTAATATGTGATAGGTCCATTTAAAAGTTTGATGGCAGCAAGAAAGAAGTTGCTCTTGAGTCGACTGGTACATATTTTCAGACTTTTATATATTTTTCCCAATGGAAGAAGATGGAAGAGAATATGTTTGAGGTGCATGGGATGCTTGATTATGCTGGCGACTTTTCTAAGGCAGTGAAAAGTGTAGACTGAGTCAATGGATGGGAGGCTGGTTTGTACGATGGACTGGGCCACATTCACAGCTCTTTGTAATTTCTTGTGATCTTGCTTAGAGCAGGAGCCACACCAAGCTGTGATATGTCTGGATAGGATGCTTCCTATGATGCATCTGTAAAAATTGGTGAGCATCATAGCGGACATGCTGAATTTCATTAGCCTTTTGAGAAAGTAGAGGCATTGGTGGGCTTTCTTAACTATATTGTTGGCTTGACTGGACCAGGATAAATTGTTGGTGATCTGGACACATAGAAACTTGTAGCTCTCAACCATTTCTCTTATAGCCAGATGTACAGATTTCAATTCACGACATTCGATAAAGGGGTTTACAACACAGTTTTTAGATTGTTAGTCTATAGACAATTAGGCTATGTGACCTGGACAAAACAAAAACGCACTGCCATTTCAATTCGGAGTGCTATGCCGAGGCTTGTGGCTACTCGTATTGTAGAGGTACAATTAATGGAGTGTTATACCCAAACTGAGAGTGCTCAATATCAGCAAAGGTTCACAAAATTAACAAAAGCCTTTCCCTCCAAAGTGTTGGCATCCCTCGTCTCAATGAGTGTCAGCTAAACAATAGGACAGAACTGAGCAATCATCAAGGGAACCTGACTCACGCACAATTCAGCAGCCATTCCTGGATGGCCATAGTGGAAGAGGTCAGAGTCATGTCACTAACCCACGGTCCCTCAAAGACTACGGTGAGTAGCACAGGACTTAATGAGGAGAAGAAAATGCACACGAAATGCTCTGTACTGTTACTAGAAGCTCAAACACATGCTGTAAAGAAAGCTTCAAGGAATCAATTGATTTGACAATTCATGAATTCAGTTATCATTGTAAAATAAAGAATTATAACTTAGCAATGCAATCCTCCATACTTACATCAGCTGTACAAAATTCTCAAAAAAGACTCTTCAAAACCCATGAGATGCTTTGTTGTACCTGACGGTGGAAAAGAAACCAGTTGTTCTCATGTTTAAAGCACAATGATCTTATCTTAATTTCTAAAGGTCAGCTCCATTTTCTTTGCTTTTCCAAATTAACTGAATGTATTCAGCTGCTGCCCATAAGGGATGAGCTAATATATTCGGCACTGAATTATGCAGCTGGTGTACAAATACAGTACTCACAAACTTTCCAATCTTGTACACACAGTAACTGTGGATACATCATGCTCTCTTATTTACATTCCATTTGCAACCATTAAAAGATTCCATTTGCAACCATTAAAAATACATGATTGTATCTGCAATTCAGTAATTATTGCAGAGATATCTTTCATTGGATGTAATTGCAAGATCTATTCAGTTTGTCAGTATCACAGCTAGACACTGTAACTAGATATATTAAGTGTAATTTTTAAGTGATTTAAGTGGATATTAATTTTTAAAGGGTCATAAAACCGAAAACCTCTCCAGAAACTTTGTGATAAGGGAGATGAATAAAAACTAATTATTACGGACGCAAACACTTACCCATTCTTACACACACACACACACACACACACACACACACACACTCACCACAATACTTATAACCACTTGTATTTATACATGTGGTGCAAACTGATAAGCACTTTATCATGGCACCAAGATATGGAGAATACGGGAAAGTCAATGTGATAGGAGGAAAAAGCCAAGTTCAAGGTTTATTTACCAGTAATCCAGTTTTTGGATGTTAAAACCAAACCTACAGTTTTCGTTGGCATCATTACAGCCTTCCAACGATTGTCAATCCATTGTGAAATGATATCAAAAGCAGTCAAAGCTGAAGGAGATTCAAGGCAGGTATCATTCTCATCGTGCCTGGCGATTTTACACATTAGACTAACAAGAGACCAATTTGCTCAATTTTCAATTTAGAATTTCCAGCTTGTCAGTAAAAGATTTACCCACCTGTTCATTGAATTCCAAAGTCACATGCATGACAAATTTAGCATAAGCCATTGGTTTTTAAGTTTAATTCTTCCGCTTGACTTGGATTATATCTCAAATTTGGATCATTTCTACTGATAACCTTTTTCGGCTATCTACATATTGGTTATCCCTTCTCTACTCACTATTAAGATGCATGCATGTTTATCAAGGTGAGGAACTGGCACAATTTCATGGAATTCAGTATTCCATGCACATTATCGACAATATCCAACAATATTTAGCTACACTAAAAATGCCCATCTAATTCCCTAACTTTTTTGTTTGTTACTGCCTAACAACAAATTATATAATCTAAATGGGAAGGCCACCTTGTATTGTGAAATTGATTAAGACTGGTGACTCTTAAGGTTACCTTGCAGGTTGAATTGATAGTTAGGAAGGCAAATGCAATGTTAGCATTTATTTCGAGAGGACAAGAATACAAAATCAGGGATGTACTGCTGAGGCTCTATAACATTCTGGTCAGACGTCATTTGAAATATTGTGATAATTTTGGGCTCCATATCCAAGGAAGGATGTGCTGGCCCTGGAAAGGGTCCACAAGGCAGAAGAGGTTCACAAAAATGGTACCAGGAGTGAAAAGGTTGAAGTATGAGGAGCATTTGAGAACTCTGCATCTGTACTTAATGGAGTTTAGAAGGACAAGAGAAGATCTCATTCAAACTTACCAAATACTGAAAGGCCTGGATAGAGTGGGCGAGGGAAAGATGTTTCCATTAGAAAGAAAGAAAGGATCTGAGGGCACAGCCTCAAAATGGAGGGACAATCCTTTAGAACCGAAATGAGGAGGAATTTAGTTCAGAAAAAGGGTGATGAATCTAGGGAATTCACTGCCGCAGAAGGCTGTGGAGGCCAGGTCATTGAGTACATTTAAGACAGAGAAAGATAGGTTCTTGATTAGTAAAGGGATCAAAGGTTATGGGGAAGAGGTAGGAGAATAGGGTTGAGAAACTTATCAGCTATGATTAAATGGTGGAGAAGACTTGATGGACCGAATGGCATAATTCTCCTCCAACATCTTACGATCTTACGATTCAAATTTAATTCAAGTTTTGTTGCATCAATCCAGAAGAAGTCTTCACCTCCACGATGGAAGATTGGAGAATTTGGATAGTTCCTTCTGGATATCCTTAAACCTGGGATGCATCATGAACTTTTGACTGTTTCACATAATTTTGTGGTTTTCAAAGAAGGCTTGGAAAAGGCAATGTATAAAGAGCGCAACCCTGAGTGTCCAAAGGGAAAAGATCACCAGGAAATGTCTCCAAAAGGAATATGCCAAACCAAAGCCTTTCATCACGTCTACTTTGCAAAACAAACATGGATTAGTTCTCTCACATTAAGTGAAGCATTCCCAGGACATAGAATTCTCCACAGATTGGGATAGAAATAGAATAATCAAGCAGTGAGATCAAATATTCTCCAAGCGAACTCCATAGCAATACAAAATCTGGATAAATTGGATAGAGTTGAATCTTGTTAATTAGAACACCCTGATGAAAACCACAATTACTTATATTAAGCAAAGCCGATCAGTACAATTTTAAGTACATTAAGAACCGGTTGATATTAGAGAAAACTGCTCCATAAGGAGTGTCATTAACTGTAGCTTCGTTAGTCAGAGGTTTCAGAATATGTTAAATGATCAGTCCTTATGCTTGTTACTGGTGAAGTTGAAAAGTGAACTCTTGTCCCAGCTTCACAGGGCTAATTTATAAAAAATTAAATTCATTCAAGGGACATGGGTGTCGCTGGCTGGCCAGCATTTATTGTCTATCCTAGTTGCCCCTAGAGGGCAGATGACAGTCAACCGCATTGCTGTGGCTCTGGAGTCACCTGTAGGCCAGACCAGATAAGGATGGCAGATTTCCTTCCCTAAAGGACATTAGTGAACCAGATAGGTTTTCCCAACAATCGACAGTGACTTCATGGTCGTTGGTAGATACTTAATTCCAGATATTTTTTCTTGAATTTAAATTCCACCACCTGTAATGGCAGGATTCGAATTCAGGTTCCCAGACATTAGCTGAGTTTCTGGATTAATAGTTTAGTGTTAATATCACCGAGTCACCACGTCCCCTAATGAACCTTTCTCATGCTGGTCTTTTGGAAAGCGTTCCGAAGCATTGGGAGGAATGGCAGCTAATCCCTTCAATAATTCATTGCTCCTATTACCAATAGTCAACAGTGTTCTTGGTGTTGAAGCTACAAAAACTTGCTGGCAACAGCTGATAACCTGGGTGATAGGGAAAGTGGCAGTTTTGCACAATGTCATGTATGGGAATGCATAAATCAAGAATCCAAAATATAAAAATAACCCGATTGAATGTTGAATATGTATTATAGGTGGGTTAAAAAAGTGCAGTCAAAAATAACCATGGGTAAAGATATCTTACAAAAATAATTGTGGTAGAGGAAGTGTTTCAATGCTGTTTAAGGAGGTAAGGGGCTGATGGTATTATCACTAGACTAGTTATACATCTGGATGTTCCAGGGACCAGGATTCAAATCCCGCCATGACAGTGAAATTTGAATTCAATAAAAAAACCCTGCAATTATGAATCTACTGAAAACCATGAAACTATTGCTGATTGTCAAAAAAACTCATTTGGTTCACTAATGTCCTTTAGAAAGGAAATCTGGTCTGATTTACACGTGACTCAGAGCCACAGAAATGTGGTTGACTCTCAACTGCCCTCCAAGGGCAACTAGGGATGGGCAATAAATGTTGGCCTGCCAGTGACGCACATGTCCCATAAATGAATAAAAATAAATCTCCTCCAGTGGCCAAGTATTCTACAACGCCTGAATCTGAATTGAGATCTGTACGCCGTACAAAAGGAATGACATTAAGGTCTCCTGTGACTACACCAGGTGTAAATGTACGAGATGCCTTTTCAATTATGTTCTTCACGGCAGACAGAAAGATTATGGTATGAATCAATTTCACATCAGAATACTCAGGGTGCCAATGAATATGTGCATTTGCAATAAGAATGAGCTGGTTTTTTACGCCATGATATGATTTGCCATGTCAATTAGGGATAGGCAATAAATGCTGGCCAGTCAGCAATCCTCATGTCCCACAAATAAATACATTTTAAAAAAATTGTGCTAGAAATCAAGGGGGAGTTTTCAGAACTCCCAGCCACATGTTTCTAAGCGACGGGAGGTGGTGCGTTGTTCACTGGTGATGGGATTCTCTAGTCCCGTTGCTGTCAATAGGATTTTCCATTGATGTCACCCCACATTGCCATGAAACCCACGCGCAGGGATGTACTGCCAGCGAGACCAGAGAATCCTGTCAGTGTGCACGACTAGAGAAATCTATCTCCCTGTCTTGCATAGTAAAAATATTTCTGTTTCTAAACCTTGTGGCTATATCCTTTTGATAAATTTCTTGTTTAAAAAAAGTTACTGTAAAGTACTGTAACAAAATTGGGGATCTACTTCAATAACAAAATTAAGGACTAAGCACAGATCTTTTTTTGTATCATAGGTCAGCAAAAGGCAATTGGTCTCACTGGGAGGCTTGGATGAAATCTTTTAGAAAGAATTCTTCAGGCATAAGTTGTGGACTATTATTTATATTCTACAATAAACTTAACAAATTGTACAATTTAGAAGAAAACTTGTTTCAAAGCGTCTTGTCCATTGGGCCTGATTTCCACACCCGCCTCCACAAATCATGGCATGTTTTTCGGTGGTAGATGCAGTCCATCATTGACTGGCAATGCGATCATCCAGCCCCGCTAATGTCTATGGTGTTTTGCGTGACCTGCCACTGAGAAGTCTTTGGATGGATTGGAAGATCGTGCCTGCGGAAAGGGCTGGAAAATTCCATCCATCATATTTAAGACATGATTGTGTAAAAGAATGAGAATTATGCAACAACTTTGTCATGTTTTAATGGGCAAATAAGTGATGTAGGAGGATAGAAAAATTGTGGCATTGTAACCATGGTGCATTTATATAAACCAAACAATGAAGAGTCAAAGATAAGATTGCTGGTTAGCCACATTGTTCATTGAGGCAAGAAAGGATCTGGACCCAATTCACTGAGCAAACCAATTAGCATATTGTTATGGCAGAACATCATTGACGAAACTTCACATACTTAGCAAAATAAGGTGGGATAAATAGATAAAAGCTGAAGTCTAACTTAAAAGGAAGGAATACAAGATAAAGCTAAATGCTCAAGTAGATCTCTAGGAGATTAGAAGTTTAGTGGAGAAATGACAAGAAAGATTAAAAGGAAGTATGCCTTGCCCCTGTATTTGCTGCAGTCTAGCTTATCACTTTTTCACACTGCCTTTCCACAATTTGCATGATTTAACTTATTACAAAGCCAGGACTCATTGGATTTGAATAACTGACAACTCGATGCAAAATAAAATGCTGGCAGTTATACAAATAATTGAAGAGCTTACATCACATTGTTTGCTACATAAACTATGTGTTTTGGCTCCTCTTGCAGGTCTAGTACCTTAGCGGTAAAGGACAAAACATCACAAAATGTGTGTTGAATTATACTAGACAGATTGGTTTGAGGAGTAACTGGTTTTCAAAATCAAAAGGCTAAATTTTGCCCTGGCAAGTGATCAAATGTGATCCACAGTAGTTCAACTTAACCATTGTGCATTGGGTTTTTTTAAAGTTTAATATGGCAACTTGCTGAAGTGCAAGCTGAAAGTCATAGAATCCCTGCAGGGCAGAAGGAGGCCATTCAGGCCTGCACCAACAACAATCCCACCCAGGGTCTATCCCCATGATCCCCATGTATTTATCCTATTAATTTACCCTGACATCAAGGGTAATTTGGCATGGCCAATCCATCTAACCAACACATCTTTGGATTGTGAGAGAAAACTGAAGCAACCAGAGGAAACCCACCCACGGAAGAACATGCAAACTCTACAGACAGTCACCCAAGGTCGGAACTGAACCTGGGTCTCTGCTAACCACTGTGCCATCATGCCACTCTACAAGTGCTACTACTCATACAGTGAGGGAATCTGGGCACATGGGTAAGCAACTGCCAAACTACTTCAATAATTAAATTAGAGAATTGCGAAATGAACTGTGCAGGATAGAGAGGGTGAACTAAACGTTAGATTTAGTGCAGCAAGAAAAATAAAGGAAGGGCTAGAAAGATTGGATTAAGGGATGGAGAAAAGAGAGACAAAAATGAAAAGTAGAACTCTTTTTGCGGGCACTGATGGGGTAAAAAGGAAGAAAGAATAAAGGAGCAGTTCTCTGATGAAGGGAAAGGAAGTGAAGAAAGGAACTGAGACAGAGATGTTTTGTCAGGACAAGCTGGGAAGGGAGAAGTCAGAAGCAATAAGCAAAGGTTGGAGTTTTGAGTTGAATATCTCTTCTGCCTCCCATAAGAGGTTGCTGCACCATTTGCAGATAGGTTTGTACCATTAGCCCCATCATTATTGACAGGAAAACTTGGATATTTGTGCATTGTGTCTACAGTAAATGGATACCTATCAAAACTGAAGTATTTTTTGTACCACAAAATTCCATTTCCTGACTTCATCCATCTCAACATAAGATCCCAATATAGAACACAGCTGGATTTTACACTTGTCCAGCAGTGAATTGGAGGGTGTGAAGAAGTGAGGGGAATGAGGGAGTGGGGGTAGTGAGGGCAGAGTTGAGGGAAACTTCTCAAACGCAACAGGCAACCGGCCTGCCATCTAACCGCCTGCCCTGACCCCTATCACAATTCTACTAGCAGTGGGGGAGGCAGAAAGGCTTAGCCATCAAGGGGATAAATGAAGCTCTGAAATAACAATTAATTCCCACTTAAAGGGCCTCATCCATTCACTATCAGGATGCTCTCAGCTTGTTCAACCCTCCCCACTCCACAGTTCTTTCAAATCTCAGCACCCCATCTCCTTGTTCCCCTAGCTTTCCAAGTGGTGAGCCCCCCAACACTTACTCAAATCCCCATCCAATCGTGCATGCTTCTGTCACAGAGTATTGGAAAGCTGCCGGCCTTTGGCTCACATGCCCTGAGGCAGAACCTCCTGTTCCAGTGTCACCTCACGTAACTTAAACCATAGAAACAAGGAGTGACCACCATACAAAGGAGGCTACTTGGCCCTTTTTGTCAATGCCAGCTCTCTGCAGAGCAACTCAGTTCATCTCATTCCCCACCTTTCCCCCCACCAAGGTTCTGTAAATATTCTTTCTTCAGCTAATTATCCAATTCCTTCTTAAAATTCAACAACCTTACTACCTTCTTCTTTAACGCCTCATAAAAACATTACTCCTTTTTCCCTCACCCCATCCCCTAAAACAAAATGATTACTCCGATGTCATTGGCCAAAATTATCTCTCCTGGTTGAAAGATGCTTTAGTTGGCTTGCTGAATTTTCCATTCTGTTTTGCAAGGCCAAACGTGTTTGCTTTCTATCACCCTCCCCCGCTTCCTTCCTTCCTCTCACACATTTCCTCAGTGCTATTTCCAGACTCTCTTCCATATCTAACTCTTTCTTTCTCGCCCAGCCTCACCTCTTCACCATTTCTCTTTCTTGACACCACAGTAGCTCCTCTGGTTTCCCTAAGCTTCTGCCCACAAAAGCACTTTCCGGTCCATTTCCCCAAGTTCCAATGTGTTGGCAATCCTGCTGTAACAGAAACCACAACATGACCAGCAGGATTTCCTGTGAGAAGAATCTTAACCACAGTGTGCAGTGCCAGTCACTACAGTAGGTCTAGTAGTAAATTAGATTTTAGACATGTCAGTTGGACATCAATTTTGTTCAAAACACAATAATAACTCCATAATTCTCACTGCTCACAATAAATACAGGCCATTTGCATACATAACTTCACTCATCACTACTTCTGAGTGTTTTAAATAAAAATACCAACCATTAACTTGAATATTTACACTGAAATCCTTGTAGAGGAAAGAAGAATACAATCAAACATTCTTGATGTGATTCTCTTAAGTTGGGTGGGGTTCAATTCTCTGTACCCCTGTGTAGTTCAGTGTGTTATCTATTCTGTATTATGGTTCAGGTTAGAAACTCCACAGTGTTCTATGGAGCCCATCTGGATCAAACGTTTTTGCATCTTGAATTTGGTTAGGGTAGCACGAGATGTTTCACTTCAGGTATGATTCAAGTGACCCACTAGGGAACTTTCATCAAACACAGTTTATTTAAGAATACAGTTAACACGTATTATAAGGAAATTAACAATTATAAACAAAAAGTAAACAATCATGCTCATGTATAACCGTAACAAAGATATGTACAATATTCCAATCAAACTATTCCCATAGACAAAAGAGCATTTTCACAGGTTTAACACAGCATAGACTCATGCTCACAGGATATTGGAAATTAAGTCCGTTGGTTGGAGAATTGAACTCTCAGTCTTAATTCATTCAGAACATTTTGAAGTCAGAACGGCTTCCCTGAACATCAGGAACTTTATACAAACTACCATGAGCAGATTTGTTTCCTTCAGGAAGACAAAATCTTGCTTTAAGATCACCAGCAGAATTTCAAATAAAACTGGGAGAAACTTCTGTTCAGTTTGCCATCCTATGTAGGACATAGGTAGGTTGGTAGACTGGGCAGATAGATGGCAAATGGAATTTAATCCGGATAAATGCGAGATGACGCATTTTGGCCAGAAAAATGTATAAGAGAGTTATAGGATAAAAGGTAAAACTATTCGGAGTATAGAGACGCAGAGAGACTTGGGGGTGCAGGTTCACAAGTCTCTGAAGGTGTCTTCACAGGTGGAGAAGGTGATAAAGAAAGCGTATAGTATGTTAGCTTTCATAGAAAAGGGTATAGAATACAAGGGTAGGAGTTTGATGTTGCAATTGTATAGAACGTTGGTTAGGCCTCACTTGGAATACTGCGTCCAGTTCTGGTCGCCGTACTATCGGAAGGATGTGGATTCCTTGGAGAGAGTGCAGAGGAGGTTTACCAGGATGCTGCCTGGTATGGAAGGACTGTCTTATGAGGAACGATTAGATAGACTGGGGTTGTTTTCCCTTGAAAGACGTCGGCTTAGAGAGGATCTCATAGAGGTGTATAAGATTATAAGGGGTATAGATAGAGTAAATGGAGGTAAACTTTTTCTACCTTCAGAAATGGATAGGACGAGGGGTCATGGCCTTAGGGTGAGGGGGGCTATGTATAAGACAAATATTAGAGGGCAGTTTTTCACACAAAGAGTAGTGGGGGTGTGGAATGCACTGCCGAGTAAGGTGGTGGGAGCAGGCACGCTACGGCTGTTTAAGGGTCTCTTGGACAGCCACATGAGCGTTATGCAGATAGAGGGATATAGTAAGACTGTTTAACTATGGCTTTTTTTTCCACAGGTAATTCGGTCCATACTTGACCAACAAGGAGCATGCATTCGGCAGGTGGTGCGAGGACAGCTCTTGGATGTTGATTCATGGGTTGCCTTGTGCTTCATGTCGTAAATGAGTGCTTTATCTGGACCATCTGAAGGGCACCATGACAGCTCAGTGACTATCGCTGTAGCTGTGCAGACACTTGGAATTGGGCTGGTGTCTGCGGGAGTTTGCGCGTTCTCCCCGTGGTTGTGTGGGTTTTCTCCGGGCGCTCCGGTTTCCTCCCACATCCCAAAAAATTCGCTCTTAGGCTGAGTGGGAAACAAATTGTCCCTACATTGAGACTCTTCCATATTAGGAATAACCTAAAATTAGAATAGGATAATGGAATTGTTACTATATAGTTATGACGGCGGCGTGGGCTCGTTGGGCCGAGGGGCCTGTTTCCCGTGCTGTGTTGCTCTAAAAAAAAACCCAACTGCAGAATCTTTACTGCAGGAATGTAAGACCTTCTTTTCAGATAACCAGCAAAATTTCAAAAGCAACAGGGAAAGAGAGAAAACGTTTCTTTTTAGCTGCTGTCCCTTCAAAAAGAAAACTCAAAACTGCAGCTTCATATTGTGACTGAAAAAAAACTGTCCAAAAACACATGACCATCTTCCTAACAATGCAAGATCATAAAATCAATCCCAAAGTAAACACAAAAACCCTATTTAAACGACTTAAGTAGCAATAAAAGGATTCATCGTAGTCAAACCGGTAGCAATGACATCAGTGAAGCTCTGAGCTAAAAAACCACTGAAGGTATAAGAGCTGCAGAAATTATGATTTTAAAAAAACTTTCTTAAAGGTACACAAATCTTACATCCATATTGGGTCATATCATCAGCTTAACAATTCCACCAATTTATTAATAAAGACAAGTGGAAGATTGAGATCAAACTCTTTTTTTGACCATGATTATAATAGAGTGATAACTGAACTGTTCTACAAGACTTAGAACCTTGTAAATATATTTGGAGAGAATACTTTTAATTGACAATCAAGGTTCAAAAAGGTTAGGGAACAGTTATTTCTTCTGAAGAAACTTGGGAACTTATGCTGCCAGTGCTATTATTTTGATACCAATGCACCCAGCAACAATTCTGAATTTTTTTTTGCATCTCAGCCTCTATTTCTAAAACAATTTAGTTTTTTTTTCATTTTATTTATTAGAGTCGCAAGTAAGCTTACAGTAACATTGTAATGAAGTTATTGTGAAAATTCCTAGTCACCACACTCAGGCGCCTGCTGGGGTACACTGAAGGAAAATTTAGCATGGCCAACTAGTTAGATCTAACTAGCACATCTTTCAGACTGTGGAAGGTGCACTCAGAGGAAATCCACACAGACACAGGGAGAACCTGCAGCATCCATACAGATAGTGACCCAAGCCGGGAATTGAACCTGCATCCCTGACATTGTGAGGTAACTGTGCTAACCACTGTGCTACCATGCTACCTGATTTACAAAGATTTGGCTGTAAAAGTGAACTAAATGAAGCCAATTCAAAAAAAACTTTTCTTCTCCATGATTTTACCAATCAAGACTCCATCTGGGCTCTGATTATGTATAATACAGAATGTTATAACTATTCAAGCAGTTGTGCATTAGTGTAGATTGACAGCTCTTAATCATAAAATCCCTACTGCATGGAAAAAGCCATTTGGCCCATCGAGTCTGCACCGACCACAATCCCACCCAGGCCCTATCTCCATAACCATATGCATTTACCCTAGTTAGTCCCCTGACACTAAATGTCAATTCAACCCGTATATCTTTGAAGTGTGGGAGGAAACCAGAACATCCGGAGGAAACCCACACAGACACAGAGAGAATGTGCAAATTCCACACAGACAGTGACCCTAGCTGGGAATCAAGCCCAGCTAACCACTGTGTCATCCTGCCATCATTAATGAAAGGTGTGCTGAAGACTAGCCAAAAACCAGAACTATTTGCCCATGGGAAAGAGAAGGCAATCTGCAGAATCTCCGCCTATAGTCCTCATAAAAGAAAGATCTTGTTATCCACTTCTCAGAGGTATAACTACATAATCTTCAAACAGGCTTCAAGAATTGGCAAAGCCATTTTCAACACAATTTGTAACATCTCTCTCGTTTCTCAAGAACTGTCAACCGCTACTTGTTTTTTATGAACAGTGATTTGTAAAATTGATGATTAGATGGTTACAAATAAAAGTTCACTGCTCGAGTTTTGCCAGAATGCAGTTAATTCAAAGAGCTAAATCACGAGACTCAAGAAGGGTGTAGAAAAGCCAATATATATCACTTCTCTACAAAGCTGCAGCAAACATGAGAGCAGTTCATTCTCAACTGGTTTGAGAGAATACCATTCCAGTCAAATTTCAGGAAAGTTATCTAGCATAAAGGCAGAAAATACTGGATAAATTCAGCAGGACTGGCAACATGCCTGAAGAGAAACAGAGCTAATAGCTAAAAAAAAGGGCAAGGTTAAACTGCCTGACTCGCCCACTGCAGAAATCATAGCGGGGGAGACAGAAAATTCGACGGGCCATTTATAGGTCTGTTGAGCGGGAATTTCCAATCTTGGGGTGCGGGCAGCCAGAAAATCCTGCCCAATGTTTTGAGTTTAAATGATCCTTCTGTAACATTATCTTTGTTTTTCTCTCTCTTGAAATGCTGTCATTACTGCTAGGCAGGGTTTTCCAGCCAGGTTTGCCCCAAAACCAGAAAATCCTGCACAAAGTCAATGAATTCTTTCAGAGTGCTGACCCTCCCTGCATCGATTCCCAAGAAAAGCAGACTGGGAAAATTCACCCAACTGAGTTTATCCTGCATTTTCTGTTTTTATTTCAGATTCGCAGCAATATTTTGCTTTTATCTCAGTAAAGTTATCTTGTTTAATTCCCCATCTGCAAAACACAGTCAAGCAAATGCAAGCCAGGCATAAAGAAGTGTTAAGCCATTCTAAAGGTAAGTAGGCACTTCCTCCAAACCAAAAAAGGAGGGCAACACCCTATGAGGAGACAGCAAGGCGATGCATTTGTTTTGAGTTTTCGAATTAAGTTCATAAGATATAAGAGGAGAATTAAGCCATTCGGTCCATAAGATTCGGCCCATTGAATCTGTTCTGCCCTTCGATCATGGTTATAAGCTCCTCTTCTCCAAAGTGGTCGACAGAAACCCAATGAGCAGAATTAACTCCTGCTGTGCTGTGAAGTTCTACAACTTGCAAGGAATCCATCTATCATATAAAATATTGCTCTGTAGTATTTCAGTCTGCATATAGGGCTCTCTGACTTGCAAATCAATCATTTCATGGGAATTCCCCTTTAAATCAGAAACAATCAATTATTTAGGGCTCAGTGTAATGAATACGTAATTACCAGGAACCTACCATTTTTTATGCATAGCCTACAACACTATTACTCTGTGATTTCAAGTGGGAAACTGCTATAGGATTATGGATGGTGGAAGTAATAAGGTTGTAATTTATTTGACTTCAGACAACATCATAAACCATAAGAGCAAAGCTTATGTGATTACAAATGTCACTTGAACCCCGAGATTAAATTGCAGCCTTACGCTCATCACCATCTGTAATTTTTTAACATAATGCATGTGCTACAGTCTCCAGAAAATGGTAACAACAGTTAGACACAGAGTTGAACTGAAATTGATTGAAGACAGAGGCTATTGCAGTATCCTCACTGCAGAATAATCCTGTTGCACAATTCACAGGCAATTTAAAGGAATTACTATACATTTATATAACAATATTTGAAGAAAATTAAGAATGCTGATATATAAAAATATTCCAATAAATTGTGTGCCTGCTGTAAATTTTTGGGGGGATGTTGAAATTGGTAGTGCTGGTAACTAATTTTCCTATAGTAGTAAATTGTTCCTCTAGTTAATTACACCCTGCATTCTGCTATTTCAGGTGGTCAATTAAGTCATTATTATAGACAAGGTTGTTTATGAAACACATAAAAGATTTATCTGATTCTAATTCTGATTACAGACAGTCTATAACATTAACTATACCTGAGGCACTGTACACTTAATCTCACAAAACAGCAAGATAGCACAATTGAGAACTGATAAAGGAAAACCGTCAGGAGAAACTGGTCAGAAGGAAAGGACGAAATTCTTCCACTCCGCTTGCCACTCCAATTACAGCGGGCAGCTTGCAGACAGTGTGAAGGTCCATTGATGTTGGGGCAGGAATTTCTGGATTTTAGACCAGTGCAACCGGAGAATTCCACCCAAATAGTTTACCAATTTCTAAAATCTGATGATAAAAATATCAGAATCTATCATCACGGTACTCACAAGGCAAAAAAATTACATAGTGCTCTTCCCCGTTTAAAAACTTGAAACACTCTTTTCTGAAGACATTATCCACTTTAAAAATCTTTCATTGTAGAACTTACATTCTGAAGCAATCCAGTACCGGGTCATTTCGACTCGAAACATTGGTGCAATTCTCTTCCTGCTGATGCAGCCAAACCTGTTGAGATTTTTCCAGTATTTTCTGTTTTAATGCCATTAGAGCCGGTGCCCCACAAGGGTGTATTCTCAGCCCCCACTATACTCCTTATACACCTATGACTGTGGCCAAATTCCCCTCCAATTAAATTTTCAAGTTTGCTGACGACACCATCATAGTGGGTCAGATCTCAAATGAGACAGAATACAGGAATGAGATAGAGAATCTGGTGAACTGGTGTGGCAACAATAATCTCTCCCACAATGTCAACGAAACAAAGGAGATAATCATCAACCTCAGGAAGCGTAAAGGAGAATATGCTCCTGTCTACATCAACTGGAGACGAAGTAGAAAGGATCGAGAGCTTCAAGTTTTTAGGCGTGCAGATCACCAACAAACAGATACTATAGTTAAGAAAGCCCACCAATGCCTCTGCTTTCTCAGAAGACTAAGGAAATTTGGCATGTCAGCTATGATGCTCACCAACTTTTACAGATGTACCATAAAAAGCATTCTTTCTGGTTGTATCACAGCTTGGTATGGCTTCTCCTCTGCCCAAGACTGCATAGAACTATAAAAGGTCGTGAATGTAACCTAATTCATCACGCAAACCAGCCATTAATTCTGTCTACACTTTCCGCTGCCTCGGCAAAGTAGCCAGCATAATTAAGGACTCCACACATCCCGGACATTCTCTTTTCCACCTTCATCCGTTGGGAAAAAGATACAGAAGTTTGAGGTCATGTACCAACTGACTCAGGAACGGCTTCTTCGCTGCTGCTGTCAGATTTTTGAACAGATTTACCTTGCATTAAGTTGACACTTCTTTACACCCTAGCTTTAACTGTAACACTACATTCTGCACTCTCTCGTTTCCTTCTCTATGAACGGTGTGTTTTGCCTGTATAGCATGCAAGAAACAATACTTCCAATACTTGTGACAATAACAAATCAAATCAAATCAAAATCATTACTTCCTACAGGATAATACAATGACTCATCATCATTAAAATGCAAATACAGGACTGCAAATTATACTAAGTCACTTCTCAAGGCAGCACGGTAGCACAGTGGTTAGCACTGCTACTTCACAGCTCCAGCGACCTGGGTTCGATTCCTGGCTTGGGTCACTGTCTATATGGAGTTTGCACATTCTCCTTATGTCTGCGTGGGTTTCCTCTGGATGCTCTGGTTTCCTCCCTTCAGTCCAAAGATGTGCAGATTAGGTTGATTGGCCATGCTAAATTGCCCCTTAGTGTCCTGAGATGCGTAGGTTAGAGGGAGTGGTGAGTAAAAATATGTAGGGATGGAATGCATCCCAGGGTACTAAAAAAAACGGCAAAAGTAGTAGCAGATGCGTTAGTTGTAATTTATCAAAATTCACTGGATTCTGGGGAGCTGATTGGAAAACAGCTAATGTAACACCACTGTTTAAAAAGGTGGGTAACTACAGGCTGGTTAGCTTAACATCCATAGTTGAGAAAATACTGGAATCTATCATTAAGGAAGAAATAGTACAACATCTGGAAAAGAATGGTTCAATCAAGCAGACGCAACATGGATTCATGAAGGGAAAGTCACGTTTGATGAACTTACTGGATTTTTATGAAAATATAACGAGCGTGGTTGACAGAAGGGAACCAGCGGATGTGGTATATTTAGATTTCCAGAAGGGATCTGATAAGGTGTCTCACAAAAGGTTGCCGCATAAGATAAAGGTACACAGTTAGGGGCAAAGTGTTAGCATAGATTGAGAATTGGCTATCTAATAGAAAGCAGAGAGTCAGAATAAATGGGTGCTTTTCCATTTGGCAGACAGTGACTAGTGACGGGCCGCAAGAATCAGTGCTTGGGCCTCAACTGTTTACCATATACATAGACAATTTGGAGGAGGAGACCAAGTGTAGGGTAACAAAGTTTGCAGATGACACAAAGATGAGTGGGAAAGCAAATTGCGTGGAGGACATAGAAAGTCTGCCGAGAGATTGGGATAGGCTAAGTGAGTGGGCAAGGATCTGGCAGATGGAGTATAACTTTGGCAAGTGTAAGGTTATCCACTTTGGAAGGAATAATAGTAAAATGGTCTATTATTTAAATGATGAAAAATTACAACATGCTACTGTGCAGAGGGATCTGGGGGTCCTTGTGCAAGAATCACAGGTGCAGGTGCAGCCGGTGATCAGGAAGGCAAATGGAATGTTGGCCTTTATCGCGAGAGGGATGGAATATAAAAGCAGGGAGGTCTTGCTGCAGTTGAACAAAGTGTGGCCTGATGAGGCCACACCTAGAGTACTGTGTACAATTTTAGTTCCCTTATTTAAGAAAAGATATATTAGCTTTGGAGGGAGTGCAGAGAAGGTTCACCAGGTTGATTCCAGAAATGAGGGGGTTATGAGGAGAGATTGAGTAGCCTGGGCCTGTACTTATTGGAGTTTAGAAGACTGAGGGGGATCTTATAGAGACATATAAGGTAATGAGGGGGCTAGACTGGATAGAACTAGTGAGATTATTTCCATTCAGTATGGAAACAAAAACTAGAGGGCACAGCCTCAAAATATGAGGAAGTCAATTTAGAAGAGAGCTGAGGAGGAACTTCTTCTCTCAAAGAGTAGTGAATTCTTGGAATTCTCTGCCCATTGAAGCAGTGGACACTACCTTGTTAAATGCGTTTAAGTCACAAATAGACAGATTTTTGACCAATAAGGGAATTAAGGGTTATAGGGAGCAGGCGGGTAAGTGGAACTGAACCACTATTAGATCAGCCATGATCTTATTGAATGGCGGGGCAGGCTCGAGGGGCTAGATGGCCTACTCCTGCTCCTATTTCTTATGTTCTTATGTATCAGCAAATGCTGACAATTCGTTCACAGGTACAAACCTTTGACTCCGATTCACTTCACAATGTGACATATTGGCACAGTGGTTAGCACTGCTGCCTAACAGAGCAAAGGACCCAAGTTCAATTCCAGTCTTCTGTCATCACCTGTGCGGAATTTCTACATTCTCCCTGTGTCTGCATGGATTTCCTTCAGGTGCTACAGCTCCTCCCACTCTCCAAAGATGTGAAGGTTAATGGATTGGTCATGTTAAATTACCCCTTAGAGACCCAGGATGTGTAGATTAGATAGATTAGCCATTGGTCTGATCCCTCTATTCCCTCCCTCTTCATGTACCATCCAGATGCCTCTTAAATGATACTAACGTACCTGCTTCCATCATATCCTTTGGCAGCTTCTACTCTTTCACTCTTTTTCCAGGCATCGACTACTCTCTGCGTGAAAAACCTCCCCTGCATATCTCTCTTAAACTTCTCCGTTCTCACCTTAACCTGTGTCCCCTTGTGATTGACACTTCCATCATCGTGATTTTTTTTAAATGAGAAAAGAAGTTTCCTGCTTTTTAAATTTACCTCAGGATCTGTCTGTGGGAAAAGCACTATTTCACAACAACAAGTGGCCTTACAATGACATACAAAGTTAGACACAGCCTCACTGATGAAACACATTGCAAACATTCCTTCTGTCTTTCTAGAACAGTGCGTCGTGGGCGTTAATATGAGCAATGCCACAGGAGCTTTGCAAGTGATAATGAAAATGTTAAAAGGTCAGCACTTTTTCATTTATGAGAACTACCAGTTTCTGTGTTGGTAGCTCAATCACTAAGGGTTTAGGTTGTGCTGAAGGGGCTATAATTATTTAGCGCTCATTGTGTGAACGGCACCTCCTTCAGGCTGATGAAAGTTTATTATTTACAGGGTTGAAAGGAATATTTTGTGGGGGAGGGGAGGTGTGGATAGTGTAAACAGTATCTGTGTATAATAAATTAGCTTCAAGAATTTACATGTGGACTATCATGTCTGCAAATGTTGAATTGTGGCGATACATTCTGAAATAATAGACCAGAGTTTCAGTGTCCCTCCACCAGAGGAATTGAAGTGAGTGAGGGACAGACAATGGAAAGATCCGTTGACCTCGGACGGGATTTTATGGTTTCGGGATGAGCGAGGCCATTAAAATCCGTGTTTTACAACAGGTTATTCCCAGTGAAGTGAGTGAAAAGGACACACTGCTCGAGGTAGTGAGGTCACAGAGACAGAAAGATCACAGAACGGATGACTGGGGGGATTGGCAGAAGGAAGTGTTTCCACACGGAGTACATTTTAAAGCCTGTTGTACTCGACTAGATGCATTCCTGTGGGATTCGGAAACCCTGCCTCGTGCAATTATTTTAAAAGCGCTGTCCGGAATTTTTTGGCCTATCACAGCAGGTGCTGTGAGCCATTCAAACAACCATTGACTTTAGCGTGACTGGAAAATTCCAGCCCTCATTTTAATTGCGATAAGTATTATCGTAGCCAAGGACTAAAATCATGTTGCTCCATCTCAACCGAGTGCAATTTAAAAATGCTGCACCTTCGCTGCCAAAAAGAAAATTGCTCCCCTAGAAATCCATCAGCCCTTGGTGAAAAATTCAAGTTTGTTTTAACACTAATAGCCCTCTTACCGCAAGAAAGTTACGCGCAGAAGTAATTACATTTGTTTATTCATTTCATCCTGCAGTGCACAAAGACAGGAGGCTATCAGTTCCTGAGCTATGGGGACAGCTAAATTGGTCTCTGGGGTAAAACTTGCATTAGTGCCAGGCTGCCTCCAGCCTATCAAAGCCAGGTGCACATAGCAGCGAGCAGGCAGTGCAACCACTGGGAAGGCCATGGTTTCAATACGAGCCAGGCCTCATGCAGTGTGGCAAGCAGACGAAGATCACGGCAACGCTGACAGCCCCGCTCTTCAGAGCCAGTCCTCACAATGATTAATGAGGGCATTTGAAAGACAATTAGCAGGAGCAGAATCAGCTGCAACTTCCTTATCAATCAGACACGTGCTATTCACAGGCTCAGAGCATCCCATTCCAGGAGAACTGTATCACATACACACACACACACACACACACACACACAGCAGCCTTTTCATGTAGCACAAAAGGAAAGATCGTTTGCCCTAAATTTATTCCTAATAACCAGCAGCGTAAAGAGTGCACGTTTTAGCTTGGCACATGAGCCTTCGTCATTGCCATATGCGGCCGACAGAAATCCTGATCCTATGTGGCATGCTCTGTTGACCAAGCTGTACAAAAGCCCTGCTGTTGCTGTGTGTAGTGGAGTTGACTCTATACATCAGTGTTGGTGCGGGGGTGGTGGGACTGTGTGCTGTCGTTACTGATATCAGCAACACATGCTGGTTTTGTACGAGAAGTCTTTAGAAATTTCTGCCGAACAATTACAAGCCCTCACATTACTTATAAAAGCTTGGGGGTGGGGGGGTAGGTTTGGAGAGGGGGGGTTGGAGGGATGGAGACTGGCGGGGGAAGTGATGGTGAAGTATTTGGTGCTATAGGGTTTCCCTTGTGGGGAGAAAGAAACAGATAGGGTGGCAAAGTGGACAGGAATATAATCTTTACTCCGCAAGGACCTGGGTTTGAAGCCATCCCTCACAAGAAGCATTTTGTGATGTGCTCTCTAATGACTTGAGGGCTAAATGTAAAATGAACGCCAAGCAACTTGCATCCAACATCCAAAGAAAAGAAACACACAGGATAATTTCATCCAGCATTAATTTGACAGTTTCCGTCAGAGGATGAAAGAAATGTTCCACTGATATTATAATCAAATGAGAATCCCTTCCAAACCCACCTGACCTGTTTCATTGTACAGAGGGTCAATATTTGATACCGCCACTGCACACAAAACGAAGGTTTCAATCCCCACTCAGTGACACACATGCACGCACGCACATACATGCATACGCACACACAACAGTGATTATGTGAGAGAATAGTCACCTTGTGTAATTCATTCAGGTGTGCCTCAGCCAATAGCTGAAATTCATGCAGCAATGTGCATGCTACATTTAATGTAGCAGCAACAAGAGCAAGCAAATGGATGTGAATAAAAGAAAGAAAAAAAAACTTCCTTTCCAGAAAGCCCACCCACTCCATCGGTAACTAATAATCTGAGATTTTGACTGAGATAAAGCACAGAGTCTGAATCAGAAGTGGGCAAGTGCACAATTTTGTACCACTGCCTCTACTGCTTTGCCACCACGATCAGAAACTCACCACTTTCAGAGAGAGAAGTTTGTAGAATTATTGAATCCTTACAGAGCAGAAGGCAGCCATTTGGCCTTTAAAGTGTGCACAATCCCACCTAAGCCTTATTCTCTTAACCCCATGTATTTATCCTGCTTATCCCCCGACACTAATGAGGCAATTTGGAATGGCCAATCAACCTAATCCACGTATCTTTGGACTGTGGAAGCTAACAGAGCACGTGGAGACACATGCAAACACAGGGAAAAGGTATAAACTCCACACAGACAGTGACCCAAGGCCAGAATTGAACCTGGGCCCCTGGCACTGTGAGACAATAATGCTGACCACTGTGGCATCTTGCTGCAGAATGGCACAATGTTTGGCTATTTGCCACTTCCCAGTGGGCAGACAAATCAGGCCAGTCACTGGTAATTGCTTCATTTCCAGAGTCAACTGGGGTTGTTCAGGCTCAGAGTTCAGGTCAAGATGGTGGGCTCAGAATGGGGTAGGGGAAAGGGGTGGAGTGTGATGGATCACATGAGGGACCTTCCCACCTCCCACTTTTCCTGATTACAGTACTGCTGCCTCACAACAGCAGGGACTTGGATTCAATTCCCAGCTTGGGTCACTGTTTGTATATTCTCCTCATGTCTCCCCATGTTCTTCGCGTGCTCTGATTTCCTCCCACAGTCTGAAAGGCATGCTGGTTAGGTGCACTGGCCTTGCTAAATTGTCCCTCAGTGTACATGAACCTGCACCAGCATGTGGCAACTAGGAGATTTCCACAGTAACTTCATTGCAGTGTTAATGTAATCCTACCTGTGATACTAATAGCTAAACTAAAACTTAACATCTGCTGAGGCACAGCTGTGGCCGCTGGCTGTCCTTTGAAGGGGTTATCCTTTCACAATCACTACTTGGCAGGTCTGGTTGTTTTAAATGAAAAGAAAACTTTTCTTCAGAGGACACCAACATGTTAAGGTACTCTCTCTCACTCGATTACAAACCATCAGCCGGTGGGGCTGCTGATGCGGGAAGGCTTCCATATCCCTCCAACCTCTGTCATCTGTAATTGGCAGCCATTTTTGCCATTAATTGGCCTGACCCTTTAAAAATTTGGGATGTTGGGAAAGTGCCTTTTGGGGTTGGGACCCAGAGCTGAACTGGTGGCCGGATTCCCTATTCAGGCTTGAAACTATTGGCCTGCATGTGTTTCAATGCTTCAGCTGTCAAGTTCTCTCGACCTGCAATCAATTAAACAGGCTTTCCTACCCTTGAAAATATCCTCTTCTGGTACCATAGCAATGCTAGATTGCACAAGCATCCCAGGTGAGAAACCTTCATTATTTGGGTTGTTGGAATCCATAAAATATCGGACTAACTACCCTCTAGCGTGAAGAGGGTTACGGCAATGGAAGAAGCATTCGTGTTGTGGCCCCAAAGTTAGTTCATCAGCTTGTAAATCCTTCCTCAACTCTGCAATACTTTCCAAGAGAAGAGTATTAGGATATGAAAAACAAAACCACCCTGACAGCAGGGTGGAGATACACATGTGGGGAAGACTTGAACCAAAATTGCACACTCAAACCAAACTGAATGTAAATCCTGTTCTGAGGTTTTGCATGAATATACACAAAGAGAAATTCTATCTTAACTTTTCTCTTTTCATGTTTCACAGCAGTTTACATTCATAGGTAACTGCAGATATAGAGAGACACTTGAACCTCAAAGAGGGAGAGTACAATTTCAAATGTAGCAAAGACTAAAAGAGTAAATTCCAGTGTAAAGTTAGTCAGGAGTGTAGTGTATAATGTATTTTGTACAGCTCAGCTCCATAATATTCACTGCTCAAAGTATAGCTTTGACTTTTCCAGGGTGCTAACCTGATGAAAATGGGAACTAGATAATGGTGGTGTAGCAAAATGTAAAGATTTGTGAGGGGATAAGGTGGTTATCACCTTTGCAAATGTTCAAAAGGTGTTTCAACCTATTTGTAGCCTTTGACAAGAGACAAAGAGGAAACAGGAGGGAAGATATGTCAGGCCCAATAAAAAGGGAATGAGAAGACAGCATGTGGAAGACAGTTTGAAATCCAGTGGCAAGTGAAAAAGTAGCATTTCAAGCTGGCAAAACAGATCTTAGTCTCCATCAGGTAGATATGAAGAGAGATGCTCTCTTTGACACTGCAGGCCAGTGCAGGTCTCCAACGAGCCAAAGACTTAAATATAAGGAATAAAATGACCTTCAGAGCCACTGACAGAGCCAACTTCAGTTGAGCTTCAGTGATTAGCACTGCTCCCTCACAATGCGAAGGACCCAGGTTCGATCCCTATTTAGGTCTCTGACTGTGTAGAGTTTGCACATTCTCTCCCTGTCTGCGTGGTTTCCTCCAGGTGCTCTGGTTTCCTCCCAGAAAGATGTGTGGGTTAGGTGGATTAGCCATGGTAACTTGCCCCTTAGTGTAAGGGGTGATTTGTTAGGGTAAATGCACAGGATTATGCAGATAGAGCTTGGGTAGGATTGTGGTCGGTCCAGACTGGAAGGGTTGAATGGCTTCCTTCTGCACTGTAGGGATTCTATAATTCTAAAAGCTGCAAAGTGGCTCCTTGCTGACCAATTCCAATAAAGGCTCTATGTTTGGTCATTGGGAGATGGGTGCACTAAGGTTGTATGTGTGGTGCAAATAAAGATCCAATGATGCTCTCTGCCATGCTTTCCTTATCTTATATCACTTCAACATAAAACGCTGTATTTGAGAAACCTCCTAAATTAAACTTTCACTCACTGCTCACACAGGTTTGTATCTGGATGCCTTGTAGCTTTTTGTGCTGTCAGGCTTTTGGAAGAACTCCATTTTCTGTGCCCTTTTTGTTCACTTGTGTCTGTTCTGCTGAAGTTCTGAACAGCCTGATTTCTGTTGACTGAGGAGGCAATGATGGGAGCGCTTTTATTCTGAGGTGTTTAAGATTGACCTTTTTAAAAGAAAATAAAAATGATCCTTCCAAAAATATCACTGTAAATTTCTATTAATAAAATAGAGCGGTGTTTAAAAAAAGATCTGAAAGGAACACAGCATTATCAACATTGCAAGAGATGAAAATGTCCAAAGTCCATTGCCTTTTAACAGCTCCATCATATGTATGCCCCTCTGCAGAAACAGGCAACCCCGAGAAATTGCTTTTGCATGCATTTCCAACCCTTGGGGGCACAATACAAAACGTGTGCAAACACTCAAGCACGCAAGCAGCAGCTGGCCAGGAAATTATGCACTGAAGGAATTGGGTCCAAAGCATTCTTGCCCAAATTTTCTGATTTGCATGATGACCTGAACATCTACCTCTAGGCTTTTAGCACATATCACACTGCATACGCTACACACTCCAACCTCATCTTGCCAAACACAAATGTGGAATGCACACTCTCATTAAGTACGAGCAAAAAGATATCTATTGGGTTTTGCAGCATCTCTTTATTGTACAAAACGTTGTGCCAAGACTAGGTTTTTGCAGCACAGCAGGCTAATAATATTTTGCATATATATTTGCTGACCAAATTCACTATGCAAAAAAAAAATTACTGCCGTAAAGAAACAATAAACAACTAAAATGATTATTTTAGTTCCCTTCCAATAATAAGCTGATGCAGCAATGTGAGAAAATATAACTTTAATCTGTAAAGTGCCTTGGGACATTTTCCACATTAAAGACACTATATAAGTACAAGCCGTTGCTGTTGTTATTGTTAATTTGTATTCATTTTATTTAAATCTAGTAAAACAAGTAATTTGAGGCCAAAAGAGACTTGTTTTAAATTTAGTTTTAAAGTTTCTTTAAAAATTTAGATGGGAAGTATTAAAACCCATATTAAAAAATCACATTTCTACTCCTCAAACTTCCTGCAGTACTCAAAATGCAGCAAAAATTTCAGACAAGGTTCTTCCACTGACTAAGAATGGCACACACAGCAAGTGTCTGTGCATTAATATTGTTTGCTGAGAATTATGATGTTGGAACAGGAACATTTTGATTTGCTTTTAATACTTTCATTGGATTGTGGAAGGAAACCACAGCACTTGGAGGAAACCTATGCAGATATGGGGAGAATGTGCAAACTCCACACAGGCAGTTATTCACACTGGAATTGAGCTTGGGCCCCTCACACTGTGAGGCAACAGACCACCATGCTGCCTTTATTTGAAAGCTACACCCAAGCTCAGTCTGTTCTCTCGGGTGGGTATAGGAAGAGTAGGAGAATTGTCCTTGTGTTCTCACCGTTATGTATCCTACAGTCAACGTCGCTAAAACAGATTATCTGAAAATAACCTCTTTGCTGTTTGTTTGGACTTGCTACATGCAAAATGGTTGCCACACATTGTAAAATACAAAAGCGCTTCATTGAAGCTTCTCACACTTTGGAATGTTCTAAGATCAAAAAAGATACTTGGTGGGATTTTCTGACTCTCTTCCGTGACGCGTTTGGTGGCAGCGGAGGCAGCCCACCATTGGCTGCCAGCCTCATCTTCCAGTCCCGCTGCTGTCAATGGGGTTTCACATTGTTTGTACCCTCTGCAGGGAGACCATAGAGGTGGCTCACCAATGGCAGGACTGGATGATCCCGTCTCTTCCAGAAAATCCATCCTGTGATATAGATACGGCATTTCTTCCTTTTCTCTAAGAATTTTCTACTGTGTGACCCTAAGTAGAAATAAAAACTCTCCCTTTACATAAATTTCTGTATATTCTAATAGCTATAACTGTTCTTAATCATTTGTTGGACATGAGTGTCACTGGCTGGCCAACATTTATTGCCAATCCCTAGCTGCCCTTAGGAAGATAGTGGTAAGCTGCCTTCATGAATCGCTGCAGTCTGCTACAATGCATTGATGAGTATTCATATTATTGCATGTTGCAGATTTTACAGTGATTGTGCATCAGAAAGGCAAGGGTTCCTTTTTTTTAAAAGTTGGCTCGATTTTTAAGACAATCATACAAAATTGTGAACTTTAACTTACTCCATGATAAGTTTCTCTCTGCCAGTGACCCAGGAAAATTGCCTTGATCTCCAGTGAGTCACAAAGGTTGTCCAGTGGACTTTTTATCCATCAAAAACTTAATTAATCTTGAATCCTTTATATAGGTAGTATGATGTACTGTTAGAAATAGGGAAAAAAAACAAAAATGTTGTACTATAAACTATAAGAATAGGCCACGTTGTTACATTTTACTGTCAGGTGATGTTTTTTAGTAGTTAAAAACTATCTGCTGTAGCCCCATGGGTTGCAACTTTGCTTCAGAACAAGAAGGTTGCTGGTTCAAGTTTCACTCCAGACATTTGGGCACCAAATATGGACTGACACGCCCAGTACAATACTGAAAGAGTGCTGCATTTTTGGAGGTGCTGTGTTTTATAGGGCAGCACACTAGCACAGTAGTTAGCACTGCTGCCTCACAGCATCAGGGACCCAGGTTCAATCCCGTTCTTGAATGACTCTCTGTGTGGAGTTTGCACATTCTCACTGTGTCTGTGTGGGTTTCCATCATGTAATTCGATTTCCTCCCACACTCCAAAGATGTGCAGGTTAAGTAGATTAGCCATGCTAAAATTGCCCCTCAGTGCCCCAAGGTTAGGGTGATTAGTGGGCTAAATATGAGGCTATGGGGATGGGGCCAGGGTGAGATACTCTGTCAGAGGGTTTGTGCAGGCTTGTTGGGCTGAAGGGCCTCCTTCTACACTGTAGAGATTCTATGAACATCATTGGTAAACTGATGTGACAGTATTGTATTTTAGATTCATAGAGTCCCTACAATACAGAAAGATGCTATCTAGCCCATCAAGTCTGCCCTGCCTTTGGAAAGAGTAACCCACCACCCTATCGGCATAAGTCCATGGTTAATCTACCTAACTTACATATTTTTGGGACATGAAGGAGCAATTTAGCATGGCCATTCCAAGATGAAGTCTCACAACACCAGGTTAAAGTCCAACAGGTTCATTTGGAATCACGAGCTTTTGGAGTACTGTTTCTTCTTCACCAAAAGCTTGTGATTCCAAATAAACTATGTTGAAATTTAACCCACTGTTGTGAGACTTCTTACTGTGCCCACCCCAGTCCAATGCCGGCACCTCCAATTCATGGGTAAACACCTTTGGATTGTGGGAGAAAACCAGAGCACCTGGAGGAAACCCATGGAGACATGGGGAGAATGTGCAAACGCCACACAGATATTCACCCAAGGCTTGAGTTGAAACAGTGCTAACTGCTGTGCCATCCATCCTTTGTTGCTTTCCATTGATTTCAATACCACGTTAATGCAGTCTGAATTGTCCAAATATCTCCCAACAATTTTCTCCCAATTCCCTTCTCAATTTCATTCATGCATTTTAATTCTCAGGATATGGTGTCCTTTTGTATAATAATGATCTTGAAGACAATCTATTTTTCTTCATGTTGTAAATATCCCCAGAGAGTAGGACCACCCGATCAATTTGGTACAACGCATGAAAATTATCGATCTATTTACAATAGCAGAAAGGCCCAAGCTGCAGAGAAAATATTTCCTTTACAATGTTTCCACGTGGAAAAAATATTTTCTCTCAGTCTGTTGATGCTCTGTGGAAATGTAACTATTTCCCGAGTATTTAATGCCAATGGAAATAGCATTAGCAACAAGTCCAATGGAACTTTTTTTTCTGAACTGATAATAGTCCTCAAAACTGAATGCTAATGAAATTATTTCCTCCCTCATGGTCAACTGCCCCATCATGGAGACAGTCAATGACCAAAGGAGGGATTTTCCATCCCTCTCCCTCAGGATCTTGGTGTATGTGTCAATAGATCCCTGAAAGTAGGCAGTCAAGTGGATAAAGTTGTTAAGAAGGCATATGGAGTCTTAGCTTTTATTGGTAGGGGGATTGAATTTAGGAGCCGCAGCATCATGTTGCAACTGTACAAAACTCTAGTGCGGTCGCACTTGGAGTATTGTGTGCAGTTCTGGTCCCCACATTATAAGAAAGATGTGGAGGCTTTGGAGAGGGTACAGAGGAGGTTTACCAGGATGTTGCCTGTTATGGAGGGCAGGTCTTATGAAGAGAGGCTGAGGGATTTGAGGTTGTTTTTCGTTAGAAAGGAGGCGGCTAAGAGGGGACCTAATCGAAACATATAAGATGATTAGAGGTTTAGATAGGGTGGACAGTGATAGCCTTTTTCCTAGATGGAGAAAGCTAGCACGAGGGGACACAGCTTTAAATTAAGGGGTATGAGTTATAGGACGGATATCAGAGGTAGGTTCTTTACTCAATGAGTGATTAGGGAGTGGAATGCCCTGCCTGCAGCTGTTGTAGATGCGCCAAGTTTGGTGGCGTTTAAGAGGTTAATTGATAATTATATGGAAGAGAAGGGAATGGTTTAGTTTGGAGGGGCATTGCTTTTTATTTTGGTCGGCACAACATCGAAAGCCGAAGGGCCTGTTCTGTGCTGTATTGTTCTATGTTCTATGTTCTATGTTTTGGTGGCTGGGAATGGCGGAGGGGCTGGGGAATCTGGAGCAAGTCCCATCTCAGCTTTTACACAGGTGGGATTTCTCTTGTCGATTTTACCCATCAGCGACGAAAAGGTGTTCCTGCCATGCAATGACGGAAACTCCATTTGAATAAACTTTAATACAATTAGTGGGCTTCTCTGATGTAATGCTCCCCCATGTAACAGAACCTATCACTCTCCTCTCTCAGGAGCGTGACAGGCTTTTCAAAATAAGAAGCTGGCAATCAGAACTCATTGGGAACGCAGAGGTCATGGGGGGAGGGTAAAGGCTGGGCAGTACTTTGGCACCACCCTGTTGGTGCCGTGGGGGAATGTGTTGGGGTTTCCATGTCTTTGGGGGTGACTCGTGGTGGTGATGAGGGATGATAGTCCTCAAAACTGAAGGCTAATGAAATTATTTCCTCTCTTATGGTCTAATGCCCTATCATGGAGACACTCAGTGATCAAGGGAGAGATTTTCTATACTGAGCCCCCACATTTTGGCAGTTGGGAACAGCGGAGGAGCTGGAGAATCTGGAGGAAGGGGGATTCCATGGGTAGGGGTTCCTTCATCCTATCTTTCTGATATTGGTATGTCCTTCAAGACTCGAGATTGCTGGTGGGGCAGGTTCTACCAGCGTGACATTGTGATTCCCACCCCTTTGATTTTTTTTGTTTCAGTGTGACAAAATATGGCAGGAAAAGCCAACAGCGGAACAATGGACTACATCCCTTTTTCCTGCCTGAATTGACACATTCAAAAATTGAGAAAATTCCAGCCAAAATCACTTTAAACCAGTTTAAGCAGATCTGGTTAAGATAGATGCTTTATTTTCATAATAAGAAGACCAATGCCAAAACTTCTGGGAAAAGATAGATATAGGTGTTGACATACTTTGTAATATATATGTACGTATGAATTAGGAGCAGGAATAGGCTAGTTGGCTCTGCCATTTGACAAAATTTTGACTTATCTGATTGTGGCCTCAACTCCATGTTCCTGTCTACCCAAAAAACTCTCAGACTTGCTTGTTGATCAACTATCCATCACTGTCTTAAAAATATTCAATGATCCATCGCTTTCTGGGGAAGAGAATTCCATAGACTTACAACTCTCAGAGAAAAATTCTCTTCATTCTGTCCTAAACATGAGACCCCTTATTTTTAAACAGTCCCCTACTTTTAGTTTCTTTCACAATAAAGTCCAAAAGATGTGCAAGTTAGGTTGATTGGCTATGCCGGATTAACCCTAGTGTCAGGGGAATTAGCAGGGTAAGTATGTGAGGTTACGGGAATAGGGGCTGGGTAGGCTCGTGGTCATTGCACATAGATGGACTGAATGGCCTCCTTCTACACTGTAGGAATAGTATGAAATACATAAGTCAAACACTATTTCCCTTTTCAGAAAGCAAAGTTTTTTAAAGATTTAAAGTTTATTTATTAGTCACAAGTAGGCTTATATTAATACTGCAATGAAGTTACTGTGAAAATCTCCTAGTTGCTATATTCCAGTGCCTGTTCAGCTACACCAAAGGAGAACTTAGCATGGCCAATGCACTAAACCAGCACGGTTTTTAGGACTGTGAGAGGAAATTAGAACATGCAGATTCCGTGACCACCCCCCCCCCCCCCCCCCCCCCCCCCCCCACCCCCGTCAGCTAGGAATCAAACCTGAGTCCCTGGTACTGTGAGGCAGCAGTGCCAAGCACTGTGCCACCCATAATGGTTGTAAAGTGACTTTAATTATTAACATTCAACCTCTTAATTTAATAACTGATTCTTCATGATACTGAGGCAATGATGCTGGATGTGGTTGGACAAGCCACTGATAATTTTGGAGTCCTGAAGAACTTGTGGCTCAGCGGGTAGTGTTTCTGCCTCTTAGAGGCTCTGAGTTTGCATCCCCCCCCAGAACTTGATGGCCAAGGAATATTTGTTCACAACATGGCCAAACAGGTTATGTGTCACCCCGTAAAATCCATTCGACACATCAATAGTTAATGGGAAAAATGGGAAAAAAGCCTGAACAACGAAGCAGCTTTGCTCATGCCTCACATTTATAGCTACTTTGAACTTCCAGGAAGGTTGTATCTACCACTGAATGTTGATATGATGCAAACTGCAGAACAAATCCATCACTCGGTCCAGGACTCATTGTAGGATAAAGTTCTATGGACCAGAACTAGGGCTGGAGGATTTCCAACTCCAGTTTGACATAATTCATGAAGTTCCATCATGACCACTTGCTAGCTAGCTTGCCATAATATTGCCAATAGTGATGTGACAAATAATCCTTCCTCTTATACATTGGGATGATGTGGAGATGCCAGCGTTGGATTGGGGTGGGATCATAAGAATCTCACACACCAGCTTAAAGTCCAACAGGTTTATTTTGTATCACTCTTTCATCAGGTGAGTGCTTGCAAACCAAGCAAGTTGGCAAACTTACTCTTGCATCAGTTTAATTTCTCTATGATTTGTAATGATCCACAGGTTTACATCTAAATTGGCATTATAGAAGAAAGAAGAAAGGTGATAACTTGAAACACTGGATGGAGGTTGGATAGGAGAGGTAGACTAGTCTGTCTGCAGGGAGTTAAATCCTGAAAGTGGTGTTAGGTCAGGATTTCGACATCATGCCTCTTTCTTCCGGGTTTTATCTGGTTGCGATTGCAGGTGAGCAGCGATCTGTCGGTTAAGTAATTAAGGTATAGGATAGCCAATTTTAACCCTCGATCTGAATTTTTCAGGCAGGACATTCATATCTTGGCTGTCAGCCATTCTGCCAGGGTCACTGAGGTGAGTCCACAGTGGGAAGAGTTTCTTTGCTGGAACTGACCAGCTGGAAAGGTTGCAACCAGTGAAGCTGAGGAGTTCCAACCCTGGCCTGGTCAGAGGCTGCTGTTCAAAGCACTTGTCCTCAAAAAGAGTGTTATCACTAAGTGACACTGATTGTCATCTTTTGGAAACACCTTTCATCTGTTTGGCACTTCATTCACTTCAATCATACTTCCGTGCCGACCGTCTTTACCGCAGCATGGAAACAGCTCCACTTAGTATCTTTGATGAGGGTAAGCAATGCTAAAAAGAAGAATGTCTGGAGCAGCATCTCCTCAGCCATATACCCCTCCACAGGACGGTGTGTTAGAACATAGAACATAGAACATTACAGCGCAGAACAGGCCCTTCGGCCTTCGATGTTGCGCCGACCAATTAAGAAAAAGCAATGACCCTCTAACCTAAACCATTCCCTTTTCATCCATAAACTTATCTACTAACCTCTTAAACGCCACCAAACTTGGCGCATCTACAACTGCAGCAGGCAGGGCATTCCATACCCTTACCACCCTCTGGGTAAAGAACCTACCTCTGACATCTGTCCTATAACTACCACCCCTTAATTTAAAGCTATGTCCCCTCGTGCTAGCTTTCTCCATCCTAGGAAAAAGGCTATCACTGTCCACCCTATCTAAACCTCTAATCATCTTATATGTTTCAATAAGGTCTCCTCTTAGCCGCCTTCTTTCAACGAAAACAACCTCAAATCCCTCAGCCTCTCTCATAAGACCTGCCCTCCATACCAGGCAACATCCTGGTAAACCTCCTCTGTACCCTCTCCAATGCCTCCACATCTTTCTTATAATGTGGGGACCAGAACTGTACACAATACTCCAAGTGCGGCCGCACTAGAGTTTTGTACAGTTGCAACATGACGTTGCGGCTCCGAAATTCAATCCCCCTACCAATAAAAGCTAAGACTCCGTATGCCTTCTTAACAATCTTATTGACTTGATTGCCAACTTTCAGGGATCTATGCACATATACACCAAGATCCCTCTGTTCATCAACACTATTAAGAGTTCTACCATTAGCCCTATACTCTACACATTTGTTATTGTTATTGTTGAACAATAGAGATGCAGCAGGAAGGAGACACCACCGCCCCCTCCACCCCCCAGATCAGAGTCTAAAGGCAGCCTCTCCTTTAGTTAGAAATCCTTCCTATGATGGAATGACCATTCCACCTTCCCTCATTGACTGGTTGAGAAACCCGGAGGCAGGATGCTGATGTTGTGACTCAAAGAAAGAAGATTGGCAAAGCTTGCTGTTTCACTAATGTTCCAATCTGAAAAACTGTCTCTCTGAGGGAACAGCCTAACCTGTTACTGGCAACTTCTGTTCCTAGTTCGTAGCATGCTTAAGGCAAAGCTCAATGTTTTTCTCAGGAATACACTTAAACTGATGTAATTGCTCATCAACTTGATTTACAAGAGGAAAATTCTGCAGAAATGACTAAAAATGGTTTTAGACCATCCTTCATACATGTGGAACTCTTCCTCTCTGGATTACGGCGATCAGAGGATCAGAGTGCAGAAGGAAGCCATTTTGTACCAACTTTGCAATGCAGCATTCTATCCAGACCCTATCCCCATAGCCCCACATATTTACCCTGCTAGTTTCCCTAACCTACACATTTTTGGACACTGACAGGCAACTTAGCATGGTCAATCCACCTAACCTGCACATTTTTGGGCTGTGGGTGGAAAATGGAGGAAACCCACACAGACACAGGGAGAATGTGCAAACTCCACACGCACAGTCACCAAAGGCCAGAATCAAACCCAGGTTCTTGGCAGGATGAAGCCAGCAGTGCTAACCACTGTGCCACCATGGATGTGTTTGTATATCAGATGGGTTAATAATCACTTGTTGAACCAGTAGTATTGGAGGATGTATTAGATAAGAAATCAGTTGATTGTAAGAATATCAGTACACCCTCTCCTAATCTTTCTTTGTTCCCAGTAACCATTAAAGAAAATTTAAGACACATCCTTCTCTAGTTATTACACCACCTAACTAAATGAGGAGGCATTTTTTAATCATAAATTTATTGCAATATTGGGCAAATGTTTATTTTAAAAATGTATATGTTAGAAAACATATTAATGAGCAATGAATAAAGTTCCCAAAATGAAAGGTTCACAGAGACACAGATTTGTTTTGTGAAATAAATCGCACAGCAATGGAGGGATTGTGAAACTGAGATTGAAAGAACTTTTCAGAATCTGATTGCACTTTGTAAAAGCAGCCTGTCTCTAATTACTACTAATTGCTGCATTTATTTAAAAAGCAGTTGTTGGATTTTTTTTGCACTAATGATCGGCAAAAAGGAGAGGAAAAATTTCAAAGGCATGCCACAATGGATTAGCCGTGGTTTAATGAGCAAACAGCTGCTTTAAATACAGACAACAATTAGTACAGGGTGTACTAGTATGTTCCCAATTATATCTTATTTAACTATGGAAAATAATTAGCATTTAGAGCTCTCGCTGTGTCTTACTTTGCAATGAAAGTACAATTTAAGCAGCTAACGTTCGGTAATGATTTTGTTTAAATTCCAAAATTATTCTGAGCATAGAATCGGGTGGGGAGAGAGAGATTACTTCACTTTGGAAGGAGATGTGATGGATTGAGAGCTTCATGGAGGTGCCATTCCAGAAACAGCCAATGTAGGAAACTCAGCAACACTGCTTTCAAAGACCACTATGACAATTGTTACTATAGCAAACAATTTCCTTCTATAGCACAGTGTAATTTTTTTTAGTTCAGTTTGACAGTTTCAGTGTCTAATTGTCACTCCTGTTTACAAACCTGATGAAGTCTTTTCCTTTATTAGATGGAAGTAGTTACCCCTACCATTCCCCCCTCTGAACTAATGTCCAAATAAATTATAATGGGAGTATTTTCAGGAAATTGATGCTTGAAATACTTACTTCCCCTGAAAGTGATTGTCATACAGATCAGCGCATTCAAGATAGGTGTAATATTTTGGTTTAGGTAGAAATGAATTAGTTTGCATTGTTGCACTAAAATATATTTTCCACCTTGGCGCGAGTTACTGTTACATCATTGGTAGAATACACTGAGCTGTAATTTTTATTTGAACTACGTCCTTATAAATGATGTACCACTTACAATGTATAAAACATGTTTGTCTAACTGGTGCACCAAACGGAGTTATAAATCAAAGAAGCTAGCTGTAAATTTAAAAATCCTAATTAAGCGGGATTTTACATTTCAAACGCACATTCTGTCTTCTGGCAAGGTGAATAGAAATAAATAATTGAAATGAGAGTTCTGTCATCGTAAGTTTAACCTGCAAATATGGGGAATCGCACGGCATATTATGTTGGAACATTTGCTTAGTGATTTTGGATGGTTTTCAATTCATTGCAGACAAAGGGAAGAAAATACACTGCGTCTCTCTCTCTCTCTCTCTCTTTCTTGCAAAATAAATCGGCTTGGTCTCATTTCAATTCTCATTATAGAATCCACATCACTAAAGTCATAGTGTTATGGAGTCATAGAGGTTTACAGCATGGAAACAGGCTCTTCAGCCCAATTTGTCTATGTGCCCTTTTTTTTAAAACCCGTAAGCTAATCCCAATTGTCTGCATTTGGCCCATATCCCTCTATACCCATCTTACCCATGTAATTATCTCAATGTTTTTTTAAAAGGCAAAATTATACCTACCTCTATTACTATCTCAGGGAGCTTGTTCCAGGCTGAGCACTTTTGTACCTCTCTCCTCTCACCTTAGACCTATGCCCTCTGGTTTTAGACTTCCCTACCTTTGGGAAAAGATATTGACTATCTAGTTGATCTGTGCCCCTCATTATTTAATAGACCTCTAATATTACCCCTCAGCCTCCTACACTCCAGAGGAAAAAGTCCCAGTCGATCCAGCCTCTCCTTATAACTCAATCAATCAAATCCCAAGAGCATCCTAGTAAATCTTTTAGAACATAGGGCATAGAACATAGAAAACCTACAGCACAAACAGGCCCTTCAGCCCACAAGTTGCACTGATGACATCCATACCTACTAGGCTTACCTATAACTCTCAATTCTATTAGGTTCTATGTACTCATCCAAAAGTCTCTTGAAAGACCCTATCAAATTTGCCTCCACCACCACTGATGGCAGCCAATTCCACTCACCCACAACCCTCTGAATGAAAAGCTTACTCTTGATATCTCCTCTGTATCTATTCCCCAGCACCTTCGACCTGTGTCCTCTCATAGCAACCATTCCAGCCCTTAGAAAAAGCCTCTGAGAATCCACCCAATCTATACTTCTCAACATCTTATACACTTCTGTCAGGTCACCTCTCATCCTTCATTTCTCTCAGGAGAAAAGACTGAGCTCCCTCAACCTATCCTCATAAGGCATGCCACCCAATCGTGGGAACATCCTTCTAAATCTCCTCTGCACCCTTTCAATAGCTTCCACATCTTTCCTGTAATGAGGCGACCAGAACTGAGCACAATATTCCAAGGGAGGTCTGACTAGAGTCTTATACAGCTGCAGCATTATCTCCTGACTCCTAAACTCAATCTCTAGATTGATGAAGGCCAGTACACCATATGCCTTCTTAACCACATCCTCTACCTGCGAGGCCAATTTAAGAGTCTTATGGACCTGGATCCCAAGGTCCTTCTGATCCTCTATACTGCTAAGAGTCTTACCCTTGATATTTTCTGCACTCTTTCTAGTTTAATAATATCACTTCTGTAAGGGGGTGACGAGTACTCTCAGATTTCACACTTATGTGACAATGTCACATAGAAAATGTACAAGGATATGGTAATAGTGGACTGGTGAATCTGGGCAGTAACTTGAGGGGCAATGGAAGTATCCACTCCAATTCATACCTCGATGCCAGTCCTCTAAGGCCAGAATTTTCCAGTCCCAGCCCCCCTGCCCCCATCCTCCAACCTCCCATCCCAATAAGGCCAGTCAGCCATTGAAATCTCCATTCACATTAATGGCTAGCGTGAGGGGCTGGAAAATGTTTGACACATTGAAATACTGCATAACAGAAATATATAATGTTTTAATTCCAAGCATCATTGGCTGGAATTCGCTCCAAAGATGCTGCCAGCGAGAATGGAGAATTTAGCGCTCAGCCAAATCTCCCTTCACTGCAGCAGGTCTGGAAAATCGCAGCAGTGGGCAAGGTCAGACAATTCCCATCATTATCTCTGATATTGATTAGCACACTTGATATTTATAACAAAAAAAATCAAAATCATGCTCACATTGCATTTTTAACAAGGAAACCAACACTCCAATTAATCCTTGGATATATTTTAATATCCTGAGCCAGTTATATTGCTCTAATCCTAAAGACATCAATTCTCTTCACAGAAATGGAAACACAAGGATTTGTCATCTTCCAGTATCTGACCCAGTTGGTCACTGTTTACATTTGGACCTTGATGTTGAATGTAAGGGTTGGTCATGAAAAGGAACTTGGCTGACTTTTCTTTCCCTGGCATTGAGGTACTGAGGTCAAATCCATCTTCTCAACCATGGCTAAGATCAGTTGACTCTGATTCTGGTCAGTATATCCCATCTACTTGTCACTGGATTAGTAAAAACCCAGGTTGATATTCTGGGGACACTGGTTCAAATGCCACTGTGGCAGATGATGAAATTGGAATTCAATAAAAATCTGGAATTGAAAATCTGGTGATGACCATGAAACCACCATTGTTAGAAACCCCTCTAGTTCACTAATACCCTTTAGAAAGGGAATCTGCTGTCCTTACACAGTTTGGCTTACAAGTGACTCCAGACCCACAGCAATGGGGTTGACTTTTAAATGCCCACAGGAATGGGCAATAAATGCTGGCCTAGTTCACAATGCCCACATCCCAAAAATGAATACTAAAATTTACTGAGCCTTCTGGTGACCGTTTACTGGTTGTTACTGTAATAGTTATCCTCTTAGCATTGTTTTCCAGCAAGTGGTTCTGAAAAGCTCTGTCATGTTGCCCAACATATTGGATATATGAATAAGCCTTTGTTTAATTAAAACATTTTGTAACCTTAAAATAATTTATACCTATTTTTGATGGTACAGGTTCCAAAGATATTCATACCTGCGCCATTTAGAAATACATGGAATCTCAAAAGCCAGCATTATTTTTCAACAGCTGTAATGCTTAGAGTGATATATAATGAGCAAACTTAATGCTAAAGCAGGTCTCAGCTTCAATTTATCTTTGGTTCTGAGATCTGTCACTGGCAAAGAAGGAAAACTTTGTTCAAGTTACTTAAATTATTAACACAACTTAAAAAGAGGACTCCACACAGGGATTTTAAATCAGTATGGCAAATTGCTTTTGGTTATAAACATAAAGTTGTTTCACTTTAGCTGGAAGTTAAAATACAAGTTTGAATTATAATTTAAATTCTTCGATATGCTGAGCTGTTTCAGATCTGCCTGCCTATCTATTGTAGATTGCTTTCTAAGCTGAGATCAAGTTACAGCAAGGTGATTCTTTTTTCCCCTAACAGGAACTCTGAATTCTTTCTTTCATATACGCTTCCTCCAGGAAGATGTAGTACCAGCAACTTGAACCAAAACATTAGTTCCCATTCATTAGCCCCCCTGCTGCAGCATCTGCACCACAATATTACACCATTAAGTGCTTTCTTACTGCCTCCCAGAGGATATGGGAAAATGGTGTTAAATGAAGCAGGAGTCTCGATTTGCAGCTGGCACAAAGAAAGCTATCATTCCGTAATGAGCAATTGTATACAGGGGATATGGCTGGGAATGGCTAAAGACTTCCAATTCTCACTGAACATAATGTTCTTGATTTGAGAATCTCTTGTCTTTGATTTCAATTTGGCAGCTTGCTCCTGAAGCATGCTCTGCTCTTTCTCCCTGGAGAAACTAGCCCTGCCATTCAGAAACCTTTTTATGGTTTCCAATAAAATGGAGGTAGCTTTCAAACTTGCTTCTCCAGGAAGCAGTTCTGAAGAGTTTTAAAGTACTGACAATGACCTGGCCTGAATTTTACTGCACGGAGGATGCGGGTGCACAATATACCTGATGTGGCATAAAATGGTTTGTGATGACAATCACAATAGTGGGTCTTGACATACCCATGCTGCATCATAGAATTCTGGGAAGTGCACAGCTTCAAAAGTCAGACTTCAGTTAAAGGGGCAGTTAAAGAGAAGATAATTAAAAAGGCAATGCATTGCAATTTTAAGCAACCAACAGATTCTATGGTTGGTACACAGGCAGCCTATGTAGGCAGGGACTTTGCAATGAACCATTTTCTATCCGGGACTGCATATAAAGCTGCAGAAGCAGCAAAAGGAGTGGAGGTAGAATATACGAACAAAGAGCAGGAGTAGGCCATTCAGCCTCTCAAAACTGCCCTGCCATATATAATACGATCATAGCTGAATGATGTCACCTGCCTACCCCTGAAAATCTATCACCTCCTTGCCTAGCAAGAATCTATCCTTAAAAATATTCAAAGATTTTGCTCATAAGATAACCCATTTTTCGTAAGACAACCTACCCATTCCTAGTATCAGCAAATTTGACAACTATACCTTTCATCCAAGTCATTTATATAAATTGTAAGTAGTTGAGGTTCCAGCACTGATCCCTGAGCCACACAACTCACTATATCCTGACAACCTGAAATAGATCCATTTATACCTATTCCTTGCTTCCTGTTAGGCAGCCAATTTTTCACCATGCCAAGATGTTACTCCATCTATAACATGAGTGTTTATTTTCTGCAATAACCAAATGCCTTCTAGAAACCCCAAGTTCAGCACGTTCACTGATTCTCCTTTATCCATAGCACAGATACACCTGCAGTGATAACCTGGGAATGTGACGATTGATCCCCTTCCCCGCCCCCCCCCCCCCCCCCCCCCCCCCCCCCAATCACCACAACCATCTTCCTTTGTGCTAGCTAAGACTCCAACCAGTGGAGAGTTTTGCCTGATTCCCGTTGACTCCAATTTTGCCAGGTCTCCTAGTGTCAGTCTCAATCAAATGACGCCTTGACGTCAAAGATTGCCACACTCACCTCACTTATGGAGTTCAGCTCTTTGTCCCTGTGTCAATCATGTCCAAGTTGCAGCGTGACATAGATAGGATGCAAAACTGGCCGGAAAAGTGACAGATGGACTTGAACGCAGATAAATGTGTGGTGGTTCATTTTGGCAGGACCATGGGATGAAGGAGTACAATATCAAGGTTGGGACTCTTAGCAGTGTTGAGGAGCAGAAGCACCTTGGGTCAGGGTCATAGGACTCTTAAATTGGCCTCGCAGGTGGAGGATGTGGTTAAGAAGGCGTATGGTATACTGGCCTTCATTAATCAAGGAATTGAGTTTAGGGGTCGGGAGACTGCAATTTTATAAGACCCTTGTCAGACCCCAATTGGAATACTGTGCGCAGCTCTAGTCACCTCACTACAAGAAAGATGTGGAAGCTATTGAGAGGGTACTGAGAAGATTTATAAGGATGTTGCCTGGATTGGGAGGCATGCCTTATGAAGGTACGTTGAGGGAGCTAGGTCTCTTCTCACTGGAGAGATGAAGGTCCTGATAGAGGTTTATAAAATATTGAGAGGAATAGATAGGGTGGATTCTCGGAGGCTATTTCCCTGGGCTGAAATGGTCGCTACGAGAGGACACAGATTTAAGGTGCTGGGGAGCAAGTATAGAGGAGATGTTAGAGGTAAATTTTTCACTCAGAGGGTGGTGCCATCGATGGTGGTAGAGGTGAACTTGCTGGGGTCTTTTAAAAGACTTCAGGATGACTACATGGGATTTAATGGGATTGAGAGATACAGATAGTTCTATAGTCTGGTAAGTATGGATATGATCGGCACAACTTGTGGCCCAAAGGGTCTATTTGTGCTGTAATGTTCTATATTCTATGTTCTATGACTGAAGATGGTTGTAAATGCTTCAGCCTTAACATTTGCATTGTATAGTGTGTCAGTCTTTTCTGTTGTGTGTTGTGGCCTGCACAATCAGGCTCTGGGAGATCCAATGGAAGAGGTAAACTGGGATGGACAGCCACATATGTATGATGGTGACTCAAACACAGATGCCGGGGTGGGCATCCACAGGATCATGTTGCACAGCAGGACAGCAGCTTTTGGAATCCAGGGAGACCAGGAAAGCATGTAATCAAAGCAGCTTCTAGTAGACTGGCAAACCCCCAGGCAAATGTCATTATAAACTGCAGTTACAACATTGCTAGGACCACAAGAACTCCTTGTGACACACTGTTGGGCCTATGCTTCCTCTGAAAAATAACGTTCGCGCTCAATTACTTTTTGGGATTGAGTTCTGGGCCTCATGCACTCATAGCATAACAACATCATGAAATATGAAGCTTCAACTTAATAAAGTGATGAGGAAACACAAGTTACACCACTAAAGAAAGCACCTTTGATTGCCCATCTGTGTTTAATGTGATTTTTGAAACCATGATTCATCACGATTCTTCCCCCTTGCTGGCAGCTGCATTAGAACATAGAACATAGAACATTACAGCGCAGAACAGGCCCTTCCGCCCTTGATGTTGCGCCGACCAATTGAGAAAAAGCAATGACCCTCTAACCTAAACCATTCCTTTTTCATCCATAAACCTATGCACTGACCACTTAAATGCCCCCAAACTTGGCGCATCTACAACTGCTGCAGGCAGAGCATTCCATACCCTTACCACCCTCTGGGTAAAGAACCTACCTCTGACATCTGTCCTATAACTACCATTCCTTAATTTAAAGCTATGTCCCCTCATGCTAGCCTTCTCCATCCGAGGAAAAAGGCTATCACTGTCCACCCTGTCTAATCCTCTGATCATCTTATATGTCTCAATAAGGTCACCTCTTAGCGGCCTTCTCTCTAATGAAAATAACCTCAAATCCCTCAACCTTTCCTCATAAGACCTTCCCTCCAGACCAGGCAACATCCTGGTAAACCTCCTCTGCACCCTCTCCAATGCCTCCACATCTTTCTTATAATGTGGTGACCAGAACTGCACACAATACTCCAAGTGCGGCCGCACCAGAGTTTTGTACAGCTGCATTGGAGATAGGCTATTGAGTCAGAAACCCTGTCGGTCTGGAGAGTCCTTGGCAGTGGTTCTCAGGATGCCAGGGGTGTGAAGGCCCTGACTGGTGTGACAGAGTCCTGCTGATTGGCAGGACAATTTACAGTTGTCATTTATTCTGAGCTAATCCTGGGAAGTGGAGGAGCTGCTGTTAGCGTCGGGTACGTCCTGACAGGAGCCCCCTGATGCAGACAGCTGCCACTCATCCGCCAACATGAGGGCTGCTTGGACTTCCCTGCTCCCTCCGTCATTGATGGACGAAAAGTTGATAGAGGTGCCCATCTCTCACATGGGCAATACCTACCTGAGGTCACAGCCAGTGTACGAGTTTGCTGACTTGAACACAACCCCAGATACACTTGATTGAGCTGTTGGTTCTGGGTCTCCAGAAGTGTCAGCAACCTTTCAATGGCTGTGGATTGAGAGAAGAGGGTGACTGCAATGAACTCCTTCATTGTATGGACCAGGGAATTCATATCCTTTAAAACTCCACCAGATCCCCAGTATTTGTTGCCTGATGGACTGCTCTAGAGGCCAGGGACTCAGCATATCACTGGTTTCTAACGCTTCTTTGACTCACATAGTCCTGGGTGTGATCTTATGGCCTGCCACGTTAGTCAGTTGGTATGGCGAACGGTAAGGTAGGGTGAGAGGTGAAAAATCAGGTTCATGCCCAGCTTCTTGCCTCTCATGATCTTTCTGGCCCTATTTTGTCAGCGAAATCAGAAAGGGCACAAGGCTGATTTAAATATTAATAACATGTCCAACACATCCTTAAGCAGCCTTGGAGGCAATCATCCAGGCTCCCTTACCTTACCCCCTCATCAGTCGAGATCCTCACTGGCAAGGGTCATACATGGACCCCACCAATGGGGACCACAGGTGATGACGTTGCTAGGGGGACTGGAGACCACTGAAGCATTGAAGAAATACGGCACTGCCAAAGGTGCAGGGCCTGATGGGTGGGGCCTGACAGAGCGATGCCTGATGCAGAGGCGGAACAGGTCTGTACAAGGGGAGAGAAGGGGGAATTCTGAAGCGCAGAGGCTAATCAGTGGATGTGATGACCGGAGATGGGGGAGGCAGTTACCGGCACGGGGTCAATTGGCTGGATGGCAATATCTGAGGCAACTATCAATGGTGGGGGGGGGGGGGGGGGGGGGGGGATGTTCATAGTGGTGAAGTGGTGACAAATATCCCAGTATACTGTTCATAGTGTATACAATATTCTGGGAGATCAGGCATCTGTGCAACAGTACTCCCAGAGCTCAGCAGATGACTACTCAGGTGGGCTGAGATTCCACATCCCCCTACAGGTGAGAATCACATTCTGGCCTCTAGCTGATATAAATTACCATTACCTATCCCTGAAAAAAAGATGCAAGAAAACACCTTGCACATTCAACAAAATGTTTTTCAGAAAATTTTGCTCTTAGTCTCTAACTGTTGTCTAGGTGACTGTAACACCTATTCCGTGCTATCATCCACACAGATGTACTCAACCCCACTGAGGTACCAATATCTAAGGTGATGTGAGGTGCAGGGTTAGGTCATGAGACAGCAGCATTTGCAAGATCCTCTGCACAGAGGTCAGTAGTCGACTGTCCAGATCATCAATTGGTCTAAACGATGGTCCAGCTGATGGATCAATAGTGGTAAAGAAGCAGGCTAAATAGTTCTTGTAACATCCTGCGCATGGACATAATGCAGTTCACAAATACAATGATTAGGATCTCAAATGACCACTGACCATAATCTTGCATTCCCTGCCCCAAGCCCTTCTGCTCTGATGGGCTTCCCACCCTGTCACAAGTGCAGCTCTTTCACTCTCACCTCCTCAGAAACTCCCAACTTCCCTCAAATAGTAAATCTCACTCCCTGCTCACTCTAGAATGTACTTCATTGGCATCAGAATTGCCAGATTTTGGGCTCCAACATCTATACAGTTATGTTCTGGTGCATTGTGCTTGCCCTCCTCCTGTGGAGACAAGGGCATGTTAATGTGCCCCTGTTCTATGTGGCTGAAGTGTATGAGTTCCTCCCCCCACATCGCTGATCCCAGAGCTCAACATATTGCAGGATGTACTTGCCTTCCAATTTATCTGGATAACTTTGCTGGGCATAGATTTCCTTTGCACTAAGCCACTCATATACTATCTTCCAGTCGCATCACACACATGTCCAGCCAAACAGATTCATTCAAAATGCAAAGTGCCTTCTTTACTCAGCTTTGCAGAGTGGAGAAGGTCATTGACCCTCTTCTGACACTGAACCCAGGGTCCTACACATGATACTATGGCAGCTCAGTATCGTCACCACCTCTGTCCAGGCTTTCTTGGTGAGATGTCGTCACTTGACATCAGTATTTCCCATCAATCTCTGGCTGACTGCAATCTCCTACTAACCCTGGAATGCTGCCTACAGGATGCTGATTTAAGATAAAAAGCAAATTAAAAACTTGAGAGCTGCTGAAATGTTATATCCAAATATACTTGCCCATTTAAATATTAGTGCGATTGCTATGTGTTTTAAATATGTTCTAATGCAAAGTGTAAAATTATCATTGCAGGTAATAGTAGGTAAGTGTCTAAATGTTCATTTGATATTCTTCATTTCAATATTGTAACAGACACCTGGTTATTGCAGATAAATAAGCTGATACCCACCAATGAATTAGGAGATGAACATTTCTGCTTTAGCTTCTTGAGTAACCAAGAGAAAGAGGGTGATATCTGATTGTTTTTTATATCCCACCATCCATTGGCACTGTTGGGGTTATGTTACTTCATAGAATCATAGAATCCCTGCAGTGCAGAAGAGGTTAGTCAGTCCATCAAATCTGCACCAATTCTCTGACAGAGCATCTTCCTCACAGGCCCTCTCTCTTGCCCTATTCCTTGACCACGTACATTTACTATGGCAAATCCATCTAACTGACACATCTTCAAACACTAAGGGTGGAATTTTACTGGCATACCAGCCCCGATTCCGGGTAGGCTCATCTTGAATAATGGCATTCTCCTTTGGACTTGGGCAGGATCGTGCAAAACTTGGGCAAACATGCTGGTAAAATTCCGCCCTAAGACACAATTTAGCATGGCCAATCCATCTAACTTGAAATCTTTGGACTGTGGGAAGAAACCCACGCAGACACTGGGAGAATGATTAACAATCAAGAAACTATGAGTTCAAATCGGCAGTTTGATAATTTGAATACAATTTTTACAAAATCTGGAGAGAAATAAAATTCTGGTGTAAGGGAAAGTGACCATGAAATTTTTCAATTACCTTAATAACCCAACTCCTTAGTTAATGTCAATTAATGAATTGAACCTCCCATCCTTACTCAATCTAGTCAATCAGTACCTCCAATCTCACACAAATATGGCTGACCATTAATTGCCTTTTAAGTGATCTATTAATCTACTCAGAAGGCCCGACACTATTTTCTCAAGGCAACTGGAGATTATCATTAAATGCAAGCCTTTCTAGAAATTTTTGCATGCTACAGAATTAATTCGAAAGATGATGTTTAGAGGTATTATCCCCAGACCATTAATCCAGAAATCAGCTAATGTTCTGGGGACCTGTGTTCGAACCCTGCCATGTCAGCAGGTGTAATTTCAATTCCATTAACAAATAAAATCTGGAATTAAGAATCTATTGATGACCATAAAACGATTGTTAGGAAAAACCCATCTGATCAGTAATGTCCTTTAAGGAAAGAAATCTATTGTCCTTATCTGGTCTAGCCTATATGTAATTCCAGAGCTACAGCAATATGGCTGATTCCCAACGGCCCTCTGAAATCATCTAACAGTGCAAGGGCAACTAGGGATGGGCAATAAATACAACCCATGTCCCATAAATCAATAATAAAATAAATCTGGTTGGCTGATATTGACAATGTATCAATCCCAATGGATTGAAATGTGGAGACCATCTTTAAAAAATCATTGTTAGCATTTATGTTTATCTAGAAGAAGATCAAATGATTCTATTTAAAATTATAATATTGATGATTTCAACAATAGTTTATGAAAATATATATTGAGCTGGCATGGTGGCACAATAGTTACCACTGTTGCTTCACAGCACTAGGGACTCGGGTTCAATTCCAGGCTTGGGTCACTGTCTGTGCAGAGTCTACATGGGTTTCCTCCCACAGCCTGAAACATGACCTGATTAGATGCATTGGCTGTGTTAAATTCCCCCTCAGTATACCCGGTAGGCACCGGAGTGTGACAACTAGGGGATTTTCACAGTAACTTCATTGTAGTGTCAATGTAAGCATAGCTGTGACACTAAACTTTTAAAATTTTAAAACAAATTACATGTCTTGCCTTTTGCTTTTAGAAGTGAATCAATCACAAAATGAATTAAATTAAATATCAAAGTGAGCTGAATATTCAATGGCTTTGAACATGCAAAGAGAAATATATAAATGATTTTTGTGATTTGATCTCTGTTCCGTTTTGGCACTTTGTTACATTATTTCAATTATTTTATGCTGGAACTAAGATTCTGAACCTGATCATCAAATTATAGAATTGTCAAAAAAACTAAATAGAGCAATAAAGAATTAAAAACATAACTTTAAAGTGATGAAAAGATCGATAGTCAGTGTTTTCTCCTTGTGTCACAGTCACTGTTTGAAAGATTTAAAATACTCGAAGAAAATACATCTTTCGTATTTCTCTACATAATGCAGGTAATCTACCTCTATTACAAAGTAAAAGTTGCAATTCTAATAGGAAGGATGCCAAGAGCAGAGGGAACCTGGTGTAGATGGCAGAGCAGATTGAAAATGGGGTTGATCATAGGCTGAATGGTGATACAGTGCTTAGTACTGCTACCTCACAGCACTAGTGATCCGGGTTCGATTCCTGGCTTGGATCACTGCCAGTGCAGAATCTATACATTCTCCATGTGTCTGCATGGGTTTCCTTCTAGTGCTCTGGTTTCCTCCCATAAAGCGAAAGACATGCTGGTTAGGCATATTGGCTGTGCTAAATTCTCCCTCAGTGTACCCGAACAGGCAACTAGAGGATTTTCACAGTAACTTCATTGCAGTGTTAATGTAAGCCTTCTTGTGGCACTAATAAATAAACTTTAAAACTTTAAAACATAATGAATTTAAGGATTTGAAAACGGAGGCATGTAGTACAAAAGCAAGGAAAGTATAATGAACATTTAAAAAACATTGATTCAGTTTTAACTGGAGTATTGTGCCCAGTTCTTGGAGCCACAGTATTGTAGGAGGTGAATGAGGATACAGAAGAGGGCCGGAATTCTCTGACCTTGCCTGCAGCTGGAATTATTCAGTCCCGCTAATGGAGATTTGGCTGGCATGCTCTCTGGCAGTGATAGCGAGCCATGTGAGAGTGGAGAATTCCAGCCAAGGTTCATATGAATGATTCCAGGAATGAAGGACTTTATTTACTTGATTGGATTGCAGAAGTTGAGGCTGTTGTCCCTGGAGAAAGGAAATTCAGAAATATTGAAAAGAGATAAAGATGCTCAAAATCATAAGATATCCGGACAGAAAAGATCAGGAGGATCTGTTTGCATGACTTCCCCTGGCAAATCATGTCATGGCATGAAAAACCAGCTCATTCTTACTGCAAATGCACATATTCATTGGCATCCTGAGTATTCTGATGTGAAATTGATTCATACCATGATGTTCTTGTTTGAAGTGAAGGACATAATTCTCGTACACTTAGACCTGGTGCAGTCACGGGTGATCTTAATGTTTTCCTCTTGTACAATGTGCAGATCTCAGTTCACTGCCAGATTCAGGTGTTGTAGAATACTTGGCCACTGGAGGAGTTTTTTTTTTAATTCATTCATGGGACATTGGCGTCACTGGCTGGCCAGCATTTATTGCCCATCCCTAGTTGCCTAGAGTAGTTGAAAATCAACCACATTGCTGTGGATCTAGAGTCACACATAGGCCAGACAAGGTAAGACAGAAGATTTCCTTCCCTAAAGGACATTAGTGAACATTAATTGTTACAAACCGCAAGGGTTTTAACAAGCTGAGATATAGTGATTCTCTAATCAAATTTAGTAAAGATTCAGAACACCAAGTTAATGGCAAAAAAAATTCCAAAGGCAAATATGGGAATTTTTTTTTTCTTAATGCAGTGAGTGTTCAGGATCTGGATTGCATTGTTTCAAAGTATGATGGAGGCAGATTCAACTGTGGCTTCCAGAAGAGAATTGGATAATTACCTAATGAGGAAACTAATTCTGGGTATTGCTTGGAAGGGGGACTGACTGAGTTGCTCCTGCAGAGAGCCAGCATGGACACAAAGGGTTGAGTGGTCTCCTTGAGTACTGCAACCGTGATATGCTTCTGTGAACATTGAACAAAAGGTAAGTAAAAAGTAACATCAAAAAAACATAGTTACAGGCAAGTTAAAATTATGAATTCAGTAACTAACCTGGAATAGCCACACTGTAAGAGGAAAGAGGCACCACTTTCATGTTTTAGACCACTCAACAATAGAGGCTTAGGAATTTATTTCAAATGTTTCATTTCTCAGTCATGCCCATTTTCAAATAATGGATGATGTCACGTCAGCGGTGCACAGAATCAACCACAGGGATAACTTATCACATTATCCATAATATGTTAGTCTGCCAACTATCAGCCTTCGTTTTAAGCAAGTACTCTCTGAACCAGCAACAGCGGTCTAACAATAGCAATTATAGTCACTGTAGGGTGATTTTATGCAACATAATCGCCACATTCTGACTGATAAAAAGCCAAGGAGCATGTGTCTGCAGATGTTATTTTCTTGTACAGTATCCTAGTGGTGGCTGTTATCATTTAATTGTATTAGTTTCACCACTGCTCTCAAACCTAGGGAAATTCATTATATGGTGTCATATGGTTAAGATACTGAAATGATAGAAATCTTACTTGAATTTCAACATAACTGTATATTTGCTCAGTGCAAGCACAGGATATGTTGACACAGATAAACAGGCTGCTGCTAGAATTATGAAAAAAACATTGTAAGGGTGAATTTGGCCAACCACAGTAACACAAGATGGATTGATAATGAATCAGCCACCATTTTAAAATATGTCCAATTTTCTTTTTGACTGACTCTATATGTCAATGAATCTAATGCCTCAATGGAAGAGAAAATTCCGCCGCAGTGTAAAGCAAGTTCAGGATTCTCTACAGTTTCTCAAAAACTTTTTCTATGATTCTTCTGCCACAATTCTTACAGGAAGGCCCACTTGGTCTGAATGTTTTGTTTCTGTGCCATATATTTTAGGGAGCATGGTGGCACAGTGATTAACATTGCTGCCTCACAGTGGTGGGGACTTGGGTTCAATTCTGGCCTCATGTGACTGAGTGGAGTTTGCACATTCTTTCCGTGTCTGCGTGGGTTTCCTCCAGGTACTCGGATTTCCTCCCACACTTCAAAGATGTGCATGTTAGATAGACTGGCCACGCCAAATTGCCCCTTAATGCCAGGAGGACAAGCAGGGTAGGAATGTGGGGTTACAGAGATAGGGCCTGGATGGGATTCTTATCGGTATAGGCTCATTGGGCTGAATGGCCTCCATCTGCACTGTAGGGATTCTATTTTATATATTGATTAGGAGAAACAATGAAAATCTACCAACCCCATTCACATTTTATATTATTAGGCTAGAGACAATCTCCTGGCTTAAGAATAAAACTTTATAAATATTCTGTGTTGTGGTTGTTAGAGCCAGGACAGCCTGCTATCCTTAACTCTCATCCACATTGAGTAACCAGATAATGCGTCTGGAGTTTTAAGACTAGCCTTTAATTCAGGCAACAGCATGGGAGCTAATCATCCGCCATTTGCCTTGCCAGCTCCCAGCACAAAGGGGCACAATGGTAATTATAATTTTGGTTATCTTAGATGCAATTTGCATCTACCAATCATCATTGTACATTTGTTCTGAAGTCATTGATGTCAATTACAACTAATAGTCCTAATTACTTCATTTATGTGAGATGAATATAGTTAACCAAGTGGCTTACATTAACACTGTAATGAAGTTATTGTGGAAATCCCTGAGTCACCACACTTTGGTGCCTGTTCGGGTACACTGAGGGAGAATTTAGCATGGACAATGCACCTAACCAAGCACGTCTTTCAGATTGAGGAAGGAAACTCACGCAGACATAGGGAAATATAGTTAACCAGTTAGAGCTTCTATAAGCTTGTCTAATTATAATGATTAATTACTAACGAGGTATCCCTATGTGGTTACACCATCCAAACATCCACACCTGCTGTTATGACTACCACCGTGTTGTTACCAGAGTTCCCATTCTCTTGTCCCTTATTCAACTTGTTTGTGCTGCCCCTCTGTAAGTGTGGGAACTGCGCTGACATCTCTTCACAGCAGCTTCCAAGGGAACCGTGCTGTATTCAATTCCCAGGGGAACTTTGCTGTTCTCAATGATCTTAACACTTTCATTCTTCATTTGATTTTTTCTTGCTGAAATAGACAATCAGGTAATGTGTATTAAAGGGAGTGTTCGGATATGACGGAATGAGTTCGAACTCATTGACTGTCTCCCTCTCATTCTTGACTTTTAAATTTAAAAAGAATTATTTTTCATCTGGGTTCCTATCTAAGAGCCACAAAAATGGCATTTTATAAAAATAAAACTATTACGTAGGGAGAGAAAGGAATGGAAGCAAAAAGCTGCCAGTGGAGTTATTAAATGATGCTGCTGGAGAGCGTCCAAATGTGATTGTCGAGTAATGATTGAGCCTGACTGTGATTACCACTCTGTTCCCCCAAACCCCGCCAAACAGCCTAACAGCCTCCCAGGATTTACTGTCACACTGCACGCATGAAGATTGACTACTTGCTATGCAAGAACCTCAAGCAGCTATTGAATTATACCCCATCAAAAATATCAGTTTCAGGAAAGGAGGGGAGGTTATTGTTGCCAATTAAAGTTTTGGGATCTTTTCATTAAAACTCCAGTGCAGACATCATTCTAAATTGCCACCATCTGTCTGTTGCCCAGAATGTCAGTGAATCAATAAGTGAAACATTTAACTTTGAGATATATGTGCAAACATATAAATTTCTCCCCTCTTCTAAACTTCTTGCTGCATCGTTGGTCTGTGTCAAGATCACCAATGTGGGGTGGACACTGACTGTCAGCAGTGTACTGAGGTGTAACACATGTCACTGTGAAGCTTGATCCAATGTCTCATCCAATGTTCTACCCAATGTCGACATAAGATTCCAGCCAGGGGATTTCAGATAAGTGGAATGCAAACCGTACCTTTTTCCTGTCAACAGGTAACAGACTAAGATCAGTTAATCCGCTACAAAATGAAGATCACCTTTCTCAAACGATCATCACCTTGACACACTAACACTATTTCTATCTCCATGACCTGGCCTGCCGAGTGTTTCCATAGTTTCCACTTCTATTCATTCATAGTCTAGTTGGCTTATTGATTCACTTTATGAATCTGCTGACCCATTAGGGGAACACATACATTATGGGGAGGTAACTGATCCAGGTTCATCTGCACTGTAGCATTGACCTTGAAAATAGTACAAAGCACACTCGTAACAATAGGTGAGAAGGATGAAATGGAGGTGAGGATTGAAAAGGAAAGAAGCGAGGACAGTTAACTGACTAAGAATGCTTATAATTTTAGAGGGATCCAAGCAAGTTTTGTTGAAAAATGATTGAGTTTTTAAAAGGTTTGTCAGTGCAATTTAGAACAACCTTTTATGGCTCTTTTGTCTTGTAAATGAGGTGAGAGGGGAGAGATACTAGGATGCCCAGAGGGGCAATTTTTTCACACAGAGAGTGGTGAGTATCTGGAACACCTGCCAGAGATACTAGTAAACGCATGTAAAATTTTGTCTTTAAAAAGCATTTAGATAGTTACATGGAATACGATGGGTTTGGAGGGATATGGGCCATGTGGGTGCAATTGAGATTATCTTAGGAGTTTTTAAAAAAAGGGTGGCATGGACAAGTTAGGCCGAAGGAACTGATTCCATGCTGTAAACCTCTGTGACTCTAAATAAATATTCTATGGCAGATATCAGAGCAAGAAGAAGACACAGTACAGTAAGGGAAGAAGTTTCAGCCAGGAACAAAAAGAAAAATCTATAATTTCATACCTAAAATGTTGCACCTATTCTCTACGGCTTTGGAATGGCAACTTCTAGACTTACAGAAGAACAAGGTAACAAGGCAGAACTGACCCTGCAAATGCAACCTTTTTGTTCCTGCTGTTAAGGGATTAGGTCAATATTGAAGTCGCAGTTATCTCCTCTGGAATTGTGGGTTCAATGCCATATAAATGACATTTGCAACTATATAGTGACTGCTTCTTTTATGCTGGTCTTATGCGGCTGACATTCTGCATTTTAGAATGTGTAAGCACAAGGACACAGTTGCTTTTCCACCATTCTTGCTTCAAAAACTTACTTTGAAAGCCTAAAGAAGAAAAAAAAGACAAATTTCTACAGTTTAGTGGCAACAATTCTATTTAACGAAAGTGAATTTTAGATAAAAGGCTAAAGAAAATATATGAAATGCTTTCAGAATTGGTCTTTTTGTGATTACCAGGGCAAAATAGCTATCGCCAAACAGCTCTTTGTAAAGAGCAAATTTTACACTAATATTTTGATTGACATTTAGTAACTTGAATGCCTTTTCTTTATTGCTCTTTCGCCCAAACTCCAGCCTTCACACACAGCCGTTAGCACGACTGCCTCACTATGCCTGGGACCTGGGTTCGATTCCTGGCTTGGGTCACTGTCTGTACAGAGTTTGCACATTCTCCCTGTATCTGCATGGGTTTCCTCCAGGTGCTTCCTTCCATAATCTGAGCAAGTTAGGTGCATTGGCTACGCTAAATTTTCCCTCAATGTACCCGAACAGGGGCCAGACTGTAGCACCTAGGGAATTTTCACAGCAACTTCATTGCAGTGTTCATGTAAGCTTACTTATGACCGATAAATGTACTTTACTTTTTACTTCATTTTACACTAGTTCATCCTGGCCATTGATCACATCTGTTGACAGGGTAACTAATGCCTCATTTAAAAAACGATGAGCTCAAAGAGAATCCTCAAGGGGAGGGTTGATCTCTGCCCGTGAGTGAAACTTCCATTTTACTGAAGCCCAAGAAACGAAGCAGAGAGCTGTTTAACACATTCTCCAGCCCTGTTCTGCTGAGCCTAAATTTCTGCAACTTCTGGTCAGACAAATGATACTGGATTTACATCTGTAGTGAAAAGGAGCTGAACACTGAGATGCTAAAGAGGTCTCCCACTGCCACTCACTTGCAGGAATGCCTATTCGGCATTCGACAAGCTGGTGGGTAAGTTTGCATTTATAATTTTAACTCTTCCTGTTGTCTGGGTGTTGATCTCAGTGACGCCAAGAGAAGAGCACCGGCGCTCCAACTTTGTCTTTCTTCTGCCAAAGAGAAAGTATTGCAGGATGACTGTGAGACCATGGTAAAGGAAGGGATGTGAAAATATCAATATTTCTTGCCATGAATAGGAGCTGCACAATATTTGACTGCACTGTTCCCATTCAATATTGGTGGCTGGGCAAGGGGTTGCGAGATAGGTAACTGTGGATAGTCTTCATAATCCCAAATACTCTCTGCCACAAACTCTGAATCAATCCACTTTTGTTAAGCATTTTTGTTAGGCGGCATGGTGACACAGTGCTTAGCACTGCTGCTTCACAGCACCAGGTTCACTTCTGGTCTCAGGTAACAGTCTGTGTAGAGTTTGCACATTCTCCCCATATCTGCGTAGGTTTCCACCAGGTGCTCCGGTTTCCTCCCACACTCCAAAGATGTACGGGTTAGGTTGATTGAACATGCTAAGTTTTCTCTGTCAGGGAAATTAGCAGGGTAAATACGTGGGGTTATGGGGATAGATTCTGGGTGAGATTGTTGTTGATGCAGGCACGATGGGTCAAATGGCCTCCCTCTGTACTACAGGGATTCCAAACCTAAAACTGAAAATATATTCCTTGCCAAATTCAGTATGATGAAAACGATGTTATGATATGACCTGGTAATTTTAAGCTTGATGGACTGGATTTTTTAATAAGCAGGGACCAGGGGCTTACAAACAAGATAGCTAGATATCTAGTTAGAAAATAAACCTTTTACCTGAATTTCCACTTAGTTCCATTCTGATTTTGGACGTTATTAATGGGAACGTAAAAAAACAGAGACATTGCTTAATGAGTAACACTGAAGGTGTTAATAGAAGCCCAGAGGCCAAATACAAGACAAAAATTCGTTTATTTGCCAAAACCCTTCCAAAGACTGATTAAATACACAGCTGAAAACACGACCAATGAAAGCAGAATCACAGCTGTGTCCAATTAGAGTCTGTTTTTTGCTGCATCATGCCCTTAATGCCAGTGTTTTCCAGAAAAAAAGACAAAAGAAAATTGTGAACAGGCCAGTAATTCTGTCAACACGAGTGCAAATTATCCTATTTCAACTCATTTCCACCAGTAGGAATATTTACCTGCAATCAGTGGTGTGTACATGCACTAAATCACTGACAATTTCCTTTCCACTGTTGCAGCCATTTTCGGAGCTGTCCACACAACTTCTCCAGTACAACGTTCCTGCTCCTGAAAACTGCCAGATCAAAGGGAACCTTTTCCTCCCACTCCTCATTCAGTGCTCCCAGCCCTCAGGACATCCATCATTCCCCATTCCACCAAGTTCTAGACCCTTTACCAGTGCGGTTTCTGGGACAGCAACTGACTGTGTGGCTGAATGCCAGAATCCATCCACCCCAGTGTTGTCGAATGTCATAAACCCTTGTCCTAAGTGCTGTTATACTCCTGTATCCAAGTGTTTGTTGCGCAGGGCCAACCACTGCACTCCCAAGCTCCTTGAGTCTTTGCAGTGCTGTAAAACTCTATTGGACTTTAGTATTAAAATGAAACTGACCATTTAGCTTCCTGATTTTGTATGCTAGCCACGTACTTCTGACAGGAAGTATCCTGGCGATTAAAGCTAACAGCCTAACACCACCTCTTCCCCACTGTGAATATGAACAACTTAAAAACCCAAGAGCAACACAAATAAGCTAGTAGCATGGTGGCACAGTGGTTAGCACTGCTGCCTCATAGCCAGGGACCCAGGTTTAATTCCTGGCTTAGGTTACTATCTATTGGAGTTTGCATGTTCTCCCCTTGTCTGTGTGAATTTCCTCCAGGTGCTCCGGTTTCCTCCCATGGTGTGAAAGACACGCTGGTTAGTTGCATTGGCTGTGCTAAATTCTCCCTCAGTGTACTCAAACAGGCACCGGAATGTGGCGACAAGGGGATTGCACAGTAACTTCACTGCAGCTTTAATATAAACCTAATAAATAAACTTAAACACCAATAGGAAACACTACAGAGCTCGTGTGTTCAATGTAATCTCCATTTAGCTGAAAACCAAGAGAATCTGCCTTCAGATGCTTTTTGTTATGCATTAACCCTGTGGTGGTCTTTATCATTTAATTACACTAGCCTCATTTCTCTTGGTCCATGTGAAATTCATTGTATGATGTACAGTATAAATCTTATTTTGACTTCAACATCAGTATATAATTTATAAAGTGCCATAGATATCGCAGAAGTTTCTGGAACAGTCTGATAGCCTCAGCAGTAAATGAAGAGATTCAAATTCAGAGAACCCAGCTTCTTGCCCAGTGTTCACTGTAACATAAAGTCTCATGAAGATACATTAGAGATGTCATGAACCACAGTCTTCTTGAGCAGTACTTTTAAAAGGTAAGGTCAAATGATCCCCTTTGCCAACGTATGATACTTTCATGCTCATTCATCCACTATACACCATATGGAACAATGAAACATTTAATGGCAATAGGATTTTTGAAGAGGTAACAAATATAATTGATGAGGGAAGGCCTGTGGATACCATTTATATGGACTTTATCAAGGCATTTGACAAGGTCTCACGTGGCAAACTGGTACAAAAACTCAAATCACTTGGGTTTCGGGGTGGGCTGGCTAGATGGATACAGAATTTGATTGGTCTTAGAAGACAGAAGTTAACAATGGAAAGGTGTTTTTCAGAATGGAGATTTGTAGCTAGTGATGTTCTGCAGGAGATCAGTGTTGGGATCCATGTTGTTTGTAGTATATATAAATGATCTGGAGGAAAATATGGATGGTCTGATTAGTAAATTTGCAGATGACATGAAGATTGGTAGAGTTGCTGATAGTGCCGAGAAATTGTCAGAGGATACCACAAAATGTTGATAGATTGTAGACTTGAGCACAGAAATGGCAGATGGTGTTTAACCCAGACAAATGCAAGATGATGCATTTTGGAGAATCAAATTTAGATGTGAATTATATTGTAAATGCCAGAAACCTTAGGAACATTAACATACAGAGGAATCTGGGCGTGCAGATCCTCAGTTGCCTAAACATGGCAACACAGATGACCAAGGCGATTAAGAAAACATATGGCATGCTTGCTTTCATTGGCTGGGGCTTTGAGTATAAGAGTTGGGAAATCATATTGCAGCTATATAAAACCTTGGTTAGGCTGCATTTGGAGTATTGTGTGCAATTCTGGTTGCCACATTACAGAATCTCTGTAAGCTTTGGAGAGAATGCAAAGAAGGTTCACCAGGATGTTGCCTGGTCTTGGGAGGGTTGGCTGTGAGGAGAGATTGAAATTAGGATTGTTTTCACTAGAAAGACAGAGGCTGAGGAGAGAATTGATAGAGGTCTACAAAACTATGAGAAGTATAGACAGGGTAAAGAGTCAGAGGTTTTTTCCTTTGATGGAAGTGTCAATTAAAGGGGCACAGGTTCGAGGTGAGAAGGGGAATGTTTAAGGGAAATATGCAGGGGAACTTTTTCATTCAGAGAGTGGCAAGTACCTGGAATGAGTTGCCAGAAGAGGTGGTGGAAATAGGCACATTAGCAACATTTAAGAGGCATTAGGATGGTATATGAATAGGAAGAGAATTGAGGGATATGGACCGAGTTTTTTAGTTTAGTTAGGACATCATGATGCATGAGCTTGGAGAGCTGAAGGGTCTATTTCTGTGCTGTACTTTTCTTTGTTCTTTGATCTATTTGATGTGTAAAAGCATGCTTTAAAAATCAATCATTGAAAACTTTCCATTTACTTAAAGAACTCCTTTTTAATGCAGGTCAACAAAAGAGTCAAGTCCTTTAAAGACCCTTTAAAGTATCATTAGCTGAAATTGCAAGCAATTGAAATCTCTTTATCTTGTGTAAATTAACATTGTGCAACCGACAGAAGAGATCAGACAGCCAATCCTATCAATAAAGCAATGCTTTTCCTGGTGCTCAGGTGTTTCAGCAGTTTTAGCCAAGCCTGATTAAGTATTGATGGCTGAGAACCCAGGCATGGAAGTGGATGTGGGGTTATGAAGTTATTTGCTGGTACGTACCTTGGCATTTTGGTGAAGGAGTGTTATATAAGGAGTTTTAATAGAATTGGGACAAAGTCCTACAGCATTGAGATAGGCCTTTTTAACAGTGCACCTCCACACCTGACAACCCCTGTGGCTGTCTCTAAACTGTCTGCAGGCCACCCCCACCACAGTGAAAAATGCCAGCTTTAATGGCACTATCTCCTGAGACAGGCAGGCTGAGCTGGGACATTTCCCGACTCCTGCTACCCACCTCAGGGATGGAAATTCAACCCAAAATGACCAGTGCTGTCAAAATAGTCATTAATTTAACTTTTCAGTGACAGCCTCATAAAGTCAAACCTATACATTGCTAATTGCTAATTTAGTTGGCAATGGTTCAGACTAATTCACACTTGGGACAATTTTTTCTGGCATCAAAACTCCAGGCATGGAGCTGGAGATGCAGTTGGAAAATCCCATCCATAGATTTATGGCAGGAGAGAAACAGCATAAAATATGTAACCAAGTGTGACTGTAAGATTGAATTTGTGATTAATCATGGAATCAGAATGCAGAAGGAAGCCATTTGGCCCATTGAGCCTTCAGCGACAATATTCCCACCCTAGATTCTATCCTTGTAATCCCATACATTTACCCTCCTAATTCCCCTGTAACTAAGGGGCAATTTAGCATAGCCAATGCATCTAGCCTGCACCTTATTGAAATTTGGGAGGAAACTGGAGCACCCTGAGCAAATACATGCAGATACCGGGAGAACATGCAGACTCCACACAGACAATGACCTGAAGCCGGAATTGAACCTGGGTCCCTGGCACTGTGACACAGCAATGTTAATCATTGTGCCACTGTGCTGCCCAGAAAGCATTATGTCTGCCTCAGGACTTACTTAAAGGGAATGGTGTGTTGCTATTTTATAATTGTGTTAAAATAATAGACTTGTTTGATTAGCCTTATGGGCGAGAGCTTACCGCCTGTTCTCACCACCCTCCTACTACAGTGAAGGTAGAGAATTTGGTGATGACACAAATATCCGTTGACTGCAATGGGATGGGAAAATCCAACTTTCATGATTCCGGCCTATATATTTTGAAATTAGAGAGGATTTCTAAGTTTTTTTTTCTTAGCCCTAACATCAGTTTCACCCCATTCTAATCCTTAGAGGGATGAATATTGTGAGATGCTGACTGGGTTAGACAGTGAGTTTTGTTAATCCTTTACACGTTGTTGAGATGGCGCATCTGCACGTATGAAGATAACTTGTTTTCAGTCCTTTCCAGCTAAGTTTGTGCAACTCTTGTTCCTTTATTCGCACAACTCAACCAACTCAAGAAATTATGTTACAAAATGTTGGCTTTAAAATGATATCTACATGTGAAGGAGGAGATGAAATTAATGATGAGAGTTAAATCAATATTTATTGATGTCGTTGATCAAAGTAATTCTCCTGCCTCCTTTCACGAACTAGGCATGGTGGTAATTGTAGCAAAAGGAAATGAAAATGGGAAGTCTGATGATAACATTTTAGTGAAACAATTTTCCTCCTTCCCAATTCTCCATGCAATATTTTCAGTTTCATGTTAGGAAAATGCTGAGTGTGGGGAGGGAATTCTCTCAGTGAAAGTGAAGGGGAAATCACACAGCAATTCACTCCAAATACTTAACTTTCATTCTTTGGCATCTGACTGATGGGCAGGATTAAGAGAGATGGATTGGAGATGGCTCTGTCCTCCTCGGTGCTAATTCATAATTTAAGATGTGGGAGAAAACAATGAACAAAACAAGGTGAATATTCTATTTCTCTTGGTATTTCCTGCAAAACGAACCTATTTCATGATCAGGATGACCACATCAGAAAGTAGCCCTTATCACTTCCCAGTTAAGTGAAAGCAAAGAAAGAAAGCATTTCTAAATACTTTGTTGTTTAAAAAGGAAGGAACAATCTTCTGCCTACATGTGAAAACAGCGAGGCAAAGCACCAAACTGAATAACGACGCTTAAAATGTGCATCATGTTCTTGAACAATTGTGACAAGTTTACTTGTGAGGAAATTAAGCTCAATGCGCAATTTAAGAATAATGGCCAAGATTTTTTTGTTCCCATTTGGATCGGGCGGATTCAGCAGCAGAAGTGGAAAATATCGTGAGGAATCCAAAGTTATGTTTTACTTTGGTGTGAAAACTTGTCACGATCATCCCTGCTCCCCATCAGTGGTGGGCCATGTTTGTCACCATTCCGTGTTAGGAACATCATTATAATACATTTGCATCTCATTATCGGGCCTATAATCTTTAATCATACCATCCCCTCTCCCCCCATCAAAGTCTATTTATAGCAGCATGGTGTCAGAATAGCATGAATTCGCTTCAAAACACATGCACTTGCCAAGCAGACTTGCAAGAGGAACTCAGAGGCAAGCAGAGTGACTCTGCGTATTCAGATGGGTCTGACTCGGAGGTGCAAGTTCTGACCAGGGTACAGCAGGTTTAACTCAAGGGAGACCAGGGTAACATACCAGGGAGGTTGGGATAACACTTGAAGGAGATGTGATGACACTTCAGGTAGACTGAGATAATACTCGAGGGAGATGAGGTGACAAACAAGGGAAACCGATACAATACTCAAGGGAAACCGGGCTGACACTTCAGATAGACTGAGATAACACTCAAGGGAGATGGGGTGACATTCGAGGGAGACTGGGGTGACTTTTCAGGTAGACTGAGATAACACTCGAGAGAGATGGGGTGACAAACGAGGGAAACCAGTACAATACTCGAGGGAGACTGCAGTGACACATGAGGGAAACTGGACTAACACTCGTGGGAGACCAGGATAATACTTTGAGGGACACTGGGGTGACACTCGAAGGAGACTGGGATGACACTCAAGGGAGACCAGGTAACACCTGAGGGAGACTGGGGTGACATTCGAGGGAGATCAGGATAAGTCTCAAGGGAGACCCCAGTGACACTCAAGGGAGGCCAGAGTGACACTTGAGGGGGGCCAAGGTAAACTTCGAGGGAAAGCAGGGGAACACAAGGGAAAGACTCCAGGAAACCTTTGGGAAGACTCTCAAGTGTAAATTGCTTCGCTTCTGAAGATGCTTTCCGCTGTTGAGCTTTAGGCTTCTTAGAAGGACCTCACAAGGTGAAGGGAAGCCAGGGACAGTGCAGAGGGGAGTCAGCAGAGACTGACGCTTCCACTCAAATTTGGATGGGGCAAGGGGGAGGGAAGGGCATCTGGACATGGAATGCTGACAATGGCAAGGTTAATGGAAAAATATGTGGCTGATCAGAACCCTGTTGCAGCTGAGATTGTTCGGCTGTACGCTTGGCAGCTATGTTAGTTCTAGAACATTCTGTTGACAGGAGACTGAGGCCTACACGTTCTGGCTTCATGTTGTAACTGAATATTTCCTGATTGGTCTGTTAAGCTAACTAACTGAATTTTGAAGAGACGTAGAATGAAGGATTTTTTTTTTGGAAGCTTCTGGATAGAAACAGACTGAAGGCTTTTGTTCCAGCACTGGGGTGAGCCAGCTTTCAATCTCTGTCTTTTAACTTTTTAACGGGTTTTGGACAGAATGAGGAGCTTGGAAATAAGCAGAAGTGGGATCAGGTGCAGTCAAAGGTTAATTACAATTATCTCCTCTCACTACTTTTGGGTAAGTTCGACTGGGAGCATTTGTTTAGCTACCAAATTTTATATATACACAATGTTATTCAATAAGTTAAAACATAACAGATATTAATTCTAACAGGGTTAGACAGGGTAGATTCAGAAAGAATGTTCCCAGTGGTGGGCGAGTCCAGAACTAGTGTTCAATGTTGGAGGATAAGGGGCAAACCAGAGGATGATGAATGTGTAGTAGTGAGGCCAAAGCTTTATCTGATTTCAAGAAGAAATTAGATATAGCTCCTGGGGCTAAAGAGATCAAGAGATATGGGGGGAAGGGAGGATCAGGATATGGAATTTGATGTTCAGCCATGATCATAATGAATAGCAGGGCAGATCAGGCTTGAAGGGGCGGATGGCCTATTCCTGCTTCTAGTTTCTATGGACAGGGTTTTACGACTTCACTCGGGCGAAGCTCATAAAATCCCACCCGAGACTAATAGAGAATTCCATCCTTGCCTGCCCCTGAATCAGGCAGTAAAATCCGGCCTATGTTTCTGTATATTAATTTGGTATCAATCATTCACATTTCAATCGCTTAATATTGGAAATGCAATTTTCTAGTCAGAAGCACCATCTATCTCTTCAAATCTCTGTGCCTCATATCAACACCAAAACTACTGGCTCATTCTTCAGTAGCTATAGCATAATCTCAAAAGAACCATGGTTTAATGAAGGATTAACATTATCTAATGCCACATTTAAAAGTATACAGAAATAAACTATATACGCACACCACACAGAGTCTTCAGTAGCCCCATTGCACTGCAGTTACTGCCTTTAATTATAAGCCTGATAATGATATTATTGTTCCCCAGCATTATGTTGCAAGTAGATTAACCAGTCAGTGTGGGAGCTGATGAGGGTTTCTCTATGTGTGATTTATAGAATTACTTTGATCACATTATTAATGCTGAAGTTGTAACCATACCAGGAAAGTTGAGGGGGTAGGGGGATTAATGATTTACAAACGCTTCTCCAGATTGCAGATCTAATAATGAGCTTAGTCCAAATCTAATTACAAACATTTATTGCAGTTAGCTAAGCGTTGGCTACAGATGATATAATTTCTTAAAGTGATACCGTCCCTTTTAAAAAGTGTTTAAAAGTGTTTGGTGTGTCCATTTTCTGTTATAAACATATCACATCAACATGTATCATATCATTTGCGCATGGTGAGAGTTCAACAAAAATAATGGATCAGAGTTTGCTGTGGACATTCATTGTTTTCTTGCACATTTATGTTTTAAAATCTTTAGCATATCAAGCTGCTTAAAGTGTGAGCTGATAATGGCACGGAGAAGATAACTGGGCATCTGGGGCTTGAGTGAAGAGGGCAACCAACTGTGCATCTCAAATTGGATGGAAGGTCTGGAAATAAACAGGAGGAGGACTGATCAGAGGAGGCGGTGGTCTAGTGGTATTATCAATAGACTATTAATCCAGAAACTCAATGAATGATATGGAGAATTTAAATTCAATGAAAAATAAATCTGGAATTAAGATTCCAGTGCCGACCGTGAATCCATGGTTGAAAAAATATTTGGTTCACTAATGTACTTTAGGCAAGGAAATCTGCTGCCTTTAACTGGTCTGGCCTACATGTGACTCCAGAGCAATGTGATTGACTTCCAACTGCCTTCCAAGGGCAACTAGGGATGGGCAATAAATGCTGGCCAGTCAGTGATGGCCATTGCCCCACGAATGAATAAAAAAATTAATTAAAGGAAGTGAATTTAATACCAAGATCAGATACAGAAATTTAATAGATAAGAAATGGGTCTGTTTGTTTGGGACCTGTCTCTGTCTCCAGAAGTGTTCTGGAGGACTGGTAGCCCAAATACAAGTGTGTAAGCCTGTGTGTTGCTGATTGATTTTGAAGTGCAGTTTAAATCTGTAAGAGGAATATTGCTTGAATTAAAACTAATGGAGATAGGTTAGCAGTTAATGTTAGCAGATGTTGTCATATTTAAATATTACTCAATTGGGAGATGATAAGCTAATTCATTTTTTAATAGTTAATTATATTGTTAAATAAAGTTTATTTTGATAAAAGCTTCCTAAAGTGTCAATAGAATCACACCTGGAGTAAATCACCTTATCCTCAAATGAATGTCAAAATAGCAAGTACTAGAATGTAGTCTAACTTCATAATATACATTAGGGTTTCCAATCTGGTACTTTAACACTGTGACAAGTTTAGTTCATAGCTACAATGCAAATGTAGCATCCTTCATGCCTTTTGTTGCCAATCAATGGTGAGGAAGACCTCAAGATGTCTTCATAAAGCTAACATTAACAGCCCAGCACAGACAGCGAAGTTCAGTCTCAGAATTTAATGTCAAATATGCTGCACGTGTGATTTTTGTACCAGCATTCAACTCACCATTATTTCAGCAGCAAAATTAGGACTATTCATATTCCTTTAAGAATTTCTTCCAAATGAAGAGTAACATTTTCCAAGCAATTCTTCATGAAGATAATGCATGTTGAACCTAAAACCCTCTCAGCCACATTTACACCATATCAAGTGCTGGTGCTTTCCCTTACTTTGATGATAATTGCTGTAGTTCATTGCTATTACAAACCATTCACAAAACAAATCACAAGTATATTGACGGTCTTTAAAATAATTATTTTCTTCCTAGTCTTTTGTGTTTAAACAATTTTTGTACATTATTTCCATAATCTGCTTAATGATACTATCTACTCCTACAAGTCCATTTGCATAAATAGCTGGTTCCTTCAATTAATTTTTCATTCTTCTACAGGGCTGCTCTGCTCAGCACCATCCTTGTACAATTAGAAAGGTGAAGCACACACAGCTCTGCCCTCACATTAATCGTACTGATCTGTATCACATCACATCAAATTTGGGGCACTCTCAACAAAAACTCTGTATGTGCCTTCCCATTCCAACAGAAATGTTATTGAGTTTTCATAGAATTCTAGAATTCTTACAATGCAGAAGGATGCCATTCAGCCCATCAAGTCTGCACCAACAACAATTCCACCCAGGCCCTATCTCATAACCTCTAACATTCACCTTGTCAATCTCCCTGATACTAGGGGCAACTGAGCATGGCCAATTAACCTAACCCATACGTCATTGGACTGTGGGAAGAAATTGGACCACATGGAGGAAACCCATGCAAATACAGGAGAATGTGCAAACTCCACACAGAGTATTACCGGAGACTGGCATTGAGCGTGGTCCCTGGCACATTGAGACAACAGTGCTTGCCACTATGCCATCATTTTGGAATGAAAATCCACTAGGGGCAAGGGAAATCTCACGAGAGATTTGATCTCTAGCTTTGATGGGATGAAATGGGCATCATTTCATGGAAAGGTTATCTCCAATGAGATATTTGGAAAATGAAAGTCAATTGCATTTGGTTTCCACCACAAACTCCTTTCACCATCCCAATCCCCAGCAACTGTCTGAGCCTGAACCATCCTATCTCAAGCTTTGGTGTCTTATTTGACCCCAAGATTCTTACCACATCAGAGCAGCACGGTGGCACAATGGTTAGCACTGCTGCCTCACGGCACCAGGGACTCAGAATCGATTCCCAGTTTGGGTCACTGTCTGTATGGAGTCTGTGTGATCTCCCTATGCCCTGGTTTCCTCCCACAATCCAAAAAGCATACTGGCTCGGTGCATCAGCCTACTAAATTCCCCCTGAGTGTACCAGAACAGGCACCAGAGTGTGGCAATTAGGGGATTTTCACAATAACTTCATTGCAGTGTTAATGTAAGTCGACATGTGACACTAATAAATAAACTTTAAACATAACCACTCCCTTACTGAAATTGCCTACTTTCACTGCCATAACATTGCCCAACTCTGCCTCTGCCTCAATTCATCTATTGCTGATATTCTCCCTTGTGCCTGGCCTCTCACACCAACCCTCCATAAACTTACGTTAATTTAAAGTTCTGTTGCCTATATCCTAATTTTCACCAAGTCCCATTCATTCCTCACTCCTGTACTAATTATCTTACATTGGCTTCCAACCTGACAATATCTCAATTTAAAATTTTCAATCTTATGTGCAAATTCATCACCCTTCCTTATTTCGATCACCTCTCCTAGCTCTCTGTTCTCCTCCAATTCTGATATGTTTATCATTGCTCTTCAGCTGCTTAGTTCCTAAGCTCTTGAATTTTCTCCTTAAACCTCTCCACCACTCCAGTCCTCCCTCTTCCTTTAAGACACTCCTTCAATCCCACAATGGTCACCTGTCTTGGCTCCTCCTGTGGCTCGGTGTCACATTTTAGTTGATAACACTCTTGTGATGTATCTTGGGAAGTTTTGCCATGTTAAGGATGCTTGAGAAATGCATATGACTGTTGTTGAAGTGCATCAGGGAAAGTTCTGTTAAAATGGAATTTCTATCATTGCAGAGTTGTGGCTGACAAGTTGCATTTTAACCTGCAATTTTATAGAAGTCAGTTGGCAAAATGATTGCATATTATATTCTCTGTTTAGCACTATTTACTGCTCTTTGGTGCAGCAAGTACAATGTAACAATAAACAGAATGCTACCAGACCTCTGGAGACATGCAAGGAGGAAGTAGGAGGATTCGGTCATTCTGTAAAATTGGAAGTCAATGTATGCAGTGGATTTATGCCACCTTGCAGATGAATGAGATGTAAATGGCACTCGCACCCAGGTGATGTCAATGGAGCCACTTAAGTGGCTAAGTAAGGGCCTTGTCCCACCATCATTGATATTTTACTAGTAGCAAATTCTGCTACATGGGGACAACACGTTAATTCTGTGTTGTCAACCCAGTAAGTTGTGAGGGAAGTGGGGAGGGGAACCTCTCTGGCAGAAACACCAGTCTTCACAATAATGGCATCACCTGTCTTCAACAAGTCCACCCTTCCTTTACCTGCTCTGGTGCTCCCAGAGCCAATTTACCTGCTTGGCATGGCAGCCTGCTCCTATGGCATTCTCTTCCCTAGGTGCAGCCCAGAAATGGCTACCCACTCAGGGCTGCAGAGACCAGCTAACTACCTGCCCTCTGATTGGCAAACAGCTCACTGGGGTGGCCAGCAACCCAGTGGCAAACAACTGGTTGCCTGTATTCTGTAATATGTGTCTCCAGCTCCTCCCCACTTTCAGGTCCATTGTTGGGATTCCCAGCGCAAGAACAAAATTGCAGTCCTTCAATGGCAATCCCTGCTCACATCCATTGATGTCAAACAAGAAATAAACAAGGCTGGGCATAAAATGATTGACTTAATTCATAGGGTGGGATTTTATGGCCTCGCTCATCCCAAAATAGTAAAATCCCACCCAAGGTCAACGGCATGGTGGCACAATGATTAACACTGCTGCCTCATGGTGCCAAGGACCCAGAGGACCCACTATCATTCCATCACCCGCTCCAATTCCCATGGCAGTAAAATTCTGGCCAAAACCTCTCTTATTTGACCACTACCACAGAATCCCTCTAAAAGGATAAAGAATTGTGATTCCAATCTCAAACTCATACCAAACCGCACTTCAGATGCTGTTAATCATTAATAATTCCTGATCCAACCTTTCCCTCGCATACATGTTCCCAATCAAGTCTGTTTCGCTAGAGCTCTAAATATAGTTAACACACTGCCAAATTTCTAATTACTTCTCTGTAAAATATGTGCGATTGTTAAGTGTTTTCTGTCCCTTTTGTTTAGGCTGAATTGCTAAATGACTGATTAAATGGGCTATGCTGTAATGATTTTTGTAATTGGCTGTTTTAATGTGCAATTTATAGAAAATCTGATCCAATCACAATCCTGATTCAAGTGCAATAATTCTTAGAACATTGTTTAGCACTTTATTAGAATTCTATTGTGTTAATATTGATCCAATTCACTTTCCATTGTGGCAAATTACATCAAAGGAGTTTGTTTTTAAGAATAGTAACTGGGACAATAGACCACAATGGAATAGAATTTCATACAGAGTGCCAGCTTTGTTAGATGGCTAGCAATTATGAGATTAACATAAGAGAATAAGAAATAGGAGCAGGAACAGATCCTGCAGCTATTGAGGCTGCTCTGCCTTTCAACAAGGACATCACAGTGGCACTGTGGTTAGCACTGCTCCCTCACAGTGCCAGAGAACTGGTTCAATTTCAGCTCGGGTCACCATCTGTATAGAGTTTGGACATTCTCCCCGTGTCTGCGTGGGTTTCTTCCAGGTGCTTCGGTTTACTCCCACAATCCAAAGATATGCTGGTTAGGTGCATTGTCTATGTTAAATCCTCCCTCAATGTACCTGAACAAGTGCTGGAGTGTGGCAACTAGAATACTTTGACAGTAACTTCATTGCAGTGTTAATATAAGCCTGCTTGTGACATTAATAAATAAACTTAAACTCAAAACTTAAACTCTATGATTGTGGCTGATCTTGGGCTTCAACTCTACTATGGTCCCCATATTCCCAGTTCCCTGAGAGACAAAAATCTGTCTATCTCAGCTATTATGGAAAGGCTTGAGAGATTTAAAACGCCTGTCCTCTTTTGATTTGATTTATTATTATCACATGTATTAGCATACAGTGAAAATATTGTTTTGTGCTATACCGACAAAGCATACTATACATAGAGAAGGAAATGAGAGAGTGCAGAATGTAGTGTTACAGTCATAGCTAGGGTGTCGATAAAGGTCAACTTATTATGAGATAGGTCCATTCAAAAGTCTGATGGCCGCAGGGAAGAAACTGCTCTTGAGTCAGTTGATACATGACCTCAGACTCTCGTACCTTTTCCCAACCGAAGAAGGTGGCAAAGCATGTCTGAGATACTTGAGGTTCTTGAATATGCTTGGCTGCTTTTCTGAGGCAGCGGGTGTGTAATCTATGTTACTTTGAAAAGAAACGTGTGCATTACTTAGTCCCCAGAATGTGACCAGTCAATTTAAATAATACCAGCAAGCCTTTGTGGATTTAAATAATTCAATAATTAATTATTGATGCATTTACCTTGAAAGTCTAAATGCTAATTCATTCACTCACACACAAAACACACTTACTCGAGAAAGATACAGTTCTATAGAATAGTGCATCTTTACACATTGTAAACAAAAATATAGTTGATAGTTCACATATTGAACTCATTGTGAGAAAATTAATCATGATATGGCTGGTGAAAATAGTTTTATTTTTCACTGTGAAAGGATAGTTTAGGTGGTTTCAATAAATTATATGTTTGGGATTATTGTAGTAATACCTTCAAAGAGATGGTTGTTCAGCAGGTCATTAAGTTAGTCACTTGGAGGTTCTTCTCACAGAATCATCAAGTTGCACAGCACAGAAAAGGCCCTTTGACCATCAATTTCTGCATTGATAATATCTACCACTAAAGTTGCACTAATCCCATTTTCCAACAATTGTCCCATATCTTCGAATGTTATGATATTTCAAGTGCTCGTCCAAATTTTTTTTGGTATTGATACAAGTTTCTCAGTAGTTCTTTTATCATCACCCCTCTTTTCTTCATTTACGACATCCTCAGTGACATTCAGTCTTTTGGAGACAAAGATAACTTTTTTGAAAGGACTTAATCAGACAGGACAACTTGGAACTTTCTTCATGTTTCATTCAACAGAAGCAATTGCATTCTATGAGCTAGAATGAAGGTTCAAGCACTTCTCTTAGTGCAATCTTTTTTAAAGGTTGTGAGGTTTCTGGCATCTGCTACTTTCCCAGGAAATGCATTCCAGATTCTCATCATCTTCTGAGTGAATTTTCTTTTCTCAAATTGCCTCTGAATTTCTTGCCCCTTACCTTAAAACTATGGCCCTTTGTAATTGACTCTCAACCAAGGGAACAGCTGTTTGCTATTCAAACTGTCCATACCCATCATAATTTTATACACCTCAATCATGGCCTCAGCTTTCTCTGCTCTAAAGAAAACAATCCAAGCCTATCTATTCTCTCCTTACAGCTCAAATGGTTCATCGGAGACAACATGATGGTGAACCTTCTCTGTATTCCCTCTGGTGCTATCACATTCTTCCTGTAGTAAGGGGACCAGAACTGCACGCAGGACTCCAGCTGTGGTCCAACAAATGCTCTGCAGAACTCCAACACAACTTCCTTACTCTTATACTTTATACCACAACTGATAAAAATAAGTACCCATATGACTTCTTAACTATCCTATTCTGCTCTGCTGCCTTCAGGGATCTGTGAGTAAGTACCCAAAGATCTATCTGTTCCTCTGTGCTTCCTAGTGTCCTGCCATTCATTAAATACTCCATTTTATTGTTACTTCTTAAAAGCAGAATCATATTGCAGTTAGCAGGGTTAAATACCATGTGCCACTGTGTTGTCCATCTCAACAACTCATTTGTATCTTGCTGTAGCCTACGACCTTCTTCTTCACTATTAACCACCCTACCAAACTTGGTGTCATCTGCAAACTTGCTCATCATCCCTCCCCATCATATTCTCACCTACATCACTTATGTCTATAACAAACAACAAGAGTCCCAGCACTGGCTGCTGTGATAAGCCACCAGACACTGATCTCCAGTCAGTCAAACAGCTTCCTACCACCACCCTCTGTGTTCTATAACTAAGCCAGTTTTGGATCCATCTTGTCAAGTTTTCCTGAATTTAATGTGTTTAGCGTTCTCAATCAATTGTTTAGTTTATGGTTCAGGTAAAAATCCGGAGATTATTAGCTTTATGGTACTGAGTTTTAATTTCGCACTTTACAGCTCGTATTGCCAAAGCAGAATATCCTTCTCAGTCCTACCTGTGTCATTGGTACCCAAGTGATTTACAACAACTCGATCCGTCCCCTTTCCCTCCGAGTTCTTTTGCAGCCCTGAAAAGATGTCCTCAACGCTGGCACTCAACACACAACACAGCCTTCAGGGCCGTCAGCTGCTGAGAACATTATCTATCTCCCTTACTAAGAAAGCCTCTGCTTTAACTACATTCCTTTTCATTCTCCATACTTCAATGGCTCCCTGTGCCACAATGCTGTGGCCATTTTGCTTTCCAGCTTGCAGTTCCAGCTCCCAACCACACAAGCTGCAAATACCTCAGACCTGTTGGACAATTGCAGGAGCAGAACATCTCGGTTGTTCATGTCCTATTGACTCTGCAAACGGGGATGGAGAATTTGATGCCCAGCCAAATCTCTGTTCACTGCAGCAGGACCAATAGAATCCCTGTGGCCATAGAATGGCCAGGAAATTCCAGCCAAAGGGTTAACTCTGATTCTCTCTCCACAGATGCTGCCAGATCCGCTGTATTTTTTCCAACATTTTCAGTTCTTATTATTAAAGGTGGCAGTGTTGCCCATACAACTCAGCTCTGCCAACAAGTCCACTTTTCTTCAACCCTGAACTTTCTCCCCTGCTCTCCCGCACCAAATACGCCAGAGGCCAAACCTATTTTAACTAGAGTCTGCCCATTACTTGGGCAATTCTGCTGCAGCACTGCTAGGCCCAGTGAACCTGGTTCAAAGGTCAACTGAACACCATTCGTACTGCCTTTGGAAAATTGGGACAATAATTAACATGTCTTTAACTTTAGTTTTATTCCGCTAATTGTAGTTTTCAAAAGATTCAATCTGCATTTCTCAGGCATTCACTGGAATGAGTAACTTTCAATAATACTTTGCATTTGCTTGCTCGCATTCAATAGCAAAAATGTGCTGAGAGTTGGATTGGCAAGTTATCGCATGCAAGGAATTTGGAATACAATAAAGATCTTTTAGTACAAAAGCAATGGTAAGTTTGAAAACAATCCACTACAGTGGGGCCTGTTTACGCTGAGCAGAGCTGAACTTACAGATTAAAACCTAAGATGGAATGATCAAAGATGCATCTTTTATATCACTTCAGAGGTTTGGGTGCATAGAAAATGATAGATCCCAGCTCAGCTAACGTAACACACTTGAACTTTTACTCCACCATTCGCTGTTTGTGCGTGCGTGTGTGTGCGTGTGTGTGTGCGTGTGTGTGCGTGTGTGTGCGTGTGTGTGTGCGTGTGTGTGTGTGTGTGTGTGTGTATGTGTGTGTGTGTGTGTGTCACTGTTTTATCAGCAGAGTACAGTAATTCCCTCGCCAAGTCCAGGAATGAAATCTCTGCCCAAGCAATTAGAGCTCCCAAAGTTTGCAGTCCTTTGTTTAAAGAATTCGTCCTTGTGCTCTCCATGCCCCATCAGCTACCTAATTAGCAGACTCTCCGCGCGATTAAAAATTCTCACAGAGATTTTGTTGGATATTTGCCTCTCTTAATGAGTGTTTATGGACAGCTGGGGGAGATTGTTCACTCCCTTCTCCCAGGACCCACAATGAATTCTTACAGACCTCTGTCAGGGCCCAGGAGTGAAGGCTGTCACTGTGGTAACGGGGGAAAGGAAATTGGTCAAAGAAGCACTTTGGTCCTTATGGAATGGAAGGCCTTGAAAAATAAATGAAGATGAATATTCATATTTTGGTTCAATAAGTGCTGTCTATTAATAAACATGTCTGTCAGTTAAACAAATTCAAACTTCTAATCTATCTGGCACAGATATTGCCATTTTAGCTGTGTGCTGGTAATAGTATGTGTCACTGGAATCAAAAAGAGGAGCCAGGGATTCCTGCCACTCAGAATTCACCATTTAAATATGCAATCATTGAGGAATATCAAAAAATAATTAGGTTCTTTTCTCTAAAGAGATTTTTTTTTTCAAAAAGAAAGAATAATTCCAGTGTTTTCCTCTCTGCTCCTTGATGTATTGGTTCATATTGGTATATAATTATATTTGGCTCATGACTTTGCTCAAATGGCCATTATTCACGTGGGGTTTAGTGCAGAGATGGCAGTGGACTTAGTTCTTATGTGAGGTGGGGAGTTTCTTTCCAGATAGTGATCAGATGCAGGTAATTTGTCTGATCCAGAACCTAGGAATCAAATTGGAAAGCTTTCCTGCCAGCAGGGTTCAATCTACCACTAGATAACACATTCATATGATGAGTCACCAATGGTCTAATCACGTTAGGAAAACTGGCTGGAGTCATAGAATGGCATCCCTTAATCTCTTTTAAAATGCTCAGACAGTCAATGCAAAATTGCGGCTTATCTAAGGCCTAGATCTTTGTTACAATGGAAAGGTTCTCTGTGTGGCAAAAGTTACAGAAATTGTTGAATTTTCTAACTTTGGAATCTTTCCAATCATTCAGGTGTGGGAATGGAACTCAGGCATGAGTGAATTGGAGACATCTGGCCATTTAAATCACAATGCGCCTCCGCTAGATTCTGATTTATTAACCTTGCTGCATAAAGCCCGGAGTGTACAGAGCAGACCTGGTAAGAGGCGGTCTGGACTTGCTGGATGTGCTTGGATAGCCAAGGTATCCATGTAGACAGGTATGGTATCATTTTGGATAGGATCCTGGGACAACTTTGGGAGAAGTAAAGTCCCCTTTCGGATTGATAGAATTAGATATGGTTATGCACTTCAACTAATTGGAGATGTCCAACTGTCTAGGAACTGTCAAAACTATTAAGCAACTGTCAAAAACATCCAGAAAGTGTACTGGGTGAGTTGCCATTGGAACGGATATAGAAAAAGATGATGTGTGGAGTACATGAGTTGACACTAAGTTGGATTGGGAGTAAGAGGGGCCATAGGGGTGGGTAGAGTTGTATATGTTGGCTTTGGGGGTGTGGGGGATATGGGTTGGCATAGGTTGGCATGGATGCACAGGAAGTAAGGGGTGGGGGCTGGAGGAATTTTTTTTGTGTTAATTTAACCGTTTAAACACAGTACTGGAGGACAGAGGTAGGTCTTGAGTCCAGATCACCTCCAAATCCAGCAGCCTCCACACTCCTTCCGAGGTTGCCTGCCCTGACTTCACTGTAGTTCCCCACTACTCCTGCCAGCACTCCTCCATTCTCCCTGTCCACTTTTCCAGCTCCAGCCCACACATCTGCACTCCCCACCCTGGATTGAAATTCTGAGCTGCAGCCAGTTAGTTTTAAAGGTTAGGTTTGCCCTGTATATCCAACTGGAGATGAAAACGTGGGTTTAATTTTATTATTGGCAGCCTTAACTGAATTTATCATTTCTTCTCATTATTTAATGTGTGGGAAAATAAGAGCCCTTGCTAGTAAGCTCCACAGATTCCCCTAAAAACCTCCTCCACAAAAATGTATTTCTGTGAACCTTACACAGTGACTGGACATGCTGGGAAAACTTTTGCAATTTTCATTTTGTTCTATACAGACCACCTAATAAGCAGGGCTGCTAATTCGAAATGACCACCTTTCCTATCCCCTCCTTACTGCTGTGTTATTTGATTTGATGTGATTTATTATTGTCACATGTACTAGCATACAGTGAAAATTATTGTTTCTTGCACAGTATACAGACAAAGCATATTGTTCATAAAGAAAGAAACTAGAGAGTTAAGAATGTAGTGTTACAGTCGTAGCTAGGGTGTAGAGAAAGATCAACTTAATGCAAGATAAGTCCATTCAAAAGTCTGACAGAAGCAAGGAAGAAGCTGTTCTTGAAACAGTTGATATGTGACTTTTGTATCATTTTCCAGAAGGTGGAAGAGAGAATGTCTGGGGTGCATGACATCTTTAATTATGTTTGCCAAGGCAGCTGGAAATGTAGACAGAGTCAATGGATGGGAAACTGGTTTGTGTGATGGATTGGACTACATTCACGACCTTTTGTAGTTTCTTGAGGTCTTGGGCAGAGCAGGAGCCATACCAAGCTGTGATATAATCAGAAAGAATGTTTTCTATGGTGCATCTATAAAAGTTGGTGAGAGTCATAGCTGACATGCCAAATTTCCTTGTTATGGTATTATGACGACCATGAGGGTTATGGGGGAGTACGAATAGATCTACCCTTGGGCTTTGCAGAGTCTACACTGCCTTATTGAGCAAGTGGAATCTTGCCCAACGGGAGTTTTTGAGCTTGCGACTCTACCCAGACCAAAGTTATACGTTCTAAGGTGAATGCTATCTGACTTTAAGCAGTGGGAGTGGCCTTTCCTTTGATTCACAATAAAGGGAGTTGGCGATGGTTGAATTACTACAGTGAGATTTTGAACATTTGAGACAGACCTGGAAGTGTTGAAATGCCCAAATTACGTCCAGGTCTCTGAGTTTCAAAGTCTGCCTGCTCCTGTTCCCATCCCCACATCCATTTGAAAATTTTGGCCCAGCTCTCCATTAGAAGGACAAAGTGTGAGACCAGGTTTGCTTAATACTGTGTTATTACTTAAGAAAACCATACAGGAAAAGATAATTTAAAATAAAAGCAAAAATCTGAAATGAAAACAGAAAGTGCTGGAAAATCTCAACAAGCCTGATAGCAGCTGTGGAGAGAATAACAGAGTTTATGGCCGAAATTCTCCCAAAAAATGACTAAGTGCCGTAATGGCTCGAATAGTGGAGTGATCCACACTGGTCTCTCTGGCGCGCCCCGCACCATGATCCTCTCACACTCAGTCATTTTTTTGGAGAGTCGGGAGTTTCCCACAGGGAAGCATGGCCTAAAAATACCAGTCAGCCCAGCTTCAGAGCGCACAGGTTCTGTTTTACAAAAGAACCCCAATCTCATTGTACAGTGAGAGATCCCTCCACTCCCTCTCCCCACGGACATTAGGAGCCCCCCATCTATAATTCCCCTTTATCGGCATCTTATTTTGCCCACCCCAGCCCCATTCAGACATGGGTCTGGGGCATCAGAATCCCCCCAACTTGAGCCCCAACATGTCCCCATCATGACCCTAAACATGATCTACCCCTGCATGGCCACCCCCCATGGAAACCCCCCATCAAAGCCCCCCTGCAGAGGCCACTGACATAGCCCCCAGATCAACCCCATCTACTTGGCATTGCACCTGGCAATGCCCAACTGGTGCATTGGGGATGCCCAACTGGCATTATCAGTGAGCCTGATGGGCACTGCGAGGGTGTCAAGTGCCAGGGAGACTACCAGGCAGGGGCACAACCAGGTGGGCACTGAAAGATGGACATATCCCTGACCACCTGGGAGCGTCAATGGTCTCTAATCTGTCCAGCATGGCCATTGCACCAGGTCTCTGTGAATGGAGATCAGTAGTGATTCTCCACATTCTTGTACCATATCCAAAGATTGGAGAATCCCATGCACTGGAATTACTAATTTAAATATGCTAATTGGCCTCACGCTGACTCTGGGTGCGATCATGCTCTCACTATTAGAAAGGGGTGGAGCGGGCGGGAAATTGTTTGGCGCCAAGTATGAAATCAATTTCTAAGCCCACACGCTATTCTCTGGGATTGACGCGATATACGCAACGCACGGTGAGATCAGAGAATTGCCCCCAACGTTTCAAGACCAATGACTCTTCTTCAAAACAGAAGAACAGTTCCAAAGAAAAGTTATCCAGATGTGAAACGCTAATTTTATTTCTGTGCCTTTTGACGCTGCCAGACTTGCTGAGCCTTACTGTTTTAATTCGAGAATTTAGAATATGGGAACCAATATGGGAAGCTTACTTTGTTGTATCAGAATATTTAATGCAGTGTGTGCAATTGTGAATAATTAAATGTCATTTGTTTATTGCTAGCTAATAGTTTTTATTTATTAGGGAATGATGTGGAATTTGGGTACTATAAATTATGGCTCCATAATTTCATTCACCAGCTTATACATCTATTCATTCACCAGCTAATACATCTGTTCCAGCCATGTAACATAGGTGCTGTGTGTTCCATATGTAGGATGCAAAGTGGAAACTCACTAAGACTTGTCAGCAGCTTCAGAACCTGTCATCTTGCCATCTGGAAGGACAGAGAAACAGATGCAAGGGAAGAACATCATCTTCAGGTGTTCTTCCGTCACACATTGGAGAGGATTTTCTCTTCGCATTTGCCCCAAGGCCAGAAAATCCCATCCCCGAAGTCAACAGATCTTTGCATGGTCCGTGTCCCACTCATTATGATTCCCATGACTGGCAGGAAGGAAAAATTCCAAACATTACCTTGAATCCTTATCTAACAACTAGACTTAAGTGTTTAATTAATAGTCTCAATTGGCTCACTGATAGGCAGGCTTACCAACAATACCTTGGTACCACTGCGATGGAGCAGAGTCAGATAGGTAGGCGTTGGGTAAACCACCCATTGGAATTAATGAGCCCTTCACCTTCAAATACACTGGCAAGGAAATATAAGATCCAGCCCTCAGTTCCTCTCTCCACAGGTGCTGTCTGACCTACCTTGAATTTTTATTTCAGATTTCCAATCTTTTGCTTTTGAAATAATCTCAGACCATTGCATGTATTTCAGTTTAAAATAAACTGAAGTCCCACCATCGTTAGGAAAGAAAAGTATCAAAACAGCATTTCCATTACTTTGGGCTCCCACCTGGGTATGTGGGATTAGCTGAGGGTGGATTTTGTTTCCTCGTTTTGTTTTCTCGTTTCCATTGCTGACATCCACTTCCGCAACAGGAAGAATATGTAGTTGAGTGAGGCAGTGAATGGTGTCTGGCATCCATGGAACTTGATTTCAAAGAGTGAGAGTCTTTGGGATGGGGATAAAACACAAGTGGGGAAGGAAAATAGGGAATAAAAGTTTCAGGTAGAATTTCAATGGGAGTTAAGGATAGGTGAGTGAAAATTTTTTAATTTCAATTCATCATGGAAGAACTTTTGTTGAAATTTAGTATAGGGTAAATGGCTGTTGAATGTATGAACAATGTATTTTGTTAAAAGGAGCTATTAAATCTCAGAAATTGCAAAACGCCTCACAATGGGTATGTTCTAAATGAGGGAATCCTACTCCCATCCATTTGGTGTATTAGGAGAGTGGAATTGATTAGTAGGTTTTTTTGAGGAACCCACTGTTCTTGAGTCAGCATTAGGTTTGTCCTGCATTTGTTGGGTGCATGGTGGTTCAGTAGTTAGCACTGCTGCCTCACAGTGCCAAGCACTTGGGTTCAATTCTGGTCTTTGGTTATTGTCTACATATTCTCCCCATGTCTGTATGAGTTTCATCCTGGTGCACCGGTTTCCTCCCTCAGTCCAAAGATGTGCAGGTTAGGTTGAATGCTAAATTGCCCCTTAGTGTCAGAGGATTAGGAGAGTAAATATAGGGGATTGTGGGGATAGAGTATGGGTGGGATTATTGTCAGTGCAGATTCAATGGGCCAAATGGCCTCCTTCTGCACTGTAAGTTCTATGATTCTAAGATATTCAAAGACTGGAAGTGTTAGAGCTGAAAGTCGTTGTTTTGGAGAGAAGTTGCCAGTTCTGATGCTCACGTGGCCTTGTGTACTGTGCCCAAGCTCTGGGGGGGTTTCAGAATTTGGACAAAAGCAGAATGTGGAATTGTCTTTACTATTGTTGGCTCTGTTTCCCTCAGTCTAGTTCTGGAGTTAAATCTCATTATCACACCATCCTTGCATTGTAAGCTGACGATCTTCAGAACCAATTGTGGCAACAATTATCCACGCACATTTCACATAGCACCACAGAGTCCCAGAGTACTTCCAGAATACAAAATCTACAGGTTATAATGTCAGAACAGTCACTTCAGACTTTATATAATAACTCAGTTCCCTGTGGAAACAAATGCATTCTCTTTTCATTTTTTGATCAATTTATTTGTTTCTTTCTCTATTTTATTTATTCCTTTTTAGTTCTTATTGTCTGTATTTTAATTTCTTTTATTTGTTCTTCTGGTTTTTGAATTAGTGTCAGGGGTAAATTTGGGAAACAATGAATCTAGTTTTTCTTTAATTGTTTGTGAAGTGCAAGTCCTTTGATTGTAACAGAATGTGTACTACACTGCTTCAGGTTAGATTTGTTTTTTAAAGTTATTTATGAATATCACAAGTAGGTTTTACTTTATTCTGTCATGGAACATGAGCATCACTGGCTGGCCAGAATTTATTGCCCATCCTTAGTTGCCTGACGGAAGTTGAGAGTCAACCACATTGCCACCAGTCTGGAGTCACATGTAGGTCAGACCAGGTAAGGATGGCAGATTTCCCTCCTTAAAGGACATTAGTGAACCAAGTAGGTTTTTACAATCGACAATGGTTTCATGGTCATTAAGTAGATTCTTAATTTCAGATTTTTTTTATTGAATTCAAATTCACCATCTGCCATGGCAGGATTTGAATCCAGGTCCCCAGAACATTAGCTGCTTTTCTGGATTAATACTCCAGAAATATCAGGCCATTGTCAAGTAGTATTATCGCTAGACTATTAATCTCTGCATAATCTAGACATTAACATTACAATGAAGTTACTGTTAAAATTCCCTAGTCGCCACATTCTAGCACCTGTTCAGATATACTGAGAGAGAATTTATCATAGCCAATGCATCTGAGACACTAGGATGGAATGGTGTGGAATTTCTACATGACCCTTACCAATTATCCACAGTCATTCGTCGGGAGTGGAAGGGGAGTGCAGAGCTATAGAAAATATCAATTCAGTTCCCATCGCTGTATGTTTGCCATCTTACTATCTGAAGCAACACAAAACACACAAACAAAACACAGAAAATCTGTCTTCCAGTCTCAGGACTTACACAACTCTGATGTTGAAGTTCTAACAGACAACTGGACAATACTCTCCACAGCCCCCCAGTGTGGGAAGATATGGTGTGACATATATAATCCAAAGGGTAGTCTTTTCACTGCCTATACATCCCATGCTTCTACATGAGTTTAGAAGATGCTCTTGAAAGAGGCTTGGCGAGTTACTGCAATGCATCTTGGAGATGATACATACTGCTGCTTTTGTGTGTCAGTGATAAAGAAAATGAATTGTGAATAGAGGGCCAGTCAAGCAGGCTATTTTGTTCTTTATGGAACAGATCTTCTTAAATATTGTTAGAGCTGTGCTCTTCCAGGTCAGCAGGGAACTTACTCACTAATGAATTCCCAGCCTCTGATCTGCTCTTGCAGCCATATTATTTACACCTGGCCTACTTAAATTTCTGGTCAATGTTAATTCCTGGGATATTGATGGTAGGATATTTAGAGATGGTAATGGCATTGAATGTTAAGGGGTGATGATTAGATTCTATCTTGTTGGAGATGATCATTGCCTGGCACTTGTATGGCACAAACTTTTCTTGTCACATATCAGCCCAAGCCTGAATATTGTTGCATTTGGGCATGCACTGCTCCAGTATCTAAAGAATTGAGAATGTTGCTCAACATTGTGTAATCATCAGGCCATCAGACAACATCCCCATTTCTGACCTTCAATGGAGGAACGGTCATTGATGCAGCAGCTGAAAATGGTTGGGCCTAAGACATTATCCTGAGTAACTCTTCCAGCAATGAATGGTGGTTTGTGATGATCATGACTCCAGCCAGTACAAAACCTTCCCCCTGATGTCAACTGACTCGAGTTTTGCTAGGACTCCTCGATGCCACACTCAGCCAAATGTTGTCTTGATGTCAGGGCCAGTCACTCTCACCTCACTCTGGAATTTATGTCTTTTGCCCATATTTGAACCAAGACTCTAATGAGATTTAGAGCTAAATGGTCCTTGCAGAAGTCAAACTGAGCATTTGTCAGCAGGTTATTGCATGTTACATAGCACTATTGATGACACCTTTCATCACTTTGTTGATAATTGAGTAGACTGATCAGACAGTCAATGAATTTGTGGACAGGATTTATCTTAGCAACTTTTTGCATTGTTGGGTTGATACCAGGTGTAGCTGCACTGGAATAATTTGGCTTGGGATTTGGCTAGTTCTGGAGCACAAGTTTTTATTGCACTATAGATGGGACGTTACAGTCCCCATAGACTTTTGCTGTCTCCATTGTGCTCAGCTATTTCTTTGATATCATGTGGAGTGATTCAACTTGGCTGAAGATTGGTATCTGTAATGCGGAGGATCTCAGGAGGAGGCTGAGATGGATCATCAGCTCACAACTTCCAGCTGGTTGCAAACATTTCAGGCTTGTCTTTTGTGGCAACCTGCTGGGCTCCACCATCATTCATGATGGGAATGTTCAGGGAATCTCCTCCTTCCATTAGTTGTTTAATTATCCACAACCATTCATGACTGCATGTGGCAGGATCACTTATCGCCGTCTGCTTCCAGCGTTTAACATGAACATAGTCTTGCGTTGCAGCTTCGCCAAATTTGCACTGCATTTTTAGATTTCCCTTTTCATCTGGACTCCTGATTGAACCGAGGCTGTCACTTGGCTTGATAGAAATGGTACAATAAGGAACACGCCTGTTATGAAGAGTTTACTTCTCTTGTTGCTGATGGTCTACAGCAACCCGCAGATCCCAGTTTTGAACTGCTATATCTGTTCTGAATCTATCCCATTTATCATGATGATGATGCCACATAGCAAAATGAGTGGTATCTTCGGTGTGAAGAGCGAATTTTGTATTCACAAGAACTGGATGGTGGTATTACTAATACTATCATGGACAGATGCATCTGCAACAGGGAGATTTGTGAGGACAAAGTCAAGTACGTTCATCTCTTGTGATGCTTCTTTTACCATCTGTTGCAGACCCAGTTTGGTAGATGTGTCCTTAGCAGTTCAGTCAGTCATGGTATTATTGAGCCACTCTTGGTCATGGACGTTGAAGTCCTTCTACCCATGTATATTCTGTGTCCTTGCTATCCTCAGTACCTCTTCCAATTATTTCACTGTGAGTAATTGTTGACTCATCAGGTGAGGGAGAGCAGTAGTTGTTCTGGGTGGTCCTTCTATTTTGGATTCTAGGCACAGGATGAAGCTAGTAAACCGACTGGTTTCTACAGAAAGGATCCATTTAACATCAATGTTCAAGAATAACTTTTCTCGTGGGGCCAGATGAGTAACAGTGCCTTCAAGTCTCTTTAAGAACAAAAGTACCGGCTACCTGACATAGCTTTAAATTAAGGGGTGGTAGTTCTTGGATGGATGTCAGAGGTAGGTTCTTCACACAGAGGGTGGTAAGGGTATGAAATGACCTGCCGGCTGCAGTTGTAGATGCGCCAAGTTTGGTGGCGTTTAAGAGGTTAGTAGATAAGTTTATGGACGAAAAGGGAATGGTTTAGGTTAGAGGGTCATTGCTTTTTCCTAATTGGTCGGTGCAACATCAAAGGCCAAAGGGCCTGTTCTGCGCTGTAATGTTCTATGTTCTATGAGTACCACAATATCCTGATCTGTCATTGAGATCAGTATGTGATGAGTTGAGTAAAATTGCTGGGTGTTGCGTAGGCTCACAGATTTATACCTTGTGAAATGCACACTTGGTACACATGTGACAATTACCTTTTCACAGAGCAGTTGCATTTGCAGTACATTTTATGAGCTGCAATGGTGTGCCTGAAGAATGTATTTATAGCTGAAAATAGTTGGACCTAAGACATTATTCTGAGAAACTCTTCCAGCAATGAATGAGGGTTTGTGATGATCATGACTCCAGCCAATACAAAACCTTCCCCCTGATGTCAACTGACTCGAGTTTTGCTAGAGCTCCTCAATGCCACACTCAGCCAAATGTTGCTTTGATGTCAGGACTAGTCAAATTATAGATGTCTGTTTAAGTTCTCCAAAACAGCAGCCCAACTCTTTGCAATATTAAAATACCCCCTAAATCTCAACTCACCTACTCTATGCCCCTTCAGATTGTTCATGCCATTCCATGTTCAGTCAACCCCTCCCACACCCATGCTATGTCACCTCACTCAGCCACTATGCCACCCTATTTTTCTTGTGATCTCCATGCCACCTCATGTTCCTTCATATCCTCATATGTCACCTCTATACCCTTATTTATGCTTCAACGCCACTCATCCAGTATCCACGATATAGAGTCCTTAAAAACCATAAAACTATAATGATAGATATTGGGAAAATACTCCAGTGTAAAATGAATAATCACTTAAGTGCTTATTAGGTTTGTAAGCAAACAAGAAATCACATCAAAGCCACATGCATTATTACAGCCTCTTGAAAGTGTCTATCACTCTTGAATCAACAGACCACCTGCTAAGCTGAAGTCATTACAAGCTTCTGAAATCCAGCCAAGCATTCATAATGGTTACAGCAGTCATAACAAATGCATCCGGCTACATTGCCTGAAACTGACAGAACAGAATGGTGTCTATTTCTGTTTGAAAGTAGAATGTCTCTTATCAATTCAGCAGAACAAGTGCAGAGATTTACTTCAATTTTCAAAGCAGGGTTTTCTTTTTAACAGCCAGAGCTGTCAGTAGATTTAAATCATTGCATGAAACATAACAGCAGAAGCTGACAGAACATTTTATTTTACATTTTTAATGCATTAAGGCATTTTTAACAAATGGAAAAGTACTGTAAGGGAATGACCACAATTACATAATGCTAGTCAATGTAAGAAACCTAAAAAAATAGGAGCAGAAGGAGGCCATTTGGCCCTTCAAGCTTGCACTGCCACTCATTATGATCATGGCCGATCATCCATCTCAGTAGCCTGATCATGTCTTCCTCCCATATCCTTCGATCTCCTTTACCACAAGTGGTTTACCAAACTGTTTCTTGAAAACATTTTGACCTCAACTACTTTCTGTGGTATTGAATTCCACAGTCTCATTACTCTCTGGGTGAAGAAATATCTCCTCATCACTGTCCTAAACAGCATACCCTGTATTCTCAGACTGTGACTGTTGTTCTGGACGGCCCCACCATCTAGAACATCCTTTTTGCATTTACCCCGTCTATTCCTGTTAAAATTTGATACCCCCTCATTCTTCTAAAATCTAGTGAATACAACCCTGACTGACTCAATCTCTCTTTATATGTCAGACCTGCCATCCCAGGAATCAATCTGGTAAGGATCAACTTACTTTTGCATGACAGGTCCCTGTGATGAATCACTGCATTAAAAGCACTCAACATTGCAATTTTGCACCTAATAGTCAAGAAGGTGTCAAGACATTTTACACGTACCTGTCAGAATGTTCCTGATTCCTCAACAGGCTTTCCAGAGGTCATAACCTTCAAGGAGACTTTTTTTTAGGACTTCCAAAACCCCATAGCACCACAACGAAAGTGATGTTCAGGAAAAAATGCTGTGGTCCTCACAATGTAGACCTCAACCTCGGAAGAGGATTTGTTTGTAGTTTGCACATATGGCCTTCCCAACTGGCAGAAAGGCCACATGATAACATCTTTGGATCAAAAAGACAAAAGAAAGTTCCCCTGAAAGGCAACTAAGTGAGATGTTTGGTGCTCCAGTTCTCACCTCCATTTGGAGACAAACATCTGCCCTAAGTCTTCAATTTCACTACTGCCTTTTGACCACCACCCAAGCTACATTAATCAAATTTATGTCCAGCCAAATCATCAGAATTTGGGCCCCTAACTCGTGATATAGACAGTGATATACTACAGTTACAACATTTTCAATATACCATTGAGATGTTATACAAATGAAATAACAATATAATTTCTTTCATTTCTCCAAAAGAGATTTGTAAGTGATGTATCTCAGAAGTTTTTTGGACTATACCAAATCAAGGTGGTCCATGCCCAATGGTTTGTTTAATATACCTTTCTCACTTTCTAATGGAATATAAAACAAAATAACATGCTTTTCCACTGCGGACTGGGCCCCCTTAATAGCCAGAATCAAGTGAGAAGCAAATAAGATAACTGCAAGAGAACTGAAGACAGGAAAAGAAAGCTTATTCTGGTGAGATAAGTCAAATAGGCAGGGAGCATTTGAAATCATCATGATTACTGATCTCCCATGAAATCTCTCAAGACCAAACTCATCCAAACTCTGTCAATGATGTGGCAAGAAAGGAACACAGCCATTTATTTATAGTGAGTCTGAAAGGCCAATAATGGCTTTATTTCCTTTCTTAATACAGAAATGTCTGAATAATTGTGAAGTGTAATAGAAATTCCATTCCAAACCTCAAACAGTTCACACCATTTTCGCAGAGCCTGAGTGTAGTAATGATTTTAATATCTACACATGGCTTCACATGACCTTAGCTGGTCCGTGGGTAGATTTAAAAATGTATTGATCACATAACATGCTCATGTCAAATACACTGAAACGAAGAATAAAAATAGGTCAGGGCGTATTTAACCTTGTGAGTACTGAATGCTATTTCTAATGTTCAAACAGGGACAGCGTTTTCAATCACACAACAGAAAAATGAACATGCCGGAGACAGAAACATTGCCAAGTTGAATTTCAAGAATAACATGTCCTGAGAGCATTTCATCATGTACAGCATTCTTTGCAGCTTTTATTGATGCAGGAACACAAGATGCCTGAATAGTTAAACTGTGCTTTTAATCAATAAATAGCCATCTTTGCATAAAAAAGGTTAATAATTGTTTGAGAAATGCCATGACCAATTTTCATAAACATTGTTGGAGGCTATTTAAGAGATCCTGTGAGTCAAACAGCAAAATGTTATCGCTCTGCTTTTTTACATCGAGAAGTGATTGTAACCCAATTGTTAGTAAAGAAAAGGTTCCATTATGAAGTCAGAAAATGGAATGTCCAATTCATTTTACATCTGGGCTCCTGCAGAGACATCTGAGGCTCAATCCAATCACTATTAAATGTTCCATTTGGTGTCAATCCCACAGCAGTTGAAGCAAATTGCTGGATGCATCTTTTATCTGTATGCTGCTTCTTGCACTTTCTTAAATTTGCCTCCTCACCTCCACCCCCACAAATCCTTAAAGAGGTTACTCCTTGCTGGAGGATTATTCCATAGTCCTCCATCCCATTAGCAAAGTGGCAATGTTCATAGGAACATAGGATGACATTTCCCCATTCCGCCCAACATGGGAATCAGAGTGGGCGAGGGGCAGACTATGGAAAGGTCCGTTGACATCGGGTAGGATTTTTCAGTTTCGGGTGAGACCAGCTGGAAAATCCCACCCAAAGCAGCATTAGAATCACAAGTAGGCCATTCAACCCCTCAAGCCCCAGTCTGCTACCCAATGAGATTATGAAGGGCATAGATAGGATGAACAGTTGGAAGCTTTTTCCCAGGTCAGAAATGACAAACACAAGTGGTCCCAAGTTCAAGGTAAGGGGAACAAGGTTCAATACCGATATGTGGGGGACATTTTTTACACAGAATGTGGTGGGGGCCTGGAATGCACTACCAAACAAGGTGATTGAAGCAGACATGCTAGGATCATTTAAGACTTATCTAGATAGTCACATGAATAGACTGGGAGTAGAGGGATACAAATAGATGGTCTAGTTAGGAACACATGATCATTACAGGCTTGGAGGGCCGAAGGGCCTGTTCCTGTGCTGTATTGTTCTTTGTTCTTAGATTTTGGCTGATTTGCACTGCAATTATTTTCCTGCCCTTGGTTCTAATCTCTCAACAGCCTTATGTGGCAAATATATATCCATCTCAGTCTTGAAAACTCTAGTTACAATAGCACCTGCAGCCTTTCAGGGAAGAGAATACTGAATTTCTACTGCCTTTTTTATCATAAGCGTAGATGTATTCAAGTGTCGGCAAGCAATTTAACCAGGGATAGTCCATTCTTGGCCATCACTAGAAATGCACATTTTCCAGTAAATGTAATAGGATAGAAATCCTGAGTGGAACCCCTGGCATGGAATTAGATTTAAATCATGCATCACCATTTCAATTTCCTAACCATTGCACAGTGAAGCTAATTGTAATACCTCCGCTGCTGTCTTTGTTGAGACTAAGTAGCTCAGCCACTCCAGGGATTGAAGCAGATTTTCTTTGTCGCAAAACCATGCCAGGTGATGGATTGACCTACTAAGTCATGCAGGAAAGCAATTTGATGCACTTAGCAGGAAAAATGGCCCAGATTTTGCAGTCAGTGATGAAGCAAGGGCACTCACTGCTGATGTTAAAGAAAGCTATCCACAAGGATCTAGCCGTCTCCATGGTATGGTTCTCCCCTTTCCCAAACAACATGTTAGACTTGGCATTAAGTCAAAGAGAGATCTCTGTGTTTAGCAGCACTTACGTTAGCTAGCAAGCAAAACGCTAATCATGTTAAAGTATACATTGACAGCAAACCAGAAAGTTAAAATTACTTAAAATCCCTCCCTCTTAACTTAAATTTTCAGATGTGAAATTACGCAATTATGATTGGATCGATGTAAAAACTAAAAGAAAAATAAACTTAATAACAGCAAAAATCTTTGATATGTTTAATCTTGATGAAGCAATTTGACTTCTAGGTGATGGCCTAGTCTATTATCACTTGGCTATTAATCCAGAAGTTCTGGAGATTGGATTCGAATCCTGCCACGGCAGATGGTGGAATTTGAATTCAATAAAAACAATATCTGGAATTAAGTATCTACTGATGATCATGAAATCATTGTCAGAAAAGCCAATTTTCTTCATTAAGAACTTTAGACAAGGAAATCTGCCGTCCTTACCTGGTCCGGCCCAATGTGACTCCAGCACCACAACAATGTGGTTTGTTCTCAACTACCCTCTGAAATGGCCTAGCAAGCCACTCAGTCGTATCAATTGCTCAAGAAGGCAGCTCACCACCACCTTCTCAAAGATAACTAGAAAAGCAGCAATAAATGCTGGCCAACCAATGATGCTCAAGTCCCACTAATGAATGAAAAACATATACGCTGGAATTCTACCGCCTCGCCCGCCACGGAAGGGGAATTGGAAAGGGGCAGACAATGGAAATGTCCATTGACCTCAGTGGGAATTTCTTGTCTCATTCGAGGGAAGCAGTGAAATCCCCTCCATAATTTTCAAGTGTATTAACTGTAATTCTAACATGAATAGGTCAGTAAAAATACAATTGCACCTCATTCTACCAGATATAACTTTTCCAAGTTTCTATAGCGAGACTAATGTTGGTAGAGTGGATGTTCTTATCAATTTGTGATTGCAAGGGAAGTGGTGCTCTGTGGGAATCACTACAGCATACCTTTTAAAGGAAGATAGACTCAGTGACAATGGTTTCTAGACTTCGACATTTATCCACACACATCCAAACTCCTGAGATTCCTCACAATTTCGGCAGAATAATGATGTGATTGCTGACAGTTTGGCTGTCATTAACACTACAAAATCCCGAGCAAATGTGATTGATAATATCCAGGAACCTATGAGTATGTCAAGTGGAATAACACCAATCTGTCTGTAAAACTGCCTTCCGTAGATCATACAAAAAAAGACATCAGAGATCTGCAGTTGTTACAAAAGGTTGAGGGATGGCTGCAACCTCATCCCCCTCAATTCTGCTGGCAAGATAAAGTATTGCCTTGTAGAAGCAGACAGACCCAAGAAAATCACAATGGGTGAGGTGATAGTGATTAAAGTGTTTGGACACAATCTTACTTGCCATTCATGCCAGCTCCCACTGCAGTGAGTTCAGAGAATTTGGTGCCAGCCAAATTTCCGTTCATTGCAGTGGAACGGGAAAATCCCACTAATATGGACAGTGATAAGATTTCGGCCTTTGTTTCATTCTCAAGATGTAGGTGTTTCTGACAGGCCAGCATATATTGTCCATCTCTAGTTGCCCTGAGGAGGTTATAATGGGCCATCTTCTTGAACTGATTAGCTTTCTAAACCACTTTGAAAAGCATTCAAGAGTCCAAGCATGAAGAGATGGGACTGAAGTCTAGGCATGCCAGGTAGGAGTGCAAGATGTCTTTCCTGAAAGGACATTAGTAAATTGGTTGGGCTTTTACAACATTCTATCAGATTTATGGTTACTTCTCAGCCTGTGACAGCTTTATCATTCCAGAGTTTTTCTAAAACTGAATTCAACTTCTCAGACCCATATTTGGTGGTTGGACACAGGGAGAAATTTTAAGGAGAAGTTTAAAGTGGAAACAGCAAATTGGTTTGGAAAAGAAGTGACAGAGCATGGAGTCTCAGCAATGTGGGTGTGAATAAAGGGAGACATGCATAAATAGCTGGAGTCAGATGAACTCAAGTTCATGTAGAGAGGGCTGTGGCATTAAGGAAGGGAAGAACAATAAGGAAGAAAAGAGCTGGAAGATAATTAAAACACTGGGCAGAAAACTTGAATTTTCTGTCAGTGGGTCACTCGAGCCAATGTAGGCAGGTAGTGTACAGATGATGAATAAATAGGCCTTGGGTTGGGATAGAATAGAGTCAACAGAGATAGGATGAGTTGAAATTTACAGAGAACAGAGAATAGGAGTTTAGAGAACATTGAATTAATTCTGGAGATGGTAAACATATGGAAGAGGGTTTCAATACAGAGAGAGTTGGATAATATTAGAGGAAGGCAGTCTATCATTTGTGGAGAGCTTGTGGGACCAGTAACTTAGCTCAGCGTTATATAGGAGGAAATTAACTGGCTCAAGGTTAAATAAGCAATCTGAAAACACAGTGTCAAATGATGAAAGGTCACAGACCTGAATTATTGGGCTGGGTTTTATGGTTATCCCCAGTTGGTTTGAAGATGAAGTAGTTTGTTAAATCCAGCATGTGGCCCTCCTCCTACCTGTTCACTCACCTACCTGCACACACTGACTTGTATCATGTTTTCAGGGAGGTGTCAGGTGACCCAAATGTCCAATTAGTTCCTACTTAAGGGCCTTGTCTCATTCCCACTGCCATTTCTTTGAGATGGAGGGGAAATCCAAATCAAGAGCACCCTCCAACAGTTTAGCTGAGGGTCTGGTGTTGGGATGATTCTTGCTCCCCTTACCCTCTCTAGCTTCTCAGAGTACCACCCCCTGCATCCCCCTTTGCCAGAGCTGGCAGTCTTACCCTGATGAAATCCAGCTCCTCCTCTGTCACCCAACCAATCTAGTAAGAAGTCCCACAACACCAAGTTAAAGTCCAACAGATTTATTTGGTAGCAAATGCCACTAGCTTTGGAGCGCTGTTCCTTTGTTCGGTGAATCAACCTTCCAAACTCCAGTGACAATCTCTATTGACAGACTGTAGTCCCAGCAGTGGCTACTAAGCCCACATGGCGCTGCTGGGACCACAGAGCTGCACCTATAAAATTGGCCTGTAGATCTCTAAAGCTGGATTGCCTGTTCCTGAGGAGGGGAAATCCCTCCTCCAGGCTATTAACAGCCAATTAGACTTTAGATGATAGCAGGGCAGGAGTTTCTCCCTTGGACAGACTACCTACTCACTTTTTAGCCATTAGGAGGTCAGGGGAGGGGGAAGGCATGGTGCCCTGTAAATTGCAGCACGTTAACTCTGCTTCTCTCTACACCACTGCCACCAGAGCTGTTGAGTCTTTCCAGCATTTTCTGTTTGTATTTGTGCCAATGGGGAAACCAAGTGGGGAGCAGAGAGGTTAAGTGAGTGTTATCATTGTGCATGAGGAGACTCACCCCATGACAAAATACATGTTAATATTTGAAAGTACACTGATTATCACCCCTGTGGCTAACCTCATTCTCCCTCATTTGCTCCCATAACGTATGGAAGCAGAGATTATTTCCCTGCCAACACAGGTCAAATATGCTGTACATTAGGCCATAGGAAGGCTGAGATCGGGCACTTCTCTTTTATCTTCATCAAATGAAGGATTCTTGCTCAGTTTTTTTTGTCTTCTCCATATCTATGCAAACTTGTAAAATCTTTACCATCCAATTCCCACTGGCACGTGTCACAATGGTTAACGCTGCTGCCTCATACCACCAGGGACCTGGGTTCAATTCCCAACTTGGGTCACTGTCTGTGTAAATTCTGCACACTCTCCCCATGTCTGAGTGGGTTCCCTCCGGTGCTTCAGTTTCTTCCCACGGTTTTAAAGATGTGCTGGCTAGGTGTATTGGCCATGCTAAATTCTCCCTCAGTGTACCTGAACAGGTGTAGGAGTGTGGGGATTTTCACAGTAATTTCATTGCAGTGTTAGTGTAAGCCTACTTATGTCACTATAAATAAACTTCAACATACCGCATCACTTTAAATGCAGAGACGAGCATTTCAACAGCTGTTACTATGGTTGACATCCCATCCTCAAGCAATTGCCATGTTGCCAGCTCCTCTCGACATACACAGTAGTACTTTAAAATGAAATAGCCCTTCTCCTCTGACTCAATTGTAAAATTGTGTTCTGTTGGTTCACAACAGTTCATACATCAGAAGTCTAAAATTGGTACTTACAATCATTTAAATGCACGCACACTTTATTGCAAACTCCTGCTTTGACGATGTGCATGCGTTTTATGCTCACAAGAAGAATTCACTCTGATGCTGTTTGTGCTCACGTGGAATAGTAATTAATCACTTTCTCATGCAAAAAAACCCAAGGAAATAAACTACTAAGCAGCTGTAAATAATTGATAAAGCTCAGCTTGCCCACTTCTTCATGTAAAGAGCATGTGGTCTATTCATTATCAAATGTGGTTTAACCCCCTATTCATCTACGTGAGGCCTCTCACTTCTGGAGATATTTCAAAATTGTTTTCTTTCTCTATCCCAACTCACGTTCTTTATTTTCAAATTCACAATACTATTCTGTCAATTGCCTGGCAATGGTAGGGTGAAAAAATCAGCACAGTAGGGGAACATCTTATTCTCTACGTAATAAAATATTAAATGAGTTCTTTATTTGGTTGCAGAGATTATGTGGAGGAAATCTTCCCCGGGTGTTCCAAAGAAGGTTTGATCAATGCCCATCATGTGGACTAACCAGCCTGTTTGATTGGCACCCCATCCACCACCTAAACACTATTCCTTCCACTACCACTGAGGTGGCAACAATGTGCATTATCTACAAGATGCACTGCAGCAACTCATCAAGATTCCTTTGACAGCATCTTTCAAACCTGCGCCTCTACTAACTCTTTACAGCCTAGAAGGACATGGGCCACAGATGCATAGGAACACCACCATCTCCAAGTTCACCTCCAAGTCACGCACCATCTTGCGTTGGAAATATATCACTGCTGGATCAAAAACCTGGAACTGCCACCAGACACGCTTACACCACAAGGGACACAGTGATTCAAGAAGGCAGCTCACCAAGACCTTCTCAAAAACAAATAGGATGAGCAACAAATGCTAGTCTTATTTTAGTGGATGAATCTTGTGAATGAATAAATAAAAACCAGAGTAATATGTGCCATTTTACAAGCAAGTGTTTTGGAGACATACCCTTGAACTTGTCACCAATGTTGAAAGCAGATTCATTCACATGATTGCAACATGATTTAAACCCAAGTTCCTTTCCTATTCTAATTTGCTAATAGGCATCTGTTTAAAACCTCTCTGATAGTTTGTCCAAATTTTGGGTAATGGTTTATAACTGTTCTCATGCACTGACTTGTGGAGAGAGGCATATAATTCATGGCTACCAGTTTTAGCATAACACTGGTAAGTCTGATAAATAAATAAACAAGAAGTTCACCCACCTGAAATAGGTAAATGATATTTAAATATGCAAAGTAATATCCCATGTGAGTCGTAGGACACTATTTCCAAAATTTAAGGGGTTGGGGAGGAATGTCAACAATATAACAAAACAAAGGAGATTGTCATCGACTTCAGGAAGCATGAAGGGGAACATACCCCTGTCTACATCAATGGGGATGAAGTAGAAAGAATCGAAATCTTCAAGCTTTTAGGTGTTCAGATCATCAACTATCTGTCCTGGTCTCCCACGCCTATCTATCCCTCTACTTTCCAGAAAACTAAGGCAATTTGGCATGTCAGCTACGACTCTCATCAACTTTTACAGATACACCAAAGAGAGCATTCTTTCTGATTGCATCACAGCTTGGTATGGATCCTGCTCTGCCCAAGACTGCAACGAACTACAAAAGGTCATGAATGTAGCCCAATCCATCACGCAAACCAGCCTCCCATCCATTGACTTTGTCTACTCTTTACACTGCCTTGGCAAAGCAGCCAGTATAATTAAGGACACCACACATCCCAGACATCTCTCTTCCACCATCTTCCTTCAGGGAAAAGGTACAAAACTCTGAAGTCACATACCGATCAACTTAAGAACAGCTTCTTCCCTGTTTCCATCAAACTTTTGAATGGACTTATCTTGCATTAAGTTGATCTTTCTCCACACTTTAGCTATGACTGTAACATTACATTCTTCACTCTCTCGTTTCCTTCTCTATGAACAGTATGTTTTGTCTGTGTAGCACACAAGGAACAATATGTTAATATGGACAATAATAAATCAAATCAAAAGGGAGTGGGGCCAGGTGGTAGCATAGTGATATTGTTTCTGGATGAATAATCCAGAAGTATGGACAAATGCTGCAAAAACATAATTCAAATCTCATCAAGGCAGCTGGAGGAATTTAAATTCAATTAATAAATACATCTGGAATAAAATGTTAGTCTCCTTCATAATGATCCTGAATCCACTGGATTGTTGTAAAACCCATCTGGTTCATTCCTGATCTTGCATGCAGAAGATCTGCTTTCCTAATCCATTCAGGTTTACATGTGACTCCAAACCCATAGCAATCTTGTTGACTCTTAACTACCCTCAGATGTGTCTTTGCAAGTCATTCAGTTTTAAGAAACCACAACAAAACAGCACTGTAGGTGTACCTACACCACGTAGATTGCAACAGTTCAAGAAATCAACCCACCACCACTTCCTGAAGTACAGTTAGAGATAGGCAACAAATACTGTATTTTCCAGTAATCCTCCAATCCCAAAAAAAGTACAAATGTACAGAATGCCTGTCATGTGTGAATGGCTAACCGAGGGTCTGAAAGAGCTGGTTGTAAGGCACTTAAAACAAATGTCCAAGAAATTTTGAGTGATAACCTTTGCACCCACTAGGGAAGAATGAGCATTGCTCATTGGGTGCACAAAAGACTCTAACCTGCTATTAAACCAGTTGAGATTATCATCATCACCACCCGCAATCAATCCCCCCACACCTCACCACATTCCACCCTCCTTACACTACCAAACCGCTGGGATCATCATCTACTTTGAAAATGGGTCAGAAGGGCAGCTTAGCAGAAGAGTAAACTGGTTTCCTGCCCTCCTACAACTGGCAATAGGGTATAATTTTGTTCAAACCTCACTTCAGAGTTACATTACTGCCTTTGTGTCTATTTTGAACGGAATATGATTAATCTCCATTTACTGGCTCACTGACAGTCTTCTAGAAACCATAGAAACCTTACAGTGCAGAAAGAGGTCATTTGGTTCATCGAATCTTCACTGACCACAATCCCACCCAGGCCCTAGCCCCATATCTCTACATATTTACCCGCTAATCCCTCCTAACACTTAGAACAATAAGGGGCAATTTTAGCATGACCAATCAACCTAACCCGCACATCTTTGAACTGTGGGAAGAAACTGGAGCACCCAAAAGAGACATGTGGAGAATGTGCAAACTACTCATAGGCAGTGACCCAAGCCAGGAATCGAACCCAGGTCTCTGGAGCTGCGAAGCAGCAGTGCTCACCACAGTGCTATCGTGCCATTTTGACATTCTACTCAATTTAAAATCATTTTGAATGTGCTATCTCTTCCTGGGTGAGGTGAAGTCTGTATTCAAACTGATGCTTGTCAATCATTTAAAAGCAACTAATGCGTGTAATGTAAGCCAGACTGAGTAGGTTCCAAGATGATTTGCCTGATGATAAATCATCAAAACAATTATTTCCTTCTCGAAGTCATAGAATTCCTACAGGGCAGAAGGAGGCCGTTCAGCCTATTGAGTCTGCGCCAACTCTTCAACAGAGGATCCCACCCAGGCATTTTCCTGTAACCCCACATAATTACCCTGCTAATCTCTTTAACCCAAATATCTTTGGACGCTGAAGCAATTTAGCATGGCAATTTACCTAATCTGCACATCTTTGGACTGTGGGAGGAAACTGTAGCTCCTGGAGGAAGCTCATGCAGACATAGGAAAACCATGCAAACTCCACACAGACAGTCACCCAAGGCCAGAAGTCATCAGGTTCATTCACTGGATCTAAGTATCAAGTAACTACTGAGAATTAAAATTCTTCCCCTTTGAGTCCAAATCAACCAGCAACTAAGAGAAAAAAAATGTAGCTTATTAACACTATGCTTTTTCATCTGCCATAATGGGTAGGATTGTGTTAGCTGGATAAATAACCCTGTGGTTAGCAAACCGCATGGTCATAACCAATTAAATTCTACTAGAACTTCATTCTTATTTAGGCTGCCCAAATCTTCCCTCTTTTCAGCCCTGTTCCAAGAATCTCTGACATGCAGGTGTGTGCTCAACAGGAGAGAGTTTGCACTCCATCTTTGCAACCAAAAATCTCCACCAGAGCTGACTTTTTAGCCATTTGTGCTGGAGATCCTTGCAGAAGGAAATTATGTTTCAGACATCCGGCAAATTTACAAGAAACATAATGAGATGGTTCTGAATGGAAATCTAGATGATATTATTACCATGTTAGAAAAAAACCAAAATCATGCCATACGTGCCCACTTTATCGCAAGCAAGACTAGCGATTCTGTGGAGAACAACATCAAGTGATAAATAGAAGCAATCACTACACCACTCAACATTAATTGCCCAGAACAGCTGGTCCTGTGAACTGATACAGCATAAAAAATGAAAATAGCTATTACTCACTAGCTTACTTTGAAGAGAGAAAAAAGATGTAGTTTGTTAACACCATGTTTTTCATCTACCTTGTTTTTATTAATTTTTTTATTTGTTTTCATTTTTAATTTATTACTTTACCATTGGTCCAGCCACTATAATTTTATGCCATTTTGAATACACTAACAGCATTTGGGGCAGAATGGTGTAAAACACAGGATAGGGACTTAAGTATCTATCGTATATCACTGGCTTCAATTGAAAGGAAAACCAGTGCATAAAGGGTGGCAAATTCAACAATTTCCATTTTTCATCTTACCTAAATTTAACATCACCCCTATTCTGTGTAGCTGTATCTCCAAGAATGCATATTTGTATTCCCGTAACATTGCCCAACTCTGTCTCTGTCTCAACTAATCACTTTCTAAAATCCTCAACCATGTATTAGTAATCTCCACTAAAGCATTCCAATGCTCATCTTCCCATGGTACACAACTTCAACTCATTCCAATCCCTACAATCTATATCCTCATTTGAATTTGAATTCAATAAAAAAAATCCAGAATTAAGAATCGTGAAACTATGAAACCACTGTTGATTGTTGGAAAAACCCATCTGGTTCACTAATGTCCTTTAAATAAGGAAATCTGCCATCCCTTGCCTGATCTGGCCTAAATGTGTCTCCAGAGCCACAGCAATATGTTTGACTCACAACTGCCCTTGGCCAACTAGGGATGGGCAATAAAATCTGGCCAGCCAGTGATGCCCATGTCTCAGAAATGACTAAAAATAAATTCACACAGTCCCGTTAAGCCATCATCCCTGTGTCCAGTGAACAACATTGGCTTTCCATCCATCAATGCCTCACTTCTGAAGTGCTCATTCTTATTTTTAAATCCACCCTTGGCCTCACCACTCTCCGCTAGCCCTTCCTGTTTTCCCTGTAGCCTCATCCAGCCCAGCAAACCCTCAAGAATTCTGTCAATTCTTACTTTTTGCACATGCTGATTTTAATCATTCTGTGAATTAATGATATTGTGTCTTCAACTGCTTAATCACTAAAATCCTCTCCATTAACCTCTGTACCTCTCTATTTCTCCCTCCTTCTTTAAGACATACGATAGAGTCCACCTGTTAGTCTATCCATGATATCTCCCTCTGCAGCTTGGTGTTAAGTTCTTGTCAGATAACAGCTCCTATGAAAAGTCTTCAAATGTTTTGCTACATTAGAAGCACAGTATAGAATCACAGAATCACAGAATTCAACAGGACAGAAGGAGGCCGTTCGGCCAATCAAGTCTGCACCGACCACAATCCACCCAGGCCCTATCCCCATAATCCCATGCATTTATTCTAGCTAGTCTCCCTCTGACACAAAGGGGTAATTTAGTATGTGAACCTAACCTGCACATCTTTGAATTGTGGAAAGAAACCGGAGTACCTGGAGGAAACCCATGCAGACACGGGGAAAATGTGCAAACTCCACACAGACTGTGACCCAAGCCCGGAATCAAACACATGTCCCTGGCGATGTGAGGCAACACTGCTAACCACTGTGCCACCATGGTATAAGTTGTCACAGATTGTAATAATTGTTAGCCAGGGCACTAGGAAGAACCCTCTTACTTTAATTTGATTTGATTTGATATATTGTTGTCATGCATGTTAACATACAATGAAAAATAATGTTTCTTGTGCACTATTTAGAAAAGAAATACCATTCAAGAAAAAGAGAAAATGCAGAATGTACTGTTATCATTTGCTTTCTACCCGAGGGAGATTCATAACCAATAATTGAATTACAGCTGTAGGCTAAATTCTACTACTGATCACACACACACACACACACGCACACACAGACACACACAAACAGACACACACAGAGGTGAACTGTTCTAGCAAACAGCATGCATCAGAAAATTCGGCTTACAATACTTTTTTGTCCAATCTCATAAATACTTTCAAGCGAGGCTTCCCCTCAAATGCAATATTGCTTTTACCTTTACGGTTCTAATGAAGACTTTTTCAGTTGCTCTGTGGAGCCTGGACTAGCTCAGCTTCCTAGCACCACTCCTTTCCCTCTCAGAAAAAGAAGAAGGAATGGTGTTGAACATTAGTTGGAGAAACTTCAAAAAAAATGTCACAGATAAGAGAAGGCCATTAGGCCCACTGAAGCTTATCCCTTCAGTACATTAACTCTACTATCATGACATATAATTGTATTTTGAACAGCCCCAATGTTTTTTGCCTGCTAGATTATTCAAAACATTAATCACTCTTGGAGTAATGTTTTCTCTGATACTTATTCCAAATGATCTTGTCACTAATGTCCTTTGTGTACACCAGTCTAATTTTTTGGTGTATTTTGAAGTGAAATCCTAGCTTTGCCTTATTTACACTGTTTTATGTGTATGAAATAAAAGGCAGGCAGGCCTTGAAGGAGGCCACATTGAGCAGCAGCTCTGTAAGTGGAGAGGTGAAGGAGAGGAGAAATTCAATGTGCCCTCGGCTATATTCAGAGTACCACCGCTGCAAAGGTCATTTGTGACAGCAGGGTTAAACAGCATCAGGATTCTATGCAATGAGATGACAAACGCCAAAAGATGTTCTCGGGAGGCTGTACCAAAGCATGTCAATCCCTGTGCTTTACATATTCATCAACATTTAGCAAGAAACTAGCATGAAAATCAAATTTATCTACTTTATTTGATATTCTTTGATTTAGTTGCATTCTTTAATTCCATTCATGTTTTAATTAGAAGGGGTTCATGGAAATGTTAAAGCAATCCATTCTATTGAAATGTCGCATTAATAGATATGGATTCTATTATGTGAATGTGAAGTATAAATTATAGACAATGTATTATATATTATACATACACACATATATATAGTATGTAAAATTAAATAGCTTCAGACAAATGAATGAATATTATTTTTGATTTGTTTCCATTTCCAAGATGTTTCTCTTCCTCTATGGAATGACTCAGTCAAATATTTTGCATGACATTTTATCATTAATCCCTTATTCTAACCCATCAAGTTCTCTTTCCCCTCCAGATTAGATCGATGTTCAGTTCAAACAAAGGACGTGTCAATGAAGAAGTGCAACCCATCACACATAGGCGAACAGCGTATATGCATGTTAGAAATATCTTACTATTCAAATCCTGAGCACAAAATAATAAAAGCCATTATCTAAATAAAAAGGTAAGTTTCCCGTTGTCACAAAGTATTTTTTTAAACAAGTTTCACTGACTTTTCTTCAACTTGAAATACCTGAAAATGAGAAGCAAAAGCCATGTCTTTAAGAGTTGCAGGCTAGCTTTGAGCGATGATGGTCACATCCACCTCCCCTCCCACCCTCTGAAGTGTGCAGCAGATTCAGAGTTGGTCTGTACACAGATAGTAATAAGGGGTGGCCCAGTGGTTAGCACTGCTGCCACACAGCTCTATGGACCCAAGTTCAATTCTGGTTTTGGATGACTGTGTGGAGTTTGTACATTCTCCTCTCGTCTGCAAGTGGGGTTACATTGATAGGGTAGGGGAGAGGACCCGGGTAAGATTCTCAGAGAGTTGCTGCAGACTCGATGGGCTGAATAGCCTCTTCTGCACTAAAGGAATTTATTTTGGAAAGCGGAATGGAGGCATAGACTATTATCTAAATAGGAAATCAGAAACACAAAGGGACTTGGGAGTCATTGTTAAAGATTATTTTAAGTGTAGAGTGCAGGTTCAGTCAGCAGTTAGGAAGGCAAATGCAATGTTAGCATTCATGTCAAGCGGAGCACAAGACAAGAACAGGGATGTAATTCTGAACTGTATAAGGTTCTGGTCAGACCTTATTTGGAGTATTGTGTGCAGTTTTGGGCCCCATACTAAGGAAGGATATGCTGGCCTTGGAAAGGGTCAGAGGACGTTCACAAGAATGATCCTTGCAATGAAGAGCTTGTCGTATGAGGAACAGTTGAGGACTGTGGATCTGTACTCGTTGGAGTTTAGAAGGACGGGGGGGGCGGAGATCTTATTGAAACTGATAGGATACTGTGATAGAGTGGACGTGGAGAAGATGTTGCCATTAGGAAAAACTAGAAGCAAAGGGCACAACCTCAGGCTGAAGGCATGATCCTCTAAAACAAAGATGAGGAGGAATTTCCTCAGCAAGAATAGTGAATATGTGGAACTTTTTGCTGCAAAAGTCTGTGGAGGCCAGGTTATTGAGTGTCTTTAAGACAGAAATGGATAGGTTCTTGATTAATAAAGGGATCAGGGATTAAGGGGGAAAGGTAGGAGAATGGAGATGAGAAAAAAAATCAATCATGATTGAATGGTGGAGCAAACTCGATGGGCTGAGTGGCCTAATTCTGCTCTTATCATAGAACCTACAGTGCAGAAAGAGGCCCTTCGGCCTATCAAATCTGCACCAACCACAATCCCACCCAGGCCCTATCCCCATATCCCTACATATTTTACCCACTAATCCCTCTAACCTATGCATCTCAGGACACTAAGGGCAATTTTAGCACGGTCAATCAACCTAACCTGCATATCTTTGGAGAAAGTGGGAGAAAAGTGGAGCATCGGGAAGAAACTCCACATAGACAATGACCTGAGCTGGGAATCAAACCAGGTCCCTGGAGCTGTGAAGCAGCAGTGCTAACCACTGTGCTACTGTGCTGCCCCATTTTCTTTTTAAATTTAAAAATAACAGGCTCTTTAGCCCAATTCATCCAAGCCAACCAGTTTCCTAAACGGAACTAGTTTCATTTGCTGGAATTTGGCCCATATCCCTCGAAACATTTCCCATCCACGTACCTGTCCAAATATTGTAATTATACCCACCTCATTCCATCCATGTTGCCTGGTTAGTGGGGCATGCCTTATGAAGATAGGTTGAGAGAGCTAGGTCTCTTCTCCCTGGAGAGATGAAGGTTAACAGGCGACCTGATAGAGGTTTATAAGATGTTGAGAGGTATAGATAGAGTGGATTCTCAGAGGCTATTTCCCAGGGCTGAAATGGTTGCTACAAGAGGATACAGGTTTAAGGTGCCGGGGGGCAAGTACAGAGGAGATGTTAGAGGTAAGTTTTTCACTCAGAGGGTGGTGAGTGAATGGAATCGGCTGCTGTCAGTGGTGGTAGAGGCGAACTTGCTGGGGTCTTTTAAGAGACTTCTGGATGAGTACATGGGATTTAATGGGATTGGGAGTTACAGATAGTTCTATGGCCTGATAGGTATAATATGATTGGCACAACATGTGGGCCAAAGGGCCTGTTTGTGCTGTAGTGTTCTATGTTCTATGCAGCACCTCTGTATGAAAGAAGTGCAAAAGGTTCCAAACAATATTGAGGCTCATAGCAATTGGGACCAACATATTTTATTTCTTTTTGAAAGTAGCTAAGTATTCTTTCTCTAAATTGCTGCAAGAGTTAAAAAATATCAATTTGTGGTGGCAAGATAGCACAGTGGTGGGCATTGCCGCTGCCATTGCAGCTAACACAACTGTGGACCCAAACAATGTTCCTTGTAACTCACACAGGCCATCCACAAGTTGTCCCCTCTCAGATACTAAGTATTCTGCACAAAAGCTATTAAAGGCACCACACATTCAAATGAATAAGCTGGGTACACCAGAACAGAACTGGACCAAAACACAGTACAGCTTCTGGTGGCTGATTTCATTGTAAGAAGTCTCAAAACACCAGGTGCTTACTGTGCCTACCTCAGTCCAACACTGGCATCTCCACATCAACTTTCATTGCAGCACAAGCAGAAACCATTCAAAGTCTGGGTGTTGTACTGAAAACTCAGGCTTTTTAAAACAAGCTCATCTTGCTGTTTTCACTGTGGAGACTCATGTTTGAACAGACTTGCAGAGTCTCACAGCAGATCACCAATGTGATCACTCAGGTCCTACGCCATAGGAGTGACAATGGCGCTGTTCAGTATGAACCTGCTGCCTTTCTCAGGATTACAACAATCCCGCTCTCACCAGCTTCCCCCAGTGCCCTTTGCTGTTGTCACTTAGCCAGGCAGGCAGCTTGTCTACGCAGAGGTAGTGTGGTCTGAATCTTAGGCTACAATTGCTCAAGGTTGTTCTCTATGTCCATCTGCAGCCTCCACCCTGTCATTGTGCAGCCACTAGAATGGCACTGCCTCAGACCACTAGGTCAGACAAAGGTGCACACAAAAAGACAGTAAGTGTAAGAATAATTAGTTGAATTTCAAATGCAGTACGTATAAATTTGATTTAGGTGTTTATTTAATGGTGTTTATTTCAGCATTGTGGCGAAGTGAATGTTATGATGGTCAATAAGAGAAGAAAACTAACATTTAGCAAATGGAGGATTGACTTGTAACATAATTGGTCAGAAAGAGGTTGCAATGGTTGCCTCCCCCCTTCCTTCTCCTCCTCTTCCTCCTCCTCCTCTTCCTTCTTGTCAGCTGATCATTGTATAGTTGTTGGCAATGGCTGTACTCTCATGACAAGTTTTGGCAACATCCAATAAAAATCCATGAATCTTGACCTGGGCTCTGCTGAGTTCTGTGGGGCTGCTCTGGTGGGTTCCAGGCAATAGCAGCATTGTTTCAGCATTCCAATAGGTCTACCCTATCATAGTTAATCTGGCATTGCATAACTATGATAGTATAAAAGCCCTACAGTGCAGGAGGAGGCCATTTAGCCCATCATACCTGCACTGACAACAATCCCACCCAGGCACTATCCCTGCAATCCCACATATTTACTCTGCTAATCCCCTGACACTAAGGGGCAATTTAGCATGGTCAATCAACCCTACCTGCATGTCTTTGGACTGTGGGAGGAAACTGAAGCACCCAGAGGAAATCCATGCAGACATGGGGAGAATGTGCAAACTATACACAGACAGTCACCTGAGACTAGAATAGAACCCAGTTCCCTGGGACTTGTGAGGCAGCAGTGGTAACCACTGTGCCCCCATGCAACCGAATGTCATTAAAGGATAGTCCTCATCTCCCAATAGCCATTGCTCCAACTCAGATTGTAAAACAGTAAAGGAAAACAACTTTGTCAGGATTTTACAGTCCCCCCGGGATGGGTGTTCCAGTCCTATCAAAGTCATTTGACGTTGCTTGTCCCTCCTGCCACTGGGGAATCTGCTGCGGAGAAGGATCACTTTCAGCAGGACAAGAAGATCCTGCCTTTTATTTATTTCCAAACTTTAATTTACAGAGAAATACAATACACATCTTTCACCTCCAATCTGACAACCACAGTTTCAGCATACCACTGCATACATGAACACAGGTGAGTCCTCAATTAATGCCCACCACATGGATATAATTAAACTCCCAATTAATATACAATTAGCAACCAGCCTCTGCTGTGGAATGAAGGTATCATGACTGCTGCCAGGGTGCTGGCTGTTGACTTGCCTGATATGCTGTGTATGGGCACACACCAGCTGGACATTGAGAAAATGTAATCTCTTTCAGTTTTGTTACACCTCTGAATTGACGTGCAAATGCCTGCAAAATGACAAGAGTGTGGTCTATGCCACTCTGCATAATGGGGAAGCCTATAATTCTCGCAAAGCAGATTGCTTGCTTCCCTCTGGCGAGGGAAAATGAAATGTATTCAGCTCTCCTGGAATAGAAGGCCTCAAGTGACCTTCCTTTTGCAACAGTTGATGGCAGATGGAGAGAGGTGGCATCCAGCTATTCTTTGATGACATGATTTGCGACTCTGGTGTCTAGTTCAATACACAAGTGGGCAGCGTACATACAGTGAATGCCACACTGCTGGGTAAACTACGATTGGGTAGACCACTGGGGTACTAAACCTACCCAGAGCCCACTGGAGGAGTTCTGCTGCTCTTAGCAGAGCATGTGCCACAATTCAGAGACTTCTTAAAATATTTTCCAACCTGTACAAATCCTGATGCAGTAAAGCTCATTGCCTTGGTCACTTCCACAGCCAGTGGCTTGCTTTATCCTATTCTGAAACTACTGTCATGGCTGCAGCAGATGGTAGATTTCAGAAAGTGTACCCTTTGTGAAGCATTTCACACACCAGTCCTTGTTGAAATTCAAGTGAAAAGTTGCTCCCTGAGCACCCTGGGCAAATATGGCCACCTGCTGAAAGCCCTTCTCCCCTTCTCCTCCTCCTCTCCCTTCCTGCAGCTTGCCCTGCTCTTTGCCACCTCTCCTCACCAACTCTGTCACTCAAGAGGAAATGATGTAGAGATGCTAGCGTTGGACTGGGGTAAACATAGTAAGAAGTTCACCTGATGAAGAGGGAAACCTCGAAAGCTTGTGAGTTTACTATCAAATAAATCAGTTGGACTTAAACTTGGTGTTGTCAGACTTCTCATTCAAGGGGAAATATATACCATTCCATTTATACCTTCGAGCAAGTTGTTTTGTGCAGAATCCTTGAAGTAAGGACAAAGTCTTGTTGCACGTGCTGCCCCATTCTCTATAAACTTCAGCAACATTAGATAAATACAGAAAGTGCCAAACACCTCTACAAGCGCAGCAGTAGCCAGTAGAAATCAATCAGCATGTAACCTGAAAGTAGCACTTGAATGCATGTTTAGCTGTGTGTGCTTAAGAGACATCATTAGCCAGGGCATTGAGTTCACGAGTGGCTGAGGCCAGGTATCAGTTCAGTGTTATATTTTGATCAGTTTCACAATTTCTCGCGTCTGCATCCTTCCAGCGGATGTCTCCTGAACCTACACAAATTCTTTCACCAAAGTGCCAACCAGTGAGGCTCACCACAAGTGTATGCATACACTTATGGCAATAATTTTGGAGCTAAAACAGTACTTGTAACATCTAAATGCCTGACGCCAAAGATGCAGAATTATGCCATCAACACATCTTAATTGAATATTTAAAACCCAGTGAATGGACTAAATATATTGTTTTGAATTTGGTGCACAAATGCTGCAGTCATAGTTACTGCGACATCAGTTTTCCCTCCCAGCCTAATAGATCATAGATCATAGAATCTACAGTGCAGAAGGAGGCCATTAGGCTCATCAAGCCTGCACAAACAATAATCCCACCCTGGTCCTATCTCTGTAACCCCATATATTTACTCCTCCAATCCCCCTGACACTAAGGAAATTTAGCATGGCCAATCAACCTAACCTGCATATCTTTGGACTGTGGGAGCAAACCGGAGCACCCGGAGGAAGCCCATGATACAAGGGCAGAATATGCAAACTCTATACAGACAGTGACCAGAGGCAAGAATTGAACTTGGATCTCAGTGCTGTGAGGCAGCAGTGCTAACCACTGTGCCATCATTCCTTCCATGTTATTTTGTACTGTTAATAACACTTTTTTTAGAACATGTGAACAATCTTATTAAAGGATCAAAAACATCACTTAGTTCCCACCTCAGCCATTTCCTATTAGACTAGCACTAGACATCAAAGTGGGGATCACTAATGCAGAATGGAACATTCATCCATGTAATCACACTGATCGTAAAAGCAGTTACCAGAACTGTGGAAGTGCTTCCTCCAAACTATCAAAAACATGGGCACTGTGAATGCAGATTTGATTGAGTCTAATGTATTGAATTATCCAGCTCTTTTGATATAGCCCGAGCCAAGATATATTTGAATCTGGGTCTGAGATACTAGATCTAAAATATGTATGTAAAGTAACATCCCCTTCAAAAAATAGCAGCAGCAATTATGAATATTCATTTGTTTTCCAAGGTCATTAGTTATTCAGTTTTCTGATTTTTGAGACTTTCAGTCTTTTTATATTAACGCCAGCCACTGAATAAACTGTGCAGTTAAGATGGTTGGATTCGAGTGGAAGGTGGCAGTGTGCACTCCCAAGCTATTTTATCTGCTCACCAACTCCATTCACGCCACACAGGAAAGGTTAGGGTATTAGAATTACTTTGTTGAGTTTAATTTCACAATATACAGGCATTGTGAACAAACGGATTTCTGCGTTATCGATCTTACACCATAACCACAGGGCCTGGTCTCCACAAACTATATGTCCCAGCAGCCAACAGGTCTAAGCCTAATTCCAGCTTCCCAGGAACTGTGTCTGGCGGAAGAATCTTACAGCATCTGAAAGAATCGGCTTCCATTTCAGCACCCAGAGTGGACATGAGGAAACATCCAGCCTTATCTCATTCCTCTTTCAGTCGAGAGCTGAATTTGAGGCAGAGATTAAGTAGCAAACTGGAAGGAAACTGCAATAAAAGTAAGTTGTGGTAAATTATACAATTACTTCTCCACATCAAATATTTGTGGGATGTAATTAGTGGAATTCTTTGACCACCATCATCCCTCCTACCCGCAAACAAAAATTCCCATCTGAGGTCAATGGACTTTCAAATTTTTCATCCCACTAGCAATGATTCTTATCACAGGCAGAACTGGAAAATTTACCCTATTGTTTTAAACATTTTGATAGCTTTTACACAATCCTGCAAAAGTTAAGATTATTTTGTAGTAGGTTATCTAAATTTAGTTTAAAGTTTATTTATTAGTGTCACAAGTAGACTTACATTAACACTGCAATGAAGTTAAGTGAAAATCCCATGGTTGCCACATTCTGACACCAAGAGAAGATTTAACATGGCCAATGCTCCTAACCAGCACATCTTTTGGACTGTGGGAGAAAACCAGAGAGCTCAGAGGAAACCTATGTAGATACTGGGAGAACATGCAAACTCCACACAGACAGTGACCCAAGCCAGGAATTGCACTCACATCTCTCGCACTATGAGGCAGCAGTGCTAACCACTGTACCACCATGTTAGAATGTAACCAGGGACAACTTTGAATTGGATGTAGTGTGACTAATGGTAACAAACTCTAAGGATCAGCTGACCCAGTAAACCATGGAACCAATCACAGAATGATGTGATGGTCAGCTGACTAGCTGACTCACTATAAATAAGAACCTGTTGGAAATTATGGAGAATTTGGATTGGCCAAGGGTGAGGCCCTAAGTTTGGAGTGATAAAGTTTATTTATTAAACCCTTTCTTTGATTTATAAGTTGGGGTAAGTTGTGTTACATTTTGATTGTCTGCATTTGAAAGTTCCTTCTGAATAAACACACCTTGCCGTCCTATTAGAATTTGTTGCCATTAAGACTTAATTCTTTCTTGTTCATTTCTTTAATGTTTCTTTTCTTTTTTCCTCTGTGTCCTGCCGAACACTCTAGCCCGGTCCCCCATGATTTTTTTCCCACTTCCATCCTTCTTGCTCACTTCCGCTGTCTAGCTGAAATTTCCCACAGCCTTCATCCAGTCCTCCCCTCTCTCATTTTAAGTGCAGCCTTAGTCTGCTCAAATCACTTTGTAAATAAATGGAATTTGAAAAGGTTTCTGAACTAATGGATTACCCAGAGCCCCAAATGCTCAGCCCTGTTTACACGGGGTCACATTTCATTTGCTGCCCGTGTCAAGATACTACCTGTCAGGCCTTGCTGAGGCCCCTGAGACGGGCCAATCAATGCCTTCTTGCTGTGACTCCTCCAGTGAATCCATTAAAGTTATGCGGATGCATCACACTGAAAAAAAAAGGAGTCTCCTGGTACCTCTGATAGAAATTAAGCACAAATTAGAAGAGGAGCACAAGTGTTTTGGCTGAGGGCCAAGACTGAATTAATAGGCCATCAGAGCCTCTTGTGTGCTGAAATCCCATTTGTTAAGAATGTTTTATGAAACATTTCCACTACTAGGCTGCTGCTGAGCTGGGACCGAAAATTTCTTCCACAAACCTCGGATCGTTAAATAAAGTTTTATTCAGTGGCAAAGGGTTAGGGAACAGTCCTTTCAAATTTAATAACTCATAAATGGTGCATGATTTTTACACTCCTATAACCATTTGCCCCTTAAAACACTCTAATTGTTTCTGGGAATGAAATACAGGGTCCCTGTTGGCTTGACACAGTTCTACTTACAGTATTTTTAAGTGGCCATCTAACAGATATAAATGAAATAGCATTTTAAGATTCCCTTTCTCTGCATTCACCGTTTACGATTCATTTTAGGGCGTTTAGATAAGGTGCCATGCTTTTCACATTGCTGTCCTCTTTATCTTGTAACTGCGCTTAAGGTCAACAGGCTCTTTAGATAAAAAATTACTTTTCTTCATAGCTGTCTCTATTGCTTCTTTTCTAACAAATTAGCGCAAAACGCCATTCCCCCCATTAAGCCTGCACTGTTGTGCTGCTGGGGAGTGTAGCTGTACCTACAGACCTCGCCAGGGTTGAAGTTGGTACATTTTTCCAAATAGAGACGGATTTTGACTGCAGATTTTGGGTGGAATTTTCCAGATCCATCTGTGGCAGGCATCACAAGCGGGTGAGAGGGGAAAATATCACGGTAAGTTTCCATTTTCAAGTCAATGCGAAAACAGGTCACAGTCATCCTCTCCATATGTCAATGACAGTGCCTTGTTGGGAACCCCATTTAAATACATTCGATTATCATGATTGCTCACTATTAAGGCAGCTTGCTGGAATCACTTCTCAACATGGAAACAGAAGGCCCCACAATGTCTAATGAGATGGCATGATTCATGACTGGATATAAGAATGTGTACCTGGTGAACTGCACTCCACTCGTGCGTTCTAGGTACGTTTCTCTCCCTTGCCATCTCGCTGCATTCGTGCTTCTTACAACTACACACCAGGCTTCACCAACAACAATTTCAGGTGGTCTCAAAGTCAAGGCTCTGCACACCAGAGCAATGGTAAGGTGAAGAGGGGTTGAAATGTGCAAAGACTTCTAAACCACTGCAGATATTGAAAGACCCCACCCCGAGGGTGCACAGACTATGCTGGGCACAATCAGGGTGTAGGCTATGATATGTGTTGGGATATGCCCCTTTAAGAAAATAAGTTAAGTGACTCAGAACTCAAGCTCCAGCCCGGTTGGATCTTGCCTAGCCAGTCTCGTGCTGACTGTGTTGGGATAAAGACGTGTTCATAAACTGTTCCAGTTAGTTTACTACCATTGACCTCATGGTTTATTAGTCTCAATATTAGATCTCAAACACAATATAGGCCACAGGTGATGAAGTCACCTTGACCTCCGTCTAGGTGCTCCATCTCTTGCAATAGTCATGCCGGGGCCTCTGGCACTGACAAGGAGGATTTGGACACCTTGGGGTCTCCATTCAGAGCACTTCAATGCTCAGAGTCCCCCTCTGCCTGTGTCCACACCAACTTCAGGAGTACAAGTCATTGCAGGTGCTTCCAGCCCTGAGCATAAGACCCTTGTGATGCTGGGACCCTCCAGAGTTGGGCCACCAGAGGACATTGCATGCATCAGGATGTAGCAGACTGCAGGCAGCCTCCTCCATCTCTATGGCAGATGTTGGGGCTGCAGGCAGGGGTAGAGATAGGTTAGGAAAGTTACAAAGTTTGGAGGTCATCTCACGGTCATAGACACTCTATCATCACATGCTTTGTAAACCATTCCATGGATCTCTGAATGTAATTGTTAGATGAAAACAGTTTTGTTTGGATCTTTGTAATTCTCTTATCCTGAGGTTCCACCTCCCTCACAGAGTGTTGCCTCTTAAGATCAGCATTCATGTAATGTCAACCTCAATGCAGCCTGTTACTGAACCCTTGTGTGTTGTCAGGGAGATGTGTATACTTCTTTATCAGGAGTACACGATGGGTAAGTTCTCAATCCTTAGTCCTCAAGAGATAGCAATGGCTGAGGAGGGCTTATCAGAAAGGTGACAGTATGTACATTCGGGTTTCGGAACTGATAGGATCCCAAGCCATGACACAGACATTACCATTAGAATCCTACACTGGTCCGCATTTCCTTGACTCACATCACTGTTAGTTCATCACTTGCTGGACTTTGAGTTGACAGAGTGAGCACATTAGCAGAGCACTAGTGATGACAGTTAAGATCTGATACTTATGACCCAAGTGTGAGTGCAAGACGCATTCTCTCAGCGATGATTTGGTTATTCCTTCAAAGGTCACAAAATGGTGTGGAGGGTTGAAGATGTCTCCTGGATGATGGGACTTAGTGCTTTTTCTCTTGGAATTTTTCAGTTATGAAGGTATCAAGGATACACCTCCTAGGTCTCCCATCCTCCATGGTATCATGGTGCTTACATTGTCTCTCAATATTCCATACTCATGTGTGCATAATAAGTTAATCTGGCACGGAAAGCTGGCTGGTGGGAAATGCACGACACTCAGCCTCTGGGGTGATAAATTCTGTTGAATATCTCTATTGTCGGCTGACTGCAGTGTTCCAACAAAAGCTCAGCACAAGCTGGAGGAATGGATCCTCACCTTTGCTTGAGCACTTTACAACTATCTGGATTCAATGTTGAGTTCAACAATTTCTCTCTGCTCCTCCGTTTTCTTTGCATGTGTCCCTTTTATCTTGCTTTACTCATTTTTGCTTTATCATGACAGCTGTTCATTACTCTGCCCTTCACAGCACTTGCACATACACCTGGATTGCAGGACATAGAATGTGAGGACCGTGTGAGGTCGTAGTCCTAGCTGGCAGGATGACCTAACTGAGGAGCGGATTTCCTGTCTCTAAGCAATGGATGTTCTTTAAAGCATCAAATGATTACTGGACTGTCATGATTGGCAGGAAAGCCCAGCATTCAAAAAAATCCTGCCCAAAAACTATTCCAGTTCTAACTCACCACCAACCACTGCAGTATGGTGGCACAGAGGTTGCTGGCACAGCAACACAGTGGTTAGCACTGCTGTCTCAAGTGCCAGGGACCCGGGTTCGATTCCTGGCTTGGGTCACTATCCACATGGAGTTTGCACATTCTCCGCTTGTCCGTTTGGGTTTCCTTCAGGTGCTGTGGTTTCCTCCCACAGTTCAAAGATGTGTGAGTTTAGGTTGATTGGCTAAATTGATAAGATGGTGAGGGGGATTAGCAGGGTAAATATGTGGGATTACAGGAATGGACCCAGGTGGAATTGTGGATGGATACAATGGGCCAAATGGCTTCTTTCTGCAGTGTAGGGATTCTATGAATTCCATTCATTGTTATCATTTTGCTTTCTAGATGTTCTTCTGACAGGGATTGTACTTTTCCTTCCACTGACATTATAGTTGACAGGTCTATAGTTCCTTTGTAAAATTTAGGTATAATGGTAGCTAACTTTCTCTGACAATTAATAAAAATGTATTGACATGCCTCTGCTATCTCTTCCCAAATTGTTTTCAAATATGTAGATATAATCCATCCAGACCCGGAGTTTTATTTGGTTTAATTGCAATTAGTTTGTTTAATGTTTTACCTTTTTATTTCAAATGCAGTTATCTCATTTCTAATCTTATCATTCAATGTAGTGTTTTGTTTCACTGGTAATTGCTAAAGGAGAGCACTTATTTAATGTTCCCTCCATTTCTCTATCATTTACTGTAATATCATCCAATCCATCATTAAGTGGCCCTACTTCTATCACAACCATCTTTCTGAGAAATTTTGTGTCTGTAAAATGGTTTACTATTTTGTTTTATGTTCCTTGATAATTAAATCTCATAGTTCCTCTGTGCCCTGCTAATCCCTTCAACTTTTTTCATTCTCTTCCCTCCAAGGTTTGGCACTATTTCTCTACGTATAATGTGATGAGAGAAAAAAACAAGAAAAAGAGACAAATAAGATAGATGATGGGCCCAGGCTATAATGATGTCGATATAAGAATTGATAGCAAAACCAAAAATTAAAGACAAATTCTGATGTGCAAAACACATGGGCTAAAAGAAAACATTTTCTTGCATTTATGTAGCACCTCCCACAAGCTCAAAAGTGTTTTACAACCACCTGAAGTTATTTGTAATGTAGAAAATACACAGTTAATTGGTACATAGCGAGTTCTCTTAACAATAATATGATAACAACCAAATAATCCATTGCAATGATTTTGGTTGAGAGGTAAGTAAAACAATTTGCCATTAAAAAGATGGAGACAAATACAATAAAAATAACAGAGCTTTGAAATGTTGTGGTGTTTGGCTAAAGGAAGCCTCCAGTCTAAATTCTAAGCAGAGAGCAGCATGATGGCATGGTGGTCAAGATCTAGATTCGATTCCAGGCTTAGGTTACTGTCTGTGTGGAGCCTGCACATTCATCCCCCCGTGAGTGCATGGGTTCCTTCTGGATGCTCCAGTTTCCTCCCACAATCCAAAGACATGCTGGTTAGGCGTGTTAGCCATGCTAAATTCTCCCACATGCTAAATGTGCCCGAACAGATGCCAGAATGTGGCAACCGGAGGATTTTTCATAATAACTTCATTGCAGCGCTAATGTAAGCTACTTGTGACACTGATAAATAAACTTGAAAACGTTTTTTAACATTCTGATGATCAGGTGATTCTTGTTTTGATTTAATGTGCGCAGAAGGACCTGCACCTCCACAGCTGCTTGTCTTTCCAAGAAGACTTAAAGCACTTTGCCCAGACAGAATTAATTTTTCAAGTGTTGTGGCTGTTAGAAATGCAAATGTAGTAACGTTTGCACACACCGTCTCACAATTAATCTGTTTTTGTTGGTGTAGGTTGGTTGAAGAGGGGTTGCTGGACCAAAGACGTTAGGGACTGTCTGCTGTCCTTCGAAGAACTCAGTAAGAATTTAGCAACACCAATTTATAATCCAACCGATTTATTTGATAGTAAAAAAGCGAGCTTTCAACACTCTGTGTCTTCCTCAGGCAAATGCAGTGTTCTGGTCTGCAATAGCACACATCAGCAAGAATGCCATAGGATATGCACATTCTATCTGAATGGGTTTTAACATGTAAAAAAACCTGCCTTCACAATGTTGCATCTGTATTGGCGTGTCATCTTCAATTACATGCTGGTCTTCTGAAATGGGATTTGAAAGTCTTGCTTAATTATTGGACAAGGCTGAAACTGTTAAATTTAAACCCCTCAATATTTGTTTTTCATTTTATTTGTATCTTTAGGTTGTACCCATATTCCTAAAAGATGCTGTCATGAGCAGGTTTGTAGCTATTGTTTCTTCAACACAGGACTAAAGCCAATACTTTAATATGGAACAGTATAAAGGGATACAGCACCAAATTAAGTTTAGATTTGGAAACAATGGTTTTTAACTCCAGACTGGTTAATAACATAATCCTCACCAGGGACAGGTGGTAGGTTTGCAGTGGTGATGCGATGGTTCTTGCTGTACAATCATGGGGTTTAACTTTCCTGTGACCCTTCCTTGTGTCGACTGGTGACCAGGTGGTACTTAGCAATTGCGTCTTGCCCCCCTTCTCACCATTCATTCGCAAATAGTGCAACAAATTTAATACTGATCTGACACCCATAATCAGATGCTATCTCTGGTTTTAGCAAGATGAGATACAACTGATGTTTTCATTATTCAAACCATCGTTCATTCACAGTTTGGGGACAAAAATATTGAACTCAAACCTAATGGTTGGATGACCACACTCATCAGAAACTCTGTTGGGGACAGGAATCTGCTTATAGATGGGATCACATTTCCCTAGTAATGAATTTAAACTATTAGATATGTATGTATTCTTAAACAATGGCAAAATACCCCGCTGATTCTTATTGGCAGCAAGACTTTGTGCCTACTCAGCAGGAAATAACTTTAACCATTTTGTCTACATTAAGCACTTAAGTAGATTCTTCTTCTGATGCAAGTATATTTTATATCACTGCGAAAACATGTCTGTCTTTATATCCTAGTAAATCTTTTCTGCACTCTTTTTATTAAACTAGGTCTTGATGGTTTGAGTCATAAGGAGAGGCTGGGTAGACTGGATCTATTTTCCCTGGAGCGTAGGAGACTAGGGGGTGATCTGATACAGTCTATAAAATAATGAAGGATATAGACCTGCTAGATAGTCAACATCTTTTTTCAAAGGTAAGGGAGTCTAAAACTAGACAGCATAGATTTAAAGTAAGAGGGAGAGATACAAAAGAGTCTGGAGAGGCAATTTTTTCACACAAAGGATGGTGAGTATCCAAAACAAGCTGCCAGAGGTAATAGTAGAGGTGGGTATAATTTTGTCTTTTAAAAAGCATTTAGACAGTATGGGTGTTCTGATATCATGGAAAAGGAAAACATGTGTGACATGCCCATGATATTTAGTAGCTGACACATTCCAGTTACATGGGGTATAGAGGGATATGGGCCAACCGCGGGCAATTGGGACTAGCTTTGTGGTACAAAAGAAGAGCTGCATAGACAAGTTGGGCTGAAGGGCCTGTTTCCATGCTTTAACATCTATGATACTATAAGATGAGCAGTGTCACAACAGCCAAACGTTTGTAAGTTTGGGTTCCAGCTTCAGCTGTGAGACCACTTCCAAGAGAAATTCTCACACCACTCAACTTAAGACAGATACAATGGTGTACGGATTCCAGTCATCAACACTTTGGGTAATTAACTGCACACGTACGATGTATTACATGTATGACATTCCAAATGTTGTTACATTTGACATGGAGGTTAAAGGCCCAGAAATCTCGGTTGTTTCGCTTGGAAAGAAGGTGTAGATATCTGTGCTTGGAGACAAAAGCAACTGCACATCTCGAAAGTCTCAAGAAGGTGTTGAGACTTCAGGTTGTTGACAGTTAGACTTTAAACTTGCCATTTGTTTCCAAGATAAAAGAAATTTGGAACGCAATTCTCTGTGTTTTTTTCTCCCAAGTGCAGGTCCGATGGCACCCTTCCTGCTTACTGGAATGGTGTGAAATCAAACATAACAAAAACAGAAAATGCTGGAATATCTCAGCAGGTATGACAGTGTCTGTGGGGAGAGAACAGAGCCAATGTTTTCAGTATAGATGACTGTTTAGTGTGAAACCGTGCTCAATTCAGGATTTACAGTCTCAGTAATTATGCATGAATTCATCACTCCTTCTCTCACACCATTGACGTCTCTCAGTGAACTTTAAGTTGACAGAGTGAGTGCATTTGCCGATCCCCTCTGATCACAAATAAGATCAAACCTTAGTGATGCATGAGCTCAGAATGCCCAAGAGTTAATGTAAGGCCTGTCCTCTTAGTGATGGTTTGGTTATCCTCTGAGATGACAGGAAGTGACTAGGAGGGTTAGAGAAGTTTTCAGATGGCCTGCCTTCATTTTATTCCTCCTGGAATGTGTCAGCTACTAAACATCATGGGCATGTCTCCCATGTCTTCCTTCTCCATGTTATCAGCATATACATACTGTCATAATGATATAAAAGCAATATACTGTGGATGCTGGAATCTGAAAGAAAAACAGATCTGCAATATTTTGCTTTTGTCTTAGTGTTTAACTAATTTCAATTCTCGGAAAACCTTCCGTGAAGAAGTACTACTCTTCTCTCCGACAAAACTTACAATTATCTCTCTTACCTTGTGTGCATTCTGATCACTTAATGGACTCTCTTAGCACCTTCTCAGCCTTCTCTATCCTCATTTACATTTCCCTTTGTCCAATTCCACAGCCCCTCCCCACCCCGATAGTATAAATCTCTGCTGATTCTCTTTGCTGTTAGCTCTGACGAAGGGTCATCCTGACTCGGAACGTTGGCTTTATTCTTTTCTCATAGATGTTGTCAGGCCTGCTGAGATTTTCCAGCATTTTCTGTTTTTGTTGATACTCATTTTGTCCCTCAGCAATCCCCTGGCCTTCTGCTCCTCCCCATCTTTATCATACAATGAGCTATCCTCCTCCTCCAGTTCAGCCTCTGATAGGGGTTTGCCTTTCGGGAACGGCACAACAAACTGTGATCATGAGGGAAATCCTTTCCAGTGTGTATATTGCTCTGAGCCCCCTATGCAGTGGCTCAGATCTCCTATGATGGAGCTTATGGAGCTGTGAGCATTGTTATAGCTTTCTTCAGCCTGAGTCTGAGGGTGATGCTCCAGTGCCATCAGCTAGGGTTTAAATGGATGGCTCCTGTCCCCCAGCAACCACCTCTGATGACATTCTGGCCCCTTGAAAATCTCAGGCACCTTGGGAGTGACTGAGGATGTAGGAGTCATGGCAACTCCCAGGTTAATGTGCACAATCATGCAGGACTTGCTTGCAATGGCCACATACCAGTTGCACATTGAATAGAATGGTAACCCTTGCAGTTTTAGGGGCTGCTGCTAGGAAGCAAGCATGTACAACCACATAGGTGCAAACTACTAAACCCTGGGAAGCATGAGATGGTGCAAAGCTGGTGAATCTTTGAGCCTGGCTATCTGCGGCCAAACCAAACTTAATGGAATGATGGGCCTTCCTGTAAAGGGCATCAGATGTCTTCTTTATACATCAGTATATCACCACCTAAGAAATGTCATACAGATTCCCTGTTGATCCTTGGAAAAACCCAAAGGCATAAAAATTGCTGACATCACCTTCAAGTGCCTGGCACGGAAAAGCCTGCAACTCCATGTGGTATCAGCTCTTCACAAAGAATGTGGCATATGTGGTGTATGAGGTCAGTGGGCAATCACAGCCATGCCTGGCACTGCCTCTCACTCAGCTGTAAGTAGGAGACTCTTTGATGATAAACGCACGATGTGACGAGTCGCCACCGCTGTTTGGTCTTCACCCTCCTGTTCATGCTCTGGCTCCCCTTGGCCACCCCCTCCAAGTGGTGCCCTCTGCTGGAGTTATATATGGCATCACCCCTCCCTTCATCACCTTCTCTTTTGAATGACAACTCAAGAGTGGGGCAGCCTTAAGCCCTGGGTCCATTCACAACTTTGCCTTCTCTGTGTTAAAAAAAACAAATACTAAATGGTTAAGGGGTCCAGCAAGGGAAGCTGTGATTGCAGAGACCTATAGGAGATGTGTGGCTACACAACTTCCAGGGCCATGATTGCATTGTGTCTGGTGGAACTTAACCCCTGAGACTCCAGCACACACACACAGATGCGAACTTTCCAACTTAGAGGAGTGACATCTGGAGCCTCTCTGGGTGATAAGTTGTGAATGAAATGATTGAACCAATGTAGCCCTGCACTCCATCCTTTGAATTGGTGTAACTATAGCCTTTTTCATGGTCAGTGAGTGGAATCCGTTTGGCCACTGATAAGTTACATTAATAGTTAACCTCCAACTCCACCTTATTAATGGGATGGCAGAAATGATTCAGCCTTTCCCCTTTCACTATTTCCATCACTCTCCAAGATTGCATTCCTATCTTGCGCTTTGTTGATGATTTAAAGCTATTGAGCTTTGCCTATCCCTTTAACAACATTGAATGAAATTATTGATTTGCTACTAGTCCCTGGGCAACAATGTCTCTGTTGAGTGTATTTGACTTGGATCTGGTTTGTTTGTTACAGTAAAAGTCTTAAACGTGAAATCTTGTTCTGTTTTCAGCTTTCAATTAGAGGTTTGATTTTTTTTTTACTTTTTGGCATCTATAGTGATTGTAAATTGTGCTGTACTGATCTCCATGCTACTGACTCAGAACCATTCTAAAAGCAGGTCCTGGTCTTAAACAGCAGCAACTGTATAACTGTAGTATAACAGAGTAATAGCTCAAAAGATTCCTTCTTTTGTAAAGGTTTAATGAATGGCGTCTTTAGTTAAATTTGCGCTTGTCTGTTTAATGTCCCTGATATATTATATGGCTGGTCAGTAAAAAAACAAGATGAAAATGATATGGAAGTTTATTTATTAGAGCCATAAGTAGGCCTACGTTAACACTGCAATAATATTACTGTGAAACCCCTTAGTTACCATACTCTGGTGCTTGTTTGGGCACAGTGAGGGAGAATTTAACATGGTCAATACAACTGACTAGCACATTTTTCAGACTGTGGGAGGAAACCACAGCACCTGGAGGAAACCCACACAGACATGAGGAGAATGTGCAAACTCTGCATAGACAGTGATCCAAGCTGGGAATTGAACCCAAACCCCTGGCGCTGTGAGGCAAAAGTGCTAACCATTGTGCCATTCTTGAAGATGATGCTACACCCTTTACAGGGCATCTGGGTCCTGTGTGAATGGTGCAAGCAACTGTTACTGTCCTTAACAGCTCAGCTAATCAGAAGCATTCAGTTTATTCTTAGAAATGTTAATTAAGCATAAAGTAGTTTGATGAATTCTGAAATGAGCGGTGCAGAGCCTAGACCAGTAAGTGTCAATCAGAATAACAAAATCATGGTCAATTCAGGTACAGAAAGTGAAATACAACGAGCAGAAGTAAGATGAGATTAAAAGGTAAACTCAAGTGCACTTTTAGAAAGATCTCCAACAATGAAAATATGGAAGGTTGAGACTCATTTTTATAATAGTTCTTTGCTAGAGAGGGCGACTGACAGTAGTTAATATTTATCAAGTCTGTAAAAGGAGCTTCAACTCAAAATGACATGACTTAACTTTAAATTTCTCTGCCAAGATTATTTCACATCTGCGATGTAAATACAGGAACATCATACTACTCAATGCATAACCACAATGATTTGGAGTCAGACATTGAGAAACCGGGGTGATATGATGGCACAGTGGTTAGCACTGCTGCCTCACAGCACCAGGGACCGGGGTTAGAGTCCTGGCTTGGGTCACTGTCTGTGTGGAGTCTGCATCTTATCCCCATGTCTGCAGATTCTCTGGTTTCCTCCCGCAGTTTGAAAGACATGCTGGTTAGGTGCATTAGCCTTGCTAAATTCTTCAGAGAATTTAGTGTGCCAGAGTGTGGCGAAAGGAGATTTTCACGGTAACTTCATTACAGTGTTAATGTAAGCCTACTTGTGACAGTAATAAAGAAACTTCAGAACACTGTTTCTGTGAAGCCAGTAGTGGGATGTCTCAATTCTGACAGCAAGTTTCCAATTTTTGCATAATTGCCCATCTGTCACCATCTAACAATGCTCTGGCATTTGTACATTAGTAACTGCAAATGCAACTCACAGTGCTGTTACCTTTAGACCAATGATTTCAATGTTCAAATAGGTGATCATTGTACTCGTTGCAAAACGAACATTATGTGATCAAGTAATGAGAAACATTCATTCCATTCTTAGGGATGGTAAGTAAATTTAAATCCATTTTATTTATTGGTGGCCCACTTTTCATTTCTATTAATCATTTCAAATACCTATCAACAATTTATACTTACTTTCATATCCAGTAATTAAGAACATGCAGTAGTTAGATTTCAGAAAGATGGGTATAGCACTTGGACTAGTACTGCACAAGACACGCCAGAAGGTTTCTTAGATTCACCCCTCACTTAAAGTTTGCTTAATAGTCACAAGTATGGCTTACATTAATACTGCATGAAGCTACTGTGAGATTACCCTAATCACCATACTACGGGCCTGTTTGGGTCAATGCACCTAACCAGCATGTCTTTCAGAGCACCCAGAGGAAATCCACACAGACACAGGGAGAACGTGCAAATTCTGCAGAGACAGTGACCCAAACTGAGAATCGAACCCAGGTCCCTGGTGACGTGAGGCAGTAGTGCTAACCACTGTGCCACCGTGCCACCTATATGTTGAGCTTGTTAAACTTAGGCAAAATGGTACAGAGTAAAGCTAACAGCAGAGCAATATCTCTCTGTCAGCAATGTCTCAACTTCTGTTTTTACATTGCACATCTGCCCTCGCCTGGAGCTGCTGCAGCATTTCTGCATAAATGACAGAGAGTCCTGTTTGCCTTGATACTATATTGAGAGGAAGTTTTGCATCAATATCTATAGGCCGCAGCATTCACAGCATTTTAATTTGCTTCTCAAAATGTGCACCAATCCCCGGGTCAAGTTAATGCGGATCATTCTAGTTTCAAACAATGAGCACCTACTGGATTTGAGTTATAGGGGAAAGTCTGTTTGGTGATTAACCTAATCCACATATGTGACTGAGGGCTAATTACCATAAATCATTAATATGTTATCCCTAATAGCATAATGATTGCACTCTCCAAATTTTAAAGATAGGACTTATATATTTTCTGAGATGCAGGAGAAAATCTATTTTCTAATTAACCTAATTTGCACATAGAAATTAAGACTCGTTAGCATAATTTATTAATATTTTATCCCTCATACCAGAAAGATAATATTCCTCCAAGTTCTGTAAGAATAAAGGTTACACTTTTTGCATTGTCAGGAAAAGCTGTTTTCTAATTAACCCAATTTATGGATGGAAATTAAGTAGAACTAAAATAATTAATTTATGCCCAATCCCTTATAGCCAACGATTATTTCTCAAAATTTGTAATTCTGATATTTAGAGATTCTGGGCGGGATTTTCTGCCAATAGTTGCCCCGAAACTGGAAAATCTCACCCGATGTCAACAGACCTTTCCATGGTCCACCCCTCATCCGCTACAATTCCCGTGGCAGACAGGACGGGAACATTGGCTCCTCTGAGATTCTGGATTAAGTATACTTTTGGTGTTAGTTATTGAGTTCCACATTTTGTTGCAAAGTACAGGTGCTGGACACCAACATCAAGAGACTCAAAGGTGATAAGGTGAATGTGACTGAGATTTCCATCCTTCTCCACCCCGTCCCCACTCCAGTCCACTCAACACAGTGTGATTTCCAGCAGAGAGGCAGTTCTCCATTGGCCGTTGGTGGGTTCTTCCAGCCCTGCCGATATCTACGACGTTGTTTAAAACTAGAATAATCTGCAGTAATTTGACTTGGGGAATGGGGCACATTTTGAAAATTTTATATGGCTTACCCATTTTGCTTCAGGAACCTGTCGCAGTGGAAGTTGTCATCGGCAAGACCAGAAGACCCTTCCCTTCATCCCCAAGAAGGACTGGAAAACCTTGGCCACAGCCTAACTTGACACGAAGCCTGGACTACTGGAAGAGAAGACAGGGAAAGGTATTCTATTGTTTTGGTCTGGGCATAGAGTAGAAAACAGCATAATGAGTCTTGATGTCAGTGAGAAAGCAGGAAAATATTTTTAAAAAACTAATATAATAAAAAATAAGCAATTCGCTGTCAGTTTGAGGGTTTTGATCAGTGAAGAACTTATCTGTCCCTTGTTCACAGCAACAATGCAAACCCATTTTGGAACAAAATACACTGTGATGCTCACTGGAAGCAGATAGAAGAAAAACTCGATCACCGTATCAATTAATTCCTGTTCCTCTAATCCTATCTACTTTACCCTCTCTCCCCATTCTACTGACCACACCCTCATTCCTACACCCCCTCCCACACTGCCACATTTTCTAATAGAATCATTAACTGCTCACGCATCATCAATTATGCTTTTCAGGTTAGATACTGCTATGATTTATTTTTTCAAACTGGGCAAAAAAATCTGTTGTTTAATTAATTTACTTTGTTTATGCAAATTTAAGCTAATTATTAAGCAGCGAATAACAGATATCCAGCAGCAGTGAAAAAGCATTGATTTGATCCAAATATTCAAATGTTACAAATTATGATGGTAGAGCTCAAATTATATAGAAGCATCAGCCAGTACTTTCACTTTGTCATTAGAAATAACATGAGAGATTTTTATGATGGTTTTGTTTGCTTCATTTTGTGTATTTCTTCAGTGAAATACGTAACACAATTGCATTTCTTGTAGGTACACATTGAGAAATGGTCATTGCTATTTGATATTTTGACACAATCTCCACTTTTTAACAAGTAGCATGGTCCAAATTACAATTCACTGACCTCTTAATTTTTTAATAAGATTTTGTTACAATATTTGCAGAAGGAGTTTTATAGTCTAATGCCCTTGATATTGCGTTTTGTGATCGCAGCATATAAATACTCCTGAGTTTATCTGAGGTCTTTTCTCTGCTGTTTTATTGCAGACATTAACTTATTTAGCTTAAAACAGGTTAAAATTTTGTACAAGTGGCTCGCATTGCTGCTTCTTTATGCTGGGTTCGATTCCTCTCTTGGGTCACTGTCTGTGTGGAAACTGCATGTTTTCCCCATGTCTGCATGGGTTTCCTCCAGGTGGTTTAGTTCCCTCTCACAATCTGAAAGATATGCTGGTTAGGTCCATTGGCCATGCTAAATACACCCTTCGTGTACCTGAAGAGGTGCTAGAGTATGGTGACTAAGGGATTTTCACAGTAACTTCAGGGTAGAATTTTATCACCTTGCCCATCTCAGAATCAGGTCGGGTGAGTTTTGCAGAACGGAATTCTCTGTTGGCCTTAGGCAGGATTTTACGAGCCTCTCTGGGTGAGGTCGTAAAATACCAGTCCATTGCATTGCATTAATGTAAACCTACTTGTGACACTAATAAATAAACAGAAGTACTTCACTGCATAATTTTATGGTCCAAATACTTACCCTGCCATCAGTCATTCCACTCACATTGTCTGTACCTTCAAGACTTGATTACCTGTAAAGACTCTCATTCCAACCATTATCTTATAAATTGAGTTTGTGTCTTTTTTTTCCTGTTTGTGAACACAACTCCTTGCTCTCCTGAAGAAGTGACACTCCGAAAGTTTGTGCTATCAAATAAAACTGTTGGGCTTTAATTGATGTTGTGATACTTCTTACTGTGTTTACAACACTCAACCTGACACTGCTGACGCCAAAGCCTTCCTTTTCTTCATCTTTTACAGGAGTAAGTTATGAAAAGCTCTATTTCCTTGATAATGAAATACAGGGAGCCATTATAAAGTAGTCACTCTGTACTGTGGTGGAGTAGCAAGGTTTGACTTTCAATGTAGAGTCAGGAACCTGAAGCCTGGGTCCCAATCCCATACCCTGTCTCTGTCACTTGCATCGCTATTCAAGTTTAAATGTCTAATTGAGCTGGAGATGAGCTCAGTGCCCAAATAGTGGTCTTGAAGCTGCCTGCTGAAGCAAGAGCATCAAAGGCAGACAGCAGCCATGATTGGAACTGCTGCACTCTTGCAAAAGAGAGGAGGCAGGAATTTGGAGGGCTGGAAGTCTCAACATTCACAGCATTGGCCAAATAATATTGCACCCAATCTCACAGTGAAACCTTGGCTGGCAAACATATTTTCCAGTTAAAAAAAAACTTTGCATTGGACCAGACAGCTATTCACTAAGGCGTATCACATTGTTTGGGTTTGATTAGTTCCAATTTGAAAATCACCTCCTTGCCATCACCAACCTGCTCACAAGCTTAATGAGGTTAATGAGCAGTTAATTAGCAGGGAGGGGATTTCCACTTCCCACTCTCCCTTTAAAAATTGCAGCACGATTCAGCAATGTCATCCAGGAACGCAACTTTCATTGCAATTCCACCCCCTCCTGCAATTGACAATTCAGCCCCAGTAATACATTATAGACTGAAATGAGAGGAATATCGATAGAACCCTTCTATACGTAGTTAACTAGGAGTGGGGTGACTGTTTCGAGTGCTTCCTGCTCACCTATGGTAATTCTCCCATACAAGCTCCTTGTTAGTTTTGGTAATTTCAAATCAGTTCCTTATGTAATAGTTGCTTCTCCCCAAACCCTTCATTTTTCTCATCTCTTCTCTCTCCCAAAGGTTCTACCTCATTTCAATATATGATTCCATGAAGATTGACAATTGTTCTCATAGTTCACATACAATCAGTCTCAGGCAGATACTTGGGCAATGAATGAACTCAATCCTATCCCTTGGCAAAATTTCCAAGGCTGTTGTAACTTGTTACATTCTTCACAACTTTGTTGTACAAAGGGAAATAAGCATGGAGTGAGTGGCCATTGTCATTTACCAGCCTGAACATGACTGCCTACAAGATGGAAGAGGGAGGAAGCATCATAAAAGGTGGATTCTGTCCTTTCTAACATTACCACAACTGTCTTCCCCAGTAGCAATCATTGTGTGTTAAGTTTTGAATTTTTTTATTAGTACCACAGATAGACTTATATTAACACTGCAATGAAATTACTGTGAAAAATCCTCTAGTCGTCACACCCTGGCAGGTACACCGAGGGAGAAATCTGCATGGCCAATGCAAATAACCAGCTCGTCTTTCAGACTGTAGGAGGAAACCGGAGCACCCGGAGGAAACCCATGCAGACACGGGGAGAACATGCAAACTCACACAGACAGTGACCGAAGCTAGGAATTAAACTCAGGTCCCTGGTGTCACGAGGCAGCACTGCTAACCACTGTAGTAATAAAGGATACAAATTCTGGGTGGGATTTTACCTTTCTTTTTGTGCAAAGTGTGACAGAAGGTAAGAAAAAAAAAGTTAGAGCCTTCAGCGCCATTGACAGCTTTCTCCGCCATAGTGTTAGGACAATAAAGCATAAAATTTGAAGGGGTGGGTCTCACAACATCACGCTGGCAGACAATCTCTCACCAGATTCTCCGCTCTCGGCACACCTAGCCAAGAAAAGTAGGAGTGGAAAATCCTGGTCTTGGAATATTACTTTCCTTCTTAACCTTAAAGCTCCACTGGAGGGCCATTAGTGTTTTCCTCACTGAAATCGGAAAAGATTGAGAATGAACCCTGGCTCAGCATCACATGGGCAGCAGACTTCCTCACATTGTGATCAAGAAGTGGGGGGAGGGAGATGACTAGAGTCTAAATCTATTGTCCCCAGTTAAAAGTCAATTTTATGAATTTAATAACATGGCCAGTATGTAAGGCATCTGAACAAAAATCTTCTCCCCTTGAGAATTTGTACTATCTTTTCATACACAGCTTTGCTCTCATTGAAAAAGCATTTGATAAAATATTCACACACTTCCAAAAGAACTCTAGACTCTCTCCTTGGGGTGAGAAATAATTATTGAGCATCTGTCTTACAACTGCTTTCTTCCTGATCTAGTCTTACTGGATTAATCCATTTGATCAAAAGGTAGTATAGGTTATTCTTTTATTTATCTGTGTTCAGATTCTGCCTCACATTTTGGCAGATTTGTAATTTTTTGAAGCAACTTTTGAGTTTTCCCGTTGCTGGGTATTGTTCTTTCATGATTGAAAGAAGTAATTTCATTTGCAGGAGTATTTTACACAGGAAGGCTTGCGAGCACCCATTGCTTTTCAGCATAGACTGCAACTGCAACTTGGGATTTGAATCTTGAGATCCCATGAATTTCAAACAGGAATAATTGGAATTCTTTCAAATAATGAATAGCAATCAGAAGACATGCCTGTTTAACCCTTTAATGAAAGGCATCAAGATTTTATTGGACCTGTAAAATCTTATAAATGTATATTTAATAATAACTGAGGTGTCCTCAAGAGCTAACCAGGCAATGGGACTTCACATTGAATAGTTACGTACTGCGTGGCCTCCGGGACCTAAGTAATGGGTGATTCAAGTCCTTTAATATATTAGCGAGGTTGGTTACAGTATATGGTTGATACCCTTATTGTAGCATTTTGTGGACATTGTGGCTGCCTCTTCTTCTGTTGTCACACCTACTAAGGTCATTCAAATATTTTCAATACTCGGTTGCCATTTATGCCACAAAATGCGTGGCCATTTCATTCTATTGCTGGTATCCTTTAGACACTGCATTACTTGGACCGAGTCCACCCCTGAGGAAAACAGCCAGAGCAGGAACACGTCTGCACAATCAAGGATCCCACACATCCCGGACATATTCTCTTCCACCTTCTTCTGTCGGGAAAAAGATACAAAAGTCTGAGGTCACGTACCAACCAATTCAAGAACAGCTTCTGCCATCAGATATTTGAATGAATCTACCATACATTAAGCTGATCATTCTCTGCATCTGCACCCTAGCTATGACTGTAGTACTATAGTGTGCATTCTCTCCTTTCTTTTTCCCCTTATGTACTCTATGAACGGCATGCTTTGTTTGTATAGCATGCAAAAACAATACTTTTTATTGTATCCCAATATATGTGACAATAATAAATCAAATCAGAAAATAAACCATACAGTATCCAGGCTTTATTAATACGAGCAAAAAGTACAAGAGCAAGGACACTAGTTAAACCTCAACTGGAGTATTATCTTCGCTTCTGTGTGCCATACTATAGGAAGAATGTGAACATATTGGAGACGGTGTAAAAGAGGTTTACAAGAATAGTTCCATGGATGAGAAACTTTAATTATGGGAATAGATTGGAGAGGTTGGGACTGTCCTTGGAGAAAATAAAATTGAGAGAAAATTTGATACAGATGTCAAAATCAATAGCAGGCTGGACAGAGTATGTAGGGAGAAACTATTCCCACTCGTAAACGGATCAGGAAACAAGAGAGCACAGATTTAAAGTGATTTGCAAAAGGAGAAAATGCGATTTGCGGAAATATTTTTAAAGACAATGGGTGGTTCAGGTCTGGATTGCACATCCTGGAAGTGTGCTGGAGGCAGCTTCAATCAAAGAATTTAAGAGGACATCAGATGACTACGTGATCAGAAGCAATGTGCAAGAACAAAGAACAAAGAACAAAGTACAAAACAGCATGGGAAATAGGCCCTTCGGCCCAACGAGCCCGCGCCGCCACCCCAATGTCCCCACCTCTACCTGCGATCCCTGTCCATGTTTATAGATCTATGGATTAAAAACCAAATTTGAGACAATTTAGGGAGAATTTGTTTTGCCAATTAGCCTAAGAGCACATCTTTGGGATGTGGGAGGAAACCGGAGCGCCCAGAGAAAACCCACGCAAGCACAGGGAGAATGCGCAAACTCCCACAGACACAGGCCCAAATCTATGTATCTGCACAGCACAGCGATAGTCACTGAGCTGTCGTGTTGCCCATCAGATGGTCCAGGTCAAGCATACACTAACGACGTGAAGCAGTAGGATACTCTCGAAAAAATCCAAGAGCAAGAATTCAGGGAAAATGCAGGGGAATGGTATTAAGTCACTGAGGCCGATTCTCCCAGTGCATTGTGCTGTTTGAGTAGCGCAGCGGGCTGAGAGACATCAATGGTGGCTTTTTTGCAGGCTTCCCCTAAGGGCTCCGCCCCACAAAACATGCATTAACATACCTTTACATATCATTAGCAGGTCCGTGACTGAATTCACCCCACCAGCGCCTTCTCCCTCTCCGGTGTGATGTCATGCTGGCAGGGTTTACAACTCACTTCTAAAAGTTGGGACCTGGCATGGTAGTACTGCAGAAGAGCAGGAGGTAAGATGCAGTCCCCAGAGTGCAGGGAAGGATGGAGACAGGGGCTGGAAAGTTTCTGGTATGCTGGGGAAGTTCACTGAATGGTGAGAGTGCTGTTTCCACTGACGTGTTCTCTCTCTGGGGTACAGTGTGATACTGCACTGAGTGCTTGGTGGGGCTGCTGTCCCCAGACCCAGGATGTTCCATTGTTATGGCTGTGGGGTGTGTGTGAGGCACGGCACCGTGCTGGGATTTTAGGGAAAGGTGGAAGGGCATCATTTGCTGCTTGAAGGCTCATCAATCCAGGCAGCCGGTGCTCCAAGCAGTAATTAGAACTCTGTCCCATGTCCCTGGCCTGCAACACATACCTGGAAGAGGATGCTGTAATAGCACCTGTGGTAATAGCTCAATGGTGCACAATGGCTCCGTCATCAACCTGTATGCTCTCCCTGCATGTCATGTTCACGATGCCAATGGCAGGAACCTAATTAGGTGACACTTAGCACCACACATTGTGCTGTGTTGTCCATAGCGGACATAATGTGGATATGCTGGCAATGGACTTTCACTGGCCCAGTGAGGGATTGGCAGGAAGCACTGGGATAGTATCTGTCAATCTTCCTTTCTCTCTCACTCTCTGACCTCCACTGTGCAGATGGATTTTGGACTGATAGGCCTGGAGCTGTCCATCATGGTGATAGCTGCTGAGGAGGAGGTGGCTCAGGAGGTGGAGAGAATCGTACAGCCATGGCAGGAACATACAATGGCAGACTCTGCAGAACGAGGGGAGATACAGCCATTGAGGTCCAAGGAGTGGGAGCATAGTCTCCTGAAGGGTAAGGGGAGGGATCGGGGAAGGAGCATGCAGAGACAGAAATCTTTTGAGGGCCTTTTTTGTGCTGTCTCCAGCTCTACCTGCCCGAGGATTCAGTGTGGCATCTCTGTCAGATCCTGGCAGACTTAGCACCTCAAGGGAGGGAAGGGCATCAGGTCCCAGTGGAAATCAAGTTGACTGAACTTCTATGCCACGGGTCGTTCCAGGCATTCTAATGGAAATATCACAGACTTCTGTCTATAGGTATGTACGCCAGGTTACTGATGCCTTGTGCACCCAAGCATACCAGTATATATACTTTGATGTTGGCCAGGCACAGGAGGAGGCCTGGGCTATAGGCTTTGGTACCATAGCAGACATCATGTGGAAATGCCAACAATGGACTGGGGTAAACACAGTAAGAAGTCTCATAACACCAGGTTAAAGTCCAGCAGGTTTATTTGGTAGAAAAAGCCACTAGCTTTTAGAGCACTGCTCCTATATCAGGTGAGTGGAGAGTTCTGATCACAATTGGTGCAAAGACACACTGTCAGTTTATAGAATACTGATTAGAATGTGAGCTTTACAGCTAGTCAACTCTTAAAGGTGCAGACAATGTGAGTGGAGATAGCATTAAGCATAGATTAAAGAGATGTGTACTGTTTCCAGATTGGACAATAAGTGAGATGTTGCAAGCCCAGGCAAGTCATGGAGGATTACAAATAGTGTGACATGAACTTAAGATCCCAGTTGAGGCCATCCTTATGTGTGTGGAACTTGGCTATTACGTACTGCGTGAAGGACACCTTGCAGAATGTTTACTTGAAGATTAGAAGCTGAATGTCCGTGATCACTGAAGTGTTTGCCAACAGGAAGGGAACAGTCTTGCCTGGTGATTGTCGAGCAATGTTCATTCATCCATTGTCGTAGCATCTGCATGGTTTGCCCGATGTTCCATGCCTCAGGACATCTTTTCCTACAGCGCATCAGATAGACAACATTAGCCGAGTTGCAAGTGTATGTACTGTGTACCTGGTGGATGATGTCCTCATGTGAGATGATGGCATCCGTGTCGCATGTCTTACAGAGGTTGCTATGACATGATTATGTGGTGCCATGGTCACTGTTCTCCTGAAGGCTGGGTACTTTGTTGCGGCCAATGGTCTGTTTGAGGTTGTGAGGTTGTTTGAAAGCAAGAAGTGGGGGTGTGGGGATGACCTTGGCAAGTTATTCATTTTCATCAATGACATGTTGAAGACTCCAGAGAAAATGTCATAGATTCTCTGCCCTGCGGATGTACTGGACGACGAAGGGTATTCTGTTCACCGTGTCCGGTGTTTGTTTTCTGAGGAAGTCAGTGCAATTTTTCGCTGTGGAACATCAGAACTGTCAATCGATGAGTCAAGTACCATATCCCGTTCTTATAACGGCATCTTTCAACGTCTGGAGGTGTTTTTGTGATTCTCCTCATCTGAGCAGATCCTGCGTATATGGAGGGCTTGTCTGTAGAAGATGACTTCTTTAACTTGTTTAAAGTGGAAATTGGAGAAGTGGAGAATGGTGAGGTAATTCATGTGCTTGCAGTACAGCGAGGTGCTGAGGTGACTGTGCATGTGTCCAAGAATGCAACCAATTCCACAGAGTCATCAATAGTGAGTCTGATGGTGGGATGTAATTTGTTGATGTCATCATATTGTTGTTTCAGTGATTGTTCACCATGAGTCCAAAGGAAGAAAATGTCATCAATATATCTAATGTATAGTATCAGTTGAGGGCCTTGAGTGGTAAAGAAGTCTTGTTTGAGCCTGTGCATGAAGGTATTGGCATATTGAGGTGCAAATTTGGTCCACATGGCTGTTCCGTGTGTTTGGATGAAGAACTGGTTGTTGAGTGAAGACATTGTGGTCCAGAATGAAGCGAATGAGTTGTAAAATTGCATCTAAAAGCTGGCAGTTGTCGGCACTGAGTACTGAGGCAGTTGCAGCAATGCATTCATGTCACATTATTTGTAACCCCCATGACTTGCCTGGGCTTGCAACATCTCACTTACTGTCTTGTCTGGAGACAATACACATCTCTTTAACCCATGCTTAATGCTATTTCCACTCACATTGTCTGCACCTTTGAGATCTGATTAGCTGTAAAGATTAGCATTCTAATCTGTATTCTGTAAACTAAGTATGTGTCTTCCTATGCTCTGTTTGTGATCAGAACTCCCCACTCACCTGACGAAGGAGCAGCACCCCAAACTCTAGTGACGTTTGTTACCAAATAAACCTGTTGGACTTTAACCTGGTGTTGTGAGACTTCTTATAGCGACATATGCAGGAAATAGTGAGTGGGACACTCATTGCCCTGCGTTGCCCACAAGGTGAGGGGCAATATTTTATCAACTGGCAGTGCTCCCTCAATGTCCAGATTGTCTTTGATCACCTGTTCATCATTATGCAAGTGTGGGCACAGCACCCAGTGAGTGTCCGTGACAGCTATGTCCTGATTGGACATCCCTAGCCTCTTTTAAAGACCAGCCCAGACTGCCGGGATGGCTTGTAGGCGACAAGAGCTAATCGCTAAGGTCACGATGCCTTTAGGGAGGGAATTCACATATCTTGTTTAACCACAGACTCATGTTGCTCTTGATACTTATCTTGTGGTTATTTTGTTGCAATCACCCATTTGGTTGCCCCATGGTTAACCTGAAAACCATGCTGTGATTCCAGGAGGTGAATATCTACAAGTAGTTTAATGGGACCCTTGTAAAGCAGTTTCTTGTAATTAGGCAAGGTGGTGGCCTAGTGGTATTGTTGCTGGACTAGTAATCCAGAGACCCAGGGGACCTGGTTTAAATCCCACAGATGGTGAAATTTGATTCCAGCAATGTAAAATCTGCAATCAAGAGTGAAAGACAATGAAACCATTCCCAATTGTTGTAAAAACTGATCTGGTTCACTAAGGTCCTTTAGCAAGGAAATCTGCCATTCTTACAAAGTCTGGCCCACATTTGGCTCCAGACCCACAGCAATGTGGTTACCTTTCATGGCCTAGCAAGTCGCTCAGTTCAGGGCAATTAAGGATGGACAATAAATGCTGGCTACATCCCATGAATGAATAAAAAAAGTGAATGTAATATTGAAACAATTACATCTAATAGGGAATTTGTACTTTAGAAGTGTTCCCTGTTTGAAAAAAGGGAACACTTACATAGCTCCATGGAAATAGTAGACGATAGACAGACTATAGACAGTTATTGAAACTATCCAGCAATAACTTAGCCACAATTTGCAAGGTCATTGAGAGTGCACCTCCTTTTCACAGGGGTCAAAGGCTACCTGCAGGATCACAGGTGCCTCTTTGTACTGTTTCTGGTTGTGGGAGATGTTACAGCTACTGTTTTAGTTGCCCAGTTTATTCCCTGTTCATCCTGTTACTATACTACTCCCCGTAGTGAAGAGGCAGGAGAATCTAAGCCACAGGCACACTATTAATGCCGCTCTGTGTTTGGATTAATAGGGAGTAAACTTCTAATTGCAGATTGTGTGTCACAAGTGCAATTTCATACCACAGCAAAAAGAGCAGTAAAATCAAGCCCAACATCTGCTCCAGCACCTCTGTGTTCCCAAAGTATTCAAATGACATCTGCTATTGTACAAGAACAGTTTGAATGGGATTGCTTTTTTATAGTTGGATGTTCACCTAGCACTGTCGCTGTTGAAGCCAACATAACCCAAAAGCAATAGAGGGGTCAAATTTTCATACACTTAAAAGTAGACAAAATAAAATATGGATAAAGTTATTGCCAATAGATTTGCATAACCCATGCTATTGCCACGCAATAAACTCAGTCATAAAGAGCTCAGCAAGGGAATTTGGCACATTCTTAATGAAAAGCTATTGCTGGAGGTGGGTTAATGGCATTAGTTCTTAAGCAATTACAGAACACGTTACTGCCAATCAAGGTCAGGACATTTACTTTTAATGATCTTTGTTCAACAGAAACACTTGGATAAAGGAACATTTGCTCACTGCAGGGGCTCCCAGAAGGACACTTCTGTTCTAAATTGATATTTTAGAATGGTGATGTAAAATAAGTTGCAACGGACACTCGTCACATGAAGAAAAAGTGGAGGGGAGGTTGGGGAACAAGATATTTTTACGACACACATCTGCAACACCATGACAGCCTTCAGAAGGTTTAAATGATATTCAGTACAAGATGAGCTGATTTGAGATGAGAGTTCAGATAAACCAAATCATAGTAATAAAGATGCGTAATGGTGCTCATTAACACTGTTCATTATTGCAGCATTGGCGGCCGCTGCATTTAGCACAGTACTCTTCATATCACAAATGACCTGACCCAAGCTTCATTTGTTAAAACACATTTTAGAGATACAGTATTGAATAATCCATAGCCCAATAACATTTAATGCCACTCGGACTGGTAGCAGCTATAGTTCCTCAGTTAATCTTTTTCAAGAGGCAAACCTTTAGAGTCAATTAACTTCTGTTAACAAATGTTTCTTGCGCAAAGAGGATATACGTTACAAAATTCTGATTGTCCACGTTATTCTATATATTCCATATTATCCATATTAAACTGTGGCCATCTCAGAGAAAAATGAATCATTTCAATATTTTGTATGATCCAGATAGCATAAATGTGGCAACGTCTTTGGAAAGGATTCGCTATTACCTTAATAATGACAGGAAGGATAATAATTTACAGGAAGGATGTGGAAGCTATTGAAAGGGTGCAGAGGAGATTTACAAGAATGTTGCCTGGATTGGGTGGCATGCCTTATCAGGATAGGTTGAGGGAGCTCAGTCTTTTCTCCTTGGAGAGATGAAGGATGAGAGGTGACCTGATAGAGGTGTGTAAGATGTTGAGAGGTATAGATCGGGTGGATTCTCAGAGGTTTTTTTCCAGGGCTGAAATGGTTGCTATGAGAGGATATGGGTTTAAGGTGCAGAGAAGTAGGTATGGAGGAGATGTCAGGGGTAAGTTTTTCACTCAAAGAGTGGTCGGTGAATGGAATCAGTTGCCGTTGGTGGTGGTGGAAGCAAATTCGATAGGATCTTTAAAGAGACTTCTGGATGAGTACATGAGACTTAATAGGATTGAGGGTTATAGGTAAGCCTAATAGGTAGGGATATGATGGGCAAAACTTGTGGGCCGGAGGGCTGTAGTTTTTTTATGTTCTATGTTTTATGACCATTCAGAGCATGAAATAGTGAAAACTCTAATGCTCTTGGCAAGTGTTAACAGATTGCACTTTAAAACAGTTTGAGGACATCATTGTAGCATTTAAGTCATCCTGTTGAGCTCTCCTGTCTTTTGCCCAGTTTGGATCAAATTTAAATTCTTGCCTGTTCAGCAAAGATGGCATTGTTAGATGTTGCTTTAATGCCTCAGCATCTCAGTGGTTAGAATCAGAATTTTGTGGCTTGCATACTTGCAGTCCCTCACGGCTGACGGAATCATAAAGTAGTGATTCATTCTGGGCATTGCAAATTGTAAACTAAAATCAGCAATATTGCAAGTGGAAAAAGTTTTTGAGAGCAGAATTCTCTATTAACACATCTGATCCATGTAATAGAACCGGGCATTCCAGCTGTTAACTACCAATGGTGTTCTTCTAGCAATAGTACACTCCTAGTGAGATTACATCATTTTAGCAGTTGTACTTTGCTGTTCTACTATACCGAGAAAGGATGATGTTGTATTCACTCAATATTTTTTTCCTGACTGTGAGATTTTCTTTTAATGTAGAACTGCAGAGCTGTGACGAGATTGGAATACTTTACTGTAGCTGTAAAACAGTGTCAAATTATTTGCTTAACAATGCCCAGCCCAAAAGATGCCTGATTTTTGCATTGTTCATTGCAGTGTTAATGTGACTTGTGACACTAATAAATAAACTTTATAAACAAAAACCACTTGCCGTCCTTATTCAAGATGATCCACAGTTACTGCCTGGGCTGTTAAAAGTAGCTATCCTAAGCAGAGGCCAAGATTTTTTGGTTGACTTTTGCGGCAGTAGTAAATCTCACCAACAGGTGGGACTGGAAGATTCCTTCAAATGCGGCACCTCTAATAAGATCTTCACAGAAATCATAGAAACTCTGCAGTGCAGAAGGAGGCCATTTGGCCCATCAAGTCAGCACTGACCACAATTCCACTTAGTCCCTACTCCCATATCCCTACGCATTTACCCACTAATCTCTCTAACCTACACATCACAGGACATTAAGGGGCAATCTTAACATGGCCAATCAACCTAATCGGCACATTTTTGGACTGTGGGAGGAAATCAGAGCATCCAGAGGAAACCCACACAGACACAAGGAGAATGTGCAAACTCCAGACAGACAGAGACCCGGGCTGGGAATCGAACCCAGGTCTCTGGAGCTGTGAAGCTGCAGTGTTAACAACTGTGCTACTGTGCCACACATCTTGGACCTGTAAGGAGAGTGCAAGTCATGGCATACCTCCTCAACAAATCAGACTGAGACAATGCAGAGCTAAAATTTATCGTGCTGTTGGGCACAGGAGTTTCAAGTTGTGAGCTTTCCACATCTGTTTAGATCGAGGCAGGCAACAAGCAAACCTGGTATTCACCATGGGCAGGATTTTCTAACCGCGCTTGCCCCAAAGCCGGAAAATCCCGGCCAAGATCAACAAATCTTTGCATGGTCCATGTCCCACCTACGACAATTCCCATAGTGAGCAGGATGGGAAAATTCCACCCACATCTCCACGGTTGCAACAACATAGTTGAAGAACCCTGCACTATATCCATATTCTTCGTACAGCTGGCTTCCTGTGCACTCAGTATGAGGCCCCAGGAGCACTGTTTGGAAACTATGTGTACAGCCAGCCTGATCCTTTTAAAGGTGCACCCCAGATTAAAAAGGGGTTGCACACCTGAACTGAAGGCAGCAGATAAACTATTTGGGAAGAGTGCAAGTGCAGGAGAAAGGTACAGGAGGGACCCTCTCTGGTTTAGTGATGCTGCCATGGAGGTAATCCAGTTGAAGTCTAGGAGAGAGATGGGTGGACAATTCTCCCCAAAAAAATTCTAAGTGTTGAATTTGCGTGAAAACTGGAATAACTCCTGTTGATTTTTTTTTGGCGCGATTTTCTGAATGGATCTTCCACATTCTGCAGAGTGCCCCAGAGTGATTCACTCAAAAATCTGTGGAGGGGAGCTATTCCTGCTGGAGAGACCGGCAGCAGGGTGCTGAGCGAGCCACTGCGCATGCACCAATCTGTCAGTACCACATTCGGTGCACGTACAATGGCCCCATGCTGCCGGCCTCTTGATCGCTGGTCGGTCCCGCAACCCCACATCATTGCCCCTCTGAACCTCCCCACCTCACCATCGCTAGCATCCTGGACCTCTCCAGACAGGCCCTGGTGTCACCCCCACCCTGGCCCTGCCAGCTCCAAATCCCTGGCAATGCCAACCATCCAAGAAGCCCAGACCTCCCCACCTAAATGCCTATCTTTCCTCCCTTTGCCACTGATCTTCCAATCCCTATGCAGAGTGACAGCAGGACCCCCCCCACCCCCACCTTTGTCCCCCCATATGCTCCACTCCCTCTGGCCCTCTTAGCACTGCCTGATGCTTGGTGGGTAGTGATAAGGTACCGCTTGGGCATTGCGACTTTGCCCCTTGATTCACATTGTCATGGAGTTAGGCTCTGAGAGAGAGAGTAAGTCCAAAGGATCAAATTACAAGCTTTACTAAAATATTCATACAATTATAAAATCTCTACAGTGCAGAAGGAGGCTATTTTGCCCACCAAGCCTGCACTGATAACAATCCCACCCAGGCCCTACCCCCGCAACTCCACGTATCCATCCCACTAATTCCCCAAAACCAAGGGATAATTTTATCATGGCCAATCCACCTAACCAGCACATCTTTGAAGTATGGATCAAAACCAGAGCACCTGGAGGAAACTCACATTGACATGGGGAGAAGGTGCAAACTCCACACAGACACTGACCCAAGGCTAGAATCAAATTCTAGGTCCCTCGAGCTGTAAAGCAGCAGTGCTAACTATTGTGTCTCCATGTCACTTCAATTCCAATTTTTTAAATTCAAATTTCACCATCTGCCATGTTGGAATTCAAACCCAAACCCCTACACTATTACCCTGGGTCTCTGGTTACTAATCCAGTGACATTACCACTACACCACCACCTTCCTCAATCTTACAGACAAGGAAGTCTGCCAGGATCTGGAATAGAAGGAACTCTAGAAACTGAAAGTTCCAATGGTTCAATGCACAGAAATGACTGGGAACTCACATATGAATTGAGAAGTCCAAATTTGAGAGGATATGAAACAAGATTAGTTTTGCTTAGCTTCTGCAAGAGGGGGAATTTCCAGCAAAAAAAAGTCCTTACTGTGAAATATTATTTGGGGATTAACATTTACCATACTAAGCAAGGAAAGGAATCGGTGAAAACCTTGAGGAGCTGAGGATCAATTTAGACTGGTTCTCAGAAGATTAATGGTCTACTTAAGGGACAGAATGAAATATAACAGTGGATTGAGAGTTTTTGATTCTGTTAAAAGTAAAAGGGGAATATTTTGTTCTGTAGTTTAAAGTATAAGTTACCTACAAAATATTGTTTAGTCAATGTTGCATTTAGTTTGTTTGTTGCAGTGAAAGTTCAATATCTTGAAACCTTGTCATATGATACTTTATGTTGGGGTCACTAGAAATTCAAACTTCTTTTTGGACATTATTAATCGGTAAGGGATTTACAACAAGTTGGGGGTCTCCTGTGGAATTTTAAAGCCACAAACTGAGATGGATACACTGGGTTTTGCTTAAACAAATAAGATTTCACAGTGATCATTGCTGTACTTATTGAAAAATGGTCACATCTATTGCTGAAACCTTCTTTAAAAGAGAAGACTTGTCCTTGAGTGCTTTGCAGCAGTTATCAAAGATTAAGTTATAGCTTTTAGCAGGAAAATTGGAAATAGAATTAAAAGTAGGTACTAAGAAAGCAGAAATAGTTGAAGCATTGGCTCAGTATTGAACCTGGAGGATGAGACAAGTAATCCAGATGAAATGCAGGTCGTGTTAACCAGGATCCTGTTGCAAATTAAGCAACCAGAATTTGAGAAAGAAAGGGAATTTAAAAATCTGGAACTTGAAAGAGAAGATAAAGGAAGGTGAAAAGACTGGAAATGTAAAAACGTAGATTTAGAGTTTCAAAGAGCAGGAGACAGGGAAATGCTTGAATTTCTGACAGTAAAAGAACAGGAGAGCCTTGAATTGTAAAGAGAGTGGGAGACTGGAAAATTATATCAGGGCAGAGAATGGCTTTGATTAAATGAACATTTCTAAATGTCTATTGAAAAGGCAGACTTGTCAACGATCCAGATTTAATTTCTGGTTTGGCAAGGACTATTCCCCTCATGCCTGAATTTAATGACATAGTTGTTAAAAAGTTACAATGGTCAAGCAAACTTTGGACAATTCTATTACAAAATGTATTCATGGAGAAAGCATTGGTGGCTTATTCAATCCTTTCAGCTGAACAATCTGCAGATTATGATATGCTTAAAACTGCCGAACTTAATGAGTGCGAGTTAATCCCAGAAACTAACAGGCACACATTTAGAAATTTGAGAAAGAAACAAAATCAGACTTTTGTGAGAACTTGCTTGTGAAAAAGGAATAGTATTGAACGATAGTCTGGGGCTATGAAGCAGGATCAAGATTTAGAGATTTTAAAGAATCTTAGAGAAGGATCATTCATGGAAGATTTTGAAAACTATTCTTTTAGAAATCAGCTCCCACCTAGAGGGCCACAAAGTTTCTAAAACCAGGAAGGTGGCTGTTACAGCCGATGCAGGTTAAGGGGCCGATAATCCTATGTATGAATCAAAGTGACCAACGTGCTAGCTTTGCTACAACACAAGTCATGTGAAAGCAGATTGCTGGAAGTTGAAAGCAAACCAGTGGCATTAGTAGAGATCTATGTTGTTTCTCCAAAAAATGCTGTATCAGTGAGTGAAGCTAATGTGGTGAACTGATATCATCTAAAGTATTTGCAGTGGGTGGAAATCAGAAAAGATTATGGGAGTTTTATATTGGAAGGTGAAGTAACTCTACTTATGTCTGATAAAGGAGCTAAAAAGGTCCTTAGGGATACAGGATCAGCTCAAATCCCAATGTTAGCAAAAATGTGCATTCCTCTACATAGAGCTCACAAATAAAAATACATTGTTACCGCAAATTCATATCATTGCCTGTATTTTAATGTTGAATCTCGCAACATGGTACCAGTATAGCCAACCTTGTGGTAGAACAGGGTAAATCAGGCAGCAATTTCCAGATTTTACTGTGCATTCAGCAGACATTACCCTCCAATTTATTTCATAATAATGGTCAAAGCCAATAAACTCATCATTATTCTTACCACAAGATCCCAGCCTTAATCAAGTTGAAGCCATTCTAAAATGTAAGTGTTCATTAAATGTCATCACTGTTCATAACATATTCCATTCATAATACAGATGGAACAAACTTGCATTCATTTAAGTTTAGTCAGTAGGTTTTCAACTGGAACAAAGAGCACTTGACCAATTTTGCAATATTCCAGCAATGTGATCTGCTGTAGAAGACTGATTTCTGCCTCAAAACAATTGTTAGAAATAGGTTTCTACATCCTCTGACATTCATGGTTCATAGCCAATGAGTTACATTTAAAGTGCGTTGTTGTTTTGTAGGTAAATGCAGTGGCCAATTTGTACATGGCACCATTCCACACGCAGCACTGAGATGTATGACCAGTTAATTTGTTTTTGATGGTGACTGCTGAAGGATGAATGTGTTAGAATATCTTAACAAGCAGGCTGAACCTGCATTCATCCACAAAATTGCCAATTTTAAGATCACTGGCAAAAGAGGCAAGGAGAAGATGAGGACTTTTTACTCAATTGGTTTGTTGATTTGACCTGAAAGCAGATTCCGTAGTAATTCGGCAAAGGAGTGGAAAAATGAGCCTAACTGGTAGCTTTTTCCAGAGAGTCAGCATAAGTATGATAGGCCAAGTGGCCTCCTTCTATCCTAAATGGCTCAATGATTCCATGAATAAGTAACACAAAACCACCATTGGTGGCACAGTGGCACAGTGGTCAGCAATGCTGCCTCACAGCACCAGGGACCCAGGTTCAATTCCGGTCTTGGGTCACTGTTTGTGTGGAGTTTGCACAGTCTCCCCATATCTGTGTGGGTTTCCTCCGGGTGCTTCGGTTTCCTCACGCACTCCAAAGACATGCTGGTTAGGTTGGTTGGTCATGCTCAATTAATTCCAGTATCAGGGAGATTAGCAGGGTAAATATATGGGGTTACAAGAATAGAGCCTTGGTTGGATTGTTGTTGGTGCAGGTTTGATGGGCTGAATGGCCTCCTTCTGTACTGTAGGGATTCTATGATTACAACCTACTTTTAGTTAGCCAATCTGACACTAGTAGATTTAAAACTGAATCAAGAAAAATGTAATAAATAATATTGCAGTATTTCAGCTCAGGGAATGTGTTCTGTGATGTGACTGGGATGTTGGAAGTAGAATTCTGCTTTTTATTTCCTAATAATTTTTGACATAGTTTCCACAATATTTATACTTTAACTAAAGCAGACAACATTTGGAACAGATGATAGCTTGCATTTATATAGCGCTGGTAACAGAGTAACTGCACCCTCCCCCTGACCCCCCTTAAATGTGTCTCACAGAGAAATAAATTAATGGGTACCACAGATGATGGAAACTGAGATAAAAAAGATGCCTTCAAGAAAGTTGTCATGGACAGAAAACAATGGTTAAGAAACAGAAACATAACATTGGAGTTTAGAAAGACACTTCTGAAGAGATTATGGAGGAAGCAGAAAAGTTAATCACGAAACAAAGAGGTGGATGTATTTATGAAGGGCAAGACTGGAGATAGTTGCCACTTTAAGGTGTGGTAAGACTCCTCCCAACAGCCCCCCTGGAGTCCAAGGTGCCACAATTGTCAGGACCTGTGCCAAATCCTGCCTGCTGGATTTGGCACAGTGGGGGCAGGGGGGACAGAGAGGACTGGGTTGGCAGCGTAACTGGAGGCCTGGTAATAAAATGTCAATTGCATTTTCAGCTTTTCAATTAGATTCCCATTTTAGCACTGACACCCAGTTCAACGGAGATCCTGCCTCAGCTGGCAATGTGCATGGATTTTGGGGGATACGAGGGCTGCAACCTCATATAAAGCCAGGCAATTTGCCAAAAGGTTCCAATTCATGTAGCCAGCAGCATTGAGAAATATTTTGCATGGCAAATCAGGTCCTATAGGTCATGTGCCTGCTTTTATGCCTCTTTAATCTTACAGCCAGTGTGGGATATTTTGGGCAGTTGTGGTGTCGTTTGCAAACAAATTACATTTGAATCCATCCCTTCAAATGAACAGGTGCTTTAAGATTTTAAAGTAGAGTCTATAATTAGACTAATTTATGGAACACATTTTCCTTTGAACAGAATGAATGCATCATGAACCTATTTTACAATGAAAGCTGAGCAATGTATTAAGGCAGCATTACCAATTAGGAGACTGTAAGTTGGTCAAATTTCCAATGAATTATAATAACTCAAAACTAATGCAACTTATATTTATGTGGAGTCTTTAATGTAAGAAGATATGCAAGGACACTGATTATGAAAAGGGCTGCCCAGTGTGCCATTACCTTATAAATGCAGGTAACATAATTACTTAATGAATTGGACAGGTTAATGTGATTTTTAAGCCATTAACAGTGATAGAAACAGAAGGAAATCTACAGCAAGTCATCTATTTCTCTTTTGAAATACCAATACCAAATAAACTTGACAAAAAAAAGCTTCAACTGTAAAACAGTTGTTTCCTATTTGTTTTATGTTTCTTTCTTCAATTTCAATGTTCAAAAGGACTTTCATACACACAGTGAACTACCTGGAAGATATCTAAGATTCCAAAGCAACTGTTAGAACCTTCTCTTATTGTTCCATCCGTTCCTTCAATATGTAATTTAGAAGTAAATCATTAAATTGTAGAATCCCTACAGTGCAGACAAAGGCTATTCAGCCCATCGAATATGCACCAACCACAATCCCACCCAGGCACTATCCCTGTAACCTTACATATTTATCTTGCTAATCCCCTTGACATGAAGGGGAAATTTAGCATTGCCAGTCAAGTAACCTGCACATCCTGGGACACTAAGGGCCAATTTAGAGTGGCCAATCCCCCTAACCCTCATATCTTTAAGAGCATCAGGAGGAAACCCACATAGACATGGGGAGAATGTGCAAACTCCACACGGTCACACAAAGCTGGAACTGATCCAAGTCTTTGGCACCGTGAGGCAGCAGTACTAACCACTGTGCCACTGTGCCACCCAGAAATCTGTGATTCGAACATGATTTGAACAAACACCTTCCTGATCTGGAATCAGTGCATAACCATTGCACCACACACCCACTCTTCACACATTCTTAATTCTTTGTCTTTGCTATAATTGAAGGGTAATGTTGGAAAGCTCAGTCTTTGATTTGAACTACTTTCCTTTTTTGTAAAGGGAACTTGTTTTTAACGGGCAAAGTAATTCATTATGCCTTTGTCCTCGGCACAATATTATCATGCCTTGATTGTGCCTGCCGTTGAATGATTCTGTGGTTTTATTTTTAAAACGATAAAATCACATCAATAAAGTAAAGTGAATCTGTTGTGATTGCATTCAACATGCTGAGTCTGCTGGGGAATGATTAGAGCCATATATTTCTGGATGTATTAGAAAACAAACCAGCCACAAAAAAAACCTTAATTTTGCAACACTGTTCCAAAATACCTTTAAAGAAATCTCAATTGTAAAGCAGGAAAATAACTCCAACACAGATAGACAATGAACATCGATGTTAAATTCTTGGACACAAACTGGGATCATTATTTGCAGAAAATAATTTCTCATCTAACATGGCTGTACATCATGAAATTGCATTTTGTTCTGTGCATCATCCTTATTACACACATCCATTAGAAACCCGAATACAATTAATTTCATCAAAAAAACCTATGAGAGGTCAATAAGTGTCTAGGGTTTTTCAAACTTTTGAAAATTTTAAAATGTTGAACTTATTTACTAGTAGAGTCCTGATCTATTAGAATTGAATACTTTAGAAGCATGTCACTAAATAAATAAATGAGACAGCACAGATTATCTATCTGGTCTACTGTGTGAAGATTTCTAATAGAATATTAAACTGTCACTTTCCTCTTCAGATGGTGGCTGAATACCTGGCTATTTCCTCATTTTATGCTTTTATTTTATATTTCTAGTTTAATTATTTCACCTTCTCATGAGGCCACTTAAAAACAAAATTGTACATATATTTTTTCCAAAAGGCAAAAGAAGCAGAACCATTGCAACTTTAAGAGCTTCTGTGTCCCAGAAGTTTGTGATACATCTTGACTATTTCTTGAATGAACTGTACCATAGGGCTTTAGCCAATATCCTCTCCAGAACACGATTACAGTGTTGATTTTAGAATCCCTTTCCAGTAGGAAAATATTTAATCTTCAAGATGCGGTGGGTGTAAAAATTGTTTCAGCTGGGGTTGCGATTCTCACTATCTCTTGTTCCATGTTCCTGAACATCATAGCCAAGAAATCCCCAAACCACTAAATGGCAAGCAATCTAACCTCTACATTCGGCACATTTTGAAGATTATATTTTCTGCAAGAGTGAGTAGTTTTGGGACTTATTGGATTTGTGGTCCAATGAAGCAATCCAGGATGAGGGAGAACATGGAATAAGAGATAGCAAGAGAGAGAAGAGGAAAATTACAGACATAACCAATCCAATGAATTCCTCCATTGGAACTGCATTCTTTCCTTCAGTACATTGTGGTGGATAGTATTAACAGAAACTTGCATTTCTTGTTTATACTTCAGATTTCTAGAATCTACGATATTTTAGTCTTGAGTATTTGTGATGAATAATGTTTCTATTTTTAGCTGTTTTTAAAAAAAAGTTACCTAAATTGGACGGTTGATTATGAATACATGTTTAATTCTGAGGTCCATGATCCGTGATGCTGTACCTTACTTCTGCACCTGCAATCCTCATCGAGCTACAGTTCGTTTGAAATACTGCAATAAAATCATGTTTCAGGAGGAAGTATAGTTTGTTTTAAAGTTTTTCCCACTGTCGAGCTTCTGTTTTGAACCTCTAACCCTTGTAGCAAATTAGGCACCATGCCACCAGGGAGGATTTTTTTCACGCAAAGGACAGTAGAAATCTAGAACTCTTTCTCCGAGACACTGCAAATGATAATTGGTACTGTTAAGATCAAGGCAGGTGGATTTACTAATAGTAAGAATATCACGGAAAATGGAACACAGCAACAGAGGAATAATAGGAGGCCATTCAGTCCTTTGAGTTTGTTCCACCATTTCATTACTGCCACGATCATAAACCCTACAGTGCAAAAGGAGGCCATTTGGCCTATCAAGTCTGTACTAACAACTACCCACCCAGCCCTATTCCCGTAATTAGCTTACTAGTCCCCCTGACACTAAGGACCAATTTAGGATAGTCACACCTTTGCAGTGTGAGAGGAAACTGGAGCACACGGAGACACAGGGAAAATTTGCAAACTCCACATACACAGTCAACCAAGACTGGAATTGAACCCGGGTCCCTGGTGCTGTGAAGCAACAGTGCTGGCCACTATGCCACCATGCCACCTGTGTACCAAATCTTTTCATCATTTTGAATACCTCAGTTAGATCCCCCCCCCCCCCCACCTTGTCAATCTACTGTCTGATCTTCATCACTTCCGAAGCCAATATATCTTTCCTGAGGCACAGTGCCCAGTACTGAATCTAGCAGCAAAATGTCTGTTCCTTTGCATTCTAGCCTCCCTGAGATAAAGTTAAACATTCCATTATAGTGTTGTACCTAGCCATTAATTTCCAGTCTTTACATCAAATGCAGTTAAATGGAATTGGCCAGCAGATCAGGCATGTAATAACTGGGTGGTGAAGGGAGTCGAATGAATCTTTAACCACATTCTCATGGTGACTGTTAGACACAATTCACCTTCTTTATGTGTACAGTTATGACCAGCCATGATCAACCATTCATCCAGATTCCTTTTGAATTGACACTTAATGACTTTGCTGGCAATCTTTCCCAGAGGTTGATATCTCTCTGGGAGAAGGAAAAAATCACCTCTGAACATTTAACTTCTCTTCCTATTCCCTGGTCCACTGGAACCTGTCCAGCTTAAATACTCAGTCTTCTTGGATTTCTGAGGGTGAATGGCTAATACAAGGGGAAAGAAGTGTGTCTGTCACAGGACTGTGGCAATGTAAGATTACAGGTTGCAAATTTTGTGCAGCTTGATACTCTCAGCAAAAACTAAAGATCACCCATTCCAACCAACATACATCTTTAATCTTTGGATCTTTGGTAGTAACGTAATAGTTGGAACAAACAAAGAACAGTACAGCACAGGAACAGGCCCTTCGGCCCTCCAAGCCTGCACCACTCGTGTGCCCAACTACACCATTCGTTTGTATCCCTCCGTTCCCAGTCTGTTCATGTGGCTATCTAGATAAGTCTTAAACAATCCCAGTGTGTCCGCCTCAACCACCTTGCTTGGCAGTGCATTCCAGGCCCCCACCATCCTCTGTGTAAAATATGTCCCTCTGTGTTGAACCTTGCCCCCCTCACCTTGAACTTGTGACCCCTTGTGTTCGTCACCTCCAACTTGGGAAAAAGCTTCCCAAGGTGGATAAGGTGTTAGCACTGATAATTGCTGTCTCTAAGTATCGGCTACAACTATAAAGCAAACATGCCGATATTAGATTACACTGTCCTTTAATCAGAGTAATCCATATCCACAGGACTTTAAATTTCTAGCAATTAAAAATTTGTGCTTCTGTATCATAAAAATGCATGTTTTTTTTAAGTAGATACTGATGTCTTGCAAGAGGTCAAATTGGAATCACTGACCACAAAGATAAAAAGGAATATCAATACTTTTATTTTATCCCTATCCCACATTGAGTAAAAACAAGAGAAATTTGAAAATAATTGACAACTTTATACCCTATACATAATTTGTTCCAGGTCAATAGAAAGAAATCAATATTATATTATTCTGCATATTAGCATTGCATTCTGTAACATCAAAACCATTTCCCTTTATTCAAGTGTAGTTGAGTTCCAATAAACACATTGCTGGATTGCCAGTGCACTGATCAGTATTTCAAGAATCCTCATTAAAAATAAAGGCCAATTTGTAATATTTATATCTCAGCCCATTTAAATCATTCACGTCGCAACTGAATCTAAATTAAAGTGCTTAATTATATAAAATACAATGTTTTAAAATAAGTCATTAGTGCAGAAAAGAGAACATTTGAGAGCTGGACTGATAGCGTTAAGCACACTGAGAGACGGTACACAAATAATTGGAGAGTATTTTATGCTTTGAATTGGATTATGCATTGAAGTATTATACCTGGATCAGAAATTCTGTAATAATTAGGAGCAAAGAAGAAGAGATTTTGTAAATTGGAATTCTGTGTTTGTTTTTTTTGAGGCAACCTGAGGTTCTTCTCGTTTGATATCCTAATAACTTGATGAGCCAAATGGTCTCATATCCCATAATGGCTCTATAATTCTCCGGGAGGGAGGATACCGGAGGGGGCACAAAAGTGCTTCAGTGCTGTGTCAGTTGCTCGCCTATCCCCACGTGTATTTTAACCGTGGGGGGAGAAGTTGGTCAGACCATCCATGGGCCAGTTGAGATCTTGAGTGACCAATTAATAACCACTCAAGGACTTTTCCCTGCTGCTGCTGGCAGGTGAGCCTAATATCAAGTATCCAGATTGCCAAGTGAAAGCAGGGCAGATGGTGGCCTAGTGGTATTATCGCTAGACTACTGATCCAGAAACTCAGCTAACATTCTGGGGACCCGTGTTCGAATTCTGCCACGACAGATGGTGGAATTTGAATTCAGTTTGAAAAATCTGGAATTAAGAATCTACTGATGACCATGAAACCATTGTCGATTGTTGGAAAAACCCATCTGGTTCACTGATGCCCTTTAGGGCAGGAAGTCTGCTGCTCTTACCTGATCTACATGTGACTCCAGAGTCACAGAAATGTGGTTGATTCTCTCGGGCAACTAGGGATGGGTCGTAAATGCTGGCCAGTTAGCGATGCCTATGTCCCATGAATGAATGAAAAGAAAAGGAGTGTTGCTTGCTGGTCAAACACCGGGTGCCCATTAGAGGCCCCTCTTCAAGGTTCCTCCCCCAATTTGTTTCTCCTTTCCCTTCCAACCTGCCTTGTCAAACTTCACCACCCAGCCTGGTCATCAGGGCCTGGCACCCTGGCCCCCTCAAGACCTCAGACTTAGTTGAAAGTTTAGGTCCATGATGTTTTCTCTGCAGGAGTTCCTGCAATCCCAACAGTGACCACGAATCCCAGTGGCTCTGTAGGGACAAGACAACTGTCAGGCAATTGAAGATTGGCAGTTCTTGGAGGTGGACTGGTTCTTTTCAAGCCAAGACCGCGGTGTGATCTGGTCAACCATGGGTGGACAGGTTACCAATTTTTACACTCGGGCCAGAGATTCTGCACTCCCCCCCATAAAATTTATTCCTGACTCTAATACATTTAATATCATAGCTACTTCAAAATAATAGTTCTTGGGAAATTTCAGTTAACTCTGAAGACAGCACGAAAAAAAAGCCTTGACTTTTTTTTTCAGTGGCAGCCTTAACTGTTTTGTGATGAGCTGGGGTAAATGCTCCAAGCTTACGTTCCCCTCAAAAGTTCTGCGATATGCTTGATGTTTTGTTTTCCCACTCCTTTAGTTTATGCATGACGATTAACTTGCATTCTTCCAGTATCCCGTTTGCTTCATAAAGTGCACGCTACAGTATTTTGCCTTTTCTTTAGCAGATGGTTTTCATGGGGAAAGGTACGGGGCTAAGGTGGGTAACTGAATTTGAGGTGCAGGTGAGTTATGATCCACCTGAATGGCCATCCAGGCTCAAGGGGCTCATTGACCTACTCCTGCTCCTATATTCCCATGATGCCTAGCAAAGACATGATTAGGCCGGCACATTTTTCCTCGTTCATCAAGTAGTGTGCCAATGCTCACTAATGAATTGTACCACCCGGACAAGGCACCTACGAGTTAGCATTGGCTATGGAATCGTAGCCCTGCAAGGAATCAAGGTACTAAGAAAGAAAAATTGGTGATATAACAAAAAGATGACTGGCGCTACAGTGGAACCCTTCAAGTACTGACTTCTCACAGATGTTAATTAAAAAGTAACCATCTGGAACACACCAAGGGGTAAGCACTTTGCACTCACAGTAATTACCTGTAGAGTTAGCTTTTCCTTTAAGCTATTATTCACCTGTGTGTGTTATTATCACAGATTCTCACAGGTTTAATTATCCATTCTGTACATATTAAAATAGCAGCACAGCTACAGAATAAACAACATTTTATTAAAGAGCACGTTTCTCTGCAACCACAAAATCTGGAAAACAAAGTTAATTGATGCGTAGGCTCTAACTGTACAATGACTAATTTATTTTAAACAGAGATTAATGAGGGAGATCCTAGCTAATCAAGACCAGATGCAGGTAACAGCAGATTTATATGGTCCTCAGTGCACTAACTATTTCAACAAGCTGAACTAGCAGGCTCCATAGTGAGTCATATCCTTGTCAGTCTCATTTAGCCTCACAGCTTTCTTTCAATAAAAACTGCATCTCCTGACAATACGAGCTTTCTTGCTCATCTTCATCCACAAAACGTTCAAATTCACAGCCGGATTATTGCCAACAAGGTGGGAAGCTTGAGTCAGGGAATTTCCCAACTTGGCAGATCCATCTCCATAGGAATTGGACCCCTGCACACATTCATCTCACTCCAGGGAATGTAGCTCAAATTTATTTTGGGAGACCCATTTCTTAGACTCCAGCCACGCTGGCCGCAAGCTTGGAAAATCCCATCCGAAGTCAGTGGACCATCGCATGGTCTGTGTCCCGCCTGCAACAATTCCCATAGTGGGCCTGACAAGAAAATGCTGCCCCCTCATTTTTCAAATCTGCACAATTTAAACAATTAACAGAAAATAAAAACTGATGTGGTGATGAATCAGTCACTGATGCAGTACGAGCCTCTCTCTCACTGCTGATATAAACCAATTTTACCCCCCACAAGTTCAGAAAGACCTGTTGTTATAGGTCACCAATGGACAAGTCACAGGTGGACATTGGTTTAATATATGTTCCTGCAACCTGGTTTAACCAGTGCTGCTTTTGATTTTTCTATGTACAAAGGTAATGTTCCAGATGATAGCTTTTGAAGAATGTTTCACAGCGAGCAAAGTGATGTGTGAAGCTTTATTGCACATAAAAACAGCACAGAATTTTTAGACAAACTGCAGTATGACTAAAATTCTTGATTTTGGAGGCTCTACTTTCTCAGAAGGCTAAGGAAATTTGGCATGTCCATGACTTCATTGACCATTTTTTACAGATACAAGATGGGAAGCATCCTTTCTGGATATGTCACAGCTTGGTATGGTTCCTGCTCTGACCAAGACTGCAAGAAACTACAAAAAGTTGTGAACGTAGGTCAGTCCATCGCACAAACCAGCCTCCCATCCATTTACTCCATTTACACTTCCTGTTGCCTTGGAAAACCAGCCAGCATAATCAAGAGACCCACCCACCCTGGACATAGTCTCTTCCACCTTCTTCCTTCGGGAAAAAGCTACAAAAGTCTGAAAACACATACCAACTGACTCAAGAACAGTTTCTTCCCTCAGAGTTTTGAATAATCCTATCACATATTAAGCTGATCTTTCTCTTCACCCTATCAGTAACTGTAACACCATACTCTGCATCCTCTCCATTCCGTGTCCCTGATGTACTCCATGAACGATATACTTTGTCTGCATAGCTTGCAAGAAAAAATACTTTTCATTACATCCCAATACATATGACAATAATAAATCAATTCAATTCAGTCCAATTTAATTCAGAGGGTGGTGCTGAAGGAGTTCAGTTCGGGGCCTGCTCAATGTCCCAGCAATCAAAGAGATAAATGAATATCAATAGTTACCTTTTAAATTAGGAATTGTTTTTTAATCCTTGGTGACCTAAAGAAACACAACCGAAGATAATGTACATGAACTGACCAATTGTCATCATTCTCTTTGTGTGACTCTGCTATTCACCAAGCAGCCACATTTGCCTACATTGGAAAAACTACTACATTGCAAAGTAATTTTTCTGGTACATTCCACAAGATATGTACCAGATAGATAAATGTTTGAACAGTAAAAGGATTAAGGGTTATGGTGAGCAGGCAGGCAAGTGGAGCTAAGTCCACGAAAAGATCAGCCATGATCTTATCGAATACCGGAGCAGGCGCAAGGGGCCAGATGGCCTATTCCTGCTCCTAATTCTTGCGATCTTATGTTTATGAGATGTTCTAACAGAGCTACAAAAATTTCTCGCTTTCCCTTTTGGGGGTTAGCAGAATGTTGACTGACAAATATGGCTGAGTGTTAAACTTTTCCAGTTATGTGTACAAAATTTAAAAAAAGTCCCCTTAGGAACACGAGCAGTCTATAGAATGTCACACTCCACAAATAAGAAAGCCGATCATGTTGGAGAACTTGATTATATTTTGCCATTGGGGCTGCAATACATCCACAAGTAGTGGACAAGTCAATGACTTCTATATCACTTCTCTATTTCTGTTCTACCAAACACATTTGGAAATTACGAACCAACATCAATCTTATTATTTGCATAGTGTATTGATCATCCATACAAATGATTCCAAAATGTTAATTGCACCAATTAATTCTCAATCATTTACTCCCATCGCCTGCCTGCCCCAAGCTCTGGACTAACCATTATGTGAGACTGGACTTTATATTCCCTCCAGGGATACTTATTTCTGACAAGTCATTCTTTCCAGCTTGACAGAAAGGCAGCAGCTTTAGCATTTTATATTGATGGAAGCAGCAGACAGAAAGAAGACTAACTTATATAATAGTTTAATTTCCCTCCTAGAACCATGTGAAGGTCCCTCTTGTATTCAGATTCCACCCCAACTGTCTCCCCCTTCAAAGGATCATCTTGTGCCATTTCCACCAACTCTAGCATAGTGTCACCATGAAACACAACTTTCCCTCACTCCATCCTCCCCCACCCTCCTTTTCATTTGCACCTCCTTTTATAGACTTCTATATAAGATGATTACATATAAGATGATTAGAGGTTTAGATAGGGTGGACAGTGATAGCCTTTTTCCTTGGATGGAGAAAGCTAGCATGAGGGGACATAGCTTTAAATTAAGGGGTGGTAGTTATAGGACGGATGTCAGAGGTAGGTTCTTTACCCAAAGGGTGGTAAGGGTATGGAATGCCCTGCCTGCTGCAGTTGTAGATGCGCCAAGTTTGGGGGTGTTTAAGAGGTCTGTGGATAGGTTTATGGATGAAAAGGGAATGGTTTAGGTTAGAGGGTCATTGCTTTTTCTTAATTGGTCGGCGCAACATCGAGGGCCGAAGGGCCTATTCTGCGCTGTAATGTTCTATGTTCTATATCACATTCCCTAAACTGCCTATGATCCAGCCTCTCCTGGATTCAATTCCTGGCTTGGATTACTGTCTGTGTGGAATTGGGAATTGGGACAGTGGAACTGTCCCAGTGTCTGTGTGGTTTTCCTCTGGATGTTCTGATTTCCTCCCACAATCCAAAAGATGTGCTGGTTAGGTGCATTAGCCATGATAAATTCTCCCTCACTGTACCTGAACAGGTGCCAGAGAAGTGTGGTGACTAGAAAATATTCATAGTGACTTCACTGCAATGTTAATGTAAGCCGACTGTGACACTAATAAATGAACTTTAAACTTTGTTAGGTTTTGCAAAGTCTTAGAAATGTATCCAGCAAGGATTAAAACTATAAATCAACTTATGTTTGACACTCCCAGCATCATCAGAATATTCAGATGGTCAACGTATCTCCTGGGAATGAATTGGCTGTCCACCATCTGTCCCACCCTCATTAAATCCAGAAGCACACAGATTGGAGGCAGGTTAGGGTCATGTCAGTGATTTCTAAAATTCAACCATCTCACCTGACCTCAACTTGCTCATTCTGGGCATCTGGAATTACTCCCAAATAGTCTCAACCAAAATGTATAAACCTGGAATTATAAATTATTTTTAAATTAAGTAAAAATAAAGATTGCGAATGAAAAATGAGATTGAGAGAGCGAGAAGGATAAAAGTTATTGAGAAAGCAAAAAAAGTTATATCTACAACAATAAGTATATGCTGAAGGAATGTGACTCCATATTTGCAAAATGAAATTTATGGTGCCAGGGAGATTGTTTGGCAATGATTATTATTCTTTACATTGATAAACAAATTATTTATAGCTTAGGTTTATTTATTATTGTCATAAGTAGGCTTGCATCAACACTGCAATGAAGCTACTGTGAAAATCTTTTAATCACCACACTACAGTGCCTGTTCGGGTACACTGAGGAAGAATTTAGCATGGCCAATACACCTAACCAGCACATCTTTTGGGCTGTGAGATGAAACTGGAGCACCTGAGGAAATCCATGTAGACACAGAGAGAATGTGCAAATTATCTTAAATATCTTAATGTGTCTCACATACAAAAGACATAGTTTTTGGTTCCATAATTCACTTGTTAAATGCATATGCACTGTCGCAAGACCAAATCGTTGGTATCCTGTTTGACCTCTCATCTTTTCCACCATAAAGGTTGTTTATTTCAGCTCTCTTGATTTGCTCTTCTCTGCACCAACCACTGTATATCCACTCCTGAAATCTCCAAAATCACATGAAAAACTCTTCCTTTCCCCCTATCTGCACAAGTTTCTCATGGATGCTCCAATTTCCTCCCATAGTCCAGAGATGTACAGGTGAATGGCCTCCTGCATTGTAAGGATTGTATGATTATAATGGGCTCCCTTCCTCCTTGAACTCCATTTCATCTTAATCAATGCCCTGTCTGTCCATCTTCCTTAATCTTGTTGACCTACATTAACTTAAAATCTTCATCCGTGTCTTTAAGTCTCTCCATGGACATATGTTTTCAACCTCCTCCAATCATATGTAGAATTTATTTATTTGTCACAAGTAGGCTTACATTCACACTGCAATGAAGTTACTGTGAAAATCCCAAGTGGCCACACTCCCGGCACCTGTTCGGGTACACTGAGGGAGAATTTAGCATGGCCAATGTACCTAATCAGCACATCTTTTGGAACGTGGGAGGAAACTGGAGTGCCTGGAGGAAACCCATGCAGACATGGGGAGAATGTGCAGCTCCACGCAGACAGTAACCAAAGCCAGGAATCAGACCCAGGTCTCTGATGCTGTAAGGCAGCAATGCTAAACACTGTGCCACTGTCATCTTGTCATCTCGCCTTTAAGTTCTTTCTTTTGTCCGTATTCCCCTCTCTTTACCCAATCAATGGCAACAGAATGTTCAGTTCTCATGTAAGCGTATCGTCTTCAAAATCCTTTCCCAGGTTCATCCCCTTGACAGAAGATTTATTTACCCCTCCTAATCTCCCTTCTGAGGACAGGATCCCCTTTTCTATTTGTGTAGCACATTGGGATGTGTGTTGTTACGTGTGCTATATAAATGAAGATATTACTTGTCTCATTCTCTAACTCCCAGATATATATTGACTTTGGCTTTTTCCACTTGATGTGTTCTTCGTCTCACAGCAGGCTTTCAGGGGCAGAGGTTCAATGCACTGTTTCAGGACTATTTCATTCAATTCCAGGATATTGTCTACAATTCTCTTCCATGCTCTGTGCCCCTTACTTATTTCACTTTGCAATGCATGAAGTAGCCTCGTTAAATTGGTCCATTTATTTCCTTATCCTCAGTCAACACACATGGGAAAGAAACTGCAGAAGCAGGAGTTTTCAATTTCACTGAATGCTGCCTAGTTGATATTTTTATAGTCTGGAACTGTAGCTGAGGCCAGTAAAAGGGCTCCTAATTGAAACAATGAGTGTGGCAATAAAAACTGTTACGGCCCAGCGTCAACATGCTGTTTTACTGTCAGGAGATAAGAAAACAGGATGATTGGTCTAAAGCTGCCAGCTAAAATCATTTGCTACCTTTGTGCCACACTGCGTAAGGCTGCGGCCAATATTTAAACATCAAATCGAAAAAGTGGTGAATCAAGGCTCAGCTGCTATAAGGTGAAAATGAGATGGATTCCAAATGCCAGCTTGCATTGAGACTTGTATGCTTCTTAAGCCTGTGGCATTGTAATGTACATCATCCATTGTTACTATTTTACCATGACATCTTCCATTATTAAGTAAATTATTCCCTCACTTTTCATTGCCGATTGTGAAGAAAATAATCAAGGAGCCTAGTTTCAATTCACATTATGGTTCTTAACTCCAGCTTCTAATCTAACACTCCAATCCAATCCTTCTGTTTTAATCAATAATACAATATCACTGTTGTTCTGAACTTTCCTCTCAAACACAGCAACCTTTTTTTTCCATCTCGCATTCTCGCTGCTTTGATATTAAGCCATGACACAATTTCTCGACACCAATTCATTTTTTTTTCCGGGACCTCAAAAATTTGGAGCATTATTTCCGTCAGTTCTTTCTGCCTCCGATGATCTACAGGTTTTAAAATATCATGTTGGTGTCAGGTAACCACTATATCTTGTTACAAAAAGAAAGAGAGACTTTCATTTATAGTGCCTTTTACAACTTCAGAAGTGCTTTACAGCCAATGATGTACTTTTGAAATGCTGTGGATGTGGAAAATGGAATGTCCAATTTTCACATTATGTCCCCCCACCCCCAACTCTTCGCATTGTCTCCTTTAACTTTGATTAGTTTTGGATTCTCTTCCATATTTAACTCACCAAAGCTCTTTTGGCAGCTCCTTCCATTCCTGTGACCACCTATTCAGACAAGGGCAGTAGATGCCCAAGACCATCACCATCTGCACGTACCCCTCCAAGCCACATCATTCTGATTTGGAACTATATCGCTGTTCCTTCACTGTCACTGGATAAGAATCAGACTGTTCCAATTTCATCCATCCTGTTCTAGCCAGGTTCCTCAACCAGTTCCTGAAAATGGCCTTTGATTAAAGGTGAATGAGTTTTCCATTTCCTCTCTTCTGCAGCTTTTGCAAATTACAAACTGTTCTGGAAACACGGAGATCCAGCAATTGTCCAACCACAGCAGCACGCATTCCCGTCACCACCAACTATTGCAAACCCAGCCAGTTATCTCTGTTTCTCTCTGCTTAGATGTTGCTTAACCTGAGTATTGCCAGCATTTTCTGTTTTTATTGCTGTTGTCCTACATTTTCTTCGTCATTTTCTTCAATAAAGCTGCAGCATATAAATTCAGTGTAGGCCATTCAGCCCCTTGAGTCTGCTCCAATATTCATTAAGGTCATGACTGCACCGATTGTAACCTCAACCTAATATTCATGCCTATCCTTGATTATCATTAGTTCCCTTGCTTACCAACAAACTACCTACATCTGCTTTAAAAATATTCAAAGGCTCTTCCACAGCCTTTCGAAAAAGAGAGTTCCAGAGGCTCACGACCCTCTGAGAGAAATATTTCTCCTCATCTCTGCCTCCAATGGGCGACCCTTTATTTTTAAACAGTACTCAATTCGCCAACAAGAGGAAACATCTTCTTCACATCTTCCATGTCAAAAACCCTTAGATATATGTTCAAATCAAGTTATCTCAACAGATACAAGTTTTGTCCAGTTTTTCCTCATAAGACAATCTGCTCATTCCATGATGTAGAGTTGCTGGTGTTGGACTGGGGTAGGCACAACACCAGTTTAAAGTCCAACAGGTTTAATTGGTAACACAAGCTTTTGGAGCGCCGCTCCTTTATTAGGTGAGTGCAGGATTTGTTTCACAAATAGGGCATATATAGACACAAACTCAATTACAAGATAATGATTGGAATGTGAGTCTTAACAGGTAATCAAGTCTTTACAGGTGCAGATAATGTGAGTGGAGAGAGGGTTAAACACAGGTTAAAGAGATGTGAATTGTCTCCAGCCAGGGCAGTTAGTGAGATTTTGCAAGCCCAGGCAAGTCATGGGGGTTACAAATAAGGTGACATGAACCTAAGATCTCGATTGAGACTGTCCTCATTTGTGCGGAACTTAACTATCAGCTTCTGCTCAGTGATCCTGCTTATCATGTGCCTGGAGGAAACCCATGCAGACATGGGGAGAATGTGCACCTCCACGCAGACAGTGATCAAAGCCGGGAATCAGACCCAGGTCCCTGATGCTGTGAGGATGCTTACCTGAAGATCAAAGGCCAAATGCCTGTGACTGAAGGAAGACACTACTTTTGCCTGGTGATAGATGAGCCCATTCATCTGTTGTTGTACCATCTGCATGGTCTCGCCAATGTACCATGCTTCAGGACATCTTTTCCTGTAGCATATTATTTTGGCAATGTTGGCTGAGTCCCAAGGGTATGTTCTGTGTACCCTAGTACTCATACTGCATATGAGTCCAGATGATTCTTTGTCAAAGTGTAATCTGGACTCAAAACATCAGCTTTTTTCTTTCCACACAGATGCTGTCAGACCTGCTGAGATTTTCCAGCATATTTTCTTTGGGTTTCAGATTCCAGCATCTGCAGTAATTTGTTTTTATCCAGTTTATTAATCCATTAAATCTTCTTTGAACTGCTTCCAACACATTTACATCCTCCCTTAAATAAGGTGAGCAATAATGTATACAGTACTCCAGGTGCAGTCTCACCAATGCGTTTTATAACTGCAACACAAACTCCCTACTCTTGTATTCAATGCCCCGCACAATAAACAATAACAATCTTTTTCTTTCCTAATTACTGCCCATGTTGGTTTCATCATCAAGTGGCAGATTGCTGGTGTTTGCTAAGTTTACATATATGAAACTATCACCAACTTCTGGCAATTCATTAACTCCTCTAATTGATAGTGCTACGGCACTACCCTGGATCTTGACATTCATCTTTCAGATGCTGATGGTAAAGCCTTCACCAGGAAATGGTCAGACTTTCTCAAGTGTGGAACCAGGCAGCACAGAGGGATTGGATAAGCACGTACATATAGAAATCTTCAATGGCAAACTCCCAACTTCACTCCACCCCTTGCTGAAGGCACAAATTCTGCAAGACAATACCACTGGCAAAGGAGCTGCCTCACTAACTCATACATACATGTAAGAGCAAACAGTGAAAAGGTTGGTTGTTCCAATTGGATACAAAACTGGCTGCAAGTGTGAGGGGGAGTGAGACTCACAGCTTGGTAGAGCTATCCAATTCATACCATGTTTATTCATTCTTGGGAAGTAGACATTGCTGTCTAATCCAGCATTTATTGTCCATTTCTAGTTGCCCTTGAGAAGGTGGTGGTGAGCCATCTTCTTGAACTGCTGTAGTCTCTCTGGTGTAGGTACACACAGTGCTACTCAGAAGAAAATTCCAGGATTTTGACCCAGCGACAGTGAAGGAACAGTGATATATTTCCAACTTAGGTTGGCCTAAAGGAGAGCCTCCAGGTGGTGGTGTTTCCATGTATTTGCTGTCCTTGTCCATTCAGATGGCAGGAATCATGGGTTTGGAAGGTGCTGTTTAAGTGTGGTGAGTTCCTGCAGTGCATCCTGTAGATGGTACACATCGCTGCCACAGTATGCCAGCTGTGGAAGGAGTGATGTTGAAGGTGGTAGGTGGCGTACCATTTTGTTGAGCTTCTTGAGTATTGATGGAGCTGCACTCACCCAGGCAAGTAGGAACTATCATATCATTCTCCTAATTTATGCTTTGTAGATGGTAGACCGGCTTTGGGAAGTCAAGAGGTGAGTTACTTGCTGCAAGATTCCTAGCTACTAACATCTTATAGCCATAGTATTTATATGCCTAGTCCATTTCCGTGTCTGGTCAATGGTAACCCCCAGGATGTCAATGGTCCCATGTCTCTGGCTCTTTTCCCAAAGAAATTTTCCCTTCAAATTTTTAATCAAACTTTCTTTTGAATGTACTATTGAACTTTATTTTCCCAGGCAATGCATTCCAGACCATAACAACTCATTCCATAAATTTCTGCCTTTTGTCACTTCCATGCCGAAAAGAGTGGGCTGCATTTCTTATGCAGAGGCCTATGTGAAGTTGGTACCTGATCCTGTGTACCCCTTAACAGTGACCACAGAGACCTGTGAATGTTCTAATCATTCCACTGTATATAAATAAACATCAGCCTTCTTCTGTGGGGTCACCCATCAAGGCCCTCACCCGGGTTCTCAGAAACGATGTGTGACAGTTGCCCTCCAATGAGCTGTCGCTACCCTGGTTGCAGACAGTCCTGTTCAGTGTTCTCAGTCTCACCATGTGCAGATCATATCTTGAAGCTATTCTGTGATGTCCAGTATCAGCGTTCATAGTTGCTCTTCCACCTCAGCTCCTGCATTTGCTTTTTTGAGAGTTTCACTGTAACCTTACTGCCTTGTTTAGTGGTCCAGATATAAATTACATTTTAGGGCTTTAATACTGCATATTCTCTCAGGTGTTCCCAGCCTCTGCAATAATTTTCCCTATAATTCAGACTACAATCTTTTCTGTCCAATATCAAGCTTAGTTTTGATCAAGCTCTTTTCCTAATATTACCTTATATGGCTTACCATCAACCTTCGCCGGGCAACTCCTCAATGTGAAACCCAGGGATATTTTACGATGTTAAATAAATGAATTGTTATTGTGTATATTTTTCAGTACCTGTAGTTTTACTTGGAGCTGGTGTACTTGGTCCCTGGCTGTGTCTCCTCCGACACGGTATACTTGACCAGTTCCCTGGACAGCAGCAGCAGGTGCAGAGTGGGATCTGGATTTCCGAGAGCTGACAGTGCCACACCTGTTGCAATGGGCCAGGCGGAAAGCCTCACCCACGGTGCACTTAAAGATGTTGTTGACCTATGAGTTCATGATGTTCATGGCCTTGGAGGGGATGATGTGGAGATGCCAGCATTGGACTGGGGTAAACATAGTAAGAAGTCTGACAACACCAGGTAAAAGTCCAACAGGTTTATTTGGTAGCACAAGCCACTAGCTTTCAGAGTGCTGCCCCTTCATTAGGCAAGTGGGAGTTCTGTTCACAAACAGGGTATATAAAGACACAAACTCAATTTACAAAATAAGGTTGGAATGGGAATCTTTACAGGTAATCAAGTCTTAAAAGTGCAGACAATGTGAGTAACTTTGTACAGACATTGCCCTGGTGTTGTGAGACTTTTTACTTGGACGAGACGCCAGTGTCGGGGTGAACCTGCTTTATAGAATCTATGGCACGGAGGCAGGCCTTTCGGCCTAAATTGGTCCATGCCAAACAAAAAACCCATCGAAGCTAACCCCATTTGTCTGCATTTGGTCCATATCCCTTTCTATCCATGTATCTGCACAAATGTCTTTTCAATATTGTCAATATCCCTGCCTGAACTATTTCCTCCAGCAGCTCTTTCTATATACATACCATTCTCTGTGCAAAAAAGTTGCTCCACAGGTTCCCATTAATTCTTTCCCCTCTTAACTTAAACCCTCTAGTTCTCGATTCCCCAACCCCAGGAAAAAGTCTGATTGTGTTCACACTATCCATGCCTCACATGATCTTATACACCTCTATAAGATTACCCCTCAGTCTCCTATGCTTCAAAGAGAAAAGTTTTAGCCTGTCCAATCTCTCCCTATAACTCAGATTTTTGATCCTGGCAACATCCTTGTAAATCTTTTCTGCACTCTCTCCAGTTTAATAACATCTTTCCTATAGCAAGGTGACTAAAACTGAACACAATATTCTAGGTGTGGCCTCACCAATGTCCTGTACAACTGTAACATTACTTCCCAACTTGTATACTCAGTGCCCTGACTGATGAAGACCAGCATGCCAAAAGCCTTTTTCACTGCTCTCTCTACCTGTGACTCCACCTTTAGGGAACCATGCACCTGGATTTCAAAGTCTCTCTGTTCCACGATACTCCCTAAGGTCCTGCCTTGATTTGATTTTGCAAAATGCAACACTTATCTGCATTTTTCACTTTGTAGATGGAGAATTCTACTTCCCGTCTTCTTGCAGTTCTTAGGTGATGTTTTCTAGATGACTTTCTTGGCACCCTGCTCCAGTTTTCTTGTCCTCAAGCAGTGTCCTGAAGTCATCATTCAACCTTGAGAATGCAACGAGAACCCTTACACTATACACTGAAGCATATTATATCTTCTCAGAATTCTTTTCTCCCTCCAAAAGGGAGGGAGAACATATAAATAAATAAATGAACACACGCAGTTGAATACAGAGGCAGAGAGAGGTATGTTTCCTTCAATGCATTAATACATGAAATAGCAAAGATTCAATCCTTCCACACTAAGCATGATCACAGAAACAGAAATTTCCTTACTGATGTCACTCACTCTCTGAGTTTGCTAAAACAGAATTTCAGGACACAGGCAATCACTTTAATTCATTAACAAAATATTGAGGAGCTGGAACTATTCTAATGAAAGTTCATCGAACTGAACTGTTCATGCTGTTTCTCTCTCCACAGATGTTGCATGACTTGATGGACATTTCTGCTTTTATTAGATCATTTTAGTTGTTGTTTATGACGTTCACCTACACTGACCGCTCTAACTGACAAAAGATTGCCTTTGCTCTGTCTGCCAGCATACATGAGTTAAAGGAAGCCTCTGGCCACAAGTTTCCAACTGTAGCAATTTCTGTACCAATTTCTAGCACTTGGTATTTATACATCTGCTGCTTAACATCACCTGGATCAAGCACTCTGGCTAGCTCCTTCAGAAGGCTTTCGATAAAATGTTAGTTAGTGACTCACAATAAAAGTTGGAGATATAGCTTCGGGGAAAGTTTTAGACAACGTCTTTTCATAAAGCTTCTTGCTGAAAATGTAAGTGTGTTAAATATAAAGGGGAAAGTAGCTAAAAACCATAATGGATGCTGGTAGGTTTCACAGCAATATGGCTATGACAATTTGAAAGATTACTTGCAGCTGTAATTAGTTTTTTTCTCCAATGACACACATCTCAGTCACTTTGTTTCTCCTGGAGAGATCACAAAATAAATTTGCATAGATGACCTGTATTAAAAGATAAATAAATAGTCTCTGCTCAACTTCCAATCCAATTTTGTCTTTACCAATGACTCAACCAGAAATATATTGAACATAGCCCAAATATAGCCTGGACTGGCTGATGGATGACTCATAATGTCTAAAATTAACTTGTAAAAGAAAGTTAATTTCCCTCTTAACATCACAATAGCTCAATCATAACTTCTGCCTGACTGGTACTTGTTTTGGTGAGGCTATAGCACAAATAATTTTACTTTGAGAATGGCAGCTCCAGTCATTTTAAAAACAATTCATCATCTGATTTCCCGTGCAGTATTCTTTAATATGCTACTGGATGCCCCAAGAGCCCTTCATAAAGTTGAGTGTAACCATCATAAAGTTGAATGGGGACACAGGTCTGCAGTGTTTATCTTGTATCTTATTAAAAAGTTGAACCAAGCTATGACAAATAAACCAGGGATTAATTACAGATCCTATGCGGATGAGACTTAGTCACCTGAAACTGGGCAATGCTTGTGCCCAGTGCGACATAGGATCAAAGTTGAACTTGCAAAATCTACTTATAAACTTTCACCCAAGCTCCAAAGTGGTACATACAGGATCCAACACTTGGACAGAACTGGGTCCATATAAAATACCTCAGGGGCATGGCAAGTCATCTGCTCACTTGATGGATTAATAATGTAGCATACAGTAAAGTGATTTTTCCTGTAACCTACTATGAACAAAGCAATTAATACTGCAGAATATGTCATATGAACTAATACATTTCTATGTCCCACATTATTAATATCCATTTATGTAGGTCACATGGCATCTCCATTTTCACTGACAATGGAAAACCTTTACACTGGAGTGAACGGACTGCCAAGATAATGAGAGATATAAATGCAATAACTTCATGCTATATACAATAAGCAGAATTTGCAAGCCACTTCAAAGCATTGGTCTAATCCTCAGAGTTGAAATCATTAACTGTTTCGACGTCATAGTCAGGCTAACACCTTGACTAAAGACATATCCAATCCCTTCTATGTTTCTATATTTTTAATGAGATGCTTCACATTTCAATATTTCGTACCATTAGTGATGTTCATTTGTCTATTTGGTTATTTTGTTAAAACACTTGCAAGCAGATTATTTGTCATAGTATGGAGGAGGCTGCATAGATATCAAGGCAGAGCTAGATCATATGTGTACTTTGTATGTGATTAGTATACTTCCTCATTTTTAAAAATCAAAATTACACCTTATGTACAAATAAACACTAATTAGAATGCCAATGCTCTGAATAAGCAAACATATCAAAGTGAACAAAATGAACAAAATAGGCATTTTAAATAGACCCCAGTTGTCTTGCCGTGTCAGGACCTATAAAGAACAGGTAGAATGCTTGGAGGATTTAGTGGACCAGGGAGATCATTTCAAATTGCTTTGCAGGCAAGGGTTGCCACACTATGATTTTGACAGGGTGTTGCAATTCAGCAGGTCTCGGGCACAGATTGCTGCTCGATTAATGACTGGATTTGCACTGATATCAATCCTGCACTTACACCGTTGGTCACTAATTAGCAGTAAAAAGGTTTGTTTTGTGGGAGTTTGCATGAATCATTTCAATGCCCTTTTTTTTTCCATTAGCGCCGTTCCTGCTACAACACCAATCAATTCAAAAAGTTTGACAACCACAATATAGCCTAAAAATTCAGAGCACAATTCATTACTAAATTAAAGAAAGTGGTTCTTTGGGAGGCTGAAGGCACAAAATATATTGTCATTAATTCACAACATTATAAAATGACGTAAAGCTACCTCCCTAGGAATTTCATAGACCTTTTTAAAGCACTCGTGTTATTTAATAAGTAATGAAGTTCTGCTTTGAGATATGTTCTATTGTTTCACCATTCAAATGATCGAAAATCAAAAAGTAAATCTTGTGACTAATTTTCCAGAGTACATTTTTAATATAAGCACCGGTGATTCCTCTATTAATTAATTTAAATTGGCATCGTGGCACAGTGTTTAACACTGCTGCCTCACAGCACCAGGGTCAAGGGTTCAATTCCTGGCTTGGGTCACTGTCAGTGTGGAGTTTGTATGCTCTCCCTGTGTCTGTATGAGTTTCCTTCAGGTGCTCCAGTTTCCTCCCACAGTCCGATAGATATGGTAGATACATTGGCCATGCTAAGTTCTCCATCAGTGTAACTGAGTGTGGTGACTAGTGGGTTTTCATAGCAACTTTATTGCAGTGTTAATATAAGCTTACTTGTGACACTAATAAATAAACTTAAACTTAAATCTGTGGCACCCATTGGATGACTCAGGAATCATTTATAATCTGGCTCACTTTAACATATGCACCTTGACACACTTCCTGCTCAATATATTACTGTGCCTTCTTTCTGTTTGTCCAGATGCTATTCTGTGGCAGAGTCAGTGCTGTCTTTACTGTTCCTCTTCTGCAGCATTTTAGAATCTCAGTCTAATTGAAAGGTAGAAAGGAGAAACCATTTTGGCGGCACAGTTAAACTCGCTTGAATGCAGCAGAGTCCTTTCAAAATACAATTATTCATTAGAATAATTGCCCCGTCGTTTTTTTTATTCTTTTGTAGAAAAATCTCTGCCTTCCATTTAGCAATTGCCCTCACCATCACTGGTTGATATCGAGGAAGTCAGAATGTGGTGTATTGTAGATCCATATGGCTATTACACTTCAGTGTAGTATTCTGAAAAATGGACATTGAGTACATACGTTATTAATTAACATTGTGATCCTCAAGAAAAGATTACTGGGAAACACTGAAAGTGTAGCAAAATGAGTTAACTACACTGATCTGCTGTCATCTTTGGCCTCTTTCACAAACTCATACATTTATCATCAGTTCTCAATTCCTCCATGACAACTGTGTTAGACAGGTCATTGTCTGTGCAGAGTTTGCATGTTTTCCCATGTCTGTGTGGGTTTCCTCCAGTTCTCTGGTTTCCTCCCACAATCTGGAAGACACGCTGGTTAGGGGTTAGATGCATTGGCCATGCTAAATTCTCCCTGAACAAGCGCCAGAATGTCATGACTAGGAGATTTTCACAGAAACGTCATTGCAGCATTAATGTAAGCCTCTTGGTTGTACAAATAAATCAATTGAAACAATGCAAATAACTCAAATTCAATTTTTTCCAAAACAAGGATCAATATTGAAAATGGTTAGCCATATAAAGATTTTGCAAGTTTCTTCTTTAATTGTATACTTGTTCTCTAAGTACACATCTTTACATTGAATCCTTTACAGCTATCTTTCTTCCAAAGAATTTCAGAGTCTCAGGCTAATAAAAACCTCAGATGTTTTCCATATGATATAATCAAATTAGCACACTCAATATATCCAAGCTCAATCACTTGTATGACATTTTAGATAAAACAGTAATGTAGCAAGAATGAAACCAGACCTGAACACTCAAATGCTTTAAAACTCAGTCAATCTCCAATTAGCCCAAAATAGGCCTTTGGATTACGATAATGATGAAGGTCACAAACCCTTCATTTACCTGTATCTTGGAGCCATTTTGGTCCCAATTGTCTGTTAACCTTTAATTTCTTTTCCTCCAAATACATTTACAATAAGTGGAAGGAATAAACTATTCACTTGAAATAAAAATAATAATGTGATCCGTTCACATGCAGGAACACCACAGTGAAATGTTCAAAATGTTTTATTTAGCATCAGAATGTGTCACTATCAAGTGATAGATGGTTAAGCAAGGCTGACAAGAAGGAGAATGAAGCAGAGCGAATGGCAGCAATGGACGATGTACTCTACACATTGACATTGTGAGTATGACCTGCAATTTACTGTATGTTACACAAGAAAGATCACAATCCTAAGTCACTTGCTGCAGTTGAAGTGGGCTGAGTGAATTTAAAATGTATTTAGCAGATTCAATCAGTGCAATGTGATTAACCTGTTCCAATCATCTTGTTGTGCCGTGTGATTCTATGAAACTATTTATTAATGAAGATAATGTTTGTATTTACCTTTTGAAAGGTCCCCAATAAGGCTAAACAATAAAAGACAATAAAAAAAATGACCAATGCATGGGTGACATGGTGGTACAGTGGTTAGCACTAATGCCTCAAAGTGCCAGAGACCCAGGTTTGATTCCTGGCTTGGGTTACTGTCTGTGCAGAGTACACATGTTCTCCCCATGTTTGCGTGGATTTCCTCAGGGTGCTCTGGTTTTCTCCCACTGTCTGAAAGATGTACTGGTTAGGGGCATTGGCTGTACTAAATTCTCCCTCAGTATACCCGATCAGGCACTGGAGTATAGCGACTAGGGGAATTTTCACAATTACATCTTTGCAGTGTTAATGTAAGCCTCACTTGTGACTTAAACTTTAATGTTACATCAGTATAATGATACATTCAGTAAATTATAAAGTTGGAATATTTCTTTTTCAATAGCATTTTATTTTAACCATGTTCACTAGGTTTTCTTATTAATAAATACTTCCTAGATTAGAATCAATAAGAAAGACATGTGTAACTTCTAATATAGGTACACAAGCAACTAATCCGGTACTGTAGCCAATTTTAATAAATAGTATAGCATAGTGTCCATGAGCAACTAATTGCTGGTATCCACCTCCTGGCTATATATAAATTAAATTCTATAAAAGACTGATTGGCCTTTCCCTTGAGGTCTTCATTTGATTCAAGGAGGCATCAGCTCAGTTTTATGTAAATATGTATTCTATGATACCAAGAACTTAAAATGAATGCAAAACAGATGAAATTCACTTCATTACAAAACCACATAAATTCCAACAATATTACAAGTCAGAGAAAAATAATGTTGCTAGCTGAATCATCTCTACAAAGCCTATCAGTAAGAAGATATTTGGAAATACTTTCTATCAATGTAAATTTCTTATTTAAACTTCTGCATCATATGTGTATAATACAAAATTGCTTTAGGTAGTAAAGTTGTTGGCATTAATCTTACCAAAACAATTTTAACTGCTGAATGAGTGTGAAAATGGGAGAAAATCACACCTAGTTTTTGGACAACTTATCATATGCAATTGTACAACAATTCCATCCAAGATCAATGGACTTTTTCATGGTCCATCCCTCGCCCTTTCCAACTTCCATGGCAGATCTCCGTGGCAAGTGGAGCAGTAAGATTTTGGCCGCAAGGTGTGATTCACAACAGTAGGGGGAGTCGACAAAGTCTTTCACACTGGGAAGCCAGCTGCTGAGTGCAAGGAGTGCTATTGCACATGCGCACTGATCTCCGAGTTCTTTATACAAGTGTACACAGAACACTGAGAGATCTGTCACTCCCCCAAAACCCTCTCCCCAGATATCAGCCCCAATCTGTCCAATCCCTGGAAAATGTTCCCCGATTACTGGCCTTCCTGGCCAATCACTGGCCTCCCTGGCTAGTAGCTGGCCGTCACGGTCAACCGCTAGACTCCACAATTGATGGATGGCCTCTTGGCCAATCACTATCCCTATACCTGACCCTGCTGATCACCATCCCGATACAATTCCCTTCCCACTGATCGTCACCCCGGCCCATCCACAATTGCAGAGTGCACAGCTCACCCGCTCCACCTCCCTTAGACCTTACTCCCTTCAGGCACTACCTCTGCCTTTAGGCCACAACCCTCAGCGCTGCCCGGTACCAGTGGGCAGCCTTCCCAGGCACGAGACTGATCATACCAGCTTCACAGTGCTGATACTATCACTAGAGGGGAGAAACCAGGCGCGAAGCAGACTTTTCACCTCTCTCACAATTTTATTCACTCACCACACCGATCAACCAGCAGGACAAGCAGGTAAGATCACCGTCATTGATGTTGGTATGTATATTGATGTCTTTCAATTCGTCATACACTTTCATACTTTTGAATCACAAAAATAGAAATAAACTTAACCTGGCAGCAAGTGCGGAGAGAGAATAGAGCCAACATTTCAACGCCAGGCCTGCTGAGATTTTTTGGTTTTGTTTCAAATTCCAGCATCCAGCAGTATTTCGCTTTTATTTTTAAGAAATGCAGTCTGCTAGCATAGCATTTCACACATAGAAGTAGATTACATACAGTAGAAATTCATGATTGGTAGGTCCAAGTCTGAGATGGGTAACATGATTTAAATGTGCACGAACCTCAACATATCTCACACTGGAGATGATAAATTGAAGTAAATATAGAAGTGGGCAGAAAATGGAAGAGAGATAGAATTAGAGAACAATTCAATATCAACATGTTTTTAAGCAGAACTCAAAGATGTCAGCATGTTTTAGTGTATCCTTTATTGTGAATATGTTTCTGTAACAATATTGATAAAATGGCTATGAAATTTCCTCTGATTGCACAGGAGAGAGGTAACACTTCACCTGAAGGTGCAATTGGTGTTGTACCAAGAGCTGGATTACACACCGAAGGCGTTTAGCCTCAACCTTTCAGATTAGTTTTTGTGACTTGAGGATTGTAATGGGGGAAGGGTGAGGGTTCTAATGTCTTTATGATTGGCTGGCCACTAACAAGTGCTTCAGACTGGGTACACAAACATTTGAGTAAACACAATTCACCTCCACTGTTACAATAAAACACATAAATCTTACTTTCCTTGCTCGGAATATCAGCAGACCGATTAGGAGAACTGAACGAGTTAAAAGCACAGCACTTTACCAGCAGAGGGATCTGGCAGATGATGACATTTACTGACAAACATGTACAAACATCCACATCCATTTACTCCAAATGAACTTTTTCATGGTGCAATGTATCATGTCGACACAAATAAACGATGAACATCAAAAGCTGCAGTTAGTAATGGGGTTATTACTCAGTATTAGTGTACTTTACTGGTCTCTATTTTCATCTTGAGAAATTAGCTCTGAAACCTTTTACTAACACACAGAATCATGAGTAATTACCTTTGTCTGCATGGATATTAAAGGGGCTGCTTCTAAATTGGTGTCAGAGGACACAAAATGTACAAAGCACAGCCCAGTTTAAATGGATCAGCTATTCCCCGCTGACACTTTTAATACGGAATCGGAGAGAATTGTTCTTGTATATTTCTAACAGACCTGTAGCATTAATTCAGAAGCGTGCTTTTGAACAATAAAATTAAAAGTTTTAACTCATTTAATTACTAAATACATTTGTGGGAAAAAAAACGTTTCTAGTTTATAGCTGGAACCCTCCATTGAAAAAGATGTGAAAAACTTTTCAAAAGGATGATAATTTGCTTAATTTTGGGGTTACAATATTCATAATTCACACAAGACAATAAAGCTCTTATTGAGAGACTAGATTGGCTTTTAGCAAGAGCAGCGACTGTTCATCCACTTTCACAGCAAGTCTTATATATTAATCACAACCCATGTGACAGCAGTACAAAAACATTATGTTCCATTAAATAGTCTAAAGCAAAAGAATGGTTTACTGGGAATTACAATTCTTGCCTCCTTGTAACTTATTGAACGTGCTGCATAATTTGTTCAGAACAGGTCAGAGAGTGTTAAATCTGGAGCTGGAGGAGTTTCAATCTGTTTGTATAATGTAAGTTATGAAATTACTCAAGGAGTGATCAGTAGAGAGTCTGGAGGCTGATACATGACCGTCAGCATGCGTAAAGACCACTTCTAGTAAGAATGATCAAGAATCACTGGTTCTGCACTGTCTCACCTCATCAGTGTGTGTCTGAGTAAACAGATATTACAGCAAGATGAGCAGAGTAAAACTTGGTAGAGTGTTATAATTATGAAAGACAAAAATGTTAATTTCAAAGAATTTGAGCACTGAGAATAACCAATGGAAGCAGCGTTTTGAGAAATGTTACACGTTTTATTTGGACCGTCATGGCCAGGGTTTCCTGGTTCCTCTTGTGGCTCCCCTTGCTTTGATAAAGAGTTATCCCTTTTCTCTCCTTACAGAGGCTGCCAGACCTGCTGAGATTTTCCAGTGTTTTCTCTTCCAGTTTCAGATTCCAGCATCTGCAGTAATTGGCTTTTATCCTCTTGCAGTAGGTTTGATGGTGGGCAAGGGAGCAATGCAGTGGGAGCTGAAAACTCGGTTTCCTCTCCCTGTTGTGAAGGGATGGTGGGAACGTGTACTCCTGCGTATCATGGGGGTTGGTCATTATTCCCACCAGAGGCCAGCTTGAAGCCCCCACTTGTCACCACCCCACCGCCCCCAACACTCACTACAATGCCGTCATCCAATTATCAGCACTGCCAATGGGATTCATCCTGGTCCACAACTTATCCATACCAACATGGTGAAGTGGGCACGTCAGGATTCCCTTGGAGGAAGATCTGGGGCCGCTTGTGGAAAGTGGAAGAAGGAGGCATCCCAAGATCGTAGTTCCTGGCATAAAACTTGTAGCATTGCACTGACAGAGCTTCCAGAAAATGGATATTTGCACTGACAGAGCACCCAGGGGTGGATTTCCACACTGAAAGAAAGTATGAGATGCAGATGGAATCATACTATCCCTATAGTGCAGAAAAAGGCCATTTGGCCCATCAAGACTGAACCCACAACAATCACATCCAGGGGCCTTATCCCTGTAACTCCATGTATTTACTCTGATTGTCCTCCAACACTAAGGGAAAATTTAACATGGCCAATCCACCTAACCTGCACATCTTTGGACTGTGGGAGGAAACCAGAGCACCCAGAAGCAACGAGGATACAGGCAGAACATGCAGACTCCACACTGGCTGTTATACAAGGCCAGAATTGAATCCAGGTCCTTGGTGCTGTGAGGCAGCAGCACTAACCACTGTGCTAGATCACTGTACTGACGGAGCATCCAGGAGAGGCGGATGTGTATGCTGCAAGTGGTTGATTATATGTTAGCTGTATCTGTGAGGAGGCATGATCTGTTCTAGGAGAGGATGAGATGATAAGGAAAGGAATGAAGGAGTGGGTGGGCTTGGAAGGGGTGGCAGAGAGGGTTGGAGGATGTCGAGGAAAGAAAAATACTGGAGGTGTCATGGGATGGGAGATGTGATTTATGGATTGGAAAGGTTGAAAATGCCATCGTAGAATGTGCAAGTGTGAATGGGAATGGAGGGAGGGGGAATGTCAAATGTGAACATGGCGGTAGAAGGGCAGTGGGATAAGGATTAAGAGGAAGGGGTCCTTGATGTCCATGGAGGAGTCCTGGGGATCTATTGATAGGTAGGAGTGGTGAGGGTTGAAAGGGGCAGTGAAGGCAATAGAGTGGGTTGCTGAGGATCCTGTGATGACAGGTGAACAGGCACTGAAAGTTGTTGGAGGGGACGCAAAAGTAATATTGTGGGGGCTGGCAGGATGAGGGGAGTATATTAATTGTCATATAGATGGGCTTCTCAGGAAGATAGCAGACCTTGACGTTCACCTGCATGGGATGGAAGGTGATGGGCAAGGGTTGTTTGGTGACTTTGGTTGAGTCAAAGGATATAAGAACATAAGAACTAGGAGCAGGAGTAGGACATCTGGTCCCTCGAGCCTGCTCCACCATTCAATAAGATCATTGCTGATCTTTGTGTGGACTCAGCTCCACTTATCTGCCTGCTCACCATAACCCTTAATTCCTTTATTGTTCAAAAATTTATATTTTCTTGCCTTAAAAACATTCCATGAGATAGCTTCAACTGCTTCACTGGGCACTGGAATTCCACAGATTCACAACCCTTTGTGTGAAGAAGTTCCTCCTCAATTCAGTCCTAAATCTGCTTCCCCTTATTTTGAGGCCCTCTAGTTTTAGTTTCACCTGTCAATGGAAACAATTTTCCTACTTCTATCTTATCTATTCCCTTCATAATCTTATATGTTTCTATAAGATCGCCCTTCATTTTTCTGAATTCCAATCAGTATAGCCTCTGTCTACTCAGTCTTTCCTTAGAAGTCACAGTCTCAACTCTGGAATCAGCCTAATGAATCTCCTGTGCACCCTCTCCAGTGCCAATATATTCTCTCTCAAGCAAGGAGACTAAAATTGCACAAGATATTCAGGTGTGGCCTCACCAGCACCTTATACAGCTGCAACCTAACCTCCTGTTAAACTCCATCCCTTCAGCAATGAAGGATAAAATTTCATTTGCCTTCTTAATTACCTGCTGCAGCAACTCCTTAAGATTCTTGTACAAGGACACCAGGTCCCTCTGCACAACAGCATGCTGCAATTTTTTACCATTTAAATAATAGTCCATTTTGCTACCAAAATTCCTACCAAAATGGGTGACCTCACATTTAACAACATTGTCCTCCATCTGCCAGATGCTCGCCCACTTACTTAGACTACCTATATCCCTTTGCAGACTTTCGGTGTCCTCTGCACACTTTGCTCTGCCAGTCATCTTAGTGTCACCTGCGAATTTTGGCATACTACCCTTGGTCCCCAACTCTAAATCATCTACTTAAATCATAAACACTGATCCCTGAGGCACACCACTAGTCACTGATCGCTTACCAGAAAAACACTCATTTACCCCAACTCTTTGCTTTCTATTAGTTATTCATGCTAATACATTACCTATAACACCTATAAGACTTTGGTGCTATTTAAGATAAAGGTGTCAGAAAAGTCAATGGTTATAGTGGGTGAAGTGGATGTGGGTCATGGGGGTGGTTGAAAGATGTTGGATTCTACCTGAAATGTTACATGCATCGTATCTGCTTGCAGCTACTTAGAATCTCCAGGTGTTGCATGGATCACTGAGGTGTAAGGAGTGGAAGGTCAGCTCAACTGGATAACTGAAAGGTGTCACAATGACAGAGGAAAAATACCAAATTATCTATGGGAATATTGAATTTTAAATAAGAATTGTTGATTTTTAAAAAATGGATCTACATGACAAAAAGCTGACTTTGAGTGTAAAATCAGTCAGTATTGAATTGTTGATGAGTGTGATACTAAGAGAGACAATGAGACCTCACACTCTTCCCAGAGACATGCAGTAACAGCTATTTCAGAGTTAATCACATTGCTGTGAGCCTGGAGTCACATGTAGGCCAGGTCAAGTAAGAATGGCAGATTTCCTCCTGTAAAGATGGGTTTTTATGACAATTGACAATGGCTTCATGGTCATCATTAGACTTTTAATTTTTTATTGGCTTTTATTGAATTTAAACTTCACCATCTGCCATGATGGGATTTAAACCTGAGTCCCATGGGCACTACCCCTGGTATCTGGGTTACTAATCCACTGACAATACTCCCCTGGAAGGTGCTGTTGAAGGAGCTTTGGTGAGTTGCTGTAGAATACCTTGTGGATGATAGCTGGTGGTGCAGGGATTTAACGTTGAAGGTGATGGATATAGAGTGCCAAGCAAGCAGACTGCTATGTACTGAATGGTGTTGAGCTTTATGAGTACTATTGGAGCAGCATTCATCCTGGTAGATAGAGAGTATTCTGTCACACTCCTCACTAATGGCTTGTAAATGGTGGGCAGGCTCTGGGAAGTCAAGAGGTGAGTTACTCAGTGCGGAGTCCTAATACTGTAGCTACAAGGGCAGGTTAACTACAACTGGTCCAGTTATATTTCTGGTCAATAGTGACCTATAGAATGATGAAGGTCGGAGATTCAGTTGGATATCAAGAGGAAGTGGTTGGACATTCTGTTTTTAGCGATGGTCATTGACTAATATTTGTGCAACCTGTCACATGTCGCTTAGTGACACCAGCACAAATTTTGCAATTTCTAAGTTTGAACACAGTGAACGTGAACCTCCAAAGTTGCCTCTAAATGATCAAAAAGTGCAAAGGGGGACATGGTGAAAAGCAAAAGGGTGTTCAACAGAAATTCTATGATTTTTAAAATACTAAGGGTTCAATTAGATACCTCTCAAGAAGGTTTTGTTCATTGCACTGCAGGCAGCATGTGAAACTTGTGTTGCCTGCTGTTTTACATCATTTGTGTGAGCAGTCAGTGCTACCTATGTTGTTCATTAGCTTCACACATCAGCAAGAGTGAGTGCTACTTAACGGAATTCTGTACCTCAAAGAGAAAGTGGGATTGACAGTAAGATATGACTGGAGTCATTTGAAAACTGAACCCGTTTTGAGAAATGGCTAAAAATGTGAAAAAGCAAGCACCAAGATTTTCTAATAATACACAGGAGATGTACTAGGTAATATTATGGGATGGAGAGGAGAGAAAGAGAAATATCTTACATCTGCAAGGAGCCATATGCTCAAGAGATTATGGGAAGAAAAAGCAGCAAAAGTGACTATCAGGAGCAAAGCTCTGTGTGCAGAAAGATGTTGAATGATCTGACAAGAGTTGTTAAGGAGAGTTCAATCTTCAAACGTCCTATCAACTATACACTACAGGCCTAATCTACTGTTCAATTCATTACACTCTATCACTCACCTATCAACAGTCTCAAGAGCACTCAATGCTTCCGTGTTTTGCCTCACACGTTGTTGTAAGCCTCACGTCCACAACTCACAGCTTGCACACAGTAGCAGCTATTCAACCATGGTAGACACATCACCCAATATATATTGCAGGATACTTGATGACCCACATCCTTCTTACTTGCAGAAGGAGTTGGTGCAAAACGGGAACATGGTGGACATGCATACCTATACTTTTAAACCCTGATGGGAGATAGGGAGGGGCACCACTTGTATCGTGACTATCAATGTATCAGTAATTAGTAATAATCAGTAATTGAGGTGATGATCATTAGCTCCACCTCCAAAACAGGACATTGCTGAAACATTTGGGGGGATTTATAATGAGTTTGTAATGTTACTGAACTGTCTGAAGAATAAACTTGCTGAAGGTAAAAGACAAATTGTTGTATTATTCCTCCATTATATATTTTCATTGATCTTAACTTGGTAGCAGAGGATAAACATTAAACTTTGGTGCTTCATTGCTACAAAAGAAGATTTTTATCTTCACCCTATGAAGGAAAAGAAGTATACTGCTGATGACAAATTTAAATTGCAGGATGGCAGGAGGAAGATATAAATATCAGTGAAGCTTGTTGGCTATTCAGAAAGACACCAGCAAAATGAAGACATCAGCCTGAAGATTAAAAAGGCTAAATCTGTATCAGGCTATAAGGACTGTGGGAACAGCAAAGAACAGGATGTGCAGGCTATGGGACAAGCACAGGAACTGATTGGACATTGGCTTGCTACACCTTGAACAGGCAGTGATTGAATGCAAATTCCTACGTGTCACGTTCCTAAGAGAAATATAACCTACTGACAGAGACACAACTCTCGGTATTTGTGACCAAAAAGACAAGTGACTGATTAGTGCCTGTCTTTGGAGTACATGACTGGAAGCATGATCAGTGTCAGCAGGATTACTATAAAGAGGAAGACAAAGAGACATCAGCAGCCGCAACCTGGGATTAACTTTAGTAGAAAGAAAACCCTGCATCTGGGGCTCAAAACATTGAAACAAAACCCTTCAGATTGCCTCACCACAGGCAGTATCTCCAAGTCCAATTTGTGAGTTTGGGTCATTTCTGAAGTTTTGATACTTTTTAAATACTTATGTATCTAAAGGAGTTGGTCAAAGGTAGTTACTTTGTGCGTAACAAAGTAAGTCAGAGATTAGTTAATTTGTGTTTAATACAGTAAAGACAAAAGTTAAATACTTTGTATTTAACAAAGTTTGATGCCTGGTGAAATGTGGTAACTTCCTATAGTACAATAAGGGAGATTTGTTGTACAACAATTCAAGAATTTGAATGTCTTTGTCCATGGTATCAGTTGACCTGAGTTAGAGGGCAACATCAAGTTTTGGTTTTCCACCAATATTTATGGAGGCAGAACCATATGAACAATGGGAAGCTGAAGTTCAGATGTGAACACAGCTCATTTCATTACCCAAAAAGAAGCAAGGTATGGTTTTCACTTTATCGCCACCAGCAGAGTAAAATTAAAAGCTTTTTCAGAGTAGAAAGTGAATGATTTGGATAATGAAGAGAGACTGGACATTCCATTACAGTTTTCAGATAAATCCTACTAAAAGGATGACTTACGGGAAGCACATGAAGTTTGATCAGTCGCTGATAGATTGTAGAAAACTGATCATTATTTCAGGGGGGATTATGTCATGGTATAAGAGACTGAAAAATTTGAACATAATATTCTGGAATCTGTACTGGCATTTAAATTACTTGATTGTGCATGTGTGTCATTAGACTTTTAGGATTGATGGGAGCTCAATTCTGACTCTTTTGGAAAAAATGGCTGCTGCCCTAACATAAATTTGGGAAGAAAATAATTTCTAGCAACTTACCAACTGAATACAGGCAAGTCTATGTCAAAGCAAAAGATGGAAGGTTCCAGTGGCTGAGTTTCAAGGTGGGCAATATGTGAGACACAGATTCCAGTGCAAAGATGGAGTTATAGATAGGCTATCTGAAGATGGCCGTACTTTAAACCAATCTGAGGGTGCAGACTAAAAGCAGGTCTGGGTTGGCAACCACCAACACTTAAATCTGAGAAATCTATGGAGAATGGTTAGTCAATGTCATCAGTGTGATTCCAAGTATCATATGCAATGCTATGCTCGTAGTGAAGCAGTTAATTCTGAGGCTGAAAATGATATGGAGATTTCCACTAAGGAATTGTGTTGGTCACAGAGTTCAAATCCAATGAGTAGTTTGATGAGTGATTCATTCAGCTGTGCAGTTTTAGATAGCGGTTACACTGCCACAGTGTGGGCTTGAATGGCTTTATTGTTAGCTGGACTCTCTTGTGAGGGGGTTAGACAGAAGGTTGAGGGGCATGAAGGCTTTGAGTTTGGAGATGATAATACATCATCTTCCATAACGGTTATCCTCCCTTGCAGGATAGTTGGGATCAGCCTTTTCATCCGTACAGATGTGGTTTTTAGTGACAAACATCTCCTGTATAGAACGTCTTCAATGAGAAAAGCACAAATGACAGCAGAAATGGAGAATAACAGAGCAATTAAGTTGGGGAAGACTGTGAATCCACATTTTACTGGATCAGCCATTAAGGAAGCCAGAAATTTCTCAAAGAATTCATAAAGTCTTGTTAACTTCTGGGAATCAGAATTTGGTGAGACAAAAAGGACCATTTGGAAGTTGCACAGACAGCTTGCACATAAACTGAAAAACTGAAGGATTTACTATGAGATGCTGAAGTACTTAATAAAGAAGCTAACAACCTAATTGAGCAAATTACAGCTGAATGTAAAACTTACATAAAATATCAAAAGTTACCACTGTACACTGTTGTGAGCTTGCTATTAACCAATAACAGTAGACTTAAAAGTACGGGAGAAAAATCCTTCCGCTGTGGTTTGTAGATACAGCAATCAGACTTAGTCTATCCATTATAATACATGGTAAGGACAATGGACCATCGTCAATAAGGTCATGGATGGGAACAGGATTAGATATATCCATTAATGTCCTGACAGATAATAGTGGGGAATTTACCAGTAAGAAACTTTAAGACATGTGAAAATTTAAACATCATTTGGCCCAGAGCCCATTCAGTATTGGTCTGTGCAAGAGAAACCATGCAGTGATAGATGATATGTTCATAAAATATTGGCTGATGGACCAGATTGTAAATGGCAAATGGCATTGGCATGGACAATGCTTGCAAATAACTCTTTGTAAATACGTGGGGGGAGAGGCCATACCAGTTGAGTTAGGGCAGGAATCCAAAGCTGTCTTTGATCTTATCAGATGCTCCCCTAACCTAGAAAAGTCTAACATTGGCTCTACTTCCTCTGCGCATCTGAATGCTTTGCATGCAAGCAAATTGGTTTTCATTAAAGCTGAAATTTCAGAGAAAATGAGCCTTATGGCACCATGTACAGCCAATGGGAATGTAGTTTAGACAGGAGACCTGATATATTATTAAAGAGAAGGGCAGAGGGTATAGAAGGCCTGAGCAAAGTGATTGGCAGTGAGGGATAAGTAATGATTGTCCAACATGGGAATCAAACTGTTAGAAGGTTCATGCTTCACAGCTAATTGGCACCAACTTTGGGCAAGACAGACTGAAGACACACCACGCACTTCCACAAGTGCAGATTATGAGCAATTATGAGGAACAAACTATGGCAAATAAAGAATTGACTGATGATGAACAGAGTAACACTGAAGCACAGGATAAGACTATATATTTGAAAGGACAACTACCCAAAGTGGGAGAAAATGTAGCATACATACCAGAAGGGCCAACATGCAGAGGGCTGCCACCATCATTGGAAGAGCAGGAAAGGCCATTGGTGAATATAAACATTGGTTAAATGATCAGATCAGAAGACAAGACCCATGGACTGGCAAACAGGTAAAAATGTGGAAGGCCATACTGTGGAACGCAGTATGATCCCTGACTGTGAACCAGAAAGGGGCGGTGATTCTAGGGAAAGACCTCAGCTTGCAAACAGGACTCTGATCACATGTGGGAAAGATCATGTAGCAGCAGTCCAGGAAGAGAGGAGTGGGTGAATAAAAGTCACGGTTGGACCAGAAAGAGAACAAAATAAAGATGTTACTAGAAGAGAGGGCCCCGCAATAGAGAAATTTTAATAGCTCCAATAAATTGGGAGAATTTCAAAAAAAAGGAAAAAAAGAGCTGAAAAGTTGAAAGGAATTTGCAGGATATACTGAAATTTCAGACAGGAGACAGCCAGCCTGCTCACAGGTGGATATGCACGGAAAAGCCATGCAATGCTAAAGCTAGATTGGCAGCTCAGGGCTTTGGGAAAATGCTCGGGGATCAAAATATCAGAGTGGACTACCCTCTTACCAGGAAAGTAAGCTTGGAAGATTTTTGTGGCCACTTTGGTAACATATTCCCCAGAGTGCAGATCTTTAGATATAAAAACAGTGGTTTTGCAAAGTGAGCAGTTTGAAACTATCTACAGAAGGCTGTGATATAGAAGAAAAATTGTGGAAATGAAATAAGAGTGCTCATGGGTTGAATGGTGCATGAAGAGTACGATATTTTTCTGTGAGCTCGATCCTGTTGAGAGCAAGCTGCTTCCAGTTAAAAGTAGACTTTGCGATGCCCACAAGGAGACAATAGCAAGAATGTTTATTATGCAGGCGGATGATTTTCTGTGGGAAGGTTCTGTAGAATTTTAAACATTGGATGATTGATAAAATCAAGAAGGAATTCAAGGGGTTTCAATACATGCGCTTAAATGTTAAGCAAAACAAGTCAGGAGTGACATAGTATTGTTGATTCAGTCTAGAAAATGTCCAACGCATCCCAATAAATCGGGAAGGCAACAGCCTAATGGTATTATCACTATACTATTAGTCCAGAAACTCAGCTAATGTTCTGGGGACACATGTTCAAATCCCACCACGACAGCTGGTAGAATTTGAAATCAATAAAAAAAACTGGAATTAAGAAACTACTGATGACCATGAAACCATTGTCAATTGTTGCAAAAATCCATCTGGGTCATTAAGGTCCTTTAGGGAAAGAATCTGCCATCTTTACCTGGTCTGGCCTACATGTGATTCCAGAGCCGCGACAATGTGGTTGACTCTTAACTGCCCAAGGGCAGCTATGGATGGGTAATGAATGCTGGCCAGCCAGTGACGCCCATGTCCTATGAATGAATAAAAAAGAAATCAGGTCAGAACCCCACATAATGAGGATTCACCACCCAAGGAAGAAGCCAAGAATTGAGAAGATTGATTGAACAGTTGAACTCAATACTCATGCTGGACCTGACTTCAGTTATGACATGTTGGGAGTGAGTACCACAATGAAGCATGCCATACTAGAGGAAGTTCTGAGAGCAAACAACACATTAAAGAGATTAAACTTGGAGAAATGCAAGACCAGTTTCCAGTCCTGGTTGAACACAGATGACATGAGATTGGTCATCTTTAGTGATACTTCACCTGTCAATCTTCTGGATGGATATTCAAACTCCACAGGGTTTAACATAGTTTTGATAGCAAAGGATGATCGATGTTTGCAGAAGCCAAGAAAATGAAAAGTACAATGAAAAGTATTTTAGCTGCAGAAACCGTGGCCACAACTCTCCCATCCCACTGCACAAATGGTTTAATGCAGTGGGCCAGGACATTGTCATGTCGGCCAATTTGTGGGTTTCGTGCATGCGTTCCAGCCACAATAGTATCTCCCTGTACCAGATTTCCAGAGGTATCAGCTCCATGCCAGAAATCAGCAGGGAGGGGCAGAAATCATTTACATATTCATTTCAGTTTCTTTTAAATGAGATTAGCGGGCCTGGCACTGAAATCTCTGGGTCCACTAGCAAAGTGCCTATGTCAAGGCGACATCTTGACACTGCCCATGAAGCATGGGGCAGTGCCAAGGGGGAGGGGACAATGAGGCCAGGACCTGACAGGGTGGGGCCTGGTGGGGTGGGGGTGTCCCGCTGCCATTCTGCAAACAGCATCGATGGGAAAGGGAGGGAGGTCAGCGAACAGGGTGAGCCGCGGTGGTGGTGGTGGTGGGGTGGGGGGGGGGGTGGCGGTGATTAGTGATGGAGAGGGCTCAGCCTGGTGGAGGAGGTTGGGGCTATGCGGGGTGCATCAGCATTTTGAGAGAGGGTTGGTGCTGCAGGAAGAGGTGGAGGCTTGGAAGTGGAATCATTCTTGGAAAGAAATATGTCAAAATAGAAACATTGTTGGGGTTTAGTCTAGCTTCAGAATGTACACTGGGGTTCTGGTCTGGCACCTTGACAATATATACACATAACTACGCAGGAAAAATTAATTGTCCATTTCATTTTTATAACATAAGACTCTCCCAATACATTTAGCAATTTCTTGGGGCAGACATTTATTTTTGTAGAACAGCCCGATAACTGGTGACTTGTATCAACCCATTAGATCTTAGAAATCTCCTTTCTTTTTAACATTTATCTTTTGCTAGCTACTCTTAGCCTTTTTTCAGTAATTAATTGATTTGACATTGTCCCACAGGGATTGATTAACAACCTAGCACTCTTTAAGCAAACTTTTCACTGTTCACTCTATCTATACCCTTCATAATCTTATACACCTCTATTAGATCTCCCCTTATTCTCCGCCTTTCTAAGGAGAACAGCCCCAAATTGCCCAATCTCTCCTCATAGCTCAGTCCTTCCATACCAGGCAGCATCCTGGTAAACTTCCTCTGCACTCTCTCCAGGGTCTCCGCATCCTTCCGATAGTAAGGCGACCAGAACTGGACGCAGTACTCCAAAGACAGGTGAACCAACATTCTATACAACTGCAACATTAGATGCCAGCTTTTATATTTTATACCCCACCCTATAAAAGCAAGCATACCATAGGCCTTCTTTGCCACCTTCTCCACTGTACTGCCACTTTCAAGGACTTGTGTACTTGCACTCCCAGGTCCCTCTGTATTTCTATAATCTTAATAGGCCTACCACTTATCATGTGACTCCCCCCCTACATTATTTCTTCAAAATGTATCACCTCAAATTTATCTAGATTAAATTCCATCTGCCATTTTTCTGCCCGATATACCAGCCTATCTTATCCTGCTATATTGCCTGACATTCCTCCTCACTAGTAGCAAGTCATCTTTGCTACCATGACTTCTAGCCATCTTTGTGTCATCTGTAAACTTGCTGATCACACCACTTACTCCCTCTTCTAAATCATTTATGTATATTATAAATAGCAAAGGTCCAAGTACTGAGCCCTGCAGCACACCACTAGTTACAGACCTCCAGCTAGAAAATTATGTAGAATTAAAGGCCACTTTAAATAAGTTAGCAATCATGAATATACTTGCTTTAATAAATGTAGACAGCTTGGGGTTTTCAGTGGGATACAGAGTGTTCAGAAGCCAGCAAAATTCTCTAACTTCACCAGAACAGCCAAACTCCATCTCCTTTCTGCAAAGACCTTTTTCCTCAACTACAGACCCTGCACATAAACCAAATCATCACACAATCCTGTCAATCATGCTAATCCCAATTTCCCGGGGAACTTAAGTAACACTCATTATCTCTACTTAACATTACCACTTACAAGGATAAAATAAATAATTATTCTGCTCTCTTAGTGTCTAAGTTGCATCCCCCTCAGAATTATCAACTGCCTACAGCATAAAGTTGAATTTTTTAAAAATTGCCTTAAATATAAAAAAACTATATATACAAAATCGATTCTAATACAACTATCACTCAATATGTATATGTGTATAGTAAAGCAAATGTGGGACCTATAATATTAAAGCATATGACTTCATTTCCATTGAGAAAAAGACAACTATGATATTATATAAACCTGGATTGAAAATAATATGCAGTCGAATTTCTTTTTGTTTCTAAGCCTTTTTTAAAAGTGAAAGAAGGAAATATGTGAATACATCAGCGAGTACACACTTTGGGCATTACAGTGTTAAACTAATTGCATTGTAAAAGACAGGTTATGATCATTGGCTCAATTCCCAAAGGAGTATGAATGGACACATATGGAAAAGTTGGGTTTTTCATTTTAGCAAAGCTCTGGAAGATGTTCCCTCTCTCACTTCTAATCTCATCTTTTAACTGGCCTTCAGTTAAAATTAAACTAACAAAAAAAACCATTTCCTTAAAAATGGACCTGGTTGCTAAGCAACATCTCATCCTTGCCCAAGTTAGTGTTTACCATTCCCATCATACAATCTCCCTCGGCACAAAGAGTTTGAACTGAAAGCAAAATCCATAATCATGCAAACACCTCTGTTGAACACGAATGTAACTAGATCTGTAGCCTTTCTGACACAAAACACTAAATTAAAAATATTTAACCCTATATCTTATTTCTAATATTTAACAATACAAATAGATATCACTTAAAAATAACTCTTGTTCCTTGACACCTCATCTTACCAATGGCACCTCTGACAATGCAGCATTCCCTCAGTACTGGAATGGAGTGTCAGCTTTGATTTTGGGACACAAATTTAAATGCCTGTGACCTAATGGCAATTGAGCTAGAGACCTAAAAGACTGACTTTCATTTTCTTAATATGGACTCGTTCAAAATCCAGATTTTGAAGAGACAGAAAATTGCTTAATATTTGACAGAAAGAGATATCAAATTATACAGTTAATTCATATTAATTTAACAACAGAATTCTCCTGCATATTACACTTTTAATTTCAATTTTATCAAGTTCCCTATAGATTTGATTAGCTGTGCTTTGTTAATATGAGGAAATAAGAGGGAAAGCTTTCCCTTTAATACAACATGAAAGTCCTCATTTCTTAAAAATAAAGTTCTGGAGATTTGATCCAGAGAACGTATTAGTTTGATTGACTTGTTTGATACAAACCCTCGATAACTATGTATGTTGATCCTGTAATATAAAGAAAGATCCACTTCATGGCAACAACATACTAGAGAGCAGAAACATTGTCCAATTGAATGATAGATTTTGTTGTAATTCAGGTCAGAAACTCCAAAATGTTCTATGGAACCCTCCTGCATCATAAGTTTTTCAATTTGTTTTTGACTAGGATAAGCATGAAATACTTCACTTCAGCTATGATTCAATTGACCAACTACTGTAAATATACAGTTAACATATATAGGAAAAATTAGCCATAATTTTTACCAATTTAGAAACAAGAAAATAAACAACCATGATATTATCTTAACATGACCATGACCATGACCTTAACAGCTAAATACTTGTCCTACTGAACAAATCTCACAAACAAAACTCTTGCCACAGGTTTAACACAGCAAATACGAATGCTCACGTGATGCTGGAACTTGATCCTTTGGCTGGATGTTGCAACATTCTTGAGACACACACGCAAGCTTGAAGTCAGAATAGCTTTCCAAAAACCAGAGAAAGAACTTCCAGTTACTAGCTAGTGAACCACCAAAGCAAACCTTTCACTCCAGAAACCTTGGCCGCGATTCTCCCATCACAACTGCAACTTTTCTAGCAGGTCAGGGTGGGAGGCATATGTTCCTGGCCTTGAACCATGATTTACGCATGTGCCAGGAACACATGTGTATTTCCCAGAGCCAGCAAACAGTTGCTAGTCACAGCTGTCTGCAGAGTGCCAGCAGGACCTCCCTTGGCAAGAAAACAGGTAAGTAATTTAAATCTTTTTAAAATGTATTTTAAATATGTTTGCTAGTTCATTACCAGGAACTTTCAGGTTCTGATCAAATTTCCCATCCCACCAGGAGTATTTCATTCTATGGATACAGATCTCCCTCTAGTGGTAGATCCATCAGAATGAAGGATCTCCAGGGGGTCAGGCAGCAGGCGTGGTGCCCCCAGGCATGGGCTCCCTGGTACTGCCAGCCTGTGCTCCCTGGCACTGCCCAACGGGCAAAGTTCCCATGCCCAGGGAATATCTTGGCATTGCCAATTGGACATCAGGCAGTGCCAAGGAGGCGGGGCATATTGTGGCAGTGCCTAGTGGGGTTTAGGATGGAGAGAATGCTGTGAATGGGGTGGGCTAAGAGGGTAGTTTGCTGGGTGCTCCGGGTCTGCGGGGAGAGGGGAGTTAGGGCTATCCCAGGAATTGCTATCGGGGCCGCAATCAGGCCATTGGGAGGGGAAGGTGCTGGAGGAGCAGCACTATGGGTGTCCTGGGCTGACTAGTGATCAAGCTGGCCAACAAATGGGGAGATTTACAGATCAGGACCACCTCACATTTGCAGAGTTTCAGAACTGTCAAACTCCAGCACGAAAAGATGCCTGGGCTTTTAATGATATTCACAACTTGGCCCTCTACATCGCACAGAGTGCGGAAATTCAGGTGAGAAGCTAAACTGACAAAATAATCAGAATTTAGAAGTTTTCCTGCCAATTCAGCACTTTTGAGACGATCGCATCCTTCTTGCTTTCAGCTGGCCAGTAGAATTTCCAATACCAGGGAGAGAGAGAAACTCTGCTTTCCACTTGACAGCAGGACAGCTTCTAACTAAAGCAGCAGCCCAGCCAGCCCCAAAACTGAAAGTGAAACCTTGAATTCACAAGAAGAAAAAGAACTGTCCAGAACACATCACCTGTCACCCAGTCTTCCCCCAAACAATAAAGGATCATAAAACAGATCCCAGGAAGTACCTGAGGCCCAGAGTAAAATAAACTAAACCCCATTTATGCCATTGAAGCAGAAATAAAAGAACATTTAACAAACAGCTAGTACCACAATGAAACCAAAAGGCTAGCTTACAGCTGCAGAGAACATGAGTAAAAGAAAAACATTTCTTAAAAGTACACTACCATCATAATTCGTACCAGTTAATAATTTTGAACAAACACAAGAAGTTCACTGCTTATCTTAACTTCCAGAGCAGTAAAAAATAGCCTTCAGTTCCTCTGGGAATTGCTCGAATATCAGTAATACTTTTTCCAGCATTGTGTGCAGGATTTTACGATCACACGTGGGCCAATGGAGAATTCCGTTCTGCAAGTCTTGCTGCTTAGGGCAGGTGGATTCCGGCCTACATCTGCCTTCATAATATCACAGTATAGAATATAGACTTACAATGTAAATAATCTTATGTAGTTTGATGCTGGTGTGGTTGATGCTTCGGTACAATCCCAGAAACCTACAGTCATGTTCCAAATTATTGTAATGCCACATGTTGCCACCTTGGTGGAGCTACCAGTTAGGATTCTCTTCAGGAGACCAAAGCGGAAGGAGATTCAAATCTTATAATTACGGAACATGATTGTAACTGCCTATGTGCACACTACCAATGATAGGTAATGAGTAGCTTCGTTTAGGGGATAATAGGAAAGAAATTTGTTTATGCAGCATCACTGCAGACTTACATCAATCTACTGGGGCAGACAGCACTGACTTCCACTCCCCTCACAGTCTATATGGTGTTCTACCATGCCAACATGCCTAGCATTGGGGTGCCAATCACTCAAAACCAGCTCCACTGGCCAAGACGTCTCGCTCCTTTACCTAACACCAGACTCCTAAAGTAACTCACTCCAATAGGAGACTCCCAGACGGACAGAGCAAACAAGTTAGAGACATCCTCAAAACATCCCTGAAGAGGTCAAACATCCCCGCCAACATTTGGGAATCCCTGGCTTGTGACCAACCAAAAAGGGAAGTTTATCCAGGGAAGCACCTTGCTCAGTGGAAGACATTGAGCGTAATATTACAGGCCATTCACGCCACACAACCCTGTTGCAGTGAAATGGGAAAATTTGGAGCCAAGCGGAATGGGAAACTCTCACCAACATAAATGGTCAGAAAATTCCAGCCTTGGTCAGAAGTCTTCAGGGGCAAATCTGAGGCACCGGAGAGAATGCACATAACCTGCAAATAACTCATCTACTCAGCCCTCTAAGCACCACCCACTCTGCACATGGTAGGGTGCGTAGACTGCACATTGGACTTATTGGCCATCTCAGAACTCATCCAAATGGAGAGGAATCAAGTCATCCTCGATTCCTACCTAAGGGGAGGTTTTTCAGTGAAGAACCATCTTGTGGATCACTCAGGTAATAGCCCATGGCATTGCGAGCCCCTGTGAATCAACACAAATCTACAGTGGGGACTACATGAGTGAATCTACTCTCCAATACTCTTGGATATTGCAAATTCCCCGCCTGCTAGTGGAATGTGTCTCTTGAGGTGTGCTTGCTGTTAGAAACGTATTGCATTTATATGGCATTTTATCATGTCCTCAGGACATGCTGAACCACTTAGCGACCAAGGGATTGAAATGGCCTCATCATTCTAATGTTAGCAGGGAACATTGAATTTGCACAAAGCAATATCATGAATGAATAAATGAATGAATTATCAAATAATCTGTTTAATGTTCCCGATTGAAAGACCACTCCTAGCAGCATCAGTGATATTTTTATCATTTTACTCATTCCGTTGGAATATACTTCACTGCATTTGGAACAGTCCTTGTTTCTTCTCCACACCAGAGATAGTCTTAATCCTGTATGACCATTCTGTTCCCATATCCCTTTATCCCTTTTCCTTTAACCAAAAATCTAACTCATTCATAAATGGGTGCCACCTTACCATTCATTCCTGAGCTCATCCCCATGATAGAGGGTGGGAAGGGACGGGGGGTGGCGGCAGAAATCTGCAGTCTACCAGCCATATTCAAATTGATAATCAAAGGATCAATTAGGTTTGTTACCAAGGCAATTCACTCAGAAAATATGCTACCGATGCCATAACATATTGGCATGGGGCAGGTAGCTTGATCTTTTAACCAAATATCGGGAAGAAAGCTGCCAGTTCAATCTTCAAATATTAACCTTTACTCATTGAGACATAATAGGGCCCCCCGCCTCCATCTTCCTAAACTCCCTTCCCCATAGTTTTAATCCAAATACCCTCACACCTCTCCTAACTTACCAAAATCCTTCCTGCCCAAAACCTCTGACAACCCAGCTTTGGAGATCCAGTGGATCTTCTATTTCTCATCACAGTCCCAGCAGGACTAATGGCTCTTGGCACATTAGCACTGACACTCAGATTGGTTGGCACTTCCAGAAGGTGGGCTTCCCCTGGCAGTGAGGGGCAGAATTCCTACTTGCCCCCTATTAAGTCTGTTAAGTTAATATCACTTCCAGGGACGTGCACTCTCCACCAACCAACCCTTCTATCACTACCATCCCTTAACAAGCCCTCAACCACCACCATCTTCCACCAGAGTGCTCAGTCCATTGAATTCACTCTCACTTCTTTCCCCATTTTAACAACATCTCCTAGAGTTTTTTTTGGTTCATTCTACTGACATTTGGATACCCCAATCAATGAATATTGCGGGCAGCACAGTGGCATAGTGGTTAGCACTGCTGCCTCACAGTGCTAGGGACCTGGGTTCGATTCCCAGCTTGGGTACTGTCTGTGCAGAGTTTGCCCATTCTCCCTATGTCTGCATGGGTTTCCTATGGGTGCTCCAATTTTCTCCCACAATCTGAAAGACATGCTGGTTAGGTGCATTGGCCATGCTAAATTTTTTCTCAGTGTTCCCGAACAGATGCCAGAGTCTGGCGACTGGAGGACTTTCACAGTAATTTCATTGTAAATTTACTTGTGACTAATAAATAAACTTTAAAACTTTTGAGTATTTAAAGGATTGCACAGTTGTGTGAGACAGTTAATTCTACTTTGGACCACAGGAATTATTTTCTGGAACTAGAAGGAGTTTATGAACCATCCAGCTGAATTGGTTAGCCATTTTGTTGTATATTAAGTAATTAATTTTCAGTCTTAAGTTCCAAGATCTGAGTGTGGTTCCAAAGGAAAATCACAGTGGACTTGAAATATTAACTCTGCTCCTCTCTCCACAAAGCTGCCAGACCTGGTGAGTTATGAGCATTTTCTGCGTTTATTTCAGAGTTCTGCCACATTCCAGGAACTCAAGCATGGGCAAGAGGCCAACCTCACCAGAAATCTCGTTCCGGTAAGATCACGAGAGCCGAGAAATCAGGAATGATCCTCATTCTCAGCTCTTATGTGATTTTACCGGTCCACTCCATCCATCGATGGGCAAGGTAAACCAATAAAGTTCCACCATTATGTTCAAATCTTTTGAACCCACAACCTCCTGACTCGAGGAGCACTGATTTACTGAAGCTATATCCTGGTATTAGCAAAGTACTTAATTTTTTTTCCATATCTTCCAACAGATGGAGATTGTTCTTTACCACAAGAGCATGCAGAGAGAATATGGGCAGGATCTTATGGCCTCATTCAAGGGAGATTGGAAATTCCTGCCTGAGGTCAACGGATATTTCCATTGTCCACCTCTCACCCAGTCCAATTCCGTGGTGGGTAGGGCAGTAGAATACTGGCGTATTATGTCGCAAACTTAAAAGGCTAGTAACAAGCATTGGTAAAGAGGCAAAGAGAATAGGTAGTCCTTATTCCACAAACTTCTCACTTGAAATGTTGCAGTGTTAAGAAGTTTTTCTTTTAAAACTATTGAAGAAAACCTCTTAGACATCTTAGACCTCAGAATTCATTCTCATGAAGAAAGAATTACTAGAAGAAACAGCAGATTTACCCACATCTATGCCTCTTCCCACGGATACAGCACACTTTATCAACAACACTTTCTCACTCTTGTTCCAACATCTGAACTACACAGTTGCCAAGGGAAGAAAATATTAATCATGTGTTGAATTATCTATTGCAGTGAAGCTAATTATTATTAGAACCAGTAGGATGAAGCAGGACAATTGTCAGTCTATGCTCTATGACACAAGCCCAGAACAAACGCATCAGCGCAATTGAACTAAAAGGCAGACTCTATATTATTTGATGATATCCAATAAGAATTTTATAGTTTTCAGATCCCTCCAATGTCAGGCTAGTTACATTTCTTTCATAGAAAATGGAATTTGTAAGAAATTCTGATTAATAGTTGAAATTCAAATTTCACTAACCACACCAAAAAGTTTTAAAATTGTTTGCAATCAACACTGTATTGAAGTATTTGCTTTAAAAAAAAATCTACGCTTGATAACACAGCACATTGTAGAAACAAGATCTGTAAAATGGCCCATGAAAAACTATTCCTTGTGGCTGATCTTAATCTTCCTGCTTCCTTAGTACAACTCTTTCTTTGCACTCTAATTGTTTTCCTTTGAACTGATTACTGTTGATTGCTTCAATAACCTTCTCTCTGTTCATTATCCTGCAGGTAGAATGATTTCAGTGTGGCGTCTTTTCTGCCTGACTGTTAAACATTGCCTCAGCACGGGGCAGAATGAAAGCCTTGCAGGGAATATCACCCTTTTTATAGAAGCAGTTGGATTTCCTTCCATTAATCCTCTCTGCCAGGCTTTGCTTTCTACATCCTGAAAAAATCTACTTCAGTATCTCGGCAGTTTAAAGCTGAATTTTGTATGAGCACTTGGGATCTGGAGAGGACATTCAACCCCTCGAGCCAGTTCTGCCATTCAGTTATATCACAGCTGATCTACATATAATTGTTCATCTATTCCCATACCTTTTGATAACGTTGGTTAATAAAGATCTATCATTCTCAGATATAAAATTAACAATTGATCTAGCTTCAATTGCTGTTTGCAGAAAAGAGTTTTGTGTAAAAAAGTAGCTCCCAATTTTATTCCTGAAAGGTTTGACTCAAATTTGTTAACTATGCCTCCTGGTTCTAGACATCTGATCCAGCCAACATAATTACTCCCAATTCAACCCAAGTCTCTCCTTTGATATTATGAAAAATATAATCTAATTTTCCCTCAACCTTCTAGATTTCAGAGAATGCAATCTTTCGTTTAATCCCTTTTCATAACTTAACCTTTGGAATCCAGGTACTGTACTATAATTCTATATTGCATTGCTTGTTAAATGTTCACGCACCTTTAGGCTATTGACTAAATCTGGTTCAAAACGTATTGCTAAGTCTAAAACTCAGAAACATATTGGGTAGAATCCTAATGGCCATGCCACAGGACCTCATCTTGGCCTTATCTCCACCTTCCTGCCCTTTCCCCATAACTCTTCACCCTGCATTACATTAGCCTTTTTCCAATCCACAGGAACCTTTCACGAATTCAGGGAATTTTTGAATATTATAACCAATATCTCCAACATTTCTGCTGCCACTTCTTTTAATCTCTGAAAGAACATAATATTGGACTTTTCTCTCTCGACTCTGGACTCACATGAAATATTGACTCTTATTTCTATCATCATCTTGCCCTGTAGCATTTTTTTTCACTTATTCCTCCTTTATTATAGAGAACCAGAAAATAGATGCAGGAATCGGCTCTTCAAGGCTGCACCACCATTCAATATGATCATGGCTGATTATGCACTTTCAGTATCGCATTGCCACTTTCTCTCTTGATCCCTTCAGCCCTGAGGATTATGTCCAGCTCCCTCTTGAACATATCTAACAAATTGGTCCCAACAATTTTATTGTATGGCGTGAGTGCAAAACGAGCAGATGTTGTGAAACCCCTTTCTGCATTTTGGCAAGAGTTTATGGCCTGGCTCATCATGAAAATGTATAATCCCATAATCCTGTCTGATGACAACAGACCTTTCCATGATCCATTCCTTGCCTGCTCTGATTCCCATGGCGGGTGGGATGGTCAAATTCCAGCCTCTGTGTGTGTGAAAATAAACCAACCCTCTTATTTTACTTGACCTTGAGTTTGCTCTGGGCTTATTAATAGAGAATCAGACCATTCCAAAATGAAGGATTGGGGAAAATATGCCACCACTAATAAAGGGGGGAATCAAAAATCAAAAACACCTTTCTATTTCTGGACAGATAGTAAGAGGGGAAATCAGGCCTATTTAAATTAATCCTCCTCCTGTCCTTAACACCATCTTGACTACCATGATTACTATGTAACACATTCCAAGTTGAATCTGTGCCTGCAATTCATTCAATTAATTCCTTGTATTCATGTCAGTCTGCTCTGATGTTTTACTCACATGTTTCTTATTTCTCTTTCTTGGTCACATTACACCTTTTCGCTTTCCTTTTACCTGCTGCATTTATATGAGTAGTAGGTAATTTTATAACAAACATACATTTGTACATAGGGCACAGATTTCTTTTTATTGACTGATACCTGAAGTTTCTAAGGTGCTACAAAATCATACTGTGATACAGGACAAAGGAGGGCATTCAGCCCCTCATACGTCTGCCACCCCCTCCATGAATGAGTTATTCAATTAGTCCCACAACCCATTCTTTCCCCGTCACTGTTAAGATATGAAACTCGTCACTTCCCTGTCTAAGGTCTTTAATGGTATAGCTCAGAAAGGTTGTAGAGACAAGCCAGGGAACTACAGACCAGTAAGTCTCACATTGGTAGTTGGGAAACTACTGGAGAAAGTAATGAAGGAGAGAATCTACCTCCATTTGAAGAGGCAAGGTTTGATCAGTGATAGTCAGCATGGTTTTGTCAGAGGGAGGTCATGACTAACAAACTTAATTGAATTTTTTTGAGCATGTAACCAAGTGTGTGGATGAGGGTAGTACAGTTGATGTAGTTTACGTGGATTTCAGCAAAGCCTTTGACAAAGTCCCACATAGGGAGAGTTATTAAGAAGGTCAATGCACATGGGATACAGGGTGATCTGATAATGTGGATTCATAATTGGTTTAGCAGTAGGAGACAGAGAGTGGTGACAGATGGCTGCTTTAGTGACTGGAAGCCAAGACCAGTGGTGTAGCATAGGGATCCGTGCTGGGCCTCCTATTGTTCATCATCTATATAAACAACATAGATGATTATGTGGAGAGTAGGATCAGTAAGTTTGCTGATTCCACAAAGGTTGGCTGGGTGATTAATAGTGAGTTTGAGTGTCTTGAGTTATAGGAAAATACAAACAAAATGGTCAATTGGCCAGATAAGTGGCAGATGGAATTTGATCATGAAAAGTGTGAGGTTGATGCACATTGGAAGGAATAATTTGACCAGGAAGTATACTATGAAAGTTCTGACATTGGGAATTCTGGAGAAGAAAGGGACCTTGGCCAGTTTATCCATAGATCTCTGAAGATGGAAAAGCAGGTTAATGGGGCGGTGAAAAAGGCACACTCGCCTTTATCAATTGGGGTATAGATTACAAAAGCAGAGAGGTCATGATGGAGTTGTGTAGAACATGTAAGTTATAAAAAAGGTTGGATTGGCTTAGGTCTTGGGTTGTTTTCCCTGGGGCAGAGAAAACTGAGGGGTGACCTGGTTGAGGTGTTCAAGATTATGAGGGGCATGGATAGGGTGAACAGGGAACAACAGTTCCTCTTATTTGAAGGTCAGTTACAAGGGAACACAAGTTAAAAGTGAGGGGTGGGAGGTTTAGGGGGGATTTGAGGAAAATCATTTTTATTCAAAGGATGGTGACAATTTGGAATGCACTGCTTGGGAAGGTGGTGGAGGAGGGATGCCTCACCTTCATTAAAAAATACTTGAAAGAGTACATGACGTGCCAAAACATTCAAAGCTATGGGCCAAGTGCTGGCAAATGGGATTAGGTGAGCGGGTCAGGGCCATTCATGTGTCAGTGCAGACTCAATGGGCCAAAGGGCCTCTTCTGCACAGTAGTAATCTGTGATTTTGCGATTCTGAGCTACAGCTAAAACAGGTTCTTTTAAGGAAAATTGGATGGGAGATTTTCAAAAATGTCCTGACAGAACTAAAGAAGGAAGAAGGGTCCTTTCTGGATGGACTTAAGTGTCACATGCAGCAGCCACTAATGAATAAAATTGATTAAGTAGGATTAAAGAGTAACCATTTAATTTTCCTCAGCATGATTATTGTCACTCTTAGAAAATATTAGTATTCAATGTTCATATTGTCTGAACAACCCTTTCATATTGAAGATTGATCTTTATAGAAATTATCATAATTGATATTTGATTCTACCTTTCCCAATTTCGTGTGAGTATGAAGCCTCTGGAAATAACATTTTCTGAAAATGTTATGAGTGTAATTTTTGTAATAGACTCAGCATGCCATAAAATGCGCTCATCCATTGCTGGAAGAAATATGAGGAGGCAACTGTTCAAATCATTCCTTTGTCTGACTTTAATGGCTACGACATGTGCCCCTTCCTTCATTTGGATACCTCCCAAACCGCCCCCGCCCCCCCTCCTCCCCCAGCCACCACCCACCTTTGACTTTGGTCTTTGTGATAATAACTGAACAGGTAAGGGGCAAACTAAAATAAATAAAAATAAAACGAAAAAGAGGTCAACAGATACTGTAGCTGGTATTCTCCCATCCTGCCTGCCACTGGAATTCTAGCAGACGTGGGTGAGGTTGGACCAGGTAGAGGTCCATTGAAGTCGGGCAGCAAACTCCAGTGTTCAGGCAAGCACGGCCAGAGAATCTGGCGAACACTGCAGTAGTGTGTAGAAGAATGGCAACATGGCTACATGACTAAGCTTAGCTAAAGTTCAGTAACAATCGCTTAGAGGAAGATTCAAATTAATTAGCAACAACTACAAAAGATCAAGGGTGGGCATTTTACCCGCTGGCAGCTTTTTGAGTTGCATTGTCTGCTTTCCACCACATTAATTGTTTATGTGCAGGGAACTCGCCAGATTGCAGACATGTAGCCTCTGATTCACCTACCACACTGTGAGTTCATTACTTCCCCGCTCTGGGCACCATATTTAAACAGCATCAGTTTACATCTTTTTCATATCTACAATCCAGGACTGCCACAGAGGAGAGAGATGATCCCAAATGAGAAAAGGCAGTTCCAGTCAAGTTTAGTGATGCTTCCCTGGAATGCCAGCTTGGCACACTCGAGGCCCACCTGTACTCTCATGATAGCCAGTGGATGTTCACCAACTTCACCCTTCTGGCCTGAGAGTGGTGGCAGTGACAGTCAGTATCAATGCAGCACTTAAGAGTCATCATCCAGTGCAGGAAGAGGAAAAATGATCTAATCCATCAGGGGAAGTCAATCACCTCATCACTCTCAAGCCACACACTGGCCAACCTATCACACATTCACTGGCATCTCACATATTGCCTGCTCAAAGGACATCACCACTTACTTTACACACATCTCCACCTGACAGGGGAATGACGTGTTTGGTGGTGGTATCATGCTGGAGTTGGCAGAAATGGCAGAGGATAATTCTTTGGATGTGGAAGCTTGTGTGGTAAAAAGTGAGGAGCGAGGGGGACCCTAACCTGGTTCGGGGAAGCCATAGCCACACATTTTATTTGGAGGAAGTGAGACAAGTTAAAGGAAAAATTGTTCAGTGAGAGAAAAAGTTCAGCCAGAAGGAGGAGAACATCCAAGCTTGGAATGTTAGTTCCATTCTCTCTCCCACCAATGTTGTCAGATCTGCTGAGATTTTTCAGCATTTTCTGTTTTCCATCTTCCTGACGTTCTCCTCATTGCCATATCAATGGGAGACAGACAAGAGTCAGCATTAGTCTCCAAATGTTGTCTTTCTGTCAATGACTTATCAGTGAATGTGGGTTCAAAAGCTTTATTTCAGCATTGGCAACTATTCACCCCTGAAATGCTGGCCAGCATGAGGTACATATCAAGATTCTCTCCACCACTTTACATAGTTAACTGCTATGACATTGCTTTGACCACGAGCTTGGATATGCTGCTTTCAGCCCAGGTGCTATGAACCTCTAATCCTACACTCCTCAGAACAAACATGAGGGTAAATGTTTACTCAGGAAATGACCTGACGCTTCTCTTCTGCGAACCATCCAGTGTCAGCTTTCCAACAGTTTTCTGAAGTATGTCCCCATTGCTCTGGGCTTCATTAAAACTCAGAGGAAATGCCACATTGCAAACACTGGATTAAAACAAGGAGATCAATTTGTGCCAACTTACTACTTTGCAGGATTAGTCTGACACGAATGGGAATCATTGCTTCATTGCAATATTTCCTGATTCCCTACATTGTCTTTGAAATGTTCCAAATATGTCTGAGCTGTGCTCTAATGTTAGTTAATTCAACAAAGATATTGAAAGACATGAAACCATAGAAAATTGGTACATGGGAAAATTGGTACATTCGGCTCTTCGAGCCTGTGCCATCGTTCAATGTGATCATGGCTGATCACTTGCAGTATCCCACTCCCACTTTCTCTCCTTACCCACTGATTCCTTCAGCCGCAAAGGCCATGTCCAGCTCCTCGGTGAACATATCTAATAAATTGGCCTCAACAGCTTTCTGTGGTGGAGAATTCCACAGGTTCACAATTCATATGGAAGTAGATTTGGCCTCTAGTAATTAAAGAAATACATAATTTTCCACAATTAAGCCATTTTCTAAAATTGCTGCACACATCAAGCAAGACGTCATTATTTAGCAATCTCCAATAAATTGGGATCTCCCATTTTGCAAAGCAGTGGGATCTCCATTATCATATTTAAATCCAGCACAAAAAGAATACTTTAGGTGGACTTGACTCCATTGGTAGCATGGTCCAATGTGGCTGAATTAAAGACAAGTTCAGAAGAAACTAAGTGAAAGCCAACATCTGCACACTCATTCCAATATTGAATAGTGTTTTAGAAGTTTCAAGTGTAAACTAGGGTGTTAGTATAAGAGTAGTACTCCAGAGTCTAAAATAGTCACACCGCTGACAGGATGGATTGCGACGTTGATCTCTACATTATATCCAGCTTTTACCTGGGATTCCATAGAACATGTCCATAGTCACACACAAAAAATGACTTCAACTGGTAAACCAGTTAAAGTGGTCAACAATTATTCCCAGTGAAAGTCTCATTAACTTCCTAATGCCTGGAGATTGAGTATTCAATTTCACAGAGGATTTTATCCAACAAAATTGCAACACAAATTTTGTGGCACACAAAGAACAGAGTGATGCAATATAGAAATCATGGAATAGAAATCGTAGAAACCTACAGTGCAGAAAGAAGCCATTTGGCCTATCAGTCTGCACTGACCATAATCCCACCCGGGCCTTATCCACATATATTACCAATTAATCCCTCTAACCTACACAACCCAGGACACTAAGGGGCAATTTAGCATGGCCAATTAATCTAACCTGCACATCTTTGGACTGTGGGAGGAAACCAGAGCACCTGGAGGAAACCCATGCAGACAAGGGGAGAATGTGCAAACTTCATGTAAACAGTGACCCACTGCCAATATAAATAAATTGTGGCTGTCTACTTCAGATGGATATCAAAAAGATCCATCTCATCAGAAAATCCCAACCATTAGTCTGTAATATAATGGTCATCAACTTCCATTTTAGAGGAGGCATAGAAAGATAAAAAGAAAACATACCTAGTTTATTGCTTGGATCTCACAAGTTATCTTCCATCAGTGCGTATGTCAGTCTTTCTGTCCATAAGAATTATGCAAAATTACTTCATTCTTCTAATTCCTTCATCTATTTCCCACTTCAATAATCAAGGTATTATACATACACCTCACTAGTCGTATAAAATAAATTATCCCTTATCACTTCTCTGTATCATTTGTACCAGCTTTTTTATTCCGTGAACACATTGAGGCAGTTTGGTACCAGTAGGTGGTTTGGGATGGATAACTGCAGTATTTATGAAGCATGCAGCAACAGCTTAGGGACAGACTGAATTGCAAAAGATGTGTCAAAAGATAATGGTCTGGTCTGTTAAGCACCAGTTTGCTTTCAGCTTTCATGCAGAGTTCAGGCCACCCAGATAAGAATAAAGATTTAATATAAAGGACAAAACTATTAATAAGTAATGTACCCAGGTTCTCAGAAATACATATATATAGATAATAGGAAACACAATTAGAAAAATACCATAGATTTCAACAATGCTGTTTAGCTCAAATTACTAAAATACTCAAATTACTTTTGTGCATAAGCCCTAGTTTAATGTGTTTGGATGTGTTACTTGGTCCTAATTAACCAGTGCACTTTGGAAAAAGCACTCAAAATTTCTCTCAAGCCTACAACTGATTCACAATGCATGCTATCCTGGGTGTTTTATTTATGGCTTGATAAGCACCAATTAAAGGAGAACCTGCAGATTCCCTTGTGTTTGCCATTTATCCCACATTTTGATGATACTGTCTACAATAAATGATAATAGGAGAGAAGATAGTCAGTACAATGTAGAACAAGAGACAATGTGACACTGTGAATCAATTGTTCCAGTTTAATATCGCAAAAAGACATAAAGCAATTTGTTTATTTTGTTCATCTGCGGGACATGGGCATTACTAACTGGCCAGCATTTATTGCCTTGTCGCCATTGAATTGAATGGTTTGTTAGACCGTTTCAGGTGGCAGTTGAGGATAAACCACATTGCTGTGGATTTGGAGTCACATGTAGGCCAGATCAGGTCAGAGCAGCAGATTTCTTTCCCGAAAGGACATTAGTGAACCAGATGGGTTTTTGTGACAATCGACAATGGTTTTATGGACATCAGTAGATTCGTAATTTTAGATATTTTTTATTGAATTCAAATTCCACCATCTGCCATGGTGGGATTCAAGCCTTGGTCCCCAGAACATTAGCTGAGTTCCTGAATTATAGTCTAGCAATAAAATCACTAGAATAGGCAATCACCTCTTTCTATTGTATTTAGATAGTGTATTTAGATAGTACCTTTAATATGATTGTGGTGAAGTTAAATTCAGTAATTAATTAAATCTGGAATAAAAAGCTACCATGATGAAACAAGCAGATTGTCACTAAAAAGCAACTGGTTCACTAATGTTCTTTAGGGAAGGAAATCCACCATCTTTACACTATCCAGACTATATGTGACTCAGTCCCACAGCAATGTGGTTGGTACTTAATGTGGTTGACATTCAATGGCCTCTCAGTTGCATCAAATTGCTAAAGCCACTCAGTTGTATTAAATTGCTAAAATAGAATGTTGAGAGTAATATTGGACAGAGCACCCGGCATATCCTAGGCATTGCATTCAAATAAGACAGGCACATACCTAAACCAGACAAAGCTGGAAACCACCCCTCACTAATGTTTGGAAACTTCTGTGAAAATTGGGAGAGCTGTCCCACAGATTCAACAGACTGATATATTCATACTGACAGCTTTACCTTTCAGCTAATGTTCCAGATTCCTCCATTATCCTGTGTATGTTTTATCCCACTGCTAGGACAGTTCCATCTGAAGTGTTGGCACAGTAATATGCAGTCAGAAGAGAGTAGGACAGCACAGTGGCACAGTGGTTAGCACTGCTACCTCACAGTGTGAAGGACACTGGTTTGATTCCCAGCTTGGGTCAATGTTTGTGTGAGATCTACACGTTCTCCCCATGTCTACAAGGGTTTCCTCTGGATACTCCGGTTTCCTCCCACAGTCTGAAAGAAGTGCTGGTTAGCTGCATTGACAATGCTAAATTCTCCCTCAGTGCCGAAATAGGTGTTGGAGTGTGGTGACTAGGGGATTTTCACTTTAACTTCATTACAATGTTAATGTAAGACTACTTGTGACACTAATAAACAAACTTTAACAACTTGTCCCTAGAAACATCAACATTGACCATGGCCCACATGAACTCTCATGACAGCAGGTCAAACATAGCCTCTTCCTTTAGCTAATGAATCATTACTGTTTTATGTTGTACAACAGTGGGAAAAGAAGTAGGGAATGGGGGGATTTCAATGTCATTCACCAAAAGTAGTTTGGTAACACCACTACCAACCGAGTCGGCTGAGTTCGGAAAAAAATATCTGCCAGACTAGGTCTACAGCAATTACAGAGAGAACCATCATTAGGGCAACATTTACTTGGACTCATCATCAATCTACATGCCGCAGGTGCAGCCCATATTAGTGTTATTGTGGGGGACCATTCAACCTTTATTCTACACCCAGATTTCATCGTCTGTTGTGTTGTGTGTTATTGTGTAGCACTCTGCTATACTAACTGGGACAGGTTCAGTATACATCTACTAGCTCAAAACTGGGCATCCATAAGAAGTTGTGGGCCATCACCAACAGTTAAGTTGTATTCAGACACAATCTGTAACTTCATGACTTTGAATTGAATTAAATTAAATTGATTTATCATCGTCACATGTATTGATATACAGTGAAAATTACTGTTTCTTGCGAGCAGTTCCAGACAGAACCCAGGTCCCTGGAGTTGTGAGACAACAGTGCCAACCACTGTGCCAAAGTGCTGCTATCTGCTGTTTGATGTGATCTGCCATTCGGACATGCAGCCTACTTCTGGCATCACATCAGTATTCATATAAAATATCATATGGTAGGCAGAACGCCTTTTTTTGGCTTAACAACAGCATCCTGTTTGTGCAAAATACCAAAGATGTTGCTACTGAATAGGAGCAGCATGAAACGGCCAACTTCAGCTGCTGCTCAAATTTTCAGCGATACTACAACTTTACTGCTCTTAAAATATCAGAAACCACAAAGGCTCAACGTGAAACAAATCCTGAGAATATGGTCACTACCATACATGTTAGGTACCCATTACTGTAGAACCCCTGATTAACCCTATCAGAGACTTCTGTCTTCAAGCTGGTTACTGTCTTTGTGCGATCCTATCCAAATTCCTATAAAGATATCCCAGCATCAAGCACCATTCCATCTTCCATAACCAGATGAGGTGTTCAGGCTGAACTGAAAGGATTATTTGCCTTTAAAGATAATTGGCAAGCAAATGCATTCTACGAACAGCCCCATTAAATATGCATTTAAATTGATTTTACCAAACATCTTGAGTGATATGTGTCCTCAAATCAAAAGTAATGACAACAATTGACTGCAGTCGGTCTGCAATGTGCATCCTCTGCAGCCTGCAGAAGCAGCTAGCTGTCATCAGAAGTATCCCCATGTGTGCTGACAGTAATAAAAAATAATCAAATGTGGACAAAGTTTCATTTATGTCACAGCATTATCTGAGCTCTAATCCCAGTTTCACCACCCCTCCCCCCATCCACCTCATCCCATTCCCATCCCCATTCCCTATTCACTGTCTCCAAATTAAATCTGTCCCCAATAGCATTGACAAATATCATCATTGATGTAGGGCTGGATCAGAACTGAAGTTTTCCACTATTTCTATGTCTTTGTCATTTACTATAAATGCTAAATGTGTCATCATAGAATCCCTACATTGCGAGAGGAAGCCATTCAGCCTATCAAGTCTGCACTGACAACAATCCCACCCAGACTTTATCCCGATAACCCCATTCATTTATCCAACTAATACCCCGGGGACAATTTAGCATAGCCAATCAATGTAGCCTGTACATCTTTGAAGTGTGAGAGGAAACCTGAGCAGTGGGAGGAAACCCATACAGACATGGGGAGAACATGTAAACTCCACATAGACGGTAACCCATGGCTGGTTGCTGCTATGAGGCACTGTGCCAGTGTGCTGTCCATGAGCAATTGCAGTTGCTGCAATTCTCACATTACAATTGTGACTACACTTTGAAAGCACTTAATTGGCTGTGAAGCACTTTGGGATGGCTATAGCTCCTGTATGGTACTGCATAAGTGAGAGTTCTCTGTTCATTTTTAAGTATCAACACAAAATTAAAAGAAGAAAATTGCACAGAGGAGTTTTCTGCCTAAGGGCATGGTTACATGGTTACAATGGCTGCTGCAACAGCGCAGCAGGAGAAACAGAGGGTGGTCTAGAAGTGCATGGGGCATAGGAAATCTATAGGGGTTAATTACTGATGATGTAGCTGGTGGTAGGTGCAATACAGTTTGTTTGTTATTGTGATTTTATCTCAGAATTCATTAGCTTCTTACTTGAGAAAAATCTTGCTGGAGAAAATGATCTTTCATTGAAAGTACGTTTATTGACATACAAACTATTTATAATGGTTAATAAACAGCAATGAGCTACTTATGCACATGTTCAGTGGTTATTGTAAGAGTTAACCTTTGACTCTACATCTCCACCCTCCCCAATTGTTCACTCTTCCCACAAACTGTTAAACTCCTGTACTATTTACAGTTCCTATCCACTTCCCTCCCCACCTCTAAATGACTTCTGTCAAAGCTGTCAATCCCAATACCATTTCCACTTCTCTTGGTGAATGTGGAGGATGTAAATGTTCCATTATTGTCTCTTTGGAAGGCAAACACATCAGTGTAGTGGAATAGCAGCGTTTCATGACAACTGGCCTCTTCACTATGACGCTGATAATGACTTGACAATTTATGATCATGGAGGCAATGAAGACCAATCAAGGGAAAATTGATTGAAAAGAGGCCATGAAAAATCCCTTGAAAAGGGAGACAATAAAATGAAATTTTCCCCTCATTGTATTCTGTGTTGCACACTGGAGAAAAGATGAAAACACTAGCTTAACAAAATGAAGCATTTTCAGCTTCAATGAAAAGCTTTACAGCTGTCTCATTCACTCCTGCTCTGATGACAAATAAAGTGTTCAATAACTGAGCAAGAAATAAACCTGGGAGATGATAAGAGCAAAGAACATCCTGAAGAAACTGCTGAAGATGAGGAAAGGATCAGGACTTCCTTACTATTCTGAAGGTAAGAGTTTCTCGACCTTTAGATAGTAGTGTCACTTCAATGCATGCTTCAGTATAAGGCTGGCCTGCTGCAGACAATGAGATCACAGGGTTAGCTACAGAAAGCAGGATTGCACCATCATCAATAATGGAATAAACTTCCAGACCAGAATTTATAAGAAGTTCCTGCATAATGCTCTGCTCTGCAGACTTACTTTTAACATCAGCATTGGGCATTTGTACTACAAAAGTCTATGTTGTGATAGGAAAGACAGCTAGTGCCAGCATTTCTTTAGATAGGTTCTCTGTAGCTAAATTGTTCACTGCTGTGGCCATTTCCTTAGATGTGGTTAACATTAACACACTCCAGTACTGCAATATGTTCATATTCTTTAGTTGTGATGTGTGAATGTCTCTCTGTCTTGGTAGTGTTGTGTGGCTGCTAATAACTGGGTTTGTATTTCAGCATTTTCTTTTAGGTAGGTAGACTTCTCCAATCCCTGCTTAGTTTTAATTTGAAATTCAACTTTAAGTATTTCTGTAGTTTGAGCCACGGCCTCTTTATGAAGAGAATGTCTGCGTTCTTCCCTGGTTTGCTGAGAAGGTTCAATTGCAAGCGCTAGCTTACATTTGCACATGTTAATATCTGAAGTTTCACTATTGGTCTGTATCAATTTGGAGTTAAACATTTAATTCTCCCCGGATAGCTTTCGCCTGGCTGCTTACAATTGGCACATGCCATGAGCTAATTCTCCTCAAAAGCATCAACAAAGACTTTGATCATTGGTAGTGCAATCAAAGAAATCCAAGACCTCCTCTTCTTCCAGTAAATCATCTGCCTCGTTGGCAGTTCTATTCACTTTACACCTTGCTAATAGAGCAAAATAAAGTCTAGAATATCGGATAGTCACCGTCATTCTTGGTACATCCTGTTCCCACTTCCCACTTCTTCTAGCCTGTTTCTAAAGAGTAGTGAAAAATCTGTAATATCCTCTTGTACACACTGAAATTGTTGCACTGTCACTTTATACAGACATGAAATTCTGTTAGTATGTTAATGTCTGCACTCTGTCAGGGGGCTAAGATCTCACTCTATATTTTATTAAAACTGATGTCATGACTGGCTATAACTCATACAAAAGGAATTTCTGGCCTTCAGAGTAGCAGCAACCTTTGTTTTCTCTGAAGATGCACAAATGCCCCATGTAACCGCACAGCTCAACTTCAGAGGAATTGTCCAAAGGCACTTCACATTTCTAAGGCCAGATCCTAACAATAAAAACAGTCTTCTGCGAGGACAGAAGGACCCTGAATCATCTGCTGAACTTATAAATGGTTGAAAAATGAATCATCTCAAGAATCTTTAGGAATTATACATCCTTTGTTCAAACGAAGGTGGAGAAGTGGGAGTCATATCATATGTCACCCCCTCCCCATCCCCAAGCTGCTAGAATCTGTAATATCACTTAGTGGAACTGCAGAAAAAAGTTCTGTCCAGGTTTTTGGATACCGAGTGTTCACCAACACTGTTTCTACTGGAAATTCTGAACCTCTAAATGAGAGCCTGTAAAACTAAATCATCTTAATTTGCATTTCCATTTGGGGCATCATGTCTCCTGGAAAAGTAGATAATCCAGCATCCATCTTCTACTTGCTGACTTTGTGAAAGAATATACCATTGGACTTTGATTCTGAACTCTGGACTCAGATGAAAAAAATAATTCTTATCTTCTTCATCCTGGATTTCTTTCTATCCCTAATCCCTCCTTTATTGTATACATGTATCAGGACTATATAGCAAATGTGTGCGTAAAGTAAACTAAATCTTTAGTTCACCCTATATCGAGTTTGCTGTGGAATTATTAATGGAAATTGGATCACATTAAAACTGAGGGTTTGGGAAATATGCCACTGCTTACAAAGTGAGAAATCAAAAACCAAAAACACCTGTCTGTTTACAGAGTGGCACGGTGACACAATGGTTAGCACTGTTGTCTCACCGGGCCAGGGACCTAGGTTCAATTCCCAGCTTGGGTCACTGTCTGTGTGAAGTTTGTACATTTTCCCCGTGTGTGCATGGGTTTCCTATGGATGCTCCAGTTTCGTTCTGCAGTCAAAAAGATGTGCTGGTGAAACCATCGGCCATGCTAAATTCTCTCTCAGTATACTCGAACAGGTGCTGGAGTGTGGCGACTAGGAGATTTTCACAGTAACTTCATTGCAGTGTTAATGTAAGCCTACTTGTGACACTAATAAATAATTTTTTTAAAAACAGGCACCATAGAAGCAGAGAGTCCTTAGGCGCAGAAGGAAGTTGGTGGACGGGTGCCACTGAAGTGAGCTGAATTACCTTCATGGTGTCAAGTTTCTTGCGTGTTATTGGAACTGCACTCATCCAGATAAGTGGACAATGCTTCGTTACACTGCTGCCTTGTGTCTTTAGGGAGTCAGGAGATGTCTCAGACATCACAAAATCTCTGATCTTTTCTTGACTTATGTGGATGGTCCAGTTAGGTTTCTGATCAATGGTAATGCCCGGAACTTAATGGGATGGAGTGGGGAATTTGCCAATAATAATTGAATGTCAATAGGAGATGGTGAGACTTGAAGTTGGTGAATGCCTGGCATTTGTATGGTATGTGTTTTACTTACCATTTATCAATCCAATCCAATGTTGCTGTGCTGGTCACAGACTGCTCCAATATCTGAGGAATTGCAAATGGAATTGAAGACTGTGCAATCATATACACTTCTGAGGCACAGTTTCACAGTGGTTAGTACTGCTGCCTCACAGCACCAGGGACCTGGATTCAATTCCAGCCTTGGGTGATTATCTGTGTGGAGTTTGCACATTCTTCCTGTACCTGCATTTAAACCAATCCTCCAGGTGCTCCGGTATCCCTTCCACAATCCAACGATATGCAGGGTAGGTGGATCACCAATGCTAAATTGTCCCTTCGTTTCCAAAGGTGTTGCAGGTTAGGTGGTTCACCTTGCTAAATTGTCCCTTAGTTTCAAAAATATGCAGGTTGGATGGATCAGCCATGCAAAATTGTCCCTTACTTTCTAAAGATGTGCAGGTTAGGTGGATTGGCCGTGCTAAATTGTCTCTTAGTTTCCAAAGCTATGCAGGTTAGGTGGATCAGCCATGCTAAACTGTCCCTTAGTTTCCAAAAATAAGCAGGCTAGGTGGATTGGCCATGCTAAATTGTCCCTTAGTTTCCAAAGATGTTCAAGTTAGATGGATTGGCCCTGATAAATCCACAGGGTTACAGAGAAAGGGGAGGGTGGGCCTGAGTAAGATGCTCTTTCGGAGAGTTAGTGCAGATTTGATGGCCTCCTTTTACACTGTTGGAATTCTATGTAAAGAAAGAAGGGGCAGCATGGTGGCACAGTGGTTATCAACGCCAGGGACCCGGGTTCAATTCCTGGTTTAAGTCATTGTCTGTGTGGAATTTGCATGTTCTCCCTGTGTCTGCATGGGTTTCCTCTGGGTGCTCCAGTTTCCTTCCACATTCTGAAAGACATGCTAGTTAAGTGCATTGACCTGAACAGGCACTGGACTGTGGCAACTAGGGGAATTTTACAGTAACTTCATTGCAGTGTTAACGTAAGCCTTACTAGTGACTAATAAATAAAATCTTAAGGTCATTAATGAAGCAGCTGAAGCAGATTGAACCTACAACACAGCTCTGAAGACCTCCTGCTACAATGTCCTTTGGGTGATTTCATTGGCCTCCAATAATCACACTCATCTTCCTTTGTGTTAGTTATGTGAAGAATTTGTTCTTTAATTCCCATTGATTTTGATTTTACTAGGGCTCCTTTCCGTCATACTCAGTCAAAAATTACCTTTATGGTAAGGGCAATATTTATCATATTAAACATATACATGAGCAATATTTGCAAACCAAGTTTTATGCTCATGCCTCTAATTTCTATAGTCCAAATATCTTTCGGTTTCTTCCTCCCTAATAAACTAATGATGGAGATTGCAACTTTTCATGTAACTGTGCCCTGGGTTTGGTTTCATGTTGCGTTACCAGTTAGGTATAAGTTGCACCAAAATATAAGTGATTGAAGTAAGATAACTGATCCCGTGGAACTGATTTGCTAATGGTCCCATTAGGGGACCCAAAATTAATTTCTGCAGCTCAGGTAGGGTAACATCCCTTCCTTCACTTGCTCACCCCTGTTAATAATCCTGTCAATACAAATGTACTTTGCACATGTCTTTAACACTACTTTTCTTTATGCTCATTATGTAACTTTTGTGCTGTCACTTCATAGAAATACTTCTGACTTAATTTCTGCTCCTCTGTAAATTGTTCAATTTTGCCTCATCTTCCAGGCTGAGTCTTCAATTAGTTGATGTCAAGTTCACCGTCTGGATGACATGTTGCTCTGCTAGTATATTTATTACCCTACCAAAAAATCTACCTGTGTTCCTCTAACATTTATGGCATATAGAGTGCATGCTCGAGATATCTGTTAACCTTAAACTTGCCATTCAGCCTATTTTCCCAAAAATCCATGCATTATATTAACTTTTGAAAAGTTGGATTGGTTCAGTGGCTTGGCTGTTGCTTGAGAAGTGTTAAAAGATCAGTGTTAAAGGTGCGTTGTGAATGTTCTTGTTTTCAACTTTTTTCTTTTCCCTAATTTCAAGCACTACATTTTTCAATGTTGAGTATTACTGCAATTGTGTCACTGGGTGCATAATGCTGAAAGAACAGTGTTTCTGACAGTTTCCATTGAGAGAAAATACAATCTAATCCTACACCACACCACCAACCAGAAAAGCAAGTACAAATGATTTGAATTATCATTATTTACTTCTCCTTTGTACTTAAATGATAGAAATGGCACTTAACCCTTTAGTAGTATCACACTCTGATGTGACTGACAAATAAGATAACAGCTTGAAATGCGGGATACAATATTGATGTGAGGAAATGGCAAATGAAACGCAGCTCACTAGTACCAATTTTACATTTAACTGTTTTAAAACATCAATAGTTAAGATTTCTAATTAAAATTTTTCTGTTTACTGATTAGTATGATGAATTAAGAATGCTATTTGAATCTATGTGATGCCATTTCAGAAATGGATTTTGCAATGGATTTTGTACCCATATAAAAGCCTATTTTTTTGAAGATCATGCAACCAAATAAATCTGTTGGACTTTAACTGGGTGATGTGAGACTTCTTACTGTGCCCAGTCCAATACTGGCATCTCCATATCATGTTCTTTTTTATTGATTCGTAGGAAATGGGCATCGCTAGCTGACCAGCATTTATTGTCCATCCTGGATTGCCCTTGGAATGCAGTTGAGAGTCAACCATATTGCTGTGAATCTGGGGTCAGATGTAGGTCAGACCAGGTAAAGACAGCAGATTTCCTTCTCTAGAGAATATTAAAGAACTAGATCGGTTTTTCCAATAATTGTTTCATGGCCATCAGTAGATTTTTAATTCCAGATTTTTTTTATTGAATTCAAATTCCACCATCTGCCATGGTGAAATTCAGACCCAAGTACCCAGAACATTATCTGGGCTTCTGGATTAATAATCTTGCGATAATACCACCAGGCCATCATCTCCCAATTTTGAGCATTCAGGCAAATAACTTACGCAGCAAAGAAAATATACATTCATTTTTCACATGAATAGAATGGAGGAATGTTTTTCAATTTTTAAGAAATATCATTGCTAATGATTTGTGCGCCATGCAATAATACAGATGAATTATTTAGTATCCAATAGTAATCACCTGCTGTTTTATTAGTCCTTATATGAACAGTTATTCAACAAACAGTGGAGTGTAGTCCAGCTGTCTACTGAAAACTTTTTGTATTGTTTAACAAATTAATTGATTATTTGCTCATGGATATTGATTTTGGGGCTTATTATAAAGAGCATGTCCTGGTTATACAGCCGATTTTTCTGCTTTTTCTCGTGTAAACCAAGCTGTTATTAGTATTAAGCACAGTTGATTCTGAAGTGACACCTACAGACAGTTTGAGGAACTAAAGATAAGGCTGCAAATTTATTAGTTTCCTACAGTGCCTGCAATTTGTAATGATAGTGTGTAAAGATAAATCATTACTGCAGACCTAAAAATGTTTAGTGCTGAACAAACACTCTTGTTTCTATTTTGTTAACACATTTGCAATAAGCTGCACCTCAGACAGAAAACATTCCAGAAATACAATTTAAATACTTCATGATCTTCCCTCAGACTTGACTTGTGTACTTATGAAGACATCCAGTGCCAGGGACCCAGGTTTGATTGCCGACTTGCGTCACTGTCTGTGCAGAGTCTGCACATTCTCCTTGTGCCTGTGTGGGTTTCCTCCAGTTTCATCAGAAAGGCGTGCTGGTTAGGTGCATTAGCCCTATGTGTACCTGAGCAAGCTCTGGAATGTGTGACAAGGGGATTTTCACAGTAACTTGATTTCAGTATTAATGCAAGCCTACTTGTGACACTAATAAATAAACTTAAACTTAAACCATGAGTGGAATACTATTACGCTTTCCTTTCTTCCACTTTGATGCTCTGCGGGCATATCTAACTTTTGGCAATATTGCAAAAACAAGCAATATCAAACCAGACAGATGTTAAAATATCTCTCTCAGTTTTCCCTTTTCCTGACATCAATGGAAGTGGAAGTGGGAAGAGGACGTAACCAACCTGATGTCACTATTTTTGCATCATTGCTATAAATTAGAATTACCCTCCTCAGCTTTTGATTCTGAAAACTGAAAGGGGCCAAATGAACAGGTTTCGTTTCTGATTCCCTAGATTTCCAACAGTTAGCACTCATCTCCGAAGCAACAATGTTGATTTTTATTTCTTTTATTAGTGTCATTAATCTGACATTCCCTAGTCGCCATAGTCCCGGTGCCTGTTGGGGTACACTAAGGAGAATTTAGCACGTCCAATGCACCTAACCAGCACGTCTTTCGGACTGTGTGAGGAAACTGGAGCACCTAGAGGAAACATGCACAGACATAGAGAGAAACAGGCAGACTCCACACAGACAGTGACCCAAGCTGGGCATCGAACCTGGATCCCTGGTGCTGTGAAGCAGCAGTGCTAATCAAAGTACCACGGTGCCACCCAATTGTTATATTGCCCAACTGATAGTTATAATTTTGAAATTATAATTTTAAATAAGCCCCAATTAATTAATGAGGTAAATCTGACCAATAATCTGGGAAGATAATCATTATTTTTGAGTGATTGAATGTTCAAAGCAGTATCTTTCCCAGTGTGTTAACTTTTATTCGTGTACTAAAAGTTGACCTTATCCATAGTAAATTGTGGTTGAAGTAGAAACCATGGGTATAATAGGGCAACAAATAAGATGCAATCTGCTTAATCTTTCTCCCTTAAAGGTGAATGAAATTATGTTCGTTGTACATTCAATTTAGATGACAGCATTTTGAGATCGCCATGCATTAAAATCCTATTAGATCATTTTTGACAACTTTTCACTTTAAAAGCAAAGCTTTTAAAAGAACAGTTATTCTCCAGGGTTAACCTAATTGCTGTAATATTTAAATGAGGCTCTTTATTACAATTGCAAATAACCCAATCACAGAAGCCATCAAAAAAATGGGAAATGTCAGGGAAACGATTGATGTTACTCACTTTGAAAATGTCATCCATTGTTTCAAGTGGCTTTTACTCTAAGCTCTGATTAGTTACTTAGATACAAAAGCATTTAGTCAATGAGACACTGTTCCATTTTGATGGCTAACATAATACATGTTCAATGTAGATCATTTATTATCTTAATATGCAGTATCTCATATAAAATTTAATACAATCTTCATAAGATTCAATTATACCCATGCAACGTTTTCCACTGGTTGCTGCAAAAAGGTAGCAACCAGCTAGACAATAATACAAAAGAATTTACTCCATGTATCATTAAAGCCACATTATTTAAGTACTGATGGGGCTAATGGTCACCTTTTGAAGATTATTAAAACACTTTTTAATGTCAAAAAAATATAATATTCATTATAATTTTTCAGCTCATTGAGATAACTGTAACAGCATTTTACATATTCATCTCAAAATATCTAGCATTTAAACTGTACATTTTTTTTCTCTATAAGATGCAGGTCGCAGGTTTCAGGATTCTTGTTTGTTTCACTCAACAGAGACTTTTGGTTTACTCCACAGTACATGATTGATATGATGTTCAGTCCAAAATTCTAAGGTTCTAATGCACACACTACCAACACAGAAAACAAGTTAGAGCTACTCAAACAATATGGAATCAATGGCTTCTCTTGAAAAGAAAGGACCGGCAACTGGAATAAAATAGAATCCCTACAGTGCGCAAGGAAGCTATTTAGCCCATTAAGGTTGGACCAACTCGCTGAAAATGCATTTTATCAATGCCCTACACTCGCAAACCCACAAATTTACCCCACTAATCCCCCTAAATTTGAGACAGTAAGGAACAATTTAGCATAACCAATCCATCTAAATTGTGCAATTTTGGACTATGGGAGGAAACCGGAGCATCCGGAGGAAACCCACACTTACACAGGGAGAATATATAAACTCCATGTGAACAGGCTGGAATTAAGCCTGGGTCCCTTATGCTAGGAGACAATAGTGCTAATCACTGTGTCACCGTGCTGCCTGTATTAAATCCACTATCTTTATCGGACCAAGGTCTAGTAATGAACTGTTAACACATTTAGATGATTCCATCTGCAGTCACATTGGGTTGATTGCTGTCTGCTTTGCCCATCATCACAGTGGCAGTTAAGTGGCAGAAGTCCACTTGGGGACAGCGGTACAAGTTTAATTGGCACCCATACTGGCCAATCATTGAAAATGGATAGGCTGGGGTACTTCATTTGGAAGTAGGACAAAAGTAAGCAAGAAACATGGGCAAGATCAGTCCTGTTAGGCCTGGAAGGTAGTCTGGCTACTGAGGGGAGAATGCACTCCTGTGAAGTTCAGAACTGGTCAGAACTACAAAATCAATATAGCAAGTTTTTGTTATTTATCTATTGACAAGGAGAGCCTTTCAATTATAACTGTCACTCTAGACTCACAGTTGCTATCTATAAAGTAATGTGGTTTGATGATGGAGATTTTATTTTCATTCATTCATGGGTCGCTGGTGCCCATAATTTATTGCCCACCTCTAGTTGCCCGAGAGTAGTTGAGATTCAACTACATTGCTGTGGCTTTGAAGTTACAGGTAGGCCAAAACAGGTAAGGACAACAGATTTCCTTCCCTAAAAAACATTGATGAACCAGGTAGGTTTTTTTGACAATGGTTTCATAGTCAATAGCAAATTCTTAATTCTTTATTGAATTCAAATTCCACCATCTGCTGTGGCGGGATTCAAACCCAGTCCCCAGAACAATTGCTAAGTTTCTGGATTATTAGTCTAGCAATAGTACCATTAGGCCCTCACCTCTCCTAAATCCCACCTTGACACAATACAGTGTGGTTTTTAAACCAGCTGTGAAAGATTGGATAAACACATACGAAAGCATACGCATGAAAGACAAAATATCCAGTGAAGTTTTAAGTCTCCAGATTTTGCTATTGTATGATTAAATATTTGGTAGTATGGGCACACAGATGAATGTAAGATGTTAGAATTCTTATAGGAATGGCCAATACTACAGAACCCGAGAGAACATTTAAGAATATTAAATACATATGTAATAACATCAATATTTCACAAAGTGCTTCAGGTATTTTTGCCAGCAGCCAAAATCTCCACTGGTTCCATTAGTCTTCTCCTAGAATGTTTCCCCCCTGAGAAATGGTGATTTTGGGAGACCCATAGTGTGTGTTGTTGATAATGATTAAGGTTTTTCGATTTCAGCTGTTCTACCATCATAAGCTGTTCAATATTCCAATGATTGTATCTGGTAGAAGCTTAAAAATGAACCCCATGTTCCAGTGTCTAGCATGCACTCATAACACAACGTACTGAGAGGAATTGATGGATACTTACACTTGCTCACTGTTGCTGGGTCAAAATCTTGTACCTATACTAGATGGACACCAAGTGCAGCAGTTCAAGAGAGCAGCTCACCATCTTTTCAAAGACAATGCCAGTGATGCTCATAACCCATGAAGAGTTAATAAAAAAATCAATATTCGTACACAGCTTAGAGCATTCTGTAAAATCAAGCTGTCAGAGAGCTATTGCTGAAGTGAGGTGCTGTTTGTAAACATCAGCAACTGAAAATTCAGCTTGGGAAAAATGTTAAAAGTCAAGAATTTAATAATGCCCAATATATACCCAATGACCATTGGTTAGTTAATTAAGGCCCTTAATTTTTGTTCAGCAATATAAAAGCTGTGTGGTGGGCAAAATCAAAAGCTTTTGCTGAATTCAAATTTATATTTTGGGCATTATTGAATTTGAAAGTTTCTAAATTGACAGATTTGATAGGACAAATTAATTCCTGGGTCAATCAATATTTGCCTTTTTCTTAGAAGCAACCACGGTATTTCTCTCTGTGACAGTCAGTACTGATCAAGATGTTAGATCTCTTGGCAATCTCAGAATTTAAAAACTTAGAAAATGTAGACATCAAATGTCGCAGTACCACTTTGGACTAAAAAGGCTTTGCCTCCCCAAGCCATGACTTTGTATCAAAAGATAGTAAATAGGTTCAAGTGCTCGAGAGGAGGAGTTTGAGAAGAGCCCTACAAGCGGGATAGCTGTCAGAACAAGTATAGTTGGGCAGCATATGGGGGAGTTGGGGGGACAGTGATTGGTGGGGGGTGGTGTGATGATGGTGGTGTGCCCCTACTTCCCTGCCTCCACTGGTATTTTACCAGCAACTGAAGAGATGCCAATTGATTAGCTTGCCCTTGTCCTTGGGGCCAAATGAGGGCCTTAATTAGCCAATCAATGGTCATTGAAGAATCTTCCCCTGCCACCATTAGGTACTCTGCCAACAGATGAAACTTGACCCCCAGGCTGGCATGATCCTTCCTGTTCAGCCATCCTGAGCCAAAGAAGATCTTCCCCACAAGATAGTCCTTCCCGTGTCTGTCCTTCCACTAGCCACTTGTCCAACAGCAGCTCTTCAGTCTTCTCAGTGTGGCCTACTAGTCTGATTCCACATAATATCACCATTCACTTCCTCACCCAGCTCCAGTGATATACTTTATTGGGGACTGGCTACTATCCCGCTAGGAATAGTGCAGCTGAGAGGTGGAATTCTTATCAAGTGGACATGGACATCTTGCCTTGAATCAATCATAGAACCATACAAACCCTACAGTACAGAAAGAGGCCATTGGGCCCATCATGTGTGCACCGACTACAATCCCACCCAGGCCCTACCCTCATATCCTACACATTTACCCATTAATCCCTCTAACCTATGCATCTCAGGACATTAAGGGACAACTTTTAGCCTGGCGAACTGACCTAACCCGCACATCTTTGGACTGTGGGAGGAAACTGCAGCACCCAGAGGAAACCCATGCAGACACTAGGAGAATGTACAAACTCCACACAGACAGTGACCCAAGCCGAGAATCGAACCCAACAGCCTGGAGCAATGAAGCCATAGTGCTAACCACTGAGCTACCATGTCACCGTTTGGCTTAATGGCTTAAAATCAATGGCTTAAAAACCCTAAAATCAGTGTGGAACTTCCCAACCATTTGAAGGTTGTCTCACTCTGACTTTTCATCTTGAGGAGGGAACAGGAAGAAGATTAGACCACCTCCGCACAAAATTCCATTCCTGGAAGCCACCTATAAATAAGCTGTGAGAACTTTTAATGTACAACCACCAAGCCTCGGCATCATTTTTTTTAAAGATTAGAATTGAGAAAGTTATTTGATAGGTGTTATTTCAGCTGCTTAAAGGAAAAAAGTTTACCTGAAGGTTAAAGAGATAATCACATTTTCATTAAGTCAGTGAAGGAGTTTTTTTTCTGTATCAAGATGAAAAGTTTTTTAAGTTTATTTATTAGTCAGAAGTAGGGCTTACATTAATACTTCAATGAAGTTACTGTGAAATTCCCCTAGTCGCCACAGTCCTGTGCCTGTTCAAGTCAACACACCTAACCAGCACATCTTTCAGACTCTGGGATGAAACCAGAGCACCCAGAGGCAACCCATGCAGACACAGGGAGAATGTGCAAACTTCACATAGACAATGACTCAAGCCAGGAATCAAACCTGGGTCCCTGGCGCTGTGAAGCAGCACTGCTAACCACTCTTCTACCATCCCACCTACCTTTTTTCCCTGAACATTGGCAAAACCTGTTAGCCCAATATCAATTTGGAGTAATTCTGAAATAATAAAATGTCAGGCACAGATACATTTGTTTATTTTGGTAAAATTTCTAAAATACAGAATTAGTAAAAAGTAGTAAGTGGGAGGAAGTGGAAATACTGGATTTTGATATTAAAGAGATTGCAGGAACATTGTGTTGGTCAGTAAAATTCGCCCAGCACATAGAGATGAGATAGAATGGTATTCATGAGATGTGGAAAATAGAATGGGAGAAGGAAACTTACAATAGAAAATAGAGAAAGGACAGTCGGATCACCAAATGGGAATTGGAACAACTCACCTTGAGCATAATTTAATGGAATATATCAATATACATTCTAATGAAAGTCGGGGAAGTCTAGGGCATTTGTATCCTTGACTGTGAACATTTTAAAGAAACCACATTTGATTGTTTAGTCACTACCTGAGGCAATGGGACCATCTAAAAGGAGACAAACAGAGAGCTTGCCATAGGCAGCCCTCCGATCTTGTGATTAGTTGACTTGATATTTCAAGAATGGCTTGTATTGGACAGGGCATGTGGCATGAAGATATGGTGCCAGTGCACATATGCAAATGTGATTTGTTAGGTGTGAAGCAAATAACATGCAGAAAGATATGGTGAATTTGCACGAAAGAATAGGCATCAAACAATGTTCATCTATTAACAAGAGCAAAACATGGAATGGTTAATGCAGCCAGTAGAATGAGGTAAAGACCATTTTATTTTATCAAAGCAATGATGCACATGCCATCAAGAAATCTATTTATTTAACAAAAGATTTAGGATAAAATTAAACACATTGGTATGTGTCTAAGGGAGTAAATTAAAGGGGAACATGGAATGGGTATTGAAAAACTGAGAGCTAATAGAATATATTGAGCAAGACCTTTGATAAGATACCGCATCGCAGGTTGTTACCTAAGGTTAAATCTCACAGAATTTAGATAAATGCATTTTGGAAGATCAAACCAGGGCAGGATTTACTCAGTTAATGGTAGGATGGTGGTGAGAATTACAGAACAAAGAGATCTAGGGGTACAGGTTGAAAGCTCATTGAAAGTGAGTCACATACAGACAGGGTGGTGAAAAGCCATTTAGCATGTTGGGTTTCATTGGTCAGAACACTGAATACGGGAGTTGGAATGTCTTGTTGAAGTTGTGCAAGACATTGGTAAGGCCACACTAGGAATACTGTGTACAGTTCTGGTCACCCTTTTGTAGAAAGAATATTATTAAACTAGAAAGAGTGCAGAAGAAATTTATTAGGATTCTACTGGAACTGGATAGTTTGATTTATAAGGATAGGCTGGGACTTATTGGGTGTAGTAGGCTGAGGAGTTTTTCTTATAGAGGTCTATAAAATACTGAGGGGCACAGATCAGCTAGATAGTCAATATCTTTTCCCAAAGGTAGGGTAATCTAAAACTAGAGGGCATAGGTTTAAGGTGAGAAGGGAGAGATACAAAAGGGTCCAGAGGGGCATTTTTTTTCAACAGAGGGTGGTAAGTGTCTGGAACCACCTGCCAGAGGTAGTAATAGAAGCAGGCACAATATTGTCTTTTAAAAAGCATTTAAATAGTTACATAGGTAAGATGAGTATAGAGGAATATGGGCCAAATGTGGGCAATTGGAACTAGCTTAGTGGTAAAAACTGAGCAACATGGACAAGTTGGGCCAAAGGGCCAATTTCCAAGCTGTAAACCTCTATGATTCTAAGAACTATCCTCAAAATGGATACAGATCAAGGTAAAGCTGGGAAATCTTTTAAGTTCTTACGATTTTGGATCAGGCTCCCTGAGCTTTGGTACATCCAGTTAGGGACCAATTTTCTGTTTAAAGTTGACAAAGTTTAAGATTCGAGACACTTGCTAAGGGAATAAATTAACAAGATAGAATCATAGAATCCTACAATGCAGAACAAGGCCATTTGGCCCATCGGATTTGTACTGACCAGAATCCCACCCAGGCCCTATCCGTATAATCACATACATTTACCAGTCCCCCTGACATTAAGCTACAATTTAGTATGGCCAATCTACCTCACCTGCACATCTTTGGACTGATGGCATGTTCTGAACAAGGTTTACCATAAAAGGTCAGAAAAATAAAAAGAATTTGCAATATCTTCCTTGTACTGTAACAGTCAGGGATAGTATGAAGTACATATGAGGTACAGGCAAACTGAGCTCAAACACACCATGCAATTAATGGAGGATGCAACCAAGATAGGTTCTATTGATTGCTCGGCAACTTACACAGATGGTCAGTAAACACTGTAAGTTAACCATTGTTATTGGAAATTTATCTCCCTCACAAGAGATTCCAGTCTTCACTTTCAAAGTTCCTGCCTTGGAATTCTCTCCAAATGTTGCTGCAACTTGGATGACCTCAATGACAGTCCACCTCACAGGGTTTCAATCTTGTTCCCAAAACTCCTTTCTTCTAGATTCTTGTGTCTGAATTCCAGCACCAACTCATAGGCATAGCTTCAGCACTGTGGCTATGCTGAGCAAACACTACTTCTCCACAGAGTTACCTGTGGACCTGGTGGTCCACAGCATGGAATCACAAAATCTCTGCTGCCTTATTAAATCTACAGGGCTTTCTCAAGCCTTCATTACTTAAGATGTGCCAACTAGTGCTCTTTTAGGTTTGGAGCTTCTTTCTCTAATTCTCTCTTCCTTCTTTCTGGGAATTCTCTCTATCCCTTGCCTGAGATTCCCCTTTTGATATCTATCCCTACTTCCTCTTCTTAAAGACTATCTTGGACTTTTCTTGGTTGTGGCATCAACCTCAAAGTCACATGATCCAGATGATCACTGTTTTCATTTAGCACAACAACATTGAGCCCCTGAAGTACCTGGAAACATCAGGTTGTATTCTCTCCATGTCTGTGCATGCGCAAAACCTCTGAGACCTGTCAGGATTTGCTATAATGATGTTCTGTTCCCCCACTCACTCAACCAACCGTCCTGCAATGTTCAGCAATAGGGTAAGTTGTCATAAGGAAGTCCACGCATGATTTGTTACATTATTACTTAGTGAGGTGATTTGCAGTTGGAGAGTTATAGTCAATGGTAATCAAGGATCACATTCCACAGGAGGGGTTTTGGCAGAACTGCAGGAATTGATGAGTTCGATAACAAATTGCACACATCACAGTATCCTCAGTTCTCTGGGATTGTGGAAGTAGGAAAACGACTGGAGGGAAATGTTGACTGAAAGAAAAAAGGGAGGACCCAATCCTATGAAAATATTGCAGGAAGTGCTGACATCATTAATAAATATAGTATACAATGTCCACAGGATCCAGAAAAAGATTAACACGTTCATTAAAGAATCTATATACCTGCCAGTCCAGGCATGTCAATAACTCACAAACAGCTAGATTAATCAAGAAAGAATTATGAGGAATCTGTCAAGATATTTCCTTTTCAAAGTAGGGAGTTGTAAGGGATGACTGTCTAATGACCTTATAAAATCTTAAGAAATTAATTGAAAAATGTAGGAATAGTCCTCTCTCTGGCTAAAAGTTTTCACGAACACTATTTCTATTGACAAGAATAAAGTCATTGCATCAGATTGTTTTCTGATAGAGAATCGAGGAAAAGGCAGATCTTTGTGTAAGCTTGGCCAAGTCTGGTAAGACAGAGTCTTGTGCTGACATATCTACACTACTACATGGGTTAACAAGATCTTCTCACAAAAGACCTAAGGAAAGACAACCTCAAAGGATCAAGATCGGGGCCAGAAGGGTCCACCATTGGATATCTATTCACTGGTAGTTGACACATGAATGTAAAGATAAAATTGAACCAGTGACTGGCATCAGGCAGCCATCAGACCCCTAAAACAAACTGGCAAAGATTATGTTGGACAGGAGATAAAGCTCATGATGAATCCATGCTAGCTTTGGATTAATACTTCCAATCAGCTCGAGAGGGAACTGAAATAGAAAAGATAGTTATCATGAACTATAGAGATCAAGCCAAATTCCCTTCATTTGTTTAAACCAAGCTTGATATTTTTAGGGTGCTGGGCCTGAACCCTAATGATGCATTATGAGAACAGACTAAAGCACAATAATTTCTCTATTTTGCATTAATGTGAGAAAATGTGAGGAAATGATGCTTCACTCCAAGAGCATGCCACTGACAAATTAGGGATCTTCTTTCAAAAAAGCTTTATTCATAACACAATTTAAGTATAACTATAATAATAATAATAAACCATTGAACAATCTTTAAACCTGAAAAGAAATAATTCTAGTTTATAATTTATCACTATTTCAGTTCCAAGTAAGCAACTGTCCTCCCTTGGATTTAAACTCCACTTTAAATATAGTTAGCAAATCCAGGCACACTTGCTTGGAATTATGGTAGCAGTCATGAAGGTTTCAGAGCAATTTTTCAGCAACAGAAACATAGAGTCTCTTCTTTTACCAGATTTAGTCACCAACATATTCTTTAAAACTGAAAAAAAAGGTTTTCTGCTACAAGCAGTTCTACCCCATTCACCTGGTATCATCTGAATGTTAACCACTCTAATCTGAAATCCCAGGGGAACTTAAATAAACAAAAATGCATTAAGCATTTTGCTAAGTAATACTACACAGCTAAAATGAATAATTATCTGAGCTACGTTCCCTACAGACATACTGAGTGACATTCTCTGGCCTCTTAGCTACATATTTCCCAGCGATAGAAAGCGGCATGCTGTTCACTCGTGGGAGGATTCTCTGTTGTCAATATAATTTCCTACTGATGTTAACCCACACTTTCACATAAGCCTTGGGAAGGGCCATACTGCCAGTGAAACCAGAGAATCCCACTGGCATGAACACTAGAGAATTTCAGCCATTCACCTTTATATAAAAACACTGAATCTTAATGCAGTTCCTCTTAAACATTTCAATAGCACAATAACATCACAATATCTAGTCTATTCATTGGCCAATTGCTTCTCATTAATCCACCTGCAATTCTTCATCCCTTTCAAGTAATCCGTGACCCACAAATTCGAACCTTATTGGAGAAAGTTAAAGAACAGGACCTCAAAGTCATGCTCCCTCAATTACATATATGTTGGCACAGTGGTTAGCGCTGCTGCCTCACAGTGCCAGGGATCCAGGGTTTGATTCCTAGCTTGGGCTACTGTGGAATTTGCATGTTCTCCCTCTGTCTGATTTCCTTCCACAGTCCAAAAGACATGCTGCTTAGGTGCATTAGCCACGTCAAATTCTCCCTCAGTGTATCCAAACAGGCACTGGGGTATGGCAACTAGGGATTTTCACAATAACTTCATTCCAAGTAAGTCTACTTGTGACACAAATAAATAACTTTAATTTTGGTGCCATATGCTTATAAGTACAGGAACGATACAGAAGTTAATTTGTTACCGGGGAAATATAATTTCTCTGTGTAACTTGAATCAACCACATCTCTGCTCCTTTTCAGTAGCTTGCTTATATCCTCTTGAAATCTGCTACTGTACAGTTCACCATTTATTACATTTCTAACTTTTGTGTCACCCAAAAACACACAAAGCTTGCGGCTGGATTTGTTTCTTTGCTCATGATCTTTAATTGATGTTCCTTCACTAATGATGTACCAAATAGTAAAAAAAAATATAGTTTTCCAATAGTTCCTTATAATTTTGAACTATCTATTAGATCTCCTTTGTACTGATGAGAAAAACCATACATAAATCCTCACAGATAAATCCTTTCCTCATTGATATTAGCTCTTGTGAACCTTTTTTTTAAATCAGAGGGCTGGTTTGAATTCACTCTGCCTTCACAGAGAAAGGGGTAGTAACAGACTGGAAATTGTCTCACAACAGCAGGTTAAAGTCCCATAGGTTTATTTGGAATCACAAGCTTTCAGAGCACTGCTCCTTCCTCAGGTGAGTCACCTAGCATTGTAAAACTTTTCACTGGGCCCATCCCAGTCCAACGCCAGCATCTTCACATCAAGCCTGGAAATTGGCACTTAACTGTCCCAGCTATAACCGAAACCCTTTTTCTCAGGCCCTTCACTAGAACAGCTTTCTTTTTGGCAAAACAATGAAATTGAAATAAACAAACGAAGGGACAAAGCAAGGCGGGCAGCCCAAAAGGGATTGGGGGGGGGGGGGGGGGAGCAAGGAACCGTCCAAAACAAAAACCAAAGCGTAAAGGAAACTTAAAACATTTAACCAAATTATATTGAAGAGGGTCAATAATACACCCCAGTCCCCGTGATCCTTCACGAGAGCAGTCTAAAGCAGATGAGCAGATGGGGAATTATTTAAATTGATGTCGCTATGATGTCAACAGGATTACGTCATTTTCATTGGAACTAATGAAACAGCATTAGGAAGCTTTATGTAAGGAATCACTCACCTGTAAATACTCAGTGAAACCAGTTTTGAGTTTACTGGCTGAATTTCGTCAGAAATTACTGTCTTGCTTTTTTTTTGTTTCAAAACCTTTAAGAATTCCAGGAAGGGACAGTGCAGTGCTCAACTGGACTCATCCAGGACACTCTAGCCTAATAGATGGAGGAGGCCATTACACAAAGGAAATTATTCACTGTCATCTTTATCTACCCATGGGATTTATAAGCCCAGAGTTGGTTACATTCACATTTCTACTGCACTGTGCATCAAAAGGCAACATGTCTGTATTGCAGCTGTCACATCCCTAGGCAGGTTTTCCAGTAACGTTTACAATTCCTTGTACCAAGAAAGAAGTTTGAAGTCTGAAACTGGAAATTAGCATTCCTGTACTCTTCAGCAGAATTAAGAGTTGAATTTTTTCCCCGCCAGTTATCTTCCAACATGTCTTTTCCACTCTCCAGAGTCCTGTTCACTTCTTCTTTGCAATTCATTAGGTGCAGAAGCATCTAACTCTCTAACTATGCCACAAGAGATGCTGAGTTCTGTGCTGATGCTCAAGAGTAGTGGAGCAAAAGCCAGCGCTTTTTTCTAGGTGGGTTATCTGGCTCTCCATCAGTTTCTTCACAGTTCAGGTCTTCAGAAAAACCCAGAAAATAACTCAAAGAATCCAAGTAATCCACATAGAATCCCTACACTGCAGGAGGCTATTTGGCCTATTGAGTCTGCACCGGCCACAATCCCACCCAAGTGCTAGCCCCATAACCCCACATATTTGCCCTGCTAGTCCCCTTAACACAAAGGGTCAATTTAGCATGGCCAATCACCCTAAACCACACATCTTTGGATTGTGGGAGGAAACCGGAGGAAACCCACGCAGACATGGGTAGAATGTGCAAGCTCTTGGCAGACAGTGACCCGAGGTGTGGAATTGAACCCAGGTTTCTAGCATTGTAGTGCCAACAACTGTGCCACCATGCCACCTGTCAGTAGCAGCACTCTATGGTTTCAGAAATCCATGTTGTCTGAAAGTGCCATTCTTTCAGAGAGAAAAGATGCAAGAAGCAGTTAAAGTGTTCACCGTGACAATGCCTTAAGATGTAGGAACAGAATAAGCCATTCAGCCAATTAAGTCTGCTCTGCCATTCAATGAGATCATCATGACTGATCCGATGTGATAATCCTCAACTCCAAGTTCTCACCTTATCCTCATAACTCTTGATTCCCTACTGATTAAAAATCTGTCTTATCTCAACCTTGAACATACTTACAATGCAATATCTATAGTTGTCTATGGTAAACTGATGCCCTTAGTTTCCTTCTCACTCTGGTTGAGGACTTGGATGGATAATGGTCTCCCTCCCCCCAATTCTGGCCCTCATTGATTATCACAAAATAGATCCTCCTGTGAAAAAAGAGATGTGAGATTGTTTAAAGGATTGTGTTAAGGTGAGGCAATTCCAGATAGTGGGCATGCTGAGAGGGGCAGCTAAAAGTTGGCAGGGTGATGATCTCATCTGAGAAAGTGCTTCCAAGATAAGTGAGAAAGTAGGCAACAGAGGAGTGAAATTCTTAGCATTGCTAGCTGGTAAACATAGAAAGTTGTTGGTGCCTGTTATGGGAGAAGCAGCAACAGATCAATGTATAATCAGAAAGAGAGTTTGTATAGTGTTCTCTTGTATATGAAGGAGAAGGCTATGGGCTGGGGTAGGGGAGTATTTAGGATTTAGCAGGAATGGGGAGAGTGCTGTGGATGGGTTTAATATGGAAAAATGAGGATTAGAAGACATAGTTCTCACTCTGTTCATGTCAGCATGGGGAGGCACAGTGGTTGGCACTGCTGCCTCTAAGCACTAGGGACCCGGGTTTGATTTCTAGATTGAATCACTGTGTGGAGTTTCTCATTCTCCCCATGTTTATGTGGGTTTCCTCCTGGTGTCCGGTTTCCTCCCAAAGTCTGAAAGGCATGCTGCTTCGGTGCATTCGCCATGCTAAATTCTCCCTCTGTACCTGAACAGGCGTTGGAGTGTAGCGACTAGGGTATTCTCACAGTAAATTCACTGCAGTGTTAATGTAAACCTATTTATGACTAATAAATAAATAAGATAATTGAAGCATTTATAGCATAGATGAGGGGCTGAAACTCCAGTTTATGGACACTGTCTGTCACATTGCTCTAGGAGTGCTTCACATCTACTTCAACATACACCTATTTTTTGGAAGGAAAGATGTCCTCATCTGCTCAATGGGCACATCCAGTTACCTATCGGAGAATTGAGGTGAAATTCCCCCAAAACCAGGCTGCTGTCTAGAAATCTCCCAGCAGCTGCCTGGATTTACACAGAGTTAATGGGCAGTTCAGTTTAGGAGATGCATTTAGCTGTAAATGCAGATCCGGCCTGCAGGAACTCTGTCCTCTGGCAGAGCAGAATGCACATCACCACTAGGGATCAGTGCATCAGTGAAATGTAAATAAGGTCCAATCAACAGAGTCATGACATCAGTGAAAACCTACCTTTAAAGCCTTAATATTGTGAACAAATGGGTTACAAAAACTGTAAAGGATTTTAAGTTATGAATATAGACCCAGTTAATGTGGTTATGTCACTGCAGGCACATAGGACTGAATGCAATGTTGAGAAAGATGGGAAAGGCAGAAACATCCACTGTATTTAAAAACACTCTGATGCACCTGAGATGCTGTCACCCACACTGCTTTGGACAAAGAGCTGGGAAGATGGGATTAGATTGGATGGATCTTTTGCAGCTGGTACAGACATGATGGGCCAAAGAGTCTGCTTTTGTGCCACAATCCTTTCTATCTTTGGATGACATGCCGAATCAAAAGTGTATCGTTTATTGATCCAGGCGATCGGTACTTTACCCAGCAGTATATTTATTTAGTTATCAACTATTGCTTGCTTTTATGCCTTAAATACAAGATAGCTAAAGATATCTTCAAGGAGGAATATATCACTGGGTTCAATCAATGACACAAGTGAGTTCAAAACATTTATTCCCTGTCAACTGAACCCTCAAATTAATGTTATCGCTCAGTGCAGCGACAGTAATTCTATTTCAGACAGATAACAAGCATGTACAATTTTATCATGCAAATCATACTGAACTGACACTACACAGCATGATTAATATTGCAAATATGTTAAGTTTTATTACACAATGCAGTAAATGCAAACAACATCCTACATATATTATAGTTCAGAATATACCAGCTATCTATTATTTGTTTTTCTGCTGAGGTTAATTTATCTCACTGCCACTATTACTAGTGTTTCTGCTATTCTAGCTTGTTTGGGACTGTTTAGGATATTTCACTAAATTTCTTCAGCTATACATGGCAATGCCTTGCACTAATCTTCAGCAGCCAATCCTAGCAGAGGTGTTACTTAATTAGAATCACCATATTTCACTGCACTATCTCTGGGTTAACATTCAGAAAGTATCAAACAACAATCAAATAGATCACACAACTCATCAAACATTAAAGCAGTTACTCAACTTATTCTTATGACTGTGGATTTGATTTATTATTTGTGATTTGATTTGGTTTATTATTGTCACATGTATTAACACATGTGAAAAGTATTGTTTCTTCTGCACTGTATAGACAAAACATATCGTTCATAGAGAAGGAAATAAGAGAATGCAGAATGTAGTGTTACAGTCATAGCTAAGATACAGAGAAAGATCAACTTAATGCAAGGTAAGTCCATTCAAAAGTCTGACAACAGCAGGGAAGAAGATGTTCTTGAGTTGGTTGATACATGAGCTCAGACTTTTGTATCTTTTTTCCAAAGGAAGAAGGTAGAAGAAAGAATGTCCGGGGTGTGTGGAGTCGTTAATTATGCTGGCTGCTTTACTGAGGCAAAGCCAGTGGATGGGAGGCTGGTTTGCATGATGGATTGGGCTACATTCATAACCTTTCATAGATCTTTGCAGTCTTAGGCAGAGCAGGAGTCATACCAAGCTGTGATATAACCAGAAAGAATGCTTTCTATGGTGCATCTGTAAAATTTGAGAAAGTTGTAGAAGACATGCCAAATTTCCTCAGTCTTCTGAGAAAGTAGGGGTGGGCTTTCTTAATATAGTGTCAGCATGGGCGGACCAGGACAAGCTCTTGACGATCTGGACACCTAAAAGCCGACCCTTTCTACATTGTTCCCATTGAAGTAGACAAGGGCGAGTTTCCTTCTACGCTTTCTGAAGTCAATGACAAACTCCCTCGTTTTGTTGACATTGAGGGAAAAATTATTGTTGCTACACCAATTCACCAGACTCGCTATCTCATTCCTGTACTCTGTTTTGTCATTGTTTGAAATTGTCATTGTTTGAAATCCAAACCACTACAGTGGTGTTGTCAGTAAACTTGAAAATTGAATTGGAGGGGAGTTTGACCGCACAGTCATAGGTGTATTAGGAGTATAGTAGGGGACTGAGAACACAGCCTTGTGGGACACCGCTGTTGAGGATGATCATATTGTCATATATTGGTGTATAGTGAAAAGTATTGTTCCTTGCACGCTACACAGAAAAAGCATACCATTCATAGAATACACAGGGGAGAAGGAAAGGAGAAAGGAGAAAATATAGCATTACAGTCATAGTCAGGGTGTAAAGAAAGATCATCTTAATGCAAGGAAGGTCCATTCAAAAGCCTGATGGCAACAAGGAAGTAACTGTTCTTGAGTTGATTGGTACACAATCTCAGACTTTTGTATCTTTTTCCTGAAGGAAGAAGGTGGAAGGGAGTATGTCTGAGGTGCGTGTGATCCTTGATTAGGATGGCTGCTTTCCTGAGGCAACATAAAGTGTAGCAGTCAATGGAGGGGAGGCTGGTTTGGGTGTACTGGGTTATGTTCACAACCTTTTGTAGTTTCTTGCTGTCTTGGTCAGAGCAGAAACCATATAACTTTTTTTAATATTCATTTTAAAATGTTGCACCTAGCCTGCATAACTTGATAATATTGGTAGAAGCTTCATTTTCAAATTTGCTGATAACATGCTCATTTTGTCAATGATGAAATGATCAGTAGGATTCAAAAGGAACTGGATAGGTTCAGTTAATAGATGCTTTATGTTAAAATTGGTGGCTTATCAAAGCTCTCAGATCCAAAACATTTCAGGATAATTATTCTGAAGAGCAGTGAGAAGTGGAGCATCGATAAACACAGTCAGTATTTTTGTGCACAAATCTCAAACAGCTCAGAGATGAGCGACAAATTAATTTGTTCAGTGATGTTGATTAGGGGAGGAATGTCGATCACAAATAGAGTGGAACCTGCATTAGCTCAAATTATATCATGGGATCTTTAATATCTTCCTGGGACAATACTCCACTGGAGTATCAGTATCCATTATATGCTCAAACCCTACAGCAGAGCTTAAACCCAAAGTTTGAACTCAAGTGATGCGAACTGAATCAAGCTGATACAGAAACTCAAAGTGCTATAACAAAGGGCAGCACAGTGGTTAGCACTGCTGTCTCACAGTAACCTGGGTTTAATTCAGCAGAGTTCCGCTGGAAATCAGAAACCACCTGATAGAGTGTTTAATGTTCTAATTATTGGGGACAGAGTAACTTAATTGTTATCAATGTATAAAAGAAACTAAAGGATGAGGAATACAGAGTTTGCGTCTATGTGGAGTTTGCACAGTCTCCCTATGTCTGTGTGGAGTCACTCTGGATGCTCTCAACATCCAAAGATGTACAGGTTAGGTTGATTGGCCATGTTAAATTGCTCCTAGTTTTGAGGGGATTAGCAGGATAAATACATAGAGTCAAGGGGATAGAATGGGATTGTTCTCGATGGGCTGAATGGCTTCCTTCTGTTCTGTAGGGATTCTATGATAGCTTAACTTGTAAAGTTGTATTTTCTTTTTCTTCGGAGAACAAGTAGTACATTATGTAGGTTTTATAACGTCAAAAAACAGGGATAACAACATAGACTGGTTACTTCACTGAAACCGTAGTTCGACTTCAGATTTGATTGACGAATCTCAGAGGAAACACAATTTTAAAAGACATTTATGACATATTCCTATTAGTTATTAATTTGCTAACATTTTAAATGAAGGCACTACATGTTTATTTGGCTGTGATTTTCAAATTAAGTGCGACAATATATATTTTATAATTTGGAATAGCAGAGCTTTATCTCGGAAGAATCCTCCGGTTTCAAAATGTTACTCGGTTTCTCTCACCTCAGATGCTGTCAGATCTGCTGCATTTACAAAGAACAAAGAACAAAACAGCATGGGAAACAGGCTCTTCGGCCCAACAAGCCTGCACCGCCATCTCGATGTTCCCACTTCTACCCATGATCCCTGTCGTCCCTATGTTTATAGATCAATGCATTAGAACCAAATTTGAGACAATTTAGGGAGAATTTGTTCTGCCAAACAGCCTAAGAGCACATCTTTGGGATGTGGGACAAAACTGGAGCACTCAGAGAAAACCGACGCAAGCACAGGGAGAATGCGCAAACTCCCACAGACATAGGCCCAAATCCATGTATCTGCACAGCACAGCGACAGTCACTGAGCTGTCATGTTGCCCATCAACTGGTCTAGGTCAAGCGTACACTAACGACGTGAAGCACTAGGCTACTATCGAAAAATCCAAGAGCAGCCCTCCCACGACCCATTGCGCGTATGCCCCTTGTTAGACAAGGTGGTCCGAATACCTATAGGATAAAACAAATACATCAATGTCATCGACAATTTACACACTTCCCAGGGAACTCCCAAGGCTCATGATGCCTATTTTAAATCAGTTTTCTATATCCCTCCATTCCCATTCTGTTCATGTGCCCATCTAAGTATCTTTTAAATATCTCCAGAGTGCCTGCCTCCACCACTTTACTTGGCAGCGCGTTCCATACCCCCATCACCCTCTGTGTGAAAAAACTCCCTCTAGCATCCAAATTATACCTTACCCCCCTCACCCTAAGCCCGTGACCCCTCGTGCTATTTGCGTCCATCCTAGGAAAAAGCTTAACCCTGTTTCCTCTATCTATACCCCTCATAATCTTGTACACCTCTATTAGATCTCCTCTAAGTCTACGTCTTTCTAAGGAAAACAGTCCCAATTTGCCTAACCTCTCCTCGTAACTCAGACCTTCCATACCAGGCAGCATCCTGGTAAACCTCCTGTGCACTCTCTCCAGAGTCTCCACGTCCTTCTGGTAGTAAGGCGACCAGAACTGGACGCAGTATTCCAAATGAGGTCTAACCAATGTTTTATACAACTGCAACATTAAAGGCCAGCTCTTGTACTCTGTACCCTCTGTACAAAAGCTAGCATACCATATGCTTTCTTCACAACCTTCTCCATCTGTTCTGCTGCCTTCAGAGACTTGTGCATCTGCACCCCCAGGTCCCTCTGCGTTTCTATACTCTTAATAGGTCTACCCTTTATCATATACCTCCCCCCTACATCCTTTCTCCTGAAATGCATCACCTCGCATTTATCAGGATTGAATTCCATCTGCCATCTATCTGCCCAAGCTACCAGCCTATCTATGTCCTGCTGCATTGCCTGACAATGCTCTTCACTATCCGCAAATCCAGCCATCTTTGTATCGTCTGTAAACTTGCTGATCACTCCATTTATTCCCTCTTCCAAGTCATTTATATATATTACAAGTAGAAGAGGTCCCAGTACTGAACCCTGCGGCACACCACTAGCGACCGACCTCCAGCTAGAAAACACCCTTCCATTATTACTCTCTGTCTCCTATTACCAAGCCAGCTACTTATCCATCTAGCTACCTGTCCTTGTATCCCATTAGCCTTGACCTTTTCAACTAACCTCCCATGAGGGATTTTGTCAAACGCCTTACTGAAATCCATATAGACAACATCAATGGCTCGCCCGTCGTTGACCGTTTTCATCACCTCCTCAAAAAATTCTACCAGATTTGTAAGGCACGACCTCCCTTTACAAAGCCATGCTGCGTATCCCTAATCAGATCGCAATGCTCTAAGTGCCTATACATTCTATCTCTAAGAATCCCCTCCAACAGCTTCCCTACCACTGACGGCAAACTCACTGGCCAATAATTTCCAGGGTTATCCCTACTACCCTTTTTTAAACAACAGTACAACATTAGCTATTCTCCAGTCCTCCTCACCTGTGTCCAAAGAAGAAACAAAGATTTGCGTCAGAGGCCCAGCAATTTCACCTCGCGCATCCCTAAGCAGCCTGGGATAAATGCCATCAGGCCCCAGAGATTTGTCAGTTTTAATGCTACCTAGAAGCTCTAACACTTTAGTATGGATATTTCCCTCAACTGGTCTACAGCTTCCTCAGACAGGACCGGTCAACAAGCCCCTCTTCTTCGTGAATACTGACACAATTCCCTCGGGCTCTAAGCACAGTTCCCCTCCTCTGTCCCTGAGAGATTTTTTTTTCCTCTAACCACCCCTTTATTCCTAACATACGAGTAAAAAGCCTTTGGATTTTCCTTAATCATATCCACCAAAACCATTTCATGCCCCCTTTTTGCCTTTCTAACTGCCCGTTTGAGCTCCCTCCTACTCTCTCATTCCTTCAACGGTCTCTCCATTCCCAGCTGTTTGACCTAACATACGCCTCTCTTTTCTTCCTAACCAAGTCCTCAATATCCCTAGTAATCCACAGCTCTCTAATCCTACCTTTCCCATCCTTCCTCTTAGCCGGCACATATCTTTCTTGCAACATTTTCAGTATTTCCTGAAAGAGTCCCACATACCTAGCGAGGGCTTACCCTCGAACAACCGTTCCCAATCAGTTTCCGCAAGTTCCTGCCTAATCCGACTGTAGTTAGCCTTCCCTCAATTCAGCACCCTCCCTCTTGGGCAACAAGCATCCTTTTCCATCTGTATCCTAAAGCAGACAGAATTGTGGTCACTGTTAGTCACATATTCCCCTACTACAACATCAACCACCTGCCCTGGCTCATTAGTCAGAACTAAATCCAATATAGCCCCTTCTCTAGTCGGACTAGCTACATACTGCTCCAATGATCCTTCCAGTACACGTTTTACAAATTCTTCCCCGTCCGAACCCCCAGCTCTAGGTACCTTCCAATCCACCCCAGGGAGATTAAAATCTCCCACTATAACGACTCTGTTCTTTCTGCACCTATCCAAAATGTCTTTACGTATGCCTTCTTCAACTACCCGCGGGATGTTGGGTGACCTATAATACACCCCTACCATAGTAATTTCCCCTTTCCTATTCCTCAACTCCACCCACAGCGATTCCACTCCTAACTCCTCTCTATTGTCCTCCCTCTGCACCACTGTGATGCTCTCCCTAACTAATAGTGTCACTCCCCCACCTCTTCTGGACCCTCCTCTGTCGCACCTGAAACACTTATACCCAGGAATATTCAGCTGCCACTGCTCCCCTTCCTTTAACCATGTCTCCATCACTGCAACCACATCCAAGTTCCTTGCAAACATTAAGGCCCTAAGTTCATCTGTTTTTCCTGTTACGCTCCTCACATTGAAACAGTCACACTCCAGACCTTCAAGCCCACTCAGAGCCTCCTTCTCCCTGGTGTATTTCCTCTCATCCAAGCTTACTCTATCTCCCATCTCATTCCTTCCCGAGCTATCGGTCTCATCCCCTCCCTCCCTCCATATTAGTTTAAATCCTGCCGAAACACTCCAGCATTTCCAGTATTTATCCAACATTTCCTGTTTTTGTTTCAGATTTCTAGTGTCCACAATATTTTGCTTTGATTTTAGCTTTAGTCTTGTTTTTATACCACAGAATGCAAACATTTGAATTAAACATCAGACTGATATCCTGGAAGTCTTTCTGTGCTCCACTCCTCCCTCCTCTGCTTCTCGTAAGGTTGGCAAGAACTTCATGATTTTCTCTGATGTGTTCTATCTGGCAGTCTAATCGCCAGAGATCCACACGATGAATTAAAGTAATGGGAAGCCCTGACAGTAGAAATTGTATTTGACCCAACTGAAATAACAGGTTAAGTGGGCCAATAACCCTTATTCATTATATATACATAATCCCTGTAAAGACATTATTTCCACATTTTATTTCTTCAGTGTGGGGTGGAGGGGGAATATTTTGACTTTGCACTCCTTGTGTGCAGGATCAGTGGAGTTAAAATCCCATGAGATTCGAAAAGTGCGGTTCACTCCAGTGCTTTCCAATTTTCAATGGCTCTTGATGACGTAACCAGATTCACGGCCATAACACACGATATCTGATTTTAATAAATCTGCACATGGTTAACTAGTCCCCTTGGCAAACTATCCATCCTCATTGATTATTGATAGCTCGTCGACAAGTTATCGCATCGGTCAGGGGATCCCTCTGGGGGCGCAAAGGTAGCATAGCCCACAGGGGAGAGGGACATGGCCAGGCAGTTTCTGGGCAATGCCCCCCCAATAACAGTGCCAATCTATGCCTGGAGGCAATGCTAGGGCAGACAATTTTTGAATCATAGAATCCCTACAGGGCAGAAGGAAACCATTTAGCTCATTGAATCTGCACCAACCATAATCTACCCAGGCCCTATTCCCACATATTTACCCTGCTAATCTCCCTGCCACTAGTATCAATTTAGCATGGTCAATCAACCTAACCCACACATCTTTGGATAGTGGGAGGAAACTGGAGCACCCAGAGGAAACTCATGCAGATATGGGGAGAATGTGCAAACTTCGCACAGTGGCCCGAGTCTGGAATTGAATCCGGATCCCTGGTGCTGTGAGGCAGCAGTGGTAAGCACTGTGCCACATGTTGCCCCATCGGGGAGGAATGGTTTATGTATGGTGGGTGGGAGACAAAAGAATATTTTCCGTCCTTTGCTTAAACTTTATTTTGTTTACAGATATCTGCTGTATTCTTTTAATTTTTTTTCTGTTTGGGATTGGGACTCCTTTTTCCTTTATGCAGTGCTGTCATTGGTTCTAAGATCTCACCACCCCACCCCCCCCTCCAGAATGACGGCATAAATCCCACTCACTTTTTCTTTCAGATGTCAAATGTGAATATTCTAGAAGAAAACAGGCCAATGTGGCCAAGGAACTCCATACCCGTTTTCTCACCAGAACTGACCCTTCGACAAATTTTGGTAAGATCCTGCCGATATGTCTGAAACTATATTAAATCTCAAGATCTGAATTTGAATCACAGAATCTGACGGAAGTTGTTTTCTCTCGTTTTCAGTACCCCTGCGATGCACAGGCACTTCCCAACAGATTGACCAAGAAGTTTCATGGATAAATCCTGTGCATTGATTTGCCTGCCCTCAGGCCTCGCTTGGTTGCAGAAATTATTTCAATAAAATAACGTAAGGGCACATTCCCCAAATTTGAATGGGGAAACACAGAACTTTGGATAAAGGCAAATTACTGCGGATGCTGGAATCTGGGAGGATCAGCTTCTCAGAAACCAATCCCAGAAACCATTCCTGTGAATATTTTCTGCACTTTCTTCAATATCTTCACATCTTTCCGAAAGCGTGGCATTCTGAACTGTACACAATCATCCAGTTGGAGTGAAACTAATGACTTATCAAAGTTCAACAAAGCCTCCTTGCTCTTGTACTCTGGTCCCCCAATAATAAAATCCAGAATACTGTAAGCTTCATTAACCACACTCTCAAACTATCTTGCCGTCTTCAATGACTTAAGCACATATATATATATATATATATATACTCTGGTCTTCTGCTCCTGGACCTTCTTTAAAGTTGCACATTTTATTTTGTACTATCCTTCCATGTTCTTTCTAACAAAGTGTATCACTGTACACTTTTTTTTTTTAGTTCATTTACTAATCACAAGTGAGACTTACATTAACACTGCAATGAGGTTACTGTGAAACTCCCCTAGTCACCACAGTCTGGCTCCTGTTCGGGTCAATGCACCGAACCAGCATGTCTTTCAGAATGTGGGAGAAAACCCATGCAGACATGGAGAAAATGTGTAAACTCCATACAGACGGTGACTCAAGCTGGGACTCGAACCCAGGTCCCTGGCACTGTGAGGCAGCAGCACTAACCACCATGCCGCACAATCACTTCTCCACATTGAACTTCATCTGCCAACTGTCCACCCAATCACCAGCATTTCTATGTCCTTTTGAAGTTCTGCATTATTTTTCTCACAATCTGCAATGTTTCTGAAGTTTGTTTCATCCGAAAATTTTGAAATTGTGCCCTGTACACAAGATCTAGGGCACTAATATATATCAGGAAAGCAAGAGTCCCAACACTGACCCATTACAAACTTTACTGCAGTCTGAACAACACCTATTAGCCATTAATCTCTGCTTCCTGCCACTCAGGTAATTTCACATCTATGTAGCTACTGTCCCTCTATTTGTATGAATTTTGCTCACAAGACTGTATCAAACCTTTGGAAGTCCAAGTACACCACAACAATATTTTTGCCCTCATCAACCAACTGTTGTCCCTTCAAAAAATTCCAGGAATATTTTCCTAACTTCCTGAAGCAAATTCCAGGTTGCCTCTTTTCCCTTCTTACTGCCCTGATATATCCCAATATCTGTAGGAATAGATGGGCTGGAATTCTCCAGTCATTCACATCAGCGTGATTCTCTGGTCCTGCCAGCAGCACGCCCCTGCCCAAGGGATTTGCAGCGGTGTGAGGTGACATCAAAGAGAAATCCCTCCAACAGCAAAGAGACCAGAGAATCCCACACTAGTGAATAGTACATTGTCTTCCACCGCCAGGAAAGACACAGCTGGGAGGCTAGAGAAACTTGTCCATAAATTTTTGTCTCACAAAAGATCTCAATTTGTACAGCTTGGTACTGAAGGCATGGATATTACATCTGATAGGAAATAGCTGTAGTTCATTCTGAATATCAGTTCCACCTGAGATTAGGGTGAATCTACCTTAACTCAATATATTGAGCAGGTTTAAGATTGAAAACTTTGACCTCCTATTCTGTGGCCTACAATTTTCTATTCTCTTGAAGGAAAGCTAAATGAAAGTCAACAACAGTAAAAGAAAAGGAATGAATATATGAGAAAAATTGAAGGAGAGGGAAAGAAGCGATCATTTACCCCATTAAACTTAAATTACTTCCATTCTACAACATTTCAATGAATACAGATTACCTACAGATACTGGCTAAAATCTCTAAATTTATTGCAAAATTGCTGTCCTGCCTTTCAACTCATTCATCTGTTTGCAATACAAACATTGGTGGCTGCACTTTTAAAATGACTGGATATGAAACTAGCTTTCAGTATGATAACTGTAGCATGAATAAAACTCTTCGTAAATATATCAGATTTTTCACTGGTGTTGTCTGAACTGTGGTGCAAAATTTTTTCTGCATGAGCTAAAGCACCTGACCTTTTACCAATTAATGTGCACCATGAATCATACATATAGAATAACCAGCATTAATACTCCTAATTTATAATTCACATAGAGACCAATAACTTTTAAAAAGGTACTAACTGGATCAAATGATAGGATTTCAACCTTTAAGACTTTACTACAACAAACTAAAAGTAACAATATCTAAACACTACTCAGTAGGCAACTAATACTCTAAACTGCAGAAACACTCCCTATTTAACTTTTAAAACAACTAAAAATTCTATCCCACATTTGTATTTTACCATGTCCCTTAAAGCTTTCTCTGTTTCCCTTTTTTCTTTCTTGCTGGGTAATTTCCAATTCCTGAACTAGTTTTCACAGTGGGGGTAAACCTGGAAATTCCTCTCTCCAGCCAAAGCTCAGTGAATCTTTCAGGCTAATGTAAATCTTCAAGAATTTGGTCTCTTCAATCTGAGAGTATCTATCCACTATGTTGTGAACAGTAAAGATTGGCTACCTCTAACTCTTTCTTTCTTTCTCTCTCTCTCTCTCTCCCTCACACACACACACACACACTCTATGGTCAAATTCAGTGCTAATGTAGGAAACCTTGCAATTTGATACTAAAATGGCTTGCTTTAAGTCCTCACTTCCCATAGAACATCTCCATGTCAACTTGAATCACTTGGGCCTTGTATTCAGATATACATGCTAATTAGCTATTTTTCTCTATTTCAATTCCAATTTATACCTTAAACCGTCTATTTAATTCCATGATAACTATTTATAAATCCTGACGTTCCAAATACCTCCTCATGAGACCTGGAGACCAGAAGTCTATCCAGAGTCAGCACAGCTGCTCTGGATAGACTTGTTTACTGATGTGAACATCTTGCACCTTTTTCCCAGTAAACATGTCTAAGCTTCAATGTCCCATAGCAACCAAGTCACGCAGGTTTGTCATCAAGCACAATTCCGAGTCACACAACCCCGTCATAACACCATTTTATTTTAAATATAGTGCCAACATGATAAACAAAGTAAACAATTGTCCTGTTGCTGAACTGTAGATGTTGAAAAATTATGCAAGTCCTAGGTCATCTGTAAATTTAAATAAGGTGCCTTTTTGTCCCCGAACGCCAGAATAGCCATTTGCAGGCTCATTGAAATGTCCTTGCTAAACATTGTGCATTTGAGTGTGGAATCTCATCACAGCAGCAACAATGCTGGTAAAGTTAAGTGAATGAAGCTCAGAAAATAAACCTCAACTTCAATGCACAAAGTTCAATTTGTCAAATAAAAATATTACAAGTTTCAAATTTGGCACTGTGGAAGTTCTAAATGCAACAGCACAGAGTCCTCTGAGTGATTGAGGAGCTGCACTGCTAAACAGTGTAGGGAATTTGTTGTGAGACCAATTTACACTTGTTTAAATAATTGGGCAGTGTGTCAAGTGACAACTGCTGGTCTCATTAAAGAAGCATCAAAAATGAATTTCTTCTGTTCCCAAAGTCAGAGTTCAGTGCTGAATCTGATGAGGTTGTCATTGTTTACACTGGGTCAAATATCTGGGGATCCCTATAATCAAGCAGGTTAGCCCAGTCCGCCGTGAGGCAAAGTTTCTGTCTTCATACAACTATCTGTCCTTAAACAGATCACCAGCTGTTATGAGCAGCAATGACTTCTGCAATGGATTATTTAAAGCATAATGCCAACATCATCATGAATGAGTCAAATTTTCCTTCAGCTCAATAATGGCAAATGTGAAGTCATCTCTTTAAATTCCCACGCCAATCCAATCCATGGTTTCATTGAGAGTTTTACAAGGCTCTGCTTGTTGGCTTTCCCATTTCCACTCTTCACAACCTAATCCAGTCTCTGAATCCTCCAACATAACCCCACACAATATCCTTACAAAGCTCTATTGGTTTCCTATGTCCCAGAAGATTGACTTCAGGGGCCACATTATCAAATCCATGTCTTTTCACATCTTGTCAGAGTTTCATATATGCTTTCTTCCGTCCTCCATATCTCTGACTCACAATGCCTATTTGTTTGTTGCTCCATGGATTTCATTATCACTCGTTCAGCACATTATCACCTTTGAGCTTACATTGAGCTTCATTGGAACAATATAGGAGGCCAAGGACAGAGTATCAGAATGGGAATGGATGTAGAATTAAATGCTAGGCAACTAGAAGTTCAACAAATTTGGAATTCATTTGCAAAACTTCATCTGACTTCCTTGGACTCTGAAAATTCATCTTCATTGCCATGACTTCAGTGCTCCATTCAAATATCTCTCTCCTTTCCTATTCTGAATCCACTATTCCACTGTGACATTCCTTCATGAGAAGTGTTATATAAATGCTACTTTTGTTTCATCAGCAAATATCTTTGGGTGCCCTCCTGCACCTATAGCTTTTCTCTGACTTTTTAAAATATACTTGTAGGACATGGGCATTACTGGCTGGCTAGCATTTATTGACCAGAAACTGAACTGGATTCGCCACATAAGCACAGTCCTTACAAGAGCAGGTCAGAGGCTAAGAATACTGTGGTAAGTAATTCACCTCCTGCCTCCCCAAACCCTGTGTACCATCTATAAGGTGCAAGTCAGGAGTGTGATGGAATACTTCCCACTTGCCTAGTTGCCTTGAGAAGGTGGTGGTGAGCTGCCTTCTTGAATCGCTACAGTCCACACGCTGTGGATTGACCCACAATGCCATTAGGGAAGAAATTCCAGAGTTTTGACTCAGTGGCAGCAAAGGAATGGCACCATGTTTCCAAGTCAAGATGGTGAGTAGCTTGGAGAGGAACTTGCAGGTGGTGGTGTTTCTATGTATCTGTTGTCCTTGTACTTCTAGGTGGAAGTGATTTTGGGTTTGGAAGGTGCTGTCTCAGGATCTTTGATGAATTGCTGCAGTGTATCTTGTAGATAGTACACAGTGCGCTACTGTTGGTGATGAAATGGATGTTTGTGGATGTGGTACCAATCAAGCTGGCTGCTTTGCCCTGGATGGTGCCAAGCTTCTTGATGTTGTTGGAGCTGCACCCATCCAGGCAAGTGGGGAGTATTCCATCACACTCCTGACTTGCACCTTATAGATGGTACACAGGCTTTGGGGAAGCAGGAGGTGAGTCACTTACCACAGTATTCTTAGCCTCTGACCTGCTCTTGTAAGCATTGTGCTTATGTGGCGAATCCAGTTCAGTTTCTGGTCAATGTTGACAGTTGAACCTGGCATTGTGCTCTTACCAAATTGAAAGAATATCAATTGGATGAACCTGCTATTAGCAGGAGAATATCTACAGGTACAAAGCTGCAATTGAGAAGTAGGACATACCCTTAAAAACATGCACAGCGAGCAATTGAAATCTGGAAAAATGTCAAGCTCAAAAAAATGTCTTACACAAATGAAAGAAAAAGTGGGGATCCATCAGACAGGGGGAGGTAGAAGCTACAAAGAATGCAAATGGTTAAAAACTGAAATAAGAATAAGCTTAGCAAGTAATACCAAAGTTAACAGAAAACAAAGATACAAAATGAGAAAGGGATTGGTAAAGGAGAATGTTAGCCCATTAAAGGTTGGAACAACAATGAGGAGGAAGTGGCAGATGTGTGAAATGAATAATAAAAACAGAAAATGCTGGAGATAATCAGGTCAGGAAGCATCTGTGGTGCGAGAAACAGAGTTAATGTTTCAGGTCAATGAACTGTCGTCAGAACTGGAAAAACAGATGAAACAGGTTTTAAGCAAGTATGAGGCAAGGAACGGGGAGAAGAGACTTGTGATAGGGTGGAAGGCGAAAGTGATAAATGACAAAAGGAATGATGATGCAAGGCAAAAGAAGAGAGAGACTGAACACCTCCAGCTTGATCACGGCTGGGTTTCACACCTTCACTGAAAATGAATGGGGTTTTGGCTGGGAAAATTCTCCATTCTCACTTGCAGCAGGGTGGGCATGGATGAGATCAGAAAATCCCATTAGAGTATTAGAACAAATAAAGAAACAGAGATGTGTCTAGAGTCTAAAGGAGGTGTAAATAGTAGAACCGTTAGCAATACTGGTTGTCTGAAATAATGGGTGCAGTTACGATCTGAAATTCTTGAATGCTGAAAAAAGCATCATCTTGATCTTACATTGAGCTTTCATTGGGATAATATAGGAGGTCAAGAACAGGGTTACAAGAACGGGAATGAGTAGGGAATTAAAATGCCTGGCAGTGGAAGTTCTAGGTCATGCTTACAGATTGAACGGAGGGTTTCTGCAAAGCAGTCACCCAATCAGCATTTGATTTTGTCAACGTATGGAGGAGACCAGATTATGAGCAGCAAATTCCATATTCTGGCAAGTAGTCACCCAATCAGCATTTGATCTTCTCAATGTATGGAGAAGAGCAGATTATGAGCAGCAAATACAATACTCGAAATTGAAATAAGAACAAGTAAATCATTGTTTTACCTGAAAGTTACGTTCCAGGCCCGAATGGTGGGGAGGGAGGAAGTAACAGGGCAAGTATTGCATTTCCTGCACTAGCATGGGAAGATGCTGTAGGAAAGGAAAAGGGCAGTTGATCAGGGCACTAGACAGGAAACAACCTCTTTGGAATGCTGAGACTGGAGGCATGAAATGAGTACTTTGTATTAGTTTTCCCAACAGAAGAAACAAAATGCCCATGATACAAGAGAACTGAAAAAATAATCAAGAAGAAGAACTAAGAGGAAATAATATGTAAGCAAATAGTTATGCAGAAAATAATGGGTTTTCTACCTGAAGGTTCTAAAATAAGGAAAAAATTGCAAATCCATGCGTCATAATTTTCCAGAGCTCCAGATTCAGGGATAGAATTTATGGATTTGCAGATTGTAAATATTGATCAATGATTTTAAAAAGTATTTAAACAATTGCAGTGCCTGTTTTCTAAAAAAGAACATATATTTGAACAAATCCCAGAAAATGTACACCTAAATCAACTGCCTGGAACCTAAGGCACAGGCAAACGATTGTATCAATTAAGTTGGGATTTGAATTCTGTCAACAAAACTGAATCAAACCCTTAAGTGCCACAGCACAATTAATCGTCAGTGCTATGTTGAATCACTTCACAAAGACACATCACTTATGTCACACTATTAAAAAGGCCATTTGACTAGGCAAAGAGGTAATGGTTGGCTAAGATAATGTGAATGGATAGAAATATGGGAATAGCACACTGAAGATGTGACGAACACAGGAGATTTTTAAAATTCTGAAACTGCTATGCTTGTGTATGTAATCTTTCATGTAATTACAACGTAGCTATAATGGGTTAATATTTATGGCCTGATGTATGCCAGTTTGATCTAAATTTCTCAATTTGAGATAGATGATTCTCATAACTGAGGTAACAATCCAGCTTCTTCATGGCCTAACATCAATGTCGCAGATGCAAACACTCTGCTCTTAACCTTTTGGAGAAACCACAGAAATTCCCAATGTCATTAATCTCCCCTTCCTTTCCCTCTCACTTACACCTGGGAACTAACATTCCCCAAACTCACAGGAAACAGCATTGACTTTTTAATGCTTATCCATGGTGGATAATGTCTTTTAATGTGCCTGTAGGTTCACCTTGCCAGAATTGTAAAGCTCAAAGTACTCCAACAGCTTGCAATTCTTGTTGTTATTCAACTTTAATTCGTGGATGAAGTTCGATTTTCTTTTGGTGCTGGTCCTGATGCAGCCAGCAGATCACAAGAAAGCTTTCCACAAACTGCCAATTCTGTTTAGTGTTTACTTGGTTGGGAGGGCAGTAAGGATAAAGAAGATTTTTATTTTCTCACTAGTATAGAACAAAGAACAAATAACAAAGAAAATTACAGCACAGGAACTGGTCCTTCCGCCCTTCAAACCTGCACTAACCATGCTGCCTGACTTAACTAAACCCGCTACCCTTCCACATCCCTATATTCCCATCCTATTCATGTAAATAGCATGGACAGAATCAATAGCAATAGTGATTGTCTGAAATAATAGGTATAAATGCAAATTGTTTGTGTCTCAACCTTTTTCAGGAGCTAGAAGAGGAAAAAGTAATTGTATATTACAACTTGTGGTCATTTTATACCCCTGCATTTAAACAGCTCAAATTTTATTTAAAAACATTGACCAACAGCATAATAGATTGGTTTAGTAGCAAGTCAAATCATGCATTGAACAAAACACATGAATTATGCCACTTCATAATCATAGAAAGACAGAATTCCTGAAGTGCAGAAGAGGCTATGCAGCCTATCAAGTCTATACCAACTCTCTGACAGAGTATTTTACCCACACCCTCTCCCCATAACCTTACACATTTCTAATGGCTGATCTAACTAACCTATGAAGCTTGAGACACTAAGGGGCAATTTCACATGGCCAATCTGCATACCATTGGGCTATGAGAGGAAACTGAGGAGGAAACTGAAGGAAACCCATCAGACAAAGGAAGAGTGTGCAAACTCCACACAGACAGTCACACAAGGCTGGAATTGAACCTGGTTTCCTGGCGCTACAAGGAGCAGTACTAACCAATGTGCCACCATGCTATCCAATATCTTCTTCAGGAATTGAAGATTCATTATGAGAGCAAACACGGCCCCTTTGATTGCAGGGAACTGGTTATAAGCCCATTCTCACAGAGGCCTGGAATAGCAAAAACATCAAAGGGCATTTCTTAAAAGAAAATGTTCCACAGCCATACCATGTTTCCTTCTATTCCCTCTGCAAAAATGAGCAAGTTTCAACACAAAAGAAACATAATTTAGTGAAATGATTGCAGTCTTTAATGCCCACTTTTTAAGCATTGTATCAAGTTGCAAAGAGACACTGTCAGTATACTTAGCACAGGTAGAAGTTTGCTGCAATTATTGCAATCAATTTGAGATTCATACTAAAATTGCATACTAATACTGCATACAGCATGGCTTACATGAATTACAGGTTAGTGAAACAGAAATTATATGGTTAGTAATACGTATAAGAAACAAATAAAGGGACTCATTCACTAACTAACACAACATGTAATTAGACCTCGAAACAATTCTCATTTTGTCTAATTTACACACAAGCCATTTTTATTAACTATCATTCCTAATAATTTGCACAAACAATACGTCACTAGCGATAAAATATGGACATGTACTGTCTGCAGCGCATTAAACAGATAAAGTAACAGAACTGTAAAAGTCAGGGTGAGATCTTGAGAGCTTAGGTTTAAGAAAGAACAAATCATTATCAAACCTTTGCATATGTATATAGCACAAATAAATTGTAAACCAGTCTTGTACAGCATTATTACCATGGTAGGATTTGTTGCACTGATTTAGTGTACAAATAAAGAAAGAAAGGCTTGCATTTACATAGCACTTTTTACAACTTTGTATTTGTAACTGCAACCAATTGAGGTGTCACAAACACCCACATATAGTAATGTGGCAATGCTCTGTTGCGTTGTTGATTGAGGGATCAATATTGGCCAGGACACCAGGGACCAGTCTGTTGTTCTTCATTGAAACAGTGCCTTGGGAATTTTTACATCCACTACAGCAGGCAGATGGAGCTTGTTTTAATGTTTTACCCGAAGGCCAGTACCTCAGTGTAATTTTTGTGCTCGAATGGGATTTGAATCCAGAACCTGGTGTTTCAAGGAGTGAGAGTTAATAGAGCCGCAACTGATACACCTATACGCTAGAACTGTTTAGAAACTTTATTTCATAATGAAGTAGGGAGATGAATTACCAAATGTTTCAGTATAGCACTACCGAAAAATATTGCTTATTCTTTGTTTTTGAATATTTGCATATACTTTGCTGCTGTGTTAAATATTTGCCCACTTTATAAAGAAAATAAATGTTTTCTGATTTGCATATAAACTAAACTTTATTTATTAGTCACACATAAGGCTCACATTAACATTGCAATGAAGTTACTGCGAGATATCTAGTACTTTCAGCTAGTGGAAATAAGAAAAACTTAAATGAGACTTTACTGAAACATATCTTAGAAAAAGCAAAGCCCAAAAATTTACTTCTAAGAACAAAGAGGGATTGGTTTGTTAGTTTTTTATATGGTTAACCAGTAAAACAGAATAAGTAGACTGATCCTTCCAAAAAGTGCAGTCCATCATATTTTTGCAATGCCATTCATACGTGGGCTTGAGACTGCACATTTTTCACTTGCTTGAAGACAAGAGTGAGCATTGCTTTACAGAAATGAAAGTTTCAGTTGACAATTAGTAACATGTGACATTTCAGTTTACAATATTTTATTCAAAGCTATTTGAACCAAGAAACATGCTTATATGTATGCCTACTTTATAGGAATACATAAATTACCAATCAATATGATGTATTTTCGATAGTTTTCTTCCCTACCTGTCTGGGTGTCAAATTACCAGGTGAATAAGGGATTTACTTCCATGTGACATTCTGTGTTAACACATTTCACAAAGCATATTTCACTCAATCAGCTTGGAAAAATGTTCATCTTCAAATGTTACCCATCATCTGAAATGTTTAAACTAAAACTTGATGAGAAAATGTCACCATCGGTGTTCATTTACACCACACTTACTTGGGTTCATTTGCTCAGCCTTGTTTACAATGGCAACTCAGTGAAGTAAAATCGGAATAAGTGACATGACATGATGAAATTATATCAGAAACATGATCAGAACTGGAGCTCATTGGAAGGCAGCGACACAATGAAACAGACATTAAGTATTTGCACAGGCTACAGGTTACGTAAAAACAATTCAATTCTATATTTCACATGCTTATGGCACATCTGAGTATCTGAAACCTCAAGACAGGGATTTTAATTCAAATGGCAATATTAAGCTGAAGCCACTTGTTTGTATATACTTTATAACTAGAACAATACCTTTTGAATATGTTAAAAAAAAGTTTATATAAGGAGTACTTTTGAAAGAAAGGATTAAATGTCAAAGCAGCTCATGCAAAGTGACTGGAACCAGCTTAAAAATGAAAAAAAATTACATCCCTGTAAGTTTTAATTTAAAAGGTGGTAATATTTATTTTCCAACTCAAAAGAAAACATCTGCTTTTAAAAGCTCTGTATTTGTTATAGGAAATTTGAGTCAAAGACAGGTAACACTATTCTTCTACAGTTATCTAGATGGATATGCACAAGTTAACACATCCTAGGATTCCTGGTGCATAATGTCATGGTACAGTACATCTTAGGCCAACTCAATATATTTAAACAGCATAGGAAATGTATCATGCACAGTTCAGGTATAACACATTCAAACTCAAAGTTAGACACGTAAAGTACATTTTTACAGCCATACTTCTTGTCTAAATAAGTGGTTGTTTTTATCTAACATATTTTACATTTTTCCATCCTTCTTTTGCAGAACTCAGTATAAAATTGTTCAATCTGCAATTCTTGAAAATAACATTGCAATCACTTAATTTATATATTAACAGTGACAATGTTTACAGTGGCTCTATGGATTAAATAATCAAAACAAATTTCTTCATGCCTGGTCATCTAATTGTATAGAAAAGTATGTTCTAATTCTCACAACAGATTATTCATTGATTGGCTTTTTTTTAGGGCTTCTGCAGCCTCCAAGAAGCAACTAAGTAGCAATGACAGTGAATCTAATGTGCAAATGTAACAAATTCCTACACATCAAAGACTGACATCTTAAATAAACTATTTCTGATTTCCAACAATACTGATATCTCTAAGCAAGATAAATTAGGAGTCTTCCATCTACAATGCATTAATAAATATTAACAATAGCTAATCAGTGAAGTTTCCTTGTTCAATACTTCTCTCTTGGAATTTGTATAAAACCAAGTGAAATATATAAATCAAAGTAAAAAATAACCTTCATGTACTCCTAGTGGTCAGCAGCAAAGATAGGAAAGCCAAATTCATCTTTTAACATTGCAATCCATGGTTCCTTTTTGAAGTATTTGCATTTAGCGTCATTTTGAAGTTTATTGGTCTCGATGTTAAAATTCTTTATCCTATGTGCTCTTTTTGGTTTTGGGAGTAGGCTTATTTGTGTATTTACATCCAGAACCATCACTGGTTGGGGTTATGGATCTACGTATCTCTGGCTTATCAGAGATAGAACCTGATTTGATTGGTGGGATCAGATGTGTGGGAGACCATATTCGTTTATCTTGTAATGGTGATCGTTTCATGCTTAGCTTTGGAGAAGCCTTGCTGCTCCCAAGAGGCTGAAAATAACCAGAATACAAGTCAAAATCGACCATAAGGTAAATGTCAAATGTAAGCAAATTTCAAGTTTCACAATCACCCCGTCACAATAGTTTGTAAATTATTGTAAGTTGCAGGTTAGAAATTTAAATGTTTAGAGAATGGGAGAAACCCCTTCTCTTTAAACATTTAAATTTAAGATAGGTTTACAGAACGGTAGAAAAAAGTGCACTTTGTACATCAGGTTTGAGAAATCATGCTGGATTTCTCATGCATGGCAATTTGCAAAGTGAGTAAAACCTCTGACCAACAGCTTTAAGGATAAGCCTGGCACCAATCCCCAACATTGCACAGAGACATATGGCACATGAATGTATTTCCCTAATTTAAGTTGCATCAGTTTTACTGCAGTATGCAGAAGCGTATTTAGCTGTAGTAATTTAGAAAATTATTGAAGGCGTAAGATTAATTTGCTATGCAGGCATGCATTCCTACCCCCCCCCCATAATAACACACTGATTTTCAACCTATAATTTGTTACAATTAGCATTTTGACACATTTTAATCAAGCACATCTTTTAAAGTACTAAACTCCATTATCACTCCAATCTAATTTACTTCCAAACTCCAGCAATTGTACATGGCAAGGCTTGCCAAATAGAGCCAATTAATGCTTTCAAATTCACTATCTCATAAAAGCAATCATGTCACTCTAAGGAAATGATGTCTCACATAAGACAACAACCAGGCAAGCCTTAAGTTCCTTCGAATAATTAAATGGATTTAAAATTTCAATTTTAGCATCTAATTTGTTACTTATAGCTTATTTGGGGGAAAGCACTGATTAAACAGATCTGTAATTGTGACTTTCAGAAAACAAAGTCTCATTTAAACATTCTCCGGCCTCCATGTTGTGACACAACAGGGGCAATTAGCATTCTCAATTCCAGTTCCACCCTCCAATCAATCTGCTTCCAGTCCACCTTTTCAGTGATCTGATTTGAAATGGTCAGTATTAACCAACCCCAGTGAAAAGTCGATCATTTTATTTCACACTGACAAATCGACATGCAGATTGATGGTTTAAAAATATGAATTTTGCGTATGAGATTTACATTCTTAACAGTATCAAGCTAAAGTAATTTGAGACAGCATCTTCTGGGTGATCTCACTCCATTTCATTCCCCACAAAATCAGGTTGGACTTTAGACTGTCAGCTTAGCAGTAATGCAATGCTGAAATTGCATTCCCATCACACAAAACTTGTAATGTAGCTGGATCTAAAGGAAATTTGTTAGATATATTGTTGTCTTCAGTCATTGAAACATTTCTTCTTAGATGCTCATTATAGTAAACTTCAGGTATGAAAAAGCTAATCTTGCAGTTAAATAATCATAATACATAGATTGCTAATGACCTAGAACTTATTACGGAAAATATATTCTTAACAGTGTTCACTATAAGGTACTTTCCCCTCACCTATTCAAGAGTTGGGGGTGGAGGAAGTGGGGGAGAGGGTGTAGAGCATTACCCTTTGTTAATGAACAAATGTACTCCCAACCTGAACAGGGCTGCTGAATCCAGTGCAGGTGCTTAATTCAATGAAGGTCATCATTCCTGGCTACTAAATAGAACAATAACTTACACCTTTAATGTAGCAAAACATCTCAAGATGCATAACAGGAGCATTAGTGATAAAAAAAATGTTTTGACACCGAGCCACAGGAGGAGACGAAAGAGCTGACTAAAAGCTTGGTCAGGAGATAGATTTAAAGGAGCTCCTTAAAATCGGAGGGGTAGAGAGGTTTATTGAGAGAATTCTAAAGCTTAGGGCTAAGGCAGCTGAAAGGCTGCTAAATTGTTATATTAGGGAACACACAAGACACTGGGAGATTTTTAAGGTTTGCAGGTCTAGACGATGTTATGCAAATAAGGAAGCAAGAGGCCAGGCCTTTGCGATATTCAAAAGCAAAGATAAGAACTTTAAAATTAGGCAGTTATCAGACTGGGAACCAGTGCAGTCAATGAGCATTGTAGTGATGGATGAAAAAGATTGGACATGAATTAAGATACAAGCATTAGAGTTTTCGATGCAAACACACTTACATATGATGGAAGATGGGAGGCCAGCTGGAAGTCCATTGGAATAATTAAATTTATAGATAACAGGCATGGATAAGGGTTTCAGAACGGGAATGAGCTAAGACAGAGTTGCAATATTATGGAAGTGGAACTGGACAATCTTGGTAATTGGATGGGCATGATTTTCCCACATCACTGTGCTGATCGAGTAGCATGGCAAGGCAGTTTGAATAGGAAATTTGAATAGGAAGCAAAAAAATCAGAGTTGCGCCTGGAGTCGGGCCGTTCACGATCTTCCCAGGCTATTGTTTGTGATGTGATCCGCCTCGCTCCCAGGAAGGGTACGAGATTGATTTAAATATTTATATCCTAATTTACATCTGTTTAGCAAGCCCAGGATATTACTACCTGGGTTTAGTTGCTTTTCTGATCTTGCCTGTGGAGGTTCTCACTGGGGAGAATCACAGCTGGTCCCCACCAACAGGGACCAAGAAGTGATGGCCTCATCAGTTGAATGTTAAGGCCCCATTGGTTGTCAGGGATGGGGGGGACAGTGCCAGCCTGGGACCTTGGCACTGCCCAATGGGAGTGAGGCTAGATGGAGGCAGAGCCAAATAGGAAAGAATGAGATGATTAGTAGGAGGGGAGAGAAGGATATCTGGGGGTGGGAGCTGGTGGTGGGGTTAGCAATCTGAGGTCAGAGCTTCCAATCAGCAGGGTCTGTTGGGGGGTTGGCAATCGGGTGAGGGTTGGTGATTGGGGGGGTCTGTGAGAGAGTCTACTCAGGGGGATCTGTGGGGGTGGTTGATAATTATCTCATGTATCCAGCATATAAGAGATCAAAGTGCATACTTTGCAGTCCGCTTCCCCAGTGAACTTAGTTCCCCCACTCCCCAACTTACTGGTGTGAGAAGTGACAGTGTGAGAAAATTACATGTGGCAGCTTGCTGAAAAAAGAGTGAAACCTTTGTGACACTTAGAATTTTTGGGGGAAAATTTCACTTGATGTGTGCTTAGAAAAGCATCTTGGGGTCAAACATAAGTTTGCAAAAGGTCTGGTTCAATTTAAAATAACTGAAATGTAGATATGAGAGTTCTCTGACAAGGTTCCTACATTTTAATAATACTTATTTCCAAATTAAATTTCCTTAACTTTGCTGCCCACTGCACTATTCAAGCTGATTTTTTTTTGTGAAATGTTGGCATTGCTGGTTACATTAGTATTCATTGCCCAACCCACAGTGCCCTTGAGAAGGTGGGTGTGAGCTGCTTTCTTGAACTCAATCCTTGAGCTGTTGATACATCCACAGTGCTGTTAGGATGCTATTTAATGTAGGTTACCGTGCCACGGAAAATTTCAGCAGCCCCAAGGGAATTCCCATGTCTTTGAAGGATTGGAATCTGCCACTGGGCCCAGATTAATCACAGGGCAGCAATTCCAGCAGCATTAGCACCATCCAGAGCATTGGCCACAGCCAAGACTGCAGGGAACTTGTAGCAGAAACAAGCGATGGAGTGCCAATAAGAAGAATGGACAAGGATTCACTCTGGCCAGTCAGGCAAGTCCCAGTGGATTGAGGTGCACGTGGGGTAGTTGTTGTGATGGCAGCAGGGATGGCCCTTGCCACTGGTGAGGGTTCTCCTTTGGGCACAGGTGCAGGGAGCCCACAGGGTATATCTGGCAGCTTACCCATGACAGTGCCTAACCCATTCCCCATTACGGGATAAGACCCTCAAATGGCACTTAATTGACTGTTTAAGGGCCTCAGTTGGCCTCAGGGCAGCAAGGTCAATCTTGAAGGCTGGTGGAACAGAACATCCCAGAGATGGTGAAGGCGGAGTCTGGGACATTGGCTGTAAAATACCATTTGTTGAGTATGACTGTGTCAACCTGTTTCTGCTCTGTGGAACAGTTGTCCCAATTTTGGCACAGCCCCCACTCTGCCCCTCCACATACTAGTAAAGTAAGATTTGCAGGATCAACTAGACAAACTTTGTTGTTATCCTTTCCAGTGCATAGGTCGATGTCGGGTAATCCATCTGATTTTATTCTTTGTGACTTTTCTTAAACAAGTTGATAAAATAAGTGACTTATTAGGCCATCTTAGAGGGCAATTAAGAATCAACCAAATCATTGTGGGATTGTAGTTACATGAAACTTAGACTGGGTATGGATAGAAGATTACTTTCCCTCAAGGACATTAGTGAACCAGATGGTTTTCTCTGTTTCCTATTAGCTTCTATTCATGTCAATGTTAACCCACAACATGAGCTTTTATTTTCCACAATAACCTTTAATATGGCACCTTATCAAATGCCTTCTAGAAAGCAAAGTACAGTATATCTTCTGGCTCCCCTTAATCCACAGCACAGGGTACACCTTCAGAGAATTTCAATAAATTGGTTAAACATGATTTTCCTTTCAGAAAACCATGTTGACTCTGCCCAATTACCTTCAATTTTTCTCAGTGCCCTGTTTTAACAACTTTAATTAAAGCTTCTAACATTATTTCTATGACTGATGTTAAACTAATGGGTTGTAGTTTCCTGTCTGTTTTGAATAAAAGGGTTACATTTGATATTAATCAATTTGAAGGATTCTTTCTAAAATTCATGGAACTTTGGAAACCAACTTATCAACTATCTCATTAGCCACTTCTTTCAAGACACTATGATGAAGTCCATCAGCGTCCGGAATTTGTGACCTTTCATACTTAACAATTTGCTCAATACTGCTATTTTAGTGACTGTAGTTTTCTTCTGTTCCTTCAAATTTTCCATTTCCTTATTTATAGCTATTTCTGTTATATCCTGTGTTGTGAAGACTGATGTAAAGTACTGTTCATTTTTCATTTCCTTATTTCCCATTATTAATTCTACAGAACGCACTTCCTATAGGAGCTCATTCACTTTCTTAACTTTTACTTAAATATCTACAGAAACTCTTCTCTGCTGTTATATTTCTAGCCATCTTTCTTTCATACTGTAATTTTTCCCTCCTCATTAATCTGTTTAAATTTTTTTGCTATTTTTTATATACTGTCCAATCATCTGACATGCCTCGTCTTGCCAATTATCTGCTTTTTTGTTAACTTAACAGTATCTTTAACCTTTTAGTTAACCAAAGATGATGGGTCTTCCCCCCAGAATTTTTCTTTTACATTGGAACGTATTGATCCTGTGTACTCTGAAATAGCCCTTTAAATGTCTGCTACCTCTTTTGACTTACCTTTTAACCTCATTTTCCAGTTCAATTAACTTTCATAATTGCCCTTATTTAGATTTAAAATACTAGGATCGACTCTTCTCTTCAAAATAAATGTGAAATTCAATCACATTATGATTATTGCTACCAAGAGGTACCTTCACTATAACATTATCCATTTATCCTTTCTTGTTGCACAATATAGGTCTAGTATAGCCTACTCTCTGGTTGGCTCCAGAATGAGCTGTTGTAAGAAACGAGTTGAAAAACATTAACTCACCTATGCTATCTTTGCCCATTTGATTTTTCTAATCTAGATATAGATTAAACCTTCCCATAATTATCTCTGTACCTTTTTGACAAGTTCCCATTGCATGCTTGTGAGAATACATGCATTAACAGACTGTCTTCTGTCAACAAGGCCCATCATTTTCTCCACAAACCTTAATAGTTAAAAGTTTAATTTTGGGAATAGAAGGTTACAAACAGACAGTCTAATTAGGAACACATGATCGGTGAGGCTTGGAGGGCCGAAGGGACTCATTCTGTGCTGTATCGTTCTTTGTTCTTCAATGAGTACTAAACAAAACTCCATACAAACACTTTCTTACAATACAATATCCATCTCAATATTTTATAATCCAACTTTCACAAAGACCTTCTATTACTTTGCCATGACAGAGAACATTAGTCCATAGATAAGTGGGTACTTTTTTTAAAAGTATCATTTCAGTTTCTTGTTGAAATGATTCTCTAAAGATAATGGCAAGGATCTGACTAATTTTGTTCAGAATTTTAAGTACAACATCCATCTCGACCTGATTCCTTGTCTTCCTTAGCTGAAATTTCTAATTCCTTTACACTGTGAAAATTCAACTTCTATTTTCAGCAGCACAGAAAATAATCAATTTATATTGCTTGCTATACACTAGTTAATTGATGTATGAAATAATCCATTTTGAATAGAAATACAAGACACAGGAGTTTACATTCAATAGAAAGAAGTGAATCAAGAGAGATTTCCAGAGCTTCAAATAGATATTCCTTAAAAAATGTGCAGGCACATAAAGGAATTTTTTTTAAAAGTGCAATAGTATTTTAGCCTTTAGAAATAAGGACAGAGTAAAATAGAGAAGAGTGAATGATAAATTATATACCATCTTTGTCTGGTTAGATTTGAAGTTTGAGTGTAATGTTGGGGAACCTTTTATAGAACATAGGGTCAAAGAGAGTGTACAACTTACATTTATGGATGATAGCAGGATTGGGAATGAGTTGAGGAAAAACTTGGATGATTTGTAATAAATTTAATAAAGCTTTTCAAAACCATGAAGAACTTTGATAATCTGAACAAAAAGATGATCTGTTCCAGTTGGGGAGGTAGTGATAAGAGGTCATTGATTTAAAATTATTATAGTAAAGATAGAGAGTAGGAAATTGTTAACTCCTAGGATTGTTGAAATGTTAAATCACAAGTGATTGAGGCAGAGACAACTGTAACTTTTAAAGAAAAACAGGATAAGTATTTGAGACAGATCATGATGAGGATGATGATGATGATGGTGATGATGATATGATGATACAGGAACGTGGGGAGAAAACAGTAGCAATGAAATTCATTGTTGGATTGGGGTAGCAAAGATTCAGCGTAAACACAAAAATAGCTCCTAAAATAAGCAAAATGCTCTGAATGATAAAATCTGAAACAAAAAAATGCTGGAAATACACAGCAAGTGCGGCAGCAACTATTGGGAGAGAGAACTGAGTACAAATAGTCCTTCTCTGTGTTGGAAACATCTAAGGATCTCTCAGAATATTGAAAGCTTCCACATATTCTGATAGATCAGGAGCCTGATCTGTTTTATTCCAATACTGGTTGTTTTGGATCCTAAAATGAACAAGGGTTCTAAAGAAATCATATTCAACATGAAAAATAAACTCTGTTTCTCTCTCCACAGATGTTACGGACCTGTTGAGTATTTCCAGCACTTTATTTTAATTCCTAAATACTAAAATGGATTCCTCGTTATTCCTAATGAGAAGCTACACTTATTATAGTTTGGTATGCAAAGTTAATCTTGAATAAATCTACAATATTTTAGGTACCAATATAAAGAGTTTCTGTTTAAGTAGATTATTTTACAGGTGGGAGTTTATCTGATTTTTCTTTAAATGAGCTGCTTCACAACTGTTGGGGTGGGGAAGGGGATGGAGTCCATACCAGTATTAGAAGTTAGAATGATCACAATACTACAATTCTAAACATGCAGTACATTTCTCACATCACAGCTTTTCATCAAGTTCAAATTGTTTAAAATAAAAAAGACAACTGTGAACGAATTGCCATTTATTGATTGAAAATAGATTCTGATTTACAATAATTATGTACCAGCTAAAATTTGATATTTATCTTACGAGTACTTATTGATCTTGTTTCTGAAGAAACTTGATTCTTGGCTTCCATCCCAAGATCTATTAATGTAGCACTGTCTCTCTTTCCAGCCACTGCTGAGATGGCTTTTAGTTTACTAAATCACCTTGCATTGCTGGTTGTGAAAAATCCATATTCCTGGTAACAGTTCCTAATTGTTGAGGCTTTGTCACAGAATGATACATAACATAGTATTACTCAGCAGCACCCTGATGAATGGAAATATCACGCTGGTACATTGGGGGATTGCCTACTGTGATTGGGAGTCATCATACTCCTGGATAATGTGAGGGAAAATCTCTCTACATCTATCTAACATTACAGCAGCATGATGTAAAAATTTGATTCCAAAAATGAAAAGAAAACCTCTTCTTTTCATAAAAATTAAATTGATTCAGGAATACATTATCTAGTTAACAGGATATTTATTTTCTACATAGTTTGTATTCACAACAGATATTAAAAGTATGCCTTCGAATTGGAAAACATAATGCTAACAAAGCAGAAGTGCACTCATGATACTTCAGATGAGCAGTGCCATATGATTGCATATGTTGTTTTATAAAACCCAACTAGGCCTTTGAATCAATCTGTTTTAATCTTAAGTTAAAATTCTTTTGGTATGGACCCCCCTTTCCTCAACAAATGATGGTGTTTCCAATGATCCCCATGTGCCAGGAGAGTAGCTGTGCAACTAATGCATAGGGAGTGCTGAACTGGGAGAGTAGATACTATGTCACTTTATCTTTGACCTGCAATTCAGTACTCTTCTGAATTTGTATTCTAGCCTCAATGAGTCCTTAGATTACATGCAAAAATATTTCAATAAACACCGATCAACATTTGTCCGGGCTCATGCTGGGTTGCTCTTTTTTTCACATTTCCATTTTGGAATGAAAGTTCATGGGGGATGAAGCTTTTGAAATTGGCACTTCCATTGCAAAATGTTTTCAGTATCTTTTTAAGTCAGTGTAGTTTCTATCTGACACATTTTTCTTATTTACTGAACTACCAAAAACACTTGTTGCCAAAGAACACATAGGTAATTAAAATAAAACTTAAAGATTGTTTAGTTTATTTATTAGTGTCACAAGTAGGCTTACATTAACACTGCAATGAAGTTACTTGAAAATCCACTAGTCACCACATTCTGGTGCCTGTTTGGGTATCCTAAGGGAGAATTTAGCATGGCCAATGAACTTAACCATCACGTCATTCAGATAATGGGAGGAAGTCAGAACACCCAAAGTAAACCATGCCAGCATGGGGAGGCTGTGTAGATTCCACACAGACAGTGACTCAAACCAGGAATTGACGCTGGGTTCCTGACACTGTGAGGCAGCAGTGCTAACCATTGTGCCACAGTTTCTTAGAGATTAATTTTTTAAAATAGTTTTTAGTTTATAAACACTCTTAATGATTATAGTGGTGGAAGGTGAAACAAGACATACCAGGAAGGTCAGCGGGCTTCCAAACATCTGTATACTCCAAGCAGAAATAACGTCAGAGGACAATTTCTTTAGCTTGTTCCAGGTCAGAGCTTTGCCATCTACAGCTGTGTTGTCCAACATGTTAAACACTAGTCAGATGTGGCTAATAGGGAATCCAGATGTAGCTCAATGCATTGTTGATCAGTAAATGAAGAGTAATGGATATTATTGTTGGAAACATGATCTCCATATTCACATCTGAATGGTTTCTACATGTGTATTTTAACCTTAAATTGTTAAGTAAATATACATAAAGTACATTTGTTTGTATTGTGCACATGGTGTTTTCTACTAAAATTTGCAAGTGTCTGGTTAATAACTTCTATTGGAAAACAGCAATATATTGCAAAGACACCTCTAGCCAAGTTGCCACAGAGAAATAGCACCACCCGTAGGTCACCCTCATCTTCAGCTGTTTTATATCTACGCTTTTATTGCTGGTGAGCACTGCAATATCAGGTGATGTGCTTGTCACAAGCAGATAAAATGTATAACTGAGCAGTTGTTCAGCATGGCCAATATATTTGTCCCCTCTGCATAACATAATTGTTGAATATCACAGCATTGCTGTAATTGTCAAAGTACAATTCACCACCAATAATGATCAATATACGACCTGAAGAATACACTATCTGAAACCCATCTTCTGCACTAACAAGTGACCAAATTCATACTCAGTGCTTTTACGTTAAAGAAAGGAAGATGCGAATGTGGTAAAGCTTTGAATTGTAAGCTGCCAATTCAAGCTGTGCCCTGAATTATGGGTATAAAATACATGAGATACAATGACAGCAAGGTAGGATGGTTGGGAACTTGGCATGGGTGAGTAGGAAATGTGCAACTCATTGACAAGCAACAACTTGTGAAATAGCATCAAAGTCTATTAATATTTTACTGCATAATTTTTTAAAAATACCTTAGACCTGATACATATATCCACTTAACTTTCTCTGGTAATGATCAACTCAGCCCCAGGACATCACTGCAGGATTCCTCAGGACAGTGTCCTAAGGCCAACCATCTTCAGTTGCTTCACTAGTGACCTTTTCTCCAGCATAAGGTCAGAAGTGGGGATGATCGCTGATAATTTCAGTGTTCACTATCATTTGCATATCCTCAGCTATTGAACCTGTTCATGTCTATATGTAGCTAGACTCAGACAACATTCAGCTTAGATTGATAAATGCAAATAACATGCCTGCCACACAAGTGTCAGGTCTGAAAAAAAAGAGACACACTGAGATCATCCGGTACTTAATGGTGCTGTAAGTGTTATATATTATAAAGATAGAGAGACAATGACTGCTCACAGGTGAAAGTGGAAAAGTCAAAATCTGAATTCAGAGGTAGGTGGCATCAAGTACATCTCTGTTGTTGTTTCTGGTCAAATAACCAGAATCAACTGTGCAGTGTATAAGATTGTTACTGATGGTTTGGAAAAAGGTGATGCTAGAATCAGATTATTTCAAAATTTTTCCTTTAAAATTTGGAAAGACCTTGCAGCAGAAACTCTATCTATAAGGAGAATCCTAAAGCTTTTTACAGGTATATAAATAATAAAAGATTGGTTAGGGCAAGATTAGGGCCAGTCAGAGATAGCAGTGGGAAGTTGTGAGTGGAGCCTGAGGAGATAGGAGAGACACTGAATGAGTATTTTTCGTCAGTATTCACGCAGGAGAAAGACAATGTTGTCGGGGAGAATACTGCGATACTCGGTTGTAGACTGGGCAGGATTGAGGTTCATAAGGAGGAAGTGTTAGCGAATCTTGAGGGTATGAAAATTGAAAAGTCCCCTGGGCCAGATGGAATTTATCCCAGGATTCTCTGGGAGGCTAGAGAGGAGATTGCAGAGCCTTTGGCTTTGATCTTCATGTCATCGTTAGCTACAGGTATAGTGCCGAAAGACTGGAGGATGGCAAATGTTGTCCCTTTGTTCAAAAAGGGGAGTAGGGACCATCCTGGAAATTATAGACCGGTGAGCCTGACTTCTGTTGTGGGCAAGGTCTTGGAAAGAATTATAAGGGCTAGGATTTATAAGCATCTAGAGAGAAATAAATTGATTAGGGATAGTCAGCACGGTTTTGTGAAGGGTAGGTCGTGCCTCACAAACCTTATTGAGTTTTTTTGAGGAGGTGACCAAAGAGGTAGATAAGGGTAAGGCAGTTGATGTAGCGTATATGGATTTTAGCAAAGCATTTGATAAGGTTCCCCATGGTAGGCTACTGCAGAAAGTGCAGATGCATGGGATTGAAGGTGATTTAGCAGTTTGGATTAGGAATTGGCTAGCTGATAGAAGACAGAGGTGGTGGTTGATGGGAAATATTCAACCTGGAGTGCAGTTACAAGTGGTGTACCTCAAGGATCTATTTTAGGGCCACTGCTGTTTGTCATTTTTATAAATGACCTAGATGAGGGTGTAGAGGGTTGGATTAGTAAATTTGCTGCCGATACCAAAGTGGGGGGAGTTGTAGACAGCGAGGATGGATGTTACAGTTTGCAGAGGGACATAGATAGGTTGCAGAGCTGGGCCGTGAGGTGGCAAATGGAATTCAATACGGATAAGTGTGAGCTGATTCACTTTGGTAGGAATAACAGGCATATGAAATATAGGGTTAATGGAAGGACCCTTAATAGCATTGTCGAGCAGAGGGATCTTGGGGTACAAGTACATAGCTCTTTGAAAGTTGGCACCCAGGTTGATAAAGTTGTTAAGAAGGCGTACGGTGTGTTAGCTTTTATTGGTAGATGGATTGAATTTAGGAGCCGTGAGGTTATGTTACAACTGTACAAAACTCTGGAGCGGCCGCACTTGGAGTATTGCGTACAGTTCTGGTCGCCGCATTATAAGAAAGATGTGGAAGCATTGGAAAGGGTGCAGAGGAGGTTTACCAGGATGTTGCCTGGTATGTTGGGAAGGCCTTATGAGGAAAGGCTGAGGGACCTGAGGTTATTTTCATTAGAGAGAAGAAGGTTACGCGGTGACCTAATTGAGACGTATAAGATGATCAAAGGACTGGATAGGGTGGATAGAGAGAGCCTTTTTCCTCGGATGGTGATGACCAACACGAGGGGACATAACTTTAAATTAAGAGGTGGTAGTTGTAGGACGGATGTCAGAGGCAGGTTCTTTACACAGAGGGTGGTGAGGGGGTGGAATGCCCTGCCTGCAGCAGTTGTGGACTCGCCTACTTTGGGGGCATTCAAATGTTCGGTGGATAGGCATATGGATGATATTGGAATAGTTTAGGTTAGAGGGTCCACTGGCCGACGCAACATCGAGGGCCGAAGGGCCTGTACTGTTCTATGTTCTATAATTTGTTGTATATGGATGCGTGCATGCTGAAGTACTTTTAAAAAGAGTAGTAGATAATTATACTTTCAGAATACAATTGTACATGTACCAGATCTTGTAACATGTTTTAAGAAATAAGTTTTGTTTTATAATGAACCTATCATTCTGAGTTTATTGAAAAAATCCTGGTTAAAGTGTCTTTTATTCTGGATCTAACAGCAACAAAGATAAACAATTGACCATTTTGCTGAGTGAATTAAACCACTTCCAACAAGACTAAAGTAACCTTACGTCCTTGATATTCAATGACATTGCCATCATTGAATCCTAACTAATAATATCCTGGGAAATTTAACTGGAACAGCTATTAAGTTCTGTGGCTGCAAGAGCAGGTCAGAGGCTGGAAATTCTGCAGCAAGTGACTCACCTCCCGATCCTCAAAGACTCCAAGGACTCCAAAAGGCATAGTGACAGGATACTTGCCTGGATGAGTGCAGCTCCAGTAACCCTCAAGAAACTCGTCATCATCCAAGACAAAGAGCCCCTTGGATACCATCCGCCATCTTAAACTTTCATTCTTTCCACATTCATGCATACTGCATGTGTGTACCATCTACAAGATGCATTGCAGCAAATTGCCAAAACTTCTTTGACAGCATTTTTCAAATCCCCATTCTCTATTGCCAAGAAGAACAAATGCAATCTGCACATGAGAACACCATGTTGGCTATCAATGAGTCAAAGTCCTGAAACTTCCTTCCTAAAAACAGTGGGTATACCCACATCACATGGATTGTTGTGATTACAGAATACAGTTTCTTGAGGGCATTTAGGATGGGCAACAAATGCTCACCTAGCTAATAATGCCAACATCCTGTGAAATAATAACAAAAACATGAACAAAGCCTTGACTTCTTGCTTCATCACTTCCACAAGGAAAAAGCTGAAGTAATTTATTTTGGTAAAGATTTAATTCATCACCTAGTTGAGACAGGCAATATAGCAGATTGACTAATGTTGCTAAACTCATCAACTGCAGCTTCAAATGACCCCAAGAGATAAAAATGCAAGGGCAGTCACTTTCAGAGTCATAGGCAAGGAGAAACATGGAACTGATGCTGTTTTGCAGACACTGCTCCAGCACGTGACATAGCTCTGCATGACTTTCCTCCAGACTTTCCTACTGATCAAGTATAATTTCCACACACAGTGCAACTTAAATTCTTGACTTGCACATGCTAGAGAGGGATAAAAATGCCAGTGTTGGTCTTCTGCGGGCTCTTCCTCCACCCCACCTACTTTGTTCTCAGCAATTGTAAGCCCGTGCAATCCTGCCTGCTGCATCTGCTGCTCTGCCTGCCATAATGCCATCCCAATCATTATACCTATGATATTAATAAGCAATGCCCCATGTCAAAACTTCACAGGAGACTCAGCCAAATAACTTCTTTGCATTGTTTAATTTCAGCCACAGAAGTGAAAACAGCGAATGTATTCTGCACAACACAATGTGGTGTTGTGAAAAAGCTGAGGTTCAGCAAACATTGTAGCATCTGAATGGTTGATGATAATGGTTCCTAAAAGAAAATCTGATTTTTCATAGCCCATTTTGTTATAGCATTTTGATGGTTTAAGCAGATTTCACCTGTTCTTCTACCTAAGTGATAATGATTACTTAGCTTTTGAGTGATATTCACACACAGATTTAGCATAGTTCTTATTAATCTAACCAACTCACTGATGGTCTTGTTCAGGGAATACCTTACACACTCTCCAGGAAAGCTGCCAGATTTGCTGCTGCTCTTGCACAACAGCTCCACAGAGAAAATGTCTGAGAGGGAGAAACATTCATAAAAATGATAAGATTAGAGTTATATCAAATTAGAGATGAGTTAACCACACCCCTTTGAAGATGGTTGGGAGTTTAACAATGACAAATCCATGGACATTAAAAGGGCAACGGCAGCATGGATAGGGAACTAGCTAAGGGATAGAAAACAGAGAGTAATGATGAATAATTGTTTTTTAAACTGGTAATGACTGCACAGTAGTAGGACCACTGTTCTTTTTACTTTCTATTAATGACTTGGACATACATAATGGATGTAATTTCAAAGCTGCAGTTAACATAAAACTTGGATATTTAGTTAACATTGAGAAGATAATAGCAGACTTCAGGAATAGATGTCTTAAAAAAGGGCAATGGAGGCAGAATAGCCGCAGAAGCTGCACTGTAGTGCATAACATTAAAAGCCAGTATCCCTAGAAGTCCTCTTACACGTACTTAACCAAGAGTGGTTGTATATGTAAGATTTGCTTTTGAAGCACACTGTTACATAGTTAGGCCAAATGCTGCAGCCTAGTGTCACTGAAGACCTCTACTAGTGACTGCTAAGATCACAACAGCCTGCAACAGGGTGTTAAGAAAACATATATAACTCATTTTCAACAGCAGCATGCCATCACACAAGTGAATGCTTTCTTCTCTGGGAATTATCACATAGTTTTATCTTCAGACGGTCTATGGTACCTACATTCTATAAACCAATCCTGAGAGGACTCAGAAATCAAGGCATTCCTTTACAGCAATGGCTGATCACACATTTGTTCTTTTCCCATTTCCTTTTTCCATTTACATCCTTCAATCCTTAAAATCAGGAAGTCTTTTCTGCATCTTGAATAGCTTTTAGTATATTGCTCATCATTTTCTTAATTGCTATCTACACTAGCAACACCAATTATATATTTTGCCATTACCCTCTCAATGGGTTTTAAGTCTATTTCAATTAGTCACTCTTTATTAGGCCTGTTTTATTCAATTTTACATATGTATGTTCATTATTAGGTTACATTTCATTTATGTGGCAGAAGCACAATACAGCATTACATATTATCAATCTAAGTGAAATGTTCCTGGCATTTTTAAATAAGCACTAAAGAAAAGATGATGCACCAACATTTGCATTGGATTGATAAGATGCAAACATGTGTTCAGTATCTTGAACATTGTGCATTCCTAATCATAGTCTGGAGATCATGGGGACACACTGTACAGGGACTAGGAAATTTCAGGAGAGTTATTCCTCATTCACTGAACTGCATCACTGCCCCCCCCACCACTCATTAACCCCCCACACAACCCAAACCACCACAATGATCTGAGGGACTCCCTTTCTTGCACCCCGATCAGAACCGTCACTGCCTTGCCATGTCCGCCTCCACTGGGGGCTATACAGAAATATACTTCTGTACTTACCTTTAAGCCACTGGGGTGATTTCCACAACAAGTTCATGTCTGGTGAACCTATTGTTAACAATTTAAAAATACAGTAGGGGTCAAAGTATGGTGAGGGATGTGGTTAATTGTATCAAAATACATTTAAGTGAATGTAAATCCAGTTCATGCCTGTAGTGGGAGTGAACCTGATGCCATCGGAGGTGAGGGGTGGGGAAGATTCGAGATCAAAATCTACCCTGGAAGATCTGTAACTTCTGGATTTTGAGCCCCTATCAGCGTACGACAGAGAGTGAGTGTGAGCTCAAGATCATAATTACTGTAATAGTAATTATTATAAATTACAGAGACACAGCAGCCAATTTCTGCACAGTAAAATCCCACAAAAATAAGATAATGACCAGGTAATCTGTTTTTGATTATGTCATTTGAGGAATACACATTGTTTAGGTCTTTGGGAGAACTGTGTTGCTCTTTGTTGAACAATACCAAAATGTTTTATTTCCATGAGGGAGGAAACAATTTCTCAGTTTAATCCTTTATCCAACGAATACTTCCACTGGTGCCACAATCTTGCAATACTGCACAGTGGTTTCATTTGTGATTGTATGCTGAAGTTTGTGGAATAATACTTCACTCACAACCTTCTGATTCAGAAGGTAAAATAGTAATCTTCAAGCCAAGGCTGGTATTTTAAATCCTTCTCATATCATATTCCACTTATTAACATTGATGATATTTAATTTACCTACCTGGTTCATTATGTCAACAGATGTTTTTCAGTAATTAACTATATTGTGTGCCATGCAGATTATACCGGCTACTATACCTTCCTCTGAAAATCATAGCTACGCCATGCACATACTTGCTTTTGTTAAAGGTGAATCTGGGGAGAAGCCCAAATACTGTATGCTTGGCCAATATAACATGGCCTACACAATTAAAAAGTACTGAAAGGTATTGCTTTAGTGGCTACTGATCACGACTAGTAAAGTATAACAGTAATCTATAAAAGAAAATTAGGCAATATTGGTACCATCCTTAACCTTGAATATACCACGGACAAATTAACAAAAATATTAATATGTCATCTTTTACTCCTAAGATGTTAGCTACACAAGTGAAATAAAATGGTAGAGTCCAAGCTTACAAATCCCATCACACTTAAAGCTGCAAAGTCATGTTTTTTCATATCTATAGTTCCAAAAGGTACCAAGGCTATCAATTTGCAACAGAAATATTAACTTATTTACACAACAGCTTCTCACTTGCTGTTTCTCATATTTATAAATATATGCACACAACCATATGGATGTTAAATGAACATTCATTATAATTTAATGTCAGTTCCATCTGGACTAAATAACGTGACTCAAATTATCTGCTGATTTATTTTCAATTAAGCTTTTCATTTTGAATCTGATTGTACTTTGTTTTATTATTCGTTGGCACTCACGTTGCTGTTGAACTTGTTGGTTTTCTTCACAGGAAGTGATCCATCGACAGATAAGCTCGCAATGGTATTCTTCTTCAAGCTCTGAAAAGGTACACTTTTTTTTTACAGCAAGCAATGATTCATATACCAATGGTTTCACCTGATCTAAATCAGGTTTAGATGAGCCATTGAAACAAGATTTGATTCAAACTGGATGCCAGAATAAGGTCAAAGTGAATTATAATGAAATATGAAGGAAGGTTCAATGGTTACAACAAATAAAATGGATTAATCATCTTCAAAAACATAATGCTGCGCATGCCAGCTTGCAACACGCTTTTTACTAAAACAATGAAATGTCACATACATCCTGCACACGATTTTCAGCTGCAATATTGTACACCCACTTTTGTATTGTGAAATTAAGCCTAAGCAAATACACATAAGGCTGAAAAATAGATAAGGTATGTTGCACAGCTGGCCCATTTGCCATCCCTCCACTCCTGAACCAACCCTTCATAGCCTAGGTGGATGGATGGGTGCTGAAATTGGCAATTTGCCTGCCATATTTAAATGAATAATTAGAAGTCCATTGCAATTGTTGACAAACTCATTGACAAGAATCAGAAACTGCTCACACCTAATACAATTGGTGTGGGCTGATGGGCAAGGTCGAGCAGTATGCTTTTGTGGCTTAAGTGAAAGAATGGCAGGAAGGAAGGGGATACTTCATTTTGGGGGTCGCCCTGTATGCATTGGACACCCTCCCCTCCACCTCTACTTTCTTCCTTGCTGTCTAACTTCCAATCCTCATCTCCTACTTTGCTAATTTCTCAGATCTCTCTTTGCAATCAAAAGCACAGGCTTACCTTTCTGAAGCAACTATCATTCCCCGTTGTGTTCTTTCCTGCAATCTTGGCTGTGCTTGCTACTGCGTTCTAGTGCCACTAGGACTGGTAGGGTTGTCAATAGCTCCCAAAGGCAGGGTTCCTTCCCATTGAGAGCTGTAAGTCCCACTCTCTGATGCTCTATCCCACCCTCAGCATGTAACTGGCAGTCAGCCAACTTTCCGCTTGGGTGAAGTGTGGGGACATGGAAAAGAGGTTGGAGCCCCTATCGCCTGGTCTAATTGATTTCATGACATGAGTAATAATTACTATTTTGGATTCTCACTCTCAATCTCAGCCCGTGCTCTATGAAAAAAAAAGCTATTTAGATCACATATCTGCTCAATCAGGCTGGTTATAAAATTATTCACACTGAAGACTGCCGTATTACAAATTGTTGTGCATGGATTCACAAGCAATATCACCTGGGCAAAAATCATCACTTAGGCACAGCACAGGAAGGAAAATAGGCCCTTTCAGAAAACACTATGTTTGAAGTGGGTTCTGCTAACAACAGGTTATCCTCCTTTCCAGAATGTCTTCTTTATCCTCCTCCTAGCTGATGCTGAACATTCAAAGGCAAAGATAAAACTCCACTCCATAGCTCCTTCTTTCTACAAAGAAACTAGTAATTATTTTGAATGTCAGGAACATTGTAATTAATTAATTCGAAATACAGAGCCTTTTTGCCAAAATCCATGCTGCCTTTGATTATAATCATTTATGCAAGGAACCAGTACTACATGTGTTATTCATTGGTTGCAAACTTCTCAAGGAATATCTTCATATCAGAGATCAGGATGCAATTTAAAAACAATTAGCTTTTCTTAAATAGGTGATTCGCTTTTGTTATAAAACCTGTATTGCAATTTCTGGAATAAATAGCTGAAGGAGGGAGAAATCAAGCACAAACCTTCTCTGATGTTGCACCATGGCTTCCATTGAACTGAGTGGACAGTTGTTCCCTGGGGTAAGGAACGCTACATCGATGGGGACAAAGTAGAAATTGTCGCGAGTTTCAAGTTTAAAGTGTCCAGATCACCAAAAACCTGTTCAGATCCTTCATGCCGACACTATAATTGAGAGAACCCACCAACACCTCTCTTTTCTTAGAAGGCTAAGGAAATTTGGCATGTTAGCTACAACTCTCATCAACTTTTACATATCCACCATAGAAAACATTCTTTTTGGTTGAATCACAGCTTGATATGGTTCCTGCTCTGCCCAATACCACTAGAAAATACAAAAGTCATGAATGTAGCCTAATCCATCACGCAAATCAGCCTCCCATCTATTGACTCTGCCTATAATACCCCCTGCCTTGGCAAAGCAGCCAGCATAATTACAGATCTCACACACCCTGGACATGCTCTTTTCCACCTTCTTCCATTGGGAAAAGGATACAAAAGTCTGAGATCACATACCAATAGACTCAAGAACAGCTTCTTCCCTGCTGCTGTCAGATTTTTGAATGGGCCTACCATATACTAAGCTGATCTTTCTCTACACCCTAGCTACAACAGTAACTCTACATTCTGCACCTTCTCCTTTCCTTCGTGAACGGTGTGCTTTGTCTATATAGCATGCAAGAAACAATGCTTTTTGTTGCATACTAATATATGTGACAATAATAAATCAAATCAAAGCAAAAAAGCATCTGATGAAGAGGCATCAAGAAAACAACATGAAGGACGTTAATGCCTTGAGCATTGCCACAAGAATATGTCTGCAATGCCAAAAGAAAAACATTATCTAATTTTCTTGACAGAAGCCAGACAGTGGTTATAGAGAGCTGTTTTTCAAACTAGAGGCCTGTGACCAGCTGTGTGCCTCAGGGATCAGTGTAACAGTCCACTGTTATTTATCATTTATTGAATGATTTGGATGAGAATATAAGAGGCATGGTTAAAAAGTTTGCAGATTACACCCAGATTGGTGGCATAGTGGACACTGAAGAAAGTTATCTCTGATTGCAATGGGATCTTGATTAATTGGCCAGTGGGCTGACGAATGGCAGGTGAAGTTTAATTTAGATAAATGCGAGGTGAAGCATTTTGGTAGAACCAGGGCAAAACTTAATTAATGGTAGGATGTTGGGGACAGTTACAGAACAAAGAGATCTAGGGATACATGTTCATAGCTCCTTGAAAGTGAAGTCACCAGTGGGCAGAGTGGTGAAGAAGGCAAGCAGCATGCTTGGTTTCATTAGTCAGAGCATTGAATACAGGAGTTGGGATGTCTTGTTGAAGTTGTACAAGTAAGGCCACATTTGGAATACTGTGTACAATTCTGGTCACCCTATTGTAGAAAGGATATTATTAAACTAGAAAAAGTGCAGAAAATATTTACTAGGATGCCTCCAGGACTTGACAATTTGAGTTATAAGGAGAGGTTGGATAGACTGGGACTTTTTTCTCTGGAGCGTATAAGGCTGAGTGGTGATCTTATAGAGATCTATAAAATAAGGAGGGGCACAGATTTAAGGTGAGAGGGGAGATATACAAAAGTGTCCAGAGGGGTAATTTTTCACACAGAAGGTGGTGACTGTCTGGAACAAGCTGCCAGAGGTGATAGTGGAGGCAGGTACAATTTTGTCTTTTAAAAAGCATTTAGATAGTTACATGGGTACGAAGGGTATAGAGAGACATGCAGCCAAGTGCAGGCAATTGGGATTAGCTTAGGGGTTTAAAAAAAGGGCAGTATGGAAAAGTTGGGCCGAATGGCCTGTTTTCATGCTGTAAACCTTTATGACTCTACGACCAGAATAATCACAGCAAGAACACTATAATATTTTTTCATCACAGCAGCAATAATCATAGCATTTTTCTCCTTATCCTCATATTGAAATCATTTATTCACAAATGTCAGCTATTCCTTCATGACAGCCACATTTCTCAAACACCTCACAAAATTCTCACTAACAGCTCATTCTTTCTTGCAAGAGAAGGTAGCTCATAACACTTGATAATAAGTGGGGAAGAGCAAGTTTTCACACCTCATCACACTATCTTTCAACTGAACGTTCTGCAGAACTTTCAGAACAATTATCTGTATCTTCCTTCTCCTCAACATTAGTAACCTGCACAATATAGTGATGCACTGCCACTTGCAAGACATTACCACAGTCTGCAACTGAAGGAGTTCAAATTATGCTCTCCTTGAGCAAGGCACAAATCTTTTTGTGTTTGCTCCTGTCCCCATCAGGATCCATAAATTCTGCCTCAAACCTCTATAGCTCCCTTTCACTTCAGCAATGCAGTTATTCAGAGTTATATAGGCATGTGGAGGAGGGAATGTCAGCTTTCTGAATTATACTTTTGGTGTAATTTTTAATGAAGTTTTACCTGTTTAGATTGAGTGCAGGTCTGTGTACCTCCAGTGTCGATTTCTCTGGAACTATTTGAGGTACCATTGTTGCTGGTAGAATTCTCTCCATCTTCCTGGCTGGTATGCATATCTTGGAAAATACTACTTGGTAGGGAACTATTTGTGCTTGATCTTTCTTCATCCCCATCCAGGTCATCTTTCCACTGTTTCATCATTTCAAGCACATTTGGTGGCCTTTGTGTGGCTGTCATGTCCCCCTGAAATTCAAGCACTATAATCAACGATTTGGGTAACACAACAAGCTAAGCTTTTAAAGGTTATTTATTAGTCACAAGTACATGAACACTGTGAAAATCCCCTAGTCACCATACTCAGGCACCTGTTTGGTTACAGTGAGGGAGAATTTAGCACGGCCAATGTAATTAACTGGACTGTGGGATGAAACCAGAGAACCGGAGGAAACCCACGCAGACACAGGAAGAACATGTGGGGTAGTAGTGCTAACCACTGTGCCACCCAAATGAAATATTAAGCGTCAATATCTTTTTAGCTGAAGATCTGTATGAAAATACACTTTGCAAGTTTGAAAAAACAGCATTTTTGGTTAATTTTGAGTTCACATAGTAAAATAGATTTTTACTGCTGTAAACCTGGGGGACTAGTTACAATTTGTTTCTCTGTGAGATCAAATGATTGAGTATTTTGAAAAACTTCAATAACTTCATTGATGAATAAACCACAACCTCATTAATGGTGGTATATAAAGTACCAATTTTTATTGCAAGTACATACTGCGTTGTGAATAATTCGTAAATTTTTAGTGACGTTCTTAAATAGTTCCATTGCTATGCTTAAAAAAAAGGCGCAGTACAATAGTAGGGATAGAACTTGACAATATCTGTTTGAAATGCTCTATTGATATTTGTAAAATTTAGTTGTTATAATTTACAAGAAACATATGCCACAACAGAAAAACTGATTCACTTTTTGTCACAAAAACCTTAAGTTGGGAGTTTCAATTTCTGGATGTGGTTGCATGCAACCAAGCGATCCCTAAGTGTACTGGTTGTCAAAGTGGCTTCCAAGTGTATGGAGTGCTCATTTAAAATTGACACGCTGAATATGTTAACAGCTCATTTTTTTCTAGTGAGGTCAGCCTTCAGATACAAAATCTTGCCCAACATTGGGGCTGGAATTTTAAAAAAATTAAAACTTGTCCTTGGGGTTACAGCAACACTCGCAAGACAGGATTTATTGTCCATCACCAATTTTCCTCAGATTGTTAAAGAGTCAACCACATTATGAAAATGCATATTTGTTGGTGCATAAATTACCAGATTTATGCACAGAATCAACAAAGCTTTAAAAGAAGATAAGTATCTATTTAGAAAGTAAGGGTGTTTTGGGATTTGCTGAAAGGACAGGAGACTGAGATTGAGAAAACCTGCTATCTAGAAAATAAAACAGAGGAGTTATTACTAGCCAACTGATTCAGACGTGCCCTTATGTTCCTAGGGAAGAAAACAAGTCATATGGAATTTCTATATGAGTTTAGACTTAAAAGAAAAAGATCCAAGTGTATTGTGCAAATCCATCAAATATGCAAGAAAGGTAAATGCATTAAAGAATGCTCAGCATTTTAAATAGGAATACACCAAACAGATATGTAAAATATAGTTTGCTCATAATCTTACACCATGTCAAAATAATCTTCAACTTACTAAAAACAAAGTTTAAAAGACATCCCAGCACTGCAATTTATTCCTAACAATGTTACAATTTAACAGCTACAGTACAAACTAAACTATTTTTCACAAGTAGTCTGCTTCCAACAGCTAACTTCACTATGATACAAACAGGCCTTTGAAATATTATTATACTTGAGGCATTGGTAACCACAACTTGCAGCCTGCCTGCGTCTAAACTGTGACCTACTTGATGTGATTTCTACCCAGTCCCACCAACGTATGCCCAGGTCCTTCTGGCTACTTAATATAACCCCTCTATCCTAGTTAGCAGTACTTTTCCATGTTAAATACAGAAGCATGTCTGCTCCTGCAGCAAAATTCTCAGGAACGCAATTGGACAGCAGGATGATCGCAACTTTTGTTGCATTCTGAAGCTCATCTGCTATCTTTCTGGGAGTCCACTGTGTAGCAGATAAGGGATAACTGTCACAAAATGGCAATAGTTTGTTTTAATGTGTAAAATCAAACATGTTGAACAAGCACACACATGGATGCGAGAAGAAGAATTAAAAATAGTTTGGGACTTAGATGGAGTACCACTATTACATATCCTTCATATGCAATTATGTAGTTTATTAAATTAAGTTAGTTACAGCTTTACCGTGACCCACGGGTTGTCAAGAAGCTCATTGGCTGTGATTCTATGGGCAGGATCCACTTTTAAAAGACGTGTCAGCACATCCTTTGCTGCAAAGGGAACAGGCAAGAAAAAGCTGAGTACATCTCACTTTCATTCGCTTTGTAACATAGAACATAGAACATAGAACATTACAGCACAGAACAGGCCCTTCGGCCTTCGATGTTGTGCCGACCAAAATAAAAAGCAATGCCCCTCCAAACTAAACCATTCCCTTCTCTTCCATATTCTTATCAATTAACCTCTTAAACGCCACCAAACTTGGCGCATCTACAACAGCTGCAGGCAGGGCATTCCACTCCCTAATCACTCTTTTGAGTAAAGAACCTACCTCTGATATCCGTCCTATAACTCATACCCCTTAATTTAAAGCTGTGTCCCCTCGTGCTAGCAAACATAGCAGTGCCATTTGAAAAATAAATTGTGTCTGGGTCAATCATCAATAGAAGTCTCACAACATCAGGTTAAAGTCCAACCAATTTATTTGATAGTAAGCTCACAAGCTTTCAGGGTTTGCCCCTTCATCAGGTGAATGCAGTATTCTGACCCCAGACAGAGCATATAATGGCACATACAGTTTACAGATTACTAATTAGAATGTGAGTCTTTACAACTAACCTGCTATTCAAGTCTTAAAGATACAGACAATGCGAATAGAAAGAACATTCAGCATAGGTTAAAGAGGTGTGTATTTATCTCCATACAGCACAGTAAGTGAGATTTTGCAAATCCAGGCAAGTCATGGGGGTTACAGATAGTGCGACATGAACTCAAGATCCCAGCTGAGACCATCTTCATGTGTGCGGAACATCACCACAGTGAGATACCGCAACAACCTCCTAAGATGACAAACACGGGACACGTGGACAAAGTACCTTTCGTCATCCAGTACTTCCCCGGAGCGAGTAGCTATGACATCTTCTCCGGAATCTTCAACATATCATTGATAAAGACAAACATCTTGCCAGGGTCTTCCCCACGCCCCCACTTCTTGCCTTCAAGCAACCACACAACCCTCAAACAGACCATTGTTTGCAGCAAACTACCCAGCCTTCAGGAGAACAGTGACCACAACATCACACAACCCTGCCACAGTGACCTCTACAAGACATGCCAGATCATCGACATGGATGACATCATCACACATGAGAACACCATCCACCAGGTACACAGCACATACTCTTGCAAGTTGGCCAATGTTGTCTACCTAATACGCTGAAGGAAAGGATATCCCGAAGCAGGGTACATTGGGAAGATCATGCAGACGCTACGACAATGGATGAATGAACATCACTCGACAATCATCAGGCAAGACTGTTCCCTTCCTGTTGGTGAACATTTCAGTGGTCACGGACATTCAGCTTCTGACCTTCAGGTAAGCGTTCTCCAAGGTGGCCTTCATGACATACGACAGTGCAGATTCGCTAAGCAGAGACTGATAGACAAGTTCCGCACACATGAGGATGGTCTCAACCAGGATCCTGGGTTCACGTTGCACTATCTGTAACCCCCATGACTTGCTTGGGTTTGCAAAACCTTACTTATTATACTGTCTGGAGACAATACACATCTCTTTAACCTATGCATAATGCTCTTTCCATTCACATTGTCTGCATCTTTAAGAGTTGAGTAGCAGGTTAGTTGTAAAGACTGGCATTCTAATCAGTAATCTGTAAACTGTGTGTGCTGGTATATGCTCTATCTGAGGCCAGAACTCTCCATTCACCTGACGAAGGAGCAAACTCCAAAAGCTTGTGAGTTTATTATCAAATAAATTGGTTGGACTTTAACCTGGTGTTGCAAGACTTCTTACTGTGTTCATCCCAGTCCAACGCCAGCAAATCCACATCAGTCATCGATATGACAGCCTATACTTTTTGAACTGTTACAAATTTGTAACCAGTTTTTGCAACTGGTTGTGAATTATAAAATACTGGTGAACTCAGAACAACAGGGTTTCTTTTTAAACCTTAGAAAGTATTGCAATATAAATTATATTACAAATTTTAAAATATACAACACCAGTCCCTCATTTCCTGCATTTGGGCAAAATGATGATAAACTGAACATTGCATCTCTACAGTTTCTCTTCCCCCAATAATCATGTCCAATATTCACATGAGCATATTTATACCTAACTGCTAATTTGACCATCTTTCACTTACCACCATCACTGAGTTCCTGAAAGATTGAATCATCAAAGTGCAGTTCCCCCTTGTTTATCAACTCAGCAAGTTTTTCTTCTGAATTGGCCACAAATGGTGGATCTCCAGAAAGCCTGCATAGAAACAATCAGGTATAACTTTTGCTTTATTTACAATTAACAGTATTTCTAAACCTCTCCGTAGATAGCTTTACAGCATAAAGAAACTTAACTCCATGAGTAGCAATAGCTGCTGATTTCAAAAAAATGTTGGTGAACATTATGTCTGCAAGTTTCACAACCTTCTCAATTCCTCTGTTCTCACAGTTCTGCTTACAAATTTATTTAGCGAAATGAACCGTTGTTTGATTTTTTTCCCACTCTCAACGGAAATGAATAAATACCCTCCATATGGAATGACATGGCAAAACAACATCAGCGTTGGTACTTGTTAATTAATGCTATTTGCCAAAAATAAAACCAGTAAATGAAATGCAATGTAACAGTAAGCTGTAGAGCAAAAATGTCCTGGGTCTAATTACAGTCTTTGATGTCAGTTGACTTCATCCAACTGAAGTCCCAGTGGGTTATGGAGAAAAATTGACAGCCAAGGATATTGGCCCTGATTGTTTTATGGTAATCCCTTTGTGATGTATGGCAGTGAACATCCAATTCCAATGTGAACTGGATTTGACGCAACATCACATTTAACAAACCTGTGCTAATGCTCACCTATGAATAATGCCAGTGGGCCAAAAACCAGAAGGCCACCATCACCTCTACAGCCACACACAAGAGTAAGAAATACTCTTGAGGTGAGCAAACTGGGAACAGTTAGCAAATAAAATTTTAGGGTGGAAACTAAATCTGACTTTTGGAAAGACACATAGCTGGTAGATTAAGGAGTCTTATATTTTCATGCACTTCCTGTTGCCATAATCATTAGGCCATTTAGCCCAACAAGTTCATGAAAGCTCTCTATACAGGAAACCAGTCAGTCCTGTTTGCACGCACTATCCTCACAGCCCTGCAAATTTATTTCCCTTAAGCATCTATCCAAATTTATTACAAAGACAATTCAGGTCATTACCATTTACTTCATAAAAAAACTTCCCTCACATCCCCTCAGATCTCTTCCCAAAATCTTAAATCCACATCCCTAATACATGTCCAATCAGCTAATGTAAACATATTTTTATTTACTGTCCTATCTCTCTCGCTTCAGGTACCATGCCCTAAAATGGCACTGGCGACTTTGAACCTCCATGTTAATCTTGCTCTGAAGGTCTAGATTGTCTCCAGTAGTGGCACATTCATCCAATTTGTGAGGCTATTTTGAAAGATTGAGTTAAAAAACTCATTTTTTTTTTTAACCAGTGACCTTTCCTTTCTAAATTAGACTTTCTAAATTATGATTTCTTATTATGTGCCCAAGAACTCCAACTATCTCTTTTTGATCTTGGTTAGCAGGCTTCCTTTGGTCTCAGATTTTACTTGTCCAAAATATTTGTCTATAGAGTTCTGCAGCCTCATTTCTTCACTGCACTGCTTCACTGATCTTCCAACACTCATTACCACATGTCAAAATTGGTAATGGTGTAGCATCTCAGGATTCTCAGTTTTATTTTCACAGCTAATTTTGAGTTGACTATAAACATTTTATAATTTTGTACAGCTTAATCAAATCTCCTTTCAATCTCCATTGTGCCAAGGAGAACAACCCCAGCTTCTCCAGCCTCACATTGCAGCTAAAATCCCCTCATTATTGGAACAATTCTGGTAAAACTTCACTGCATCCTCTCAAGGGCTTTAAAATTCTTCCTAAAATGTGGTGAGTAGAATTGGACAAAATACCCTATTTGTGGCCTAACCACAGCTTCTGGAAAAATTTAGTGGTTTTTCCCCCTCAGCCATTGAAAATTCTGATGTCTGAAATAATGTGTTTAATCAAAGAAGAAATGCATCAACTGAAATGCATTTGGGGCCCTTAATACCTGAATTGAGGATGTTTTAATTGTAGTCTTCAACCTTTACCAAAAGCATAGGTTTGGACATTGTTAATTTTTGCCCAGAGTTAAAAGCAGGTTCTGTAGACTGACCATGTGCATAAATAGCATTCAATGTCCCAAATGCTTGATTGCATTTCAAAAGTATTCAAAGAGAAAAAGAAATCCACTTGAAATGACAGATTGTATTAATTACACAGGCTTGCAGTTTTTACGTTTGAGAAAAATAATTTTATGGTTCAATCAAAATCAAACCGTTACAATTTTAGTTGTGTGGTTTTGAAAAATTTTGATGACTGCCATCATTTCAACAGTTTCAATTAAACTATTAAATTTTAAAAAAGCTATTTTTTTTAAACATCAGAATATATCACGATGAAGGAGACAAAAAAAATCAGGAATTAATCCAAAAAAAAATTCAGTAATTATCATCCAACCCTTCCAGATGTTGAGACTGTAATACCCCTTCCCTCACTGCTGAGCGATTCCATTGAGCAATGGACAAAATAGTGAGGGGAGGAAGGAGGGGTACTGAATGTTGGGGAGCATGGAATAATGAAAGATTGTAGCAAAGAAATTGGAACATTTTGGGTCTGGAGAGGGTTCGAACATTAAAAAAAAGCAAAATTGACAAAAAAAAGCAGAAAATAAAGAGTTCAATAAAAGGGAAAATGCATTGAAGAAAAATTCTGTAAATATACTGGGGGAGTAGGAATAATAAAACATGAGGTAGTCTTCCGCACAAACTACAAAGACCATTTATTTCCAAAACAGTGGGTAGAATTTTCTTGGCCCACTAACCATACGAATCATAGTGGTTAGGACAGAACCATGAAAGATCATTGACCTCGAGTGAGATTTTCTTGGGGCGAGCAGGGCTGGAAAATCCCATTCATTGTATCAGCAATCTTTCTTCCTGGGCACAATCCCACAATGGAACAAGGTGCCAAAAGAAATGGTCACAGCCCCAACACTTGATATCTTCAAGACCCATCTTTAGAAAGTTTTCATTATCAGGATGCCTTTCAGCAGGTCATGCCTGATTTATCTAGTGCTACCAACAAAATAGTCTGTAAGGCCCACACAAATAAAGCAGATGCAGAAATCATATTGGACAATGGGAGCTTAAAAAAAGGATTATTTAAATCAACACATAATTTAGCTGGTCAAGAGGTTCCAAGAAAGCAAGGTAAATCAGGCTGTAAGAAAATTAGGCAACAAAATAAGATTATTAAAACCATAAACCATAGCCATGCTTGTTTTGAAAACATAGCAGATATGGGCCTCAGCAAAAAAGACAGAGCTAAAAGAAAAACAAACAGGGGAAGACTACTATCAAAATAAAAAAGGCAGTGGAATGAGGCCATTACTAAAGGAAGAAGAGCACTATGATAAATATTAAGCATTTCTGTCCTGACAGCTGTCTCTTTAGATCATGATGGTTTAAAAAAACTCAACATCTTCAATCTATATAGTTAACAATTGTGTAAATTTGTTATGTCATGTCAGTAACTTGCTCCCAAGGGAGTCAAAGACACCTAATACATACAGATTTTGAGACTGTTCAGTTTTTTGAACACGGCTGGCAGTCATGAATTACTGATGAGGCTTTGCAACTCAAGAAATACAAAAATTTATATTGTGTATGTATCATGGATGCATTTAAATGCATTTTCCTACATAGGTTGCTTACAATGTGTACATAATGACTCCTATGCTCCAGGTGTCACATTGCTGGGTATATTGATGGGCACTGAGAACTTCTGGAGCTGAAAAAAAGACAAAGTAATATGATTAGTTATGAAGATAATCTAGCACCGAAGTGGAAAATAGTATATGAGGAATGTGTATAGTGACTGGACAGGGAGTGTAACACAGGAACTGAAACAGGCAGTAGAGTGAAGTGAAAACAGTTCAAATAAGGTTATTAGCAAATAATAGCAATAACTTTTTTTTGATAACTGGGACCATCAAGGCCAACAGCGGAGATTATCCTAAGTAGTGGAAACTGTTTAACCTACTATTTCTGGTCATTATTCCATTTTCAGCATTTCTGAAAAAAATACATTTTTTTAATCAAAGCTTTTCATTTTGCATTCATCAGGACATCTGCAAGAAAATAATGCAAGAGAATCTAATTTACTGTACGAGAAGACAGTGCTGATCGTTGGCAAGTGGACTCTAGTCCATAGAGCTGTGGCATGGAGAATCCACCAGTTGGTGATGACTGGTAGTTAACTGTCAAGTAATGCTTGAAATTTAAGCCAGACAGCTTGAGTCTGGTCCACTAGCAAATGACTGTCACTATTTAGTTTAGCTGAAACAAGTGCAATGTGCACATTTTCTTTCAGTCTGCGAGTTTCTTTTGTTTTTCAATTTAATCCATTTATGCCACTATATTGCTTCAATATATAATCACACAATAAACAGTACTCATTTGAAACACATCCACACCATAAATTCGCTGATGTGAAAGTGGCTTGGGAACACTATTGATTCAGTAAGAATTTAGCAACACCAATTATTAATCCAACCGATTTATTTGATAGTAAAAAAGCGAGCTTTCAACACCCCCGTGTCTTCCTCAGGCAAGTGCCAATCGGTTGGATTAATAATTGGTGTTGCTAAATTCTTACTGAGTTCTTACCACCCCAATCCAACGCCGGCATCTTTACATCAACACTATTGATGACAGTGCTAAACACAAAACAAATCTACGTTTCTAAGAAAGCAAGGAATTTAGTTCTTGTGCATTGTTTCAATTTTGCTGCGTCTTAATCTCAAATAAAATGGTAAGAAATATTTGCTGAGTTTGAACTCCTCCATTCCCAACCAATTTGCCACAAACCAGCATTCACTATTCCTGAAACATTGAAAGTGCACCTTTCAATGATTCAGCACGGGTTCAGTTATTCCTAACAAGCTTGACCATATCAACAAAATGCTTGCCATTCTTAATAACAGGTCCAAATTCATATCCGTTAGACCTAACACTCGACGTGACCAAACTGCTGGCTTGAAAGCAAGCTTTAAAAAAAAAGCTTGCTGGACTTGTACAGGAGCAATGAGTTGCCTGCCATGCAATATACATAACTAGTTTCGTCCTCACGGCTCACTGCGTCAGAGAATGTATGGGCTTCCCTACTTTATCTATGACCAGTTCTGCACAACGTGATTTGGCCAAAAGGTTGGCTGAATTTTTACAAGAAGTTTTAAGAAAGTTTTTCACATACACATGGGATTCCTTCCCATTTGCAAAGACCACAGAGGGCTTGCACAACGATAGCAATGATATGTTCATGTTTTTTTCAACATTGTTAGTCGATTCAATATTCCACTTAAGGAAGCCATAAATATCTGCACTGCAACAATATATCATTGTTGGTAATCTGGACCCGCCAATATTATGTGAATCAGTATTCATTGAATTTATGAACTTAGCAAATTGTTCAGTTGAGTTCAGTTTTAATGACATCATGTATATCCAAATAGATAATTGCCTTGGGATCCCCTCCAGGCCCAGTTCTTCCATGAGTGACACATCTTCAATAGAATGACACCTAACTTCCTATCCCTTGCAATTTTCCAATACGTGGATGATACATTTGCTATATTTAAATCTGCAGCTGCAAACAATAATTTCTTTACATGTCTTAATGAGCTAAATCCTGTGCTCAAATTCACCTTTGAAACAGAGCAGTCAAATGAACTCCCTTTCCTTGAAATATGAAATGAGAAGTCTACCTGGATGCTCTCTACCATGGTCTACTGCAACCCTATTTTCATAGTCAATATATATGTATTAGAATGCTTACCACTACATGCCTAAAAGACTGGTCTTATTGGCAACCTCATAAATAAAGCCCAAGCCATTTGCTCACCATGCAAGCTTGATGCTGAAATAGGGCAAATCAAAGGTATCCTGCAAGATAATGGCCACCTTCATCAGATCATTTTCGGTTGTACATTGTGCAAATTCGTGAATGAAGACAATCACTTTAAGCTCCAGAAGGTGCCCAGTATACTTCAGAATACCTTCAAAAAGCAAAGTATTTCAAAAATTTGAGCAATAGATGAAGTTAGCTGTTTCATTCTACTGATATGGGGTAGCAACATGAGTGTATTCGCTATTAAAAGGATGTTGCTGTGAAGCTATCAAGACACTCTGCCTATCATACAAATAAACAATCTGGCATATGAATTTCAGTACCTATGTGATGCCATACATTCCAAAGACTAGTGAATTGTATGATCAACATATTCCTTCCATGTTCGTAACTGGCAAGGTTAAAATCGTTTCCAACCAGCCAGGTGCTTACTGACACCTAAAACAGTGTCTAACATTAGGTATGATTCTGTGATTGGGCAACATTTGCTAAATAATCCTCAATGTGCTAAGAATATGTTGACAATCAATGTAAGAGTCAGTCAAGCTTGAATGCGTGTACTGGAAGCTACATATATTAGTTCATCGAGCCTGGCTCTTTGCAGTCAAAAGGAACATGTTTCAGTTGAACAAAATATTCATTTCTCAGGACAATTCCTTGACCAGAGTCAAGCTCCGCCTGGTTTAAATTTCATATAATGCTCAACAGTTAAGTGTCAGTCACTACAAACTGGTGCATGCTCCATGGCAATACACCTACCAGAATGCACTTGCCAACCTGTTAGCACCAGCTCCACATGCAGTATAAATTTGATGACTTCCCTGCCACTGTATTCTTGCAAACATTCTGTATAAGACAAAAAGTTTTGGCAAAAATTGTCTCGAGTTCTGCACTACTAAACAAGAATTCTATTTAAATCACTGCAGATTTATGTCACACGTTTTGTTATACCAAGATTGCAATGATTTGCATTGCCAATCTTGGATTTCAATTTGTCATTTGTCTGACCAACTACATAACTGATGTTTCCCACATTCTCTTTCAATTAATCTACCATTTAATGTCACATGCAAATTCTGCAGGTCTCCCATTTTGATTTCCGTGCCAAATAAATTAAAAGCCAAAATATAAAGTTAACATTAGTAGTCTGAAAACGTAATCATCACAAAAACCCATCTGGTTGACTACCATCCTTTAGGAAAGAGAGCGAGCCACATGCAACTAATTACATCGAAGTGTAGTGACTGCTGTTACACATGCAAACATAGCAGCTATATTTCAGATAGCAATATCCTCCAAACAGTGATGAAATGATTGATGAATAATCTGGCTTTGGTTGTGCTATTTGACAGAAAAAATTGCTAACCAAAATACTTGAACATTTTATTTCTCATATTTGAATAGTGCCCTGGGACTTTTAAATTCTAAATGAACCATGAGATAGCAGACAGCACCTCAGTTTAGCATGTCATCTACGGGATAGCTAAAGTCTTGTAAATATTGCTTTTAAGCTATTGTTACAATCTCTGTGGAGACCAGTAACTAACAGAAATTCAAATTTCTAGTTGATAGCCTAAAGGATAACATGACAAGATACCACTCTTCAAGACTTACTTTAACAATCAGACTAAAAGCACTACTGAATAAACACCTTTTACAGCAATTTATACTTTAAACTACAAAAAAGAACTTTCCCCTTTTACTTAGGTGGCATGGTAGCACAGTCATTAGTACTGCTGCTTCACAGCTCCAGGGACCTGAGTTCGATTCCTGGCTTGGATCACTGTCTATGCAGAGTTTGCACATTCTCCTCTGGGTGCTCCAGTTTCCTCCCATCATCCAAAGATGTGCAGGTTAGATTGATTGGCCTTGCTAAAATTGTCCCTTAGTGTCCTGAGATGCATAGGTTAGAGGGATTAGTGGGGATATGGAGGTCGAACTGAGTGGGATTGTGGTCGATGCAGACACAATGGGCTGAATGGCCTCTTTCTGTACTGTAGGGTTTCTATGATTTCTATTTTTAACACAACTGAACAACCATTTCACACATTCCTTTACACTTTCTCTCAAGTAGATTTTCCTGGACCCTAAGTAAATTTTAGGTCCTGAGGGTTTACTTCTTTCTTTTCCCAGCCAGGTAACTTTACACCCAAGAACCGTCTTTTATGGTGAGAACTTTTCCTGGAGATTCTTCCTCTAGAATAAGCTAGAGGTGAATCATTCAGTCTCATTTCAGATTTTCACAAATTTGATTTTCCAGACCACAAGTTAGTTAGTTTCCACCTGCAGTCTTGCATGAGTAACATTTGGCATTGAGCTGTTCTCTTTATTTTTCTCTCTCTCTTAGGGCCCTAGCAGACTACTCAATCTGTCTGTGATATTCAGCAATATTTTCGAAAAGCACGTAAATTGATAGCACAAAGGCTTGTGCTGTACCCTTCACCATGGCAAAGTGAATCATATGGGCCCTGCATCCAGATAGAAATGTTGATTAGCTATCCTTTTGATCCCCAACTCTATTTTATTGTGGAATCAAATAGATTGTGGAATCAAATAGATAGTTGAAGGAAAATTGTATATAACTTGTTATTTTCAACACTTTCCTGGGACTTTGGCGGCTAGCAGTCTGACCACTGTAAACACAGAAATTGCTGAACTGTCCCCTAGTGTGAACATCTTATAAACTGGGCTTTCCATTATTCTTTAACAGTCCCATCACACAGACCTGCTTTTGGACATACTTCAGGAAAAGTTATCTGCCCCTTTTCATTTTACCCTACCTCAAATTGAAGACACAGCCCTGAAACATAATATAACACTATCCAACAATCTCTCAATCAATGCAGTTACATTTCCCTCAATTATTCAATTCTGCAACAAGGTTGAGAGAAATTTGCAGTGAGAGGTGGAGGATCCAGTACATCTGTTCCATGCAGGGACCAATGACATAGACCCAGCAAAGAGAATGAGAGGAGCTAGGCATTAAATTCAAAAGTGGAACCGTAAAAGTTATAATCTCTGGGTTATTACCTAAGCTGAGTTCAAATTGACATAGTGTATGTAAAATTAGAGACACTAACAGCTCAAAGACTGGCTCGGGAGAAATGGGTTTTGGTTTATGGGACACTGGCACCAATACTGGGAAAGTGGAGACTGTACCATTGGAATAGTCTATTGCTGAATTATGTTGAGACCAGTGTTCTTACAAACCATAGAAGTAGGGAAATAGAGCTTTAAACTAAATAGGGGAGGCAAAGGATTAAAAAGATGTTACAAAGTGGCAAGGGAAGACAAGGATATTCTAACATGGGAAATGAGGGTCAGAGAATGGCCAAAAGCAAGAGAGAGAGAAAAGACCCAAGACTGCATCAATTTTCAAAATGTTACAAAGATAACAAAATGACAAAACTAAAGGCTCTATATTGGAATGCGTGAAACATTAATAACAATATAAACAAATTTATAGCACACATTGAAGTAAAGAAATATTACCTGAAAGCCATGACAGTGGTGTAGCTGCAGGATGATATGAATTGGATCCTGAATATTGACATTCAAGAAGAATCGGAAGAATAGGTAATGGTGTAGGGGTTACACTGTTAAGCAAGTATGACAGTGTGCAATAGTTAAGGTTCGTTCAGGAGATCATGCTGTAGAATTGGTTTGGGTGGAGATGAGAAATAACAGGGAAGTCACTATTGCGAGTGGTGCACAGGCTCCCTAACAGTAACCACAAAGTATACAAGAAGAAATAGTGATAAAGGGACCACTATCATCTGACAGGAAAAGTGAAGCAGATACCTGGGAATACCACATCTGGAGGTTCCTCCCAAGTTGCTCACTACCCTGACTTGGAAATATATTGCCATTCCTTCACAATCACTGGGTCAAAATCCTAGAACTACTTCCCTAACAGCACTCTGGACGTACGTACACCTTAGGGTATATGGAGAACTGCAGCAGTTCAAGGCGGCAACTCACCACTACCTTCTCAAAGGCAAATAGAGATGGACAATAAATGTTGACCTAGCCAGCAACGCCCATGTCCTGTAAATGAATTGAAAAAAATCATGAGCAACTTTAATCTATGTAAAAACTGGAAGAATTAGATTGGCAGAAGTAGCCTGGATAAGAAGTTAAGAGAATAGTTACAGCAGGCAGAGAGAGGTTAGACTTTGTATTTTGTAATGTGACAGGATGAATTAATGACCTCAGAGTAAAAGACACCTACAGCGACCACAATATGATTGAATTTTATATCCAGTTTGAAAGAGACGAGTTGATCTGGATGTTAACCTTAAAAAAGGACAAGTATGTGGGCACGAAAGCTGAACTAATTGAAGTATACTCTGACATTAGGTTAGGAGAAAGATCAATAAAGAAGCAATGACAGACATGTATGGGGATATGTCAGAATACTTAGATTACATATATTCTACTATAAAGAAACATTCGTATGGCAGGACTCATCATCTGTGGTTAACCATAGAAGTTCAAGAAAGCAACATAATTTCAGGAAAAAGCATACGACTGCGCAAAGCGAAATGGCAAATCAGATAATTAGTCAGAATATAAAGAAGACAGGGAATAACTAAAAGGTTAATTAAGAAAAATAAATTTGAGTATGAGAGGAAATTAGCTGGAAATGTGAAAATGGATAGTAAAAGTTTCTCCAGTTATTTAAAATGGAAAAGAACAATTAAAGTGAGTGTGGTCCTCTAGGAACTCAGAATAGGGAATTAATGGCAGATAAAATAGACATGGTAGATGAAGTGAACAAATATTTTGCTTTTGTCTTCACTATAGAGGATACAACACAACATTCCAGTAACAGTTGTAAATCGACAGGTAAAAGAGAGACAGGAACCTGGTGAAATTATAATTACTAGGGAGTATTATTTAGCAACTGATGGAATTGCGGATTGACAAGTATCCAGATCCTGATGCACTTTAATCTAGGTTCTTAAATGTGGCTAATGCAGTAGAAGATGCATTGGTGTTAATTTTCTGAGATTTCCCAGATTCTGGAAAGGTTCCATCAGAAAGTAGCAAATATAATCCACCTATTCAAGAAGAGAGTCATTGTCATCTGTTTAGATCTGATCTTCAAACCTTCTGAGCCTTTATTCTACCATTTCTGTCTTTTGTTCACCTTTCTTTTTCCCTCCCTACCTCTTCGCCTCACATCTTTCTCTCTTATCAATGTGACATGGAGTGAAATTAGACAATGTCTAGTAACATGATATTGTTACTACAGTTACTCTAGTTTCCTACATTTGACAAAGGGAAGGACTATTGCCACGGTGAGCTTTTCAATATTCCCTAACAAATGAACAACAGTGATTACTTCTATCAACTAACTCTTTTGTCTCCAAATCCTGAACAGAAATGCTATCCGTGCTAACAACTTTTACACTTTAAGATTAAGAGGGCCTTGCTGTTACTTCTGTGTAATATGAAATAATAGTGGTGAAGCACAGGGCTTTGTTGGATAGTTTGAAAGATTTCTTTCTGAATGCTCCGTCCAGTTATTTTGTCAGTTTTGAGTTATGGAGAAGATGTGATGCTGCCACTTTGTGTTTATGGTGTCGTACTAAGTCAGCAGCTCCAAGATGGGAAGGTGAGTCCAGGCTTTACTGTGAGGAATGCGCATCAAACAGTACGAGGTGGCATTAATAGTTTATAGTCTTATAGTTGATACAGTGTGCCATTACCAACATTTGAGGTTATGCACAACCCAATTCATTTAGCAGAAATCACAGCAGATATTTGGTGTTCAATCAGAGTTCCAAAATTAATGTACAGAGTAGTGGGACAGTGTTGGATGCAAGTAGTTTCTAAGCACTGTCTGTGAAGCTTGCAGAGAAACTTGCAAAGGATACATACAATCTTTCATCAGAAGTACAGCTCTTGGTTGTGTCTATAGTATTTCATCTGATTGAGCAAAAACTGCCTAGTTGGGATTACAGATAGACATCTGTGAAGACCCTGAGAGTTCCACATCAGCTGGATCATTTTCATCAAATTAAATCAATGAAATTTCAGCCTGGATTGGTGGTTAAGACCAGGCTGTTGCCATTAGTAGCAATATTAAGACAGCGTTCTTACAGAATCTAAAGGCAGATCAGCATTCATATTACTCTAACCGAATACCTCCAAAGCCTGAAATATATTCCCTCCACCCACAGCAAGATTTATACCATCCTGGCAGCCGTAAACATAAGCAATCTTAAAAATGTACGAAAAGAATGGTGATCTGAACACAACAGAACCTCGAAGATTAATTGAACTCTGTCCACCTGAAAAAATTGTATGAGGCAGTGGAGGCAACCAATCATCCTGTTCGCAGAGACTGGGCACCCCTCCATAAACTTGAAGTCACTAACACAGCAAAACACCATGATGCCGAAGTGGCAACCTTATGGTGAAACAAACTAACAAGGAGCCACTTGCTGTCATTTCCTGAGGTGAATCAGTGTGAAATGACTTCTATTACTTTGGTGCAAACTTGAACAGAAGCTTGAGTTTTAAAACCTATTTGGGAAAGACATGTCAGAAGATAAAAGCAAGGACCTGCCTCTTCCAAAAACACATAGGGTATTAATGTTTACACACTTTGAACTGATCGGACTGGTATGTTCATATGCTGAATATTGTGCACCAGGTTGGCGAGCTGTTCATAGATCAAATGTCAGGATGCATAGCTAGCTGGGGGTTAATAATAAAAGTGAGAACCAAGCTGAAAATTCAAAGGGAAGTGAAATAACAAAGTGAAATAAATAAGTGAAACAAAAAGAAGAGAAAGACAGCTCACATAAAAGTGATTCCAAAAGTCTCCTAAAGAGTAGTATGATGGTGAATGGGACTGATGAGGGATTAAAAAAGAGATTCATGAATGGAGACAGACACTTGGCTGAGATGTTTAATGAGTACTTTCCATCCTTCATCGCCAGAGTAAATGCAAGTGAGCCTGAACGGTAGTGTCCAGAACTCTCTGATGACATACAGATATGGTATTAAATATTAAAATTTGCTTCAGGTCCTCTATGCAAGCGAAGCTGATTCTGGTAGCAAATCAGTACTGGTAACATTACGAGAGGCAAGAAACTGTGTGCCAAATAATTTTCTGCTTCTAGTCTGCTCTTGCCAGCTCACACACCAATTGACTGGTGGGACGACCAGAAAGATTGCTCCCTAATTGTGATAAAAGTTTGAAACAGGAGTGTTACGTATCAGTCTTTTGCATGAATTTGGCATTGCAATCTTCCAGACAGTTGGGAGCTTCACAGCGGGCAAGTGGGGAGTGGTACAGAGGCAAAGCATGCCATAGAAGCTGGCTGCAGAGCACACCAGCCATTTCGCACCAGGGGACATACCGACCCGCACGATTAATTCCAAAGCATAGCCCCCCACGCAACCCTCCCTTGCAGAGGCCTCACCCAGTTGGCCACCTCTCTTGCAGAGCTCCCCTTGCATAAGCCCTCCCATCATCGTGCATACCACCCCCTCATAGCCCCACTCCCACTCAGGCCCCACTCCCTTGGCACTGTTCTGGCACAATTAAGCTGCTTAATTGGGCACTGACAGGGTGCAAGATAGGCACTGCCTAGCCATATCCTTGAACATAGAGATGACACCGTTGGACTCAGGTAACCACAGTAAGAAGTCTAACAACACCAGGTTTCAATCATGAAATTGGGCTGAAATCTGGTGTTGTCAGACTTCTTACTGTATATACTCCTGAACATCCAAGGGTTTCAATGGCCATGGTGCCTGCTCTCCACTGCTGCAAAGCAGTAATGACTATCAGCATAACATCTCACTGATGAGGGCACAGGCATCCAGGAGGTCAGGAACAGCCATGCCAAACTCACTATTGGTATTAAAATTCAGTCAATCCTTATGAAAATAGGCTTCGCATCCATAAGTCATTCTCACTGGCAAAACAGAGCCAGGAAGATACAAACTCAATTCCCATCTTCTCTGCTCATCATGCTTTGGTAAGGCCATTCCCAATATCTCTTTTTTGGAAAGAGTTGAACTACAGTTACAATTAAAACATTTATAGTGAAGTTTAATTAACAGTGGTTGATTCAATACATACACTATACAATTGCTTAAACTTTTAACCTCCCATATCTTACTTCTGTTTCAATTCTAATGACTAGCAAAAAGATAAAAAAAAACTGTAGTCACAAGCAGCTATTAGCTTCCTGTGAAAAGTATTGATTCTTATTACTTCAGCTGTGATGGTTATGCACTTTTCTCAGTCATACAATGAAATAGGAATACCATTGTTACTGCAACAACAACTAAATGCATCATGTCTTAGTACATCACAAAGCTCTGTGGATTAAAGTACAGAAATATTGACATCCAAGAAACTTCATCACAATCCTATAATTGCTTCATGATGAGGTGAATGCAACTGTCTTGAGCGGAAGGTTTGAAATGGACCCCTTCAAAATCCAGACCAGTGTCAAACAAGGCTGGGTGATGCCCTCTCATCCCCCCGCCCCCCCAAAACTATTTACAATCTACTCAACAATAACTATTCTCCTCATCAAAGATCAATTGCTCTTTGGTGTGAGTAGTAAAAACTATATAGATGGAAAACTCTTTAATCTCAGTTGCATCCATGCAAACTGACCATAATAGGCATGCATGATCTACAGTTTGACAGACAACTCCATTGTCACTGCCCACGCTGCAGTGAATTTGCAAGCCACTCTCAAGCTCTTCGATTCTGTGTACAAGACTCTCTATCAGTCCTTAAATTTGCCAAAACAAAATTCATATCATCCTAGGCCTTGCCAGTCAAATATTCCACCCCCTATATGTGTAGAAGGAGAGATTGTGGAACATGTTCACCATTTACAATTCTTTGATAGCTATCTCTTTCGAAAGGTCACCATTGAGAGGAGATCCAACAATGGTTCAGTTTTGTCAGTTGAGTATTCAACAAACCATGGCAGTGATTGTTTGACAACAAAGACTACTGCAAGTCAATAGAAGTTCTAGTGTACATAATAGTTGCTGTCACCATACTTCTGTATTGCAGTGAGACTTGCACTGTGCATTAGCAAACAGAATGCTACAGAAATTCCAACAGCAATGCCTGTGTTACATGCTTTAGATTCAATGGATGAGTTGTTGAACAAATGCTAACGTCCTTTTGAAACCACTTACATAAGTATTCAAACAAAGCTGAAAAATTAACTATGACGAACTGGACACTATGTCTGGATGGCCATTAAGGATCTCCCCAACCAGGACGTAGGAGAGTTCCAGGGAGAACAAAGAAGTGCTCTCCCTGAAATACAGCAGCATTGACACTGAAGACTCAGACGATCTTGTTAATAAGTTGTCCATCTTACTGCATGATGCTTCAATGACAAGACAGAGGAGCAGCATAGAAGATAAAATATAACAAGTCCTGCACTCCAGATCCCACTACTGGCTGTTAAAAATTCCTGGGTACAAAGTGTTCAGAAAAGGAAGGAAAGGGGGAGGGGAAGAGGTTTTGGTTAGGGAGGGCATTGTCATGTTGGAGAAACAGTATGTCCCAGAGGATTCAAGTACACAATTTGACTTGAACTATAGAACAAAAAGGGTGCTATTATATTGTGCAGCGTAATCTATAGGCTGCAGTTAGTAAAAGGATATAAAACACATCTGTAGCAAAATTACAGAGGTGCAAACAATATAGAGTAGTCTTAATGGGGACTTTAAGTACCTAAATGTAGACTGGGACAGTGGTCGTGTAAAGGGTGAGTGAGGCAAACAATCCTAGACTGTGGTCAAGAAAACTTTCTAAATCAGGATGTGTCCAGTCCACAAGAAAAGACGCACAGCTGGACCTGGTTCCTGAAAACGAGTTGGACCAAGTAGATTAAGTGTCAATGAGGGAACACTTAGAAGACAGTGATCATTGTAGTTAAGGTTTAAGATGATCTTAGAAAAGGAAAATATGCAATCCAGAGTAAAAATAATTAAATGGGGAGAGCTGACTTCAATAGAGCAAGAACAGAGCTGTGCTGGTTAGATTGGAAAGGAACAGCAGCGCGATAAACTGAAGCTGGACAATGGGCTACCTTCAAAGCAGGAATGGTCTGGAAGGCATACTGCCTTAAAAGAGAAATATACGGCAAACAAATCCAGATTTCATAGAATCATAGAATCCTACAATGCAGAAAGATGACCTTCGGCCCATCGAGTCTGCACCGAACACAATCTCACCCAGGCGCTACTTCCATATCCCTACATATTGTACTCAATAATCCCTCTAACCTATGCATCCCTGGACCCGAAGGGGCAATTTTTTAACATGGCCAATCAACCTAACCTGCACACCTTTGGACTGTGGGAGGAAACTGAAGTACCCTTCAGAAGGGACAGGGTTGGGGGCAAAAGAGGTGGTGGTGTGGCACTGTTGATCAGGAACCGTATCATGGCTGCAGACAAGGTGGAAGACGTGGAGGGAATGTCTACGGAGTCCCTGTGCGTGGAATTAGGAACAGCAAAGGGTCGATAACCTTGCTGGGTGTATTCTATAGGCTGCCAAATAGCGACAGGGAACTTGAGGTGCAGATAGGGAAACAGATCCTAGACAGATGTAGAAATAACAGGATTGTCGTGATGGGAGATTTCAATTTCCCAAACATCGACTGGAATATCCCAAGGGTAAGGGGTTTGGACGGGGAGGAGTTTGTTAGGTGTGTTCAGGAAGGTTTCCTGACACAGTACGTGGAAAAGCCTATGAGAGGAGAGGCTGTACTTGACCTGGTGCTAGCTAATGAGCCAGGACAGGTGTCGGATCTCATGGTAGGTGAGCATCTTGGGAATGGAGATCATAATTCTATCTCTTTCACGATAGCAATGGAAAGAGATAGGATCAGGCAGGCTAGGAAGGTGTTTGTCTGGAGTAAGGGGAAATATGATAACATTAGGCAGGTAATTGGATGTATAAACTGGAAGGAGGCGTTCTTGGGGAAGACTACAGAAGGAAAGTGGCGGATATTCAAGGAATATTTGTCTTGGGCTCTGCAAGACAACGTTCCGAGAAGACAAGGAGGTTTTGGTAGGACGCGGGAACCGTGGTGCACGAAGGTTGTGGTGAACCTAGTTAGGAAGAAAAGAAAGGTGTGTAAAAGGTTCAGAGAGCTAGGAGATGTTAGGGATCTAGAGGAGTAAAAGGTGTGTAGAAGGGAGCTTAAAAAGTAAATTAGGAGAGCCAGAAGGGGTCATGAGAAGGCCTTGGCAGGTAAGATTAAGGAGAATCCCAAGGCCTTCTACAAATATGTGAAAAGTAAAAGGATGAGAAGAGAAGGGGGAAGGGGGAAAAGTCTGTGTGAATCCGGAAGAAATGGCAGAGGTGCTTAACGAGTACTTTGCCTTGGTATTCACGGTGGAAAGTGAACTGGGAGGTTGTACTGCAGGTTTGAGGCAAACGGAAAAGATTGAGTATGTGGATGTTAGGGAAGAAGATGTGTTAGACCTGTTAAATTCGATCAAGATAGACAAGTCGCCGGGACCAGATGGGATGTACCCCAGATTATTATGGGAGGTGAGGGAAATGGTTGCAGAGCCCCTGGCGATGATATTTGCGTCGTCCATGGAAACGGGAGAGGTTCCAGAGGATTGGAGGATTGTGGATGTGGTTCCTATCTTTAAGAAAGGGAACAGGGATAGTCCAAGAAATTACCGACCGGTGAGTCTGACTTCAGTGGTTGGTAAGCTGATGGAGAGGCTTCTGAGGGATAAGATTTATTTGAATATTTGGAGAAGTTTAGACTGATTAGAAATAGTCAGAATGGTTTTGTCAAGGGTAGGTCATGCCTTACGAGCCTAGTTGAGTTCTTCGAAAATGTGACTGAACACATTGACGAAGGAAGAGCGGTGGACGTAGTGTACATGGACTTTAGCAAAGCCTTTGATAAGGTCCCCCATGCAAGGCTTCTGGAGAAGGTGAGAGGGCATGGGATCCAAGGGGCTTTGGCCTCGTGGATCCAGAACTGGCTTGCCGGCAGAAGGCAGAGAGTGGTTGTGGATGGGTCTTGTTCTGCATGGAGGTCGGTAACCAGTGGAGTGCCCCAGGGATCTGTTCTGGGACCCCTGCTGTTTGTCATTTTCATAAATGACCTGGATGAGGAAGTGGAGGTATGGGTTAGTAAGTTCGCCGACAATACAAAGGTCGGTGGTGTTGTGGATGGTCTGGAGGGATGTCAAAAGTTGCGGCAGGACATAGACAGGATGCAAGACTGGGCGGAGAAGTGGCAGATCGACTTCAACGCGGATAAATGTGTAGTGGTCCATTTTGGCAGGAATAATGGGATGAAGAAGTACGATATAAGGGGTAGGATTCTTAGCTGTGTTGTAGAGCAGAAGGATCTCGGGGTCCGGGTCCAAAGGACTCTTACATCGGCCTTGCAGGTGGAGGAAGTGGTCAAGAAGGCATATGGTGTACTGGCCTTCATTAATTGAGGAATAGAGTTTAGGAGTCAGGAGGTAATAATGCAGCTCTAGAAGACCCTTGTCAGACCCCACTTGGAGTATTGTGCTCAGTTCTGGTCGCCTCACTATAGGAAGGATGTAGAGGCTATTGAGAGAGTTCAGAGGAGATTTACAAGGATGCTGCCTGGATTGGGAGGCAGGCCTTATGAAGATAGGTTGAGGGAGCTGGGACTCTTCTCACTGGAGAGACGTAGGTTGAGAGGCGACCTGATAGAGGTTTATAAAATGTTGAGAAGAATAGATAGGGTGAAGTCTCAGAGACTATTTCCCCGAGCTGAAATGGTCACTACGAGAGGACACAGATTTAAGGTGCAGGGAAGCAAATACAGAGGGGAAGTTAGGGGTAAGTTTTTCACTCAGAGGGTAGTGAGTGAATGGAATCGGCTGCCGTCGGAGGTTGTTGAGGCAAACTCGCTGGGATCTTTTAAAAGACTTCTGGATGATATATGGAAACGTATGGGACAGGGGGTTATGGCTAGGTCTGTGGATTGGTAGGTGTGATCGGCGCAACTCGTGGGCCGAAGGACCTGTTTGTGCTGTACTGTTCTATGTTCTATGTACCCAGAGGAAACATAGAACATAGAACATAGAACATTACAGCACAGAACAGGCCCTTCGGCCTTCGATGTTGCGCCGACCAATATAAAAAGCAATGACCCTCCAAACTAAACCATTCCCTTCTCTTCCATATACTTATCAAATAACCTCTTAAACGCCACCAAACTTGGCGCATCTACAACTGCCACAGGCAGGGCATTCCACTCCCTAACCACCCTAACCTATGCAGATACGAGGAGAACATGCAAACTGCACACAGACCGTGATCCAAGCCGGGAATTGAACCCAGGATCCTGAAGCTGTGAAACAGCAATGCTAACCACTGTGCTACCGTGCCGCCCACGTTTCATCTGTTTCCCTGATGAAAAAGATAGAAATTAAGATAAAGAAGAAAAAGTGTGCTTCTGACAGGTATTAGGCAGAAAATATAGTTAAAAACCAAGCAGAATACAGAAGGTTAAGGGGGAGGTGGAAAAGCACATGACAGGCACAAAGAGGGATTATCAGAAAAGACTGACAGCTAACATAAAGGAGAATCCCAAAGTCTTCTACAGGCATAAAAATAGTAAAGAGTGGTAAGAGGAGTAGGGTCAATTAAAGACCTAAAAGAGAATTTACATATGGAAACAGAAGGCATAGCTGAGGTATGAAATGAATACTTTGCATCTGTCTTTTCCAAGGAGGTAAGTGCTACACAAGACATGGTGACAGGTGAGGAAATTCTTTTCCTAGAAGGGTAAAAAAAAACTTTATCTATTAGTCACAAATAAGGCTTATATAAACACTGCAATGAAGATACTGTGAAATTCCCCTAGTCACCACAGTCTGGTGCCTGTTTGGGTCAATATACCTAACCAAAATTAATAAGGAAGAAGTATTGAATAGGCTGTTGGTACTCAAAGGTTGACAATGCATCAAAACCAGGATATAAAACAAATGAGAATGGAAATTGCAGGGGTGCTGGCCATTATCCCCCAATTTTCTCTAGACTCAGTGGAGGTGCCAGAAGACTGGAGAATATCAAATGTTACATCCCTATTCAGAAAAGTTTGTAAAGATAGCCCCAGCAAGTACAGACCAATCACTAACATCAGTAGTGGGCAAGCATCTAGAAAGAATTATTCAGAATAGAATTAATAATCACGTGGAAAAATGTGGGTTGATTAGGAAAAGCAAGCATGTATTTCTAAAGGGGAAATTGTGTTTAACCAATTTGCTGGCAGTTTCTGAGGAGGTAACTGAAAAGGTGGATGAGGGCAAATGCTGGTGATATGCTGCACATGAACTTTCACAAGACATTTGAAAAAGTGCAACACAAAAAAACTTGTTACATAAGTTACAGCTCATGAAATAACAGGGGCAGTAGCAACATGGAAACACAACTGGATGAATAGTAGGAAGCAAAGAGTACTGGTCAATGTATATTTTTCAGGTTGGAGGATGGTTTGTTAGTGGTGTTTCCAGGGTTTGGTATTGAGATCCCTACTTTTCCTGATATATATTAGTGATCTAGAACTTGGTGTCCAGGAAACAATTTCAAAATGTGGAGATGACACAATACTTGGAAGTATTACAAAGTGTGAAGAGGGCAGTAAAAATTTCAGAAGGACATTGGCAAGTTGGTGGAGCTGGCAGATAAGTGGCAGATGAAGTTAATATAGAGAAATATGAAGTGACACATTTTGTTAAGAAGAACATAGAGAGAAAAGAAGAGTAAAATATTAAAAGACTGCAGGGGCAGAAAGACCCACGTATATATATGCATAGCTCATTGCAGTTGGCAGCACAGGTGGACAGAGCAGTTAATAAAGATTATAGTGTTCTTGGCTTTATAGGTAGAGGCACAGAGCACAGGAGTAAGGAGATTATGCTGTAATTGTTCTGGGTGCCACACTACAGGAAGGATGTGAATGCATTGGAGACAGTGCAGAAGAGGTTTACAAGAATGGTTCCAGGGCTGAGAAACTTCAGTTATGAAAATAGATTGGGGAAGTTGGGACTGTTCTTCTTGGCTGAAGAAGGTTAAAAGGAGACTTGATAGAGGTGTTGTTCAAATTGGATATAGGATTGGATATAGTAGATGGGAAGAAACTATTCCCCCTATAAAAGGACTAATAATGAGGGGGCACAAACTGAAAAATCATGTGCAAAAGACCCAAATGAGATGTGAGAAAAAAAACATTTTTACACAGTGAATGGTTGGGGTCTGGAATGTACTGCCTGGAAGAACCTGGTGGAGGCAGGTTCAATTGAGGCATTCAAGAAGGCATTAGACGATTACTTGAAATTAGAAACAATATGCAGGGATACAGAGAAAAGACAAGGGAATGGCACTAAATTATAATGATTGTTTGGAGAGCTGGTGTAGTCAGAATGATCTAAATGCTATTTTTCTGCATCATAACATATATGTGATTTCCTATTTGTTCATTTAATGTGCATGTTTAAAATAATGATGCTAACATCACAGAGAACTTTATAGAACATAGAACATTGAACACTACAGCACAAACAGGCCCTTCGGCCCACAAGTTGTGCCGAACACATCAAAACCTACCCAGCCATAGACTATCTATAACCCCCAATCCCACTGGATCCCATATACTCATCCAGAAATCTTTTAAAAGACCCCAGCAAGTTCGCCTCGACCACCACCGACGGCAGCCGATTCCATTCACTCACCACCCTCTGAGTGAGAAACTTTCCCCTAGCATCCCCTCTGTACTTGCTTCCCTGCACCTCAAATCTGTGCCCTCTCGTCGCGACCATTTCAGCCCTGGGAAATAGTCTCTGAGAGTCCACCCTATCTATTCCTCTCAACATCTTGTAAACCTCTATCAGGTCGCCTCTCAACCTTCGTCTCTCCAGGGAGAACAGACCCAGCTCCCTCAACCTGTCTTCATAAGGCATGCCTCCCAATCCAGGCAACATCCTTGTAAATCTCCTCTGCACCCTTTCAATCGCTTCCCCGTCCTTCCTATAGTGAGGCGACCAGAACTGCGCACAGTACTCCAAGTGTGGTCTGACAAGGGTCCTATAAAGCTGCAGCATTACCTCCTGACTCCTGAACTCAATCCCTCGATGAATGAAGGCCAGTACACCGTAAGCTTTCTTAACCTCATCCTCCACCTGGGAGGCCGATTTGAGAGTCTTATGGACCCGGACCCCAAGATCCCTCTGCTCTTCCACACAGCTAAGACTCCTACCTTTGATATTGTACTCATTCATCCCGTTGGATCTGCCAAAATGGACCACAACACATTTATCCGCGTTGAAGTCCATCTGCCACTTCTCCGCCCATTCTTGCATCCTTCGATGTCATGCTGCAACTTTTGACATCCCTCCAGACCATCCACAACACCACCGACCTTCGTGTCATCGGCGAACTTACTCACCCATCCCTCCACTTCCTCATCCAGGTCATTTATGAAAATGACAAACAGCAAGGGTCCTAGAACAGATACCTGGGGCACTCCACTGGTGACCGACCTCCATGCAGAAAAAGAGCCATCCACAACCACCCTCTGCCTTCTGCAGGCACGCCAGTTCTGGATCCACAAGGCCAAAGCCCCTTGGATCCCATGGCCTCTCACCTTCTCAAGAAGTCTTGCATGTGGGACCTTGTCAAATGCCTTGCTGAAGTCCATGTACACCACGTCCACTGCTCTTCCTTCGTCAATGTGTTCAGTCACATTTTCGAAGAACTCAATTAAGCTCGTAAGGCACGACCTGCCTTTTACAAAACCATGCTGACTATTTCTAATCAACCTAAACTTCTTCAAATGCTCGTAAATCTTGTCCCTCAGAAGCCTCTCCATCAGCTTACCAACCACTGAGGTCAGACTCACCAGTCGGTAATTTCCAGGACTATCTCTGTTCCCTTTCTTGAAAATAGGGACCACATCCGCAATCCTCCAATCCTCCGGAACCTCTCCCGTCTCCATCGATGATGCAAAGATCATCGCCAGGGGCTCTGCAATGACATCCCTCACCTCCCACAATAACCTGGGGTACATCCCATCTGGTCCCGGAGACTTGTCTATCTTGATAGCATTTAAAAGTTCTAACATATCCGCTTCCTTAATACCTACATACTCAATCTTTTCAGTCTGCCGCAAACTTGTGCATCCTCCCAGATCACTTTCCACTGTGAATACTGAGGCAAAGTACTCATTAAGCACCTCTGCCATTTCTTCCGGTTCCATACAGACTTTTCCCCTTCACCTTTTATAGGTCCTATCCCTTCTCTTCTCATCCTTTTACTTTTCACATATTTGTAGAAGGCCTTGGGATTCTCCTTAATCCTACCAGCCAAGGCCTTCTCATGACCCCTTCTGGCTCTCCTAATTTCCTTTTTAAGCTCTCTTCTATAAGCTTATACTTCTCTAGATCCCCAACATCTCCTAGCTCTTTGAACCTTTTATACACCTTTCTTTTCTTCCTGACTATGTTCACCACAGCCTTCGTGCACCACGGTTCCCACGTCCTACCAAAACCTCCTTGTCTCACCGGAACGTTGTCGTGCAAAGCTCCAGACAAGCATTCCTTGAATATCTGTCACCTTCCTTCTGGGCTTTTCCCCAAGAACACCTCCTTCCAGTTTATTCGCCCCAACATCTGCCTGATAGAACATAGAACATAGAACATTACAGCACAGAACAGGCCCTTCGGCCTTCGATGTTGCGCCGACCAATATAAAAAGCAATGCCCCTCCAAACTAAACCATTCCCTTCTCTTCCATATACTTATCAACTAACCTCTTAAACGCCACCAAACTTGGCGCATCTACAACTGCTGCAGGCAGGGCATTCCACTTCCGAACCACCCTTTGGGTAAAGAACCTACCTCTGATATCCGTCCTATAACTATCACCCCTTAATTTAAAGCTGTGTCCCCTCGTGCTAGCTTTTTCCATCCTAGGAAAAAGGCTATCACTGTCCACCCTATCTAAACCTCTAATCATCTTATATGTTTCAATCAGGTAAATGTTTCAATCAGATGTCTTCATATTTCCCCTTATTCCAGACAAACACCTTCCTAGCCTGCCTGATCCTATCCTTTTCCAATGCAAGGGTGAAGGAGATAGAATTATGATCTCCATCCCCAAGATGCTCTCCTACCGAGAGATCCATCACCTGTCCTGGTTCATTAGCTAGTACCAGGTCCAGTACAGCCTCTCCTCTTGTAGGCTTGTCTACGTGCTGTGTCAGGAAACCCTCCTGAACACACCTAACAAACTCCTCTCCATCCAAACCCCTTACCCTTGGGATATTCCAGTCGATGTTTGGGAAATTGAAGTCTCCCATCACAACAACTCTGTTATTTCTACATCTCTCCAGTATCTGTTTCCCTATCTGCACCTCAACCTCCCTGTCACTATTGGGCGGCCTATAGAATACACCCAGCAACGTCACCGACCCTTTGCTATTCCTAACTTCCACCCACAGAGACTCCGTAGACTTCCCTCCTCGGTATCCACCTTCTCTGCAGCCATGACACTGTCCCTGATCAACAGTGCCACTCCACCACCTCTTTTGCCTCCCTCCCTGTCCTTCCTGAAGGATCTGAATCCCGGGACCTGTAGTACCCAGTCCTGTCCCTGCGACATCCAAGTCTCTGTAATGGCCACCACATCACAATCCCAAGCACCAATCCACACCCTAAGTTCATCCACCTTATTTACTACACTCCTGGCATTAAAATAGACACAGCTCAGTCCCTCAGACTGGACATTTCCCTTCTCCCCCACTCGTCTAACCTGCTTATCCACACATCACTGACCCAGTATGAAGCAAAGGTTGTTTAAGTTCTTATTAGGAATACAGAAACTTAGTACATTTCTCACAATCTAATCACTTTGACTTGTGTAAATACCAGTTTTTTATTTTGTATTTGTGTAGCCAAAAACTGAAATGTAGAATAAATTGTAAACCACTACAGAAGCATCCTTTAATTAAAAAGCACCATTTTATCTCTCTTCATGCACACTGTCATTGTGAAGTCAGTTGCTCTACTGCCATCATCCATGCTTAATAGCAGAAATAATAGCACCATCTGGTGTCCTCCTACGGCCAGCTAGGGACTGCAAGAAGAACGATACCAAAAATGCTGCCTTTAAAAGAGAATAAGGTAAACAACTTAAATTGGCCCACACAGCCTGCCATCCTAACACAATGGTTTTTATGTCTGTAGATTTGGATTTGTTTCAGTGTGCACCATGGGAATAATTCACTTTTCTTTGTTGACCACTGGCTGGTCACCATAAAACCAAATAATTACTGTGTTGTTCATGTAGCTTCTCTCTGCCAACATCACACATTTCTTTCTGTAAAACAGGATCTTTATTTTGTTAATGAATTTATGTTGGAAAACAATTATTACAGGGAGTTTCAATGATCACAGCTCAAGAGTTGAGGCTATAGTCCAGATTTTCAGAGTGTGAAGGACTCTAGAGCCATTTAAAATTGCTGACAAAATTAATTTCAGGTTTCCAGGTTTATTGCCAACATCCCCACTTTTCACTGGCATGGGATGAAGGAAGAGAAGCCAGACCCTGCAATCCTGACCTGGCTGGTTCTATTGTGAGGTGGGGTAAGCATCACCTAGCTTCCCACAATTTTCAGAGAGTCAAGTCAGCTTTGCCATGAATTGCAGTTCACAGATTTGAGGAGTTTTGAACTAGATTTTGAATTTGGGAAGCTTCTGAAAGATAAGTTCAAAAAGTCTTACTCATGCCAACTCATGACTTCCACCCTCACTCATGGCCTTTTATAGCTTCCATGTCAATCCATGCCCCACCACCCATTCAAACTAGCCCCTCATGCTCTCCAGGCTAATTCATGGCTCTTCCATGCCCATTAACCCAGTATACAATGTGCACAGAACTAATAAGGCCAGTAGTGGGAAGCACGTGGGAAACTGTTCAGAAAAAGATTCCCATTCGTAATACTTAACAAAAAAAACTAATGCTTCAGTGGCCCTATAAACTTTATCACCTAAAATATTAAAGTACCAATACTAGAATATTTAAACACTTCATGCATGTAAATAAACATTTAGACATTGACAAAAGTCTCAACAAAAAAACCTACTACAAGCATATAAAGATGTCAATCAAGCAAGGTCAGTTTTCTCTCCACTTGTTTAAACAACCTCTCTTTCAAGTAATCCTTTTATGAATTTGGACAACCAGCCATGTATGAATAATTAGGCTTAGCTGAGAGCCCAGATACATTAAAAAAAATGTGGGATTAGCTGGGTAACTGATTGAAGAACATGGAAAGGCCATGAGTTGACATGGGGGCTGTAAGAGCCATTGTGATGGGAAGAGGAATGTGAGTTGGCATGTGGACATGGAGGTGGCAATGGGCAGTGTGAGGATGATGAGGTGTAAGGACAAAGGTTGGGAAGCCTAAAAATGTAACCAAACAACAAAAGAAAGTCTTTTAACAATCCCACTTTGGCTCTTGGCCCCTCCCGTCTCCAATCTTCTTCCAGGCTGGTGACGGGTCCATCTCTATTCCACACTCGCACTTCTCCCTGCCAAATCCCTGATGTAAAATAACACATTTTGGGGATTTGTGCCAAGGCAGGTGCGGTGAGCTGGGGAATTTCCTGACTCAAGCCTACCCATCTTGATAATGAAAATCCAGACCTGCGTTATGCAAATAACTTAGCTGCTGCTCATGAAGTTTCTCAGTTAAATCTTTATGTAATATTTAAAAATTGGCTAGTGTCCCAAGACATTATGTTAATAAATACATTTAAACCTCAACACATATATGCCATTTGTTATATAACAAATTATAAAATATTTGATTTCGTGTGCAATTTCTTAGTAACGCACTGAAAAGTTCAACTCTGAATCTTTCAGTAAGAATATCACAATTTAGTTTAGTGATATCAAAAGGATTCTGTAGCAGTGTTAGATATAAAATTATTGCACATGTGGGAGTGATTATGTAAAAAAATTATTTCAGGGTCAGCTGCCAATAAAGTACCAATTTTATGGTGGTGAGATCACATGCAATGACTATGATCTATTGTTCTTTGTCCAGCTTTGTACGGAAATAAATGTCAATTTCAATGACTGGAGCATCCAACTTTATTGCTTATTTGCTTCAAAAATGGTCGTTAAAAGCATGTGTCGTTGGAGAAAGAGAGTCATTCTAACATGGCATAATGGTGTGCAGAATTCTACTAAATGCATGCCATTTTGCTAATATTTACTACAATTTTAATCTTAAGTTAATTACCTGAATCAGGAAATGATTGAAATAAATGTAATATGCAGTAGAATATTTTAGCTAAAGATTACACTTTACAAAATCTAAAGTTTGTTTTTATTCCCTGCTTTATACAAGTCTGCAAAAATAAAACTAGAAAAAACACTGATCAAAATATACAATATTAATTGGAAACTTCTGGGGAGAAAATACATGTAAACATCAACAAATTTCTTACCCATGTACAAAGGCGTTCCACAGGTTGCCTGTAACATTTTGTCACTGCCAACACCCCCTTTCTGCACAGAAAGTCCAAAATCAGTCACCTGGGTAATGAAAACATTTCAGAATGGATTATGGCATGTAGCATAAAATGCATTAGAACAGAATCATAGAATCCCTGCACTCAGAAAGTGGCCATCTGGCTCACTGAGTCTGCACCAATCACAATCTCACCCAGGTTCTATCCCCATAACACCACTTATTTGCTCTGCTAACTCCCTGATATTAAGAGGCAGTTTAGCAAGACTAATCAACCTAACCTGCACATCTTTGGACTGTGGAAGGAAACTGGAGCACCCGAAAGAAACCCACATAAAAACGGGGAGAACATGCAAACTCCAATCATCTAAGCCAGGAATCAAACCCTGCTCCTGGTGTTGTGAGGCAGCACAACTGCGCCACAGTTGCATTTTTCTAAGCATCAATTTTATACAGTTCTCCAACTGAGTTAACTCCTCAGCTTTTTAATTGCAAACGGTGCAGTCAATGGATGTTCACAGACTTTTCCTTACAAAGAATGTTTACCTGTCTTAGAATGCTACTGTGATGAATTAATTTTCACTAAAGCAGAATTTGTTTGCTTAGCACTGTATGATCATGCTTAGGTGACTAAAACCAACCAGATGTGTATATTGCACAATTTTAATCCTACGGAAATTCATATTCATTCATATTAAACCTCCAGACCAAATGCTCAACTGGCTTTACTGGCTCAGTGTGGCATGACACGAAGAGGAACTTAATTGGGGTAATTTAAACGATTTGCAAATGTATAACTGCAAATTTAACAAGAGATTTTTTTCATTGATTGTGCCCATTGGCATTGAATAACATAGAACCAACAAACTATAGAACAAAGACCTATATAGGAATATGTCTGTTTTTCCTTCATTATTTGATATGGAGGAATACTGGGAAGATTCTTTTGTGGGCATGCACCATGTTGTGTCTAACTTTCTATTATTTGCTGCATCCAGACAATCCAGTGTACTTAAACATGAAACCAGAGGGAAAAAAAAATCTCTCAAAATATTTACTCAAGTAGAATCATCATTAAAAGGAATTGGTGGGAATCATACAACAGCTGTAGAAACTAAATTTAGATATCTTGCTCAAAATTTATTAATATAATTGCATAGTATTTTCCATGTAGAAAATAACGTCTTACGGTTCTTTGTATTAGCCAAAGATAATTCCTTCAGTTTCCCAATGCTTAACTGCAGAAAACCATAGACAAGATACTTGACAGCATACAAACAATGAAGGAGTTGAGAGAGGTCACAGAGTTGGTATCACAGTATGCATATGGAAGCTGCCTATATTTTTAGGTAATGTTAGACAACTGTTTACTTCATCCATGCTTCATTCTGGTTTCATGAATCAAACTGGATAACTTTTAAGTTAACGCTAGCATTATAATTAGATAGGTAGCGTTCAGAGTTCCACAAAGGGACTGTTGAGCTTAGAACCTGCTTAATCTTCTTCCAGAATGAGACTGACTCTTCACTCTGCGAGAAGGGAGCCAATGGCTTTAGAAACATATTAAACTTTTTACAACAACTTCACTGTATAATTAAATTCCATTTACCTTTATGTTCAGTTTCATGTCAATTTCACTGTTGCTTTCATTGTTTTTAACTAGGATGTTTTCGAGTTTTAAATCCCGATGGACAATATCTATAGAAAGATCACACAATCTTCAATATGTGCACATGCAATGTAAGTAAAATAATGAGTTTAACATAGACACTTTAGTAAACACACACAAAGCCTCCATATATACCATAAACTAGTTTATATACCATAAACTAGACTTGAGATTTCTTAAGGAATACCTTTACTTATTTCACCCAATAAGGCATCCTATTTCCCTTCATATGCAATTAATTACCCATAAAGTCCCATAAATATGATGGGAACAATCACAGCAAGATCCCAGGAACAGCCACTGGATAAATAACAAGTCAATCAGTATTTTCTATCTCTGGCTTTGGTTTGTTTCACACAGTGGCTCTCTGTATGAAAATACAAATTCTCATGATTGCTGGTTTGGTGCGCTCTGATCAATTTTAACCCCTCGCTGTCCTTCCTCTATAACCCATGGATTTAGTTCAAATCCGGGCAGTTCTAAAAATCTGAGGTTAATGGGCAGTAATTTGATTTATGTCCGATAGAAATTCTTGACTGGAGTCCGGCACTTCACTTCTGGTGAATTTTCCATCAACGTTGCTGGCTGGTTAGGATTTAAAATTTAGTTTTGCTTATCAGTGATTAACTCTGCATGGGTTATACTGATATTTCCCTTGTGGACTGCTTTAGGGTCTTTTTCTCATCTTCAACTTTTGTTTTGGGAATCGGTTCCTCTTAACCCGTTCCATGTCCCCTGTAATGCCCTCAAGTGAATGTTTATCTCCTGTTATACTCCTTTTGACTCTTCAAATGAGTGAGACATCTCCCTCACTCTCTCTTTGCCTATTTAGAAACTTCCTCGGTTCCACTTAAATCACATATGTGTTGGGCAAGATTGGATGGGTATTGAGGTCAGGTGAGAGTCAGGAGTGGTAGGAGTGAGAAGTGTGAAAGAGATGTATTCATGCCTGGCAGAAGCAGTGAGGTTGGGGAAGGGGAGGTGGTTAAGCCTTGTTGAGGTGAGGGGAATCTCTCAGTTGGGGAGTTACCATCAAGGGAGTGTAGTCCTTAGAGATGGGGAGATCCCATGGGGGAATGGGAATGTAGTCAGGCTGGGGATGTGATTGAGGTGAGTCCCAGGAGGTTCATGGATGTCAAGGGGAGGTGGTGTGTGGGGAGAGAAGGGCCCCAAAGCAGGTATCCCAAGGTGGGACAGTTGGGGGAGGCAGCTGTGATTGGGGAGGTGAGGGGGAATCCCATGCAGATATGAGTGAGGTGAGTCCCAAGATGTTCAGGGATGTCAAGGGGAGGTGATGTGTGGGGAGAGAAGGGCCCCAAATCAGATATCCCAAGGTGGGACAGTTGGGGAAGGCAACTGTGATTGGGAGGTGGGGAGAGATGGTAATCCCTGGGGTGAGAGTGAGTGAGTCCCATGATGATCAGGATACGGGGGGAGGCGGGGGTTGGGGGCTAGTGCCATGGGAAGTAGAATTGAGTTCTTCAACCTTCTGCAGAGAACTATTGGTTTGAAATAGTCAGAATCACCAGAATTTTGAGATTTAAATTGCATTTTTGGCACATGCACAAAATTACAAGTTATACAGTATGAAGTTACCAGCTGGCCGAATTAAAAGGAGGCAAAAAAATTAAAGTTCACTGTTTACTTAAAGTTCACTGGCTTCCATGGCTGATGAAAATATTCCTTACTTGGCCTTGAAAATTCAATGGACTTGAAGCCCATGTAAACTACAATTTCTGGAGACAGTTTTTCTCCCCCAAAAGTAATGCATCTTTTCTAAAAGTTGTTGATAGTGCATCTGATGTTACTTTTATTTGTTCAAGCGATGCAGGTGTCACTGGCTGGGCCAGCATTTATTGCTCATCCCTATTTGCCCTTGAACTGAGTGGCTTGCTCAGCCATTTCAGAGGGTACTTACGAGTCAACCACATTGCTGTGGGTCTGTAGTAACATGTAGGCCAGACCCAATAAAGATGGTAGATTTCCTTCCCTCAAGGACATTTGTGAAAAAAATCCCATCTGGTTCACTATCAACAATAGTTTCATGGTCATCAGTGGATTTTTAATTCCAGATTTTTATTAAATTCAAATTTCACCATCTGTCATGGTGGGATTTGAACCCTGATCCCCAGAACATTACCCTGCATTTCTAGATTTCTCATCCAGTGACAACACCACTATGATACTGCCTCCCCTCTATCTCTGTGCTGGATTTCAAACTGTAATAGAGTCAGTATCCTGAACTTGAGGGAGAAGGGAGATAGACTGGTGCTGCTCATTGCAGCCTTTTCCAGACTTCTATTACACCACTGGGGTAATGTAATAAAAGGCATTCAGAAATGGTCATTTTAGTCACATGACCGTCCAGAAAGCTGGTCTAGTTCTAATGCCAGGTGTCAAATGACCTGCAGCAGCTTTCATAAGTCAGCATCTTTGCTTGATTTTTAAAAGCCTTTTTTTAAAGCAGTTTAATATATATGGCTCAGTAGCACAGGGTTAGCACTGCTGCTTCACAGCTCCAGGGATCTGGGTTCGATTCCCAGCTTGGGCGACTGTCTGTGTGGAGTTCGCAAGTTCTCCTTGTGTGTGTATGGGTTTCTTCCTGGTGCTCCAGCTTCCTCTCACAGGCCACGGATGTGCATGTTAGGTTGATTAGCCATACTAAAAATTGCCCTTTAGGTTCCGAGATTTGTTTCGAAAGCTAGTGGTGTTTGCTACAAATAAACCTGTTGGACTTTAGCCAGGTGTTGTGAGACTTTTTACTGTGTTTACCCCAGTCCAACGACGGCATCTCCAAATCATGAATATCATTGTGACAACAGTCCACACAAAACATTTCTAACAAGGCTCTGCTGCAAAGATTTAAAGATGAACAAGTTCCTCCAACCCTTAAAATTACTGAAAATTTCCAAATTCATTCACTTAATTACCATTTTCTATTGTTTCTCCAGTATTCTCACTGTTGATTACTATTGATCCTTGTTGGAAAGGGAAAATATATGAATAAAGGTTGAGGATAGATTACACTCAGCGTCAGTGGGTTTTGCCATCAGGTAGTCTCCTGATATTGACTCACAGGGCTCAGATATAAATAAATACTTAATGTGGCATTGGATAATAAATATTGCTTGAAAACAGTACCCCAACAAGGAATCATGAACTTCTGAAAAAGAAATGCTGTCTTGCCATCTTCCTTTTGTAATATGCAGATCATTTTTACTCAAGTAATATACTGTTGGCAATTTGGATGCAACTCTTATTTGTGAAAACGGCAATATCAGACCCGTGTGGTTATATTCTTGAGAAATCACATTATGACTAATTTAAAAGATATACTGGAACTACTCATTGTAATACAATAGTTTATTTTCAACAAAATACATCTTTGTACAATGCCAATATTGGGGTAGGGAAGATGAAATAGTAGGCTGCAGTTTACTAAGGAGGGAATTCAGCATAACCAGATACTTTCATAAATCATAAATAAAAGCAAAAGAATGATTAAAGTACTGTTGGTGAATCTTCCAGTATAACCATGGGCTGAATTTTTCAAACAAGAAAGGGGGCAGGTGGCCCACAATTTCCCATCATTGCTGCACTCAGTTTGGTAGCATGCTGCCACCTTCAAACTAGTTCAGAATGTGATGGTTTGAACAGAGAGAAATGGCTATCCACCCACAAGCTTGGACACCCAATGTCTCTCTCCCCACTTTGCAGCAGCAGTTCCCACCTCTGTGAGTGGCACTGCAATTCCTCAGGGCTACAGGATCTCTGACTGGCTGACCAGCTTCAGAGATCCATCTACCATCTCTAAGTGGATGGCAAGTGTGCTCCCAAAAATTGGTCAACTCGTCAAAAATCGTATCCAGCATAAGGCCAATGTGCCTGGAAATTCACCTAGCATCTGGTTCATTATCATTCCAGATTTTTATTAAATTCAAATTTCACCATCTGCCGCGCTGTGATTTGAACCCGGGTCCCCAGAACATTACCCTGCATTTTTGGATTACTCGTCCAATGACAACACCGCTCCACCATTGGCTCCCCTCTATCTCTACACTGGATTTCAAACTGTAATAGAGACAGCATCCCAGAACTAAAATTCAATCCCTAATGTTAAGGCAAGCTTATTTTCCTAACATTCCTATTTAACACTTGAGTACAGTAGCATCAGAACTAAGGGTGATAGTTTGAGGATAAGGAGTAAACCTTTTAGAACTGAAGTGAGGAGAAATGTCTTCAGCCAGAGAGTGGTGAATGTGTGGAATTCACACCACAGGATTTAGTTAAGACCAAATTGTTGTCTGATTTCAGGAAGAAATTACATTATAATGCATGGGGCTAAAGAGGTCAGGGGATATGGGGGAGAAAGGGGAGGGGTGAAATCAGGATATTGAATTGGATGATCAGTCATGATCAAAATAAATGGTTGAACAATCTCAAAGGGCAAAATGGCCTATTTCTGCTTCTTGTTTCTATAATTAGATGCCGACAAAATAACATCACACGTTTCCATTTAGGAATGAGGATAAATTTTATTCATGCCGCATTCTTTTATCACATATTAGTCAGTCGTTCTATGAAGCTACATCAAAGGGCACATCAATGACAGCTATGCCACAGTCGAAAGCAGAAAATCTGCCAACAATTCATATAGGAGCAACAAAGCTGAGACAACAAACCTGAGACAATAAGATAAATTGACAATAAATGTACTCTATTGCTATTTATTTATCAGATTAGAAATAATATGGATCTTTCCAGCCAGGGAATAATACAATGAAAATGCTATTAGCTTAAGAGTCGAACCCTTTCTCTATATTTAATGCTAATCTTAAATTTGACAAAGAAGCCACAGCTAAAATGCTTTATGACAGAAGGAGAAACCACAGTATTGGAACTAAAAAGATCATTCTGATACAGTAAGAAAAAAATTGGTATTACCATACACTCAACAAAATGCAAAACTCAAAAGTGGAAAAACAGCTGAACTTAATGGGCCTAATTACTATGTTTTGGTATATTACTTCACTTCCAATGCAATTGTTCTTGTCGCCAGTATCTAAAAAAAGGTTACCATTTATATAGTGTCTTTCATGATATCAGGACTTCTTATGCAATTCGCAACCAGTGAAGTATTTTGAAAGTGTAGTCACTGTTATTATAGGAAATGCAGCAGCCAACATACACAGGACAAAATCCCACCAACAGCAACACGATCATTACCAGACAATTTACTTTTGGTCACATTAGTTGAAGACAAATATGGGAAAGTATTGATGAAACAAGCGGAAAAAATATAGTAAATTAAATTTGCATTTCATTTTTATTAGGTGAATAAAATTTTAAAATCCCTTTTGAAAGGTGTGAAGCTTTTAAAAGTTGATGTTAAGACGACTTGTACAGATACAAGGAATACGAAGTTAGCATCCAGGTATAGCAAGCACTTAGGAAGGAAATTGGCATATTGGCCTTTATGGTAAGGAGACTGGAGTCTCCTTACTCCAATACAATTAGATAGGGTTTCTACAATTAGATAGGGTTCTGATGATTATTTGACCTATCCTCTCTGGAGCTTAGAGTCATGAAAGATGATCTTATTGAAACACAAGATTTAAATACTGCCAATGCTGGAAATCTGAACTAAAAGCAGAAAATGCTCGACAAATCCAGTAAGTTGGCAGCATCTGTAGAAACTGTAAGAAGTCTCACAACATCAGGTTAAAGTCCAATAGGTTTATTTGGTAGCAAAAGCCACTAGCTTTCCGGTCTCCGAGCCTTCATCAGGGAAGTGGAGAGTTTTGATCACAAATGAGGGATATAAAGACACACACTCAGTTTACAGAATACTGATTAAAATATGAGTTTTTACAGTTCATCAAGTCTTAAAGATGTAGACAATGTGAATGGAGATAGCATTAAGCATAGGTTAAAGAGAAGTGTATTGTCTCCAGACAGGACAGTTAGTGAGATTTTGCAAGCCCAGGCAAGTCATGGGGGTTACAAGTAGTGTGACATGAACCTGAGATCCTGGTTGAGGCCATCCTTATGTGTGCGGAACTTGGCTATCGGTTTCTGCTCAGCGCTGTCATATGTCATAAAGGATGCCTTGGAGAACACTTACCCAAAGTTCAGAGGCCATATGCCCATGACTGCTGAAGTGTTCGCCAACAGGAAGAGAACAGTCTTGCCTGTTGATTGTCAAGCGGTGTTCATTCATCCACCACTCGACAATCACCACTTGACTTGATTAGCCGTAAAAACTCACATTCTAATCAGTATTCTGTAAACTGAGTGTGTGCCTTTACATCCCCTGTTTGTGATCAGAACTCTCCACTCACCTGACGAGGGATCAGAGGCCTGAAAACTAGTGGCTTTTGCTACCAAATAAACCTGTTGGACTTTAACCTGGTGTTGTGAGACTTCTTTATGTGTTTACCCCAGTCCAACGCCAGTATTCCGCATCATGACAGCATCTGTAGAGAAATAGAGTTAACATTTCAAGTCCATATTTTGAGTCCTGGTTAGGTAAATTCTCCCTCAACATACCCGAACAGGCACTGGAGTGTGGCAACTAGGGGATTTTCACAGCAAAAAAAAATGAATCTTCCCACAGAACAGATTTAAAGCTGGCAACACAGAAGCTGTTTCCCCTATCAGGAGATTCAAGAACACAGCAGCACAGTCTCAGGATAAGAGGTTGATCACTGAAGATTGAGATGAGGAGGAGTTTTTCAATCTGAGGATTGTGAATCTTTCAGTGGGTTATAACGTTCCATAGGTGCACAGAATATATTCGAGACTGGAATGGGTAGACTTTTGATCAGAAATATAATCAAGAGATACAGAAAATAGGCTGGAAAGTGAGAGTTGAGGAAGATCAGCCATGATGTTATTGAATAGGAGAGTGGGCTGAAGGGGCCATATGACCTACTCCCGATCCTATTTTTTATATTATGTTTTATAATTTTCTTATTGCAAATAATTCCTTCTAAATTACTATTTGAACTGAAAGTTTTCGTTAAATGAGTGTTTTACTTATCACAGATTTTACTGCTTTAGAATTTTAAAATTACTATTTTATCTTCCACAAGTACAAGGTAATTATTTCAGTCCTGCAATGAAATCTTACCATTTTTATGTAGGTAAGCAATTGCACTTGCCAGGCTTCGAATCACATGCCTTGTCTCTTTCTCACTTAAACGCTTTTTTCTATGAAGGATTGTACTTAGTTCTCCACCCTCACAGACTTCTGTCACCAGGTATACTCGCTGAAAGAAACCAATAATTATTAAGTTATCTATTAAGGAGAGCTCACATCCTCATTATTATAACATCTGAGTCTTCCATTTTAAAATACGTGATCTATTTTATTCAAGTGTGATGTAATATTGAACTGCCAGCCATCCTGGAAAAATAAAATGCACCTAGCCTATGTTAATTGGAGTGACTGCTCAATCTACCCATGTCACTAATAGAAAACAAATCTGTAGATACAGCTGCTTAGTTTTCAGTAAAACAAACAGGCAGTCAGTCATCAATTCCAACGCTACCAGTGATTTTTTTTTTCCAAGCAGGAAAGATAGCAATGTGATGTGTAAAAAAGTGGCATTTTTTTTTCTGAAATCTGTGTGTCATGAATTTGACCGCAAATTAATTAGTGATTTTCAACAGGAACAGGTTCAAAGGAAATCTCTTTGTAGGTTACTTGAACATGGTAGATAACAAATTAAATATTGCTGTAACTTCTCAAAGAGAACAGATACAGGCTTTACATTCAAAAGTAGGCCAGAATCTAATGTATGAGTTTACAAAACAAACTTCAAGACAGAAGGGTGATTCATAAGCTACAAATGATTCCTCATTTACCTAATTCAGCTTCAATGTTGTTATACAGGCTATATCATCTGATAAATTATTTCACAAAATAATCTACCATTTTAGTAAATGGAGGAGTTAATGCCTGGACTATAAACTGGAACAGTGAATCTTCCATTTGTAATTTTAAAAAATCATTGAATCAATAAAGCTGGAAACCAGGCAAGTTGTGTAGTAAGTGCTCCCAGATTAAAGCTCAGTGAAAGTGAAAACTACCCTGAGCGTATGATGGTGTAGCAATGTTAATCTGTAATAGTATTTTTTTAATTTTTTTTACCTTAAAAAACCACTGAAAACAAAGAAAAAGAATCACTAGATTGGTGACCAATTAATTTTTTTTATTTCAATGCAAACTAATCAGGGTGATCTGCTGTTTAAAAAACTACTTTTATATGTACGATTTCAAAAGATAATTGAAAAAAGTTATGCGAAACAGAAATAGAAAGAAAGAAGAAAGAAGGGAAAAAGTAAAGTAGTGCAGAACTGCATTCTTGGAAGTGGTGGGCGGGTGGAGGAGGAAGTGAACAATGATAAACCCAGATATAAAGCCTAAGGGAAAGCAGCAAGGCTGAACGTGCAAAATGTAAAAAAACAAGCAGAATGCCCAAAAGTGTAGGCACTGCAAACCACAAGCCTGAGAAAGATACAGCAGATTGGAAACCACGTGGGAAGGGTCACTCCAGCCGAAGTGGATGTGGTACGGCAGACTGGAAACCTGAAAGAGAGCCATAGCACGTTGATAGCTGCAAAGTAGACCTCAAAGGACTATCGACTGTCGTTTTATGTCCTGGTCATAGTTATTTTTAATTTTTTGAGCTATAAATCTACTTGAGTATAAAATGTACAAGACCACAATTTTTATTCCATTTTAATTATAGAGAAAACAATTAAAATGTTGACATTTAATCCATACCTGTAGATAACTGTTGCATGGCCGTAGTTTTATTTATACAATTGATTACTGGGAATAAAGGGAAGAAATGAAGTCGAACCACATCCAAGTGGCTATTAATTTCTTGATTAAAGAAGTCATAAAATATGTTAAATATTTTAAACATATTAGCATTGTAAGTGTTAATAAAGTGAAATATCTTGAGTTCCCAGAATGCTGAGCAAGTCTAGTTGCATCTTACTTTCGGCGTTTCAAACACCTCTTCCAGATGGATAATATGTTCATGGTCCACTAGCTTTAAGATACTGACTTCCCGTTCTAGCAGTTTCACCCCTGAACTCCCAGCCTGCATTGAAAATAAAAGTATTTCAATCTAAGTATGCAAATTTATAAAGCCTTCTATGTTAACAATTCAAACTTATATCTCAAAGCTTTAATTTGGTTTAGAGAATCCTGCACATTCAAGTTCATGTCAATACTCGCTTGCTCAAATTTATAATATAGCCTAAAAGTGTTTTACTCTCAAAAAATGCTTTTTAAATAAATTTTATATTATTTTTGAAATTACAGAAAATGCTCTCTATTACACATTCCATAAAGATTACTAATTCAGCTTTATATTAAAACTAAACTACCTTATTTTAAAAGAAGACAATGATAAGAATAATTTACCTTTTCCCGGTTGACCTTCTTGATTGCCCACTTCTTGCCAGTCCCATTATGTGTAGCCTCAATCACTACCCCATAGCTGCCTTGTCCCAACCTTTGGCCAAAGCTATAGATTTGCTAAAAAAAAAGTTCAAAAAGTAAACATACTCATACAACATTACGCAGCTTGTTCACAGAATAGAGCTTTAACTCAAATCAAAACTAAGACATACTTCAGTGAAAAAACTGTTTCTATAATTACTTACTAATTGCAAAAAGGACATTTTGCATGCTTCGTGATCACCTGGATCTAAGGTTTGATATTCCTCATGATACCTTTAATGAGCAGTAATTTGTAGTTTTACTCAATCTTAACTTATTTTTTGTTTTATGTTCAGGTGTCAGCTCTGCATATCCAACCATTCTATTAGAACATAAGAACATAAGAAATCGGAGCAGGAGTAGGTCCCTACTAACCTCACCCTGGTGTTTAGCCATCAAAATTCATTGCCACTTATTAGGTATGGCTTGAATACCCTTTGAACCCACCCCGCCATTCAATAAGATCATGGATGATCTGAAGTGAATCAGTTCCACTTTCCCATTTTCTCCCCATAATCCTTAATTCCCTTGTCTATCAGAAATCTATCTAACCATGACTTAAATATATTCAACGAGGTAGCCTCCATCACTTCAATGGGCAGAGAATTCCAGAGATTCCTTTGAGTGAAGAAGTTCCTCCTCGGCTCCGTTCTAAACTGCAACCCACCCCCCTTACTTTGAGGCTGTGTCCTCCAGTTCTGCTTTCCTTTCTAAGCAAGAAGAATCTCTCTAGCTCTACCCTATCTAGCCCCTTCATTAGCCCCTATTTTATGTAAAGTTATCCAAAAACATGCAAGTCAAATGGAGTGAGAGTTAGAATGAAATCTGGATTGACTGCTAAGCAACAGCATTGATTTCAGTAGAGCATACTGGATGCCTCTTTATTGTGAACTGATTGAGTTGCTTAAAATAAAGATGGAAATCTGGACAGCTTCCACCAGATATAGTATTGGAACTTCTGAAAACATTATTGTTAATTTTTTATGCAGATATACTTCTGCAAATTTTATGGAAGCAGTCATTTTTGTAGTTCAACAATGTTGGAGTTCCTGGAAATGTCCATTACACCAGAACACTGGTGTGGTGTTTTACACTGCCCGTAGTTGTACTTCATTATAGCTATGTCATGGCTTGCAGGTTGTGCTAATTTGAGGATTAGTTCAAGTGTTTTTTTTAAGCAAATGCTCCAACCAAGGTCCCTACTACCCTCACCCTGGTGTTTAGCCATCAAAATTCATTGCCACTTATTAGGTATGGCTAGAATACTCATCGATGCTTGGAACTGGGTGTTGACCAGTTACAGGTAGTACCACCAATTGTCATTATAGCTGCAAATTTTAATATCCAGCTTGACTCAAAATGAGGGAGTAATTCAATAAAAAAACTTAAGGTGTGCTTTCCTCTATTTTTGGATAAAGGCTATTTCTGGAGCTTGACAAGGTGCAAGTTTTGCCTCAATAGTAGCACCGTTGTGTAGGACAGATATTTGTGTGTTTAAACACCACAGCATGTACTTGTGCATGTAATCTATGTAAACATTTCAGTGCTGAATATTGAGCAAGTGCTGCACTATTGGAAGTACCAGCTTTCAGATTATTTACGAAACTGAGGCCCCAACTTCTATCTTTCATGCAAACTTAAATGATACAATCTGAAGTGCAATGAGCCACTCAAGAACATGCTGACAATACTGATCCTTCAACTAACAATAATAAGTCATCTAGTTTGAGGCCTTCCTGTGCCCAGATTGGCTACTACATTACAACAGTAACTATTCTTTAAAATTACTTCACTGCCTGGTCAGCAGTTTTGAATTGTTAGAATACTGGTGAGCCAGACATTGCACGTAGATTCTTCAGCGACTTTCAATAATTGAGGTTTTTTTAAGAACCATGTTGGCAGTAGCACAGCTTCATTTCTCAGACAGACCATCCACTTGCAACTTGGTTTGGATTTCATAAGTGTTGAGCAATAACAGCAAGACAGAGGACTTTCCAGATTGAATTTTTCCAGTGTTGGAGGCAGGGGCATGGAAAATTTGATTGATTGCATATTCTGTGAAAGTGGGCTCCCATTAGCAACGGTAACCTATCCAGCAGCAGCAGGTAGCCAATTTGGGCACTCAATAGGGCAGTTGGTTTCTATTATGGAAATAGGTTGCAATTGTTCAACAGCCCATGGGCTGCTGCTGCGTCAAGAGTCTGGAAATGGAGCAAAGATAGCTTATTGTCCCAACTAATCCAGCTCTTGCTGCAAGATATTCACTGCCTTCCTACAGATGGTGCTTCTATGGCACTGCTGCTGATCTTACACTGCAAAACAACAAATGATAGCCCAATCCATAGACTGCACTGAATGGACTTCCAAATAGTGGAATCTAGCAACTATCCTTGGTTGGAAGGGCTCCTGAAGTGGCTTCCTAATTGACCATCTCCAGAAAGATTATATCTGATATCCTCCCATAGGTTCCCGGGAAATTTCCTTTATGACTATCACTCTACCTGATTTGGAGGAAGGTGATATTGGCTGCAAAGATTAGGAAACTGATTATCCACTGCACTAAAGGCAAACTCAGGTGTTCTAAATATTGGAACACCAGGGGAGATTTTTGTCTGCTTGACATTTAGAAATCTTTTGAACAGAGCACAGGAAAGCAAATTTGGAAAGAAGGATCACAAGCTATTAATAGAATCTTTTCTTCCTCTTGAAAATGAATGAAAGAAAAATCTGAAGGGTGCTGTGAGGAGCATGTGAATATCGCTGCCAAATTTGCATCTATTTTGCACAGACGATGATTAATGTCCAGTGAGTAAAAATGCAAATCTACATCACTGCGTTCACCAACATAATTCCAATGAATAAGTTGCATCTTAGGAGTGAAAATCTATACTTTCTATAGAAGATCTATATCATTTGTCACTATTTTCTGAAAGTTTGATTTTAAATCGTTTGTTTTTTGGGAGCAAAAACCAATTGGACATCTACCAAGAAGGAGAGAACAGAGAAAAACCAGTTCAAAATGTACAATCATTTGAAAACCACAACCGAGGCAAAACATTTCATTTTGGGACCTTGAAAATTATAGTAGCTTGAAAGAGTTCAGCTCAGCTGATAGATTTTAAAAATTATTATATACCAATAAGCTTGATGGAGCCTGATTTAAAAGAAAAGTGCTTGAAAAAAACATTTTAAAAATATACAACATGACTTCAATCATACTTGCGTTATTTTACAACATGCTAAATGTTCAATTTTTCATCCTTCCTTTAGAGAAAAATTGTTGAATACTTCCTCAGGAAAGCCACTTTTTAATTAAACCAAAACTAATATGTTGGAAGAGTGTTAGTTAAAATGTTTGCTTCTGATCAAATTATGACAGTCTTATAACTAACATGTTGAAGAATTACAATTTTGACTCTATTAGTACAATGCTGTCACACTGTGTTGAGAATAAATTCAAATATTTTCTGAACTATAATAATGAAAATTCATCCGTGCACCTAAGAATATTGGGCCACGACTTCTATAAAATGGCAACTACAGTCAGATTGTCACTTTGTATCTTTTCACTCACTTTCGTTGAGAACTGCACATTTCTTGTCGGACTCAGTGGGTAGGATGTGGGAGAAGGGTTGGTGATTTTGGATGAATTTGTCAGATAGCAGATATACAATTGGGCCAGTTGAAAGGGTAGTTAAAGGGCTGGAGTATTCATTCAAGAGTGTGGGGGATAGTCAAGGAGTCTGGGAGTTGTCAATCAGGAGGACAGTCAAACGAGTCATCGGGGGGGGGGTGTAGCCAGGAGGTTGTAGGTCACAGGGTCCCATAGGGACTCAGGTGTGGGTTGGGATTTGTCAGTGTAGTTCTTCAGGAGTTAGAAGTGGTTTTAATATTTCTAACTTTTCCTGGGTGTCTATTCCATTAAGAAGTCTCCGATTTAAATTGGACTATTGGAGGGGTCCCAGTGCAGAGAAATAGCCCATCATAAGTTTGAAATTCCCAGGCAATTCCTATGTAGTCCTCATGTGAGACATCTGGGGAGTCCTTGGCATATCTTCTAGGGTACTTCCTGCATGAAACCCCCTCCCCAAAAACTGAATGTTCCAGGCCATTATCTTATTTTTATGAAAGAATCAGATTTTTTATACTGAAACCAAAATATAACCAGCATGTACATAAAAATATAAAATACAAAATATAACCAACATTAGAAATATAATCAGCAAGAAGACATTAAAACTTCTGATTTTGCTTCAAAGTGAATTCTAGCCATATCTTATTCAAAGTCCCATGTATATATTGGAAGTTACACACACTGGATATTTTAAACACACCACCTTTGATGTAGGCTCACCTTATTTTCAGAAGAAGACCATAGTGATAACAAGCTCATTATTGATTTTTAAAAACAGAATGGGAGTTATCCCATTTTGTAATTAATGTCAGGCAATTTGTTTCTTTATGCTCTCCTATCCAGTGGTAGAGATCACTTCTGCATGTTAACAACTAAATAGTAGACACCAAAAGTTTAATCAGTTCAAAATATCATCCAGTTCCTCCATAATAATCCTTATACATTATAATCATGTAAATAGAGGGTGGCATGCTGATACATTGGTTAGCACTGCTGCCTCACAGCGGGGTAGGGATTCACATTTGATTCCGGCCTCGGGTCACTGTCTATGCCGAGTTTGCACGTTCTCCTCCTCCTCTGCGTGGTTTTCCTCTGGGTGCTCTGGTTTCCTCCCAAACTCCAAAGATATGCAGGTTAGGTTGACTAGCCATGCTAAATAGCCCTTTAATGTCAGGGGGATTAGCAAGATAAACATATGGGGTTACGGGAATAGGGCTTTGGTGGGATTGTGGTTGGTACAGACTCAATGGACCTCCGTCCGTACTGTGTGATTCTATGATACTTCACACATTTAAATGATATTTACCTAAAGAAAATGTGAGCAAATGTAACATAATACCAGACTGAGTGTCTCACATTAATGCAAAGGTCTAAGATGTTTAAAATGTTTACATACCCGAATGGCAAATTCATCATCAACCCTGGTGTGAGGTACCACTTTGCACTCAGCATTGCTGACGGTAGCACGCTGTGAAGGCATTTTTTTGGAAATCTTGAGCCACTTCAATTTTCCTGCAAAGCAAATAATGTATTAAGTTGAAGAATATTTTAGCTTTAACCATTTGTAACAACTAATACGAAAGCAAAGTATTGCTATGCTGGAAATCTAAAATAAAAACAGAAGATACTGGTCGTAAAAATAGAAAACATTGGTCTGATTTGATTTGTATACATGTATTAGTATACATGAAAAGTATTGCTTCTTGCACTAGACAAAGCATACTATATTACAAAGGAAAGGAGAATGTGCAAAATGTAGTGTTAAGTCATATGGTGCAGAGAAAGATCAACTTAATCAAGGTAGGTCAGTTCAAAAGTCTGACGCAGCAGGGAAGAAGCTGTTTTTGAGTTGTTTGGTACATGATCTCAGACTTCTGTATCCTTTTCCTAACAGAAGAAGGTGGAAGAGAGATGCATGGGATCCTTGTTTATGCTGGCTGCTTTTCTGAGGCAGCTGGAAGTGGGGACAGAGTCAATAGATGGGAGGCGGTTTGCATGATGGATTGAACTTCGTTCATGACCTTTTGTAGTTTTTTTGCGGTCTTAGACAGAGCAGGAGCCATATTAAGCTGTAATGCAATCAGAAAGAATGCTTTCTATGGTGCATCTATAAAAGATGTTGAGAGTTGTAGTGGACATGCCAAATTTCCTTAGCCTCCTGAGAAAATAGAGGAATTGGTGGGCTTTCTTATTGGAAAATAAGGTCAAGTTGCCATAGTCCCAGATCTCCCCTTTGAGAGCTGACTGGTGGTGATTTAACCTGAGCATCATCACGCCTCAGGTGAAGACATTGGGCCTTCATGATTAACCTCAGCCAGTATGGGAATTAAATCCATGCTATTGGCATCACTCTACATCACGAACAAGCCATCCAGCCAACTGAGCTTATCAACTCCCTACTGACTGGAAAATACTCAAATTAATATGGAGTGCTATGTGCAGTTTTGGTCGCTGCATTTGCAGAAGGATATATTGGCCTTGGAGGGAGTGCAGAGAAAGTTCATAGGCTGATACCGGAGATGAGGGGATTAGCCTATGAGGAGACATTGAATAGACTGGGTCTGTACTCAATGGAGTTTATAAGGCTGAGGGAGGGATCTTATACAGACATATAAGATAACAAAAGGGGATAGATAGAGTAGAAGTAGAGAGATTCTTCCCGCTTAAAAAGGATAGCAGAACTAAAGGGCACAGCCTCAAAATAAGGTGGCGAGAGGGGGTGGTGCATGTTAGATCGGAGTTGAGGAGGAACTTCTCCACTCAAAGGGTGGTGAGTCTTTGGAATTCTCTGCCCATTGAAGTGGTGGAGGCTATCTCGCTAAATATATTTAAGTCATGGGTAGATAGGTTTCTGATAAACAAGGGAATTAAGGGTTATGGGGAGAAAGCGGGACAGTGGAACTGATCTTGTTGAATGGCAGAGCTGGCTCGTAAGGCTAGATGGTCTACTCCTGCTCCTATTTCTTATGTTCTTATGTTCTTATATGAATAGAGAATGTCAACATACCAAGTCAATAACCTTTCACTAAATCTAGTACAAGTTACCTAAGTGCAACAAGTGCTAATGTTACTTATTATTCAACCGACCCCAAAGATTGATTTCATATTTGAACACATTTGGAATAATATTATAGTCCCTGCAACACATGTTCCCTTTATCCTGAACATCCATACTACATGAAGTTGCAGCCATCTGTACTATCAAAGAGGGGCTATAGAAGATAGAATAGTATAGAAGATACTATAGAAGATAGAAATCTGAAATAAAAATGATGGAAATACACAAGTCTGGCAGAATCTCTAGAGACAAATCAGAGTTAGTGTTTCGGGTCAAGTCCTTTCATAATACTGGAAACATTACATTAGTGGCTTATAACTAATACTTGAATGGAGAACAGATGGAATACCACTATCAAAGAGGTTTACTAGCAGGAGATGCATGAGGAAATGAACAATACAAATGTTCACAAAGTTGACAATATCATGGAACAGACTATCAATGATTGAGAATATTGCACAGAATTAATTTATACAGAATGATTTAGATGGGAACTCCTAAACAAACATCTTGTTTTCATTTGTGAGAAGATTATTGACTTTGGCAATGCTTGTTCACACTTAAATCAGGAGAGTTGGTGAAGATAGAACCAACAGCAATTCCAGAACCAACATCTTGCTTCTTTTTGATCACAGTATTTAGCATTCATTCAAAAATTAGGATTATATAGTCACTTCATTAGTACAAATTTTCATTATCATGTCAGGAATTCTTCAACTGCAAACAACAGTAGAGATAGAGATTTGGATCCAGGAGACTCTGACACAATCTTCCTGGTTGTGCAAGCCAATGTGAAGAGTGGATTGATTGCTACACTTTTAAGAGTTCTTCTGTGAGTATTCTCTGCTTCAGCTTCTGAAGAAGTTTGGAAGTATGTTTTTACAATAAGTTGGATTCTATCATTTCTTTACAATGAATGATAAAAAAAAACTTGAGTTTCTTCACAGCAAGAATCCCTCCAGAAAATAAATCACAGCACAACAAATGAGGCAGGCTTGCATATTCAAAAAGAAAAACTTGAAAAACCTTTCCCTTATCATCCATAGTGATTGTGTGGTTTCTACTTTCACAGCCTTTCATGGAACTGGAGTCTAAGCCATACCTTATACAAACACTCTCTCAGTTTTTCAGCTGTACCAACAGAACATTATTGCTTCACAGGCCCATCTGAAAAAGTCACCAGAATTTGATTGTCTGCATTGATTTTCTGACTTCTCGTAAATTCGTTTGGTTCAAAGTCTGCATCAAGCAGTTTCCTCTCTTTAAACTTGGAGTCTTCCTCCTCACCTCACCTTTGGCTTTACTTAACTGATCTTTTCCAGATTCCTGACCTCTTCTTTTGACTTAGAAGTCTTCTTGGAACCTTTCTCCTTTTGTTTTCCTCTCCCAGCAGACTGCTGACGACTTGGTATCTCCCTTGAGATGCAGAACTCACATGTTGCTTTAACATTAGAACAACTCATCTAAGATTCTTAGACTTCTTTGCCTCAAGAATTCAGCTAGAGAGACTTAAACTGCTCACTTCACCTGAGAGCATAATCACCAACTGAGCTAAAAATTGCTGTTCTGTCTTTGCAGGCTTCCCTCTCTGGACCCATGTTGCTAGGCAACAGTATAGTTTTCTCTGTGCTTTGTTTTTTTAAAGCTTAAAACCTAAACTATTACAAAGGTCAAAAAACCTAATTAAAATGCAAGTATAAAAACAGTTCCACTCTAAAATGAAACAAGACCCAGGTTTCAATTTCTGAACACACTAATAAAGAATATTAATCTTAAGCTAGAACTTATTCCTGATGCCTATAAATAAAATTTACTTTTTTGATTTGATGTATTATTGTCACTTGTATTGGTATGCAATAAAAAGTATTGTTTCTTGCATGCTATAAACAAAACATACTCTTCACAAAGAATGAGAGAGTGCAGAACAGAGTATTACAGTCATAGCTAAAGAGTAGAGAAAGATCAACTTAATGTAAGGTAGGTCCACTCAAAAGTCTGATGGCAACAGGGAAGAAGCTGTTTGAGCCAGTTGGCATGTGACCTCAGACTTTTGCATCTTTTTCTGATGGATGAAGGTGGAAGAGAGTATATTTGGGGTACACAGGGTTCTTCATTATGCTGGCTGCTTTTCCAAGGCAGCGGAAAGCGTAGATAGTGTTAATGGGTGGGAGGTTGGTTTGTATGATGAACTCTGGCTACGTTCACAACCCCTTTGAAGTTTCTTGCGGTCTTGGTCAGAGCAGCAGATATATCAAGCTGTGCTACATCTGGAAAAGATGCTTTCTATGGTGCAATAGTGCATTTGTAAAAATTAGTGAGTGTTGTAGTGAACGTGCTGATTTTCCTTAGCCTCCGAAGAAAGCAGAAGTGTTGGTGGGCCTTCTTAACTATAGCGGTGCCTGGAGAGACCAGGCCAAGTTGTTGATAATCTGGACACCTAGAAACTTGAAGTTCTCAACCATTTCCACTTCAGCCTCAGTAATGTAGACAGGGGCATGTCGTCCACTATGCTTCCTGAAATCAATGACTATCTCCTTCACTTTAATGACATTGAGGAAGAGATTATTATCTATCCCATTTTCCTAATATAATTATCCTAGAGAGAGTGTAACAAATCTTCAATGGATTGATTTCTGGTATGAGGGGATTGGTCCATGGGGAGAGATTGCACACAGGAGGTCCACGTTCCCTGGAGTTTATAAGAATAAGAGATGTAACATAAAATCCTAAGAGGTTTGACAGTTTGATGCTGAGAAACTAGTTGCCATAGCTGGGGAATCTAGCATACTGGATCAGAATATTAGAATAAGGAACTAAGGGATCAACCATTTAGCAGTGAGATGAACAGAAATTTCTTTGCTCAAACGACAGTGAATTTTTGGAATTCTCTACCCAGAGAGCTATGGGTGCTCAGTTGTAAAGTATATTCAAGCCATAGATAGATCTTTTGGTATCAATGGAATTAAAGGATATTGAAAGAAGGTAGAGTTGAGGTAGAAGATCTCCTTGATAGGCTAGGCCCAATTTTAAAGGTTTTTTGACCTCTCGTCACAAATCTTTTAAGCAGGAGCAAAGATCATCGAACTACTGCTGCATTCATAAATCCCCCAACATGATGGTTTCACGCATTTCAATCAGTGCCTTCCAAGCCCAGTTTTAACAGGAATACACAATGCAGTGTCCAACAAGGAATGCTATTGGAGTAACATGAGTGCAAGGAAGAATTCCCCTTACACTGGCACTAGCTTGTTGTATGGTATGTTGAAAGGTTCAGTTTGAATATCGATGAATGAATGGATGAATGAGTGAATGGGCGAAGAGGTAAGTGGATAAGGTGAGTAGCCAAGTGAGTAGGTAGTCGGATTGGGGTGTTAGTCAGGTGGTTGAGGCATGCTCATGGGTTGCCAATTCAGGCAGAGACAATAGGTTGAGTTGATAGGATGGTCAATGGTGGAAAGGGTGCTGGGTTTGATCAGGAGAGTAGTATGGTCAGTTTGGGAAGAGTTGGTTAGGGTCAGATCAGGAGATTAGTCAGGAGTGGCTAGACGCATCAGTTCAATATTGTGGTGGGATGGTGTGGAGTGGGGTAGTCTTGTGATGACAGGGAGGGAGGGGGTGGCCAGCTGGCTAGTCAGGAAGGTGAGACAAAGGGTGAGGTTGGGTTGTTGAGAGGGGTAGTCAGGACAAGCCAGGGAGGATTTATTCAGATGGTCAGATCGGGATAGTACTCAGGTTGAGGGAGGCATGGAGGGGGGGGAGCAAGCAAGATGGTCAGGAGAGTGGCCAGGTAGAGTAGTCAGGTCACAGTGGAGAGTAGTTTGGGCATGTTGGTAAGCAGAGTTGTGAGAGGTAGTTTGGCCAAGTCAGGAATGCGGTAGTCTGGTGATCGGGGTCAGAGGGAGTCAGATGGTTAATAAAATTGGGGTGGGAGATGAAGAGTGGATTAGTCAGGTGATCTTGAGGGTACTCAGGTCAGGGAAAAGTCGAGTGGGCTAGAGGTAGTCATGTTAGTTCACTCAAGATGGGAGGGGTAGTCAGTACTAATCATAAGGGTAGTCAGGTTATCAGGAGAGAAATCGGAGGGCGGGGGGGGTAGTCACCTCTGGAGGTTGGTTGTGTTCAGTTGGAGGGTCAGTTACCCAGATGTTAGACTAGATATTAAACTATTTAACATTTTCTGGTTAATTATCTAGATAAGAATAGCAACGTCTGCGGCTCTAACTCAACAGTTGCAGACATTCAGAGGGTCCCGGGGGAGCAGGTGAATTGCTCATCAGAAGTTGAAATTTCCCAGGCAATTCCCATGTAGGTCCGCACATCAAAACTTCCACAGGATCCCATGGTGCAGTTTGTTTTTGCCCTGTGGGATCTTCAACAATCTGGAGACTGAAACATTTGGCCTCTTGGTTCTTCTATGAAAGGAAGAAGCCTCTAATATTGCTAAAAAGCAATATTTTATTGAACATTTTCATCAGTATCCATCAGGACAAGTCATATTGGAGAGAGTTATAGAGTAAAGAAACCTAGGGTTATAGGTTCATAGTGCATTGAAAGTGGAATCACACATGGGCTGGATGGTAAAGAAGACATTCGGCATGCTTGGTTTCATTGGTTAGAACACTGAATACAGGAGTTAGGATGTCTTGTTGAAGTTGTACAGGACATTAATAAGGCCACACTTGGAATACTGTGTACAGTTCTGGTCACCCTAATATAGAAAAGATATTATTAAATTAGAAAGAGTGCAAAAAAGATTTACCACAACGTAACTAGGACTTGATGGTTTCAGTTATAAGGAGAGGCTGGACAGACTGAGACTCCTCTTTTCTCTAGAATGTAGGGGCTGAGGGGTGATCACTTAGAGGCCTATTAAATAATGAGGGGCATAGACAAGGTAGACAGTCAACGTCTTTTCCCAAAGGTAGGGGAGTCTAAAACTAGAGGACATAGGTTTTAGGTGAGAGATGAAAGATACAAAGGATCCAGAGGGGCCATTTTTTCACAAAGGATGTGGTGAATGTGTGCAACAAGCTGCCAGAGGTAGTAGATGCAATTTTGTCTTTTAAAAAGCATTTAGACAGTTACATGAGTAAAACTGGTGTAGAGCCAGATGAACATAAGATCATATGAAATAGGAGTAGCCATCCAGCCCCTCGAGCCTGCCCCGCCATTCAATAAGATCATAGCTGATCTGTAGCGGTTCAGTACCACTTTCCTGCTTTCTCCCCATTACCCTTAATTCCCTTGTCAATCAAAAACCTATCCACTCTTGACTTGAACATATTAGCGAGGAAGCCTCCACCACTTCATCAGGCAGAAAATTCCAAAGATTCACCACCCTTTGCTTGAAGAAATTCCTCTTCAACTCTGATCTGAACCCCCTCCCCCCCGCCGCCTAATCTTGAGGCTGTGCCCTCTAGTCCTGCTATCTTTGCTAAGCAGGAAGAGTGTCTCAACCTCTACCCTATCCATTCCCTTCATTATCCTATACGTCTCTATAAGATCCCTGCTCAGCCTCCTAAACTCCAAAGAGTACAATCCTAACCTATTCAGTCTCTCCTTATAATCCAATGCCCTCATCTCCGGTATCAGCCTAGTAAACCTTCTCTGCACCCCCTCCAAGGCCATATATCCTTCCTCAAATGCAGTGACCAAAACTGCACACAGTACTCCAGCTGCGGCCTCACCAGTTCCCTTTACAGCTGCAAAAGTACCTCCCTACTTTTATATTCTATCCCCCTACCTATAAAGGCCAACATTGCATTCACCTTCTTAATCACCTGCTGCACCTGCATACTGTGTTTTTGCGATTCGTGCACAAAGGCCCCCAGGTTCCTCTGCACCGTCGCACGCTGCAGCTTTTCGCCATTTAAATCGTAATCCTTCCTACCATTATTCCTACCAAAGTGGATAACCTCACACTTGCTAACATCATACTCCAACTGCCAGGTCCTCGCCCACTCACTCAACCTATCCAGATCCCTCTGCAGGCTTTCCACACCCTCCACGCAATTTGCTTTTCCACTCATCTTTGTGCCATCAGCAAATTTCGTCACCCTGCACTCAGCTCCTTCCTCCAGATCATCTATGTAAATGGTAAATAGTTGAGGCCCCAGCACCGATCCCTGGGGCACTCCACTAGTCACTAGCTGCCAATCAGACTAGCATCCATTAATACCTTCTCTCTGCTTCCTATTAGACAACCAATCCTCTATCCAGTCTAACTATCCCCAACTTCTGCAGCAATCTTTTATGAGGCACCTTATCAAATGCCTTTTGGAAATTCAAAAACACCACATCCACCGGTTCCCTTCTATCTACCGCAATTATGAGGCAATTGGGATTAGCTTAGAGGTAAAAAACTAGGTAGCATGGACAAGTTGGCCAAAGGGCTTGTTTCCATGCTGTAAACCTCTATGACTCTATGATTATAGATCGCATAAAGTTATTGTTTTGCCAGTCATTTGTATTCTTGCATTGTCCTGGTGAGTACAGGATGAAAAGTTTCAACAAAATGTCTTTTTCAGCAATACTCAGGTTCTGCACTGCCAAACACTGTAAAGTAGTCTCTTTGCAACTACCCTATAAAATCCCTTTACTAATTTGAACTCTAGGTTAGATTATCTAAACACACTGGAATGCATAACAACTTAATTTAAATCTTTTAAATCCCAGTCATTATGCTGAACCTACACTGTACACTGTTAGCCTATTAAAGATCTGTGAATGGTCTTTTTATTTAATCATTTAATAACTGCTCTATTTTAGGAAAACTCTATTGTTAATAATATTGGAGCTTGAGTAATCTTAAAATACAAATCTTTGTTCAAACAGGCCCATGCTTGTAATTGATAAGTAACTGCAACTTGATGATAACAATTGCCTGTTAAAGGAGTAATAAAATAAGATAAACTCAGAAAATTAAGAGCAAGCACTTGCTGCATCAGACTGAAGAGGGTTGGGAGAGGGGATTCTACGAGGAGAGAAAACTGGATATATTAAACAGATAAGCTTAAACTAGCATGGACAGGATGACTGGAGTCAGATAACTAACACTATGGACCATAAAACATGAAGAATTGTGAATAGATGCAGAAATAGAGATGACGAAGTCATCTGACTTGTGCAGATAGTTATTATCCAATAATGTAAAAGAACCAAACTTCCCAAATGACGCCAATGGAAAACTCAATGGACAAGATGTCACTTTTTAAAACTTTAACAATCAAATCCAAAATCAACATAAAAATTAAACACAAATTAATATTCACATTGTGATTGATTATAAATTGTTCTTTAAATGGCAGATTCAATTAAGACAGATCTCACAAACTTACTCAGCAGCCCACTCAGCATTTGCATTATCTATTTCAGTCCTAAAGTTCTTAAAAGCTCTGTCTTTCTCACAAAGAATTTCAGCACCTTCTCTTCCAGGATTCAGCCTGATTCCCAAAAGCAGCACACAAATCTACAGAACCTCCTCACCTTCTGCTTACAATGGTCTCGATGGTATTAATCCACAAACGCTATCTTTAATTAGCAGAATCAGCTACAGCGATTGCCTTTTCCAATTTCCTAAACCTAGCTTCTATCTTCTTCATTCTACTTGTACTGCACTACTTAGATCAACATCAGAACTCAACTGATTCTGCATCCTTTTATTTAGTTGCAACCAGTTTCAGCTTCCCCAGATGTTTTGGTTCCCATTCTCAATTTGAGTCTTGGTTTCCCTAGAAACCAGAAGGTTCAGTTACCTTTTCCAGTTTGGGTCTGTTTCTAAAAACACAAGCTTTTGAAACCATAGATTCCATAGAAAAATAGATAGGATTACTAGTTTACGGAACATACCTGCCTGCCTAGTAAGGAACGTACCTGGCTTGTGTAAGTCAACTCATGCCTAATCAAATTAACTACCAGATACTATACATCATTCTGCCCAGTGATCATGCAGGTAATGACAAAATGGAGCTGTAAACCATTACCATGATACACTACATTGCATTGATCTCTAATGTGTATCTATTAAAGGCCTCTAATCACCAACTGGTATCAGGTCAAATCCTTAAGTAAAAATCTTGCACTGTAATCCTAAGTGTGAAGTGATACATTTTGGTTGTAAGAACAAGGAGAAGCAATATAAAATAAAGAATAGAATTCTAAACTGACCAGAGGGGAACATTAGGGAAAAATTCTTTTTACTGCAGTTGGTAGTAAGGGTCTAACCTGGGAAATCTCAGCAGGTCTGGCAGTATCTGTAAGGAGAGAAAAGAGTAGGCATTTCAAGTCCAGATGATTCTTTGTCAAAGGATAAAGGGTCATCTGGAGTCGAAACGTCAGGTCTTTTCTCTCCTTATAGACACTGTCAAACCTGCTGAGATTTTCCAGCACTTTCTTTTTTGGTTTCAGATTGCAGCATCTGCAGTAATTTGTTTTTATCAAGGGTCTAACTTAATTGTATGGTGGTTAAAGATTCAATTGCAGCTTTCAAAAGGGACTGGATAATAATCTGAAAAAGAAAAAAAAGTATATAGTTCCAGGGATAAGGCAGAGTGGAACTAACTGAGTCATTCTTACAGAGGGGCAGCATATACCAACAGGCTGAATGAACTCCACCTATGCTGTAACCACCACTCTTTTCAAAGACCAATCGATCTAAGGTTCAGTGCGCAAAACTGAATGCAGTGCTGCAGATGAGATCTGACAACAGTTATGTACAACTGAAAGATCACTGACACTTCAATTCCAATCCCCTTGAGGTAATGACCAATACTACATTAGCCTTTTTGAATATTTTTGTAACTGTGCATTAGCTTTTGAGTGAGTTTTATATATGGACAACTAAATCTCCTAGTTCGTTTGCTATCACAACTTTTAAGAAAATATTCTGATCTGTGTTTCAAGTGGAACACTTCACACTTCCCAACTTTAACTTAATCTACCGTAGTGTTGTCGGCTGACTTATTTTTCCCTGTAACTTTCTCCTTGCAACCACATAATTATACTTTTTGTGCCTAAATTAGTAGCAAAATTGTATATCGGGAAAATAACTTGCTCTTGTAAAGCCCCTTTTATAACCTCAAGATGCCCCAGAGTGATTTACAACCAATGCAATACTTTTGAAGCATGATCAATTTACAATTTAAAAGCACAACAGTCGTTTTGCATACAGCAATTTCCCATCAGAAGCAACATGATAATGACCAATGATGATAATAATCTGTTTTAGTGATGCCGGTTGAGGGATAAGTATTGGCTAGCACATTGGGATGAGGTCTTTAAAATAGTGCTATGGGATAGTTTATGTCCACCTGGAAGAGCAGACAGGTCTCAATTTAATATCTCTCTGAAAGATGAAATATTAAATTGATTTGAAACTTATAAAGAGTTGCTACATCTTGGTCCAAAAACAGGAAATCTAATTAATATTTAAGAAGGATATAAGAATGTAATGATTTTGGAAGGTGTATGGCATAGATTAACCAGAATACCAGGGCTTAAGACGCGCACTGGTTATATTATATTCCCCGAACACTGATGGATGAGGGATGATCCAGTTTTCTTATTCATTTATACGATGTGAAAGTTGTAGACAAGGCCAGCATTTCCTGCCTTTGAGTAATCTTAAAATGCAAATCTCTGCTCAAACAGGCTCATGCTTGTAATTGATAAGTAACTGTAATTTATAAACCATATCAATGGTAACAATTGCCTGTAATTCCTAATTTATAGAATTCTTACAGGGCAGGAGGGGGCCATTTGGCCCATCAAGTCTGCATTAACTCTCAAAGAGCATCCTGCTCAGGCCTACCCTATCTCATAACTGTGCACTTACCATGGTTAATCCACCCTCACTTACACCATCCTGGACACTAAGGGGAAATTTAGCATTTAACCTGAACATCTTTAGTCTGTGGCCTCCTCCTGCCCTGTAAGGAGCATCCAGAGGAATCCCACACAGGGAGGATGTGCAAACTCCACACAGACCATCACCGAAGAATGGAATTGAACCTGAGTCCCTGGCATTCTGAGGCAGCAGTGCTAACCACCTTGCTGCCATGCCACCCTGAGATGATGATGCTGCTTGTGAGCCACTTCCTTGAACTGCTGCAGTCTATCAAGTACAGGTACACTCAGCGCTATTAGCAGGTTTTAATTCCAACAATAATAAAAGAAAACAATATAGCTCCAAGTCAAAAAAAAAGCAGAATTAAAGCATTTTCCAAACAAAATATTTTGAAGAAATATGCAAGACACATCTCTTCCTATTGTATTCCCTGCCACTAACTGTAAACAACAGTACAATTTACTAATGGAAATCATTATTAATTTCATGTAAAATATTTATCTAAATATAAACTGTAATGAATTTTGGTTTGCTCCTTATCAAAAAAACTCAAAGTTACCACATCTATATTAATCTAACTGCAAAACTTGTAATACTGTAATACTTAAATTGTGCAGGAACACTTTAGTAATCTCATTTAATATGGATTGCAAATGAATAAGTACAAAGTAAATGACAAAGTAGTAACATGGTCCTTGACGTTAATAATAAGTGATTTTAGTTTATTTGGCAGCATTGTTCCATTTATCTTCTCTGCACAGTTTGAGTATGAGATTTAGAATAAGTCTATTTACCCGCCAAAACCCAACCTTTAACAAATAATTCATTGAGTTAATTTTAAAAGGTTTATTTTTAAGCTTGCTATCTGCTTGCTTTTTAATCTGAACATTTTCCACCAGAGACTTTCTGCACACCCTGATTAGTGTAGTACAAAAGCCACCACCTTCTCAACTTCTGGCAGCGTTGCTACACTCGGATATTACGTTCCCTGAAGGAATTATATGTAAAATTTTGTGACTTACAGAAAATTGGTTTAAAAGTTTTGCAATGATAAACTATCTTGGAATATTGATAATTTGGAAGAAGCATAATTTTACACCTACAAATGTGACAATGTGGCCCACATTTAAAATTTGCTATTTTAACTGCAAGCATGAATGGGGTAGGATGCAATGACCACTTCCCTGCTAGCCCATGCCTGTGGAAGCGTAGTCAAGAGTCACCAAGGCAAGTTTTTTATGTTTCTTTATGGACCATGAGTGCATATCTGGCCTTCAGTAAAAGGAAACTTTGGCCTTCCATTGGCCAGTTTTTCCTCTTCTCCCTCAACTGCACTTATCTTACACCTTCACCACTTATCTATTTGTGAGAGATCATTCCCTCATTCCGAGGCGCGCATGCTGCTCCTCGCTACCTGCCAGGTAGAAGTTAAGGACCATGTATGCAAATAAGGCTCAGCAACTACAATTTTCCAAGCCACAACTTCCTAGTTTCTTGCTCGCCTAGGTCCCTGTCAGAGACTTATTATGCCCCTCGATAAAATTAGGACCACTTTGAAAGAAAGACATGTTTTGCCTCAGTGAAAGAAACCTCATTCTCCTGAAGAATGTGCTTCCTGGCATCCTACTAAGGATACAAAGAAGTACTCATCACCACATCTTTATGAGCAGGAACCGCAGCTGCTCTCTCAGAATCAGTAATCCCAACTGCCTGATCCAACTCCCTCATTGACCTTCCTGCCCAGCGGTAATCTTGGTAATCTATTCCCCATCTTAAATACCACTGTGGATTTTCCAGCAGTTCAGCTATCACTGCCCCTCTCCACTTTGCATTTAGAGTACCCATTCACTTGTCAACAAGGCTCTTGCCATCCATGAGCTCATTGTAGGTGACTAAATCATCACTATGGGCTTGACAGAAAACTAGCTGATAGGTACAACTCTCATTTAAATAAGCCTCTCTGCCTGACTATTCTTCCACCCCTTGTTCTTCCAGATGTGCATGGTGGGGTGTGGCTCTTAACACAAAATCAAACCATGATCTACTACTTTCCCTTACTTTGACCATCTTTTCCTCTCAATTAAAATTGCTCTTTACAGGCCACCCAGACACAACAAAAAAACTTATCAATATTTTGTTTTGTCAGCCTCTCATATCTAACTACTTTTCATTCAATTATTGCAACCACTATCTTAAATCATCATGGTCTCTCTTCCCCTGAGTTTACTGCTATCCTCCATTATCTCTCCCTCCATAAAAATTCCCCAACAAATAGACATGCTCGCTTTGATTTTGCCATCTCATGAATTCATACCACAACTTTTCGCCTTCTCAATCCTCCCTTCCTGCAAACATTTCTCTCCTAATTCACTTTCAATTGCTCTTTCAAAATTCCTTCATTTACCACAACATTGCTGCAAGTAGCAATTCAATCAAGCACACCCTCAACACCAACTTTCATGCTCTAGTCCCCATTAAAATTATTTTCTCTCTTGCTGGCTGTTCCCCAATAAGGCTCTCATTTCCACTCCCTTAAATTCAAGGGATGCAGATTTGAATAGATATAGAAGATAATTGGTTTAGTATTCACTACCAAATCTGGCTGGACCACATGCCCTCATCTTGCTCACTAAATGTAAAGATACTCCTTGATTTCTTTTCTCTACTTCAAAAACTCTTTATAATACCTCTCTCTGTCTCTCCATTCCCAGTTCCAACAACTCACAGCTCATAAACTTTTGGGAATCATGGGGAAATGGTGCCATAGAGGTAATGCCACTGGTCTTTAATCCAGTGATCTAGGCTAATGTTCTGGAGATTTGGGTTCAAATCCCACCAGGGCAGCTGGTGGAATTTAAAATCAATTGATAAGTCTAGGATATAACGCTAGTTGCAGCAATAGTCATGTAACAATTATCACTGATTGTTATTAAAAAAAAAATGAGGTTCGCTAATTTCCTTTAGGGATACAAATCTGCAACCCTTATTTGATTTCTACATATGACTCAGTTCAAAGGGACTCAGAGATAGGTTAAAAAAAAATGCCAGTCTTGCAGGTGATGCCCACATCCCATGAAAGAATAAACATCAGGAGACCAGTTGCCTTTTCTGTTTCTCTCCCTTTCCCAGACCGCCTTTAAACGGCTCCCTGTTCTAGCTTTGAACTTGCATTTGTCTCCACTTGCTCTTCCATTTTTCCTCATGACCTCTTTGTGCTTATCTTGTCCATAAGACACATCTCTCATTCATTTGATCCCATTCCCATTAAACTTCTGGTTACCTAGCTTCTCTCCCTGATCCCCATGTTAGGTGATATCTTTAATAATGATTAATACTGTCACCTCTTCGCAAAAAAAAAATCCTTGATTTCATCAGCCTTGCAACTAACACCCATCTTCAATTTCTCTCTCCTTTCCAAAGTCCTTAAATGTGTTGTTGCCTCCTGAATTTGTGTCCCCCGTCCAAGGAAATTCACTCCAATCAGGTTTCCACATTGCCAAAGTTTTGAAATGGCTCCTAAAGTCAACTATCCCTTCCCGTTCTTCTCCAACTATCTGCAGCCTTTGACACAGTTGACCATTCCATACTTCTTTGTCCTCGCCCAGCTGGGTGAGACAAAATTCACCTAGTTCCATTCTCATCAATCAGTTGTAACCCAAGAATCAGTTGCAATGGCTTCCCTTCTTGCTCCTCCACTGACCCCAAGGTTCTGTTCTCTTAAGCTCTCATCCATGCTATTGTTAACTTATAGTGATGCATTCCTGGCTAGCTTTCCTGGTTATGTTCATTAAAAACTCTCCTGCAGTGTCAGACCACATCCAATTCGTTCATCACACCTGTGTTCCCTGGCTTACATTGCTGTCTAGTTAAGCATTACCTCAATTTAAAAATAATCATCCTTGTTTTCAAATTCCTGAATGGCATTGAACCACACTATTTTGAAAATCTTTTCCAGCAGTACAACCTTCTGAGATATTTGCAGTCTTCCAGTTCTAATCTTGCACATCCCAATTTTCCTTACCACACATAAATTCTGGAATTCCCTCCCTAAACATCTCTCTTTCAGATTCTATTTAAATCTTACATCTTTGACCTTGCTTTTGATGATCAGTCCTAATATCTCCTTACAAAGTTTCATGTGCAATTCTGTTTGATAAACTCCTTTGAAACACCTTGGGATTTTTTACTACAATAATGATGTGATATAAATACAACTTTTTGTTGTTGTTACTACTGTTCTCCTCATTCTTCGGTGTCTATTTAACTTTAGAGCTTCCTATCATCAACAGTTTTCAAATTATGTTCTGGGCACAGTCGAGGTCAATAATAATCTCAGTACAGGTCACTGGGAAACAAACATTGTGCATTTTCTTCCAGTATGAACACAACCATTTACCAATAATTATATAATTTCATACCCACATTGCCCCTTTTCCTTTAATTCCATTGCCTTCATATTTGCTAATAAGTCGATTTCATTTATTATGATGTGCATTAGTATATAGTGAAAAGTATTGTTTCTTGCATGCTACACAGACAAAGTATACCATATACAGAGAAGGAAAGGAGAGAGTGCAGAATGTAGTGTTACAGTCATAGTTAGGGTGCAGAGAAAGATTAACTTAATATGAGGTAGATCCATTCAAAAGTATGATGACAGCAGGGAAGAAGCTGTTCTTGATTGATTGGTACGTGGTCTCAGACTTCTGTATCTTTTTCCTGTCAGAAGAAAGTGGAGGAGATTGTGTTTGGGGTGCGTGGGATCCTTCATTATGCTAGCTGCTTTTCCGAGGCAGTGAGGCAATCTATGGTATATTGTTTTCAAAATTCATGTACAAATCACCCACGACTCTGCACAACTCTCTCCTTTACTTCAAAGAACTATGGAATCTTTGGAATTCCATTCCTTCTTAACAATAAACAACTTTGAACAAGCATAGAGAATTTGCTTTTTTTCCCCAACATGACTAAACTACTCAATTCCATGACAAATACATTAACTAGATAGGTTAATGAAGTTTAAAACCAGAGTACAAAGTAAATGTTACGTTATATAGTTAAAAGCTAACAGTAAAACTCAACTGAGCGAGTTAAGCAGAGAATGATGTTAATAATTAAACATAAACCACTTAATAACTTTTGGATTATAGACTTCATTTGTAAAATACAGCTGAGCACACATTAAAATGCAAATAGAAACTGACCAAAATCATTAGAAGGCATGTGAAAAAGAATTCTGTGGTTAAATAGATGTAAAATGCAGTACAGTACAAAGCAATATATACTGCAACTGGAAAAAAATAGTCATTGCAATAGATATATTTTCTTTTAGCTTCCAACATCACTAACATCTCTGCTTGCCCACTGGCACATAGGGAGAAAAAATGCAACAGGAAAAGGTGCCTGGTCAGGAATGCCAATATCTTTTTTTCTGCATTTTCATAGTTCGTGTCAGGTGCAAAAAAGTAATGGGAGCAGAAAACATTTTGCCATTTTTATAGTACATTCTTAACAGTAATTAAAACAAGTAAATGTCTGAAATAAGCGTGAAAGCACTGTTGGCTTGGTAATTGTGCTGAAACTGTCAATAGCAGATACTGAACATTTAAAAAATTTCTAAATAATCAAGGCAAATTGATAAAAAGAGAAATAAAATACTGCTGGATTTGTAGAACTGCTTAAAAAGGTTGCTATAATTATGAAAGCTTGATTTGATTTATTGTCACATCATTTAGTATACAGTGAAAAGTATTGTTTCTTGCGCGCTACACAGACAAGGCATACGTTCATAGAGGAGAGTACAGAAGGTAGTGTTACAGTTATAGCTAGGATGTAGAGAAAGATCAACTTAAAGGAGGTAGGTCTATTCAAAAGTCAGGTGGCAGCAGGGAAGAAGCTGTTCTTGATTCAGCTGGCACGTAAACTCAGATTTTTGTATCTTTTTCCCAACGGAAGAAGGTGGAAGAGAGTATGTTCGGGGTGTGTGGAGTCCTTAAGTATGCTGGCTGCACTTCTAAATGCAAAAGTTAGATAAAGAAAAATATTGGTTTGAGGTGATTCCCATTGCAATTGGATTTTTCCCTGTATTTTTGTAAATATATGAATATTAATGTACAAAGAGAAAAATATACTAGAATTTCTTCTATTTATTCATTTACTCTCAAACATGATTCTGTCAAAGAAAAATATAAGCTACAATGCTTAATGTGTTACCTATTTTGAAGTACCTTCTCTTCAGAATCCTATGCTTCTTCATACTTTTATACTGTCCCTTTGCAATTCTTACTTCATTTGTTTGCCAACTGTTTCATTTCCCCCAATTCTTCTACTCACTGCTTTCACTAACTTTTCCCTATTGCTTATGTTTAAAGTTCCTTAAATTCCTCCTGCATACTTACAGTGCAAGAATCGGCCATTCAGTTCAACTCTCCAAAAGTGCATCTTGCCCAGGTCCACTCCTCACCCCACCCTATCCCAGTAACCCCAAGCATTTACCATGGCTGATCCAGCTAGACTACACATCTTGAGACACTAAACAGCAATTTTGCATGGGTAATCCACCTAACCTAAACATCTTCACACTGCAAGAGGAAACCGGAGCACCTGGAGGAAATCCACACAGACATGGGGAGAACATGCAAACTCCACACAGTCACCCAAGGCTGGAATCAAACCCGGATCCCTGACACTGGTGCCACCCTCAGACTCACTTCACAGAAAGCTGCATTGAGATTGGGAAAATGCCAATCTCCCTTACAATACACAAGCAGAGAATGATGGGAAGGAGCTACTTATAATCAGAACAGCTTGGAATGCCCACCTCTCAGCATTATTTCCCAGTGCTGCTTTAAAAGATTCAAAGAAAACAAAGTGGTACATTTTAAAAGCTAGCTGAACACACAAAATAATACAGGACAGAATAAGGACAGATTTGGCAGCCAAAAATGGGCATCAATTAATTAAGTACTGCAGATGACAAAAAATGTTTAAGACCACAATCTACAACATCAGCATAATTCATTCCTGATCTGTCATGAAACAATTAGGCCAACACTATTTCAAGGTAGTCAAGTACAGCCAAGAGGAGTACCCAGAGTTCTTACTTCTCCAAAGACATTTACCCAACAATAAGTTGTATGTATATGGTATCTTTAAAGTAGGAAAGCATATAAATGCTTCATAGAGGCATATCATAATGTTGAGGATAAGGAGAAGGTATTAGGAGGGCTAACCAAAATGTAGTCAAAGAAATGGAGGAGAGGTGATGGCAGGGCAAAGAAATTTCGGGATAGAATCGCAGATCGAGAATACCAGGAAGCTGAAGAACAACAGGCCAGAGTCAGTAAACTGTTCTAGAGGTTGAGAAGAGAAGTGTAAGACTGGGAAAGGTTATAATGATAAGGAAACGCAAGGCAATGAAGAGATTTAGACATGAGAATCATAAGTTAAAAAAAACTTGACCATCCCATTGCAATTCATCTAAAGCCAATATCAGACAAACAACCTGTCAAATGATGAGTATTTCCTTGCACGAGTTTGTAGAGGGAGAGCTTTCAGAGATCAGATGGTGAACCGCTCATATCAGAGTACAAGTCCTGTCATGCTGTCCACCTTCGGGACAAATAAGCACTGTCATAAGAACATTATTCAGTCTAAGATCCCCTTTAAGATTTCAAGACATTGGATTAATATGCCTGAATTCCACTCCTAACACCACTAAGACAGCACTATTTCAAGGACTGCAGCAGTTCAAGAAAAAAATCTAGCCCACCTTCTCAGGCCAAGCAAAGGTGGTAATTTCATGTGACCTTGTCAGCATCAAATCCGACAATCAAATAGAATAACACAAAACAGCAGTTGTTTTGCCAATGCAGTAAATAGTCTGGAAGCTAATCAGCAATCCATCTTCCCTCTGCTATCATCCTTACACCTTTCCCACAAGTCAGGCAGAATGCAACCAAGAAGACTGACACTGGATTGACGAAGTCAAAAAAAAAGCTTTGGAAGGGACTTGCATTCAAAAGTAAAGATCATGCAAAACTACATACAACAATGACAGAAGTCTGTTTACTAATAATTGTAACATTTATTAATGCTTATTTTCAGTTATGTTTCATCAGGACAACGCAGGTTCCCACAATTTTTATGGTTCAGTCTTTCTGCCTCTCAAGCCAGAAGCTTAATTATCCCATTAGCCTTTAAAATGTATTGACTCCAGAGCAAATTGCAATCATATATAAAAAAATCCATAAAAATGGCTCAGCCATTTCCAAGCTGAATGACCCATGCGAAGGAGTTGTTTGCAACTCCCAAACAAGTATTTACTAGCTTAAATAATTCACTAAAGCTATTTGAGAGTCAAAAATGAAAGAACATCTTTTGGACAGCTCAACATATTGGAGCCATATTACCATTTTAGATCTACCGCAATCTTAATTTTATATTTAGATAAAACATAATGTATTAACATATTTATATATGGTCAAGAATTTCCAGATCTCTGCAACGGGATTTCCTGTGGTGGAGGCTACTCACCATTGGTGGGATCTTCTGGTCGCACCGAAGTCGACATTCTTTGGCCCATCCCAATCCAGGAAATTAACAGCTGTGGTCAACTTCAGTGAGTCTAGAAAACCTTGAAAGTGGGAATAGCCAGGAAATCTCGCCAAAGCTAACTCTGCCACTTTCAACTGATGACAGTAGTATGGAATATATCGCAGTTAAGGGACAGAAGGCAGAGCTAATAAGGTTTACAAGGCTGATAGCAGAACTGAGAGACTGTCAGGAAAGACTGAACAAACTAAGCCTCTTTTCTACAAAGCTTGAGGACAGACCTGATAGAAAGCAAGATTTCAAAACTGGCATGCCCTATATCAGAAATCAAGGTGGTAAACAATACAAAATAAAATAATTCAACATGGTCTTATTATTTTAGTTTCATTTTTAAATAGTATTAATGTTTACGTGGAACAGTCTATTATTTTTAGATCCTGCTCAGATTATAATGCAATTATGAATTTGCAAAAGAATGTAATCCTTCATTATAAGATGAAAAATATCATGTTCTTAACTAGAAGTATTTTCAATGAATTTCTTAAAAAGTTATTAAAAGATAGATACTAACAACGTTTAATACTGTTTAATACAAGATACGTTTCCCAGAGTTGCTCAAAAAAGATTTTTCTGCTGGCAACTTGCATGATTTCATAGCAACCATATTATGATATTGCCTACTGCTGTACTAAGTTTCCACAACTAACTGGCGCAGATTACAACACTAGTTTTCTAAAAGTATGATTGGTCAACATGACAATACAATCACACAATAGCACTTAGAAATCAAAAGATGTACCGATCTTTAAACTGTTTCATATAGTAATTGAATATTACAGCAAAGATGGAAGTTATTAAAATACTTGTAACTTCGAAAGGAATGGCTATTGAGTTCCATTTGCCTGGTGTCTCCATATACCATACACCGGCCAATTCTTATTTTAAATATTTAATCACTTTCCTTTTAAAAGCCATCATGAACTCTGCATCTACTAAGCAATTAACTAATCAAGGCCGCTTTATTAATGCCCGTCTGTCCACTGAGCACCTCTATTAGGGCTCCTCTCAATCTCTGACAAAAGTTGTCCCACTTTCTCTGTCACTGTAAACCCAAATGTTACCATCGTCAACTCTGCTGCTTGTCCTTAACATTCTTCTGAAAGCAGGGCACCCAAAATAAGGCACAATATTCTAACTGCTGCCTAAAAGACAATTCAATCTTTAGTATTACCAAGCAGTTCCTCTATTTCTAAATTTCAGGATTACAATATCTTCTTTCACAGATATATAAATTTGTTCCATACATGTGAATTAAAAAGGTTACATAAACATTTTAAGTATTGATAGCAAACAAAATTTACTAGAATCCATCAACAGCAACAGTGACTCAACACTTGAACAAGTATGAATTGATCGAAGAGAGGCAGTTTGGATCTGAGTGGGGTAGATTAAGTCTGACTAATCAAGTTAATTATTTTGTGATCATGAATATAGTCGATAGGGGAATAATATGAATGCTGTTAATATGAACTTCCTAAAGGCATTTACCAAAGCTCTACACAAAAGATTATTAGCTAAGGGAGAACCCATGGAACCAAAATGAATTAATAATTTATGAGGGTGGTTCTTTAGTTTCCATAAAAATCCCAAAATACATCAGAAAATGAAATTTGACTAACACAGTCACTACAATTCAACTATATTTTTAAGACATCATTTGTAATATTTATAAAAATACATTTGGCAGATCAGAATTTTCCAATAAAAGCAAACTCATCTTTTTACATTGGCATGGTTTTTCTTATGTAAGCACCCCAGAATCCTACAGAAATCTTGGTTCTTTTATTCAGTTTGCTGGCTATATCCTGAGAGCATGTGCGTGTATAGTTGTTTTAAAATCACTACAAACAAAACCATTTTGTTTCATGACAGTTATAATTGGGGATATAGGGTGGTTGCTTTGAGACATTTTGGTTGACTATTTGGCTTTAATTGAGTATTCCTTGAACTCCCTTCATCGAGCCAAGTATCTCTTCAAATACACACTTGCATTTATGCATAAAGTGCTGCAGCTCTGTTTTGACATGGACTTTTAATAGTACTCCAAGTACTATTGAGAAGGTAAGCATTACCTTCTCAAACCATTTCTTTCTTCCCAAAGAAAACTGGACAATTACCATTGAGCACATGGAAAGGCAAGTCCACTTTTTGTCCATTCAACTCTATGTTGACCATGATGTAACATTTTAATGGCAATTCTTTTGTGTATGTCCTTAAAATCACATCAGCTGGTTTTAAACGAAGATGCTTCAGCTCTTATTGGTACATAATCTCAGGAACTAAAAATTCCCTGTCGACTTTCACCCTAATAGGATGTCCATTAACTTCAGAATCATCCAGAATCTGTGAAATTCACCCTGTATGTATAAGACATTCAACTGGGGCTCTTCATCATATTCCTGGGTATTCTCTTTCCCACAGCCATTTTCTTTTCTCCCATGTTCCAAATTCCTTTTGTAGAATGCAACTTGTTCTCTTGAAGGTATCAGATACTTCTTCTGAATATTTTTCTCAGGGGAAGTTGGTCTAGCTCAACAAGCTTTTTGCAATATAACCCTTTTTGCCACAATTCTTGCATTAACTATCCTTGTTCCAGCATTCACTTGTTGAATGGCCCATTTTGGTACATCTGTGACATGCTTGTTGTTGTTTTGACTTCTTATGGACTATTCCCATATTGTGGACTGTCATTCCTGCACCAAGTTGTGAAGCTTCTTTAGCAGCCAGTTCCATCAACAATTTTTACTGCAGTCATTAAAGTCAAAACATGGTTGGTGAGCATCTTCTTTGCATAGCCTCATTTTGGAGACTCCTCAATTTCAAAATCTTCCAATCATTCGCCAGACTCGCAATGTGGGGCCAGCTGCAAACTGAACAATGCTTTCACTTTCCATTTGATTCCTTCAGTGGAACCTGAACTATTCCACAATGATCCATGACAATACACTTCATGGATCTTTGTCAAGGCATTGGAAATTTTGGTATCTAATAATACTGGATGAATGAGGTTTCGTAGCAATTTTAATTCCTATTTTACTGAGAAAATCTGGTATGAACAGCTTGTTTTCAATTTCATTCACTTGTACAAAGTACTGAAACCTCTCTACACAGGAATTTCATGTTTCATTTTCTTCATTGAAAGACCCCACAGATCCTAATTGACCCAAATATTTCTCTTGCAGGCACTAGCAACTCCAAATTGCTCAATATATTTTTTAACATTGTGTTCCCACTACTTCCCTTTTTATGTTTGAGACTGTTAACTTGATGTTTGTTTTCCAAAGCCTTCTAATAATCGAAGTGTATGGATCCACACTGTATGGACCACAATATCTTTTCTTGATGTTCCCGACTCATCGTCAATTTTCTTTTTTGTGTTCTATCCTATGTTAAGGATAATGGGTTTTTAGCAAAAAGCAAAACAATGATTTTCATTCACAGATTCAAACTTACAATAATAGATTTATTCTGGGAGATGTTCTCAGTACAAACTGAAAGTAAAACAGCAGTCTGTGCAAACACCCTAATGACATCATCATCAAACCATGTAATCAGCTCTTAAACCAAGCTACAGTACTTTGAAATATATAACATGTAGTCGAGCAGATCATCTATGATCATTTCCACACCTGGAAGATCATTGATTATCTCACGCTGTCTTTGTTGGTGCTCTACTAGAACAGTAGAAATGCCAAACAGCATGCACAGCCATTTGCATCTCCCACACGGCTTCCAGAACGAAGTCAGAAAACTACTACTTTCATCCAGTTTCATTTGCCAGTATCTAAGCTTTGCATCTGGGATGGTAAAGACTTTTGCCTTGTCAAGTTGCAGCAAAAGTATTATTGAAGTCCTTTCAACCTGTGCAAACTCTCAATCTTCCAGATGTTTTCAGTGTTACCATATTACTAATAGAGTCTGTAGGTGTTTGTCACTTACTAGACTAATTCCATTTTTTCAGGTTGGACTTGAGGACAAGTGGAACTCTCCTCAGAAAATGCTGACTTGGTCTTTCATGCTCATCACCTCAATTTTACCTTCAACAGTTTCATTTTTGGTCACCAACTTCACACAGGTTAATAAAGCTCACGATGTTGCACACATGTGCCTGACTCAAGTGTTCCCCTTCACCTGCAGTCATCTTTCCAATACTCAAAGCACATTTTTGTTAACTTGAGCCTTGACAGTGCAAACTGTTCTAGGATATAGAGTGATTAGTCACAAGTATCATCCGTCATCTTTACAGGCTTGATTTTCTTCTTTCCAGCAACAATTTTACCCAAAGTATTTTGTAGTGAGAGCATTGCTTTCCCATACTTGTCGTGTTTCCTTTTCTTTGTGTGATGTCCTCCATAATATTTACATTCAATATTCTGGCCTTCATTGTTCTACTGGTTCTTCTGTATTCTCCATTGGCTTGTACTTGGAAGACCTGAACTCCCTCTTGCATTATGCATAACCTCGTTTGTTCTCCCCTCAAACTCTTCAGCTGAAAATTAATCACTTCTGACCTAAGCAAGGAAGCAAGATATGATCTAAGGAGATTCATCAAAGATGCCATAAGACAGCACCGGACCAAGCTAGAGTTCCAGGCTAGCCACACAGACCCCTGCCAAGACATAACAGGCTACAAAATGAAGACATGTTAAAATCACTGGCTCCAATGCACTCTTCCCTGATGAACTCAATGTCCGTTTTGAGCAAGCCCTCTACCCTGATTAATCTGTATTTGCAGTAACCATTGCAGATGTCAGAGCAACTTTCTGGGAGATTGACTCACAGAGAGTGACTGGCCCAGATGGGGGTACCCGGACGAGCACTCAGATCATGCGCGGATCAGCTGGTGAAGGTGTTCACTGACGTCTTCAACCTCTCTTCACAACAATCTGAGGTCCCTGTCTGCTTTAAGAAGATGACCATCATCTCAGTGCCTAAGAAAAACCAAGCAGTGTGCCTTAATGACTATCGTCCGGTGGCTCTATCATTCATCATTATGAAGTGTTGTGAAAGACTAGTCATGGCACGAATCAATTTCAGCTTCCCAGACTATCTGGATCCATTACAGTTTACCTACCGCCTCAACAGATCCATAGTAGATGCCACCTCCCTGACCCTGCACTCCATCTTGGAACACTAGATAACGAAGACCCCTATGTCAGACTCCTATTTATTGACTACAGCTCAGTTTTCAACACTAATATTCCCACAAAACCCATCTCCCAACTTCATGGTTTGTGCCTTGGCTCCTCCCTCTGTGACTGGATCCTAAACTTCCTAATCATAGACCAAAATCAGTAAGGATAGGCAAAAACATTTCCTCCACAATTATCCTCAACAGTCCACAAGGCTGCATTCTCAGCTCCCTACTGTACTCCTTATACACCTATGCCTGTGAGTCCAAATTCCCCTCCAGCTCAATTTTCAAGTTTGGTGACACACCACTGTAGTGGGTAGAATCTCAAACAATGAAAAGACAGAGTACAGGAATGAGGTAGAGAATGTGGTGAACTAGTGCAGCAACAATAATCTCTCCTTCAACGTCAACAAATGAAGAAGATTGTCACTGACTTCAGGAAGCGTAGAGGAGAACATGTTCCTATATACATCAACAGGGATGAAGTAGAAAGGGTCAAGAGCTTCAAGTTTTTAGGAGTCCAGATCACCAACAATCTGTCCTGGTCCCCACATGCCAACATTATAGTTAAGAAAGCCCATTAATGCCTCTACTTTCTCAAAAGACTAAATAAATTTGGTATGTCAACTAGATTCTCACCAACTTTTACTGATGCACCATAGAAAGCATTATTTCTGATTGTATCACAGCTTGGTTTGGCTCCTGCTCTGCTCAAGACTGTAAGAGACTACAAAAGATTGTGAATGTCGCCCAATCCATCATGTAAACCAGCCTCTCATCCATTGACTCTGTTTACTTTTCCCGCTGCCTTGGCAAAGCAATAATGAAAGGACCCTACGCACCCTGGATATTCTTTCTTTCTTTCACCTTCTTCTGTCAGAAAAAAGATACAAAAATCTGAGGTCACGTACCAATCTACTGAAGAACAGCTTTTTCCCTGCTGCTGTCAGATTGTTGAATGAATCTACCTTGCATTAAATTGATCTTTCTCTACATTCTAGCTATGACTGTAAAACTACATTCCGCACTCTCTCAGTTCCTTCTCTATGAACAGTATGCTTTGTCTGTATAGCATGCAAGAAACAACACTTTTCATTGTATGCTAATACACGTGACAACAATAAATCAAACCAAATCAGAAGTGTTCAAGATGGACCAGGTGAAGGTGATGGAAACTGAAAACAAAGCTGATGAATTTTTCCAGATCTAGATGAGCGTGAAGCGGCACCAAAATTGTTATCGACGTGATAAAGGATTTGTAGGAGGGAGCTGGGTAGGCCTGGAACAAGGAATGTTCCACGTACCCCATAAAAAGACAAGCGTAGCTAGGACCCATGCAGGTACCCATTGCTACACCTTTGATTTGGAGAAAGTGGGTTGATTAAAGGACTTGGAGCTGAGAGATAGGACAAGTTCAGCTAGATGGAGGAGAGTGTTGGTGGTGAATGGGAATTGTTCAGGCCTCTTTTCAAGAAAGAAATGAAGAGTTCCCAGGCCATCCTGGTGTGGGATGGAGATATAGAAAGATTGCACAGGAAAAGGAGGCAGTTAGGACCAGCGAACTGGAAGCTGACAATGTGACGCCGGGCATCAAAGCAATCCTGAATGTCGATGGAAGGGGGGGGAATGGACTAGATAGAATCAAGATAAGATGAAATAAGTTCAGTGGGTCAGATGGATACTGAAACAATGGGTTTAGCTGGACAGTCTTTTTTGTGGATTTTAGCAAGTAGAGCAGGCTGTCTATGGTTGGGAGACTATGAGGTTGGAAGCTGTGGGGGAAAAGCATCTGGACGGAATGAGGTCAGTAACCATATTGGAGTTTATGGCTTGATGTTCAATGGTGTGAGGGGGTCATGGTCCAGTGGGAGGTAGGAGGAAGTATCTGAGAGTTGGCACTCAGCCTCTGCAAGGTCCCCCCTTTTCTTACCTTTTCTCCTCTTTTCTCAATTTTACTTCTTTCCTGCCCATCTCCCCCTCCCCCACTTCTTCATCTGTCACAGCTTATCCTTTGATTTCAATTTCTCTGCCATTTGGCCATTCATACCTTCTATTCTCTGTATGGACTTCTGAGTCTTTCTTCTTGTTTTTGTGGCTATGACTCACCTTTCATTCCCTCACCCTACAGTATAAATATCTCCCACTTTCTGTATCTTTCAGCTTGAACAAAGGGTCATCTGGACTTGAAACATCAGCTCTCTTCTCTCCTTATAGATGCTGCCAGGTCTGCTGAGGTTTTCGATAAATGGCAGGTTATGGTTGGGGCCCTAATATATTAATATATTGACCTTTCTTATCTTAATAGAAGTAATGGAAGTACACACCATGGAAATTAGGGATAACACTATCTATCAAAAAAGTAATAGGTTCTTATTACTGACCGTAACTGATCAGTTCAGAGTAAAAGTACAGGCTAAATTTTCAAAAAATTGTGAAAATAGCAAGATATTTTTATTGGGGATTTTAGCCAATCAAATGTTAATTGAAATATCAAGAGTCATGATTGGTAAACATAATACAATTGTTCCATGACCCATGTGACAGGAAAGCCATTGAGGGAATTTTCAAATGGATTTAATAATGATGATCCTGAAGGCATATATAAATCAAAGTCAAAGCAATTCTAGTGCTGGTGACCATGAAATATAATGAACATAATCACCAACCATGCTTTGAATCAACACTGCACATAGCCGACAGCTAGATGTATAATATTTTAAAATGTCAAATGAAGCACTCTAATTGGGAGGAAATTATTTATTAACACATACACATCTCTAAAGACCATACATAATAAATACAGACCTAAAACTAACTGGAGTAGACCCACAAATCTAAACTATAAATAGAATGTTGAATAGATTATGATAGAATCATCAATGAAATAAGAACAGCAAAAGGCCCACTTAGAAGATGCAAATGAGAAAGGCAGAAAGCAAAGGAGAGAAGCTGAGAAAGGTACAGATGTCAAAACAGTAAAGAAGTCTTTCTGTACTTAACAGCAAGAGGCTGAACATGAAAAATGCCAATGCCAAAGGGGATAGATCTGAGCTTGATAAATAATAAACTTATTTTTCAAAATATTAAAGCAAGCATTACACTAACATGCCTTGCATTAAATGGAGTAACACCAATGAGATGTGGTTCAAAAAAGTGCTCAAAGCAGCATGGTACCAATAGAGACTAGGGATTAAATATATAAAGCGCCAGCAATTATCACACAAATGTCGCTGAATGTTGGCACTGTACCAAAAGATGGCAGACAAGCCAACATAACATTGATTTTCAAGAACAGGTCAAATTTAACTTAAATAATTCCAAAACTATAAGTGTTATATCAATATCTATTAAATTAGCAATTATTAGGAGAAAAACAAAGTACCACCTACATGAGAACAATCTAATAAGGACCTACATCACTTTCAAAGATAGTAAATCCTGTCTGAATACTCCTTTCTTGACTTTACTGGTTGAAGAAACTACATTCCAAGTGGGCAGTGAAAAACCATGTGCAGCAGTGTACTAAAATTTCAAAAATAGCTTGCAATCATTGAAAACAGTGGAAAGTCAAGGTAAAATATAGACAAAGACAAGGAATTGGCTGAAATAAATAAAACAATGGGTATTTATTAAGACATTATTATCAAAGTGGATGATCATGGAATCCCTACAGTGTAGAAGCAGGCCATTCAGCCATTCAAGTCTCCACCCAGGCTCTATCCCTATAACTCCATGCATTTACCCTAGTTAGTCCCCCTGACACTAAGGAACAATTTAGCATGGCCAATCCACTTAACTGATGTATTTTTAGACATCAGTTAAGTCTTCCCAAGACATCATTCTTGGGAAGAAACCAAAGCACCCGTTGGAGACCCACATGGACATGGGAGAACATGCAAACTCCACACAGACAGTGACCTAAGCCAGGAATGGAACCTAGGTCACTGGCACTGAGGCAGCAATGCTAACCACTGTGCCACCACGCTGCCCCCTGGTGGATGGTGGAATTCACACTTCCCGCCATCAGATCAATAGCACAGATATTTTGCACAGGCTTCTATTCATAAAAAATGATAATGCGGTAAAATCATTGCCTTTAACCATCATTACAGAAATAATTTTAAAAATGGTATTGAATGTTGTAAATGCAAACACAGATTTATCTGTGAAATACTACAGACCAGGAACCTCCTGGAGCTGTCTCCGCTTTGCTTCTGTTGTTTTGTCAAAAGTGCAACAAACCTGCCATCAAACATCAAAAACAGATGGTTTGTAGGAATATAGATGGGGACTCGTTTCAAGATGTGTAACTTCAGGTGCTGAATAATGAACAAAGAACAAAGAACAAAACAGCACGGGAAACGGGCCATTTGGCCCAACAAGCCCATGCTGCCACCCTGATATTCCCACCTCTAACCATGATTCCTGTCTATGTTTATAGATCTATGGATTAAAAACCAAATTTGAGACAATTTAGGGAGAATTTGTTTTGCCAATTAGCCTAAGAGCACATCTTTGGGATGTGGGAGGAAACCGGAGCACCCAGAGAAAACCCACGCAAGCAAGGGGAGAATGCGCAAACTCCCACAGACACAGGCCCAAATCCATGTATCTGCACAGCACAGCGATAGTCACTGAGCTGTCGTGTTGCCCATCAAATGGTCCAGGTCAAACGTATACTAACGACATGAAGCACTAGGATACTCTGGAAAAAAAAAATCCAAGAGCAGCGCTCTCACGACCCATCTTGTGTATGCCCCTTGTTAGACAACAAGGTGGACCAAAGCACCTGTAGGATAAAAACAAGTACATCAATATCATCATCTATTTACACACTTCCCAGGAATTCCCAAGGCTCATGATCCCTATTTTAAATCAGTTTTCTATACCCCTTCATTCCCATTCTGTTCATGTGCCCATCTAAGTATTTCTTAAATAACTCCAGAGTATCTGCCTCCACCACTTTACTTGGCAGCGCATTCCATACCCCCACCACCCTCTGTGTGAAAAAACTCCCTCTAGCATCCAAATTATACCTTACCCCCCTCACCCTAAGCCCATGACCCCTCGTGCTATTCGAGTCCATCCTAGGAAAAAGCTTAATCCCGTTTACTCTATCTATACCCCTCAATCTTGTACACCTCTATTAGATCTCCTCTAAGTCTACTAAGTTTCTATGGAAAACAGTCCCAATTTGCTTAACCTCTCCTTGTAACTCAGACCTTCCATACCAGGCAGCATCCTGGTAAACCTCCTCTGCACTCTCTCCAGAGTCTCCAAGTCCTTCCGGTAGTAAGGCGACCAGAACTGGACACAGTATTCCAAATGAGGTCTAACCAACATTTTATACAACTGCAACATTAAAGGCCAGCTCTTGTACTCTATACCCCTTCCTATAAAGGCTAGTATACTGTATGCTTTCTTTACAACCTTCTCCACTTGCTCTGCCACCTTCAGAGACTTGTTCACCTGCACCCCCAGGTCCCTCTGCATTTCTATACTCTTAATAGGTCTACCTTTTATCATATAACTCTCCCCTACATTCTTTCTCCCAAAATGCATCACCTCACATTTATCAGGATTGAATTCCATCTGCCATCTATCTGCCCAAGCAACCAGCCTATGTCCTGCTGCATTGCCTGACAATGCTCCTCACTATCTGCAAGTCCAGCAATCTTTGTATCGTCTGCAAACTTGCTGATCACTCCACTTACTCCCTCTTCCAAGTCATTGAAGTGTCATTAATTTATTGGGTTCCCTTGGCCTTAGAGTTGTGCGCTAATCCTGATGTGTAGGAAACCAGGGTGGTTGAGCGTATGACAGGAAAGTGAGATGTTGAAAACATTTAGCATTATGCTTCTGACAAACGTAACTGATAATACAGGCAGTATAATCAGTTTACCAATAGGATATAGTTACCATAAAAATGTTATTGAAAAATGCAATCCGTGTATCGAATTTAACATACATGTATACCATGAAGACTTTAAACAAATATGCATGTATGGAGGTAGTTGTTTGTTTCAAAAGCTTTCTACATTTAGTTTGTTGCTCCAAAAAAAACCACCTTAGAATAAATCTTTCTGACATTGCAAACCAGAAAATGTGCATTTCTGAATAAATAAATCTCTCTGAGAATAAAGAAAAACAGTAATAGTTCAAATGTGAAATAATAAGCGAATTCAGGACTTAAACTTTACATGACCCTCAAGATATTATGAAGCACATGCAGAAATGTTCTCACAGAACAAGAAGATAAATCAGCTAATTCTGTAAAACACCAGTGGTAATGTGAAGTTTTGCTACAGAAAGCCATGAATTTAGGAGAAACTGTCCTTTCAGGTAGGTATAAAAGACCCTATGGCATTATTCAAAGAAAAATAACAGAATTCTCCACTGTTTTGGCCAATAGTCTATCTCTCAATCAACACTACTAAAAACAAGCCTGAACTTTCAATGATGTATTGTTACGGATGAAGAGAGATAACGGAATAACTTTTCCCTCAGCTCTCGGTTGTCCGCAGAAAAATGTATATTTTACAGGGAGTGTTTTAAATCTTTAAGTGTTGTGACTTTAAAGAACAGACATGAAATAGGCTTAAAACATTTTGTCACACAACACCACAAAATGCAAATGCAATGCACTCACTCCCTCAAGGATATAAGCATACACACTCACTGATGACACACACAGGTATGCGCATGAGAAAAGATGAATTCTAAAGGTGTATTTAGGTTAGTAACTAAATAACAAGAAGCAAATCATGTCTTCAAATTAGTTCTTTAAGTGCAAGCATTACAGCATTGATGGGTTTTCCCTTGTTGTCCTTTGAAGGTTAAAAAGTTGAAAGTCTCTTAGGTTTTTGTGGCTTAGCTTCTATTGAACATGAATCTTGCAGGTGAAGACAAAATAGTCCTTCTCTCGCTGCCTGGGAAGATTATTTTTTAGACAGGATTCCTTTCTTCTTGCCAGTGAATGGCTCCTCGTGCCTTGTAGCCTGATTTGCACCTGGCTGAACCTTGGAATAATGTGTGTTATCTCTAGTCAGTTTCCATCATGTGATCATATGATCGATACTTCCCATTATCCACACAGATGACATGCTATTAGAAGCAAGTGCCACACAATGTGAAATGAACGGGTGGTTGTTCAACCTGCTTGCAATAAATTGGTTTCTATCCACCTCTTTTTGATAGGTTTCAAACTAACACTGAGTCTGGGAGAACTTCTGAATTTGAGTTTCTGTAAATATCCGGACAAGGAGGAGCTATAAGTTCACAAGTGGTTGTGCATCCAGAATGCCTTCTCAAGAAGAGGGCATTCCATCTATCAACATTAACATTTTAATGACTGACATGAGCTAATTCTTTGACTGTGAAGGAATTACAAAATTCACCTGACCCTCCTGGACTCCGTTTTGAGTCAACGTAAATTGTCAATACAGCTCATTGTATATGGGGTGGCACAGAGGCACAGTTGTTAGCACTGCTGCCTCACAGAGCCAGGAACCTGGCTTCGAGTCTTGGGTCACTGCCTGTGTGGAATTTGCACATTCTCCCTAAGTTGCCTCCCACAGTCTGAAAGAGGTACTGGTTAGATGCATTGATCCAAACAAGCAGAAAATGTGACTAGGGAATTTCACAGTAACTTCATTGTAGTATTAATGTAAGCCTCACTTGTGACAAAGAAATAAACTTTAAAACTTTACTTTAGTACTTTGTTTGAAATAAAAATGTCCCATCATCATCAAATCTTTATGGGCATCTTCGAGAATCACATGAGGATGGTCTTAACAGGGATCTTGGCTTCATGTCACACTATCTGTAACCCCCATGACTTTCCTGGGTTAGCAAAAAACCTCACTTACTGTGCTGCCTGGAGAAAATACACATTTCTCTAACCAATGCTTCACTCACATTGTTAGCCACTTTAACACTTGAATATCAGGTTAGGTGTAAGGATTCGCATTCTAATTAGCAATCTGTGACTGTCTGTGCTGATATGTGTGCTATTGCAGACCAGAACACTGCATTTGCCTGACGAAGACGAAAAGTCGAAAGCTCACTGATTTACTATCAAATAAATTGGTTGGATTTAAAATTGGTGTTGTCAAACTTTACTGAGTTTACCCCAGTCCAACGCCGGCATCTCTACATCATCTTCGAGCACAACAGTAGACAAAGTGGGCTATCACAGAGTGAAATTATCATGGCAGCTGTGTGTTTATTTGTGTACATCATGATGTTGTCACAATGTACCTTGCATTCTGATAATATGCGCTTAGACACAATCAGAAGCTCTTTCTGTTCTTGCAGTCTATTTGATACGAGTCAATCATAAGGATTGAAAATGTCAATTACAAGGGTGCAGAAGTTCAAGGTGAGGGGGGAAAGTTTAAGCGATATGTGCAGAAGAGGCTTTTAATGCAGAGAGAGTGGTGAGTCCCTGAAATGCGCTGCTAAAGAAGGTGGTGGAAACAGGCACATTAGCAACATTTAAGAGACATCTGGATGGGTACATGAATAGGGAGGGAATAGAGGAATATAGACTGAGGAAGAGCAAAAGATTTTTATTTTGTTAGGGCATCATGATCGGCACAAGTTTGGAGAGTCAAAGGACTTCTTCCTGTGCTGTACTTTTCTTTGTTCTCGAGTCCTAAAATGCACAGGGATGCCACATGTCATATCTGAGAGATTTTGGAAGCTCTGTTGAAAATATTAATACAATAGAAATGCATATTTCACCGGACTGATAGTAGAACAGACCACTGAAAAATAAAAATCCACATCTGGATTATTCAGGCTAGGCAGCCAGAGTTCACAGTAGAACAGCTAAAATGTTGAAATCATAGCTTTGCAATTTGCAGAAGTGTAAGTGTAAAGCAAAATAAATAAAGAAAAGATCCACAGTGCAGAGAAAGAAGTAGTTTTGGGATATGATAACAAAAAGGAAAATAAAAGGTACCTGCAGTATATACTGCCAGGAAAAGTGCACAGCAGACATGTTTATTAACTGCCTTCTTGCACTAACCTACTCAGCAGGATTGTTCTTAAAGAACACTGAATACTACAGAAAAATAAATCTCTAAAAATTCATATAATGATATTTACATAAAGAGGTGCTCCAAGCTCACGACACACTTCTCTTTGGTGAATATAAAAGCCTATCTAGTTATGGCATTTAAGAGCTCGCTGAGAGAGAGGAGGAAGTGTGGACACTGGCTGTTATTATGTATTATGGAGTACCTGCATAGGCAACCCTTCAGGTCTCTGTTGAAAGAACGTGCAGTCACTGTACCAGAGGAATCTGCTAAATTTGCCACTTTGATTGGTATCCCAATGTGCAGGGTATCCCAAAAGGATAACCAGTGATCTACACAAAACCAGATTGTAATATGCTGCTGCAAAGTAATTTGCAGCATCAAGGCTGTCACAAACTGATCTGACAACAAAATCCTTTTGTAAGTTGGAATCTAAGTTTCAAGAGATCCAGAGACATGGTTTAAAAAGGAATAATTGTATTACCTTTGTTAACAAGGCCTCTAGAAGGCCTCCTTGGAAATAATAATGAGTTTCTCTGTAATCTGTAGCACCGAGTTGTGTAAATTCCTTACAAAATGCATACACGGCAATAAACTGTTTACAAAAAACATGCTCGGTCACACTTTTTAAATAATTTCCTGCAGAATACATAAAACTACCTTAAAAATCAACTGACTGATCAACTTTTTTTTTGAAGACTGACCCAATAAGGAATTAATTCTTATAGAGCCAGGGAATGTTTTGAATTGGGTTTCTTAATAATTGTTTGCTATTTCTCGGTTGCCTCACACTCCTGTTGTTCTTCACATGTAATGAATACTTTAAGCTGTTGCATCCTCCTCAAATTCATTATCCACTTTTCCCACAAGGTCCTTGGATCTATGATGGTGCTTGATACAAATAAGCATATGACTCAACTACTTTGAAGTGCTCAGCTCTTGAATGTCATCAGCTGGTGCAGCTTCATCATGAGAAGTTCCTAAGGGAAGAGAAAGGGATGAACTGCAAATATTACAAAGAATATAATAGTTGTTATCAAAGATAATCCAAGTTCTACTGTGAAATATCCCCCTGTTATAGGGTGGAAGAGTACATAGATCAATAAGACTAATAAAAAAGGCTAATAAACAGTTACTTGCTAGGTAGTGGAACTATAATTCCAAACTCTTCCTCCTAAACTCCCTTCACAAGCTCTCAATCAAAAACACTAGAGCCATCTCTTAAAATCTCAACAGATGCTTTGAAAAGGCAAATCCACCGTTGTTGCAAGTAGGTCACAGCAGTCTTTCCCTGGAAACTCTCAAATGACACTGAGATAATAGAATTTGCATCAGGCAACCTTCCACATTGCTAATCCTGATTCCTCGTTATGTGAATTAATTTCAATGCAATTAATTTCTAGTACCATTCAATATTTTCCTTCCCAAGATGGACATCTTCACAACTTTGAATAAAGTTGCACCTGCTACCTGTTTGCCTCCTCCACTAATCTATGACTTCCTGAAGACTTGCTTCAAGATAGCCACTTCTGCATCATCAGCACATTCCAGTATTATGCTCCCCAAAGCCAAGTCCAAATCATGTATGTAATTTCTGGTAGCAGTGATTGTATCATGGGGAAAGTTATGTGCATGTCCAAGAAAATGTTTTTTTTCAGGTTTTCTGTGACAACAAGGAAAGGGAAAAAATATTATATTTGCTCTCTGCATTCTACCTTCCTAAAAGTGCAGCAAAAAATCAGTCGATTGGCAACATATGTACAAGTTGAAAAACTGTCTTCTTGAAAAGGACATTTCTGATATCCTGTTGTAGGAGGTACAGCAAAAGAAGAATATAAGAACTAGGAGCATCAGTAGGCCATTGTAGACACAACTCCACTTATCTGTCCACTCACCATAACTCTTAATTCCTTTGATGTTCAAAAATCTATCTACCTTTGCTTTAAAAACATTCAATGAGGTAGCTTCAACTGCTTCACTGGACAGGGAGTTCCACAGATCCACAACCCTCTGGATCCACAACTCAGTCCTAAATCTGTTCCTCTTTATTTTAAGGCTATGCCCCCAAATCTAATTTCACTCACCAATGAAAACAACCTTCCTTTCTTCTATTTCCTACATAATTTTATATATTTTTGCAAGATCTCCCCTCATTCTTCTAAATTCCAATGAGCAAGTCCTAATCTACTGAATTTCTCCTCATAAGCCAACCCTCTCTACTCCAGGATCAACCTAGTGAATCTCCTCAGCACCTTCTCCAGTATCAGCATTTCCTTTGTCAAGAAAAGAGACCAAAACTGTACACAGTATTCCAGCTGCAGCCTCATCAGCATCTTATACAGTTACAACATAAATTCCTTGTTTTTAAACTCCATTCCTCTAGCAATGAAGGACAAAATTCTATTTGCCTTTTTAATTACCTGCCACACATGCAAACCAACTCTTTGTAATTCATGCAAAAGAACATCCAGTTCCCTCTGCACAGCAGCATGCTGCAATCTTTTTACCATTTAAATAATAGTCCATCTTGTTGTTATTCCTACCAAAATGAATGACCACACATTTACCAACATTGTACTCCAGCTGCCAGACCCTTGCCCATTCACTTAAACTACTTATATCCTTCTGCAGACTTTGTGTTCTCTTCACACTTCGCTCTATCACTCATCTCAGTGTCATCTGGAAACTTTTGATACACTCCACTCGGTCCCTAACTCCAAATTATCTAAGTCTCTAATTATTTAATTATAAATAATTGCAGTTCCAACACTGACCACCTGAAGAACACCAATAGTCACTGATTGCCAATCAGAAAAACACCCATTTATTCCCTCTCTTTGCTTTCTGTTAGTTAACTAATCCTTCATCCATTCTAATAAATTACCGGTAACGCCATGCACCTTTATCTTATGCAGCAGTCTTTTGTGCAACACCTTCCCAAATGCTTTCTAGAAATCCAGATAAACCACGTCTACTGATTGTCTGTTGTCCACCGTGCTCATAATGTTCTCAAAGATTCCAGTAAATTAGTTAAACATGACCTACCTTTCATGAACCAATGCTGCGCCTGCCCAATGGGACCATTTCTATCCAGATGTCCCGCTGTTCCTTCCTTGCTGATAGATTTAGGCATTTCCCCCACTACAGAAGTGAAGCTAACCAGCCTCTAGTTACCCGTCTTTTGACTACCCTCTTTTTTAACTGGAAGCTTTCATTTTTGGAGGTCAAAAATCTTTCCTTTCAAACCAGATATGAAAGTTGCCTGGATAGAAATGGCCAAGTGAATGAATAAAATCTCCCAAGTTATTGATAGCTGCTCACAGCTACTGTGAACATCTAGAAGTACATAAATGGCATCCAGATGATAGACAATGGCAGGGAATCTAGACTTTAAAGACTTTTCACTAATATTGTGAGAAAATACTGGAAGAATCCATTCAAATGAGGCAGTTACTCCACATTCCTCGACTGTAATGCCCAAAGATTTTGAACATTCCCCTTCCTTACAGGAATTCTTTCTCTAATTCTAATGGGCTACCAAACTTAGGAGCATTAAGTCTCACAAAATTCAGTGAGGTCTATTATCAGAATGTACAACCATCAGAATCAACTTATAGTTTGCATTTGGGAGAAATCAGAAGAAAACTTAACTGATCTGGGCAGGTAAATTAGGCATACTGATAATGCTTAGATTTTGCAGATGCATTTGGCAACTCCTTTTAAATGCTCTGGGAAAAAATATCCAGTTGAAAATGAAGCTCTTAAGATGCAGTGAGGCCTTGAAGAAAGAATTTGAATAAAAACTTTTTCAAGGACAAAGATATAATTATATTTAAAACTCCTACAAAATAAAATCATATAATGAAAAGATAAAATCTTAATGGGACAATTGCAGTAATTCAACTTACTTATACTTTTCTATAACTGTTGATTAAATAGTTTAGACAAAAGGTATTTTTATGTTTACTCACCGGTTACTTTTTTCCCCTTAATTTCAACTTTATTCTTTGATTTCTGACTTTCTTTATGCTTTTTTTAGTGCTATTTCTGCTCAGATCTGTTTTGGGCTTCCTTAGCTCAGAATCCAGGTTAAACAATATAAAATGGCTACTGGAAATCTCTTGAGAAAACAGAGTGTATATTTGCTAAAAGAATCTCAGTATGATGAATTATTGTGATCATAGTAAATCACAAAACACAGACTCTAAATAAAGAGACCAGTAAAAGCATTGGTATTGGCCTAGCAGTAACATTCCCACCTTGAAGTAAGTCAGAATTACTTGAAGTCTCACTCTACAACTCAGGCTGGATTTCAAGTGATTTGATGTGACAGAAGATTGAGGTCCACTCTCCAAAAGATCCCATGCCACTATCCACAGAAGAGTCTTACTGTTCCTAGCCGGTATTAATACTACAAACAACATTACTAAAGACAAATTATCTGGTCATTATCAAATGTCTGCTTGTAGGACCTTGCTACACATAAACTGATTGGCACATTTGCTTGTCAGGTTTGTGTAAAAGAACTTTGAGATTAATATATTTTTGGTTCATCAATGAATCTAGGGAGATAGGGACCTAATGGGAAAATGGAGTTAATGTAGAAGTATTAGATGACAAAGCAGACTTGTAGAGTCATTGGACCTGGAGACTTGAAAGTAAGCAAGAGATGGCAAAACAGAGAGTACACTTCGAGGTACAAAAAAGAGCATGAAATGGGGTGAGACTGAGAGCAGACTTTGGAGGCTTCATTGAGCTAGCTGATGGAGAGGGTCAGCCCATGGATCAATTACATTGAGTAAAAATCAAATTGTAACATTATTTGGAATGGGGTGACAATTGAAGTATCTTGCTCATTTTCTCTTTTACAATTACAATTAATAGATAATTGTATTAATACAATTAATAGATAACTATAAAGTTTTATTAGCAGTGAAAGGGTTGCCCTCTGATGAGGACTAAGGAAATTAGGTCTATTTTCTCTGGTGCTTAGAAGAGTGAGAGGTGATCTCACTGAAATATATAAAATTTTGAAGGGGATTGATAGGATGGATGCTGGGAAATTATTTCCGCTGGTCAGGGAATCTAAAACATGGGATGCAATCTCAGGATGAGGGGCTGATCATTCAGGACGGAGATGAAGAGAAATTAATTCATTGAAAAGGTTACGAATCTTTGAAATTCTCAGAGGATTGTGGATATTTAAAGCTGAGGTAGACAGATTTTTGGTCTTTCAGGGATGCAAGGGATAAGAAGAACCAGCAGGAAAGTGGAACTAAAGCACAAGGTCAACAATGCTGAATGGTGCAGCAGGCTCAGTAGGCCTTATGACCAACTCCTGCTCTTATTTCTTATGTTCTTGAATCATATAATCTTCACTACTGTCCCTAGTTCATATGTTCATTAGCTGTGCAGCACTTATAACAATCATCAAAACGTAAAATGCATTATTTAAACGCAAGTTCGTTCTTTCTCCGTTAAATCTAATTGGATTAAGGAAAAGAATTGAAGGAGGGGACCTAAATGTTAACTGGAGAAAGTAGTTTACACTTTTTTTACCAAATAGTTTACTTATTCATGGATTGCCATAACCACTAAGCCATTCCATAACTCAACAGTGTAAACTATATTTTACTCTTGCTTTGGAAACCCTTTGTGCATAACCCGCACCAATTAAATAATTGATCAAGATACAACTAAATATCAAATCAAATGCAGCCTTTAAAATGCAATACGTAACTTATTTCGAACTTCCATCAAATTATTTACAGTACATAAGGATTAGTTAAAGGATAATTGAAAGAAATGCTCAATCTCACCAAATGCAAGTCTGCCGAAGCCTAGTTTAATCTGAGTGTACGTCTATCAATTAAAATTCCATCCATATTATTGCAATTGCCACATCACCGTGCCCCACCTAAAAAGAAACAAAAATAAGCATTGGGCAAGCACAATAATGGCTGATGACTTCAAATAAATGTACAACGTAGATTTATTCCAAGCAGAATTCCAATCCGAATTTCATGTATTAAACTATTTTTTCATTCATTCTGCACGTAGCATTCCAGATCCAAACATAAACACAAAATATTCCCCAATTAGATTGCCATTGTTCAACATAAGGTAGGTCAGTTCAGTCATTGCTTCTCACTTGTACACGTTGCACTACAGTCTCAGTTTCAAAGCATTCACTAATGAGCAATTTAAGATGCAGTAGGTATAAGTAATATAACTCGCTTTATTTTAAAATAAACACGTGGGATGGAATTTTTCGGCCGCACTTGCCCCAAGATCGAAAAATCCCGCCCAAAGTCAATGGACCATTGCAAAATCTGTGTCCCACCCATTACGATTCCCATGGCCGATGGGGCAGAAAAATTCCATATGTGACCTGTGGAATATATATTCGACAAACAATGTTATTGGGGGTTTATTTAGCAATATTTATAGAACAATTGCAATCTCAAAAATGTTTCTAAGTCCAATATTAAAAAGAGTGAGCAAATAAACATTTTTATGCACTTGAGCTCTTGTCCTCAGAAATACCTAGAACATTACACAACCAAATACTCTGGAGCATAGTTATGATTATTATGTTAGACTGAATTTACAACAAAATGGTATTGATGCACCATGTCATATTGTAGTGACAGCAGAAATTAGTTTTCCAAGGAATATTTATTTTTGTAGCAATGTAATGCAAAGCTCCAACTATGTCCCCTACTTTCAGCTAGCTCAAATGTAATTCAAGAATTCAAGTGGCCATTTGACATACTGCTACATTATGTGATGCTTTTAACTAAAGCACAAATGAGCAGAACATGACTTTGCCCAGTTCAGTTTCCAGTGAATAAGGAGATGAATATGCTGAACAAAGTATTGCATTTATTAAGGAGCAGCAGCAATTTCTAAAGAAAGTACAATGACATGCCCTACTAATCAGTTAGTTACTTCAACAACACAACGTCTCATTGATTATGATTCACACAACTGTTAGCCACTTTTTCTTAAATACACAACTGATAGATAGAAGAAGCTTCTGTTTCCAATTTATTAAGTAACCAATCTCAATGTCAACAATAGAAGAAAAAATTTTCAGTACTCATTATTGGCTGTTGTGGGTAATATTATTGCAGAACATCTGGTAACTAATAACAGTTACAGACGAATGAGAACAAATGAAATAAGAGATTGAAATGTTTCTATGGAAGTGTATTGCTGCAGGAGTTGCAGCAAAAAAGAATCATCATCAGTCACATTCCTGAAAGAAGTGGCATTTATGTTCAATTGTATGCATACGCCTAAGATCCATAGGTTGTGTGATAAAATGCACAGAAGACTTTCAGAACTCAGGAAAATTGTCATGATAATATCCAGAGTATCAGGATGCACCTCTCAGCTGGTACATTTTCTCTAAGGCAGCATATAAGCAATCAATGCTTTCAATCCTTTTGCATATGCATGCCCATTTTGCTGCACAGCAGATTTTAGCATGACTGAGATATGCTTCTAAACTAATATAGGTTGACTTCACTTCATAGCATCCTGAGAGTTGACTTCTTCCTCCCAATGAGGAGATATATTGAAGAGGCACAGTTAAGTGGCAAACAAGAGACATTATACTCTATCACAAGGGAAAGCAGTAAGGCAAATAATAAGACTTTCCTGACTGAAATAAGATGCTTTTTAACAATCCTCCTACAAGTAAAATAGTATGAATGCTGGAATTCTAACGTAAAACAGAAAATACTGGAAAAACTGAGAACCCTGAAGGGTCATTGACCTGAGACATTCCCTCTGTATTCTTTCTATCGTTGTTGCCTAGCCTACTGAATATTTCTGTTTTTACTCTAACCTGTTTTCATCTGTGAAAGCATTTATAGCTTTCCTTTTTGTGAACTTGACAGCCCTCCCAGAATTACTATTTATAAAATGACCCTCTCTGATAACCTGTATCCCATCCTGTCTCTACTAACCTCTCTCTTCAAAGAGAAAAATCAAAACACTCCAAAATCATGGATGTCAAAGTGTCTTGATTTCCTAGAAATTCTAAAAATTGCTTAACATTTAACTTCTGTGGAAAATAATAGCCAAATTAGCCTATGATGAACCATCAATTTCAAATGGTAAAAATGAAATAAAAAATTACATTTTGACCACAGAGGAAGTGCATAACTCTCATAGTCAATGAGTTCTGTAGAAAGGCTATTTAGATCTGAAATGTTAGCTGTTTGTCTCGACAGATGTTGCCAGACCTGCCGAATTTCTCCAGCATTTTCTGTTTTTATTCAGATTTCCAGCATCTACAATATTTTGCTTTTTATTTCACAGTCAATGTTGTGTGCCATCAACATACACCTCATTTCTCTCACTTTATGCACATATTACTTCAGTCATACTAGGAGGGAAAAAAACAAAACCACCAAAATCAGTAGAATGTACCATCCCTTCATGTGGGCAACGGTCAACAAAATATCTTGTGGGCCGCACTCAGAATCCAGATGGGCCACTCGTGGCCTCTAGGCCAATGGCTGCAGGTTGCCTACCACTGATGTAGCTACTCGTTTATCATCTATAATGCTAAGCATACTTGGGGAAATTGCACAATGAAAATAATTGCAATGCTGTCTCATGCTGCTGGCCATTTTCCATGGGCAAAGTTATGAAAGGGTTGGCCCTGGCAAACAATGCACCTATCACCTGCTTCATGCACCTTTGAATTGTGGATTGAGTAATTTCACATATATCTTCTGAAATGGCTTGATTTGACGCAGTTCAAAGTGAGGTAACTTTAACAGCCACTAGCATAATTGCTCCTATTGTTGATCTTGACTGAAGATCTGCTTCCTAGATAAACTGTGGGTGACGAAAAAATCTCAAAAAATGATAACTTTCATTTATGTTGCTGTTTGAATGAAGAAAACCCCTCCTAACTGTGAAGGGTTGAAAGCACAAAATAGACACCAAGTCACCAAAGAAGACACTGATGATAAAAATTTGTTTTGGCCTGGTTTTGGGCCAAGATTTGCACTATGCAAACACCTGTGCCTACCTACCTTCTGAAGCATTACTACATACACTTACTTTGTTCCTATGTCAAGCCACAGTTCCTCGACAGTGGTATTGATTAAATAAGAGATTAAATGTGTTTCTCCACAGTCAGTCTGCCCTAGCTGATAGAGAAACAGCAACCTGCAGTGAGTCCCTCATGGGGCAGAGCTGCTCATGGTCAGTCACCACATCTCAAATTCCCACAAGGGGTGATCAGCAAATTCCATTCCTCAGTTTCCTGTAGCAGGGGACTCAGGGCTTATGATTAGCGTAGATTAAGCTTAGTGCTTAGATACAGCAAGTTTGAAGGATCGTAATACTTGAATTAGACCAGGCAGGAACAATTCAGTTGTTATTTTCAGTTATACTGCTCATTTAAACTTGCCAGGCTACATTTCTACTCTCCTGCCAGTAAGAAGTACTATAGTATTAATATTGCTGGAAGAATTGTAATCACATTATGCCAAATTCACAAAGGATGTTTCCATTGGCCTGAATTTTGACAAAAAAGTGATCATAGCTGTAGAGCAAATTGGACAGCAACTCCTGATGTCCACATGTGCGCATTGAAACATGGAAATTGGAAGCTGCTGTCAAAGATATAAAAATCATAGAATCTCTGCAGAAGCAGACCATTCAGCCCATCAAGCTTATATTGAAAAAAATCCTACCCAGACCTTATCCCCATAGCTCCACATATTTACGCTGCTAATTCCTCTGAAACTAAAGGACAATTTAGCATAGCTAATCCACTTAACCTGCACATCCCTGGACGGTGGGAGGAAACCAGAGCACTCAGAGGAAACCCATGCGGAGAGGGGTTGAATGTGCAAACTCCACACAGTCACCCAAGGTCGGAATTGAACCTGGCTCCCTGCTGCTGTGAGATAGCAATGCTAATCACTGTGCTATCCCACTGTACTGCCATGCCACCTCTTGATCCTCATGATATCTTGATCCTCCACAGGATACGCTGCTCTCACCAACAGATGAACTTCCCAGTTATATTGACGTTTCATAATCTCAGTGATTGAAGAGGCCAACTATTTCTTGCCTTGCACACAATTGCCACAGATCTCCATATAGCACAGTTATCATTTTAGAGCAAATCTCCACGCAAAAGCCCAAGAAAACTAAGTGGACAGCTTTCAGCATAGTGAATAATGAAAACTATTCCTTCACTACTGAATTAAACCCAGCTCTGACGAAGGGTCATCTGGCTCAAAAAGTTTGCTCTATCCTCTCTCCACAGATGCTGTCAGACTTGCTGAGATTTTCCAGCATTTTCTGCTTTTTGTTTCAGATTTCAGCATCCAAAGTATTTTGTCTTTATCAAGCCCAACATCAATATGGACACTGGAATTTAAAAAAGGAAAAGTGCTGATTAGAAGCATATAAATGCAACATGAATGTTATATATAGATCATTGGATATTTTTAAAATTCTTACAATTCCTACACAGATTTATTGATCCTGAAAAACAAGATGAGTAAATGGCAAATTTACTATGATAAACTTCAACTGAATAGCAGCTTTGATTAACGCTTGAATTGCATTAAAATAGGCCTTATTCAAAATAATTTTGAAAAATTCATTAAAATTCTGAATAATATTTTTATAACTCAACATTCTCCTCTATTCCAACAAATTTGATTTGATAATACAAATGTATAAACAGAATATTTGGTAAACAACTTTAAATGTGGAACCTACATTTTGAAAATGCTTAGTTTCATACAATTTAAGCTTTGGTATGGCACTAATACAAAAATCTCTTGAACAGAGAAAGCACAGTTGAGGTAACTAGAATGCAATCAACGGAGATTTATAAATTTTCCACTCTTATGCCGTCGTGGTTAGCACTGCTGCTTTACAGCGCCAAAGACCCAGGTTCAATTCCTGGCTTGGGTCACTGTCTGTGCAGATTCGGTATGTTCTGTATCTGCATGGATTTCCTCCAGGTGCTCCAGTTTCCTTCCACAGTCCAAAACATATATTGGCTAGATGCATTGGCCATGCTAAAATTCTCCTTCAACATACCCAAACAGATACCAAAGTGTGGTGATTAAGGGGTAACTTCATTGCAGTGTTAATGTAAACCTACTTTTGACACTAATAAATTAACTTATACCTTTCAAAAATATTGCACTTTGTTGAATTGATATGAACAGAGTGCCAATATCATAAGTACTGTTAAACACGTTCACTGGCCTGGAGAAGCTAATTTTATATTTTGTGGAATGTCACATTTCTCCTTCATAAAAATCTCCACAGATTTGCAAAATCCTTTGAATTTATTATATTTTCTGCCTTAATCCATTTATTTTGCTATTTAATATTTTAAATTAAAAAGCAAATGGATTCAGAGCTTTTAACTTTTTGGTTTGCTGTGAGGATACCTCAGTGAGGTTGACTACTATTGACATTACTGCTGTTAAATGCGGCAAGGTTTTCTTGATTTGATTTTAAACTGCCATCAGAAAAAGGGACATTTGTGATGCATTGATCACAAGATCTTTGTGGGTAGCTTTCTTGAGGTTAACAATATGTGCTGTTGCTTCACACTGACCTTAAATTTGGCCAATCATTTTAAAAAACTTGCTGTCAATTTGTGATCATTATATAAAATAAGAAAGAGAAAAATACAGAGAGAGACAGAATTCATATCAAAAAATGTTTTCATTACTTTTCCAAAGTAACAGCCATTCATGGAAATATTGCCACTGTTCCCAAGAGGATTAGCATGATTATTATCCAATAACGTCAGATTTTAATATGGTAGCAGCTATAAATTACTATGAGATGGAAGAAATATTAATCTGTATTATGCAACTAAACAGATGGAAATACATTTTCTAATAATGGGTGTAAGGTACAGAACGATCACTTGGTGCAATTTTATCAAACCAGTTGTTATCTTGTTGCAGTAAGAGAAAATAGTCTCATACTCTATCTGTTCAGTTGTGATAACCAGTTTGTATTGTTGCAGCCCGTTTTCCATTATAAAATCATGCAGAAGTTCACTGGTCATAAATCCCTCTCCATTTGAAATATGCAATGTTTGAAAGCTTTTTGTCATTCTGTCAAGGACAAAAGACAAAATTACCAAATTAAAATATTGTAAATCTGTCCAAGCCTGTTATTTGACTGGCAATAATACAAAATCCAAAGGACGGAAGGGTTTTTTTCTTGCAGCTCACATAATGTGTTCAATTAAATATTTATAGTGGACAACAGACAAATGTCATCTTGACACTTCTTCATTTGTTATTACAGAAAATGGCAGAAATCTAATTTCTCCCTTGTTTGTTAGTGTGCTGAGCTGAACATCATACTCTGGCAACCACTCCCAATCTCAATAATGACAGCTGACTTTGTGAAATGCCCATTTGCTTTCACTTCACCGTGTGTCTTCTTTTATTCAGGTCAGCAGTGATGAAAATCAAATCAGAATTGAAATCCAGTTTCGACAAATGGCATACAAGAGTTGATGGTGTACCTGGATTTCCAAAAAGTATTCGATAAGGTACTACATAAAAGGTTAATAGGCAAGATAAGAACTCAAGGAGTTTGGGATAATATCTTAGCACGGGTAGAGGATTAGTTATCTGTGACAGGAAGCAAAAAGTAGGCATAAATTGAGAACTTTCAACATAGTAAGTTATGACGAGTGGAGTACCACAAGAATCATTGCTGAAGCCTCAGCTATTCACAACTCTATTAAAGACTAGATGAAGTTTCAAGGAATAATGTGTCTAAGTTTTCTGATGATACAAAGCTAAAAGGAAATGTAAGCTCTGAGGACAGAGAGAAGCAAATACAAGCAGGTTAAATGAGTGAGCAACAAGATGCTGGATAGAGTTTAATGTGAATGCGGGCAAGTGTGAGGTTATTCACTTTGAATGTAAAAATTGAAAAAATATTTTTTAGAAAGCTACACAACTTGTGCAAGTAAATCCAAGGGAGACTTGGATTTGCCTGCAGAAGGAAATCGGGTAGAATGCAGAAAGTCATTAGGAAGGCAAATGGCATGTTGGATTTTGTTAGTGTAGGAACGAAAACACTGTAAGAGTTTTGCTGAAAAAAAAGGCATGTTGTTGAAGGTTTTCATCTTGCACTCATCAGAACAGATATACAAAAATACCAATTGCAAAGGAAAAAACTGTTTATACTGCATGACAAGAATGTGCAAGTAGATAAAGATTGGTAAAGGCATTGTTTTGAACTTACATATCAATAGCAATGCTGTGTCCATGTGCTCATTTAACATGGCTAGCCTATTTACCAATGTATCATTCAAGGAAAACAGATATTTATACTACTTCACAGCGATCAAGATGCACTGTCACTATCTGAACCTGTATTCATTGAATTTATGAACTCAGCAATAATGTGCAGTTGAGTTCAGTTTTAATGACATAATATATATCCACATACATCGTATTGTCATGAGATGCCCTACGCCCAGCTGTCGCAAACATCTTTATCCATCTCAATTAAACATGCATCTTCAACGTAACAACACCTAACCTCCTACCCCTCACATATTTCCAAAATATAGATCACAGAAAATCACAGAAATAGATGGTATATTTGAATTTGCAGATGAAAGGATTTCATTGCACACCTTAATGTGCACAAATTCACCTGTGAAATGGAGAAGGCAAACAGGATCCCCTTCACCGACATGCTAGTTAAGAAATCACCAAGGTGTTGGTTGAGAAATCTGCCATTGAGTTTTGCATCGCTGTCTACCGCAAGCCTACATTCACTGGTCATCACACGCACTGGGATTCCTTCATGACCAAGTGCTATAAGATCGGCTGTATTAGCAACCTCAGAAAATAGGATCTAAGCCATCTAATCACAATGCAAGCCTGATGCTGAAATAAAAGTAAATATGGAATAAATATTATTCCATCAAAGTGGAATAAAGATTACTCTGATAAGATCATTGCTCATTGCATATCACTCAAACTCATGAATGGCCATAAAGCCATCACTTTGGTCCTGAAAACTATCTCTGATTACTCTGGAAGGGCAAAGCGCTACTCAAATTTGATCAACGGATGACGCTGGTCAAGTAACACTGCTATTATACAGTAACAACAAAAGTTGTAAATGTTACTCATAGGATGCTGACATCAAGCCAAAAAGATGTTCTACCCATCACACAAATTAGTAATGTGGCATATGAATTTCAGTGCCAGCGTGATGCCAGATAGTTAAGTTCTAATTGTTGGTGAAATATATCATAAGAACATTAGAAATAGGAGCAGCAGTAGTCCACACAGCCCCTCGAGCCTGCCCCGCCATTCAATAAGATCATGGCTGATTTGTAGTGGTTCAGTACCACTTTCCCACTTTCCCTTTCTCCCTGTAACCCTTAATTCCCTTGTCAATTAAAAACCTATCCACCCTTGACTTGAACATATTCAGTGAGGAAGCCTCCACCACCTCATCAGGCAGAGAATTCCAAAGATTCACCACCTTTTGTGTGAAGAAACCCCTCCGCAACTCCAATCTGAACCACCCCCCCCCCCTTAATCTTGAGGCTGTGCCTTCTTGTCCTGCTATCTTTGCTAAGCGGGAAGAGTGTCTCAACCTCTACTCTATCCATTCCCTTCATTATCTTCTACGTCTCTATAAGATCCTGTCTCAGCCTTCTAAACTCCAAAGAGTACAAACCTAGCCTATTCAGTCCCTCCTCATAATCCAATGCCCTCGTCTCCAGTATCAGCTTAGTAAATCTTCTCTGCACCCCCTCCAAGACCAATATATCCTTCCTCGAATGTGGCGACTAAAACTGCACACAGTACTCCAGCTGCAGCCTCACCAGTACCCTATACAGCTGCAACAGAACTTCCTACTTTTATATTCTATCCTCCTAGCTATAAAGGCCAACGTTGCATTCGCCTTCTTAATCACCTGCTGCACCTGCATACTGTATTTTTGCGATTCGTGCACAAGGACCCCCAGGTCCTCTGCATCGTCGCATGCTGCAGCTTTTCTCCATTTAAATAGTAGTCTCTGGTTGTTTGTTACAAAGTGCTGACTGTATTCAACCTTACCATGTTTGAAAAATTCAAAACACAGTGATCAACATCAGACATGATTCTGCGATTGGACATCAGTTGCTAAACAACTCTGATGGCTCAAAGAATTACACTGACAACCAATTTAAGTTTATCAGTCACACATGAAATTTGGCTTAATTACACATGCTAGAAACTACATACATTCGCACACAACACCCTGTACTTTGCAGAACAAAGAAATAAATCCAAACATTGTGGCTTTTTCAAGAACAGAAGCTCAAGGGATAGCCATTCCCTGGTTGATTATTAAAGAAAAGCCAGGCTCTGACATCAATCATTATGAAGTGCTTCGAAAGGTTAGTCATGACACAAATCAATTCCAACTTCCCAGATTATGTGGATCCACTAAGTTTTGCCTACCGCAACAGGCCCATGACCGATTCCTTGCCCGGTACTCAACCCTGGAACACCTAGATAATGCTATGTCAAACTCCTATTTACTGACTACAGCTCATCCTTCAACACCATTATTCCCACAAAACCCATCTCCAAACTCCATAGCCTGAGCTCAACTCTTCTCTCTGCAACTGGGTCTTGAACCTCCTAATCTACAGACCACAGTAATGAAGAATAGGCAACAACACCTCCTCCACAATCATCCTCAACACCAGTGTCCCACAAGGCTGTGTTCTCAACCCCCTATTATATTCCTTATATATCTATGAACGTGTGGCCAAATTCCTCTCCAACTTGATTTTTAAGTTTGCTGACGACACCACATAGTGCGTTGGGTCTCAAACAATGATGAGACGGAGTACAGAAATGAGACAGAGAATCTGGTGAACTGGTGTGACGACAATAATCTCTCCTTCAATGTTAACAAAACAAAGGAGGTTGTCATCAAATTCAGGAAGCATAGAGGAGAACATGCCCCTATCAACATCAACAGCAGCAAAGTAGAAAGGATCAAGAGCTTCAAGTTTTTAGCCATCCAGATCACCAAAACCTGTCCTGATCCTCCTATGCCGACACTATAGTTAAGAAAGCCCATCGATCCTCTACTTTTTTAGAACATAGAACAATACAGCACAAACAGGCTCTTCGGCCCACAAGTTGAAAGAAGACTGAGGAAATTTGGCATATCAGCTATGACTCTCACCAGCTTTTCAGATGTACCATAGAAGGCATTCTTTTTGGTTGTATCACAGCTTGGTATGTCTCCTACTCTGTCTAAGACTGCAAGAAATTACCAAAGGCCATGAATGTAACCCAATGTTTTACGCAAACCTGCCTCCGATCCACTGATTCTGTCTAAGTTCCCAGCGCCTCGGCAAAGCAGCAAGAATAATTAAAGATGCCCCCATATGCCAGACATTTCTTTTCCACCTTCTTCCATTGGGAAAAAGAAACATAAAGTCTGAGGCCACATACCAATCGACACAAGAACAGCTCTTCCCTGCTGCCATCAGATTTTAAAAATAGATCTACCTTGCATTAAATTGATCTTTCTCTACAGCCTAGTTGTGACTGTAACAATATGTTCTACACTCTCTTGTTTCCTTCTCAATGAACGGTATGCTTTGTCTGAAAAGCATACAAGAAACAACACTTTTCACTGTATGCTAATACACGTGACAATAATAAATCAAATCAAAAATTATGGGGGAAAAGTAGCAACAGGTTTGGATGATCAGCCATGATCACAATGAATGGCGAAGCAGACATGAAGAGCCAAATGACCTAGTCCTGCTCTCATTTTCTATCCTTCTACGTTTGACAGTTAATAGCTCCCTGGTGTATTCTCCATGGCAACCCGTCTACCAGAATCCACTTGCCAACCAATCAGCACTCTTTTCTCATGCAATACAAATTGTTGTTTCCTTTACAATTGACATTATTCTGTTTCTGTCCTCAGGCATGTAAAATGAAAAGCTTCAGCAACAATATTGAAGTTATGTGCTACCAAACATCTATTTATAAAGAAGTCTTGCTACAATTATGTAGGACTTTGGTGAGAGCATATTTAAAATATTGTGTGCAGTTTTTGTCTCCATATTTAAGGAAGGATATACTTGCATTGAACATGGTACAGCAAAGGTTCTTCATAAAGCTTCTGACTACACAAATATTTCAACCAGTCTACCTCTAAAGATATAACTAAATATTTAGTTACCAACTAAATTATTCTGTATTTTATATATATTTGAATACTGTTGATAAATCTAGTTAAGAGGATGGGTGTTAAAGAGAATGCCATAGCTTTATTACAATGATCTTTCATGTTAGCATGTGGTGATCATAGTTTGTGTAGTATTCATGCCTCACTATTTGTAGCCTGCGTTTGCTTAGCTGTTTCTTTCGTGGTGATCAACAGCATTCCATGAAAGCTACGTCGAAAAACAATGTGCTGTGCTCACCCACTATATTAGCCCAGTAATCACAAAACGTAATAGCAACAACAATGTCAGTTGTCAGAATATTTTCACCCCTTTAGAACATTAGGAAATGTTTTAACTGGTGGTTTCTCCTGTTGAACATATTGAGTGCTTTTGATCCTAAACTACCATTTTGCAATTTTAAAAAACTTGATGAGGACATTAAGCAAATTAGAAATCTTAAAAGTCAACTAACAAGGCTATCAAATGTTGAAACTTCTTGTTTAAAAAAAACATGCATTCAACCAGAAGATTTTTTTTACAACAAGGATAAAGGAAGTGTTGCATGAAGCAAATGTGTTGCTTTCCAAAAGAGGTTACTTTAGGTAATAACCAATAACTAGTGACCCAACTTGACATACAATTAAGAAATCTAGAATGCAGATTACAAGATTAGAAATATTGAAAGGTTTTTTGAGGTAAAATTTTTGTACTGACAATCTAAATAAAACAGAACCCCAAATGAGTCTATATATCAAAGGTTAAGAGCCAAAATGACAATGAATATTCTGCGTAGTGATAAAAAAAATGGAAATGTTCTTGATGCAGTGAACTTCATGCAATTTGGAAGTTTTTCCAAGTACTGTGTGGATCTGAAGACTAGCATAAACCAAAACCTCATTCACTGTCATAAGTCAACATCCCATCCATCAACAGCATAGCATTGATGGAGCTGTAGAGATACTCTTTAGCTCATCAAAGATGTGGCAAGTCAAAAAGCTGACAGTGAAAAGAAGTGACTAGGAAAAAAATATTTTCTCCTTCCAGGATAAAACAGCTACCCAAGTATGTGTAAAATTGTCTTATGCCAAAGTGGCCAACTCTTAAGAAACAAAATATGCAATACTTTTGAGACTGGTGGGGTGGGGAGATGCTGGTGCCTTCACAGCAAGTGATGGCTTGTGCTGGTTGCTGATGGCCACAATGTGCAAATGTTCACAAAAAAAGGCAAAAAGGAAAATATAAGAAACTCATAGGCTCAGTCTCCATGGGTTGCCCTAGAAATGAGACACAAAAGGCCCTCATTAAGGAATGTAGGACAGTCAAAATAAGGGACAATCCTGTAAAATACAGGACAGATTGTCATCTTATCTCATTCACATGTCACACAGATAGTTTTGAACATCAATTTTTTTTAAACGAAGAGAATAACTTGGCATTTAAAATAAAGTGAATGAAAAAATGAAACTTAATGGCAGCATTTGTAAAATGACATGACCTTGGTTCAGACATACCTGGGTAAACTGTATCAGTCGTTTTTGCTAATCAAAGACAACGGATAAATGTGTCCATAGATGGCTTCCCATTAATTATCATTAGCACTCAATATACAGCAGCTCAATGGACTCAAAATGTAGAAATCTGATTCCCAGTCACATAGTAATGCATTGGAATCCCAGAATTGATTAACAAACTAAGCTGAAATAAAAGCAAATTACTGTGGATGCTGGCATCTGACCCAAAAACAGAAAACGCTGGAAAATCTCAGCAGGCTGACAGCATCTGTGGAGAGAGAATAGAGCCAATGTTTCAAGTCTGAGACATTCGCTCTGTTCTCTCTCCACAGATGCTGTCAGCCTGCTGAGATTTTTCAGCATTTTCTGTTTTTGACAGAAACTAGACTGCCCTCATTTACTCTGATATACAAGTTTTACATGAGAACGACATTCTGTCCTGCAAACAGCAGCACCATTTATCAGGAAATTACAAAACTTCACTGACAGTAATTATGAAATACATATCGCTTAAAATAATTACTCTTTAATGTAAAAATACATATTTCGTGCCAAAATGTGAATTCAGCCATAAATATTATCATTCTAAATATTCTGTTTAGAATGCACAAACAATTATAATTAACATTTATTTTGATGCACTAGGGTAACTAACTAATTGCACTCAGGGTACAGCTATCACAGTAATCACTATTACATCAAGCTGTGAGAGATTACAATACTGATAATTGGCACAATGATGTTAGTTTTAGCAGTGCATCATACATGCTGAGAGCACTAAAGCTTGCGAGTAATTGCTTCAATTTATTTATTTGGTACAAATCTCTCTCATCAATAGCACTAACTTGGATCATTCACTTCAGCTGAAATAATTTGAAATTTGCAAAACACAGCTTGGTTCCTTTTTGAATTATCGTACTGAAAATTAAAAGTCATATCAAATGTGTTCAATTCTCCCTTTAAATGCATCTTCTAAAAAGGTGAGGGAGCGAGGAGAGGGAGGGAAGGCAGAGAGAGGGTAAAGGGAGT